>JASGLE010000034.1:1319120-2638240 GCA_030179965.1 Cyperus esculentus | reverse complement strand
GTTTAACAACCGTTGGTGATTGTTTTTCCTAGTTTCCCGCCTCCACATCTTTCAACCACTTTCCCTAGTTTCCCTAATTTCCCGCCTCCACAGTTTGATTCTTTTCAAACTGTCTTTTGCTCTACTATAATTTCAACTTCAAGCCTTAGTCAATTTGTATTTCCCCCAATTTCAAAACCCGACTAAAACCCTTCCCTCTTCATGGAGCATGATGGAGGGCTGCTTGATAGCGGCAACGGCGGCGCAATAGAGGCCAGCACCAACTCTCCGCGAAAAGGTCCCGCAACGGAGGCTACCACCAACTTCAGTCTCCCTGCTCTCCGCACAAAGAAGGCCAGCACCAACCCTCGCTTTCCTTGCTCTCTCCGACAGCGAAGGCAGCACCATCACTGCTCTTTTCTTGCTCTCTCAAGGTAGCACCGGCACTTCCTTTCCTTGCTCTCTCAAAGTTCAAACAAATCGTAGTCAAACTTTCTTCCCCTAAAGTCAACAAAAAAATTAACAAACTGAATTGTAAATAATTCATGTACGAAATTGTTTCTAAGATATTGCAAAAAAATATATTATTGCAAACTCACTGTACTCCCTGTAGATTCGGGCACAGGAGAAGGTGCTGGTGCAAGATTAGGAGATGCTGGTGCAAGATCAGGAGGAAGTGATGGTGCAAGATTAGGAGAAGGTGCTGATGTATACGGATATTATTAGGATTTGTGAAATTCTATTATATTATGATGGATTTGAATTTTGTTGGATATATGAATATGATATTATATTGGATTTTAGTTTGGTAATTAATCTGTGGTATTATTAGAATTTATTATTAGTTTTTTAATGTACTTTTTTTTGTTAATATGGTATATAATATCTAATTTGAATGAGCAAAGGGCTGATCTCTATAAATAAACAATTTTTTTTAAAAAAAAAATATCATCCCAACTGTTATTTACAAAAAACAGTTGTTAATTTCTAAGAATCAACAACTGTTATTTACAAAAAACAGTTGTTAATTTCTAAGAATCAACAACTGTTATTTACAAAAAGCAGTTGTTAATTCTTAAGAATCAACAACGGTTATTTACAAAAAAAAAGTTGTTAATTCTTAAGAATCAACAACGGTTATTTCTTATAAACCGTTGGGAATTGCTATCATCAACAACGGTTCCTTCTTATAAACTGTTGTTGATTAACAGCATCAAAAACGGTTCTTTAGTAAGCATTAGCAACCCCGATATTACAGACGGTCACTGAACCGCTGGGAATTGTCATTAAATAACCGCTGTTGATGCTTTTCTCTGTGGTAGTGCACATGATGTTATTTCGTTGTCTGGTATGCCTTGGTTTAAGTTTGATGTATGGTTGCATAATACGGTTGATCTGGTATGACTGCATGTTAGGTTTGGATTCGGGTATTGGTGTGTGTCAGTCAGATAGGTATGTCAGGTTGGGAAGCATCTGTATGTAATAAAGAATATTTGCATGGTATTTTCTGGTCTTTATTATTTAGAGCTGTGTGTTATGGTCTAGGTCGGTTAGGACATGGCATGTAAGTAGTGGTCTTATAATATACATCTTAATTAACAGAATTGCATATATTTTTGTAAACCTATTATAGAGAAGCTGCGTCGTAAAATAACCGGTTACTGAGCTTTATAAGCTGACTCCGTTTTATCTGTTGTGTGTTTTCTTTTGGCGCCGTAGGTTGCTGGCCGGACTGGATGCTGTGGATATCAGAAAAGTAACAGTCCAAAAGCTACAGATTCTGGGGTGTTACAAGCATTTCGGACCGAAATGCTAACGCCTCAAATTTAATGTTATCGTGTCCGAAATCATGATTTATGGTGCTCAATAAATTCTTTATATGAAAATATTAGGGAATACAAAAAATTTTCATTTTTAGAGTTTTCTGAGTATTTGTTTTGAATTTTAGAAAAGAGCTCATAAATATTAATAAAATATTGATGCTTGTACATGCAATTTTAAAAAATGCAAAACAAATACTTAGAAAACTTTAAAAATAGAAAATTTTTGTATTCCCCAATATTTTAATATAAAAAATTTATTGAGCATTATAAATCGTGATTTTCAGATACGATAACAACAATTTTGAGGCGTTAGCATTTCGGTCCTGCTAATGTTAGTATAATAGTCTAGCTCTATACATATATATATATACCGTATTAAATATTAATCTCTCTTTTATTGTGGGTGTCAATTATACCTTTGCCTTCCATATAACATCCTGCATTAATTGGGGAGGTAACATTCCTGGCACACGAGAGCATCTTGTAATTAAGCCCACTTTGAATTGAGGTGCTGCATTGCCCATTGCGGTTGATCAGCTTCGAAATTCTGCTTCCCTGATCGAGATGGAGTGGCCGGCCACCTTAACATGGGCTTACCAAGAGAGTGTTTGAAGGTGCTCTTGACCTATGGTCATACTAGAAATGGGCTTTTTGTACAATCAGAGTTGGGCCTCGTATCACAAAACAAAAAGTACAAATACATTCATTCATTCGATGCTTTGCTGTTTTCGGCCCAACTGATCAGAAACCGTAAATTTACTGTGTTGAGAGAGAGACGGACGGACGGACGGAAGGAAGACATGGGAGGCGAGGCGATGCGGGCGGCGACAGTCTACCGCCGGCTGCTGAAGGCGGTGGACAGGCACATCGGGAAGGGGCAGCACTTTAGGGACTTCGTGTCGCAGGAGTTCAGAAAGAACGCCGCTTTGGCCGATCGGGAGGCGGCATTGCAGAAGCTCAAGCTCGCGAGCGATTACACTTACTTGATCGACAGTGTGCACCATCACAAGGTAGATTTCTTGATTGGGTTCAATTGTGTGAAATTTGGGGCAAAGTTAGCACCTTTATGCAGTGACTGTGCATACTTGATGTATTTACTGAATTACTGGTACTGAGAGGGTCCTGGACTTATGTTATGGTCATAATTTTACCGGATTATGTATTTGCTTAACCGGCATCCTTTTTGAGTGGTTCTGCTATGGATCGGCTAAGCAACCTTTCGTTTTGAATCGAGCGATTCTTATTAAACATGTCTCTTAAATTGTTTTTGAAAGACATATCATGACCATCAGGTCATGGAAAATGAACAGCCCATATTTCATCATATCCAGAGCAGAATTAGCCTTTTTTTTTATTATGTTGGTGTAAAAGATTAATTTGGTAATAAGAAGAATGATAAGGACTGACGATGTGACCGGTTTCCAGTATGTTCTAGTACTGCACTTAATAATTGTCTGTGTTCAGTTACTGCATCGACGAGGATCAGATTTATTGTACATGTGATGCTTTTGGTAAATTTACTGGATGTACTTACTGGTGTTTGATCTAAGCCTGTATTCTGTGTTACTGAGCGAGTCCAGGATTTGTATTGATAGGCATTTCTCTGATTTGTTCCATCTCTCAGCCTGAACTTAATCTTTCCTTCTTGGTGTAAAATCTACAACTTAATTGTAAGTTTAAAAAAGATTGGATTATCTAATTTGGGTGTATTCTGGTATTTCTGCTACTTCCCCCGTTAACTGTCTGCCCGTTTATTGCATCAGGATTCGATGGATGTTTTTTTCATTTCAATTTGTTTTTTAGGAGAACCTTTCTATTGCGTTTATGTCCTTTTTATTGCTTATTTAGTTGATAAAGTGTGACGCCTGTGAAAAATTATATTATCCTCCGTATTTTCTGTAATATGTCTACTCATAGTACTTCCAAACACCACGGTTTATCTGTTTTTGAGATTCAAAATTTCAGATACATGCTCAATTCTGTGACTTCAAGTTCTATTTCCTTGTGTTTGTACCAGTTGATACCTGTACTTACTCCTGTATTGATTGATTAGTCGGGTGTGGGTTTCCTTTGCTTGGTCATGTATGTTTTATTAGTGAAATTACGAGTAAATTATATCATTTTTTGAGGTGATCATTTGGTACCTTTGTGCAGGAATTGTTGTTCTCGTACAACATAGCCGTGGATCGATCTGATGAGATGAAGAAGATTCTAAACAAATCTGCAGCTAGTGTGGGACTCAGGCTTCCTGATGCTTACCAACCTTGATTTGTTGATTTATAATGTATCCAAGTTTTGTTCAGGTGAATCAATAAAATAGAAGGTACTTTCATTTTAATTCAGAGCCATTGTCGACACTTGGTGTAGGCATCATATTTTAATCTTTTATTTGTTGTTGATTTCATTTTACCAAATTGATTTTTGCTTAGTGTCAAAAGGTTTTCATGAAGTGTGAGAAATTCTCTGAAATGCATTAATTAAGATTCTATGCCAAAAAAGTGGAAAATGAAAATCTCTGATAACCAAATAATATATTTGGATTGAGGGCCGGTCTTCTTTTAGTTTGTATTGAATAAAATCACAGGTTCAGTTTCAGTGTATGAAATCTTGTGTAAGTTCCAAATTGCAACTGATACTGTTTTTCTGAATTTGATATGGTAATGCTAAGAAGTTACCAGCATGTATAGTTGTATGATGTACTCTCTCAGTTGTTTGAGGTAAAGTGAGAATAATGGGGCAGGAGCCAGGTATCATAATTTCTTCATTTCACTATGTATGATAGTTTTCAGTGTTGAGTTGCTCTTCTGTCTCAATTCCTCAAAACACTTGCTGACTGAAAACATAAGTGAAATTGAATCATTAATTGATCCAATGGAACAAATTACAAATTGCATGAAGACATCATTTAGTTTCCATATATGTATGATATTGATTTTCACTTCGATCGAACCTGAAATGCTAATAAATGTAAGGAAAACATGCAGAGTCCACCTATAAAGTAAGTCACTCTTCCACCCCTCTCTCACATTCTGACACACCCACGTGCACCCATGTGCTTGTCACAGTTGCATAAATGTTTACTGGAAATCGCAGTGTATCCGTTCACTAGAAAATGATATATGTTGATCGGATAGATATAAATGTTTATTGAAAAATGATATTTGTTCATTGAAAATACAGTGGACCGGTGGATAAGTAAAAATGGTGGATGCTACTTACGACTCTAAAAAGGGTGGATGCTACTTACGACTCTAAATGGTGTGAAAAGTTGAAGTGTGTACCATTGATTTACAAAATTCAAGAAAAATGGTCCAAAAGTCTACTATTAATTTCTCTGTCATTTCCAAAATAAGATCTTCAGTTCGATTATTTGATGCACAAACGGTACGGAGAAGACAATCGGAAGACACGAGAGATTTGGTGAATTCACACAGAATTCAAGTTTTCTTGATAATTTTGATAAAAACAACAACTGTCATGTCTAAAGGGCATGAGTTCACTTATATAGATAAGATAATTAACACCCTAACATAACATAAAGCAAAAACAGTCAAAAAATATCTAAAAAAATGCAAAGAAAGCCTATTTTTTAGACGCTATCCATAACTGTATGGAAATATTTCGGACCGAAACAGATCATTTCGGACCGAAATTCTGTTCTGTTTCAAGAAATTTCGGTCCGAATTTCTGCTGCGATCTGTGTACCATTCTCCCCCGCTAAGAAAAGAGTCGTCCTTGAATCTGCCACGTCATCATCATCTGTCACCTCTTCCCCCGATGCTTCATCCTCATTGTCAGTAATGTAGGGGGACAAATCAGCCACGTTAAAGGTAGCCGACACATTATATTCTCCTGGTAAATCAATCTTGTACGCAACATCATTGATCTTCTTCAGCACCCGAAACGGTCCATCGACTCTAGGTTGTAGTTTACATACATACCGGTGGGAAAGCCTGCTTTCCTGAGATGAATCCGTACCAGATCTCCCGCTTTAAACACCATCCTCTTGCGGCGTCTGTCTACCCTCTCTTTGTACTTCCTGTTTGAGTTCTCAATCCGAGTACGGATTTGTGAGTGCACTTGCTTCTGTAACTCCTCTTGCTCCTTGGGACTCATGCGATAAGCGGCTTTATGAGGAACGACAACCCCTGGCACAAAGTCAACGCAATGTTGGATGTCCCTCATAGGTGGCAATTCTATTGGTGCAACATCAGCAAATTCTTCTACTAGAGACCTCACCCGCAGTGGAAGTTCTGGACTGTCACCATTAGCCTCCATCACCACCGAGTCAAACACCTCAACCGTTTGTTCTACCTCATTCTGAAACTCCGAACGAGACAACAAATGACTCTTGGGCTCTTTTCGCAAGTCTAAAGGACCAAGGGTAATTGAGACACTATCTTTGTGAAACGAGTAGGTATTCCTATGCACATCATGTTGAGTCCTTTTATCAAACTGCCACGACCTACCCAATAGAATGTGATATGCGTCCATAGGGACCACATCGCACCAAACCTCATCAGTATACTTCCCGATTGAAAATTTCACCAGGCATCGCTTTGACACTTTCACCTCATTACCTTTCTTAAACCAATACAATTTGTAGGGTTGTGGATGATCCTCGGTGTTTAGTCCCAACTTCTCCACCATCATGTGGGATACCACATTCTCACAACTACCCCCATCAATAATCACATTACAAACCTTACCTCCACTGGTGCATTTGGTATGAAAGATATTATGTCTCAGCCATGACTCGTTTTCACTGATAGCCACACTTAATGCTCTTCTAACTACCAAGGATTCACCAGAATTGGCGTAGGTGATCTCCTCATTTTCTGATAGAGGGTTCTCAAGGCCTTTCCCATAATCATCATATATTGGACCCACGTCTTCTTCAACCAGTGTGACAATTTGCCTGTTAGGACAATCGGCAATCAAGTGTCCTAGACCCTGACACTTAAAGCACCGCTTATTTGTCATAGATCCTCCTCTACTGGATTGTCCATTTTCTAGATAGAGTTTGGGGTTTTGGGCTTGGGTTCTTGTAGGCATAGGGTTAAGGTTCGAGGGAGGTGCTCTCCTACTGGCCTCAGCCTCCGACAAACGGTTTTGGAACTTAGACTGACTGACACCCTTTCTCCTTTGTTGCGATTCGATCTTTAATGCCAGCCTACAAATATCGTCATACGAGTAATACTGTTGCAAATACACCACATTAGATATTTCTTGTTTCAACCCGGCCAAATACCGAGCAACTATCTGTTCGTCCTCCTCAACCACATCACACCGCATCTGCAACATATCAAACTCATTGGTACACTGCTCCACCGACATACCCCTCTGCTTAAACTTGTGGTATTCAATGAAAGCCTCTTGCCTATATTGGGTGGGTAAGAATTTGGCCATTAGTTTCTTCTTCATCTTACTCCAACTCCGAATCTTTGGTTTTCCTTCCCTAATACGTCGAGTCCTCACATGTTCCCACCAAATCGAGGCATGTTTCCTCAACTTAATGGCTACAAACTTAACCTTTTGATCGCCAGTCAGATTTTTCACATCAAAAACCCGCTCGACTGTATGTAACCAATCAATAAACTCATCAGGGTGAGATTTACCGTCAAACTCTGGAAGGTCGATCTTCATCCCAAGGTTTTGAAAGGGCTGATCAGGCTCATGATGAAGCCTATGATTTTGCCTTTGATTCGGAATCCCCCACGGGCTGAATTCCTCATCATCATCGCACGCTGTGGAAGAGTCAAGGGAGGCCGACTCCTCCTCTTCCTCTCCGTTGGTAGAGCCCATCCTTTCCTCGGCGAGTTGGCGCTCCAACTCTCGGATCCGTCTCCCCATAGTTGCAATCTCCAAATCTCGCTGGTCTCGATGGCGGTTTGGTGGCCCTTCATCTTCAGGATCGACTCCACGACCCCGACCCTGACCTCGGCCACGACCCCTACCACGACCACGGTTCTCATCCGCCATCAACCTGGCTGCTCTGATACCAAATGATGCACGAACGGTACGGAGAAGACAATCGGAAGACACGAGAGATTTGGTGAATTCACACAGAATTCAAGTTTTCTTGATAATTTTGATAAAAACAACAATTGTCCTGCCTAAAGGGCATGAGTTCACTTATATAGACAAGATAATTAACACCCTAACATAACATAAAGCAAAAACAGTAAAAAAATATCTAAAAAATGCAAAGAAAGCCTAAAAGACGCCATCCATAACTGTCTGGAAATATTTCGGACCAAAACAGATCATTTCGAACCGAAATTCTGTTCTGATTCAAGAAATTTCGGTCCGAAATAATTTATTTCGGTCCGAATTTCTGCTGCGATCTGCGCATCATTATTTCTTTGCATAACAACTCAATTTGCATACTAAATAATTGAGCTTCCTTGAATAACAACAAAAAAAAAGTCTTGTATCAACGACAAGAGTTCCAACGGGATCGCTGTAACATTTTCATCATAGGAAAACAAAATGACAACAAAAAAAGAAATGCTCGACATGATGTTAGATAACTTTTCTAAAATAGATAGTACTGGTATGTTTCGAAAACCGTTCATACTAAATTTGTACAAAGTCAAAATCAAAGCAATACAATTTCCCCTAATTTTTTTCAAACTATTAACATACTTATTTAGAAAAAATAAAATAAATTAAAATAAAAGTACTGTCTGTCACATATATCATCCTTCATGTTTATGATTTTGCAAAATAGACAATTAAACAATCTAATTTTGTTTGGGTTGGCATATGGTGGTATTTTCCACAATAGTACGAGTTTGGGTTGGCATTTTACTAAGTCCCAACTTTGGGGTGACATTTTACTAATTTCCCAACTTTAGAGTGGCACAGAACCAATTTTCCCTTTCAAATAAGGATAGCAAGATTTTTGACACTAGCTAGGGTTGTAACATTTCACTGAACCGTTGTAACGCTTCATGTCACTAAGAACAAAAATTAATAACAAAACAGTTGGAAAATCTAGAAATATGTCATGTATAATTGTAACACTTCTAAAAATAACCTCTCAATTACTTTTGTTAATATGTTTTCTATATATAATTATTTCAATTGCATATTATTCTATTTCTTCAATTCAAGTGCTAATATAAATGATCTGAGTGACAATAATTCATAAAGATCATATGACCTTACTGCGAAGCGCGGAGTTGACCTAGTGTTTCAAATTACTTTCTTGTTTTATAACTTAGTACTTTTTTTTATTTTTCTAAAATAATCATTCGATTAGCTGGTAAACAACCCGATAATTGTTTATAACTAATAAGGGTACTATTATTAAATAAAAATACTTCTTGTGAACATGATTTTTATTATAACTGCTTAATGTGAAGGAACAAATTAAAGAAAGAGTCTATGAAATTGTTGACTGGAGATAAATAATGTGCTAGCCATGAATGATTCTTTCCGAATATAAAATAAAATAATGAAAAAAAATAAAAAATGGAAAACTATATAATGTTGATATGGATTAATGACTAAATAAGTGGCAAGTGACAATAAATTTAGTTTTATTTAATTCAAATCAAACCGGTCTCTCGAAATCAACAAGCAAAGTTGCCACCTCAAAACAAAACTATTTGCGATACTGAGTTTGAATGTCAAATGATCGATGTTTTAGCTAATATTCTTTTTTTTTTTTTTGTGAGAAAAGTAGGATCAAGTCCATCAAATATGATACAGGAACGTGTCTATTATCTCACAAAGATCAAATCTAAAAAAAATAAGCTATTTTTTTTTTTTGAAAGATTGACAACGGCTGTAGATTGGTAAAAAAAAATAAGCTAGTGGAATCTACTTATATAATTAGCTCCTAACAAAACTAACTTATCTACAAAAAAAAATATTATGCACATGGTATTAACAAACAGCGACTCCTAACTACTCCTAATGATGTAATCGGATTTGCAGCCTCCGGTGGGCAGGATTTTATTGGGTACGTAAATGTGAGTTCGGAATGGACTTTGTTAAATTAATTACAAATTGGCACAAAAAATAAATTATATAAACTCTGAACTAGCTATATATATGTCCTTTATATATATGGATTTAATATTACAAATTGTTATTACTAAGTAAAATATTTTTTTTCTTTTGGAATTACAGAATGTTTCTTCTTGTTTTATATTGTCTTTTTTTTATGTCGTTGAAGTATTTGTTCTCGCATCATTTTTTCTTCAAACAAAATGGATTTTTCTCACATTAGACCTTTTCGCTTATATACATCTCCTAACGGGAATATTTAATAGAACATTAATTTTAATGGGTATTTTACTATTTTATTTCGATTGAGAGGCGTATATAAATAGAGCATTTGCCCCATAGCAGTTCAAGCATAACATATATAGCCGATCTGAATATATCAGCAAATAGCTAGGTATATATCCAATATACGTTTATAAATGGCAGAAACAACAGCTCTTGCTCTTCCCGGGAAGCTGCAGATGATCAATGGAGATGGCAAGTTCTCCAGTGAAACTGCGAGTTTCGTAAATGACCAGAGGAACTACAGTGTGATCTCCATCATAGGTCCACAGAGCAGCGGTAATTAATCCTTACTCCTAATATAGCAAAAGTATATTGGATTTTTTGACATCAAAGGTCTATCTTCCCCAAGAAATAAACCTCAGCCGTTAATTGTTTACTTAGATTGATCACCACCGTTGATGTTCTCAGCCTATTAAAATTAAAGGCCCTTATAAATTATCTCAATTTAGTCTCATTACATATTATCTTATAAGTTTATTATAAGAAATAACAATTTCAGCCCAAAGCAACGCGTGAGCTTTTTACTAGTATATAAAACTCATCGATCCATATATTATTTTCGTGAATGAATATAGGCTATTGCGCTTTGCAAAGCGCAGTGACGTAGTGCACTTCGGCTCGATATCGCAAAGCCGTAACTCAAATGGTCAATCCAAGTCGCTCAACACAATCTACGTATTAAAAAATTGTAGATTACCGATTTTTTCCATTTTTAAAATTTTCTAACTAATTTTTTGGATTTTTGAAAATTGTATGGAAAATGCACCAAAATTTGTATATAAATAGGGTTATTTTTCAAAAAACCAAAAGAATAGTTCAAACTTTTTTAAATAGCTAAATTTTTTTAAAAATTATAAAATTTGATACTTGTATGTTTTTAATACATAGATTATGCGTAGCAAATTAGATTGGTCATTTGATTTATAGAAATATGAGATTAATTTGAACGTGAAACAAAAAATGTCCCTACTTTGTTAAGCAACGTAATAAATTTCCTATATATTGAAATTATAATTATACTGATTTGTTGGCAGAAATCTGATAGTTTTTATTTCGACATCTTCAATTCTAGGTAAAAGTTATTTGCTAAACAACTTATTTGAGGCTGAATTTGACGTGCTAAATGCAACAGAAGGAAGGTAAATTTTATTAACATATATACAATCACACCATATGGTTTAAGCAATTTCCAGATCATCACATTTGGCAGCCTAGTATCGATCTTTACATGTTACACCAGATACCGGTTATGTACTTAAATTAATTATATTCGATTATTGGTATGTGGGTGGAATGCTTGGGACTATCATCATGATATGATGGATTTTGACTGTCTTCCTGATAGCTTGGTAGTACTCAATGTGGTTTTAATTAAATTCTGAATCAATCTTCATATATGAAATTTTCCAGGTGTTCTCATTTTAACTATCCACACGTCCGCATATACAAAATTTGTAACTGTTATCTCAAATTATGTACCATTTAACTCAGAGTTTATAACAATGTGGAAATATAGACACTTATATTAACACTAGATATGACCCTTCATATATATCCTTACTATATATATATAAAAGCATATTGGAAAATATGATATGAAAGGCCTATCTTCCCCAAATAAGAAACCTGAGTCGTTGATCATTTTCTTGGATAGATCAGAACCGTTGATTTACGTTAATGCCCATTGAAGTTAATGTCTCAACCTATTAAAATTTAAGGCTCATATCAATTTCCTCAATATGAGGCGTATTACATATTATCTTAAAAATTTAATATAAGAAATAATAATTTCAGCCCAAAGCAACGCGTAGGCTCTTTACTAGTAGTCAGAAATGCCTATTAGGGAATAGAAGAGAGTAGATAATAGGATATTTGGTGTTGACGGGCCGAAGTGCCCTTTCTATTTCGAAAAAAAATTTATTGGTATGTACTTTTTTTTTTTCCTATGTGGTTTAATATATATAAATGAGGTATGCTAACTGTCTCTAAGAAAAATCTCTCTTAAACGTCCCTCATCAGTACACTCTCTTATACATAAGGTATGAACACCCTAATGTAATAGATATGAACACCCGACAGTACATTGTATGAACACTCAAGTTAGGGCAGAATCTTGAACCAGTCCTAACGGAATCATTCACCAAAACGTAGAATCTTTGACAGTCAACGCAGAATCTTTGATGCATAGATATGAACACCAATTACATCGATTATGAGCACCTCATCGTGGGAGGTATGAACACCCCGACGGATAGGTACGAACACCAGAGTTGTGCAGACAGTTATTTACCATAATGCTATGATACAACAAATTTGACTATTAAATGGTGGGACCCGACTTTTAGAGTCAAAATAAATATGTAATTAGTGTGAATCTGAACCTAAATCTAGAATTTTGATGGAATCTTGGTGAGAAACATTTAAGGAGGACAAAAGAAGATGGACAAGAAGATTTTATCTATTCTTTTAGGGTCTGTTTGGCAAATCACGGAATAGTAATATAATAGTGCTATCCGATTAGTAAAAATGGATTAGTGGTTGTTGGAAGAGTAAAATGACTAGTGATGTGTAGAGCTATTCGGATAGTGGAAATATTGTTTGGCAAATGACAATTGGAATAGTATTGTGATAAATATTTTTAGAGCTATTTGAATAGCTATTTTGCTATTCGACCAAATAGGAAGAATAGCGGATTAGTAATTTTTTAGAACTATTCGAATCAGTGTTATCATAACCGGACTGGACCGCCGGTTCAACCAGAAAAAACTGAAACCAGAACAGTTTCCGAGTTGATTCTTTGATTGGACCGTACATGTAAATGAACCAGTAAAAGCGTGCTAACCCCGGTTAATTAGCCGGTTTTTAGAAAAAACCGTACGCGGTTTCCGGTTTTTGAAGCTGACACCCGTTAATGAACTCATCGACGGGAGAGATGTAAATCCAATAAAAAAAAGGCTATGAGCCTTAGATTGTTACAGCCTATGATCTCACAAACAGGTCTCAAGACTCCAAATCTTTTTTACTTTTTTAAATTTCAAGAAAACATAGTTTTTTATAGTTGACAATCATACACAGACACATTAATCATACATGATCATATAATAAAAAATTATGATTATTTTTTAGTCATTATACTTTATTTGAAGGTTCAAAATTTAAAAAAAAAAAAGTTACATTTTTATTATTCATGACCATAATATTAAATAATTTCAAGAATGTTACATTTATCAAAAAAATTCGGATCTTTGTTTGTAAGCTGATATTGTAATCTATTTTATAAGTAATTTTATTGATGTTTGTGGACAAATTCAACGTTATATTCACCATTTTAAAATATATCAGTAGGTTTTTACATATACTTATATAATAAAAATAATTATTTTATAACAATTTTTAAGTCTAATATCTCATAAGTATATTTGAGAAAACCAGCGGTTGAACCGGTTGACTCAGCGATCCAACCAATGACCCATCGACCCGAAGCTTTGCCGGGTCGATTTCCGGTCCGGTTATGATAACATTGATTCGAATAGCTATTTTCTGTTTGGCACATGGAATAACTATTATTTTATTATTCCATTCTAACATTGATTCGAATAGCTATTTTCTGTTCGGCACATGAAATAACTATTATTTTACTATTCTATTCCAATTTTTGGTTGCCAAACACACTCTTAGCGAAGAAGGATTTTAATACTGATTATGCTTCATGAACTTATTATCAATTTGCAGGAAACAAACCACAAAAGGGATCTGGATAGCGAGATGTATTAACCCGGGCATGATTATTATGGATGTGGAAGGTTTTGACGGGAAGGAAAGAGGACAGGTAGGAGACCGACAATTAGTGGTCCAGTGTTAAATATGTACTTTCATTTAACAGATCATAGATACGAAAAATGTTATCAAAATCGATACAAATTGTGTTAATAAGTTATGTAGCGAAACAAATAGTTTGAATACATATATACTTGTTTAATATAAGAGAAAATCTCTTTGTCCCCTATCATTTGTCCCCCCTAAACGTCCCCCATCCGTTTTTGCTGTAACCAGTATGAATACCAGTTGACAAGTGGTATGAACACCATGATACATTCAGTATGAACACCCTCTGAGAGTTCTATGAACAATGCAAATTGGGAGAAAATTTTTTTTTGGCATATTTTCCATGTGCAAAAATAAATTAAGCACGTGCTTAATTCAATTTCAGCACGTGATGAAAATCGGAGCGCGCGCGGGTGTTCATACTGCTTATTCGCGGGTGTACATATCAAATGGTCTTTGGTGTTCATAGTTGACGTGGACGGGAGTTGGCATATTTTCCACGTGCAAAAATAAATTAAGCACGTGCTTAATTCAATTTCAGCACGTGATGAAAATCGGAGCGCGCTTGGATGTTCATACTGCTTATTGGCGGGTGTTCATATCCAATGGTCTTCGGTGTTCATAGTTGACGTGGACGAGAGTATGCGCGCAGGGGACATTTAAGGGGGATTTTTTGTGGGGGACAGTTAGCATCCCTCTTAATATAAATAGTAACATAATTGGTATTGACTTTGATATCACTTTTCGTATCTCTATAATATTCATAGTTGGAAATTAATATATTGTTGTTCATATCGGATTTTGGGTGCTTAATTGTTGTCCATGTCAGGTTTCTCATTCTGAGTTAGGTCGAATTGGGTTTAGGTAAGTCTAATTTAATTTCTAAAATGTTGGGTCGTGTGTCGTGTTCAGATAAGTTTGGCTTAATTTCTAAAAAGTCGAGTCAGTTTCACGTTTTAACAGGTTTATCATGTCGGATCAGATTTTGCCACCCGTACAAAGTAGACAATAAACCAACTTTTTTTTTTATCTATTCTACAAATTATTGATCATGCATACAGGTGGCAAATCGGATATTGGACAAGTTACGTCGAGTCAGTTTGACCATGGAAAGATGTGGGCTGGGTTCAAGTTGGAACGTCGAATCGGGTTCAAATTATTCTACGATCGAGCTCATTCAAGATTTTAATGAAATGATGATTTCAACCGATTTATTAATTTGAAAATTTCAAAATTGTGATAATCATCATAAAATTCTTGGTATAAAATCATCTTAATTCGTATTCGTTCAATCTTTTAATATATAGGAGAGATATTATTTATTTCTATCAAAAAATTTGAAATTGAACCAGTAAGCAATTTTTTTCCTAGATTTAAAAAAATAATAATTTATGACAATTAAATTAAAGAAAAATTTACTTACTTTTTTTTTTTTGTTGCATATTTATTTTTCAATCATTGAAATTATTATAAAGAAAAGTTATCAATCTAGCTATATATTAATTTCCAACAATGAAATTAGAATCTAATAATTATAAGTTAAAAATGTAACATAAAATTAATAAAACCTTGTTTAAATTTTAAAAATTGTTTATTGATTATATATATTTTGTATAGATTCCAAGTTTATGACTTTAGTTTTCACTAATGAATCCTACTATTTTTCAGAAATTCACATTGATCAACCCAATTAATGTGTAATAGTAAAATAAAACTAATAATTATTAAGTAATATTAGATATGTTCGATAAAATAATTAAAAAAATAGATGATTAGAACCGCTTTTATATATGTTATTATGTCAAGTATCAAATGGTGGGAAAAAAGTCTAATAGTGTTGTAGCATTTTGCTTCTAGAACACTATTTAAACATATTCGTGAAAGCAGGAAATTAAATAGCGGTTCTTTTTATTTTCATTTTTACTATCATATTACTCTTTGCACATCTAATTCTGACTTTTTATTTGTTTTTGTAGGATGACAAGTTATTTGAACGGCAAAGTGCACTGTTTTCCTTGATCGTCTCCGATATTTTGCTACTAAACATGTTAGTAATTTATTTAAAACTTGATGATCATTGCAGTTGTCTACTGCGTGTATATGGAATTATCTGTTCGATCTACATTTCTATGGAAATAACAGCAAACCAATGTTTTTTACTGGAATTAAACAAATTAAAATTTATATACTATATCTATATATAAATTAAATTACGTACTGGGACTATTTAAGTTAACGGGGGCACGTAGACAATTCTTAACTTATTTTAATTTATAAAAAAAATAAATGTCAAATGAATATTCAAGGAATAAGTTTGTTCTGCATTTACTTATGCCAATTTTTTTTGCAAGAAAGGCTTATATGCCCGTTTTCATTACTGAAAACAAAATCGTTACAGGATCCATCAAAACTTCTACACATAACTACAACTAGGGGTGAAAACGGATCGGATTTTATCCGTCCGTATCCGGATTCGTATTCGGATTTTTGCGGATACGGATATTTGCGGATACGGATACGGATATGAAAAGAAATTATGCAGATACGGATACGGATACGGTTTTCGATATGGAAACGGATACGAATAATTATCCGAATCCAGATAAGTTGATATCCAATTAGGCTTTGCACTTCATCCTTTTTATTATAATTTATAACTTGTAATTAAAAATATAATGAACATTATGAATTTTTTCTTAACTAATATGTGATTATATTATTATTGATTATATTTTATAATAATGATCCGCGATGAACTTATAACATATTTATGATTATTGATTAATATTTTTATTGTAATTTAACCATTTAGTTAGTGATTTATCATGAAAAAATTATTTGAAAAATATTTTTTTAATAATAAGTCTAGTATCCGAAGTATATTCGTATCCGCATTCGTATTCGTTAAATATCCGATCCGTATTCGTATCCGAAACTATCCGTATCTACATTCGTATCCGAAAAACTAAAACGGATACGGATACGATTTTACCCGCTATCCGTCGATATCCGATCCGTTTTCACCCCTAACTACAACCCACCACTCTAGCTAAACATAAACTCAAAATGAAAAACATCAAACCATCCCGCCGAAGGCCTCCTCCATCCTTTGCCAGAACAAAAAAATGAGCTATATAAACAACACTGATTTATTAAATGTCTAACAAAACCAAAAGCACACTGACCCTAACAAAAACAAACAAACTCATCCAGTAAACCGTTAAGCTCCTATCACAAAACTTGTTTTTATTGTATGCACACGATATCAACATCTCCAATCAACAAACTAAAAGTTAATCTTTTTTGTAGCTCCAAGTTTGCACCACACTACACTCTAATGTCTGACAAGAATTCTTGCTTGACTCAAGTTTCCAACCTCTCAATGCCTTTTTTTCCTCCAACCTTTGATTTTGCATTTTGTGCTTCTTTTTTGGCCCTGCCATGAATTAGTTCAGAATCAAGGATCAATCTTTGGATCTTAGCATCAGGTCTTGAATGAACCTTGACACTATCACAATTATCAATTACTTTAGAACTCACCAAAACTAAGTCACCACTCTCTAAGATATCAAATACATCTTCAATCATCTCTGTACAATTACTTGAATCAGATTCTTTATTGTGCCCCACCTTTGGCACTTTGCGCATAGCTTTGAGCTTGAAACCGATGCTTCTTTTTGGCTCTGTGGGAACTGATCATTTCTTTGCATTCTCTTTTTGTGCACCTTCCTATTCATCATCAGTAGCAACAATGTGAGTATTTTTGTGGTCTAGCTTTTCCACAATTGTGCTAGTACGAGCAGCCTGAGGTTGTTGAGGTGATCTAGCATAGTTAGGATCATGAGGTTTATGATGCTCCATGCCTTGATCCTTGGATGCACCATCCCCATTGACAATACCACTTACAACAGATGGCATATATGCAGTTTGCTCTTGCTAAAACACCATCGCCACGGCTTTTTCAGAAATTGATTTCTCATCAATTTGTAGATCATTTTTGCTAGCACTTTGGACAGGTTTAGCACACACTAGACCCAAACCCTCATTTTCTAACTCCATCGCTACACTTGTACCAGTACTATGCTCAATCTTTTCTTGCTGAACTTCCATCGTCACAATTTTCTCAGTCAGCTCATCAGTATGCAGATCAACACATAGAAGAGATTTCACACTTACAATGGCTGAATCAACATTCCCTAATGCCTCCTTGGCATGAGGCGCTGATTCCATGTGTGCATCTGCATTCATAGCTGAAGGTATATCAAGAGGAGGATAAACAAAGGACTGAACCTTACATTGGAACGAGCGGTGTCCCCATCGGTTGCATGCAAAGCACAAAGGAGCATTTCGACAATATCGAGCCACATGGCCTCTATTTCCACATCGGAAACATACTGGACTGGAGGGAGTCGAGGCACACTTCATCGCCTGTAGTCTTTCTTGCACTGCATCAGATTTTTCCGCTTTCGACTCCAGCCCAGATCTCCTCCATCTGAGGTATGTATGATGCGAATGTGAGGTTTGTAGCTGCTGCTGTGTAGCACAATCGTGGATTTCACCAAATTAGAGAGTTCTGAGATCGATTGCGCGATCGATTGAAGGAGCTTGAGCAAATCAGCACTCATCGTAACACTTCTCAATCAATTCTCTCCCCCAATTTTTGTATTTCTCGCTTCGGTACCGTTACTGGTGCTAAGTCATCAAGCTGTGGTGGTGCCGCCCAGCCACCGACCACTTCCCAGCCCAATCAGACTCCGCTGTTGGATTCCCCACAGAAGGGCGATGCCAAAGGCGACCCCTGATTTTCGATCAGGTGGCGGATGGCCAGAGATCGCCTTCAGACGCCTCGGATGAGCGCCACGAGTCTTCTTCCTTCGATCGACCGATCCTAAACGAGCCGCCGAGGGAGCAGCGCCAAGGTGCCCCGTGCCGCCTCGCTGGAGCCAAGCGCGTCGTCTCTCCGGAGAGATTCGGGTTTAGGGTTAGGGTTTTCGTCCGTCCGTCAACTCGTTTAGCTGCGACAGTCTACTTATGCCAATTATATTTGAACTAATTAATATAATACAAGAGTGCATCCAGCATCCTTAAAAAAAAATGATAGAAGAGTACATATGTAATATATAGGTGGTTCCATGACATTGGTCGGCAAGACGGTGCAAATATTCCGCTCATTGAATTAATTTTCAAGGTACGTCAATTCTTTCTGGAGTTATTAACAAATTATTTTATTATACAGTAAAACTCACATAATAACAATATATATAGTAGACGAAAATAAGTAAATAACTAAAAAGAGAGAAAAAAAATGGGTAAACATTAATTTATTTATAATTGTAATGGACATTGTTGTTTTCTTTCTGTCCCTCATCCCAATGCTCCACCTGATAGAATTTTGATGAAGTGTGCCATATAGCTTACTTTTTTTTTTTTTTTTTTTTTTTGATAAAAAGCCATAGCTAACCACAATTAACTTAGAGATTAATTGTTACATACGTACTTTGCCAGAAAATAAAAGAGCCGCAGACACTCAAAATTTTGATATTTAACTAATTAAGATTGTCATAATTAACTCCATTCAGGAAAGGGTAAAGATAGAAGCAACAAAAACAACAATTATCTTTGTCGGGCGTGACCATGATTATGATGAGGTACGTAGATCTTGATGAATATTATCTCAAGTATGATTAAGTAAAATAACGTCTAATTAACTTTGTAAGATTTGTTCATAATATGTGTATATATAACAGATTGTTTCAATTTTTTTTTTATAATTTTATATGTAGACTTCGCCCAATGTCACCAGAGAGCAGCTTGAGAAACTCGTAAATGAGGTATATACATGTAACAGTTAATGTTAATTAATTTAATCTGTCTCATATATCGATCAGAAGTCCGATCGACCGGCTTAATTGGGATCGATGAGCGTTGTGTTTAGTGTAGTCCGTATATATATGATTCAAGTTTATTTATTAATTGGCGCCTACGGGTGCAACGAAAAAAAAAAAAAAAGACTTTTCTATTTTTTTTTCCCCCTAATGACAGTGATGACATATACCTATACTGCAGATCTGGCGAAAAGTGCATCCAGATAAGAAGATGGGCGATTACGTGGAGGTAATTAAACCGTCGATCATAAGACAACAATATATATAAATAAATATGCATCCTACATTTTTCTAGAAATAGTTCCTTTTAATCTAGATCTGATATAAATATGTAGCACTGCTTTAAATAATATGCATCCCACATTGTGCTCATATCTCAAAAACCTTAACTGGTCGATCCGATTCAACTTGTGCATTCTACATATCCAAATCTCATTAAATACAATATATATATAGTAAAACTACCGTGCTCTTAAGCTCACGGGGGCCTCCCGTGAGTTTAACATAAAAAACGTATCAAATCACATCAAAATTTTGATTTATATAGCTCAATAAATTCGTTATATCAAAATCTTATAGCACGCAAATTTTTTTCATTTTTGGAGATTTATAAGTATTTATTTCGGATTTTTTAATAAAAACTATACAATATTAATAAAATAATCAAAGTTTCATATGTAACTTTTAAAAAATCCGAAATTAATACTTAAAAATCTCTAAAAATGAAAATTTTTTACATACCACATGATTTTGATATAAAGAATTTATTGAGCTATATAAATCAAAATTTGGATATGATTTGATACGTTTTTGGAGTTAAGCTCACGGGAGGCCCCCGTGAGCTTAAGATCACGCTAGATTTACTATATATATATATATATATATACATATATAGATTTGGGATACGGTGATATGCATAGCAAAACTATGTTTTTGCTATACGCTCGTATCTCAACAACCGTAAATTGGATGGCCGATCCGATTCGACTGGTGCGTTCTTCATATCGAAAACTCATCGGATACTAATTTTTACTATTTTTGGAGATTCCTAACTATTTTTAACGATTTTTGAAAATGGCAAGAAAATAATAATAAGATAATCTATTTGGAACTCATAATCAGGGTTATTTTTGCAAAAATCGCTAAAAATAGTTAGGAATCTCCAAAAATAGTAAAAATTAGTATACAATGAGTTTTCGATATGTAGAATGCACCGGTCGAATCAGATCGGTCATCCGAGTTACGGTTGTTGAGATATGAGCGCATAGCAAAAACGTCGTTTTGCTATGCATAGCACCGTAACCCAACTCTCTCTCTCTCTCTCTCTCTCTCTATATATATATTTTTTTTGAGGTTTCTAACTATTTTTAAAGATAATTATTGAAAAATGATCAAAAAATAAATAATTGGAACTCCAATTCAGGTTTTCAAAAATCGTATGTATGTGTGTGTGTGTTTGTGTGTCTCTATATATTCTAATATGCAGATTATGGTGAGCTACTTCGATCGATTATTCAAACTATGGTTTAGGAGATACAAGACCAAACTGCAATGGTCACTGTGCTTTGCAAAAGACATATTGATTCAATAAAAAAAAATTGTTATGGCATGCTTGATAAAACACTGATCTTAATTTACATACGCATATGTTCGTAGGTCATTGTGAAAGACTTCCCGCATAAAAGTCACAAAGGGGAGTTTGCTCAGAAGGTGTGCACCAAATATTACAATCGTTTAATTAAATTTATCTTTGCTGAAATCACTGAAATTTAGACAAACAGTGTCGCCAATGTGTGTGTATGGCAAATATATTCTGATCGTCATTTTTTTTTCAAGTTAAAGATGATAAATGTTTATCATGAAGAACTGATCTCTAAATGAATTTTGGTTTTGCAACATCCCGTGCGCAGAGAAATTAATTATTTTGCTGATAAATATTTAACTTTTAAAGAGAGATCATAAGCCAAAATTATTATAACATAATTATCTGACTTATTTTTCTGTCTTTAATTAGTGTATAGATCTGTCAAATTTCCTGTGCTCTTTTGCTGCGAACGAAAATCTAGAAGAGGAGAATTATGGCTCTGGTTTTGCCGTTTCTTCAGAGCAGATATGGGATCACATCCGCTCCAATAAAGAACTTGTTGCTGCCGATCATAAGGTTTGTATTCAATTTTGATATGCTATATATTTATAGAAAAACACGTGGAGTACACCCTATAAAGTAGGCCCCTATCTACTCTATCTCACAATTTAACATACCCACATGCACTTATGTGATTGTCACAGTTGCATAAATGTTCACTGGAAAACCATAATGTATCAGCTGTTTACTAGAAAATGATATATATTGATCTGAAAGATATAAACGTTCACCGAAAATATTATTTGTTCATTACAAATATGGTGGACCGGTACTAGATAGATAAAAAAGTCTGGTCACTAGCTATTACTCATATTTGTACTAGTTGTAGTAGTCTTCTTTTCGTGACATATGTAAATCAGTGGTGTTGTATATATTTTTTTAACTCAAGATTATATTTGTGTAGGTTGCAAGGTCCAAGTACTTCTGTAAAAAGACTGTAAAATCTTTGGTACGCTCGTTGGATCAAGATAAGATGGTCTGTGAAAATTGCTTCTAATTAAATTTCAATTAACGAGTACATTCTAATTAGCTAGCTATTAAGGTACTTAATTAGTAACAAATTAAAATAATTTGTCAACAATTGATTTGCTTTGCAGGGAGAGTGGATGAACAATGTAACCATTTCTGTTAAAGAGTTCACAGCAGGATTTTCCATGGCGCACGACGTTATACTTACAAAGTAATTAATGAATATATATAGAGTAGAACTATTGTGAAAATGTTTGCATTTCGCTCCAAAATACTAACAGTCCAAATTATAGTTTGCCACATCCAAAATTTTGATTTATGGTTACCATTAAATTCATCATATGACAATACTAGTGGATACAAAAATTTTCCATTTTTGGAGCTTTTTAAGTATTTATTTCGAATTTTTAAAAATCCATGTACAAACAAGTATTAATTTATTAATATTTTAGGGTCATTTTTAAAAATATCAGGAATAGAAAAATTTTTATAGAAGTACTATTGTTTAACTTATAGATTTATTATATTCAATTTGAGTTACGTTTGTATATAACTCTACAAAGAGTCAAAGACACATCAAAATAACAATTGTTAAAAGTTGCATAAAATCTGATAGCTCATCAACAAAGTTCAAATTGACTAAATTAAAAATAGTGTCAATCCATAAGTAAAATAATTCATCCATAAACATATTTTTCATTTTAAAGATTTTTCAAATTATAAAATTTTCAAAATCCCATTGTCAAAATTATCAGAATCCCATTGTAAAATGGATCCCTCTTTCTAGATGTATTTTTGAGTTAAGCTTACAATGAGTCTTTGTAAAATTGAAAGCATAAGTATATATATACGTCATGTCGCGCGTATCCTTACTATAAAAAGCATATTGAAAAAAATGACATGAAAGGGTTATCCACCCACATGAGCCGTTGATCATTTTCTTGGATAGATCAGAACCATTGATTTACGTTAATGCCCGTTGACGTTAATGTCTCAGCCCATTAATATTTAAGGTCCATATCAATTTTCTCAATATAAAGCCAATTATATATTATCTTAAAAAATTATTATAAGAAATAACAATTTCAGCCCAAAGCAAGGCGTAGGCTCTGTACTAGTATATATATATATGCACACAACACACACACACAAGCATATTTATAATCACATGTATTTTATACGAGAACATTTATATTCATTTGTTAATTAAGTAATATTATGAATATACTGATAATACATTAGTAACACAGGTATGAAGCGGAAACTGCATCACTTATGATTTCCGTAAGGAATGAAAAGAAGGCCAAGTTGGAGGAAATACTCCGAGAGGTGAGTACTCTGTCCATACAATCTCCTCCTAGCTATATAAATTTAACTTAAAAGAGGAAAAACATACATATATCAATTACTTTCTTGTCCAATTGCTTCCAGAGGTTTCGAACGGAATTCTGTTCTAGGTTGCTGTACTTGACAAGTGAAATACTAGAAAAAGCTGAGTCAAATCTCAAACCTCAGCTGAAGAACCTTAAAAATCTGGATAATTCTACAATTATTGAAGTGATAAAGCCTTACCTGAAAACATTCGATGATAATATACCTACAGCTGCTGGTAAGTGATTTTCTAAGCCAACTAAAATATTTTTAGTTACTAATCGATATTCTTGATGAATACTTAATTGAGAGCAACACCCAGCTTAATTTACTCGACACCCAGCAACCCCAAAATCATCAGTTACTGCATGCTCGGAGAAGTTGGTGAAATATATCTATACTAATTCAATTACTCAATCTTCCTCCATTTGTATTACTAACCACAATTATTTTCAGATTTATTGTGGAAAGACGATGTAACACGGCTTGTAGAATTTCGAGCGGAATTTGTGGCAAAACTCACAGAACTCGCGGAAAAAAAAGCAAGCAGAATCAAGGTTTGCTTATTATGTATTTGATTTGTCATTTGATTGATATTGCTAGCACAGTGATCACTGTGCATAAATAAAAAAAAATATCTTGTTGATGATTATAAATTAATTAAATTGCAAGTACGTACTTATAATTGGCACGTACAAGGACGCATGTGTACTTGTTCTCTATATATAAATGCACATATATGTAGTTTGAGATAAGTGCATCATTGAATTGGGGATATTTTGCAAGCTCCTCAATAAAAATTCACGCAAAAAGGGAATGAAAGAAATATGCAAAAGAAATATGCAATTGTCTTTGTTTTGTTTCGTTCTAATATAATATATATGGGCCATGCGATTATGAGTCTATCCTTTATCAATTTTGCTGGTTGTTAATTTCCATGGTGAATATATATACCATTAATATACAACTGATCATGAAGGACTAGAAAAATTCGATAACCTCCGATTTACTCCATTTCATTGTAGTTGAAACGCGGTCTCAAAAGGGTAGGTATTGCTGCTGGTTTGGGAATAACTGGAGCTACTACATTCACTTTAGGGACAGCTTGGGCAATGCTCACACTGGACCCTTCTTTGATGATAGCCGGCGCAACGATTTGCGCATCCATATAATTGGAATTACTTCATATATAGTTCATATCAATAAAAAGGAATCGAAAGTAAAAAAAGAAAAAAGGATCGTATGTATGCATGTATATATATTGTCTACGGTGTTGCATGTATTCATGATGGGTTGACGTATCTTAATTATTTCAGTTTATGACGCTTCAATAATTTGTGAAGCACTAATTATTCGTATTGTATTTGTGATAAGAACTTACTCTTATGGTGTGTTGATCTCCCCTTCTTATTTTATTGGATGGCATTTTCACATGCTCTAGTGTGTGTTATTTGTAATTGTATTGATTGTACGTATTCTCTCTTCTGAACACAAATAACATAATATATAAATTTAGTTTGATTTTTTTTTTATCTTATATATATATTTTGCAGATTTTTGCTGATTTTGATTCTAATTTAATCTGTTTCACTGCATTAATCTCTCCTTAATTATAGTATTCTCACTTTTTTCTGCAAATCTCCTTCTAATTTACTATAATTACAAAAATTGATTGGTAACAGAAAAAAAATTATTATTTCTTTTTAAGTAGTGCTACGTACAGTGTACGAAGTTTTATTTACTTAATTTCTTGTTGTTGTAAATTTTGCTAAAATTATTGGTAGCCATTGCATCTCTGATCTTTGGCCTGGCCTAAATTGTTTAATTTTGGAAATAATATGCATGTGTATCCTCGAAGTTTTTGTCTGATAGAGTGTGGATTTTGAAGGGACTCTGGCCAAATGTTGGGCGAAAAAGCCATATGCATGGGATAAATTCTTGGGTTTTGATGTAAAACTGATTTTTGAATGCAGATTTCCCTGAAGCTCTAAAGTGTGAAACTTAAAAAATAATCTCCTTACAATACATGTTGGATGTCACGATCATGCAATAGTCCATATTTATAATTTATTATTGAATTTATGGAATAAATATGAATCGTCGACTCTACTTTAAGATTTTCTGCAAAAGCAATTTCATGTTGAAATCTTTAATTAGGTTTTTTTGAAGTTGTTACATGGAAGCATGCACAGTTTTCTAACTCTTTCGATCTTTATTTCTTTTTCTCAATCAAAATATGCATTGATGATGACACTTAATACAAATTCAACTTTTAATTAATAGATCATTGCATGGATTTCTTTTCTCATAAGTTCCAAATTTTGTAAGTAAAGCAATCAACATGTATATAATTAGGTATGAAGCAATGGAATTACAAAAGAAAACCATTGTTATATCTCGTATCATAATCACTCAGGTTTAGTATGTTTGATCTATTACAATTGACAAAAAAAAAAAAAAAAAAATGACATATAATAAAACCATTTAAAAAAAAATGTAGAGAAACTTCTAACAACTTGCACCATCAAAATCCTTCCTCTCCCTTCCCAATGGACGTACGTGTCATATAAGATTCCCTCAATTCTCCAAAAAAAAAAAAAAAAAAAAAAAGCAACAACAACCAAGCCTTTAGTCCCAAACAAGTTGGGGTAGGCTAGAAATGAAACCAAGTAAAACCCAATGATGATCATGATCGTAAGAAAGATAAAATAGATAAATAAAGAAAGAACAGTAATAACAATGGTAATAGTGAAAAACTAGTCCTAATATGAATGATAGTGATGATGAGTATGATACTACATAATACTAATATGAATGATAATAATGATGATACTACATAGTAGTAATAGTGGTAGTAGTAATAATACTAATAATAATAATAGTAGTAATAATAATAATAGTAATAATAATAGTAATAATAGTGAAATAGTAGTCATAGTAATAATAGTAATATAATAGTAGCCGCTAGGGGTTTGATTTGTTGGTCATGGTTCCGGTACGTGGATTGCTAACTTCCACGCGTCCCTATCCAAGAGCAGCTCTTCGGATATACTCCATGCCTTCAAGTCTCTTTTTACAGCTTCCTCCCATGTCAGTTTTGGCCGACCTCTACCCCTTTTCGTGTTTTCGGTACGGGTTAGGACACCGCTACGTACTGGTGCTTCAGGAGGTCTCCGTTGAACATGTCCAAACCACCTCAATCGGTGTTGGACTATCTTCTCTTCAATCGGAGCCACCCCTACTTTGTCACGTATGTCATCATTTCTGATACGATCTTTTCTTGTGTGGCCACACATCCATCGTAGCATACGCATCTCCGCTACACTCATCTTCTGGATATGGTTTCTTTTAGTAGGCCAACATTCTGCCCCATACAACATTGCAGGTCTAATGGCTGTTCTATAGAATTTACCTTTCAACCTTTGTGGGACCTTGCTGTCACAGAGAACACCAGATGCTTGTCGCCATTTCATCCAACCCGCCTTAATTCTATGGCCAACATCTGCATCAATATTCCCATCACTCTGTAGCATGGAGCCCAGATATCGAAATGTGTCCTTCTTTGGCACTGTTAGTCCATCTAGACTAACATCTCCATTCTCAGATCTCCCATCACTGAAGTCGCATCTCATATACTCGGTCTTAGTCCTACTAAGCCTAAAACCTTTCGTCTCCAGCGTCTTTCTCCACAACTCCAGTTTCGTGTCGACAGCTGCCCTACTCTCGTCAATTAGCACTACATCATCAGCAAAAAGCATACACCAAGGGACATCTCCTTGTATATCCCTCGTAACCTCATCCATCACTAAGGCAAAAATATATGGGCTCAAAGCTGACCCTTGATGTAGTCCTATCTTAATGGGAAAAGCATCAGTCTCCCCATCACATGTTCGGACACTAGTCACAACATTATTGTACATATCCTTGATAAGGTTAACATACTTTGTTGGGACTTTTTGTTTCTCCAGTGCCCACCACATGACATTTCTTGGTATTTTATCATATGCTTTCTCCATATCGATAAATACCATGTGTAGATCCTTCTTCTGCTCCCTATATCGCTCCATAAGTTGTCGTATCAGGAAAATCGCTTCCATAGTCGACCTCCCCGGCATAAAACCAAATTGGTTTTTTGTGATGCTTGTCATTCGTCTTAGACGATGTTCAATCACTCTCTCCCATAGTTTCATTGTATGACTCATCAGCTTAATTCCTCTGTAATTAGTACAACTTTGAATATCTCCTTTATTCTTGAAGATTGGTACTAATATACTTTTCCTCCACTCTTCAGGCATCTCATTTGACTGAAAAATGTGGTTGAACAGCTTAGTTAGCCATACTATTGCTATGTCCCCAAGGCATCTCCACACCTCGATAGGGATATTGTCAGGTCCCATCGCTTTGCCTCCCTTCATCCTTTTTAACGCCTCCTTTACCTCGGACTCCTGAATCCTCCGGACAAAACGTCTGTTGGCGTCATCAAAGGAATCATCTAACTCAATGGTGGCACTTTCAGTGTCGCCATTGAATAAGTTGTCGAAGTACTCCTTCCACCTCATCTTGACCTCCTCATCTTTCACGAGAAGTCGATCTGTATCGTCCTTGATACATTTGACTTGGTTCAAATCCCTTGTCTTCCTCTCACGAATTTTAGCCATCTTATAGATGTCTTTTTCGCCTTCCTTCGTACCTAGCTTATGGTAAAGGTCATCATAAGCTCGACTCTTTGCTTCACTCACAGCTCGCTTCGCGTTCTTCTTGGCTACTTTGTAATTCTCCACGTTTTCAGTTGTTTTGTCATGATGTAACTGCTTGTAGCATTCTTTCTTCTCCTTGATCGCCTGTTGCACCTCTTCGGTCCACCACCAAGTGTCTTTAGGTTCCCTTTTGTTTCCTTTAGTCACCCCAAACACCTTTGCAGCCACAACCCGAATGCATTTTGACATCTTCTTCCACATGGTATTTGCATCGTCGTCGTCCGTCCATGGTCCTTCTTCAATCAATTTATCCCTAAAGACCTGTGATGCTGCTCCTTTAAGCTTCCACCACTTTGTTCTCGTGATGTGAGCACATTTCTTCTTGTGCGCACATATACGAAAGCGAAAGTCAGCCACCACTAGCCTATGTTGTGGAACAATACACTCCCCCGGTATTACCTTACAATCTAGACAGGCTCGTCTGTCAGCCTTTCGAGTAAGGACAAAATCAATCTGGCTAGAGTGTTGACCACTATGGAAGGTCACTAAATGGGACTCTCTCTTTCTAAAGCAGGTGTTAGCGACCATTAGGTCATAGGCTATAGCAAAGTTCAAGATGTCTTCCCCCTCTTGATTTCTATCGCCATATCCAAAACCTCCATGCACCTCCTCAAACCCCTCATTAGTTGTACCGATGTGACCATTGAGATCTCCTCCTATGAAAAGTTTCTCACCAGCAGGCACACTTCTCACGATATCATCAAGATCCTCCCAAAATTGCATCTTGACACTTTCACTAAGGCCTACTTGAGGGGCATATGCACTGATGACATTCAAAACCAAGTCACCGACAACTAACTTGACTAGAATGATCCTATCCCCTTGTCTCTTGACTTCAATCACTCCATCCCTAAAGTTCTTGTCAATCAGGATGCCAACTCCATTTCTACTCCGAACTGTCCCCGTATACCATAACTTATACTCGGTACTCTCCACCTCCTTTGCCTTCTGACCCGTCCATTTGGTCTCCTGTACGCATAGAATATTTACACGTCTCCTAATCGCTGTATCAACTAACTCTCGCAACTTTCCCGTTAAAGACCCTACGTTCCAACTACCTATACGAATCCTACACGGCTCGGCTAACTTCCTTACGCCTCGCACCCGTCGAGTGAAATGCGAAGACCCTTGCTCATTTCCCACTACACCCGGGCGCCGGTGCAGTGTACCACATAGGGAGCGGCAACCCGATCTTAGCTTTTCATTTGGCACTGCACTCAGATCAGGATACAGCGCGCCACTAGAGGGGTGACGACCCGGCCCTTGCTCATTTGACACCACATCCGGGTTCCGATATGGCACGTCGCTAAGAGGGTTACGCCCCAACGATATTCTGTTTGGTTTCATTTCCATAAAGAGTGGCGGGGTTTTTTTATAGCTGGCTTGCCAAGCCTATCACAACCCTCCTCCTTTACCCGGGCTTGGGACTGGCTATATTGAAACAATTGCAACAACATAGACGGAGTTAAAAAAAAAAAAAAAGAATAAACAAAAAAAAAAAAAACGAAGAAAGAAAGAAAGAAAGAAAATGAAAACAAAGAAAGAAAGATAAATTAACGTGGCAGATGAAATATAGATGAGTCATACTAGCGTCTACCCATTTTACTTATCCACCGGTCCACCGTATTTTCAATGAACAAATATCATTTTTCATTGAAATTTATATCTTTCCGATCAACATATATCATTTTCCAGTGAACAGATACACTACTATCTCCGGTAAACATTTATGCAATTGTGACAAACACATTAGTGCACATGGGTGTGTCAAAATGTGAGAGAGGGATAGATAGGTGTCTTACTTTATAATTGAATTCTACATGTTTTCCAATATAGATACCTTCAAAATTCATAATTTATCAAGGGTCAGATGTGCATCCAAATTGTACATCCATAATATATATATCGCACTTAGGCGCTAGTTAGCACTTACTGACTTACAGATAATAGATAACAATTTTAGGGCACGTTTTACTAGTAAGTTTAATAAAGATTGAAATATATTTTGGTGTATTCTGGGATTTCTGGTACTCCCCGTTAACAGTCTGCCCGTTTATTGCATCAGAGGATTCGACGGGTGTTTTTTTTTTTTTTTAATTTCAATTTGTTTTCTTAGGAGAACCTTTCTCTTGCATTCATGTTCTTTTCATTGCTTATTTAGTTGATAAAGTGTGACGCCTGTGAAAAATTATATTATTCTCCGTATTTTCTGTAATATGTCTACTCATAGTACTTCCAGTACCACAGTTTATCTGTTTTTGAGATTCAAAATTTCAGTATACATGCTTGAATCTTTAAGAAGTGTGACTTCAAGTTCTTTTACCTTGTGTTTGTACCAGTTGATACCTGTACTTCCTCCTGTATTGATTGATTAGTCAGGTGTGGGTTTCCTTTGCTTTGTCATGTATGTTATATTAGTGTAATTATGAGTAAATTATAACATTTTTTGAGGTGATCATTTGGTACCTTTATGCAGGAATTGTTATTCTCGTACAACATAGCCGTGGATCGATCTGATGAGATGAAGAAGATTCTAAACAAATCTGCAGCTAGTGTGGGACTCAGGCTTCCTGATGCTTACCAACCTTGATTTGTTTACTTACAATATTTGCAAAGATTTTTTTATTTGTGTTCAAGTGAATCAATAAAATAGAATACTACTTTCATTTTAAATCAGAGCCATTGTTGACTTGGTATAATTGACATTCTGGGCTTTATTTTTTAGTTGGTTTATTTTGGCAAAATGATTTTGGTTTGGTGGTTCATCAAAAGGGTTCTCATGAAGTTCGATTATTCTCTGAAAACATTAAGAGTTAAACTATATGCCCAAACAAAATTACCTTAAGAAGTTTGGCTGACAAGTACAATTCCTCATCACAAATTTGGAATTATGGCCGGATATTATTTAGTTTGCATTGATTGAAATCACAGGTTTGATTGCAGTGCATGAAATATGATGCCAAGTTACAAATGATAATGTTTTTCCAAATCTGGAATTGGAAAACTAAGAACTTACCAGCAGGTATTATTGGGTCTCTCTCAGTGGTTAATTTGAGAAATGAGAACAGTGGGACAGGAGCCATATATCATCTTCATCTCTCTGTGTATTCTTCATAGTTTTTAGTGTTATAAAGTTGCTCTTCTGACTGTGGATAGTCTTTGTGGACACCCTACCTAATAGATAATGAAATTTGGCTAAGAGTTTTGACAAGGGTTGTCAGTGAGGATCAGGAGAAGGAGATTGATACATCTGACCAGACATTCATAAAGTTGCCATAACCATGGTTGTGACTTGTGAATGATTACATAAATTAAATTATTGTTTAAGCTAAACAAGCTTCTCGGCAGCTTTGGATGGGGCTTGTTGGATGTGTGTAGTCTTTTGTGATTGTTATCATTTTTTTGTGGATTTTGGTTTCTGTGGATGTTTGTAATCGATGCAATGATCTTTGTGCTTCTTTCTATATGTTATAGTTTTAATTTATTTTGTTTTATCTAAGTAACAATTCATTAATTGGGTTGTTCTTAAAGGAACAGTTTGTGTTTTGTCCTTGGTGTCTGTGGGGACTTCTCTTGTATCTAGTCTTCATTATAACGAACATATCATTTCTTTGGGAATATTCTTCTATGCTGGCTACATTTATAACCTTTTCACTGGATGCTATTCGAATGTTAAATTTACTTGGTAGTTCGTAAAGATGTTTTAAAATGCTTCACATTTTTCAGTTGATGCATTTGTAAAAACTGAGCACTCCGATTTATTTATGTTATAGCCAGGTGTTGATATTTAGTTTCATAATATAAACAAAACTCAAAATGGAACTCATGTTTTATTTAATTAATATCTGATGCTTGTTAGCAAACTTGATTGGATTTATTTAATCCCCGTCCTAGTTTTCACAGAGCAACTCATGTAGAACAGACATTTATTGAGTTCTTTGCCAAGTCCATCATAATATATATACTATTGAAAATTATCAACAGCCTTTTATGATCAAATATTTGTGAAGAATAAATTGTAGAAGTGATGTCGTTACTTCTCCTTTATTCTTTCAACAATACCTTCATATTTGTCATTGATTTTTTACAGTAGCATCACAGAATATACAGATTAACATGCTTGAACTGTGAGGAAAGCCGAAACTATCCCTGATTCAGTCTTCTCTGGTCTGTCAGAATCGAAACTATTGCTGATCCATGCCGACTTTATAGAAAAGTAAAATTGAACTAAATCCAACTCGAACTAAACCTTGACCGAGAAAAGCTGAAATCGATTCACCAGAAACCCTACCAGGCTTCGTCTGAATCCAATGTGTGATCCGGCACTCTTTCTAAGTCAAACCGACTCATCTGGACCTATATCCAATCTATCCTTGTTCCTGATCTACCCATCCGATTAGCCTCCTCTACTTTTCGACATAGATGATTAGGAAATAATTAATATGCACTATTTAATGAATATAACTTATGCTTTACTAGAACAAAATTGCTTGCTTTTTTATTTTTGGATATCCAATCTATCCCTGTTCCTGACCTGCCCTGCTTATGAGGTGGTTATGGAAAATATATGTGGAGCCGCATTCCCCATGGCCAAGTACCCTCCACGCTCAACTCCAAGTAACATCGATCGAAGACCTTCTCACATCTCTGAATACGGCGAATCCATTTCTCCACGACCTATCAAAACTCATACCAATATTTCGAGCATGTACGTCGGGCCACACTGCAATTGATCAACCAAGATGGAACCCGGCAGCGAATGGAGTATACTCCTCCTCATCAACTTACAAACTCATGATCCATCCGGGCATGCTCCAACGTTACCCACATATTCCCTGGAAACAACCGCTACCCCCTAAAATAAAGTTCTTCCTCTGGCTTCTCATAAAGGATAAACACCAAACAAATGCCAACCTCCACAAACGCAACTGGCCTCATGGTGATTCTTGTGTGCTGTGTCAGACGACGATGCTGGAAACAGGAAACCACATTTTTCTTGCCTGCCCCTTCGCGATCGAATTCTGGGGTGACCTGCTTTCCAATCTAAGCATGTTACCGCCAACTGTACAGGACATACCATCATTTCTCAATACCCAGGCAACTCATGATCGAGACTTCGTCATTAGATTTCCGGCTGCTTGTTGGAACATATGGAAAGAACGAAATCGACGCATCTTTCAGGGCTTATTCAGACGTGTACAGACAGTTCTACAGGCCATACTTTAGGATGCATCATTATGGAGAAATTGAAACAAGACTATAGAATATACCTTCATTTCTTGGTTTCTTGTAAATACACACCTGTTTAGGGCTAGTTTTCCTTATTTTCTCTATCATTTCTTTCCTTTCTTTTCTTTTTTCCTATATATAAACATTGTAATTACCACCCATGTACTCTTTCTTCTTTATCAATGAAAATCATAGTAGGCAAATTGCCTGCTAACTCAAAAAAAAAAAAAAAAAAAAAAAACAAAAGGTGATTTATTCATCATCTGAAGATCTCTTCCAGTTCATACAAAAGCATACTTCATTGAAAGAGTGCGGATAAATCAAAACAAGGTGGGCAAATATTCTCATCAATCGAACTTCACGTATGTACCTATGGCATCAATCAGCTCACCAGATCTTCCATGGAAACCAATAATCTTACCTCCATGTGTGAGTAAATGAAAAGGAACGACCTCTTCCCACCCAAAAGGCCCGTACGTTCGAAGTTCACCTTCCCCGAAAGGCCCGTAAGTTTGAAGATTACTTTCAAATGTGAGAGACATCACAACATTAAAACCCATGTAATTCCCATAGTACCCTTTTACTGAGGTAAAGTACTCGGTCGGATGAAGATTGATCTGCAATATTGCACCAGTAACATTAATTGACAATGAACATAGTACTTTCGGATTGAGATCGGTTGCTTAATTTTCTTTTTAGAAAAGAAGACCATGCTTTTCTTGTTCCGTTACTTGAGATACACCAAAATTCTTTGAGATTGCAGCGGCAACCGACCCCAACTATCTAATAAGAAAAAAAAGGAAAAAAAAAAAAACAGATCGTACTTTTCTAAAAGAAATGCAGCAGATTCGGATCCAGTAAAGGATGTGTGGATGAAGAAGCAAATTTTTTTTGGCATAATTTGATATTTTATAGCAAATTTAAATATAAAATATACAGCCATTTTTATCTTGCGCAGGAGTTTAGAGCTGCAAGTCTGTAACTGAGAATTAAATAACCAAAGTACCAAAGTACCAAAGTTACCAAATACAATAGAAATTAGAAAATTCCAAATTATTGTAAACAAAAAAAATTTACTTCAGTTAGCCCTCCTCGTTCTCCTCCCCATTTGCTTGTCCGCTCCTCACGGCCGTTGCGAAGAAATGAGATTGAAATAGAAACAACAATGTCTTCGTGGCCGACGGCCACTTTAACTATGCGGGTTACTCCGTTCAGCTCCATGTTCTGGGAAACGCCATGTTGGCCGCCGCGAGGACCGAGCTTCAGGATGGTTCCTTGCATCACTATAACAAGCACAAGTTGCTTTCTTTTTGGAGGCGGATATAATTATGATTTGGCACCTTCAGTATGAGATGTCTTCTCCTTGTATAAACAGGCAGCACTTTGCTATCTTGGTCAAAGTTTTAGGTTGCTAGAACGAATCTTAACCGAATCTATTGTAATTAATACACTAATTAAAACGTTTGACAAAAGTTACTGACCCATTCTGCTTCATATTTCCTTTAAATAATGTAGGATGTTTATCTCGTTGGTGCCCGTGAAAGCTATCACCCGCCTCTAAGACCATTATGTGTTGAAACCTAAACCGAATAGGGGAAGCGTACCTAGACGTCGTCTCCTTTGAACGTGAGAACCTCCTATTGAGTCTTTGGTTCCTTTGTCTCCAAAGTCTCTCACACATTTGTGCAGGGACGGAACCAACAGTTGTGTCCGGGGTGCCCGGGCACTACTACCTTGGCCGAAAAAAAAATTGACAACCCTCCAAACTTATAAATCTATTTTATGTTGATCGGCGGAAGTGATTTGGTAGTTTCACCTTTATACATTTAAAAATATTATAAATTGACACTAATTGTACAAGTATTCATATAAAATAAGTTGTTATTAATACTAATAGTTTTATTATGCTAATTATTTTGTGCAGCGCATTTTTTATACTATACAAAATACATTGCATATTAAATGAGTTAATTAATTCAAATATCAATTTATTTAATATATATCCTAACCATGCGGTATTGATTTTGGCATCCTTTTGTTATCTACGTAGCAACTTTCTATAAATTTTATTTAAAACGTTATTGCATGACACAAATAATGGAAATATCAAACTTCTTTGACAGTTATAATCAAATTTATAGTTGGGGCGCTCTAGCTCATACGTACAATAGACCTGTATAGTTGTTAAAACTTTTGTATTTTCTTTTTCTGCTTAAAAATTTTTACAAGAGAAAACGAGGCTAATTAAATAAAGTACAAAATAAATTCTTAATGTTGCAAATGAGATAGATAACTCCAATACTGATCTTTTAATAAATATTCTGATTTTAGATAGTTTAATTAAATGATTATGTACTGTCTACATATGTGTATTACAACTTGTAAGGCCTCCTAAATCTACGCACCACCTTCGAAACCATCCTGGTTACACCACTGTAGTTGTGTATTGGGATCACAAGAGTGTACAGGCTATGGCCTTGTATTATGGGGACCAAACTATATATAAGACTCAAGTACCATTTGGCTGTCTAAGCATTTATAATTTTTCATTTCAGCCCATAATTAAAACGAAAATTACACTTAAGTTCTGCACATTAAATGTCCACATCCTATATGATGCATTAATGTCCAAAATATCCGAAAACATATTGATCATTTTTATCGAACATATAATTGACAGTAAACAATATATAATTATTTTCACATATAAATCCAATATTGAATAAATGATTTTGAAACGGTAGTGCAAAAACGCGGTTTGCACTGTGGTACACCATATCATATCATATATATATCTAACCAAATTGTAAGTTAGAGTCCACGATGACATATTGTGAAATCGACTATTATGTGTTCTTAATTTTAATTTTTTATTATAACATATATATATCTAACCAAATTGTAAGTTAGAGTCCACGATGACATATCGTGAGATCGACTATTATGTGTTCTTAATTTTAATTATTTATTCGACACTTGCAATTTTTCTAATGCATAATCCTCTTTACAATCTTGGTTTTTGAAGTAAGAAATGAACGTGCTACGGTATAATTTAACGGTCCAGATATACAGATACCAAAAAAGATACCAAAACAGACACCATTTATAATGTAAAATATATCCAAATTGAAACATTAACAAATTATCTTGAAACAATTAACGTCTTAACTTGAAACATTGTAGTATTAAGTTGAATAATACAAATCATAAATTAAGTCATCTACTTGAATCACTACTAAATCACATAAATATCACCTTAAAGTTGTTGAGAGAACGTATGGGAGCAAGATGAAGTGAAAGAGCAACAAAGGAGAAAATTATATTATTTGTGTTTCATTTTAATCTCATTAAGTTTCAGATTAACTTTATAGATGTTTCATTTTGATCGCAACATATTGCAGATTAACGTTAGATTAACTTTGTATGGTGGTATCCCCAACGGTATCTTTTGCGGTATCCCCATAACATTTTCCATAATTTAATACTTCGAGTTTTTTACTACAGTACATCAAGTATTATTTAAGGAAAAAATTGGAACCTTTAGACCGTAAGATCAATAACAATGAATGGAAAGTGTGATATATATATAATTTAACACTAACTTCTTACTATAAATTTAAATTCTTCATTGATTATATAGCTCAAAATACTCCAATTAAATTAAAATTCTTCATTGATTAATTTAACAAATTTATAAGTTTTTGACGAAATCTTTCTATCCCCTTCTTCAATCTCCCATAAATGTACCTTCTAATATTTTACTCTAAAATCCAGATTCTATATATGATAACTTAATCAGTTATTTTATTTTCAAAAGTTGACGCCCTATTAACTGTCTGCGACCAAATGGTGTCCATATCTCCCACGACAAGGTGTACATAATCAACGTATTTAGTGTTCATACCTATGAATTAAAGATTTTGCGTGGGTTGTCTAAGATTCCACGTTCTGATGAATAATTCCATTAGGACTGGTTCAAGATTCCACATTCTGGTGAATGACCATCCGCTCTAACTTGTGCGTTCATACCTCATTCAATCGGGTGTTTATATATGTTGCATCAAGGTACCTAATATATGAGAGATATGTAGGCGGGATACGTTTTTGGAGATTTTTATTGGGTGGTAGTTAGCTTGCCTCTCAGTTTTATGAAGTAACTAAAAAAAGTCAAAAGCAAATACAAAATATTGATATTTCTCCATAAAAGAATTTACTTATGATATTGTATAACTTCAAGGAGTATCTTGTTTTACTCTTCTTGATGTGTTGCTTAATTTATGTTGCAATATGAATTTGTATAGGAGGAGATTTTCAACTTTCAAAAGAGTATAAAAAGATCATACGTTGTAAGTGGATCCCACGATGAGAGAACTCGAAGTCAACGAAAAGACACGATGAAAAATTAAAGACAAAACAACAACTAAAAAGATGCGGTGGTAGAGAACACAACAAATATATAAAAACTAAATGATGGTTGCGGATAGAGCACGATCTCCTTGATCTGAGTACATCTACTGTTTAGGGTTTTCTTTCTTTATTTTTTCAACGCAAGTGTAGTGAATGGATAAGTTGGAATAAGATTTTGTCAAAAGCCAATTGGATAGTCGATCTCGGTCCGAACGATTTGGAGAGCTGTAGCATATAATTGTTCACAATTGATCAACGGTGATAGTGTGTGACCCTATCATTCTAAATATAACCAAATTACCATTATTCGGACAATTACATACATAACCAAATTCCTATTTTTAACACCTACGTACATAACCAAATTACCATTATTCAATTATCAAGAATTATATGGTACAAGAGACCATCCAAATGGTTTTAAAAAAAATTAATTCACTTGATATATAGCTAGAGCTGTCAAACGTCTCAAACGATAATGAAAATAACCACTTTCGTCAATCGTTCTGTTGAATGATCGATTAAGAATTTAATTTCCGTTAACAGTCTCGTCTGATTAATGGAAGGAACTTTAACCCTTCTGTTTCAAATAAATGATTACAACGATTAAAAAACGTCTAAAGTTCCCATTTAATACTCATTTATTTTCACACATGCAAATCGAACAAAAAAATCGAAGGTGCGAGATACATCAACAGCACGATGTCAGTACAGATCAAATACCTTGCTCGCACCCATTTCTAACAAGTATAAGCTCTGTTGGGTCGCAATCGTACTAGGACCTAGAAGTGGGGTGTAAAACTGGTTTTGACTGAGATCATGTAGGTAGACAAGAGTGTATTCATATATATCCCCTGCTGTACTGCATGCATCATGCAGTTCACAGTATCAGCCGTTGGATTGTCTTAAGATTCGTGCCAGCATGGGTCTTGAGACAATCCAACGGCTGGCATTGTGAACTGCACAATGCAGTAAGTTAGGGGATGAGTACCTAGACAAGAGTATGTTGCATAGTGAGGAAAAGTGGATGAAAATCATAAGGTTGTCCTGACTGCTGGCTGAAGTAGCTTAAGTCCCAACTCTCTCCACTTTACTATTAAGGAGTACATTGAGTCTGGAAGTTTACATTAGGGATAGATTGGTGCTAATATTGATTCGAAGTGGTAATGTGTGAGCGGTTTTGGTAATTCTTCTTTCAGCCGCCATTGTTAGGCAAAGAGCTTAGCCGAGGCGTGTAGAAGGGGAAAGAGAAGTTTGAAATTGGGAAAGTAGATGGTGACTGAATAAAATAATTGCTACAGCTTTTGACTGTAAAGGGAAAAAAAAAATCAACATAACAAATGGAAATGCACGAAATGCAAGTGGAATGTTTCGTTTTCCGTTTCGTCTAACAAACGAAATAGGCCTAAGTTCTGTTTGCCGTTTCGTTTATGAAATGAAAGAAACAATCATGGTCATAATCATTCTGCTTCGGATGAAATGAAACGTCCAAACAAAATTTTCTTCGTTATATGTATAAGAAATGGATGAAAATTAATCTGTTGGAAAAGCAGACCCTACTTTTTTGATCGGATGGTCGGTATCAGTTGTAGCACTGATCTCAAAGTACTTCGGTATTTGCTGCACCGATCTCAATGTACTTTGGTGTTTCTCAACCGTTGGATCAAGAAAAGCAGGGTCTGCTTTTCTTTTTAGAAAAGCAGGTGATAGAAATATACAAGTAGCTAGCAAGTTCCGAATTCTCACCTCCTTTTCTCATAAAGTCAAGTTCCCTCTCCTCTGTACTTCTCAGACCGCCCAACTGAAAGGCAGTTAATTGGGGATCGTCTTCTTCCTGCAGCAGGGGGCAACAAACGCAGCTGACCCAACTCAAACTCCACCCCTGCCTGCTAAACCCGTAATACGAGGAGGCAACAACTATATATATGATCCTTGTACTACTTTCCAGTCCGGTGGCGGTGAGCAATAAATTTCTCATCTATTATGTTTAACTAGCTAGTCCTTCTGCATGAATATCTGATAGATCTAACAATTTACTTATCACGCGTCTTAATTAGCTTATTCTTTACTATATTTGATTCTCTTTTTATGATCTGATAGATCTGTGAACGAACTTATTTGGTCTGATCTGTCTGAACAATCTTCCTCTTCGACACTAAGAAAGACCATTTGCAGGTATGTGCATATATACTCGTCAATTCAACTCGTTAAATCTGAATTGTATTCAACTTGAAGATTCGGCATCCAAGCTTACTTCACAGAAACTGGTGTGCATGAGAGATTTTATCATTGTTCCTCTAAATTAATTGTATGAAGTAAATAGCGCGGACCAAATATAAAATGAAAAACCAAAAAAGGAATTACCGAATTGCTGATTAGAGCATATTAAATATGTCTTTGTATAGACAGATCCAATTTGGATATAATAGTTAAAAACGATGTCAACTTCCCTTCCCTTTGTATAAATTTTAATTGAAAAACTTGTTAGATATATCCTTATCTGTTCTGTTTCTTGTCATTTTACACGGTCACACAGTTCTTCACTTTTATCATTTGTTTAGGCATCCGGACCGTTCATCTCCGTCCTATCTCTATCACTATAAGTAATTAAGTATATATATTAATTATACGCATGTCTCTATTGCTACTTCGATCTCTACTATACCTAATTCATAACTTAATCCTTGAAAGTCAAAGTCTCTAGTACTAAAAGTTTAAAGGGAAAATTGTCCATATGCCACTCCAAAACTCAGGACTTGTCAAAATGCCACTCCAAAATTTGGGATTGCATAATTGCCACTCCAAAATCAATTCACTTGCCAAATAGAGGTGCAAAATCTGACTAGACCTGAAAAACTTGAGATAACCCGGGAATAGAAGTACAAAATCTGACTAGACCCGAAAAACCTGTCCAACTTGACCCGACCCCCGAGCCGACCCGACCCGAAAAATACTGGCTAACGTCAACCCAATATCCGACCCGACCCAAAAAAATGCCGGCAACCGTCAACCCAATACCCGAACCGACTCGATCCAACATTTACATTTGGTCAAACTGACCCGATCTGACCTGACCACAAACCTGAACCGAACCCGAACCCGACCCAACCCGTCGCCAACCACACAGGAGCATTCCATGCACAAGTCTTCCATGCACCAGCATCTTTTTTTTTTTTTTTTTTTACTTCGCTCCTACCTGACCTTCGTGAGGTGAGATCGTTACACTCATTTTTTATTATTGTTTCAATTTATTTTTTTGTTGCATCAGTTTACCACATTTTATGAGAGATGAAATATGTCCAATTAGTGTATTAGACTATTAGTTTGTTGTACATCAAGTTGGGGAAGCCGGATGACAGGAGAAGTGGAGAATGAGGGCAAACTTGGCCATGACAGAGTATATTGAGTGTGGGAACGTATGAGGTGAGGTGACGAGAATAGGAGGACGAATGCTGCTATCTGATTGAAATTAAACTTAGGAATTTATTCTTTGGGATGAGGTGCTTCGGCTGGGAGGAAGAAGAAGCGCCAGGAGATTGAGCTCAATTGGATAGCAAGGGAAGGTGGGATCTGATTGAAAAGAAAGAGAGTTCTACAGGGGTATAAATGGCAATACGGAAATACAAACAAAATTGTACTGCAAATTTGAATTGTTTTGATTAAAAAAGTATAAAAATATAGCAATAGTGGCAACTTAGGAAAGAGAAATTTTGGGGTGGTATTTTGACAAGTTGGAAGTTTTGGAGTGGCAAATAGACAAGTTTCCCTTTAGGAAGGGAAACATGTACCCCTATAAAGTAGACCACCCATACGTAAGACGGGACGATGGCTAGAAATAGTAATCTGAAAGTCTCAAATTCAGGGCACCTGAGGTGTTGGGTATAGTGTCATGCTCAAACCCGCCCGCCCTTGCTCGCCCGGGCCCACAACCTGAGGAAAATTGTCCAGGGTTCCGGGGGCGGGTCTCGCAAGGGCAAGGGTCTGGATATTGGTTGTCCCCCCCCAGAAGTCAATGGAGGAACAGGAACACATGGCGAATGTACCTTATGCCTCGGCAGTTGGCATTATCATGTACGCCATGGTATGAACCGGACTTGACATAGCCCATGCAGTGGGAGTTGTGAGCCATCACATGGAAAATCTAGGCATCGCACATTGGAAGGCGGTGAAGTGACCGGTATGGTACATGAAAGGAACTTTAGGTATGTCATTATGCTTCAAGAAAGACAATGTGGGTCTAGAAGGTTTTGTTCATGTGGACCTTGGAGGTGACTTGGATAGTCGGAAGAGCACTTCCGGTTATATGTTCACATGCAGAGGTACAGCTGTAAGCTGGATGTCGAGATTGTAGAAATGCATGGCTCTTTCTACAATAGGAGCAAAATACGTGGCAATTTTAGAAATCGAGATAGTGATGGTTTGGTTACTTAATTTTCTGAAGGAGATTGGGAAGGATCGAGGTTGCAAAGCACTCTATCGATAGTCAAAGTGCTTTGTGTCTCGCGAAGAACCCAGTGTTTCATTCTATAACGAAACATATTTAGCTGGAGTACCACTGCATACGTGAGTTGATAGATGAGGGGACCTTGGCATTGAGAAAGACCACAGGTACACTAAATTCGATGGACATGCTCACGAAGGAGAATGCCGACCTACGTTAGTTGGGCTCATCCACTAATCGAGTGGAGCTGCTGCCGACCTATGGACATTGTATTGGAGAAGAGGAGAATGCCCACTGAGATGTTGGTTTTAGCATCTTGTCTTCAAGTGTGGAATTGTTGGGTGTGAAGACAAATGCAAGACTTAGCCATCATGTTAGGTGAGGAATTACTTGGTTAACAAGCAAGTTGATAAGTTGCCTAAGCGTCAAGCAAGGTAGATAACTTGACCACTAAGGATGGCATGATTGTAATTGTATTGGATAGGTTTCTTTCCCTAAGTTTCTATAGGCTATATAAAAGGGTCTAGACTCCCTTGTAATAATCATCACAAAATCTCTCATAACTCTAAGCTTCTAAGCCGGTAATATTTTCTCCTCTTAATACAGTAGTTGGTCGGCGAGGTTCATGGTTTTTCACCACTGATCTAGTTTTCCACAATTCTAATGTCTTCTCTCTCTTTTCTTTACTCTTGTTATTTATTGTTGGTGCTTTGTGATATCATGCGACACCTCGGAGTCTTTACATGAAGTACATGGCACTAAAGTCAAACCTGGAGGGATAATGCCACACCAATCGCGAGCATGATTCACGCGAGCACAAAGAAGTGTCGTGGCATTGTTTTTTTGATAAAAAAGATGGAGGTCTTTGCCCACAAATTTCATTAATCTGTATGATACTCTAAAATATCTCTCGATCGCAATTGCAATATTTGACTTGTTCTTATCTTGGAATATCCTTGCACACTGTTCTCCTTATATGATGAAACATGTTCCAGTGTATGTTTTCATTTGGATACGTAACCTGTTGACTTGACATAATACCTTTTTTTTTTATGAAAGCCCTTAGGAGAATACCTTTTCATTAATACTAAAACTAAACTTATAACTATATTAAAACTCTACCGTACTCATACTACAAAGCCAATGGCCTATGTAACCTGTTGACTTGACAACATTCCTCTAATCTACTACATCTTTGCCAAGGACATTTGCTACTTACGGCTTGGCTTCTTCTAATGTCCAATGGCCTATTTATAGTCTTCAAATGTCGGTTATGGATTATTCTAGAGACTACTCCAAATCTCCAAAACTCTTCACGGTACATATAGTAACTTCTACTAAGATATTTAACTAGAGCATCCTACTAACATCTAGAACTTTCTTGATTGCTCCATATGATCAATTTGATTTTTCATAAGTAATTGGGCTTGGGCCATTCGGTGTTGATCTCAACACTCCCCCTCAACATCGACTTGGCGTTATTTAGATTTTCGGTACTCCGTGTCCATCCAGATCATCATGCTTACCGCCTCGCCTTCGTGCTCGTTGAGCTTGGCACTGCTCAGTTATTTGCGATCAAATTTCCCGATGGACTTCTTGAATCCGCTCTACCAGTGGTCCCGGCACTAGTCTTCGTCGAGGTCTGACTTCTCGACAGATCACCTGATGGGCTGTAGCTCCTTGCACCGACTCCCGTCCTTCAGCTACAATGACACTTCTATGTGTCATCCTAATAGCATCACCTTCCTTGGTGATGGCTATTACCTTGGCGCTATCATGTGGCTTCTCCTTAGCCATTGCGCAACTCGATCACGATTCCGGTGTTCTTCTCAACCAGCTCCTCAACTGGTTCTTCAAAGAATCATGACTCAAAGTCGATCTCCTCCTTAGGCTCTTCAGCCTCTTCGACGTCTACTACGTCGGCTCCAGCAACTAATGCTAGCGCATCCCTGTCCTCCTCACTTGGGACTCTCTCGGGTGTCTTCTCTTTCGCGGTCACTACGAGGTTTCCTTCTTCCTTCTTAAACCGGCACTCTTGCGCATAGTGTCCCTCTCATCCGCAGTTGTAGCACACCGCGCTTCTACTGCGGGATCCGCCACGCTCGGCTCCTCTGCCCTCTTGGCCTCTTGGAGCTCCCCCGTAACATTTGCATCTCTCGTCTCGTTCACGACCAACCTTCTCCTCATCAGGTTGTCTTTAAACTGTGCCCTCCTCGACTCCCTACGCCGACCACTGTATAGGGCCTTCTCCTCTTCGACCTTCACGGTCATGCCTGCCAACTGCTTGGCAAGCGCTTCCTGACTAGCCAACAAATTCTCTAACTCCAGCAGGGTTGGCTGCGACGCCCATCCTTGAATTGCCGTGATGATAGCGCCATACTCTAGCCTCATGCCATTCAAGATTATTCGCCACATTAAATAATCGCCAATTTTCATATTGGCGTCCAATTGCTCAATCTCCTTACACAAACTCTTCACTTTAAGAAAGTACTCACTTACCGACATGTCACCTTGGGAGAGATTCATCATCTCTAGCTCAAGCAGTTGCAACCGACTAGTATTCTTTCTCGAAAATAGTGCGGCAAAGACATCCCACCCTTCCTTCGGTGTCTCCACATCTTCAATGTGAGACAATAGACTCTTGTCAACTGTGGTCTTCAGTACGAACAACGCTCGACCAGCCTTCACCTTCCACTTCTTGTAGGCACGGATCGAATAAGGTGGCGGCTTCGTCTCATCACCGCCCACAATCTCCCACAAGTCTTGACCCTGCAAATACGACTTGGTACACATACACCAGTCTCTATAATTAGAATTGTTCAACTTTTCTATTAAACCATTCATACCACTCAAACCCGACATATTGACCCAACGACAACTGACAATATACTAACATAACTCAAACTAATACCGGCTACTAAGAACGATGACACTAACGAACACCGACAACATAGCTACCAAGTGACCTAGCCCGAACTAGTAACTTAGCATGACCTACCTAGCTTTGGTACCAATTGTTGACTTGACAAAATACCTTTTTATTAATACTAAAACTAAACTTACAAATAAAAACTCTACCATACTCATACTATTAAGCCTACTACCTATATTAACAACATTCCTCTAATCTACTACATCTTTGCCAAAGACATTTGCTACCTACGGCTTGGCTTCTTGTACTGTCCAATGGCCTATTTGTAGTCTTCAAATGTCGATTATGGATTAATCTAGAGACTACTCAAAATCTCCAAAACTCTTCACAGTACATCTAGTAATTTCTAGTAAGATATTTAACAAGAGCATCCTACTAACATCTAGAACTTTCTTGATTGCTCCATATGATCAATTTGCTTTTTCATAAGTAATTGGGCTTGGGCCATTCGGTGTTGATCTCAACATAGCCATTTGAAGGTCTCCTCTTCTATATCTAAGGCATTGTGTATTATATTTCACTCAGTTTCATCATGGATGTACATTCTTATCGCTTTTGTTGTTGCGCATTATGTGAACAAGTGTTGCTATATTGTAGCATGCGGAACTAAGTAGCATTTGATAGCTAGGGTTTCAGGATTGCTCTGCTACCATAAAGATTATTTGAGCATAAGTACTTGATTTATTAGATAATAATTTAGGCTTTTTTTAGAGTTTTGCAATCTTATAATTAAGTTCTTAAATTATCTATACTCTTTCTTTCCTAATAAGCCCCTAATAAGAATACAAATCTCAACACTAAGATTTTTTATTTATTTTATTTTTGATATATATGTACTAAGAAATTTGATGAATGAACACAATTAGAAAATTTTTCTTTTTGTTAGTTTGCAACTCTTTGACCGCGCGAACGGGTATAGGCTTTTAAACCTAAAGTATGCACTCGATCGCAAGCGTACGATCTCGTGTAGTACTTGAGGGTCGAATCCTCAGGGACGGGATTAACACCAGACTTTACTTAAACCTACTTCTAAATTCTAAGAGAGTTTGGATTAAAGGGTCAATTGTTGGGGGTTTTAACAAGGCTGGTTACAAACACAAGGAAACAGTGCTAAAACAAGTAAATAACTGAAAGACAATTAATTAAAAGGCGTTCTCAGGGTTGTCAGAATTAGATTGGTCTCAGGATCAGTTGCCTGCGTTCCGCAAGATGTCTCTTGCGGACCGCAAGTAGTTGGTTAGGGTCGCAAAACCGTCCACGAACCACAGATCTCTCTAATAATCCGCAGTCAGTTTTGTAACTCCTGTCTTGCACTTTCTGTAACTGAGTGCGGACCGCAGGCAGTTGACAGAGAGTAGTTTTCAATTCTGGTTTGGTGTTGTGACTAACGTCGTCAGTTCCTAAGCAATTCAGAGTTGGTACAAGTCCTGGGTTTTCACCTTTGGTCCTCCTAACAATCCTAAATCGATTCGAAACTCGTAGAATAGGTTCTAAACTACGTTCATGTCACTTGTTAACTCTAGGGTCCGTTTCGAGGTTAGTCGAAACGCAGTTTCGCCTTACGGGTACTTTCGGATACAAATCAACCCAAATTGTGCAAGCAATCAGATCTGGTCAAATGATACTACATTAACCAACTAGGTCTGGCCACAACCTATAGGTTTACCAATTGAACAAACAAATCACAAACACGTTATAATGAAAATCTCAAGTGATTATGAAAACAACGTAAGTCTACACATTCAACTAATCCATCAACACAATCGTCATCATTCAAACCCTAAGAACAGATAGATCTACTCACTCATGACACAAGAAAACAAAGAAAATAAAGAACTAAAAGAAATCATGATGCAAAAGAACCGAAGAAGAATTCGAGGCGACACGATCTTCACTCCCGCGCGAGAATTCTCTGAAATCCGCTTCGAAGAATGATGAACGACCTTCTCTCCTCTTTCCTCTGCCTCTGGTTGTGAATACGCAATGAAAGGGCGTGAGAAGATGAGTGAAAAGATGTCTGGAACCGTCCCAATGACCGCCTTATATAGGCAGAGCGCCAGAAAATAGAAAACTGTAGTGCAGTAACCTCCCTGCGGACCGCAGGCACGGGCCTGCGAACCGCAGGAAGAAGGAAATGGCGATTTTTCTACTCCACAGGAAGTTTTCAGCGCCGAGCGGAAGGTCGAACGTGCTGTAACCTCCGTCTGCTAGACGCGGGAGGGATCCTGCTGACCGCAGGAGGGTCCTGCGGACCGCAGGAAGTTCATTCCTGTTTCGACTTGTTGTCTATGACTCCGAATCGCGTCCAATTGGCTCCAAAAGCCCGATTGACCTGAAATTTGGACAAAAGTAAAGAAGTAACTAGAATCTAGACATCTTACTACTTAAATGCAATTAAACTTAGGAATTTTAGGCCAAAATACTAGTGCAAGTCTGGTAAAATATATATATGAATGCATGACATCACTCTTCTATTTATTTCTTTTCATTTTTCTATCTCTTCGATTCTAAATCTCAAAATTCCTAACATTAATTTATTGAAAATAATGCTCTATAGTTTGTACCATAGTTTTGATAGATGTACTATGTGTTTATAATTTTATCATCATTTTTTCTGATCATATTTTTCAGACTTAGTGCTGCGAGGATTCAAAGCACTAGAAGTCATGGCTGCAGAGGTTGGATCATCTATTGTGAAGATTGTGTGTGATAGGATCAGTGCACCAATACTGGCAGAGTTTGGAATCTTGTGGGGTCTTAGCGGTGATCTCCATGCACTCGAGAGTAAAATCAGCACAATTAAAGATGTACTGCAAGAGGCTAATGAGCATGGTATCGGTGATGTAGCAGTTTGCAATTGGCTTCGGAAGCTAAAGGATGTTGTTTATGATGCAGATGACCTTTTGGAGAAATTCTGCATGGAAGCAGAGCGTACGAGTAACATACATGGTGCAAAGAGAACCTTTTGTAGATCTCTTGCTAAGATAAACCTAACTAAGAAATTAAAGATGGCACACAAGATCCGTCAACTTAATGGGAGACTTGGGGCCATCGCAGATGAGAGAAAAAACTTTATTATGGATAGCAAAGGTGTTAAAGAGCACATGGTGAGCCAAAAACCGCGAGAAACATGGTCTATGGTTGAGGAAAAAGCAGTCTTTGGGAGGGAATTCGAGAAAAATGCAATTATACATGAGTTGATTCGGACAGATTGCCAATTAGAAAGCATTTCCATCATTTCAATTGTCGGATTAGGTGGATTGGGGAAGACCACACTAGCTCAGCTGGTGTATAATGATGAAACAGAGGTGAAGAATCACTTTGAATTGAGAATGTGGGTATTTGTGTCAGAAAATTTTAATATTGAAGCTATTATGAGAACTATGATTCAATCAGCCACAGGGCGAAGGTCTGAACTTGAGGGCCTAGAGTCCCTTGGTAAGGAGCTCGCAAGAGCAACAAGAGACGTTAGATATTTACTGGTTCTGGATGATGTTTGGAGCCATACACGCGAGATGTGGGAGAAATTGAAACTGGTCTTAGAGACGGGAGCAAAAGAGAGTAGGATTATTGTAACCACTCGCACGCAAAAGGTAGCTGAACAAATGAATACAACAATTATGTTCAATTTGAGTGGTTTACCGCAAGATGTGTGCATGGAAATGTTTACACACAGGGTTTTTGGGTGCTCACTAAGTGAAATTAATACCCAGATAGCTGAAATTGCAAAGGAAATAGTCCATAAATGCGGAGGCAATCCACTGGCTGTAAAACATTTAGGAAACATAATGCAATTTAAAAAAGGGGTCGATGATTGGTTAGCTATAAGGAATAGTGACATATGGGAGCTGCATGATAAAGATGAAAACAAAGTAGTTTTAGCTACTCTTAGACTGAGTTATATGCATTTATCACCAGATCTAAAAGAGTGCTTTACATATTGTTCAATACTACCTAAAGGTAGTAAGATCACCAAGGATGAACTCATTGGTCAGTGGATTGCTCATGGAATGATACCAATGTTCGACCGAGGTGCTAGTATGGAGGACACTGGAAACAAATATTTTAATGAACTGCTTCAAATGTCATTCCTTCAGGATCCCATTAAAGATGACAATACAGAAGTGGTGACATGCAGGATGCATGACCTCGTCCATGACCTTGCGAAAGATATTGCTGGTGTCGATCTATACATCACAGAACAAGACAAGGTAAAAACAACTAATGACCTCAGAAAAACTTGCCGATATTTGTGCCTGGTAGACTGCAAAGAAGAAATGCATATGAGTATCATGAAAAAGGCACGCGGTCTTCATATTTATAAGGGTGATTTTATTATTGATAATGGGATTCCTGAAATGAAATGTTATTTCATAAAAAAGAAAAAGGTGAAATGTTTAAGGACACTTGTTCTAAATCCAATAAATTCCATACCATTTCCAATGTCAATAATGAAGCTAAAAATGTTGAGATACCTTTGGATTTCAAAACTCAAATGCCGCGAACTTCCAGGAGGAGTTTGTAGCCTGTGGAGTTTGCAGTCTTTACATGTGCAAGATTGTGAACAACTTGTTGGTCTGCCCAATGATGTTGGTAAACTTAGTAACTTGAGAACACTGGATCTTTCATGGTGTGGGTCACTTGAAACTTTACCAGTCTCTATTGGTAGCTGTCAGGGTCTTCAAAGCTTGATCTTGAGAGGATGTAGAATCATTAAAAACATTCCTCTCTCTCTTAGTCAACTTGAAAACCTCCGAGTTTTAAATCTTTCCTGTTGCAACGAGCTTGAGAGCTTCCCGGAACAAGTTTTTGAAAAGCTGAAGGAGTTACGAAACCTTAATTTATATTATTGTCGAAGCATTACTGAACTACCAGAATCAATTGGGAGCCTTCAAAATTTACAAACACTAAACTTATTAGAATGTAGCAAAATTCAACAACTACCTATGTCACTTGGTACACTGCGGTCCATAGAGAGCATTAACCTTTCAACTTGCAAGATACAAGATTTGTCTCATTCTATTGGTGAGCTTGAGAATCTTTGCATCCTTAATCTGTCATACTGCCAAGCTTTAATATCCTTACCAACATCCATATCCAATCTACAACGATTGCGTTCCTTAATTCTACGTGGAACAAGGCTCTCAAACCTTCCACCAGAGATCACAGAACTCACAAATCTAGAGTGTCTTGACATCGAGCAATGTAGTTGCTTGGAGCAGTTACCAGAAGGATTAGTCAAAATGCCAAAGCTGAAATACCTAAAGAACAAAGGATGCTGGTCATTAGGCCATACACCTCTAGGGATAGGAAAATTGACACATCTCCTGGAGATGCACATGTTTGTTCTAGATAGAAATCCCGAATATGCTTCACTTTCAGAGCTTGAAAATCTGAATCTTTTGAGTGATGAGCTTATTATCAGAAACATACAGGCACTGAGAAGTCTCTCAGAGGCACAAAATGCTCAATTGGAGAAAAAACAAAATCTTCAAGGGCTCACCCTTAGATGGGGAGGGAAATTAGGCATGGACCTCAATCTGAGTTTGGAAGTACTAAATTGTCTTCGGCCCAATAAAAATATTAAGAGATTGATCATATGGGACTATCCTGCAAAATCATATCCAAAGTGGATGATGGTGATGGAGAACAGTACTTCACCATTTCCATATCTGACATTCTTGGAACTTCGAAGAGTAAAATGCACTAGCCTCCCCCGTGTTATTTTCCCTCACCTCAAACACATTTCCATAAATACAATGGATGAACTTGTCCATATAGAAGGCCAGGAGTTTCCATCGCTCACAAGTTTGATTCTGTATAATATGCCTAAACTTTCTCTCTGGTCAACAATGGTAGAAGGACAGAAAAATAGCCTCCCAAAGACAGGATATCCCCAATTGTTGTGTCTTTCGATTTGGCTTTGCCCTAATTTGGAAGTCCGCCCATTTGTACCCCCGATTGTTGAACAAATAGAACTGGATTCTAGCAATGAGGCGCTGCTAAGGGGTCTACAACACAACTTCTCGGAGCCATCATCGTCATCAGCGATGCTTACTTACTATACTAAGAAGTTGAGTATTGCTAATATTACAACATTGTCTGGGTGGAAGTTGTTGCATCATCTCAACTTGCTCAGTGAACTCAGTATCCAGAACTGCAGCAATCTGGAACAGCTACCCTATAGCTTAACAAGCCTCTCCAATCTTCGTGAACTAAAGGTTGATAATTGTGAAAATCTCAAGGAGTTACCAGAGTGGTTGGGGGAACTCCAATCTCTTCGGAGATTGACAATTGGAAAATGCCCTGGTCTTATTTCCCTTCCCAAATCCATCTCACGTCTCACTGCGTTGGAATGGATTGTACTGGATGATTGCCCTGTGCTAGGTGAGCGATGTAGACGTGATGTTGGTGAAGACTGGGATATTGTCCGGAATGTCCCTCTTGTGTTTATCACTTTCTTTAAAGAAAAGCGGAAGACTTAACTGCTTTCTAAAGCATGCCACGTCATCTCTAATCTCTGTTTTAATAATTGCGTCCTCCTGAGATTGTTGTACCAACGGGTTAAAGAAATATCAAATTTACTCCCAGCACCCTTTCATCCCTGCCAATGCACCCTTTCATCTCTTTCTTTAACGTCCCTTCATATCATCATATGTACTCCCAAGTCCCAACCCTTTATGCATTGGATTGCTTACAATCTCTCTGGCAATCGGACTGGATTGCTCTCTCCCCTTCCAGTATTCTTTCCCTCAGAGGCTTCCGCTTCCATTCCGTCAATAGTAAGTGTTTTGTTCTTCCGATTTTCACTTTTTAATTATCACCGATCTTGACTTTCACACTCTTAAAAAAAAAATTTACAAAAATCAATATTCTTCAATATATCTTGCGATTCACAGATTCAGAGTTGGAAAACGCTTTTTGTCGGAATGCAGAGTTGGCAAAACCTTTTGGAGCCACGCTCAGTCGCTCACTCCCATTGTTCACTTCGATACAAATTAAGGTAGAGAGAAATTTTTATAATAATTCGATTATAGATTAGGAGCTTTAGGACCAATTATTGACATAAAAGATATTCCATGTTATTTACAAAAATTGACAATCACATATATTGGTTTTTAATAAAATTTCCCATGGATATTTCAATATTCACCAAAAATTTCCTCTTACTTCAAAATTTTAATCATTATTTACTTTATTTTGTTGTAATATATAATCTCAAATGATATTGAACAAATTCTTTTTGTTTCTTAATAAGCCTTTTTTTCTTTTTAACAAAATAAAGCAGCTGTGAAATTAATTGATTATCTTATATTACTATAGGATATGAGTTAGGTAACTTGGGTTGATTTGGAGTAAATTGTGTGATAGTTTTATAAGTTTGATATCAAATATCATTTAACTATATTTGATTGTGTTAATATAATGATATGGGTGGGCAAAAGGGTTGACTGGCACACTATGCCTGCATTAACCTGTCTTTTTTTTGAAACCTTGGCAGTGCCTGCATTAACCTGTCGTGGACAAAAAATTACAAGCACCATTTATTGATGCGATGATGTCAACAATTCATGACCAGAGTGTTTATTGAGGTCATCAAAAAGAAGCTAATTTGATACATTCACTGCACTATCCAATTAAGTTATCCACCCAATTAACCTTTTTAAACTTTTTTCAAGCATGCATTAATTCATCATTTTGACTATCCTTGAGATTATTGACGAACTTGCAGGTTAATTTAATTAAAAAGGTAATAGGAGTCTTGCAACATCAAGGTTACACTGATACTTTCTTTTGATAGATTTGATTATTGTTCCAAAATATAAGTGAAAAAAAAAAATGATATGTTGATTTTAGCTTCAGTTTTAATATGAAGGGCGCAATTATACCCTTAAGTTCTGTAAGTTTAATTTTCCCATTCACTGTACATATATATGAAAAGAATAAAGAAAGTTTCCTCCGTTGAGACACAATAAAGAAAACAATCAATTTATCTTCATTTGAATTTTATATATGTAATTGAGTAATTATTTAGCACCACATACGTATTATACTCATTTCTTTTGGTTTGAGATTAAAAAATTGGAAAAATGTGAAAATGACAGAAATTTGTGCAAAAATTTTTACATATAACAAGCATGACGCTTATATTTTATTATCTTATGTTGAAATACAAATATTTTGGAAAACATTACCAGAGTACCAAATTAAATTTCTATCGTTTTTTTTCCTTCCAAACTTTTTCTATTATCATATGTTGAAATATAAATGTTCTGAAAAACATTACAAAATTAAATTTCTATTTTTTTTTTCTTCTTAACCTTTTGGTCATGTTTCTTTAATTTTGGATGGGTTATATTTTGCAATTTGCATATCAATTGAGGATTTAGTTTACTTTCATTACAATGAAAATAGATGATGAACATATCATTTTGGAACGGCAAAATCATTTCTATTAAGATTGTTGGCTTAAAAAATATTGTAAAAAAATGGAAACGATATTATTAAAACATCTTAATATTTTCATCAGGCTTAATCTTTTCCTAATCTTTACTTAGATTAATTTGATTGAATTATCAATTTATGAACTTTAGAGTTTAGAATGAGCTTTTGCACACTGTGCTCTTAAATTTTTTTATTATTCATATATAACTCCAACCATTTTCAGTTATCTTATTTTTTAAATATAAAATAATGCAAAAAGAAGTTACTTATTTTTAATTTTTTAGTCCCGTGCATTGCACGGGTCTAATGCTAGTTTATTAAAATTCCAATTCCACACCTCAAGGTATGGCAACACTAGCTCTACTTTATTTAGCTGGTTTAAGTTATAGTTTTGTACTCTATTAGCCCAACATGGTTACATCACATCAGATGTTTAATTCTTTTATCATTTCGATCGCAGTGAAAACACACAGTAACAAGACCAGTGCAGCTTTTGCTGAAATAATTGTACTGACATCTTCGGCCATGACTACATCAGACCATTTCATGTTGTCAGATGGTGTAGGGACAGCTTGGAAGTTCCTCAATGATTCAGTAAACAAAGTCGATACATTTTTTTGTGTTCCAGATTTGGTATACTATGCATTTTAGGTAAAAGGAACATATGTATAATGGCATAACAGCCAACAGTTCCTTTTACACTTGATGTGGTTATGTCTGTAATCTCAATTTATGAAGCAACAGTAGATGTGAAGTGTTGTTGTAATTCTGTGTCTGTGAGAAAGTAGAAACTAGAAGGCACTGTCATGGTTTAATTTTATTTTTTTATATTATTTTATTTTTTATTTTTTATTTTTTATTTTTCATTTTATATTTTATTTTATTTTTTGTTTCCTCCTTTGAAGTCAATTTTATCCACTCTGGTGCGTTTGCTGATTTTAATTGGTTTTCTTGTAACTTCTGCACTGCATTCTCTCTGTTGAAATTGTGATGCAAAATTAGTTATCTATGTTTAGAATATGCAGTTACTAAGTTCTGTCATGTTTTATTACTAAGTATTAGTGGAGTTAGGTTTTCTATTTTCAGTTATGTCATTAGCAGGAGTCAGCGGAAGTAGTGGGTTCTAATTTTAAGTTTCTGTTTTTTGCTTTAAATATTCTAACGTTGTAAGCAGTAAGTAATCAATCAAGTAGTTGTTTTTCCTGCAATTGTCTCTCTTTCTCTGTTTACTGGTAAGAAAGCCAACAAAGTGGTATCAGAGCAAGTCGATCCGATTGGAGGGAGAGATGGCAGATACCGGCAACAGCATGGTGAACGTCACACAACCAGCAATTCCGTTGTTCAAAGGAGAAAACTATGCCTTCTGGAGCATTAAGATGATGACCCTTTTCAAATCTCATGGCCTATGGGATTTGGTTGACAAGGGTGCGCCAAATCCAGATCCTAACCAGCAAGAAACTCACAAGAAAGACGCAAGGGCGTTATGTTTCATCCAACAGGCGGTACATGATGCCGTCTTCTCAAAAATTGCAGCAGCCACCAGCGCAAAGGAGGCATGGACAACCCTGAAAACAGCATTTCATGGGAGTACTCGTGTCACAGCAATTAAACTTCAAGGCCTACGCAGGGACTTTGAGACGTTGCAGATAAAGAAGGAAGAATATGTGCAGATTTTTCTGTCACGAGTACAAGAGGTGGTCAATCAAATCAGAGCATTTGGAGACACCGTAGAAGAGAAGACAGTGGTGGCAAAGGTGCTGAGAAGCCTAACAACCAAGTTCAACCACGTCGTTGCAGCAATTGAAGAATCAAAGGATCTCACAACCTACACCTTTGATGAAATCATGGGGCACTGCAGACCCATGAAGCAAGGCTGTCCAGATCAGAGGAGAAAGGTGAAGAGAAGGCATTCTACACCAAGGGGGAGACTTCTGGAGGCAGATCATACGGCAAAACAAGAGGAAGAGGCAGAGGAAACGGTAGAGGCAGAGAGCGAGGCAGAGTGAAGAAATAGAGAGAGAGAGAGAGTAACAAAATTTGTTATTCATTGATTAATGATTGATTACATCCAAAGGTTTAAATAGCGGATAGCGGACTCGTCGCGGTGGGGTATATTTGAAATAGCGGATATCGGATATCGGCGCTATCGCTGGCGCTACTGATTCCTGTTATGTGGAATATTTTAACTATTTTATTGGTTTATGAGCTAACATATATAATAAAAATGATGAATAGTTAGAATAATGTATAAAGTTTTCCAACCAAATTGTTTAAAAATTATATAATTATTGTATCACTCTTGAAACAAAGCATTCTTATTCAAATATATTGGCATAGTGCAACATGATGATCAGTCTTTTATTGCACAAGTATTATTTATTTTTATCAAAAGGATTTCAAATTGAATCATTGAGTAATTACTTTTCCTAATTATTAAAAAATTAAATGGATTATTGAAGTTTTAAAAAATAAATTATCTATCTATCATTTTTCAAGGAAAAAAGTTAGATTTTAAAAGTTATAATAGAAAATTTGTAAACAAATTATGATAAAACATTATGTAAACAAATATTTATTAAATATATAACATTTTAATGGATTTCTAGTATATGACTTTCATTTTCACTAATCAATCCCACAATTTTTCTTATGTGGATACTAAGTTTATATAATATTGATTGTTGTTTACGAATCCAATTAATTATGTGTTAAACGATTGTAAAACATAAATAGCAACTATTAAGTGTTGGATATCATAAAATAATTGAAATCTTAGATGATTTTAACCATATTTTATATGTTACTATATAAAGTATCAAATAGAGGGAAAAACAGATAGCGTCGTAACGTTTTGCTTCCAAAACGCTATATCGACCGCTATAGCAGCCGCTATGAGCGCTATTTAAATCTTTGATTACATCCTAAGGCTTTATATAGCCAGAGTTCTAAGTACAAGTTAATGAGTTGACTGAGTCAACTACTCTTCTACTAACTAATATAACTCATACATGTAATTCATCTAATACATCTAATAGCCCCCCTCAAACTGAAGCAGGGAGATCCTGAATTGTCAGTTTGGAACTCAAAAACTCATGTCTTGGAGTTGGAAGCACCTTTGTGAGAAGATCAGCTAACTGATCTTTGGAACAAATGAATTGAACTTGTAATTGATTCGCAGCAACCCTTTCGCGCACAAAATGATAATCAATCTCAATGTGTTTGGTTCTTGCATGGAATACCGGATTTGCTGCCAAGAATGTAGCTCCTTTGTTACCACACCACATCTTCGGTATAGAGGAAATTGGTACCCTGAGTTCATGCAGAAGTTGTTGCAGCCAAACTAGTTCCATACAAGCTACTGCCATACTTCTATATTCAGCCTCCTTGCTCGATCTAGCCACTGTCTATTGCTTTTTGGAACCCCAAGACAGCAAATTAGAGCCCAGAAAGACACAAAAACCAGTAGTTGATCTCCTGTCATCAGGGCAGCCAGCCCAATCTGAATCTGTGTATGCATGAAGTTGAAGAGAAGAAGATGCTGAAATAGTGAGACCATGAAAAATAGTACCCTTGAGATACCTCAGAATCCGCTTGACCTCTGACCAATGTTCATCTGATGGTGAGTGCATGAATTGAGAAGCCTTATTGACAGCATATGTGATATCTGGCCTTGTTATTGTGACATACTGATCAAGGGCTCCAACGATGCTTCTATAATGTTGGGGATCATGCATTGGAGTCCCAGTATATTTCGAAAGAGATACACTGGTGTGGCTGGAGTACTACAAGCTTTTGCTCCATCCATTTTGGAATGTAGCAGTATGTCTTGAATATATTTAGGTTGTGAAAGATGCAGTCCAGTGTTTGTTGCAATAACCTAAATTCCCAGAAAGTAATGTAGAGAGCCCAGATCTTTGAGGGAGAAAGTAGAGGACAAGGATGTGACTATAGGCTGAAGAGAGGCTTCATTTGAACTTGTGATGATAATATCATCAACATAAATAAGTAGGAGGGTAATATGGGAGGAATTGGTAGATATGAAGAGTGAAGGGTTGGATTGAGAGGCAATAAATCCAAGTAAAGATAGAGCAGAGGCAAGCTTTTGAAACCAGGCACGAGGTGCTTGTTTAAGTCCATATAAAGACTTTTTGAGAAGGCAGACATGATTTGGATGAACTGAATCAACAAAACTAGGTGGTTGAGCCATGTAGACAGTTTCAGTGAGATCCCCATGAAGAAAGGCATTGTTAACGTCTAATTGACGAATAGACCATTGATGAGATACTGCTAAAGACAATATCAACCGAATTGCGGTGGGCTTCACAACAGGACTAAACGTCTCATGATAATCAATTCCTTCTTCTTGCGTGTATCCCTTGGCAACTAAACGAGCTTTGTAACACTCAATTGATCCATCAGCATGTCTTTTCACTTTATAAATCCACTTACAGCCTATAACATTTTGATTAGGAGAGGAGGGTACCAGGATCCAGGTATTATTCTGAATAAGTGCATTGAGTTCCTGTGCCATGGCTTCCCTCCAATGGCAATGCTTATTGGCTTGTAGAAATGTAGCAGGTTCATCATCTGAGGCTACAGAAGGAAGAGGATGATGAGTAGTGAGGTAAGTAATGTGATCGGGAAATTGCTTGACTCGTCGAGTGTTGTCTCGAGCTCTTGTGATCATTGGATGAGGAGAAACAATTGGTGTGGCTGACTGAGTTGGAATATTGGCGCCAACTTTTGATGTGTTTTGTGCTCAGTTGTGGCCGAAGATGTAAGACCATCATATTTTTGATAAGAACCGCTTGATTCAAAATGAAAAGTTGCTTAGCCAATCCATAGCAAAACCACTCACTGCAGTTAATGATTGTGTGTGTCCAGTTACTGCATCGAGAGGATCAGATTTATTGTACATGTGATGCTTTTGGTAAATTTACTGGATGTACTTACTGGTACTTGATCTAGGCATGTGTTCTGTGTTACTGAGCGAGTCCAGGATTTGTATTAATAGGCATTTTCTCTGATTTCTGCATCTTTCAGCCTTAGTTTTATCTTTCAGCCTTACTGATCTAGGCATGTGTTTTAATAGGATTTGTTTTATCTAGCCATAGTTTTTAGTGTCATAAAGTTGCTCTTCTGTGGATAGTCTTTGCAGACACCCTACCAATTAGATTATGAAATTTGGCTAAGAGTTTTGACAAGGGTTGTTAGTAGCGCTGCATTGTGTAGTGCAGGATGCGAACCGTTAGATCATCTCAAGATTTGAGTCAGCATAAATCACGAGATGATCTAACGGTTTACATCCTGCACTACACAATGCAGCTCTACAGAGGATATGAAATCGAGGATCAGGGGGAGGAGATCATAACTCATAACCATGGTTGTGAATGGTACAAAAATTAAATTATTGTTTAAGCTAAACAAGCTTCTCGGCAGCTTTGGATGGGGCTTGTTGGGTGTGTAGAGTCTTTTGTGATTGTTATCATTTTTTTGTGGATTTTGGTTTCTGTGGATGTTTGGTAATTGATGTAATGATCTTTTCTGTCTCTTTCTGTGTTATAGTTTAATTTGTTTTGTTTTATCTAAGTAACAATTCATTAATTGGGTTGTTCTTGAAGGAACAGTTTGTGTTTTGGCCTTGGTGTCTGTGGGGACTTCTCTTGGATCTAGTCTGTGGGGACTTCTCTTGGATCATATCATTTCTTTGGGTACATTCTTCTAAGACATTCGGATACATTTATAACATTTTTACTAAATGCCATTAAAGTAGATTCATTTATAAAAAACTGAGCACTCTAATTCATTTATTTTGTACCTAGGTGCTGTTATTTAGTTTCATAATAGAAGCAAAACTCAAATGCAAAAGCCATGCTTTATTTAATTAATCTGATGCTTGTTAGCAAACCTAATTGGATTTATTTAATCCACGTCCGAGTTTTTAAAGAGCAACTCATATAGAAGAAGCTCTTATATCCTGGCTCCTGGGGGAGAATGGTTTTTGAGAAACCTAATATTGAGCTCTGTGCCAATTCAATCATGATAATATACAGTTCAAAAATTATCAACAGCCTTTTGTGAGTCAAAATTTATGAAGAAATAATAGGAGTGATGTCGTTACTTTAATAAGTCTTTAACATACGTGAAATTTAAGGAAAACCGACATTCGACAAAGAGAGACTCAACCAAGTGTTGCCATTAGTCCATAACCAATTATGGTATGACATTCTTCTTTGATCAAATTTGGCTGACTAAACCAATTTAACTGCACCAATAAAGTGCAAAATCAGGCTTTAGTTTGGCAAACTAAGTCTACCCATTTGAACCAAAACCTTCTCTGACCCATGCTGATTTCATAGGAAAGTAAAATTGACCCCCTGACCCAGAAAAAAAGTTGACATCAAACAACCGAAAATCCCCGTTCAACTCGGTCTGAACCTGATGTGTAATCTGGCACTCTTTCCTGATCAAACTGATCCGTCCAAATCAGTACCCGACCACTCGCCTGATAAGCCACTACTTTCAGGCTTTCAAAATGAAGAATTAGGACATAATTAATATGCACTATTACATGAATACAATTAATTATATATCACATAATCACATGCCATTCAATTCATAAGAAAATTAAGGCTACTTTATACAGATTTTTGAGCTCCCTCTGAGAGAGAGCGGTGACATATACCAAATACAGGAAATCAAAACCGCATACATGTGGATAAACTTTCTCATCAATCAAACTTAACATAAGTACCTATGGCATCAATCTGAGCACCGGATCTGCCGTGGAAACCAATAATCTTACCACCATTTGTGGGGAAGTGGAAAGGAATGTCTTCTTCTCTGCCGAATGGCCCATAAGTTTGAAGATTAGTTTCGAACGTAAGAGACTTCACAACTGTGTAACAAGGCTGCCCGTAGTCCCCGTAGTGCCCTTTCACCGAGACTAAGTACTCGTCCGGACGAAGATTGATCTGCAATATTAATTGTACCAATAACATTACTTGACAACGAACATATAATATACAGCCTTCTTATCATTCACAGGTGCTTAAAGCTGAAAGTCCAAATTAACATTGTAGTACAAAATTACTGTGAATTAATAAAAGATTTTACGTCTTTCAGCTCTCCTCGTTCTCCTCCCCAAATGCTTGTCCTCTCCTCTAAGCCATTACGAATAAATGAGACTGAAACAGAGATAACTATATCATCGTAACCAACAACCACTTTAACTATGCGGCTTATTCCATTTAGATCCATGTCCCGCGGACTGCCGTGTTGGCCACCACGAGGTCCGAGCTTCAGGACAATTTCCTGCATCACTAACAAGCACTAGGCTTCCTTTGTTAATTGTTAGATACTCCTTCTATAACAGGCGAACTTGATAAATACTTTCACTGGAGGACAAAAGGTATTAAAACGCTAATGAAAAGCAATTGGGTCCTTGGAAAACGAAACTATACCTATATTTTTCGTAGCGGGGGGCGTTTGAAAAAGATAGCATTCTGCATTGCAGTCCATTTCTCTTGACCTTTGGAAGTTGACCCGAACTTTTATTTCGATAAATTCTCTTTCAAACAATATATTTGTGACAATTAATTTGACCCCTCCATATAATAATTCAATTGAAACATAAAATAACCATAATATCTTTTTACATTTATTGGATAGAGAAATTCTTCTTGTCCCCCACCAAGATTCCATTAAGATTCTAGTTCAAGGTTCAGATTCTAACTAATTACACATTTATTTTGGCTCTAAAAGTCGGGTCCCACCACTTAATTGTCAAATTTCTTGTATCATAGTGTTATAGCGTTATGGTAAATAACTATCTGTGCAAATATGGTGTTCATACCTATCTGTCAAAGTGTTCATACCTCTCACGATGAGGTCAAGGTAATCAGAGGTGGAAGGCGCAATTAAGGCGCAAAGGGTCTCAATTGCCTGAGGCGCAAGGCGTAGAAAAAAGCGCTCGCCCGAGTAATAAGAGGCGCACAACTAATATATTAAAATTATATATACTAAAGTATGTGTTGAGTTATAAATTAATTCTAGTAACAATAATAATTATTGTAATAAGTAATATAATAATTTTATTGGCAATAAAATAAAATTTACTATTAATTTTTTTATTTAACATATTCTTTTATATATTTTCAGTGCAATATATATACAAAGAAAATATTTGTCTAATTAATAAGAAGAATAATTTTATTACTGTTGAAACATTAATCCATGTGTGCCGAAATTAGTTTTTATTTCGACTTTGGATAAATAATATTCATATGCATTAAAATTATATGTAAACTGTAATTATGTTGTTTAGTTTTATACTATTAAATACGAACATTGGTTTTCTTGTTACATGTAACATGGCAAATTATTAAATGTACAACGCATGCATAACATATAAAAAACGACAAGATATATGTGTTGGTGGGATGTAAATTTGGACTGTAGTACCGCTTATTAATTCTGAATATATACCATTGGAACCAAGAAGCGATCGCCTCGTCTCGCTTTTTTTGCGCTTAAGCGCACTGAGGTGCTCGCCTCAAGACCGTCGCCCGCCTCTCCACTCTAAAAGCGCTAACCTTTGATCTCGCTGCGCTTTTGCGCTTAAGCGCAAGAGGCGCGCGCCTCTGACTGCACTGGATGAGGTGTTCATAGTCGACGCGATTGGTGTTTATACCTATGCTTCGAAGATTCTGCGTGAGTCGTCCAAGATTCCACGTTCTAGTGAATGACCGTCAGTTCGTCCGTCTAAACTTGAGTGTTCATATAATGTATTGTCGGGTGTTTATATCTATTACATTGCGGTGTTCATACCTTATGTACAGGAGGGTGTACTGATGGGTCCGTATCTGCTGCCATTAAAAACAATGGCAGGGTCCTGCCATAAGACACTGACAGGTGGGACCCATAAAGGGACCCACCTGTCAGTGTCTTATGGTAGGACCCTGCCATTGTTTTTAATGGCAGCAGATACAAATCCGTGTATTGATGGGGGACATTTATGGGAGATTTTTCTTGGGGACAGTTAGCATGCCCCTATTGGATATATGTATTTATTATTCTTAGGGTCTAGATATATATAGTGATACAATTGAGTATATCATTGGATATCACATGGTTTGACTTGGTTAGCCGAACTAAACACACTTTTAATTGTAATTATTGAACTTTCTATTTATTATATATTTTCTTAGAAAAATGTCAATGAGAATAATTAAAATTTATATAATAATATAAAGTAGTTAATTACAATTAAAAGTTTTTATATAACAAGAGAAAATATATAAACAAATAGAAAGTTTTTATACAAAAACATATTGTTTATATAAAAAGGCGAGATGGACATGGAAATCACTAAAGACGAGAGATATCGGGATCGTTGGATACAAGATAGACATCACGCTTGCTGGAGATAAGAGAGATCGGTTTTGCCAAATACGAGAAATATCATCACCGCCGAAGACTAAAGATTGCGGTCACCAAAGATGAGAGTGAAACAGAAAGTGTTTATATAACAATTAAAAGTGTTTATATAGTAACATAAAGTGTTTATATAACAATTAAAAGTGTTTATATATCAAAAGTGAAGCTGATTGCTGGAGACAAGAGAGAGATCGCGTACAACTTCTTTCACCGGTTTCTCCTCCTTTATATGATCAACAGCTTAATTCTAGGGCATATCCCTAACATCAACATTCATAATATTTTGGTGGTCACGTCTAATGTCATATTCTCTAATAAGCACTTGTGACATTAAATGGATACTCCTATCCATTGATCTGTGAAACCTGGTCAACATTTAATCATCACACCAACCTCGGCTGATAATTAGTGTTCCTTGCTAATTATATTTAGTTGGACATCTATGAATATTTTATTTATTTTATCTTTGGATTATCATTAGTGTTTAACAATTCAAGTCATTGACTTCTAAATGAACGATCATCAATTATATGAATAAATGTTTTGAATTAACAACTAATTCTAGGGCATAACTCCAACAAGTAGGAGGTACCCTGGAAGGGCTTTGAGGTGTGTTCCAGTCTAAGGGCATCCCATACTGTGGTTCTTGAGGGGTGTAGGTTGGTTGTGGTATAACGTGGTTTGCGGGTGTTTGAGGGGTCAGAGTAGGATAGGGGTGGGGAGTGTGGGTAGGGGTGGCAAACGTCTAAAATGCAATGAAAATCTTCGTTTGCATTTGTCGTTTCGTTTGAAAAAACGGAAGAGTGAGAATTTTTGTTTTGCGTTTCGTAAAACAAACGATAGACAAAATCTGTTGCATTGTCGTTCCATTAAAATAAATGAAATGAAACGATCAAAACGCCTAAAACAAAATTCGTTTGCAGTACGTATACCAATTCGAGTATCAAAAATGTTTCAGTATAAACAGTTTTACAGTTTACCAGTATACCAATTTTTACTGGTAATTTTACCTTAATAGCAAATTAGCAAAATTTACTGAAAATCACCCAAAAACAAGTCAGCAATGTATTGTACTTAAAAATCAGCTAAATAAGTAGAAAACAGTATAAAAAAAAAACTAAATTCAATAAAAATTAACAAAATTCAAGAAAAAAAATCAGCAAAATTGAGGAAAATCAGCAAAATTGGGGAAAATCCAGCAAGATGCGTGATTCACAAGTACTATACATATTAAATTAGCTGAATAAGAAGCTATGATGAATTTACAAAGGTGCTGGCGCACGATGGCTTAGAGGCGTTGGCTATGGCTTGGAGGCGTCGCTGATGTGAAGGCCAGTGCAAGCTACAACTCGAGAAACGAGAAGCATGCGAGCAGTGATTAGGGGTTGCCGATCAGTGCAACCGTGCGAGAGCAAAGTTGCAAGAGTGGGAGAAAGAGGCTCCAGCAACAGAGAAAGAGGGGAAACAAAAGAGTTATACCTCGTTCAAAATGAAATCACACCCTATCAAATGAGAAATAGAATTCTAGTTTTTCAAAATTCCTTACTCAAAATGAAAAAAAAAAAAACAAATGAGAAATGATTTCGTTTGGAATGATTTGGAAGGAGGTTTTCCTTCAAAATTTTTTCATGAAAATTAGTGTCATTTGGTGGGAATTCATTTGGGTACAAAGATATTATTCTACACTACCTAAACTACCTTCCCATGAAAGCATCATTCCTTTTGTTTAAGGGGTATAATTTGAAATGAAATCTCATTTCTTGTATTTAGATCATTTTAATCATAAAAAAGAAAATAATTCAATTCTTTTCTAATTTTGTGTTGAACACAAAAATTCAATTCACAATCATTTCTATTCATGTCATTTTTATTGAAATCAATTGAATTCTACAAGGAAATTCATTTTACAGAACCATGGAGAAAGAAAGAAAGAAAGAGAGAGAGAGGGGATGAGGTTTGGGTTCCCTCTGCCATTTCTACAATTGGAAAAATTGCAGTTGGGTAGAATTCTAAATGAAACGAAACTAGACGCAACAAAAGAACCATGTTTCATGTATCGTTTTGCTTACAAAACGAAACGAAACTAGACGCAACAAAAGAACCATGTTTCGTGTATCATTTTGTTTACAAAACGAAATTGCTTCTCTTTTTGTTTGGTGTTTCGTCCATTCAAACACAATGGAAACGCGTTGCGTTAATCGTTTCGTGTCCACGAAACGACACGCCAAAACGCAATAACGAGTTGCGTTGGCACTCCTAAGTGTGGGTCTTTGTATGGAAGAACTAGGGGTACAGAAAGGTAAGGTCGTCTTGTCTCTAGCAAACACTTGCAGGAGGTCCCTGGGGTTTTTGTTTGTTGTGTTTCGGGATATGCTGAGTGTGAGGGTGACTCTAGTGGCAGTATTCTCCAGGGGTTCTTTCTGAGGAACAGTCACACGCAGAGCCCATTGAGCCATCCTCGTGTTGTGCTGCCATCTTTGCTTCTTCAGTGAGGGGCCCCACAGTAGATGATACGTACTATGTTAAGTACAAAGGCCATACGAGGCACTTCAGGACAAAGTGCCCAAGGAATGATATGTCCTATATATGTTAAGTACACAAGCCATACGAGGCACTTTAAGACAAAGTGTCTAAGGTATTTAATGTGTGTGTGTGTGTGTGTGTGTGTGTGTGTGTGAGAGAGAGAGAGAGAGAGAGAGAGAGCTCTCTGTAGAGCTCCTAAGACTAGAAAGTGAATGAGATTCAAACCCCGCTCTATTTGCTATTACCGCTTATACAAGACTTGAAAGAGGTCACGTGTAAAGTAAATTATAAATAGGTGGAGGGCACGTGTAGATGACGCGTTTTCTGTCATGTAGTAGCGCTCTTTAGCCGTGCCTTCATGAGTTGTTTCATATATTTTGGGTTGTGTTTGAGATTGGTTATCTTGGCGGGCCTAGCTGACAGGCAGTCAATGCATGGGACGTAATTCAAGTTACTTGGGCCGTGGTGGGCCTAGATGTTTCTTGGACCCCGAGGTCATTGCCCTATGAAGGTATAATTACCGATAGGTTCCCAACCCAACAACTCGGATTCCTGTTGGGATGTAGTGTACTTTCGGGTGAACACATACATGATGCAGAAAACATTATATTAACGGGAACATTTAAAGGGATTTTCCTAGAGACAATTAGCATGCCCCTCATTTTAATTATATACTGTCAAACATTGTGTATACACATGTAGGTGATTTGATATAAGAATTTTTCAGAAATAAAATATTTTTAATAATTTTCTGAATTATAAGTCTTTTGAAAATTTTCAAATTGAAATTTTTAAAAATCTCAAACAAATACATAAAATTTTTTTAAAAATAATAAATATGATTTTGAATTAAATAATCTATTGAGCCATATAAATCAAAATTTGAAGATTATTTGATATGTTTTTGAAGGTATGTTGTTCGGTGAACTTAAGCTTATGCTATATTTACTCATGAATAGGGATCCATTGACAATGGCTATATTGACAATTTTGACAATGAGGCTTTTAAAAAAATTATAAAAATTCATAAAAAATCTTAAAAATGAAAGAAATTTTATGGATGCATTACTTAACTTATAGATTGATGATGTTTCAAGTTTCAATCATTTGAATGTCGTTTGATGACTTATCAAAATTTTATACACTTTTTAACAGTTGTAATTTAATAGGTCTCTAAAGAGCTATCAAATATCACTTAAATTGAATATAATTGGAAACATAATCAATTTATATTAAAAATTTTCTACTTTTTAGATTTTTTATAAATATTTGAAAAATACTATTGTCAAGATTATTAAAATAGCCATTGTGAATGGATCCCTTCTCTCTACTCATTACCCATTATAAAATACTATGGTAGGTCAGGCCATGAGTTTATACAGCCCTTAACAAACTATGGTAGGTCCGACCATTAGTTTATACTTTATACACCGATAATTTTATTATCAATTAAATAAAAAATAGAATAAATAAGAAGGTTCTCGGACTCGGATTTCTGGATTCATGATGGAAGAAACTTTATAGTCCAGTCTCAAACACGGTCTCCCAAGTAAGTCATAGAATTTTTGAAAAAGAGTAACTTTCTGAGAACCTTATTATTTAATTTTGATTTTTTTAGAATTAATAATAAAATTACAGGCTTTATACAGCCCATATGATTGATTTCTTGTTTTATTTTTTTTATTTTCTTGAAAATGACCATTCATAAGATGCTGTACGCAACCAATTTACACCTCGCAACTCCTCAATTACACTTGATCATTCATTAGTTTATACAGCCCCCACAGGATTTTTTTATTTTTTTATTTTTTTTATTTTTTATTTTTTATGAGAATACAGCCCATAGGATTGATCATCAAGGGGTGCTTTTAATTTATAATTTTGGGCCCCATCTCGGTCAGTGGCATTTTTTCTTGTTGTTGTTTTTTTTTTTAAATTTAGTATCATGTTTCTGCCTATTCTTTTATTAGGTTAATATCATATTTAACCCTCAAATCTCCATTTATTTCATATCTAACCATCACTTTTTAGTATATCATACATCCCATTAAACTCTTCTAAATCTTTTGTATTTGTCCATCAACTCTTAATTTATCATATATATGCTTAAACTCTTCAAAATTATTATATATACCCATCTAATTGTGTAATTTCAAGTTGACACCTATTATAAGTATGGCTTAATATATAAAATTAACCAAAATCTCCGTTAAATAAGTGAATTTTGGAAATAAAATAAAAAAAACCGTGCCCTCGTCAAACAAAATTTTCCAAGTTAGTTGTAGCTAGGTGTCAAAATTTGCATCGAAATATATATAAACGGACAGATAGTAGTTATTTATTCCAGTTTATTAAAATAACTTTCTCGCTTGCGTCAACGCAACAAGTCAAGACAAATCAAATATTTAATCACGTCCTTTATATTATATATGCATTGATGTCGTTGTCAGTCCTTGCAATTTGGTTAAGAGCAAATCAATTTGTTGTTGATCTTGCTGTGTGGGCTTTCGGATCATATGAATCTGCCAATCGTTTTGGTAACATTAAACTACTGCTGCATACTCGTATTTAGCTACTTTAGTGAGATTGCGCTCATAGGCGGTTAGTCTTAGCAAAATTATATAAAAAATATGTACTAATAAACTTTATGCTAAACCATATGCATAATATGTCAATTGGAATTAAATAATTAGATGGGTATATATCATAAATTTTGAAAAGTCTAAGGAAATGATACATTAAGAATTGATGGACAAATATGAAAGATTTAGAATAGTTCAAGGGGATATATAATATAGAGAAAAGTCTGATTTTGGTCCCTAAACTATTGTATTTGGTTCAAATTGGTCCCTAAACTATTTTTTTTTTGTTCAATTTAGTCCTTGAACTATATGGTTTGGTTTGTATCACTCCCCACTTTACTTCCATTTATGCCTACTAATATAATTTATGAACTAATTTCGGTATCAATTAGTATAAACAAAAGTACTTCGGAGAGGTTATATGAACCAGATACAACATTCCAGGGATCAATTTGAACAAAAAAATAGTTTAGGAACCAATTTGCACAAAATGCAATAGTCCAGAGACTAAGATCGGATTTTTCTCTATTATTGTAAAAATGATGGATAAATATAAAATGAATAAGGACTTAAGAATCATCTCTTGCTTTAGTGACAAAGGCAATACTCTCTATATGGGAGGTCGTAGGTTCATAACCCAAATGGAGGGTCTTTATGAATATTTAAGAGTTGGATACATATAGCTTTAAACTCCCGACCTTATCTCAAAAAAAAAAAAAAAAAAAAAATTGAACGAGGACTTAGAAGGGATTTTCCATATGATACAATCCAGATATTCGGATACCTAGTGATACCGTCGGGGATACCATGATCTTTGACTAATTCAACTAAACCTAAATATTCACCTTAACCTCCTAAATATTCAACTTAACACATTTTGCTTGACAACCAATAAAAACTCCATATAATAAAAAAACCTAATTGCAGCATTACACCTCCTAACTATTCAACTTATCCTTCTAAATATTCACCTTAACCTCCTAAATATTCACATTAACACATTTTGCTTTACAACCAATAAAAATTACTCTTAATTTAACTTGCAGCACTACACTTCCTAACTATTCAACTTGTGCTCCTAAATATTCACCTTAACCTCCTAAATATTCAACTTATCACATTTTTTATTGGCAGTCAATGTTTAATGGTATCCCCGACGGTATCTTTTGCGGTATCCCATATCATTTTCCATATGATATTACTTCTTTTTTTGGTAGCGGATATAACTTTAATGCGCCTTCTTCCTGCAGTGGGGTCAACAAACTCATCTTACCCAGCTCAAAATCCACCCCTGCCTTACAAGGACGCGACAAATATTCTCATATTTTTTCCACTCCGGTAAGCTATAAATTCTTATCCATTATGTTTTAATTTATGATCTGATAAAGCTGATCAAAACGAATCTATCATGTGTTTAATTTAATTCCGTTCTTGTGATCTGATGGATCCAAAAACGAACTTTTATTAGGTCTCTGTCTGAACAATCTTCCTGTTAGACACAAAGAAAGACCAATTTCAGGTATGTGTATATATACTCGTTATATCTGTAATTGTATTCAATATCTTATTTAGAAAATTCGGCATCCAAGAATTGCTTCACATTGTTGTTGTGAAAGATTTAGTCATCGTTCCTCTAAATTAATTGTATAAAGTAAATAGAGCGGCCCAAATTCAAAAATAAATTAGAAAAAAAATGAAAAACCAAACAAAATACTGCTTGGAGTATTAATAAATCTTTTTTTTTTTTTTTTTGAGAAAAACAAGGGTCATGCCCCTGTTTTTGCTTTGTGGAAACAAGAAAGTTCAATTTTATATATGAAGTGAAAAAATAAAAATTAAAAAAGGGGTCTCATGAGAAATGTGACTCCTTGACCAAAAAAGAAAACAAAAAGTAATGAGAAACTACATGAAAACCGGAACATATTAATTTGTCTATCCATGAAGCACTCCAGTTTTCATTAACCTCTGCATCCAGTACTTAATTGCATAACATTACTTTTCTCTCAAATATAGAATTCCATCATTCTCTTACGTGAAACCAATAGTTGAAGTACTCCTTATTGTTGACGACATCCTGCATTCATCAATCACTTCTTCAGCCAAATTGGCATCAGCTTTTGCCTGACCTCTGAACAACCGATTGCACCTTTCTCTCCATAACACAGCGTAAGATCAATCTAATCTCTCTGATTTTTCATTGTCCTGTTGCTCTCACCAAAATTTCTTGTGTTGTTAAATTATGAAGCTGTTGTAGCAACTCATGTGATATATTAACTCTTGACGGTATCATTTGCCACACTTGTGTGAAGACCCCACATTCATGAAACAAATGATACACAAATTCTCCATGTGTTTTATCAAAAAAACACATTTTCCATGTGACCGACATAAATAACAAATCTCCACCAGTTGCCAGCCCCTTCTCTTTAGGTTGTCTTGAGTCAGTATCTTGTTTTGGAGCATAATCCAAGTGAATATCTGCATTCTTGGAGGAACTTGAAGCCTCCAAATCCTTCCAATCTCGGTTTCAACAGATGGGCCTTTCATTATAAATCTGTAAAATGATTTAACGGAGAAGTCACCATCAGGTTCTTACTTCCACCAAGCTTTGTCCTGCTGCATCTGTAAATAAACGTTAATCACTTTCTTCTTGAGCAATTCTAGTTCATCAGTTGCTTGTAATGACAAATTAGCATGAAACATGAGTGTTTCGCCATTGTCTAAATTCTGCAATGCCCTCCCTACATATATGTCTTCTTGCAATATATATTTTAACAATATCGGGTAACCGAACTTGAGGATTCCATGGCCCCAATCATGATGCCAGAAACTTATTAGCAACCCATTACCCACCCGAAATGATAGGACTATTTAAAAAATTGGACCCACATTCGTAAGGTCCTTCCAGAATCTCAATATCAGATCGTGTTACCAATTTGTAACTGTGATGTTTAACACGCAATTTAATTCTTTCCACAACGAATTTCAGCAATCACCAATTTCCACAGCCATTTTCCCAAAAGAGCCAAATTGAACTCCCTAAGATCAATAATTCCCAAGCCACCCATGTTCTTCAGTCGACAAACTGATGGCCAATTAACCAAATGCATCTTTCTCTTCTCTATTTGCACACCATGCCAAAAGAAATTGTTCCTAATTTTATCTATTTCTTCAATTAACCTACTTGGCAATTTAAAAACAAACATGAAAAAAAACTGGCAATGACGTGAGCACAGCATCAATTAAAACCTTCCTTCCAGCAGGGGATGTAAAGATTGCTTTCCAACCTGTTAGTTTTGTGCTGAATTTATCTAGCAACTCCATGTAATTAGCTCTGGTCAATCTCTTATCAGCTAATGGAAGGCCAGGATATTTGATTGGAAAAACTCATTGCAAAATATCTACCCCTTGTTGCTGGGTATGTTGGAAATAATGACAAGCTCGATATCTCAAAGGGAAACTCGAGCTCAGGTACAACCCGGAGATGAAACTCAAACCCAAAGGGAAACTCAAACTCCACCCCAAACCCGAAGAGATTCAGCAACAGCAACAGTGAGAAGATTTTCAAGTTTCGGTGTCATGTCGAACTCGAGAAGGATGGTCGAGCACGAGCTAGACGATGTTCCCAGTCAGAGACTTGAGGAACCTCGAGAAGTGGATTCTCGAGAAGGAAACTCTAACTACCAATCTGATAGCAAGATGCACTTGTCAGAGACAGCTCAGCAGGAGTACATGACACTTGGCATCACTGTATCTAGGAGTAGATAGTAGTAGGAGTAGTTCGAAATGTAGTAGTATATATAAGAGTAGAGTAGTGTAAATTGTAAGAGAGAAAATATTGTAACTTTCATAGTTAAATACAAAAACAGTTTTCAAAAATTTCTCCTCCCGGATCAAAGATCCAGTTTTATATTGTTTCATTCTCCCGAATTCTAATTCATCATAGAGTTGGTGTTCGAGTTAGAGAGTGAATTCTGAGTGCTAGGTTCTCGGGAAAGTCGAAAAGTGCGAGATACGCTCAATTAGCAAAGCGCTGAGGTATTCTCGAAGTTGGCTCGAGCTAGTCTATAGCAAAGTCGAAGTCAACAGATTGGTATCAGAGCTATGGCTGAAATCGGAGGAAGTTCACTCGGGATGTCCATACCGAAGTTGTCTAAGTGGAACTATGACCACTGGAGCATCCAAGTCAAGGCACTGCTAGGGGTGCAAGACTGTTGGGAAGTAGTCAAGGACGGATTCACTGAGCCCGAAACCGGAACGGTTCTTAACAATGCACAGCAAAAAGCATTGAGAGAGAGAAGGATGAAATACAAGACGGTTCTTTACATCCTACATTAGGCCGTAGATGAAGTATGTTTTGAGAAGATCGCTGGGCAGTGACTTCAAAAGAGGCTTGGGAGATTCTCGAGGCTACCAATAAAGGAGCTGAAAGAGTCAAGCAAGTGAGACTGCAAACTCTACGAAGAGCGTTTGAGTCACTCACCATGAAGGAATCCGAAGAGATCTCGGACTACATTACTAGGGTGCAGGTGGTGGTGAACAATTTGAAAAGAAATAGGGAGAATTGACCAAAAATAGGGTCGTGGAGAAGATATTGTGGTCATTGACTGATGTCTTCAAGAATGTTGTGTGCGCAATAGATCAGGAGTCGAAGGACTTGCGAGAACTCTCAGTAGACGAGCTGTAAGATTCCCTCATGGCACACGAACAGAGGAAGAAATTGAAGAAGAAAGAGTCACTCGAAGAGGCTTTACAAGCCAAAGTGTCTCTATATGAGAAGGCTATGTATGTCCAAAGGGGACAAGGAAATGGCCAGTCCAGCAGTAGTGGAGGTCGTGGTCGAGGTAGAGGTTTTAGGGGCCAGTCGAGCTCCAACTTGCGAGGTCGAGGCCGACGCCAGGAGGGCAAATGCAAGAAACCCGATGCAGAGATTGCTACAATTGCAGGAAGCACGGGCACTATGCCCGAGATTGCTGGGCAGACAAGAAGGTAGAAAGGCAAAGCCAACTACGCAGAGTTGAAGGGCGATGATGAGGTGTTATTGATGTCTCAAAGCACTTCGACTTCGGGAAGCACAAAGTGTTCCGAAGGTGATACAATATGGTATCTCGACTCCAGTGCCAGCAATCATATAACCGGCCACAAACACCTATTCCGAGAGATGGAGAAGAATACCGGACTTCGGATTAGGGCACTGAGATTAGACTGAGGTGGAGAGTACCTGTCGAAGCAGATTATCCCATACTGTGAGAAGGAGGGAATTCGAAGGTATCTCACATCCCCATACACACCACAGCAGAATGGAGTCGTAGAAAGGAAGAATCGAACCATCTTTGATATGGTTCGATCAATGCTAAAAATGAAGAGCACGCCCAAGGAGTTTTGGGCTGAAGCTATGTCATGTGCGGTGTACATACATAACAGATGCTCACATGCGATTCTCGAGTAGAAGACCCACGGGAGAAGTGGAATGGCAAATAGCTGAATGTTGCTCACTTGAAAGTATTCGAGAGTGTGGCCTATGCAAAGGTCCCCAAAGATGCTCACATGGTATTCAGCTTGGCATTAGATGCTTTTCAATTTTCTTTGATAGGATCAGCATTGTTGTCGTGGACCAACTAATAGGGCTGCATAACGTGTAAAACGCAACGGAAATATGTGTTTTCGTATTCCGTTTCGTTTGGACTAACGACACGGATTGTCGTGTCGTTCATCCGATGGCACAGAAAATCATGGCGTTTGCGTTTCCATTTAATAGAACGAAAAGGAACGGCAAAACGTTACAAATTTGTTCCGTTTCTTAAATATGCATTTCAATACATAATTCTAACCAGAAATTGTTCTTGCCTATAAATAGTAAGGAAGATGCGCTCGGGAGTTCATCCCTTCTAAGCCTAAAGGGCGTACTCCTTTCTCACTCTGTGAAGGCTTTGCCTTTGAAAGGGCCAACAGGCTCGACATGAGCAATTGGTTCTCAAACTTTCCTCTGCCTACAAGGAATACATATTAGACTTCCCTGCCTGAAACTCTTAGGTGCCCCTGCTCTAGGATCTGCTCTTTCTTTGAATCCACAGGCTTTTTTACTTGATAAAATTACAATTTACAAGTAACACATGCCATCAAATAGAAAACCAGAAATTCATCCACAAATTACAAGTTCCAAATTACCCTTAAATACAAACCATTAACAATTAAGTTGCATAATTACTCAAATGGTAACCATGAAATTCCAACTGCAAACCCCAGTTCCAAGTTGATCAAATTACAAGTTCCTAAATAAAAGTAAAATTGCAATCAAATTACCAGTTCCAATTCCAAACCTAATTTCCAAATGCCCTATGCTGCTGCCCCTACCTATTGACTCATCAGTCATCAAAATAACAGAACTAACCCTAATCCCTATCCCTAACCAGATGAAGACCCAGATCATTATCTCAAGCTCTCTTCTCAAATTTTATACCATTCTCAGCCAATTGCTTGAAATAAAAGTATTTAAAACATGTAAACACATTTATCATCACTCATCAGTGAAGATCCTCGCTTGAGATTTCGGGAGCCAAAGAGATACTCTCTAGGCTTCACCAATTAGAACAAGGGCACAAAATATTAATTGTCCTATATTAACATGGTAGGGGCAACTCCTCAAAACAAACCAGCAAAAGGTGACATACTCAGCCACAAATAGAGGCCTCTGATCTTGCCTCTTTATCAGGGCACCATACTGGATCCCCAACTTGGCAGCCTTTTTCTGCATTTCAAGGAACAATGAAAAGACAAACATTAATTCAATTGAACAAAATATAAAATCAATTACAACTTAAACATAAATTCAACATTTGAGCTACAAAGTAGTCTTACCAATCACAGAAGCATGCAACCAGTCCTGAGCACACATGAGAGCTTCAATGCTCTCATCACTCAAAGAGCCCCTGACAGGAGACAGTGTTCTCCCACCTCCACTGAATGCTGACTCTGATGCAACGGTTGATATCGGGACAGCCAAGACATCCCGAGCCAATCGAGCTAGGACAAGGAACTTAGGGGCATTAACCTCCCACCATCCTAGGATGTCAAATTCTTCATCCAAGCTGGCATCATCAGGATCATCAGCTAGGTATTGATCAAGATCAGTCATCTTTGGAGCAGTACTCTTCTTTCCCTTCATGTAAACCTTCAATCCAGCCTTTGTGTTAATGTTACTGACTGGGGCTGAGGAGCTTGTAGCTTGACTATTAGAACTAAGAAAACAGTGTAATTAGAAAAGTTACGTCAAGAAACAGTTTTAGTTGATATAATTTAGTGAAATGAGATAATGAAGAGGAGTTTGTACCTCACACTGCTGCTGCCTTGTGTCTGGTTTGACTTGGAGTGTTCCTCCAAGTATTCTTTGTACAAACTACCCATGCAATTTTTTAAGTTTGTTACTAGTCTCTCAGAGTCAGTAGGGTACAACTCACCCAAATAGTACTCTATAGGTCCTAACTTGCATCTTGGGTCTAGAACACAAGCTATTGCCAAAAGTAAATTCCCACTGGTCCAATACTTATCCCACTTGGGAAGCATTTCTTTACCCATCAAAACAATAAAGGGATGGCTACTATTGGCCATAGACTTAATGGATAGAAAGACTTCATAGAATTCTGGAAAGAAGAGATTTAGTGTGGGGTACTTGGTGCCACTCAACTTCAATGTGGCTCTATAAAAAATTTTCAAGTAACCAGCCAAAACCTCCATTGCCTCCCATTCTTCATCAGATAAGTTGAGGTTGTACCTCTTATCGAGAGTAGCATACCTCTTGATGGCTGGTTTGAGCTCCAAGGCAAGCTCTAACATGAGGTAAGTTGAATTCCAACATGTTGGAACATCCCAAGCAGGTTTTTTGTATGGAATTTGAGCCTGACAAGGCAACAGATCAGTGCCAGTTCAAGCAACAAATCATGCAACAGTTCAAGCAACTGTTCAGGAAACAGTTCAAGCAACAGATCAGTGCCAGTGGACCGCACCTCAAGATCAGTTTTGGCTGTAGACAGACACAACGAGGGAAGTGGACCGCACCTCAAGTTCATACAAGTGTATGGCGGCTACGCCATCAATGGCGAGAAAGGCTGGTCAGCATATAACAGACCCCGTAACGCCTTCGAGATCGAGTTTCACTTGGATCTCACGGCTGCAAACTGCAGCCAGTATGAGGCACTGGGAAATTACACTACTGTGATCCAAATGACGGTTATTGGAACTTTGTGGGTCATGGATTTTCATCCCAAGATAAATTGATGATCACCAATTCTATGCCTTTTTTTTTTGTCGTCGTAATTTCTATTGTTGAATAAAATGTGTGCAACTTGATTTCTGTTTCTAACTTTTTATCATCGCTATATAATTACTTTACAATATTTTGTGTACTAGAAAATCATGCTGTTAATTTGTGCTTCTGTAGAGTTTGTAGTCAACAAACTTGTTCTTAGTTCATTTTGTGCAACATTCCAATTTCCAAAAGGAGATTAATTTTGGGTTATTTCACCAGTTTATGTTACTTCAATTAATTAGTACCGATAGATTTGCAATATTAAGAGAAACAAGAGGTGGCACCTGAACCATATATATATATGCTCGTTGCCCCGTGCAATATTATGTAACTGTAAGTCTGTAACCCAATGATTTTCACCCAAAAATGTCGAAAGTTGAAAACTGATGTGCTTACCACAGTTGCAATTATGTTAACTGGAAACCATAGTGTACGTATCTATTCACTAGAAAATAATATCTATTAATCGGAAAGATATAAATGTTCACTAAAAAAATGAACTAATAACATATTTATGATCAGTGATTAATTTTTATAGTAATTTAACTATTTTAGTTAGTGATTTATCATAAAAAAAATTATATACAATATATTTTTCTAATAATAAGTCTAATATCCGAATAATATTCGTATTCGCATTCATATTCGTTAAATATCGGATCCGAATTCGTATTCGTATCCGGAACTATCCGTATTCGTATTCGTATCTGAAAAACTAAAGCGTATACGGATATAATTTTGACTACTATCCGTCGGTATCCGATCCGTTTTCACCCCTAAATACGGTGGACAGTGGATAAGTAAAAGGTTGATCGGTAGCTATTACTCTGAGTAAAAACGTTTCCAAATCTCTAACACATATAAGTACATGCATATCGTCAACCACTGTCGGCCAATGCGTATCATATAAATTAAATTTCTGCACCAATTCAATGCTGATCCGGACTATATATATATTATTATCATATACAAGTCGTAATGAAAAAATATATATAATGGCATATTATAATCCATATGCAAATAGTACCTTCACAAACTTTCAACGGTCAGTGCATCCAATTAAGTGTCCCTCAATATATGTATGCACTCCTTTTCATGATCATGGCGTCAAAGCATTGTCTCATCCTTCTTCTCATTTTCGTCGCTGTTACAATCGCAGACGCTGATGGTGGTTATACTAACTTCGACGCCTCGAATACATTCTTTCAATCCCTCGGCCGGTAATTAATTAATTAATTAATCACTCGTACTAATTTCTTTCATGTTCTAAAACTGAAAGTGATGTTCTTCATTATACTAACTTCAGGTTAGCTGTGAACGAGTACAACAGCAGGAGCGCTGGAGACCGCGAGTTCATAAACAACAGCAGGCCTCGTGATAGCTTCGAGATGGAATATCACTTGGATCTGATGGCTGCAGACTGCAGCCAGTCTGAGGCACTGGCAAATTACACTGCTGTGGTGCGAGTGACGAACATCGGAACTTTGGTGTTCCTAAGCTTTAAACCCAAGATAAATTGATCAGCAACATTTATATCATTATATGCTTGTTCTTGATAAATCATGTGCAACTTGATTTCCGTTTTTTTTTTTTTTTTTACGGTCGCTATTACTTCACATTTTGTAGAAAATCGATGCTGTTGTTCATGTTGTTAACAAACTTGGTTGTGAATTTATTTTGTGTAACATTCCAAAAGTAGATTATATTTTGGATTACTTCACCAGTTTAAATCACATAACAACCGATTTGCAATGCTAAAGAAATTAAACAAGATGTGGCACCTGAACCAGGATCGGGTACCCGTGTGGCCCCGTGCATTGTCATTTCAGATCCTCGACCATTGGCTCATCTCTCGATCTGAGCCTGCATGAATCTTGAGACGATCCAACGGCCCACATGCTTCGCTGTACATTGCCAAAAATTCAAATGATCGATATATATATATATATTTCTGGAATGTCCCGAGCATCGAATCATGTTGTCAATCGATCTCACCATTCTCGCATACCCGAAACTTACGGTACTGTCACCATTCTCGCATCTGGTTCTTGAACTGGATGATGCGGCACTACTTCGATCTTGGGGCCGGCATCCTCGAATATTTTCTTGTCAGCACAAATTTCTTCAAAGCCCGGATATTTCATTCTTAAGTCTTAACGGCATACTCCCAATTAATTAAGGTTTTGGAAAGGCGAACTGCTTCTAGTATAATGAAACAATCTTGGGCTAACGAAAATAGGATTTTATATGAGTTGTAATTAACTTGATGCCCGAAGCTCAAAGTTAATTACAACTCATACAAATGTATTCAAATTTGATTTTTAAATTTCTCATTATTTAACGAGGATTTATTACTTTTAAATCGTTGTATTTGGTCGAAGGCATGCATCGATCAAGATCGATCTACATAAGATCTATACATATTATTAAGAAGCACAATTATGAAACCAAATTAAATTAACAGAAGTTGCTTTAGTAATTATGAGCAAAAATACTACAACATACCCTTGAGATTGTTCCCATCTGTACAGAACAGACTATACTGGCACAGATGCTCCTCAAATTCTTCGGTATACGGCAACTAACTGTATCCGCATTCGTCACTAACTAACTTCTTGTTGTCTGTAATTACCCTCTTGATGTTGTTCTGAGACCTGTAGTGAGTGGCTGATTGAAGTTGAAAACTTCACATGACTTCTCTGTGGCAATATCCCCTCTTCGCAATATCCCGTTGTCAGATGTGAGTTTTTCAGCTGTTGTAACTAAATTAACTATGACAATCTTTTCCTAATTAAGGTTATCAATTCTATATTTATAACTATTAGAGATATTCTATGCAATGAGATCGATCCAATAAAGAGGGATGAAAGGGAACAACTGAATGTAGTAAAATGACCGTCTTTAACCTATTGATAGTATATGGATTACTTTTTCCAACTCTGTAATTAGTTTTCAGTATCATCTATTATAAGATGATTTCAGTTCTTAGATGTTATTGTTTACCCAAATTTCAATACCGGTGTACTAATTAAGTATGCATCTGCCGGTATTATAACCTATAATAGATGCTATTTAACTGGAAATTAGTGTTTAAGGTTATCGTTTTACAATTAGAATAATCTATTTTCGTAACCCTAACAATTAAGTTATAATTATCAGAATAATTATATTTTTTCACCAAAGTAATAATGCAGGCTTTGTCGAGCCAAGTGACAACTCAGACATCAGTGTGATCATTTGACATGTTCCTGTCTTGTTACTCAATCCTTCAAAAGGAACAAACAAGTCGATAAGTTAGTCACAAATAAACCAATGGCAAATTAAGAAGTTCCACACGGGATTGATCGAAGATATTCGAAATCAGTGGCTACTCTCCTATACGAAGCGCATTGGATCGAGAGTTCGAGACACAAACTTTCTCCAGTCTGAGAGTTTCAATGTCGGTGGTTATATATGACTAGGCGATCAATTTCTATCCATATGGATTCAACAAGCACAGTATCGATCGTGTAGCAACCGGACTTCAGCTCGTTATACAGTGACAACAAAGAGGCGAAGGCAGTTCATGCACGTACGCCTTCTATTTGCTAGATTTCAACACCAACAAATGGGTTCCGATATATGATGAATGCCAGGTGAGAATCTGCTGCCATAGTTGTGATGGCATCACGTGCCATACTTTTAATATCGAAGGTTCATATTAATCTCGACGGCTGAGATTTTGTAGATTGTAGGGGGCTGTTTTTTGTGGGTTCCACTGTCATAGACACTATGGCATGTGGTGCCATCAAAACTATGGCAGCGGATAAAAATCCGATGAATGTCTACTGTTCGCCTTTGCTCACTTATGATCCACTTTGTTGAATAGAGGCCGCCCGTCGATGTGGGGCTGTGACACGTTTATTAATAGGTCGGAGTTGGAAGAGCCAAATTCGAAGTTTCTGAAAGACGATACACTGAGCATCAAGTGTATTATTTGGGTGGAAAATTTTGTTTTTGAGATAAATATGAGAGTCAAGTCACTCAAATTTAAATATTTGGGTGGAAAATTAGCAAGGTAGATGTTAATTCAATTTAGTAGATGCAGAAGATCATCACATCTATTCATCAGTCGAGTGCTCATCCTCTGACTTACTGCATTGTGCAGTTCACAATGTCAGCCGTGGGATCATCTCAAGATTCGTGCTGGCATGAATCTCGAGACAATCTAACGGTTGATGCTGTGAACTGCATAATGCAGTACAGCAGGGATATGAATTCCTATCAGTTCTGGTCAGGTTGTACTCTATTTTCTGTTTCTTTGATATACAGTTTACCAAGTGAGTTTGTGCTGTGGTGTCAGTTTTTTTATTTTTTCTGTACTGCAAATATAACATGTTTTGCAGCAGTCTTGTCATGCATATTTAGTTCAATTAGTACTGTGATTGATTGAATTCTAAATCAGGATTGATTGTAGCTTGACTCGTGACAGCAGTCCGAAGCTAAACAATCCGAAAATTAGCTTTAACCGAATCAGGCAGACGCACAACCGTAGAAATACTGATAAACTAGTAATAATTTGAATAATCCCCAAATAGACGCCGAGGCTCAGATTGACATGAACCACCTGAATGCCACCTGCAGTAGGTTTTGACGAAAAGCAGCTAGACATAAGAAATAATGGATCGATATTCCGAGTTCTGAGTTCTGACGTACATAGGATTGCTCATCTTGCTGCTCAATTAAATCAACTTGATGTAATCTTTGCGCGCATTTTTAATGGAAAACGGATGCTTCACTGATTCCTTCTTCCATAATATATTCTTTTTTCAGATACCAGAACCAGCATTGTCCGTTGGACTTAAGCTTCGAAGATCTTAAATTGCGCTCCAGCAAGCGCTAAACTGAATTCGTCGGTACAAATTGGGGCATATAAAGTATAAACTTGGATGTTAGTTTGAGACATGATCAAGTTCTACTCCATTCGTATAAATTGCACAATCGCTGAATCACGAAAGAAGTACTTTTACGAAAAACTACACAGAGACACAGAGATTATTCCGTTTCATACAGATCGACGACAATTATTTAGTTTCACAAATCACAAATTTAATCGAACACAAATAAAATGCAAGAATCAATCATTAGTTGTCCTTCACTTTGCCTGTTCTTCCAACAGGAACATCGCCTCGGCGTTGGCATCACTGCAGTACAAGCACGGATGCTGCTCGAACCCCTGGGTACGGAGCAGCTGCCTCGCCTTTGTAACCAATTCCTTGTTGCTTATGACTCCTGGATGTTTTGCCAGAACCTTCTGCAGCGCGTGGCTGAACGCTCCACATGACTTGCCATCGCCGTCTTCGGGCCCAACATCCGCGGACGTCTCGTTTGTCTGGCATCCGCTCAGCAAGATCCCGTTGTCCGACATTGTCTGTTGCTGTTGTACATAGGCATCCTTTAGTTAGTAAATAGAGAATTTATTTCACTAATTAAAGTGCAAATGTCTTCTATATATTTGAATTTGTAAATGAAGAAAATTAATAAGGAAATCGCATACAGCAAGGTTGATCTTGTGCAAGAACTTGTGACTTGCATCGCCTCCGAAAATGTCCACGATGTGGTCGCCGATATGGGGCGATTGAATGCTAGAGAGGCCATCGAGATGACTCAAGAGCGACTCGGGAGAGATGTAGCGAGGTTTGCTTTTCGAATTCTTTGTGTCGATCGACCTTGTCACTGTTGACGGGCCAATCTGCTCCTTTTCGTTGTCAATGAGGCCGCCGCTGTGGCACGAGTCAGAGATTATGGTCAGGCTAGTCCCTGATGGCAGCTTATCTACCAGCTGCCTGAAGTCAACATCTGAATCAAAAAATGATACAAATATAACGATAAACCGAATTAAAACATGTATAAGATAATGAAGATTTTATGTTCAATTATACACAAAGAATTATAACTTATAAATGCAATTAATAACATATGTTTTACCGGTAATTAGGTTGAAATCACACGGGACGATCGCCTCGTCTTTGCGGTGTCCATGGTGCGGCTTCGCAGCTGGAATAAGCGTACCATGGCCACTATAATGAAAAAAGAGCACATCGCCGGACTTGGCTTTGGCGATCATGTCGCCAAGGACACGCTTAATATTAACACCCGTAGGTTTCGGGTCGGACTCAGGCTCGTCGGTCATAACCGTGATGTTGCTTCTATCGAACCCAAATCGAGAAACGAGGGTCTCGGTCATGTCTCTGACATCATTGATGCACCCGTGGAGCTCGTACTGGGTACCGAAGTAGTTGCACCCGACAAGCGTGGCCAGTCTCTTTACGCCGGTAGCTCTCGCCGCTGCAACTGCCATCTTTTGTGTTATCTTGCAATGAGGTTAACTTGGTGTTTTGCTTGTGTATAGAAGTTTGCTTGAAGATATTGGAATGAGACAACAATGAAGAATGAGCAGCTTATATAGGAATTGGATCCTCTGCTACTTGTGTTTTTTTTGTAGAAATTGGATTTTATATTTTTATGATGCATTTGTTGTTATTTTGGGGCTAATTAATCCTTGCTGTATTTTGAAGAAATATACGCAACTGTTTGTTTATTTTGGTTTATATTCTATTCAACATGATGTCATATATATATGTTGCTATTACAACTATTGGACTCCTAATTTTAATGAGAGAATTTAGTTATTTTATTAACATATTATATAATTAAAACGCTTTGAGCGAAGAGTTGAGGGTGAATAAAATAAGAAAAATGGAATATTTATATATTTTTTCTGCATTTAGCATCATTATAAAATGATTTAATTCAACAGCTTTAATTACATTTTCTTGTACTTCTTTATTAAAATTTTTTTTTGTACTTTTTTAACTACAGTTTAATTAATGTAATCTTAATTAAATTAAATTAGTAATGGGTTTTGTCTTCGTGATGAAATTATCTAATTAAGAGGGATTTATTATAAGCTAAATTAAAGTACAACAACATTGTGGAGTGTCATTAATTATACTAGAGCTGTAACTCGGGATTCGCCCCGAGAAGTATCAAATAAATAACTAAGAATTTTTTAATTTTTTAAATATTATATTAAATAAAAATTAAAAAGGTTACAGTTTTTATGTAAATAAACAATAACAATAATAATATCAATACAATAATTTATAAATAAGAATATATGTAAATGTTGGACCATTTTAAGGGTTAAAATTTTTTTAGACATCTCACATTCATCTTATTTAATAAAGAGAGAAAAAAAATACAAGCCATTGGATCAAAGTAGATGAAAAGTTTAATACAAAATTAATGGTTAATAATAATGATGATGTGGCATAGTTGAGGTTCTTAGAAATCTACCCCTCTTTATGGAGTATACATTGTGCATTTTTAAATTGATTCAAAAACTATGTGTACTATGTCCTCCATCCTTATCCAATATAGCAGATTCCGCAGCTGCCACTAAATAATTAAAAAGACAATGATGATGGATTAAGAATGGTTTGCTCCAAGTTAATTATTACTTAGTGCTCTGTATTACGTCAGTATAATTAATTGTTAATTTCTTGTATAAACAACGTGCTTAGCAAATATGTACCAAGTAGCATCCGTTTTGCTTGCCACACCCATCTCTTCAAAAATATATAATTAACCATTGAGTTTGACTATTATACTAACGTTAGCATTTCTGACTGAAATGCTAATGTCCCAAATTTTTTGTTACCGTGTCTGAAATCATGATTTATGGTGCTTAAAAAATTCTTTATATGGAAATATTGGAGAATACAAAAATTTTTCATTTTTAGAGTTTTATAAGTATTTGTTTTGAATTTTAGAAAAGAACTCATAAATATTAATAAAATATTGATGTTTGTACATGCTATTTTCAAAAATGCAAAACAAATACTTCAAAAACTTTAAAAATGTAAACTTTTTGTATTCCCAAATATTTTCATATAAATAATTTATTGAGCACCATAAAATCGTGATTTTTGAACACGATAACAACAATTTTGAAGCGTTAGCATTAGTATAATAGTCTAGCTCGTTTCCATTTGTCGTTTATTAAATTATATGAAAAAATGTTGGGATCTTTAGTTCTTTACAATCATTATTTGTCAATATTATCTCGGTTCGAATTTATAATTATATATAATTGTCCTTATGGTTATATAATTATATTGTGTACAAAATTGATTGCAACTCGTATGTTACATAATTAATACTATATATCTAATTGAAGTACTAACTTGAGTACTTTACCTTAATTTTTGTAAGTTTTCTTATAAATTTATTAATGTTTGAATAAATCATAAATACACACAGCAATAATTAGTTTTCTGACATAATGAGACGTCGTGGTGTGGATAAACTTCATATTTTAATTGTACTCGGCAAACATATAATAAATAGATTCCGGTACAATAGGAAAACAATTATTAGTTGCAAGACGGGAAAAAGGGAAAAATATATATATTTTCCAAATGTTCATGATAAAATGGGACTTTCTTTTTTCTTTTTTCAAATTGAGACCTAACTAATTTTCCCGTGCTGAAATTAAATTAAAATGAGCAATACAAATAAGTTATTTGACAAATAGTATTTTTTTTTTTTTTGCACCAAAAATTCCGTATTATAAAATGTTATTTTTATTTAGCACCAACCAAATTATTTCAGCTCCAACCAAATTATTTCAGCTATTCCTAGTATTTCCAAAATTACAAACTTTATTAATCACATTCCTAAAAAAATATTAGTTCCACGCCACGACGACCAACATTTACAAAAAAAAAAGGTCAATTTAATTTCACTTTTGAGAAAGAGTTAATTCTTGTCAACGTCAACATTAGGTCATGGGACTCAATAGCTTGGCTTGTTGTATTTCTATGGTCGTTTGCTTTGTGGCACACTCTAAATATATATACATGGCGTGCAAGGAATAATGAGTTGATATTAATTTACTCTTTGCTTTAAAGTTTTCATTCGTCTTTACTCTTTAGTCTTTACTTGGCATCCCTTTTTAGGTTTCGTTTCGTTTTGGTGCTATTCATTTCTTGTATCCGGTGTATAAAATAATGTTACTACTTTTAGTTTTGTTTGGGTTAAGAATGCATGAATTTTTGTCATTCTAAATCCTCTGTAGCGCTGTATTGTGCAGCGCAGGATGTGAACTGTTAGATCGTCTTGGGATCTTGCTAGCTCGAATTTGAGATGATCTAACGGTTCACATCCTGCTCTACACAATGCAGAGCTACAGAGGATGAGCACTCTATTTTTGTTTGATCTCTAGTGGTGAGTACAAGTTTATATCGTGTGCACATCACCTGACACTGTGGAGTACGTTGGAGAAATTATACTAGTGAAAAATATTTCAGCGAAAAATATTTTTCACTAGTATAATTTCTCCAAAATCGATATTGACTGTATCAGTATTTATATTAAATGAGACAATATTCATATTAACTCACGTTGTATTCAATTTATTTGTTTTATATATATAATACACGATATAAAATAAGTAGCATATTAAAATTATTAATTTGAAAATTTACTATTTATTATGAATACTAATACAGTCAGCATCAGGTGACTACTGATGCTGACAGCTCCAAGTGAAACACAGACCGCTGCACAGGGGATATACATTTGTCCATCTGAATGAAGCAAGAGAAGATCCTCAAGGCATTCTTGTTGGGTGCTTCCACGATTCAGTTACTGGGTTACATGTCTTACATATTGATGCTCAAGAAAATACCATAATTGATGCCATCATGATATAAATTATTGTTGAAGTAAATTTGTTTATTCTTTTTTATCTTCACATCCATTACCAAATAAATTTATTTATTTGTGTAATATTACTTTGCAACAACATTTATCCTTTGTTATACAAAAAAAAATGTACAAATGTACATGCATGTGATTATACGTTTTCTGGCACAATATAATTGAGATATATTATAAAGTATGACACTTGATTTAGTTTTGTACAATTGCTAATATTAACTTTTGGCATTTAAAGTTTAATCTAAAAATGTTATTACTTTATTTATTTATTAATTTATTATTTGTTTGAATAGGTAATGTTCATCACCACCTCGCATTTTCTTCCAGGAGTAATCATTTTATTTAGATGTACAATTTAAGATATATGATAATAAACACTTCATTAATTTAAATCAAGAGTCATTTATTATATATACAACTGGGCATTTTTTTTTTATTTTTACTTAAAACTTTCAATTTCTATGCGCTCAGACATTTGACTAATTATTGTAAAATCTAATTGAATTTCATCTTGAAACTGAAGCTACCTTTCAATATACTAATTATATTATTTTGTTTGATTATCTTTTATCAAACCAACAGAAACAGTGTCACTGTCAAAATATGAAAAATGTGTACTAAGCAAGCAAACTTGTGTGAAGAAGTTTTCTTTGCTGGATATAATCTTTACTACTAATAAAAGGAGATCAGATTTTTTTATATGAAATTTCTATCTTCTCCAAAGAAGAAACCTCAGCCGTTGATTGTTTACTTGGATTGGTCATCACCATTGACGTACATTAATGTCCCGGTCCATTTAAATTTAAGGCTCATATTAGTTTCCTCACAAGAGATGAACTCTCAGCCCTTTATTATAATTTATAAGATATAATAATTTCAGTCTAAAATAAGGCGTGAGCTCTTTACTAGTATGCTTAAACATGCTATTTACATATGTTATGTCCCTAATGATATTTGAAAAAGCATTGTTTTTAGAATAATGCATGTTGAGGAAAAAAATAAGATAGTCTCTATCAAATATGAACATATGAAATACATCAACATTCAGCAGGTAATCTAAAATTGAAGGAAGATATCTCTCCTTTCCCTTGTATGAAACTTCTACACTTCAACTTACTCTTATTAAATCAATTATGACGAGTGGCCAACTGCCAAATTAATCTCATCCCATAAAATAAATAAAAAAATAGTAATGGAGACTTAGTTCTCCAATATGATTAATTAATCCTAATTATATAAAGTTTTGCTTAATTGAATCAGTCATAATATGTGTGAGTGGTTGTATTAAAGAAAGCAAACAGATTAAGTAGTTGATGTTCATATGATGAATTAATTAAGCTTACTCGTCTAATGTAATTAATTAAGCTTTATCAACAATTTGAATCATTTGATTGACAGGTTTGATGCAGCTAAACATAAATAATAATAATAATAATAATAATAATAATAATAATAATAATAATAATAATAATAATTGGATATTTCTAATTTTTTTCTAATTATCCATATCTATATCTTATTAGATGAATATCAAATATAAAACACAAACCGTAATACGATCCTCAAGAATTCAAGATATATGTTAGAATTAAGTTGACTGGAAATAATTGGATATTAAATTCACCCCTGAAGATATTAAAATAGAATGCAATTTCATCCTTCAAGGCGATATATGAAGACCATAAATATATAACTATATATTGGGCACTGTTTTATACCGTAACTTTACATGGTTTGTAAAAACTAAAATACCAGGGCCATGGCAAACCAAATTCATAGCACAAGAAGCTATGATTATAATTTTGCTTGAAAATCTATGGATTTTAAGCCATGGCTACATATAAAAGTGTTTGATGCAAAACCAAAGTTAGTTTTAGCTTATTATGTGAATTTTTTAAAAAAAATACTAATGCAAATTTATAACGAAAATATTTATTAGGAAATATATTCTAACTAATTTTCAAACTATTTTTAAATTATAATTTTGAATTACATATAAATGAATATATTTGGAGGTACCCAACTATTCAAAATTTCAAAGTATAAAATCATAGCTATGTGCATACTTTTGTGTCATTTTAAAGCATAAAATAAATAGAGAGAGTGAGAGAGTCAAAATAAAGAGAAAGCCAACCAAAATTCAAATCTGAGTGGATTTTTCAGAAACCAGGTTTTACATTCTACAACTTTTTTGGTAATTTTCCGCTGGAAGACAAGGCATATTTGAATTATACCGAACAGTTCAACGCAAATTTTAGTTGTAATTTTCAAAAACTACAACACAAATTTCACTTGAAACAGTAGTGACAGTGTAAATTATTCAAAATCCAGGTTCCAAAAATCAAACTTTAGGGGAATTAGAAAACTAACGAATCAAAAACTTTTGGGGTCGTGCCTTACAATCCGAAGCAACTAAGCACCCTGTTATAATTTAATTATGAAACATAAAACTAATTGTCTGGAAAAATATATGCTGACCTCCAATTTTCATTTTGTTTAATTTCCGTGATACTGATACTGAACAGAAAGAAACAAAAAGGAAATAAAAGAACCAAACAAAGAAAAAGAAGCACCTTTGAGTTTGACAAATGATGATTATTATTCAATTAGGCCCAGTTATTTGTAGAAAAACAAAGCCCAATAAAGCTAGTAAATATGGCCTACAATATTGTACCATTCTCAATGCAGCTACTCTCTCAAAATTCAAAAATAATAATTAGAAATCATAGATGCACAGAATACAAGTAAATGAACAAAAATAATCTTCAAGCTTTAAAATTTCTCTCTGATTTTTCACTTATTAAATTAAAAAAATATCCGCATTTCGCTGTGATTATTCACTTTTTAAATAGAAGAGATACCGCATGTAATTACAAAATCAACTCATTCGTTTTTCGGCTTCATATATTTCTTTATCACACCCATCATTTCGCTTCCTGGAAATCTACCCAGACAGCCCCTTGCAGCAGCAACTTCACTGAACTCGCTCACTGAATCCCCGCAACTCGACACTGCATTACCAGAATCAGATTTCCCTGATATCTCCACTGTGTCAGCCAGATCCTCACCAGCTGCCACTGATGGAAGTGGGAAATCCTCAAGTGAGATAGCATTTAAATTCTCCTCTCCAATTCCGCTTACGAAATCTTTCAACCGGCACAAGGCAAATGGCACCGACTCAAAACTGTGGTCACCATATTCTACTGGAGTGGAGTGGTCTCCGGTTACACAAAGGTAATATTGGAATTTTCCGGAGGCTTCTGCTTGCCAGAGAAGTCTCGCTAATTGGCCAATAGCACGGTCAACAGCTTCTAGACCACGTACTTTGAGTATTGTTGCCTTGTCATGACCCGCATCATCAATTGCCTTTTAAATGGAAGAATAAAGTACATTAACTTAAGTGTTTTGTTGCTCAAAATAATAGGACATTGATAAAAAAGGGCTTCAGTAATTGCACAAAGTCCGTTTCTTTTTTGGTACCAGATGCAGTGCAGCTTTTATAAGCTAGGGACTATATTGCAAATTGCAAGAAATCTAGATCGATCGTGGATGCATGCTATTGGAGATGCTTGCTGAAAATAAATCATTAAAGTTGGGGACTAAAGAATTCCTTCAAACAAATTGAAGCAACACTTATTTACTTACCTATAATTTACCATAATCAATATACCAAGATTTTACCTTTATATGAAGAAACCCAAAGTCGTATCCTGACTCTTTTCCCGGCTTGAATTCGTCCTCTCCAGGCACAAAAACTCGTGGTGGAGGTTGCAATGGAGCTGTAAGCGCACTTGCAATTGATTTGGCCTTGGAAGTCAGAAGTGTACGATAATCTCCAGTTGCACCAGGTGCTTCTAGGATATCTATCCCCAAAGAAAGACCCAGCCCAGCTATTATCTTTGTGGGGGCAACCATGCAGGGTGCCAATCCATGGTTTTCATCGAATGAAGGTACCTAATTTGTTGGAGCATAGTTCCAGTTTAGATAAACAAGTTTGCTTGAATATGATTGCACAAAAGAAAGTATTTATCCACAGCACTCGGAACTCCACTATTTTTATTTTTTTCCTTTTTCAGTATTTATGCAAAGCCAACGATGCAAAAGAAATTATATCTTGTTTGACTTGAAGTAATTACACTGAAAATCTTTTTGTTGGAACCACTGCTTCTATTTCCTTTTAATAAAATTTTGTGCACTTAATTGCTAATGTACAAATAGATAATTAAATTGTACAGTAACTTATTACCTTTGAAAGCATGGGATAATGTATCCAATAAAACTAAGGTTTACTCAGAGGGAGAAATTGCAGCAAAAGAATGCATAAAGAACCAAAAAAATAAAAAGCTGACCTCAATCCTAATACCACAACCTCTTAGTAACACCACATTCGCAATATTCTTCCCTTCTTGTTCTCTTTTTTTGTTAATAGGGTGAGCAACCAATATTTTGGAAATCTCTTTCGATAGTTCATTTACCACGGCTGCAGTGTTCTTTGCCTCAAATGAATCATCTAGCGGTTCCGCTTTCAGCAGTAAGCGGTTGTCTTTTAATGGATCAGTACCTGATATGTTTCCACTTAGTTTTGGACCCTTTACAACCACTCCGCATCTGTGTTCAGTAGCATACCTGAAAATTTTCATCTCAGAAAATTATGTAAATTGGACTGCAACATTGTTATCGCTATACATTAGCCATAAATTTGTTGGCTCCAACGCAATTAGACCAAATCCACTTTCCCAAACAGATAGACCCATAACAGTCTCGTACATTTCATAAAGAAGGTAACCAAAGTACGAAACTTTTTTCGGGTGTAAGAACGAGACATGCCAAGATTGATGAAATGGGCACATCCAATTAAAAACATAAAATCCAACCTCAATTCGTCTTTCTTTCTAACTACATTTCGAAAATAAAGCCAACTCACAGATACTCAGGTTATAATGTTGCATGCAAAATAGTGATTCAGTACAGAAAAAGGACTTACACAAAAGAGTGTTACCTAGCGTCCATAGATAGACTGCCCATAGAGTTTAAATATTACAAATTGGATACAACAATTGGGTATAACTGTTACAAAATTTGTACTCAACGGACGTATAGACCTTACTTCAGTGGACACATGATGTTTCCGTACACAAAACTTGTAACACTTTGCTTGGCAATTGGGGAAAATTTTCATAGATGCCCAAACTATTGATCTTATTTCTACCACTACCTAAACAGTCAAGTTAATTTCACCAATGCCTAAACTTAAAGGCATGAATTTAACTTGTGCCCTCTAACCTCTTCCTATGCTGCCTAAACAGCCAAGTTACACGGGCTGCTTAGGCAATGGTGCAGTTAAGATAGAAAGTTTGGGCATTCATGAAATTTTTCCGCAATCGGCACAGCTCTATGAACTAGTGAAATATACACCATACCTTACATGGTTACATGCGAACAGACAGTAACAGTACCTGACTCTTACTTCATAATCCGGAAAAGACGGCAGCTTCAATCCATCCAGAGCAGCACACAGAACCGGGCCTTCCTCCTCAAAGTGCCTATCCGCCCTCCTACTCACCACCACCCCACTCTCCTCATCCAACGTCGCGAAATTAGACTTGAAGGCGATGTCGCCGGGGGACATGGCGAGGCCGGCCCCCATGGACTCGAACGCGCCCCGGCCGCGGTAGTAGACTCTTGGATCGTACCCGAGCAGGGACAGGTGGGCCGTGTCGCTGCCGCAGGCCAGCCCGGGCTCGACCGGATCCATCAGCCCGTTAACCCCCGCCGCAGCGATCGCGTCCAGATTGGGGGTTCCCGCCGCCTGGAGAGGGGTCCTGTGCCCCAGCTTCGGGATCGTGACGTCGCCCACCCCGTCGATCAGCACGAACGCCACCCTCCTCTTCGCACCGCCGCCGTCGTTCCCCATTGCCGGTAAAGTTAAACGATCGCTTGAATGCGAGCTGCTTTCTTTGTTTTGTTCTCTTCAGTGCTTTTGTTATGAAGTAGGAATTGATGCTCCGAGTGGAATTCATATCCCCTGCTGTACTGCAATGTGCAGTTCACAACGTCAACCGTTGCATCATCTCGCGATCCGCTCTAGCACGAATGTTGAGACAATCCAATGGCTGACGTTCTGAACTACACAATGCAGTACAGCGGGGGATATGAATTCGGTCAGTCGAGTCCGAGCGGATTGGTACCACCGCGCAGCACCGTTTTGGAGTGGTTCGATTTGCTTTAAGATTCGTGCAAGCTCTAATCTTGAAGGCCAGGACTTTCGATGTTCGGGAATATTTATAGTTGTATCCTTTGAATTTTTTGGAATTATGAAATGTGGCCAGCGCTCTTGCAATTTGTACAGGAACCTTTTTCTGCTTTTTTCCTTCATTTTTTCCCTTCATTTTTCTTTTCATTTTTTTTTTCTTTTTCTTTTTCTCTCATACCTTTTTTTCCTTCATTATTTTAACTAGAGCTATAACTCGGGCTTCACCCTAAAAAGTAGTATCAAATAAATAACTAAAAATTTTATAAACTTTTAAATATTTATATTAAACAAAAATTTTAAATATTTAATGTAATGAAATAATAATAATAATGCAATTAATTTATAAATAAGAATATATATAAATGTAGGACCATTTTAAGAATTAAAATTTGTTTTAGACATATCACCTTCATCTTATTTAATGAGGAGAGGGAAAAAATATAAACCATTGGATCAAAGTAGATGGGGAGTTTCAAACAAAATCAATGGTTAATAATAATGATGATGTGGCATAGTTGAGGTGCTTAAAAATCTACCCTTCTTTATGGAATATAGATAAGAGGGTAGAGACAAAAATTTTTGCCTCAAGGCATGGGAATATATGGCCACACAATTTTATTTTTTTTTCTCTTTTTTCCTATACAAATAATACAAAGCGTTGAATAAACGCGAGTGACACGATGCGATGCCAGAAGAACACTGCTTGGCACGTGCCATGTTAATTGTGTTATGGAACAACATTTGCTGTAAAGTGTAAAGTAATACATTTTGAGCCTACGGGCATTTATGTGCAAAAAAAAAAAAAAAAAAAAAAGGTAATACATTTTGCGTCCTCTGAATTTGATTTTCTGTCATTTTATGCATGCATATCATCGTAACTTATCTCAATTGCACATTATTCAGTTACAAATGTGACCAATTACATCAAACAATTATTCTTTATGATTTAAAAAGTTTACATTTGAAGAGAGCATGCAGCAAGGTTGAACAAAGAGGAACAAAATGAACCCAAAATTTCTAGTAAAATTATGTTTTCTTTCTTAAGATAAAAAATTGACAATGTTTACTTAAATACAAAATTAGATGATTGTGGCCTAATAATTAGCCCAACCAAATACAAAATAAATGGGAATTGATTAAACCCACAATATTGCATGTAACAAATAAATTAGAACTTGATGAACAGAGGAAGTTTATGCTCTGCATAAATAAATTTGTTCCTAAAACAAAAACCACATTACATTGTTCTTCCTTCCTTCCTTTTTTTTTTTATTTGTTAGGAAGCCCAAGAAATGGTCTGAATGTGAAAATAAATCCTATCAACTCCACCACACTCATTATGAAGAAAACCATCTGATCACCTGCATATAAAATGTGTAAATTTCAATTAATAGCACTTTATGCCTAAGCACAATATATATATATATATATAGTGGTAAAACAAAAATAACTAAATAATAACTGGTGTTTAGTTCTTGGTATATATATATATATATACCTGGAAAGAATGCGGCTTGCTGACGAGTTTGTGCCCAAGAAAATCTACAAAGTGGTTTGCTAAAGTTGAGAAATTTGTACTAAAATAAACTAATTATCACAGTATCTTCTTGTATTCTTATCAATTAGTATATTCAATTCTTCAGAAATTTTGCTGCTCTAGCTGGACTATTTCTTATCAAATTTCAAGTTAATTAAACTATTCATTGTATAATTTTGAAGTTAAAATACAAACTTCTAATGTATATTTGAAATTAGCAATATGTTCAAGAAAGGAAATATAGACAGAATTATGTTGAAATGAGAAGCCTTTAATTTGAAGTCCATATATGATAACAAATTTTAACACTTCAGGGCTAATGCATACTTTTGAGATCTAAAAGAGAGTATTTTTTTTTAACCAACGAATTCAATGAGATCAACTGAAAACTTTTTGTCAGAAGGAATATAAATTTCAATTTTTTGGAGCTTAATATATAGTTACTGAGTACTGACATTGTACCACCAGCAGCTGGAGCAACAGTTTTAAAGAGAGACATAATAGTCAGTGCCAATCCATTTGCTGCTCCTCTTTGGTCTTGAGGCTGTCTCAGAGATCACTTAGCATTAGCTCATATGAAATTTTGTAAATTGCAAAAAAAAAAATGAAGGGTTTTTTTTTTTTTTTTTTTTGAGGAGAATTTGTTATGTTGTACTCACCACAGCGTTGTTTTGTAGGATGAATGTGCCATTAGTTACAGCCACCTAAATAAATTTGTTCAGGAAAAGGAAGTGAAATTTGTGCCCAATGTAACATTAAACAATTTCTCACTATTCGCTGGGGTCGTCATGAAATTATGCAAGTTGTGAAAATCGTAAAATCCGAATAAAACTTGGAAATTGTATATCTTTTAGTAAAGATATGTATATACTTACATTGAGTATGTACTTCACCAGAGAAACAGAATTGACAACAATTGAGAGAATAGGCCCTGACAGGTACGTCATGAAAGGATACGCAAAAATCAACGGTATAGATAAAGCCTGCAATAAGAGGTTTATATTTGATGATAATTCAGGAGAGAAATAGTAGAAAAGACAAGTTTAGACTTAAGAATTTTACGGCAGAGATGCGCGATAAAACAATGGGCTCCAGTAGTTTGTTCAACCGGGGGTAAACAAAGAGCTGGAATGGCAGGAGACCGAGACCTGGGAGATTCCGAAACAGAAAAACAATCAATAGCGAAAAGGATTATTGTAAGATGCATATAGGTATATGCTGCTTATTTAGCTAAGAGTAGTACTGTAGTAGGTAGCATCCACCTTTTTTATTTATCCACCGATCCACCGTATTTGCAATGAACAAATATCATTTTTCAGTGAACATTTATATCTTTTCCGGAAACTGATACAAGGGGATAGAGTTTACCGGTATGGTACTGTACTGTCACTTCTGTTTTGCTTATATGATATTGGTTCACATATTTTCTTACATGTAATTGAACTAGTCGGGATCACAAGATTTTGTCTGATAATGTACCAGTTTTATCGGCATTTCGCTAAAACTACGGCACTGCGTTAATTATACTGCAGCTACCTGATATTACAAAGACTTGGCCACATTCTTCAGAAGAAAAGCCAAGACCGCCAAATCTTCTGTCGCTTTCAGCCCATAACGGAAATATCTGTCGTAAATTATATCGATTATCACAAATTAGATTCAATACACTGAAGTGCACAGAATTAACAAAATAGTGAAGTAATCTGAAATGTAACCTCAGAAAAAGCCATGTCATCGAAAGCGAAGATGCAGAAGAGGATAATGGATGACATCAGTGGCCAGTTCGTCAGCAAATTCTGCTTCGGTGGCGAGGCCTTGTTCGTTTTTTCTCTTTCGCTTCCTTCTATTTCTGCCGAGGACTCCACAAACTTCCCCTTTTTGTCAATTTCATGATTGTGCAATGTCTCCTGGATAAAGAACAATTATTTTGAATTCTGGGGTACGTCTCATGCCCGCTATAAACAGCAAACAATAACAGCAAAAATAACATAATAACAAAGCCTTAATTTAGTCCCAAGAAAGAAGGGACAGACTAGAAATAAAACCCAATCAGTGTTGTGATTAAATTATAAATAAATTACTTTTGATTTTTAAGGTCACAGATGGAGCTTAAGCAAACATACCGGGAGCCACATGCAGATTATCAATGCAGCAACCGCGATCAGTGTTGTGCAAAGGCAAGGTAAGAAGTACGGGAACCTACAATGAACAAGCTCATACATTATATAATCACAGGAGAAAGGGAAAATATATAAAATGAAATGAGAAAGGGCATATAAAAAGGATGTATCGACTACTTTACCGATTGAAGAAGGGTAGTGTGGAAAAAATATCTGGATACTTCTCTGCCGGCTGTATAAAATTTCCAATACAAAATATTAGAGTTAAATTTTACGATGAAAGAAAATTTCCTGTTTACATGAAATAAGCTACGACCTGTGAGAGATAGCCTCCGATTGCAGGACCCACAACCAGGCCAATCGCCCACGCTGTAGCAACCTTAAAAAAAAAACAAGAAAAATGTTGCTTGAGAATATAAACATATTCTGACGAGGAATTTGATATGAACACAGTGATTCAGAATATCTTACCAGTGATATCCCGAGAGCTTGGTGTTCCTTATTGCAAACTTCTATTGAGTATGCCTGGAGAACAGTAAACAATACAGTGTTACAACTTGTTTACATTTACTGGTAAAAGTAAGTTTCATATAATTGTTGAAAAATGTTAATGAATCATTACCTTAACCGGGCCGAGTAAGCCATTGAGAGCACCCAAAAGGAACCGCGTAACAATAGCCATCCAATAGTTCACACTCAGTCCAAATAAGGTGTTGAATATTATGCTGAAAAGGCGTGAAAAATCATTCAAATAAAATTGCAAATATGTACTGATATCTGCATCTGAACTGAACAACAAACATTTTTATCAGTAGCTTGAATTCAAAAAAATTATTGGGTGTCTTTGTTGTAATGATAGATTCCTGTTCCATTTCTTTTACTTTTTTGTGTTTTTTTTCTTTTTATATTGATTATATTTCTGTATGTATTGGTGATCACTTACACAGTAATGGTGCCCAGGATCATCACCGGCTTCCTTCCACAACGATCAGCCAATATTCCCCACGCAGTTGCGGTTAATGCTCTTCCAAACATAAACGAGGCACCTGTAATACTAATAACATGAATTAGTATCACATTATCTGTGCCTTTTCTTTTAAATTTAATATAGCTTATTTATCTGTTCTAGACTTGCTCTTTGTTTGTTCTTCTAGTGGTTTTCCCCGGAAAAGTTGAAAATTTGTTACAAATGGAACCAGAGCAAGGGTTAAGAACCAAGGCTCTTGTCAGTAGCCAGTTCACATAATTCAGTTATGAAATTCATTATCAGATGGGGGAAAACTTATGTACATGTCATATCTTTTCGATAAGAAGATCGGTCGATGGGGCTCATTGTCTTCGAATTTCATTAATCACTAGAAATGGTTACAAGTGTAGTGCTTCCAAAAGTAAGTTTGTTTACAAATTTAATAGCTTACTAATCATACACAGTTAATTAAATTGATGACCTTAATTTTCAAAAGAGGATATTGTTAACTCACCAACGAAACCGGCATAAAATCCGATATCTTCGACCCGTTTCGCGATTTTCAAGTCTCTGATCTAGAAGATGAGAAGCATAAATGACCAATTATATCCCCAATTCCACATCATAAGTAGATAGAAAAACCATATATACATGATGAAAGTACTTTGCATTGCATTTTACATACCATGAAATATATGAAGGGGAACAATGATGCCACTGGCAAAACTGAAAAGCACACCATGTAATATTAATTAACACATGTAAAATGGATAATATCATACTGAAATAAATTTAACAAATATATGAAATTAATTAAGAAAGCAATTGATAAAAGGAGTAGCAAAGTTTAAGAAGAAAATTGTGATCAAGTCAGTATAAAAAGATGGTTAGTAAAATCATGCATGCTGGAACTTAATTGACAACTAATTTTCTATTTACTTTGGCTTATCTCACAACTTCACACCTTTACTCATCACCTTAAATCATTCCCAACATGACTTAAAAAATAACCCAATTAACTTCTGAATGCATCAAAATTGGTAAGACAACAACAAAACACAAAAAAAAACTGAAAAAATGGATCCAAGCGGAAATTAATTAAGGAACTGTTAATTACCACTAGCAAGGGTGACAAACCAAACAAAAAAGAATTCCCTATAAGGGATCCCTTTCATGCGCTCATTTTTACGGTCTTGGATGCAGCCGGGGCAGTTGTTATAGCAGAGCTTCTCCAGCAATGGATCCTCTAATATGTCAGCCATTTTCAGGCACTGGAATGATCAGTAGAGGGAGGAAGTATCAAGTATGTATGTATGTATATGATGAGATATTAGTGTATTTGAGAGTGATGGGATCGATGGGATGGAATTATTGAGAAGTATTTATGTATGTCTTGATTTGGTAATATATTTGAGTAAAACTATGGTGCTTCTAGGAGCACAGGAGGCCTCCGTGCTCTTAACTAAAAAATCATACTAAACCATCTCAAAATTTCGAGTCTTACTGCAGTATATTTTGCAAGAGTAAAATATTTTGGTAATATATTTGTCTGGGTACCTACCCCAGTTATTTTTCTGAGTTTTACTGCAGTATATTTTGCAAGAGTAACACCTAGCATCTATAGAAAACTCGTCTATAGCGTCCATATATAGGTTACGATTCGGGATGCATCTGTTACATTTTTTGTATGTTTATATATAGACGTATATATGGACGGTTTTTTAATGGACGCAAGATGTTTCTCATTTTGCAACATGATATAAATTTAATGGGTGTTTTATATATTTTTTTGAAGTAAAATCGTGTGTTTATAATTTTATATTATATCGGTAAATAAGAATAGCACCACTATAATGTTTAATGCTGTCCCTACATGCCAAAAATTAGCCTTAAAACAAAATAATTGGCCGGTTAATTTATATCAAATTATCAATCATTTAGTAGAACTTAATATTGATGGTTACATGCATTAATTGTAAGATATTTTATTCAGCTTTTCGTAGTCAAATCCAATGGGTCCGAATTTTTAGTGGAACAAAATGTTGCAAATTTACCTAAAAATTGTTATCTACATTGTCCCATCATAGAAAGTAAGTAGTAGTAATCTAGACAAATATCTTGCGACATTCATTGAAAAACCGTCTATAGATATATAAAGAATATAACAAATACACCTGAAATGTGACGGATACATTCCGAAATGTAATCTATGAACATTATGTACGGTTTTTCTATCAACACTAGGTATTACTCGTCTAGAGTCTACTATTGTTCAAGATTGGAGAGGAATTTCTGTTCATACCGCCACACATGAAACATCTTATGTATTTTATGTTTTGATAACACGTGAACATTCTCAGATTTTCTAAAAATACTGGATTAATTAACAAGAACTTACATTTGTGCAATTCAATTTAATTATTTTCAAAATAAAAATTACTATTATTTATATATTCCGACCATGATATACTAATTTAACTGCTGATAGATGCATGATACGACAGCACAAAATACCAAATTGTTGAAAAGGAAAGATGCATGGCTCTTATGAAAGAAATGTTTTGCTTGGATTTGACCCGTTGTATCTTTCTGTGTCAACTATATTCGACTTTAGATTCGAAAAAAATGCTATGAAATAAACCAAGATTAGTTTTAAACTTTTAATTAAGTTAATATAACCGCGAGCTAATGAACAGAACTAGAAGCAAAAATGATCAGGGTGTGGGACCTATACAGATCGAAAAGATTTGATTTTATAACGTGATAACGATCGAGAGAGATGATTGTCGTTCATGGTGTTCCATTGAAACTAGATCGATCGAGTTGCACTTGCATATGAAGGATGTATGTAAAGGTAATTAATTATTTCGAATTAAGTATATTTATCTAAAAATGGCATAGTAGCTCAAGTGATAGCTAACTAGCTAGAAATGACTTCCAAGAGATTATGAGTTCAATTCTCTATAGGCACAAAATAAAAAATTTCAATGAAACTGGTGGGTGGAGTATTCCAATTTCTTAATATATATATATATAGAGTTAGACTATTATACTAACGTTAGCATTTCGGTCCGAAATGCTAACGCCTCAAAATTGTTGTTATCGTATCCAAAATCATGATTTATGGTGCTCAATAAATTCTTTATATGAAAATATTGGGGAATACAAAAATTTTCTATTTTTATAATTTTCTAAGTATTTGTTTTGCATTTTTGAAAATAGCATGTACAAACATCAATATTTTATTAATATTTATGAGCTATTTTCTAAAATTCAAAACAAATACTTAGAAAACTCTAAAAATAAAAAATTTTTGTATTCCCCAATATTTCCATATAAAGAATTTATGAGCACCATAAATCGTAATTTCAGACGCGATAACAATAATTTTGAGCCGTTAGCATTTCGGTCCGAAATGCTAACGTTAGTATAATAGTCAAACTCATATATATATATATATATATATATATATATATATATTTCACTGGCGGCCTTCAGCATATACTTAATATCTTGACATGGATTTATTTTTTTTTAAAAAAATACCAAAAAAATTATAAGGTTTTCGTGGAATAAATTGTAACGGTCTAAGTTTCACTGTGATAGAATATGAAATGACGCTTAAATTACCTAAAATTTGGAACCCAATCACACTATAAAAATCAATAATATGCTTGGAGTGAAGTCAATAGTTTCTTTTACCATATACAAAGTCAATAGTTTCTTGATATCAGGATCTTATGGGTTACAAACTTCTATTACTTTTGAAAATTTTAGAGTGAATTACGAAAATTGTCCACAAAGTAATAATTTAGTTCTTAAAATATTGATCTGTTATCATTTTGGTTCTTAAGTTTCAAATATGCCATTTAGTTCTTTAAATTTTCACCAATATATCATTTTGGTTCTTAAAATTTTAATTTGTACCAAACTAGTCCCACCATTATCCATTAATACAAAATTTATTGAACAAATATGTGATAACATGAACAAATATATTGACTTGTGTATTATTTATATTTTTGTAACTAATATATCATAATTTTTTGTAATGCAAAAAAATAAATTTACAATATATAAAAATGAAAATTTGAATAAAATACTTTATGCAAGGATCAATTGGGTAATAATTTAAAATTTTAAGGACCAAAATGATAGGTTAGTAAAACTTTAATAATCTAAGTGGTATATTTGAAACTTTAGGACCATAACAAACCAAGAATACTTTAAGGACCGAATTTGTATTTTTGAAATTTTGAGGACTAATTTGGTTAAGGGTGATACTTTAGGAACTATTGATATATCTTACACAAATTTTTAAGTTATTGTTTGAGATTTTCTAAAAGTGATACATAAAACTTCATTATTTTATTAATATTGTATAGTCACTTAAAGAAAATCTGAAATAAATATTTAAAAATTTTCAAAAATAGAATTTTTTGTATCCAATAAAATTTTCATATAAAGAATTTTTAGGTCATATATATAAATCGTGATTTATAGGTGATTCGATATATAAATTGTGGAGGTACATTCAGGAAAGAGCTCCGTGAGCTTAAGCTCAAAGTAGTTTTACTTAGAGGTGGCAGATTGTCGGATCGGATCGGGTCGGGTATTGGGTTGACGACTGCTGGCATTTTTTCGGGTTGGGTCCGGTATTGGGTTGACGTTTGTCGGCAATTTTTCAGGTCGGGCCGGGTTCGAGTCGGGTCGGGTCGGGCGGGTTTGGACAGATTTTGCATCTCTTTTCCCAAGTCAGCTCGGGTTTTGGGTCGGGTCGGGTCGGGTTCGGGTCAGCTTGACTTTCCCTGAAACACGGGTCGGGTCAAGCGGGTTTGGCTCAGGTCGATTTAGGTTCAGGTCAGTTTGACAATGTGCACACAAAGTGTTTATATTTACAATTTGTAAGAATAAGTAGATGATTAAGTTATCTATATTCCTTTACTAAGAAGTAAGAACTGACAAGGCATAAGAATAAATGGTCACATTTTTTTCTTTCATTCTTATCGATCCTTATTCTATTCTTTTAATTTTAATTTTAGTCCTATACATATAGCGTTGCATAAACGCAATTGACACGTATTGGAGTTCCATGTCATATATATGAGATTGTTAATTATATATACTACCGAGCATAAATATATTGATAATTGAAAAGCAAGAATCAATTCATGTCTAATATATCATCGTCAAAAATAATACACACAACACAAGATAAATTTGCAATACATGCAGCTGCAAGCTTTCGATCTCAAATATTAGATCGAAATGATCATCAACAATGATTAGTTATATATTAAAGATAACCTCATTAATTTATTTCTTCCATGATCCTTTGTTTGTAAGATTTTGCAATGAAATTACATCAAATGATTAGTCTTTATAAGAATATATGAAATTATAAGCTTATTGTCCGGATACAAAATATAATTTTCCCAAAAGAAACAACAACTACATTCCTATTTTATTTTGGGTGGAAGCAGAATCACATTTCATATTAGTTCTAATAGAAACTTGGGGGTTTATTTGTTAGGAAGCCCAAGAAATGGCCTGAATGTGAAAATAAATCCTATGAACTCCAGCACACTCAGAATGAAGAAAACCATCTGATCACCTGAAATATATATGTTACCATGATTAGATTTTTTTTCTATTTTTTTTTTCCATTTTTTTGTGATAAATTAACTAATTGTAAATACATGGTTCCAATTAGATTCCAATCAAATTGGCATACCTAAACATCAAATATAGATAAAACAAAAGAAATACATCAATTAATAACTGGTGTTTTGTTGGTACCTGGAAGGAATGCGGCGTGCTGACGTTTTTGTGCCCAGGAAAATCTACAATTGTTTCACAGTAAAGTGATTGAAACAAAATAAAAAGGATATTGATTACAAATTTACAATATCACATTGTGCTACCACCAAATTCAGAGACAGATTTGGAAATTTTTTGTGTTCGGATTCTGTGAAAAGAAATGTAAATTTGTTTTCTGAAGTTAATATGTAGTTACTGACATTGTACCACCAGCAGCCGGCGCAACCGCTTTAAAGATGGACATAACCATCATTGCCAATCCATTTCCTGCTCCTCTTTGATCTTGAGGCTGATTCAGGTATTACATAGCATTAGCTTATATGAAATTTTGTGAACCTTAAAAAAATTAAAAAAAAAAGCAAAGTTTCTGCAAAGAGAAATTGTCATGTTGTACTCACCACAGCATTATTTTGTAGGATGAATGTGCAGTTAACAATAGCCACCTAATTTATTCAGGAATATAGGTGGTATTTATGAAAACAGCATAATATGTAAGTTTCAATATTTTGCAAGGGTAAACATGAATTGTGAGAGATAAAACAGTTTGTAAATTAATACCAATAAATGTAGAAAATTGTATGGTTTTTTTTTAGTAAAGATATACTTACTGCAAGTATGAACTTCACTAGGGAAACAAAATTGATCACAATTGAAAGAATAGGTCCTGATAGGTGCGTCATGAAAGGATAAGTGAAAATCACTGGTATCGATAAAGCCTGCAATAGGAGGTGTATTATTATTATAATTGATAGTAATTCAGCAACAAAATTGGAGAAAAAAGTGTTGAAGTTTAAGACATAAGAAGTTTACTGCACAGATGCGCGATAAAACAACGGGCCCATATAGCTTATTTAATCGGGGGTATATAAAGAGCTGGAATATCAGGAGACTAAAACCTGAGAAAATTAAAAAAAAAAAAAAAAAATTCAAATCAGAATCTGATTATATTAATTTAGATATGGGTGGCTCAACTAACTCATTGCTAATTATGCATGTGACAGTACCAGAATCAATGGCAAGGCATATAGTGAGTTCAGTCACTGGTACAAGAAGGTAACAGTTTACCAGTTGGGAGTAGTGTTTACATTTTCTATTTCCTTAATACAATATACCTGTTGCCTCATGTTTTCTTTCATGGAATTAAATTATTAAGGACTTGTCAGATTCAGCTTTTTAAATCAAAACTAGGGGCATTGTGGTAATTTTACTGTCGCTACCTGATATTACAAAGACTTGGCCGCATTCTTCGGAAGAAAAATTAAGACCACCAAATCTTCTGTCACTTTCAGCCCACAATGAAAATATCTGCCATCAATTATGTCAATGCTAAAAGTTAAAGAACTAATTCAACACTGAAGTGCGAAAAACTGTTAAGTAATCTGAAATGTAACCTCCGAAAATGCCATGTCGTCGAGAGCGAAAATGCAGAAGAGGAGGATGGATGACATCAGTGGCCAGTTCTTCAATAGATTCTGCTTTGGTGGTGAGGCATTGTTCTCTTTTTCTCTCTTGCTGCTTCCTATGTTTATTGAAGACTCCACCGACTCCACTTTTTGATCAACAACATGGTTATGCAATGTCTCCTGGATATATAAACAAAAATATTTAGTTTGAAAGGAGGGTTTCATACTCACATACCCCTTAAAATTACAATGCAGTTTATGTAGTGAGAATCGATGCTCTATGGGTTATTCAACCGGGGTTATTCACATAAATGATACTTTATAATCATTATTATTATTTGCATATAATTTGCTTCTTTTTTTTATTTATCTTTTCATATTTTAAGAGCACATAAGAGAACTCATGCGAATTTATGTACCGGAAGCCAAATGCAGCAAATCAGTGCAGCAACAGCAATCAGGGCAATGCAAAAGCTAGGTAAGAAGTATGGGAACCTACAATCCATAAACTCTTACATTATTTAGAGGAGAAAGAAAATATATTAATTAAAATGAAATGAAAATAGAAAACAAAACAGATGAAATGTATACTTTACCACTTGAAGAAGGGTTCTGAGAGAAAAGTATCTGGATACTTCTCTGCCGGCTGTATAAATATTAAATATTTTGAATAAGAATATTACGGGGATGATTTTACAAAGAAATTTGCAACTTATATGAAATAGCAAATTAATAAGCTAAAACCTGTGAAAGATAGCCTCCAATTGCAGGACCCAAAATCAGGCCAAATGACCATGCTGTTGTGACCTAAAAATAGAGAAAATTAAGTTTCTTGAATGGAAATATTCAGAATTTGCATAACTAATATATAATGAAGTTAATTCAAGCATTATTCAGAATAGTTTACGAGTGTTATTCCGAGAGGTTGGTGTTCCTTATTGCAGACTTCTATTGAATATGCCTGAAGAACAGGAAAGAAACGAGAATTACAACTGGTGTACATTTACTGGTAAGAAGTAAGAACTACCTTGGTATTATTATTTGAAAAAAAAAAAAATAGTACCTTAGCGGGGCCAACTAAGCCGTTGAGAGCACCCAGGAGAAATCGGGTAATGATAGCCATCCAATAGTTCACACTCAACCCGAATAAAGTGTTGAAAATTATCCTGATAAACATGAAAAAACAGCATACCAAAACACTATCAAAAGAAGTTGGAAATAATTAGAGTTGCTTGCATCTGAACTGAATTACAAAGTAATGCACAATCATTGCATCCTTATTCAGGCAAAGCTTCGAGTTACCGCTTCCAAAGAAAGTAATGCCAAGCCGGTTATTCTAGCTTGTCGGGGTGACGGATTCTTGTTGCTTTTTTACAATATTCTTTATGTTTAATTACATTTCGGCTTATAGTCTCTGTGTATGTGTGTGTGTGGAGGTGTCGATGGTGGACAATAAAAATTAAAATGATCACTAACACTGTAATGGTGCCCAAGATCATGACCGGCTTTCTTCCATGACGATCAGCTACTATTCCCCATGCTGTTGAGGTTAAAGCTCTTCCAATCATAAACGAGGCACCTACAATAATTTAAATTAGTATCATATTATATTTCAAACTGCTTTAAATTAGTGGATTCCCGGCCCCAGAAAGGGCAAGAATTGTTCAGCAGTACTGTTGCAGTTGAAATATAGAATTGGTCTACAAATCGAACCAGAACAGAGTTAAGGCTTGTGTCAGTACCCAATTCACTCAGTTCAGTTATGAAATTCCTAATTAGTTGGTTGGCGGGAACAAACAATCAAATATATACCATATGCAGGCCATATATATATAACAATTTAATTTATAAGAACGTGGAGCTCATTGCCTTCAAATCTCATTAATCACCAGAAGTGGTCACAGAGTGTGGTATTGACAAAAGTTAGTTCATTTGTAATTTAATAGCTCTTACTAGTCATACAAAGTCAAATTATATAGACTTATAGAGTGACCTTTTTAAAAGAAAATATTGTAACTCACCAACAAAACCAGCATAAAATCCGATATCTTCGACCTGTTTCGCAATCTTCAAGTCTCTGATCTATTAGAGGAGAAAGGAGAAATGACAAATTATATCAAGGAAAAGTAAGTTAAGTGGAAACAACATATAAAAATGCTGTTTAATTTGAAAAGTAAATTACATACCATGAAATATAAGTAGGGGAACAATGATGCTACTGGCAAAACTGAAAGATACAAAAAGTAACACATGTAAAATGATTAACACCATACTGAAACAAATGTATAATTGTTTTGAAAAAGTTCATACAGCTCAAATTGCCAACTTAAAACAATTAATAGATAAAATTTGAGATGATAATCATGGTCAAGCTGTTGGAGTACTAATGATTAGTTGTTTAACACTTAACTTGTGCATGGTTGAATTAGACAACCCATTTTCTATTTTATTATGGTTCATCTTGCTTCAACATCCATGCAAAAGGTTTCCTTTTGGATTAGAAGATGAGGACACAGCCGAGGGAGACCGCCATATAGCCTCCCCGGCCGACAAGTTCAATAAAAGAGGAAAGGAAAGTTCGATTGAGGAGTAGAGAAGAGAGGTGAAACCGTGGAACAAAATGCTCGATCGAAACGGATGATCGAGGTTTTGTGTGAATCGTATGCGGTCAGAGTCACACTTAAGTATTGTAACTTGTAATGGTGCACATAGAGAGGAGCAGAGCTAGTAAACTTGATTCTGTTATTTCCTCTTATATAGTACATAATATATAAATTAATAGTGGTTCTCCTATAGATCGGCGAAACAATCTTTCATTTTGAATCGAGCGGTTCTTATCAAACACATCTCTTTAATTGTATCTAAAATATATATCATGACCATCCGATTATGAAAAATGAACGGCTTATATTTCGTTCGATCCATAGCAGAATTAGCCATAAATCAAATACAAATGAAATGATCCATAGCATGTAGTCCCAAGGTCACAATCATTACAATTCCATTATAGACTACTATCAATTGGTATATAAAACATTCTCATCACAAGTTAAAAAATTAACCAAATATTCAAGTTATCAAAATTTGGTAACTAAAATAAAAAAAAATAAAAAAGAGGAAGATTAATTAATTGAGGAAGAAAATTAAACTTTTACCACTAGAAACCGTGACGAACCAGATGAAGAAGAAATCTCTGTAAGGGATCCCTTTCATGCGCTCATTTTTGAGCTCCTGAACACAACCGGGACAGTCGTCATGGTATAAATTCTCTAACAATGGCTCCTCCGATGATCTCCCTGCCATTTTCTGGCACTGGAATATCAGCAGAGAGGTAGCTTAATTAATTAGAGGAGTATTTAATGTAAGAGGGAAGTATATGTATATCCAGTGAGAGGGTTGGGAGGAAATGAATGAAGTTATTATTGAGAAGTTTATGTATATATGTGCTGATTTTGATATACAACTGCTGCCAACATTAATTAAAGATTTGGAAATCTAACCCAACATATTTTCTCACTTTTCAGGTACTATTTTGTAATATTTTATGAGGAAGTTATTCTTTGTAGTGTATATATTTCTTAAATTCAGCATGATAAATTGATCAGGGTTTCATATTAGAGGCGGGATCTATTGACAATGCTTATTTTGACAATTTTGACAATGGTTATCTTTAAAAATTTGTAAAAATTCATAAAAAATCTTAAAAATAAAAAAAAGTTTTATGGATGCATTATTTAACTTATAGATTGATAGTGTTTCAATTTTCAATCAATTTGAACATCATTTGATGCATTATCAAAATTTTATACATTTTTTAACGGTTGTAATTAAAAGATCTTTAAAGAGTCACTAAATATCGATTAAATTGAATATAATCGGAAACATAATCAATCTATAAGTTAAGAATAACTTCCATAAACTTTTTTCTATTTTAAAGATTTTTTATGAATTTTATAAATTTTTGAAAGTTACAATTGCCAAAATTATCAAAATAACCATTGTCAATAGATTCCTCCTCTTCATATTATATATGTAAACAACATATCTAATGAGAATAGCATCCACTATATATAATGTTAATTATTCTGGTCCCTGCACACTAATATATGCCCATGTACATTACAAAATAAAATAGAGGAATGCCTCATGTTGCTTCAGCAACAACAATTGGGATGAACTACACAATTTGTTGATGATATGTGAATTTTTTATAACTTTATTACTTATTTTTTGATAATTTTTATTAAATTTATTGTTAAAATTTTCAAATATTGTCAAGTATTTTTGTCTTTTAATTTTTCTGAATTAGATTGAAATTTGATGTTATGGACATGCCCAATAATATATAATTATATATATATATATATATATATATATATATATATATATGTTTGTAAATTTTTTTATATGTTTCTAATCATATATATCATCTTCACTATCTTATTAAATTATTTTTCCATATTATGCAATTTTTATTTAGTTACTGAAGTAGTTCTTAAAAATATGTTTTGAAGTAGTGATAAAAAAATTACCATAATATATTCAAATTACACCGATTTTATTAATTTTTTATGATGATTAATTTGTCCCTTAAAAAATATGAAATATAGTCAAAAACGATCTCGCCAGATTTAATATCTGTAGCAGCCTATTTCTTTATAAATTGAATTGAGAAAGTAAATAACATGAAGTCGAAGAAAAATAAATAGTGTTTGTTATGTTCCAAATTTAATGCGAAAATAGAAAATTTATACAACTAATCATAACATTATATTTAATCATGTGATCAATATGAATGTGATCAAAATATCTTTTCTGGTTGAATACGATACACCTTGACTTTAAATTTTAAGGACACATTTGTCATGCACTCATACTATATATATGCTTGATATCACTACATTATGCTCCATGTATTTGCCCTTGAATTTTCTTGATCATTACGTTGTACTGTGATTTTGTATTTTATTAATTAGTTTAATATAAAGTCATTTGTTTCTCACATTGTAGCTACATTGGAAAGTTGGTCCGAAATTAATTAATACAGATTATTGCACGGAAATATGTAGCCATATAGGTATATTGTCATTTAATATTGGTGGTTATATAGTATGGCATTTTATGATTTTAATCAATTATTATGTCACAGTCAAGTCAAAATGGGTCGGATCTAATTTATATATAGGACAATGATATCATGCCACAATTTTGCCCCCACAACTCTGTGATGAGGTTGCATATGGGTGGGAAGGGTTATTTTTGTAAAATTTTATGGGGTGGAGGTATATTTTTGTAAGTTAGTGAGGGCCATTTTTGTAAAATTTTTCATGGTGGGGTAATTTTGTAAATTTTCTTATAAATAAAGGATATTTCTGTAAAATTTTCTAAAAAGAGTGATATTTTTGTAAATTTTTCCTAAGTGTATTGGGGTGTTCTAGGGGCATTGTGTGTGGCAAGTTATATTTATCCTTTATATATATCCATTTGCATGTCCATATCAAGCCTGGTACAGAGAAATTTTAAACAAATAAAATATTGAAATTTCCTTCAAATTAAACATCTGATGCATATATTTTAGGTCTTTAAGGACACATGAGAGATTCTCCCACATTTTTTTTGTTATATATAAGGTAAATTAACAACAATAATGCCCATATATTGTCATTTGTGTCATCTAATTAAGCATCCTTTATTACAAAAATAAATAGTAGATGTACTTCATGTATTAATTTCTCTAATTATATAGTACTGCCAGATACATATGAAAGGGCAAAATATCTCTTGATTCATTGATTCAACATATAATATGAAAAGGAAAGGTACTGAAAAGGCTGTAGAATGAAAGGACTATATATTATATTAGTCAGACTTGGATTTCACCTCGTGTTTTTCTCTGTCAACTACTATTCGACTTTAATTAGCTTTTGGGGTAATTAACTACGAAATGCAGTGAAAAAAAAAAAAAAAAAAACAAAGATTAGTTATACAAGCCGACTGCTGGAGTCTCCAATTGATGAAAAGGAATTGTTATACGAGTCATTAGATTTCCTTTTTTTTTTTTTTATTTTTAGGTACAGGTGAGTGAGAGTCAAGTCACTCAAATTTAAATGTCTATAAAATATTCTCCATCCGGATTTCAAGCCCTTGACCTCTCATATTGAAAGTGTTGCATACGCGCCCTTAGCCATTGTAACAAATGCCGCATCTTCATTAGACTTCGTGATGTGGCATAAGGAATTGGTAGGGCCACGGTCCCAAGGCCCGTCATCTATACAGGCCTTCGAGATAAAAAGCCTATAGACATGGCATAGCCTGTAGAGGCCCAGTAGCATAGCTCAGACAAGCTTTTTACTAGAGGTTGCAAATCGGGCAGTCGGGTCGGGTCAGTTTAATTTTTTAGAATATCTCAGGTCAGGTCGGGTCGGGTGATGGGCGGGTCAGGTCGGGTCAATTTTAATATTTACTTTTTTTGGATTGTGTGTTAATTTAAGTTGGATTGGATACTATTTGATCTCGGGTCGGGTCGGGTCAGGTTTGGATCAGGTCTGGTTGAGTCGGGTCAGTTTGACTATCTGAAAAATTTCGGATCAGGTCGGGTTCGAGTCAGGTCGGGCAGGTTTCTCGGGTCGGGTCGGGTTCTGCCACCTCTACTTTTTACCAAGTTTCATGGTCCATCAAACTCAAAGGCCCATAAATACCCACAACGGCCCAAAAACAATTGAGGTCCTCTTTACATGTTTACCACCAAATTTTTTTATAAACCGAAACTGAAAAATATTTTTTAGTGAAAGTAGAAAGATTACCCCAGTTTTTAGATGCACTAGATAGATTCGAATTTAATTTTCGGTTCCTTCCAAAGGAACCGAAAATTAAATTCGGTTCCTTCTTTTTATTTTTTTTTTCACCCGCACCCATCCGAGCTCGTATGTGCTGCCATAAAAAACTATGACAGGAACATGCCATAGTTAATATAAGCCTTTGGATTGATTTATATGGCCTAGATCTTAGAAACAGGGGTGCTCTAAAATGTGGGTCCCATATTTATATAAAGAAAAAAAAACATGGCAGGAACTTGCCATAGAAAACTATAGTAGCAGATTCACCCCATCCCACTCATCACACCCATCCATGCCATAGAAAACTGTGCATAAATCAATGACCAGCCCAATGCTGTGCCAAAAAAATTAAAGAGAAGGAACCGAATTTAATTTTCGGTTCCTTTGGAAGGAGTCGAAAATTAAATTCGGTTCTATCTAGTGCATCTAAAAACCGAGACAATCTTTTTACTTTTATCAAAAAATTTTTTCAATTTCGGTTTATAAAAAAATTTGGTTTACCACCGTGAGTGCTCAGCATTAATTGGGTCACAACACCTAGTCTCTGCAATCCTTCTCATATAAATAAGTTGTTCTTCACTTGAAGAGGGATCCTGTCCATAATACCCATACATTCAATTCACGGACCTTAGAGCATCTCCAAGAGACGTCGTAAAACACTTCTAAAACTAAAAATTAGGAATTAAGGAGAGAAAATCGTCTCCAAGAGATATCCAAACAACTATGCCTATTTTTAGCACTCCCAAAACCAGAGCCAAATCGAGCTATTTTGGCCCAGTTTTTAGCACTTCCAAAACCAGAGCGAAATCCAGACCGTTCAAATGTATTGAGATCCATATTTTGGTACAGTTTAAATGTATTGGGATCCATATTTTGGGAATCCGTTGGAGATTGAGGTGAAATTTGCTCTCAAAAAATTTAGGATGACACCCAATATAAATATATTGGGATCCATTTTTATGACATCTCTCGATGCTCTCAGGTGACACCTCCATTCACACTCACCATGAGCGTTGACGACGGCTCGTGCCGCTTGGGGAACATGGGACGTATCAGGAATGTTATGCGAGTTCCAATTGATGAAAAGAAGAAACTTATATTATGCTGAAACCATCGTGAAATAAAAATACACAATAAATTTACAAAAATTGACTCTCTAAGATGAGAAATTCTGTAATTTTTGTTGTAGAAGACGGATTAAAATTATTAGATTACATGACGATCAACTACGATTAGTTGTCGATCACAGATAACTTGCTCATTTCATCTACTTTTTTGTAAATAAATATACTGTCATACTCATGTATGAAAAAAATTTTATAAGGCAATATATAATTCAGTGGAAAATTTTAACTTATAGAAAAAAAGGCGAAATTACATCATATATTGGATCAATGGAAAATTAAGAGCTTATTTGTCTGGAAGTCCAAGAAATGGTTTCAGTGTGAAAATAAATCCTATGAACTCCACCACACTCAGAATGAAGAAAACCATCTGATCACCTGCATATATATGTACCATTTAGTATGATAACAAAATAAGTTTTTTACCTTCTATTTTCCCTTTTTTGGGGGACAAATATACAAAAACATATTTGAATCTCATAAGATTTCGTTCAGTAGCTGTACAACTAAACAAACACCACATTACATAGAAAAAAATGAACATGCATGCAGTTAAGAAAATATGTACCTGGAAAGAATGCCGCATGCTGGTGCTTTTGTGCCCACGAAAATCTGCATACAGTACGCGGTACGCAGTCAATTGAAGAAAGATGGAACCAAAATCACAAGACATATTGAAATTAAACATTCTAGTATAGATTATTTTCCTATTTGAAATCAGTACTCTAATCTGTATCTAGGCAATATGAACATAATGATGTTAAAATGAGAAGCTTTTGCGGATAATAGTACTGACATAGTGCCAGCAGCAGCGGGTGCAACGGCTTTAAAGAGAGACATAGCAGTCATCGTTAACCCATTCGCTGCTCCTCTTTGGTTTTGTGGCTGTGACACCGATAATTACGTACATGGCGTTAGTCTGTGAGAATGTAAAGACTAGCTTTTGCATAGAGAAATTTTCATGTTGTACTCAGTACTCACCACAGATTGTTTTGTAGGATGGATGTGCAGTTCGATATGGCGACCTAAATTTGTTCAGAGAAAAAATATTTATCATGACAAAGTGAAAAAAATAAACTGACATATCACCAAAAAAATATGTGAGATTTGAAAAATTCATCCAACTGTATTTGTTAACTCCTAATACAGTGAAAATGCAAGATTTGTATTTGTTAACTTAAATCCTAATAAATAAAAGTGAATTTGTGTTTGTTTAAGAATTATGTATGAACCGTGAATATATTCTTCAACAGAGTTGCAGAGCTGATAACAATTAAGAGAGTAGGTCCTGATAAGTATGTCATGAAAGAATACCCCAATACCAACGGTATGGATAAAGCCTGCAATAATAAAAAGGTTAAAAAGGTTGAATTTTATTTGGTAATAATTCAAGAACAAAAATTACGGAGAAAATAAAATTAAGGGAAGACATAAGAAATTTACCGCACAGATGCGTGATAGAACCACAGGCCCGAGAAGTTTGTACAATGGAGGGTAAACAAGCAGCTGGAAAAGCAGAAGACTAAAACCTAAAAAAAAATTAAAAGAAGATGATTATAATAAGATGCGTAAGCGTATTTTATGATCGCGATTGTTCCAGAATTATTCCCAGTATGATGAACCATAAAATCAGGATGCATAATATATTCAGAGCCAAAACAGGTACAATAAAGCAATGGTACCAGTACTGAATTAGATACAGCAATCCACAGAGTTTTAGCTTTATAACGGACCGGTATTGTCAACATCAAAACAGAATTACAGGAATTGTGTCAATTTCACAGCAGCTACCTGTTATTAATAAGACTTGGCCACACTCTTCAGACGAAAAACTAAGCCCGCCAAACCTTTTGTCGCTTTTGGTCCATAAGGAAAATATCTGTAGTGAATTATAGATTTCAATGAATCACCTTCAACATTGAAATTTAAAATAGTGATGCAATCAGAAACATAACCTCAGAAAAAGCCATCTCATCGAGACAGAAAATGCAATAGAGTATAATAGCCGACATCAACGGCCAGTTCTTCAGTAAATTCAGCATTGATGGTGAAGACTCCTATTTCCCTCTTTTGCTACTTTCTGTTTCTACCGAAGACTCCAACGACTCGACTTTTTGGTCGACTCCATGAAAATGCAATGTCTCCTAGATAAAAGAAATGTAATGGAAAATGGGTCTTTTAATTGCTGAACAATTTCCTGATAATTTGTAGGGGAACTAGAGGTGGCAAAATCCGACTCGACCCGTGTTTCATGGAAATTCAAACTGACCCGAACTCGACCCAAAACCCGAGATGACCCGGGAATAGAGATAGAAAATCTGACTAGACCCGAAAAACCCGCTCGAACCGACCTGACCTGACCCAAACCCGACCCGACCCGGAAAAATACCGGCAAACGTGAACCCGATACTCTACCTAAACCTGACCCGACTTAGAAAAATTGCCAACAGCCATCAACCTGATACCCCACTCGACTCAAATCTGACCCGATCTAACTTGACAATCTGCCACCTCTAAGGGAGACTAAGAACACATGAAAATTTCTTTACCGGAAGCCAAAAGAAGCTTAGTAATGCGGCAACAGCAATCAGGCTTATGCAAAAGCAAGGTAAGAAGTACGGGAACCTAGAATCGAGAAGTTTTACAAGAGGTGATATCAGATAAAATGAAATAAGATAACACACATGATACAGATGAAATGACCTACTTTACCGCTCAAAGAATGGTTGTGCTGAAAAAACATGCGGATACTTCTCTGCTGGCTAAATCAAATTCCAAATACAATACATTAGAGGAAGATTTTATAATGAAAACAATTCATTAGAGGAAAGGTTTATTATTGTTGTAAAGATAAATTCTTATTTATATGAATGACAAAGTGATAATTCCTATATCCTATCATAAGCATAGATTTTCCAAACATACAAAAATGTTAACATATATTTCATATTAAATTTTTAACAAATAATATATTTATACCTCACATTTGCAAATAAATTACTATATTTTGTGGTGCAGTAATATCTCTATATGAATATAGCAAGCCATACTTGTGAAAGATAACCTCCAATTGCAGGACCCACAATCAGGCCAAAAGCCCATGCTGTGTTAACCTAAAAATAACAAAAGGTATTTAATTAAATCTAAACATATTTAGAAACATTTTAAATATAAAAAACATAGAGATGAAATTGAATCAAGGTTATTTTGCATATGTTACGACTTACAAGTGATATTCCTAGAGCTTGATGTTCCTTATTGCAAATTTCCATTGCGTATGCCTGAAGAATAGAAAATAAAACAGTTTTAAACTTGTGTACATCTACTGGTAAACATAACTTTTGGTATCATCGACGACAAATGTACTACCTTAATCGGGCTACGCAACCCATTGAGAGCACCAAGGAGAAATCGCGTACTAACAGCCATCCAATAGTTCACACTCAAACCAAATAAAGTGTTGAATATTATCCTGAAAAACAAAAAGAAAATAACAGAAACCAGCACACAGATGATCGTTACTTTATATAAAACAGAAACCAACTAGAGTTGTTTGTAATTTTGCATCAGAACTAGACTACAAATTAAAAGTCGGCTCAACTAGCTTGAATCGATCTAAAACAAAAATAGTATAGTAATCAATCACTAACACGGTAACTGTTCCGATTATCATGACTGGCTTCCGTCCATAATGATCAGCTATTATTCCCCATGCAGTCGAGGTTAAAGCTCTTCCAAGCATAAATGAGGCACCTGAAGCAACATCGATTCAGTAAGCATGCATACAGTTGCTGCATTTTATGTTTTTTTCCCGAATCAACGGAATCTATCAAAACATAGTGTTGAAGTTATATTAGCAATGGGCAATTTTAAGAAGGATGTTAATTATTACTCACCAACAAAGCCGGCATAGAATCCAGTATCTTCCACTCATTTCGCAATTTTCAAGTCTCTGATCTATACGACGAAAAAAGAGATACAACCAATTATTAATTACATACATGTTTTTTCTAAAAAAAAAAGAATTATATATATACATGTACAATGTATAAATTTTTTTACAGTTTAAGAATTAATTTGAACTTTTTTAATTTTCAATTGTTAGGATTTTGTCAAGTGATCCCTCCTCTCTATAATGAAACCCCCTTGGCAGTGTAATTTACATACCATGAAGTATAAGAAGGGGAACAGTGATGCTAACGGCAAAGCTGAAAAATAGAACAGGGTAACACAGTTAAAATTAAAATCAGTACTACCATAGTAAAATAATCTTTCTTTTTATCAAGAGATTGATACACATAAAACTCAATTTTCCAATTAAATAGATCGATAGCAATCCAAGTAAAATGAGCTAAAAATTAGATTTTACTTAATTAAACTTAAAAATTAGGCCTAAAAATTAGAGGGATGCTAACCGTCCCCCACAAAAAATCCCCCTTAAATGTCCCCCTCGCGCATACTCTCGTCCACGTCAACTATGAACACCAAAGACCATTGGATATGAACACCTGCCAATAAGCAGTATGAACATCCGAGCGCGCTCCGATTTTCATCACGTGCTTAATTTATTTTTGCACGTGGAAAATATGCCAACTCCCATCCACGTCAACTATGAACACCAAAGACCATTTGATATGTACACCTGCGAATAAGCAGTATGAACACCCACGCGCGCTCCGATTTTCATCACGTGCTGAAATTGAATTAAGCACGTGCTTAATTTATTTTTGCACGTGGAAAATATGCTAACTCCCGTCCACGTCAACTATGAACACTAAAGACCATTTGATATGTACACCTGCAAATAAGCAGTATGAACACCCGCGCGCGCTCCGATTTTCATCACGTGCTGAAATTGAATTAAGCACGTGCTTAATTTATTTTTGCACATGAAAAATATGCCAAAAAAAATTTTCTCCCAATTTGCATTGTTCATAGAGCTCTTAGATAGTGTTCATACCACTTGCCAACTGGTATTCATACCGGTTTCAGCAGAAACGGATGGGGGACGTTTAAGGGGGACAAATGATGGGGGACAAAGAGATTATCTCTAAAAATTAATCCTACATACATACAAGTCACCAAAATTACAAAACGAAACATAATCTAAAATTAGAAAAAAGGGGAAGAGGAATTAATGAAAGTAACCTTACCACTAGAAAGCGTGACAAACCAAACCAAAAAGAATGTTTTATAAGGGATCCCTTTGTTGCTCTCATTTTTGAGCTCTTGGATGCATCCAGGGCAATTCTCGTAGTAGAGCTTCACCAACAATGGCTCCTCTAATCCCTCCGCCATTTTCAGGCACTAGAAATCAGAAGAGACACAAAGAGGAGCATGTAAGAGAGATAGGTATAATTACAGACAGAGTGTTGAGATCAAAGAGAATTAAAAGAACACGTGTTTATATGGTAACCGCCAGCTCAAATATAAAAAATGTTAGATAGATACAAAAGTGATACCAAAATTGATATCAACTATGTTATATTCAAATCAAATGAACATTCGAATTAACGATTTCATTATACTACTTATTTTGTGCAATGCATTCATATATATTATAGAAGGAATTAGACTTTGTCCAAAACCGTTTGAACGGTCCAAAGGATTAGGAGAGTCGTACGATATAATTAGAGCCAATTGCTCGATCGTAATTTAATCATGTAGGTGTTTAAAAATAGGAACAACGTACATATGCATTGTATACTGTTATATTTAGAGTGATGGAGTCACATGCTACCACCATTGATAAACATATAAGATTGAATCGATCGATTTGTAGTCGTAACTTTGGACGGAGACCGTCCGAATGGCTTTGGATAAGTTTCCAGTCGAGAAAGGAATAACTTGAATATTATATGAGTCAATCTGAATAGTAAATGCTAACTCATTTAACAGGAATATTAACAATATTGATTTTGACGTCATTTTTGAGATCTATGTATGCAATTCCCTTCGGGCGTGTTTGGTTGTCATGGGATTAAGTAGGATGGGATTTTGTGGGTACGGGAACTCACAAATTCATTTTGAGGAACCCACGCCCATGGGTATAAAGTGGGAAAATGTTAAATTTGGTGTTCGGTTGTACCGTGGGAATTATCGTGGGAAATTTTTGATTTTTTGTAAATATATTAATAAATCAACATACTTTTATATATAAATGTTCAGTATTCAAACCGTTAGAATGAGTTAGCCGTTGGATGCATTTAATGAAAAAAATTGGTTGGATGCATTCAATGAAAAATTGGCAGCATGTCTTGAAAGAAAAATAAAGTCATGAGAAGTGCTCTGTGGCCGTTAGAATTGTAGCTGCAAGTACACAATTTTTTTTTTTAAATAGCCGTTATAGATGCAAAACCTTTTTATATATAATACACACAGAAGCTACTATTTTGATTCAACCAATATCATCCTCCTGACCTTCGTATAGATTGATATCCGTTTGATATACAAATACATGGATCCTTTTCATTTGTGGAGAATCAACAATGATCATGATGAGTATACAAATGTGATTATGCCCTACATAGAGAGAAATTTGTTCGAGCCAACTCCCTGTCATACTTCAATTTTAAGGGACAATGTATGTCAATGAAGTCCAAGAAGGTCATGAATGTCGATGCAGACGACAATTTCGCATGGAGTCTTATGTCTTTCGTGCGCTTGTCAAATTGTTGAGGGACAGAAGTCTACTCTCCGACAGCCAGCTAAAAGTGGAAGAGCAAGTAGCAATGTTTTTGTACACTCTAGCAAAAAATGCAAGCAACCGCAGTGTGCAAGAAAGATTCCAGCATTCAGGCGACACCGTGAGTCGTTATTTTCATAGTGTGTTGAGTGCTATCACTCGTCTATCCTCTGATATCATTGTTCAACCTCCTCTTCGTACACCAGATTTTATCATATCCCTTTCAGAATTCTACCCATTTTTTAAGGTACTTTTATAATTATTTTTTCAGAAAATTATTTTGCATTGCATGAAAAAATCTAAATGATAATATTAACTGTTGAATATATATAGGATTGCATAGGTGCTATCGATGGAACTCATATTCCAGTAACCATTGAGGAAGATAAGCAAGATCCCTATCGAAACAGAAAACAATCATTATCACAAAATGTTATGGTGGTATGTGATTTTGATCGCCGGTTTACCTATGTAATGGCTGGATGGGAAGGGTCAGCTTCTGATGCAACTGTGTTGAAGAGTGCACTAGATAGTGGATTTGCAGTACCAAAGGGCAAATATTATTTAGTTGATGCGGGTTATGCAAATACACCAAAATTTCTTGCACCTTACCGTGGTCTGAGGTTCCATGTAAAGGAGCAGGGTCAAGCAAATGAACGTCCACGAAATTATCGAGAACTTTTTAATCTCCGGCATGCAAAATTGAGAAATCATATTGAGCGCATCATAGGTATACTAAAAATGAGATTTCCTATACTAAAAGTTGCAACATATCATACAATAGATGCACAAACTGATATTGTAGTTGCATCATGCATTCTCCATAACTTCATTGTAAATCATAATGGAGATACAAATTGGGTCAACCAGCCAAGATATCAGACTATAGATCCAAATGTAGTTGTACCTATACCAGATGGGGATGATGAGTATGAAGATGATGTTGATGCGCTAAACAATCAACGCCATGCAGGACATCAAATGAGAGAAGAAATTGCTATGCTTATGTGGAATGATTATGTCAGACATAGAAGAAATAGGGATCTTAATTAATTAAGTTTACTAAATATTATTGATTAGCAGTACTCGATGAATGTTAGCATGTCTTTTTTTTTTTTTTTACTATAATCAATTAATGGAGGATTTATTGTTATTGCTTAACATGTTTTTATTTTTCTACTTTTCTTGGTAATGATGTATGACACAGATGCGAAACAGATCTAAAAGGCATAAAATTCAAACAATGCTGAACATAATAAACAAAATAAAGTAAAGCAACCATCTGAAATTAAAATCTAACATATAGTCATAATAACATAATTAGACTTAACATACCTAAAATTTAACTGTGGACAATTTTCATTTTGTCCATCTACTCTTTCGAAAGATAACTATACCAAAATATATCACCACTGTCTATATCATTGGACTATTATTTTCACAAAAAAGATCAACACTAAGTAAATCCCAGTGGCTCCAAAATATATCACCACTAACCTTACTATTAGATAACACCACTACCTACACCACTGGACCGTAATTTTCACAAAAAAGTCAACAATGAGTTAATTTCAGTGGCTCCAAAATAAACATACTGCCAACCTTACTTTTTAGAGTTGTAAAGTTCAACCATCATCTTAATCCATTCTGACCGGTGTGCTTCAACAATAGATAGGAACGCCTCACGGGTTTCAGGTACATTGGTGAACAAGTCACTTGCATGAACAAAACTTACTATGTCAAAATCAGGCAGTTGCTGGTAAGCATCCATTGCTACAGCAACAGAGTACTTCTCCTGACGCTCAGATGCCTTATTTGCACTCTTCTCCATAGCAGCAGAATAGATTCTTGTCTCCTCTCTCTTATATTCCAAATACTCCTCATGAAACTCAGACATCTTCTTTCTCTTTCTGGTCTTTTTTGGCTCTGAGGATGGAACTGCAGGAGTTATAGGCACTTGAGCACTTGCAGGAACTTGGCTAGAGGATCGTACATGTGCTTGAGTAGAGGCTGGGTCAAATGCCTGTGTGTTAAAAAAATCATCATCAAACACATATTGGTTATTACCACCTGGAGCTGCCATAGTTGGACTAGGAGAGTCTGTTTCAAATTGATCATCACAATTTGCATATTGGTTACTTCCACGACGACGCGAACCATTCGCAATACATCCTGAAATTTAGTCACAAAAGGATAAATTGTTGAAACCAAATCATGTAATACTAATAATTTCTTTTTAAAACATAGAAGCTTAAGGATCATACCAGAATATAGCTCATCCAAGTCTAATCGTAGTATGGAAAAGGTCGGTTATACCACCTTTTAGCATCCTTGTTTGTTTGCAAAATAGGGGCCCACACTTCTTCAGGAGCATCAACCATTTTTCTTGCAGAGTCCCATCCAAAACCGCTTTGATCCCTCAACTCTTTTACAGTCTTGTATTGTCTCTTCAGTGTTCGTTCCTGCTCTTTAAGATGCTTCACAGTGAAATTTGAGTTTACGAACTTGGCTTTGAACTTGCGTGTCATTTCAGTCCATGCAACACTGCTCCATGCATTTTGCTGGCGTGTACCAGGTCTGTTAAATTCAACAAGCAATTCAACCAGGTATGCCTTTTGCAACTCATTCCAAGCAGCCCTATTGTTGCTCTCATTATCGTTGCCTGCTTATAAATTTTGTGAAAGAAAATGTTTATATCATATATATAGCTTCTAGAGATTGGAGTTGTAAAACTTAATATGTACATGTTGATTATACTTTCAATTATCATACTAGAGTGAGGTGTCAACCAGATGGCTCGACTTGGTTAACCCGACTTTAAACCCAAATTGCAATATATTAAAAGAGAAGGTACAACAACAATAGAAAAGTATGTACCAATCCAAAATTGAAAAGTATGTAACAATATGCTAAATATGCTTCATTCCAAATAGATACTAGCTGATGGGAATTTTAGTTGTGATCCTATCTGTTATTACACGTGCACACCATGAAATACGGCTTTGCAATATTTTCTCAATTTCAGAATTTTGCATCCAAATTTTTTTTCACCACTATAGCATGAATTAATCAAACAAGAAAGATCAATGAAACTTTAAATCACTTTCAGAGATTTGTTCAACAGACTCTTCAAGGAACCTTTTTACAGACATTTTGTCAAACACCTTTTGTGCATCTTACAATATGAGCATCAAATGAGATAACAAGAACAAAGTACACTCCATATGATTTGAACGAATGGAAAAATAAAAAAGAAAACTAATAAATATTAATCCACTTTCGTACCTTCTCCTCCAGCCAGGGTGAAATGAAGCAAGCAAGAGTCCCTTTCTTCTAATACTCTTTCACTTCTTTGCAAAAGCAAATACTGGGTTTGTGGCCATCTTTTTATAAGAGACCTCCTGATTTTCAGCTTGAATCTCCCGCTCGAATCTCCCGCGAAGATGAATTTTCTTTTTCGCGCTTAATCGATGTCAGAAAAATGTTTGTGAGAGAGGACGAGCAACGCGCCGTCGTCGGGAAAAAAATAATTGAGTCTGAGACGATTATTTCTAACCCACCATTTTAACACATATCTGGGAAAACAAATGGAAATGCCACCCATTCCCATTTCAGCAAATAGGCCAACCGAACGGGCCTAGGAGAATATTTCCCAGATAGCCTAAAAACCCACCAATTCCCACAGAATTTTTGACATCCGAACACGCCCTTCAAGTATTTTGATACCTAACACAACCATTTTTCTTCGCTTTTAAGGTACTATAAATATATTAGCCAACGGTTATTCTTTGACATATATATCTATGAAATTCAACAAGATTAATATATATATTATAATTGGGTTTCTTATATTATAATTTTGTAAGAAACATATTGAGAATAAAAATCCACTATAACATATTCAGAAATTGAAAAGTGTAAAACTTTTGTTGAGCATATATACCGTCAATTACCTCAATAAAAAAAAAAATTATCCGTAGCAAAGCATGATCAATATAATAATATGAATTACGGACAGACCGATACGAAATAAGCAGTAAATTAAAGGGATCGGATATTGTCCAAAGCCATTTGGATGGTCAAAAGGATTCATAGAGCCGTATGATCTAATTGTTGGTAATTGATCGACCGTAATTTGATTATGTAGTGCTAAAAATAGTATGCTGGTTATATTTAGAATGATGAGGTCACACACTATTACTGTTGACATATAAATTGAATCGAACGGTATAGCCATGCCTTTGGATGGAGACCGTCCAAATGGCTTTGGACCAAATTCTAATCCTAAATTAAATAAGACAAAATGAAAAAGAAAGATTCAAAGAGGGCCTTATAAAATTAATACTGTGCTTGGATTTACCTGTTGTATTTTGATGTGTCAACCACTATTCTTACTTTAGCTTTAATTTATAGTAAATCATAAATGCAGTGAAACGGAATAAGATTAATTTTATGTAAGTTCCTTACTATTGACAGAACTAGAAACAAAAATTTCCATGGGTAGGGCCACAATGGGAGAACTTTTTATGATTTGGTTGATTGCAAAACAATTTTCATGATGATGCTCCGTTGAAAGTTGAAGCTAGAGCTCCATATGAAAAGGACATTTTTCATGAGTAAAAACATGAAATCTTTATAACGATTTTCAAAAAATATTCAAACAAACATTGTAAAATAAAAATATATCCTTGCTCTTAGGAGATTGAATTTTTTTACATTAAAGTTATATCTTTCCCAAGAAATAAACCTCAACCGTTGATTGTTAACATAGATTGATCATCACCGTTGACGTACGTTAATGTCTCAGTCCATTAAAATTCAAGGCCCATATCAGTTTTCTCACAAGGGATAAGCTCTCGGCTCATTACCCATGCGAAATGCGTCAATAACTAAACAGTTTTCCTTTTTAGTCCCAATATATACTTTTTTGACTAATGATCTACTCTACTTTTTTTGAATAAGCTTGATCTCTTTCTTTCTGTTAAATATCTTTAAAATTTATTATAAGAAATAATAATTTCAGCCCAAAGCAAGGTGTGGGCTCTTTACTAGTATATGCATTATAGATGTATACACTCCAAATTCCGCCACAGCTGATGCACAAACGTTAAAGAAAAAAGGAATGGAAAAAGTACGGGAAGAGAGATTCTTGAGATCACACAAATTCTCATTTTTGGATAAACTGATACAAAACAACTGCTCGCCAAAGGACATAACGGCTACTTTAAATAGAAAGAAAACAAAGTCCTAAAAAGATAAAATCATAAAATAATGCAAAACGTACCAAAATAATCATAAAATAGTAAAGAAGGCTCAAAAGTCTATAAAGGAAGCTCCTTTCAAAATTTCAGCCCGATCTGACGGTCGGATCAAAAGTTACACCTTTTTGTGTGATTGTGTCATGTGCGCAGGATCGGACAACGTTGCATCAACAGATGTCTCCTTTTTCATATCTATGCAGTCGGTCAATGCATAAAACGACTTACTGGAGTGGATTGTTACTGAAAATTTTTTATCCCAGTTAAATCGCGTCCGCATCTGCTGTGATCGCTCCCGATCGCAGGAGCCTGAGATTCTAATATCTGAGCTGTTTATTCAGTGCACGACTCAGATTTTCTTTTCGGTTGAGGCCTATCATTGCAACTTGTTTTTGAGATGCACACGTCATTCATTCTCTCTTTGCCAAGATCTGTTTTTGTCTTTTTGATAAACTTTTAGTTAAACGGTTTGGGCACTTCATGTTGACAGGGAAAAAAAAAAAATAGCTACCATAAATTGCAATATACTTAATCATTACATATATGATATACGGAGTTTAAGCGTGCAATAAGATGAATTGAGATCCTGTGCGGTAACTCAAATATTGAGTTACGTACCCAGACTCTTCTCATTAATACCCTGTGAATCTAAACTCTGATCGAGATTTCTGCTCTTGACCAAAATCATAAATGAGTGGCCCAGATTTGTCCACGCAGTAACTCAAAATTTGAGTTATTGTAGAGGATATGGACTCCAATAAGATGATGTATATTGCTAATAAGCTTACAGGCTCAATTAATTCAAAAACTTGGATTGTTTTCGTTCAACATTTTTGTGCTTAATGACTAAGGGTTATCTTTAATTCCCTAACACAACTTAAAATAGCTTTATTCAATTCTTTTTTACTGATGTATATTTATTTGGAGTGAAAAATGTTATGTGAACATCATATTTTGTTATTGTTTTGAAATCTCGATTTTATGATACGTTAATAACTTATTATAGATAGTAAAGCCGGGATAGCGTTTTTCCTCCGAATGAACAGTAGCATGCCCTCTTTTAACCTTCGGATGGAAATCAGACGTTCCATATTTCTTATGCTGATGTCGTCTTACGTCACTGCTGCGATTAACTCCCACTCACTCCCCCGAGATCGTATTGTTTGCACAGTGTCAAAAATACTATGTGTCACAATTTAGGGGTGACAAAATTTGATCCGACCTGAACCCGATCCGACCCGAGTTTCAGAGACAGTCAAATTGATCTGAACCCGACCCGACCCGTGTTTCTGGAAAGTCAGACTAACCCGAACCCGAACCGACTAGACCTGAATGACCCGAAACCCGAGATAACCCGGGAATAGAGGTGCAAAATCTGACCATACTCGAAAAACCCGTCTGACCCAACCCGACCCGAAAAATGCCGGCAGACGTCAACCCGATTGGACCTGAACCCAACCCAACCCGAAAAAATGCTGGCAGCCGTCAACCCGACATTTCCATTTGGTCAAACTGATCCTATCCGATCCGAACCCGCATCGACCCGACAATCTGCCATCTCTAGTCCACCCAATTGACCCGACATTTCCATTTAGTCAAACTGACCCGACCCAACTCTAACCCGAACCCGACCCGACCCGACCCGACAATCTGCCACCTCTAGTCGATGGTTTGTTGTTATTTTATTTTCTTTAAATGAAACAATTGATCATTCTGTTATGAGTAGCTGATGAGGTATCATATAGTATATATTATTGAAAAGATTAATGCCGACATTTTCATGTATATAGTATATGCTTAGTGAAGAATGAGACAAAGATACAATATGATATTCAAATAGAAAAAAAGAAAATTCTGCTTAATTTATATATGTAACATAAAGTAATAGACTATGGCTGTGGCGGAGACTGTCGTTATGACAGTAGTGCGTTCTTTTCAGCGCAATTTAAATGACATCATGTAAAATATATAAATGATGTAACAATAAATAATGTAAATAGTTATCCGCCGGTTATGAAATCCCTTTCTTTTTATATTTTTGCACGTTTTGTTTCAATTCATTCATTTCTGAAAAATAGTTCATATAATAAAAGAAAGCAATTAAAAAAATTTCTTCACCAAATAAAATAAAATTTAAATAATATTAAAACACACAATCCTCTGACCCTCACAAAAGTGAACATTTCGTACATATATTAGTTGCTGCGAAGCAGCAACAACAAAGAACCTAGTTTATATTATTGAAGGATGCAAAAAAATTTTGAGTTTTTTTGAGTTTTCTAATTAAGTATTTATTTATTTTATATTTTTGAAAATAGCATTTTCTTATATGCAAACAATAATATTTCATTATTTTAGTTGTTTTTCGAAAATTCAAAACAAATACTTTATAAGCTCCAAATTTCTTTTTATTTTCCAATATATTTTTTATATGAAAAAATTATTGAATGAGCACCATAAATCGAAAATGTTTGGATATATGCATTTGCGCAATCTTTGGCTCCAAAATACGTTTCCTCATAAAGAAAAAACAAATTATATTATCATTTTGTTAAAAGAGGAGGGATCAAATAACCATGTTTTTGGTGACCCATCGGTGACCATGAAATTAAATCTTAAATAACTACATTTTAAATTCTTAAATAACAAAACTAACTGATAGAATATGTTGTATATATCATATTCTATGTGTATACGAAAAATTATATCATTTTGATTTTATTTACATATGAATCAAGCATTTACAAAAATCAACGGTTCAAGTTTTATGATTTTTTCTCATCTCTTGATGACTATCGAAACAATGTCAAAACTTTATCATTTTTTATATGTATGTTGTTGAGATAATATAGAATACATCTAACGGTTTAGATTTTTCAATTTATGCTTAAATAAAAAAATGGTCACCATGGGTCACCAAAAATATGGTTATTGGATCCCTCCTCTTGTTAAAATGATCTCGTAGACTCTAAGCACATATATTGGAGATTTATATACAAATTAAACTTTTGAAGCAAAAACTAAATGGAGAGGATGGTGGTCTTCAGAAAACGGAGAAAAGGTAAGTGCTCCAAGTTTTTTATTTAAGAATCTAATGTGCACAGGATACCACGCAAAAGCAATGAGAAATGAGATGATAATCTCAGTCGTATGTCAAGTAGACGGCCCAGATATTAGAATCTCAGGCTCCTGCGATCGCTCCCGATCGCAGCAGATGCGGACGCCAGTTAAATCTACTTATTTTTCCGAGATGAGGGTGAAGCAATTTCGTCACACTGTACGTAGGTTTTCCTTATTTATACGAAGTTAAAGAAATATTGAAATTATGAATCGAATTAACCATCGGCCTACCGAGTTAAACAGCTGGGTTTACATGCCGGCTCATGGAATAAAGGTGGAAAACAGCTTTGGTTTCGGAATATTATTCTCTTAATATTTTCCAGAAAAAAAGGAGAGGCGATGGGACATGGGAGTCACCAGTCACTTAGGCAGTCAGCCAACTCCCAAGGGCCATGCATCGGCGCCGCCGGCCGGCCATTATTCTTCTTCTTCTCCACAAATGCTCATGGAAGAAAGCTGACTATATTCAAAATAAGTTCAATGATGAATGCGCATTGTTACTTGACTAGTCGGCAGTCGCTGCTAAGCTTTTTAAAGAAGATCGATGCGCATTGTTGTTCTATAATTTCTTATCGAGTTTTGTTGTTCGCTAATTTCTTAGGTCCTTGGCAAAAAGTAAATAGATAAAATTCTCAGGCCCTGGCTAGCTAGTCCGATAATTTGGTGCTTTGCAGCAGAATGCAGATGAGTAATACCTAGTGTTCATAGAAAACCATCCCTAACGTCCATAGGTTACATTTCGAGTTATAGCTATTACATTTTGGAATGTATATATATTACATTTCGTACACATCTATATATAAATGTATGGATGGTTTTTCAATAGACGCAAAATGTAACAGATATAATGTATGGATGGTTTTTCAATGCATGGTTATTAGTTATTAGACCTTTATTTTGAAATGATGATTGCTAAAGCTAACAACAATAAGAACATGTTAGCACAAAATAAAATCATAAAATATCATCATATATATATAATGTTACATGTATCATGCGTCGTTAAATAAAAAAAAGTTTGTAAGCGAACATATTGTTTAATTTATATATAACAGAATCAAGGATTTAATTAGAGAGTATTATATATGTAGTATAATTATACTACATGTGACATCAAAGTTTTTAATTATTTAGACAAATAAGAATTAAAGAAAAACAACAATTTCACCTCAATTATTTGAAACAAATTAGCAATTTCAAAGACAAACAAGGAGGTATAGAGAGCTCGTATCTCTATACAGTTGACTTTAAAATTAAATTTGAGCTGATAATGAACACAAGAAGAAAGATGCTTGAAGAAGCTAATGCCATTTCCATGATAAAAAGGGGCCCTGGAAAGAAACCACAAAGCACATCAACAACATCTTATTCTTAGTTACACTAAATCCAAAAGTAAATAAATTGCTCGAGCTATTGATGATCATATATGCAATCTGTGTGAAAGTTGTGCTGCAACTACTGAACCAAATAAATTTCGAAAGCTTCAACTTATTCACTCTGAAAACCGTAACTTGTCAAGAATTTATGAGGTGTTTCAAAGATCTTGAGACCGGAGAATTTGCATGACGCTTCAACGACACATTTGAATGTACAAAGGTTTGGAGTCAATACTGGCTAGCCATTAGTCATTGACACAGATCTTATGCAGTGCAAAACAATTTCTTTTTCTTTTCGATTGACTACTTGAAAAGAAAAAGATTTGTTTTGACAATGTGGTACAGGCGGATGATATCCAGAAGAATTGCTTCATTCTATTTTCAAAAGACGGTAAATTTCTCCTCGAAATAAAAATTTATCTTCTATATATCAATACCTCTACATGGTAAGCTAATAATAATGTGTGATGTGTATAGGAGCTTTGAATACTTGCCTCGATCAATGCCATTAATTTGAATTGCTTCAAACAAATGAAAAAGATGGTTAACGTTGTTGTGTGTTGGGAATATACGGTATATTTTAGAGAGTTGTTGAATATTCTAAAAGGATAAGAAATGTTTGGATTCCGAGAACAGTCGTTGCAACTGGGATAAGATCTTGTACGAAATGATCAACTGATTTTAGAGTGTTCGTTTTATATACTCAGAAAAATTAAGAGAATATTTGGTAAAAATGATTACATATCAGAGTAGCACAGCGGAAACATAATTTATTTTAGAACTGAGTTTTATGTATAACAATATGCGATTTTAAGTACATTCAAATTTCGAGGATAAAATTTATTTTAAGTGGGGAGAAAATGTGATACATGAAATTTTGATATTCAAAAAATAAATATATGTTTATGACAACCGTTTTGCCTAAATATTAATTGGGAATTATTATATGCCAAAGTATAATTTCTGACAATTATATGGAGTTGACCCGGCCCCGTTGAATAATTCTGTATAATGAGGAGTCCATTGACAATGTCTATCTTGACAATTTTGACAATAACATTTTTCAAAAATTCTAAAAAAAATCATTAGAAGTTCTTAAAAATAGGAAAAAAAAATTAAGGAAATATTGTTTAACATCTAGATCGATTATGTTTCCGATTATATCTAATTTAAGTGACGTTTGATAGCTCTCGAAAGGCTCGTTAAATTACAACCATTAAAAAGTGTATAAAATTGTGATAAGTCCTCAAAAAATGTTCAAATTAATTGAAACTTGAAATACTATCAATCTATAAATATTGAATCTATAATTTTTTTTCATTTTATAATATTTTATGAATTTTTATAAATATTTGTAAAACTACATTGTCAAAATTAATTGTCAAGACAAGTCCTCATATGTAATATCTGATGATAGCTAACTTGGTCAGGTATATATGATTTCAATGAATCGTATCTCCGACACTGTTCTTAAATCATATGAAAAATTGTTTGGTAGTTATGGGCTAGGGCCTATTCATAAATATAACAAATAAAGAGGGTTGAGCTGCAAAATGTAAAATGTAGATTTATTAGGCATTTGAGCTAAGCCCGTAACTTATATCTATTCTTTCTTCACATATGACATATGAAAAGATCACTCGATCCAGCAGGATCTCTATACATCTGCGTGGCAAATTTTGGTTAATTCTCCAATTAAAACAAAAAAAAATGACTGAGCTGGTTCGATTTCTCTGAAATACTTGGTGCGCTGTATTTTGCCTGGTCTCTTCATTATTTCTTTGTGCACACTTTTAAATATGATCTAGTGTTTCATAACCTCATCATATATATGTATCTCAAGTCTGATAAGTGGCATGTATGTGTGGTGTGGATGAGTATAGTTTAATTTGGTGCTCAGGAGCTCGATCGATGGAAAAAGGGATATTGAAGCTTTTAATTGGTATTTAATCGGTCCTCTCGTTTTCTTTTATATCAGTTTTGTTTTATTGCTACAGGAGTACAGGTACATATATTAATGAACAGGCTTGTTTTAATGGATTTAAGTAACCATTAGAGAGATCACTTAGATTATATGCCTCCTGTGTCGTTTTCTGTGGCATACATGAAAATATCAACTTCTTTCGGGGGGATGAGTATATTACGAAAATTAAGGAAGTCCAAATTAAGTGGCTTTGCTCAGTACAAAATCAGTTTAAAAGGGGCTGTGGTATTGCTTCTGAGGTTTCTTATCACTTGTACAGTACTCTAGATTAATCCTTGCTTGGGCATGGTACGTAATAATCGGTGCCGGCCAGTGCTATACATGTCGACCTTGCTTCATGAAAAGGTTCAACTAATGATTAGCTAGACTCAGATCCTGATCAGAATGTTTACTATACTCATGAGAAGTGGCTTATATAAAGTGTTCTAACACATTTTGTACCAGATGGTCAGCAACTACATATTACAACTGCATGAATTCAATTAAGTCATATATATAATTAGTGGGGCTGCTGACTTGCTTTCGGTTGAAACATGAAAGAAAGAAAAGTAAGTAATAAATATAATTACATGATTTATTCTTAGGATTGAACAGTGAGGGTCAGAGTTGATTTAACTGATATGCAATTGTGGGATCGATCAAACGATGAAATGAGATCGGATGATTGATTCAAACTCATAGGGAATGATCGTCAAAACAGGTGCGGGTTCCAGTTATTTATCAACTCTATATTGAACTGAATGCTTGATTTATCAACTGATTACGTCGTGATTACTTATATTGTTGATTTACCAGAATATGTGTTGAATTATGTGATGATTGCTTGCAAGTTTGCATGACTTGATAAAGATAAGTGTTTTCATATCTGGCATTGTGCATATGTGTATGTGTGTTTGTGAATTGTTGTTGTTGTTGTTGATCATATACTTTGATAGAGATACCAGTAGGAGGTTGGCTACCTCACTATAGCGCTATGGTTACGTACAGACATGTACGGGATATATATTTGGATCTCTGGATTCGTCAGGTACATAAGGGTTATGTGCTATGCACGAGATTGTTTGTTTGAATTGTGTGGTATGTGATACATGCTAGTATAAATGGGATTTGTGATACTCGCTGAGATGCACGGGATTCGTCTGATACAGGTTTGTATGATATGCGTGATATTTGGATCTCTGAACATGTTTGTGTTGTTTGTTTTTTATGTTCAGGTATTTGCATTGGTATTATATGAGATAGTGAACTAGTAAGTTTGTTTTTATAGGAAAAATGTAAAAGTGGTTTTGAACGGAAAATGGAACGTTTCTATCGACATGACGTCTAATTCTTTGTAGCTGCAGGGATAATTATTATCGTCACTGACATACATTGTTATTTTTATAAGCTTTATGTTATGTTAGTATTAAAATTGTTTAATTTAGCTGGTACATAGTTTACCTAGTACATTTGATAAATATTACCGGTTGGAACTAAATGCCACACTGAGTGTGTTTCGAACTCTCACCTGTTCCACTTTTGTGGGTTCCAGGTTATAGGATCGCGAGGTCAGGTCAACTTTATTAAGGCAAAGGATTGCGGTAATTGTCACAAGGGTTTCACGAGAATATCTTTATATTATTTGATTCCACTGTATATAAAGGGTGTGGGACTGGGGTTAAATATTTGAGAATTGTTGCTATTTACTTGTTATTGGTAAAGTTTATTGTTGCATGTTTTATAGCCATGTACTTATCAGCATGGCTATTGTTCCTCCTGCTTGGTAGGTGTTAGATATGTCTCATATCTCACTATTTTCATATTACTAATATTTCCAAGGTTATATTTGTAAGTTTCCTTATTATGTGTAAAACTCGGAACTGAAGATGAATCAATTTAGAGTGTTATTCTGTCTTTGAGATAGTGTCTCTTTGTCTCCTCTCCTCTCTTCCAGTTCTCTTCTCAAATCCTTACAAATTGGTATCAGAGCACGGCCGTCGTCAGGTTGTCCGATAGTTTCCGGTAACACCCGGTGGGAGATCAGTGGTTGTGAGAACTGCTTTGGGTGCACCAGATCTTTCTCCCTTTTCCGTTTGTGGGCTGTGAGTACATCGCAAGGAGTCAAGGTACAGCAGCGATTTGGAGAGGTGCTACTTGGTTTTTCTGATCAGCGATTGGAGAGGGGCTTGTGTTAATTCTTGCCAGATTCCTTTCCGTCGCCAAGTTGCAGGAAGCAGCACATTCACACCAGCCAGTCAAGACTTCATTTTCTTTGTCAGCCACGCATACACCAAAGTTTGGTTTGTGCACTTCATTAAACTCTGATCTTTGTATTGGTGGCATTAGTTGGATTTTGGAGTACTGTATTGTGGTCATAAGTGGTAAACTGAATTGTTATCTGTCAAGATGAGTTTAAATTGGTCCAAATTTGATATTGAGAAGTTTGATGGTACAACCAGTTTTGCACTTTGGCAAGTGCGAATGAAAGCTATTTTGTCAAATTTGGGTGTAAGGGCCGCGTTAGCCGGTCGTCCAGAAGGTCTTGAGGATAAGAAGTGGGAGGAAATGGATGAAAAGGTTTTGTCAACCATTCAATTGTGTGTTAGTGATTCTACCCTTCAAGAAATTCTTACCAAAACCTCAGCAGCCGAGGCTTGGGAAAAGTTAGAACAAACCTATATGCAAAAGACGGTTACAAACCGGTTGCGATTGAAGCAACGATTTCATTCGTTGAGAATGGCAGAAGGTGTTTCTCTTAAGGTCCACATTTCTGATTATACCGTTCTTCTAAATGATATGGAGAGAATCGGTATTAAGGTGGAGGATGAGGATAAGGCCATGGTACTGTTGTGTTCTTTGCCTAATTCATATAAGGGTTTCAAGGAGACCATTCTTCACAGCAGAGATTCTCTCACTCTTGAGGATGTTAAGAATAATTTGTTAATCAAGTCTGACATTGACTTGGATTCTAGCAAAGCTAGTGGTAGTCATGAGAATGTTGGGCTGTTTGTAGAAAGAGGTAGAGAGAAGGAGAGATATCGTAATTCTGATAGAAATCGTTCGAAGTCCAAACACAGAAACCTGATATGCAACTTTTGCAAGAAAAAGGGGCACATAAAGGCTAATTGTTTCAAGTTGAAAGATAAGCAAAAAGAAAGTTAGAAAGGTGCTCCGAATGGAGAAGCTAATGTAGCTGAAACCTAGTCAGGTGATGTGCTCTTTGTATTGGACGGGAAAAGTAAGTTTAAGAACATCTGGGTGAGGATTCGGGAGCTTCTCAGCACATGACCTCGAATCGAGATTGGTTTGATACTTATGAGCCATGTGATGGAGGAGTTATTTTGGGAGATGATCGTTTGTGCAAGATAGTCAGTGTTGGCACAGTGAGGATCTAAAAGCATGATGGAGTCATCCGTACTTTGACGGGTGTGATGCATATCCCAGATTTGGCACTCTTGAAGATGCTGGATGTAAATTTCACGGTGAGGGTGGAGTTCTAAAAGTCTCAAAAGGTGCTCTCATTTTAATGAAGGGTAAGAAAGTTGGCAAATTGTTTTTTTTGGAGGGTTCAGTAATAACAGGAACCGCTGCCATTGCAAGCTCCACATCTGATTCCGACAATACTAAGCTATGGCACATGAGGTTAGGTCATATGAGTGAGCGCGGGATGATGTTGTTGAGCAAGGAAGGGCTGTTGTGTGGTCATAGTACCGGTAAGCTAGATTTCTGTGAAGATTGTGTTTTTGGCAAACAAAAGATGGTCAGTTTCAGCACGGGAGTGCACAATACCAAGGGCACTCTTGACTACATTCATTCCAATTTGTGGGGACCTTCACGTGTACCTTCTAAAGGTAATTGCTCACGGTACATGCTGACTTTTATTGATGATTTCTCACGGAAGGTTTGGGTCTTTTTCTTAAAAGAGAAAAGTGAAGTGTTCACTACTTTTAAACAATGGAAGACCTTGATTGAGAATCAAACTGGCAGAAAGATTAAGCGATTGAGAACCGATAATGGTTTGGAGTTTTGCAATGAAGAGTTCAACAGATTTTGTAAAGTTGAAGGTATTGTTCGGCATAGAACAGTTGTCGGTACACCTCAGCAGAACGGTGTGGCTGAAAGGATGAACAGGACACTGTTGGAGAAGGCCATATGCATGCTTTCACATGCTGGTTTGGGGAAAGAATTTTGGGCAAAAGCCATAAACACTACTTACTATTTGGTGAATCGTTCTCCGAACACTTCAATTAAGTGCAAGACACCAGAAGAGCTTTGGTTGGGCAAGCCGGCTGAATATTCAAACTTGCGGGTCTTTGGTTGTCCCGCTTATGCACATGTGAATGAGGGCAAGCTTGAGCCTAGGGCAAAGAAGTGTATTTTTCTTGGTTACGCTTCAGGTGTGAAAGGGTACCGTTTGTGGTGCCTAGACTCGAAGACACAAAAATTTCTTATATCTAGAGATGTGACTTTCGATGAGTCAGCTATGCTTCGTGCAAAAGAGCTGCAGCCGGTTAAGGAGCCGGTTGAAGAGGTTGAGACAGTCAAGGAAACTGTGATTTTGAAGTTCCTATTTCTAGTGTTCAGCCTCAAATAATTTCAGCAGATGCTTCTCAAGTTTCTAGCGATGTGTCAGATGATGAGAATAGTGAGGAGCAGCCATACTCTCTTGCAAGGGATCGAGCCCGGAGGGAAATTAAGCCTCCTACAAGGTATGGTCATTCTTATTTTGCTTATTGTTTGGCAGTGGCAGAAGAGGTGGAGTTTTCTGAGCCCTCAAATTACAAAGAAGCAGTTGCTTCCACTGATGCTGATAAGTGGAAATCTGCCATGGAGGAGGAGATTCATTCTCTTGAGAAAAATCAAACCTGGAAACTAGTTGAGCAACCCCGAGGTAAGAAGACTGTCAGTTGCAAGTGGGTGTTTAAGAAAAAGGATGATGCTGAAGGTGTTCGTTACAAAGCAAGATTGGTGGCTAAGGGTTATAGTCAAGTTGAAGGTGTGGATTTCAGTGAAGTCTTTTCACCTGTGAGAAAGCACACTTCTATTCGAGTTTTGCTGTCTTTGGTTGCCATGAAAAATTATGAATTGGAGCAACTAGATGTTAAGACAGCTTTTCTGCATGGTGACCTTGAAGAGCAGATTTTTATGCAACAACCCGAAGGTTACAAAATTGCTGGTAAAGAGGATCATGTGTGCTTGCTGAAAAAAATCTTTGTATGGCCTTAAGCAGTCTCCGAGGCAGTGGTATAAAAGGTTTGATGCTTTTATGGAGGGTATCGGGTTTTGTAGATCACAATATGACAATTGTGTCTACTTTAAGAAGTTGGCTGACGGGAGTTACATGTATCTACTTCTCTATGTAGATGACATGTTAGTTGTAGCATCGAATAAGGAGGAGATCAAGAAGGTGAAAGAACAATTAAGCTCAGAGTTTGAAATGAAGGAGTTAGGGGCAGCCAAGAAAATTCTCGGGATGGAGATCACGAGAGATAGAAAAAATGGTAAATTGTTTCTTTCACAAAAGGGCTTTGTTGAGAAAGTGTTGGATCGCTTTAACATGAAAGATGCCAAACAGGTTTCTACTCCTCTTGCTGGAAAGTTCATATTGTCGAGACAATTGAGTCCAAAAACTGAAAAGGAGAACAACTACATGTCAACAGTCCCGTACTCTAATGTTGTTGGAAGCATTATGTATCTGATGGTTTGCACCATACCTGATATCGCACATGCTATCAGTGTGGTAAGTCGCTATTTGTCATGTCCCGATAGAATGCATTGGGAGGCAGTGAAATGGATTCTTCGTTATTTGAAAGGCACTGCAAATGCTCATTTGGAGTTTGGAAGAACCAATGCAAAGCTGACGGGTTTTGTCGATTCTGATTTTATGGGTGATCTTGACAAAAGAAGGTCATTGACAACTTATGTTTTCACTTTGGGTGGATGTGCAATCAGCTGGAAGGCAACTTTGCAATCCACTATTGCGTTGTCAACTACAAAAGCCGAGTATATGGCAGTCACTGAAGGTGTTAAGGAGGCTATTTGGTTGAAAGGCTTGCTTAGAGAAATTTCAGCAGAAGCTGATACTGTTACTGTTTTTTGTGATAGTCAGAGTGCTATTCATTTGGCAAAGATCAGATGTATCATGATAGAAGCATATTGATGTCAAGTTCCATTTTATTCAGCAGGTGACTTCAAGGGGCATTGTAGAGATTAAGAAAACTGCTACAGCTCACAATCCTGCTGATATGATGACCAAGCCTCTACCAATTGTAAAGTTCAACTATTGTGCTGAGTTGATTTCAGTGTGTTCTTAGTTTGGCTTCAGTGTTGTGTTTTTAATTGTTGTTTTTATTAATTATCTTTTGTTTTTCAGTGAGATTATGAGCCAAGGTGGAGATTGTTAGATATGTCTCATATCTCACTATTTTCATATTACTAATATTTCCAAGGTTATATTTGTAAGTTTCCTTATTATGTGTAAAACTCTGATCTGATAATGAATCGTTTAATTGAGTGTTATTCTGTTACATACAGTGTCTCTTTATCTCCCTTTTCTCTTCCACTTCTGTTCCAGTTCTTACAGTAGGGATGTTATAAGATTCACTCTTTCATTTTCACTAATCAAATTAGATTGTTCTAGTTGATTTCTTTGAAGGGTGGGAATCTGGTAACAACTATTTAATCTTTGCGACAACTATGACAACGCATCCTCAAATAAATATAAATAAAATCTCTAAAATATAAAATTTTGTTCAAACATATTATGAAGCTCATAGATTGATTGTGTTTCAATTTTAACTAATTTGAGTGTTGTTTGATACTATATCAAAACTCATAATTTTTGGAACAATTGTAAATAGTAAGAAATTTTGATGAGTTCCGATGGAATATCAAACGGCACTAAAATTAGTTAAAATTTGAAACACAATCAATCTATGAGCTTCATAATATGTTTGTACAAAATTTTCTATTTTAGAGATTTTATTTACATATATTTGAAGATCTGTTGTCACGGTTATCGCAAAGATTAGTTGTCAGCGGATTTCATGCTTCTTTAAATCGCCAATTGGACCCTTAATACGTAGCTAGAAATAAGTATGATTATTGAAAGTTGTGGACTGCACGGGTTGCATACTACTTGAGTTAATGACAAAATATAACGTTATCGTTGTATTTTACCTGGATTTTTTGTTCTTCTTCCCGAAGAGCTTTCCGAAGAGCTTCCTTCTGTTGTTTTTTGCGCTCACCAATTAATTCTTGGTACACTTCTGGCCATGGAGAGCCTGAGATAAATCAATCACTGTATATAAAATACATTCATATATGAAAATACCATGGCAATAATTTGAATTTTGCTAAAATGAGTCATGACTCATGGGCTGCTTCGTGAGTCAGGATCCAAAAACATATCAAATCACCTCCAAATTTCAATTTATATGGCTCAATAAATTCTTCATATCAAAATCTTATAGCACGCAAAAATTTTCCATTTTTTGAGATTTTTAAGTATTTGTTCTAGATTTTTTAAAATGATACATAAAACATTGAATAATTTATTAATATTCTACTGTCACTTTTAAAAAATCTCAAACAAATACTTAAAAAATCTCCAAAAATGAAAAATTTTTGCATGCTATAAGATTTTGATATGAAGAATTTATTGAGCCATATAAATCGAAATTTGGAGGTGATTTGATATGTTTTTGAATCGTTACTCACGGAGCAGCCCGTGAGTCATGACTCACCATAGCTAGACTCCAATAATTTATCTTATTTATGTTAAATATTAGAATTAGTGTTCTCTAGTGGACTGAATTTAGGTTATGGATTTATTAATCTAATAAAATTTTGCAGATAATATTTGTAACATATATATTGATAGTGTTTCCAAATTCAATCAATTTGAATATTATCTGAAATTTAACCCAAATTTTATGAATTTTTCAAAAAATATTTAATGAGTCACTAATTGACTACAAAATAATACATAAATTTAAAGATATTACATACATGATCAATCAGTATGTCCAATGAAGATACTCTTTTTCTCTTTTTAAATATTTTTTAAGTATTTTAAAATTCTTAGGATTTTTTATATAAATTAAGATAAGATATAAGCATTACTAGAAATTGTATTATGCAATGATATTGGAAACGCCCTTTTGGGCCAGTAATTCAAATTGCACAATATTGATATTTTTTAGAGAATTTTTTTTATGTCTATTCCTATTAAATCTAACAATTTGAGAGCTATGTCCACTTTTAAAAATATAATATGACTATGTCTACATTCTAAACGCCGGCATTCATAAGTTAATCCGAAAGTCCGGCGGTCAATAAATTGGAATCTAAAAGGTACAACTTGTAACTGTTAAATTTTCAATATGACAGAAAAAAATTGGAAAATTTTTTCTTACAATTCGAACTTGTGCTTATTCGTCCAACCAGAGAAGAAACCAACTTGTTGCCACACGTGCATGGCATTAATATAATAACATGGTCCCTTTTCTTTTCTTTTTTTTTTAATATAATATTAGTTTAGTGAGACATTGGATGCCCTCGCATAGTCGCATGCATAACGAAAAATCACTGGAGAAGTTCTTTTTTTTGGGGGTTCAAATAATAACAAGGAAAAAAAAATAAACGAATTAGAAAGACTACAATATAAAGTTTAAATCGCATAATGTGTATGATAATAAAGTACTATATTCTTATAAGTTCTTGTTAGAAATAATATCATAATTGGTAGATGGTGTATTTTTTTATAACAAAACGTCCAATTATGTTTATAAATAAGACTTCATTATGTGTTTTATAACTAAACATCCAATTATGAGTTTTTGGTCTAGTGACTATTAAGGTCAATGCTCTTTCTGTGAGAGGTTGTGGGTTTGAAATCGGGATGAGGGTTTTTTATAAGTATTTAATTTTGAGTGACTTGACCCTCAATTATATTTAGGAATGCAAAAATAAACTCCATGCGTATGCAAGCCATTCTCCTTTTTATTAAAATTCTTCTAACCAAAAGTAAATGACAGAGACCACTCACTTGTAAAAATAGAATATAATATAGAAATAAGTGTGATGTCTTAAACAACGAATTAAACGCAAACATTTAGTTGGACTAGCTATAGGCATAAACACAGAATTAAACAAGGTGTCTACTAAAATTTAAAAAATCACAAACATTTAGTTGGACGCTTCATTCAATGTAACATGTGAATTAAAGACTATCTGATCAACACAAAATGACTCAAAAGTGTAATTATTATTTATCTACATGAATCAGCATAGATATCTTGCCCGAATTTTGTTAAATAAACATCATCATGAGGATTAAGCTACTCGATTAAATGTCTATAAAAACTTTACATTAGAGTTTTCAACCTACGCCCCCCATATGAAGAGCTATTCTGCTAATTAACACACATATGTTTATAGACCTACTGTTGCTACACATGATTAGCTTTCACGATCATTTATCGACCCATCAATTCCATTTACACGGCATAAATGTAAAATTATTTCAATATACCAACTTTACCCCTCATAAAAAATTGCTAAGATTAAGATTTGAACGCATTAATTATGATGAACGCTAATTTCTATGTTCTTCTTTTTAAACGGGAGCGCTATCTACACCAAAATTTTTGCTTCGTACACCAAACTTAATTTTCTCAGTCCATTATATTTCTTCCAATCTATATCTATACTATCTATACCATATTATACTATATTATAATTAAAGCATGTATCAATTGGATATCTCCATTTTTTTCTTTCTTCTTCGAATTTCTTTAATTCCCATTCTACCTCTTAATCAGCGCTACAAATTAAAATACATTGATTTCAAAAGCGTTGATGTTCTCCAATTAAACAACTTCTCTGCATTTTGGTTTCACAAAAATGGAAAAATATCAATCTTGGTATGGAAGACATCAATATTGATTATAATTTACATTAATGAGGAATTAATGCTTTATATTCTAACATTCAATGAGTTGATTTAGCATAAATATGAAATTTAAATGGTAAATAATTAGTCAAAAACCGAATGCACATTATGTATATGTATTGCACGGTGAGATCAGAATTTACAACGCATGCACAACGGGCGGGTTTCTTGCTAGTTATATAAAAGGTGTTGTAATAATTTTAAAATATCATTATCCTTCTCAATAGCATATTTTCATACAATTAGATCAACTAATTTGAAGAATAATAGTTATTTAAAAAAATTAAATTTAGTGTGGGAAGCACAAATTTTGGTGTAGAAAGAACTTCCCCTTTAAATTTCTGCTGACACTTTTTTTTTAGCTGTGGTTCTAAATAAATGCTATATATATAAATACGAGAGAATACAAATTTTTCCATTTTTTATTTTCTTAAGTATTTCTTTGTATTGTGAAAAATTGGATTCATTTACATGTAAACACTCAATATTTTAGTTATTATTTTTGAGCTACTTCAAAAATTTTAATTCAAAAGAAGTACTTAGATATCTTCAAACGTGGAAAATTATTGTATCCCCAATATTTTTATATTAAAAATTTATTGGACAACATAAATCAAAATTTGAGTATGGTCAGAATATATTTTGAGGCGATTGTATATTAAGATACAATTATTTAACACTAGCAACGAATTCACATGTTGTAGCGGCTCTTTTGGCGTCTTAATCCTATGGTCATCGTTATATTTACTTTCCTAACATAATAAATTTCTAACAAGAATTTGATTTTGTAACTGACCACTCATAAATTATGATAAGTATATTTTTGGTAAATTATGGATATTAAATATAATAATTGATTGTGTTTTATGTGGAAACAAAAAATTGTATATCATTTAGAAATGGATAGGAAATATAGAAGATAAGATCATGACCTTTTAAATTCTTAAATTTAATCTCAATCGTTCTCTTAAGGGTATGTGGGTATTTAGAAAGTTTGAAGGAGAAGAAAAAAAAAAATGAAGATGGCCAATACTTGTGTGCTTTATAACATAGTATAGATAGTATATATAAGACTTAGATATTTTTGTAAAGAAACATTTTCGAACCAATATTATACATAATAAATGCAAAACCCAAATACTCCAAAATAACTGCCAATTTTATACTTTCCTTTTAGCCGGACAAGCATGAGTGTGAATGCCCTAAGGTCTTAGATTAGTTATGGGTAAAATTGGTCAAAAACAAAAAAAGGGTATCCTTATCCTCAAAATAGCAAAACGTGCCCGCAAAATAGCACTCCCCCAGATTAAAATAGAAAAGTGCAATGTTTTTAGTGAGTCCTAGTCACGTGGGACATCAACACATGCGTTTAGAACTTAAGATAGATAAAAAATAGTGCTCTTCAGGTAAGTAATTATTTTTTTTACTATTCTATATTTGAGTGAGAAAATAGTGTTTCAAAAGAGTAAGATTAGTAGCGATTTTAATGACCTAACCAAATACTGGTTTAGATACCAATACCATCCTCAAATCTTGGTTAGTGATTATTCTCATTAACCTATTCATTTATTCAAAGTTCAAACACACCTAATAGTAAATGCTGTAAAATTTTCCATGCAGCACAGGTATACTATGGATTTGGGGAGCATATTGTTCAGAGCTAGCGCAAAGCATATTTTTCCTTTTTGCATCCTAATGTTGTGACTTGGGAATTTATTATCAGTCCAGATATTCGGATACCACTAGGGATACTGTCGGGATACCATGATCTTTAACCAATTGAAATAAACCTAAATATTCACCTTAACCTCCTAAATATTCACCTTAACCTCCTAAATATTCAACTTAACAACCAATAAAAACTCTACATAATAAAAATATAATTGCAGCATTACACTTAACACATTTTGCTTTACAGCCAATAAAAACTACTCTTAATTTAACTTGCAGCATTACATTTCCCAACTATTCAACTTATCCTCCTAAATATTCACCTTAACCTCCTAAATATTCAACTTATCACATTTTTTATTGGCAGTCAATGTTTAATGGTATCCCGACGGTATCTTTTGCGGTATCCCATAGCATTTTCCATTTATTATATCTAAACCTTTAATCAGAATAGTCTCTCTCGTATTTAATTTATTGCATATATAATTTCAGTTCTGTCAGAAAATTTTGACAGAGATCCTTATTAATTGATTTATAGGCTAACTACGACAAGTGGTATTAATTATTCTATAATCTAGATTGTACAAATTATATATATTAATTTGAATAAAATTTAATATTCTATTTTACAACTTGTATATATATATATTTAAATATCTTTTGAAAAAAGTTTCCTACGAAATGATTATTTATACAACTCAAATGGATTTGATTATTCTATTTTACAAATTAATGTACATTAAAATCCATACCCAGAATGAGGGGTGGGTACCCCTCTTCCCAGCTATGCCACATCAGCATTTTAATTTTAAATAAGTTTTCTTTTTTTTTTTCTTTTATTTACATATTGGCCTCCCATGAGAGAGTTAATTAATGCATTTAATTTGTTTCCCCTCATTTAGCACAAATATGAGTTATAACATTTCTGGTCTTGTCTTTACATTTCTTCTCTTAATTTTGTTTGGGTTCATGAAACTCTAACGGCTGTAATAGAATATGAAAAGTTTTTTTGTCCTATTTATATGCATCGTCTATCTCTCTCCTACATTCTAATAAACACAACATTTAACATTCTCTCACTGTTTCACATTTTGGAATTGGCTAGGTTCATGGCATACATATTTCTTATTGTAATATTTGTTTCTTTCGAATGGAAGACGCAATGACAGTTAATTTTTTTTCTTTTGACAATCATGTAGGCTTGAGGCATGCTTTTCAATTTGTTATGATTTTTTCTTATATTGAAAATTCACATATTTTCATTAGATTTTGTTCTAATTTTTATTGTCTAGGGTTACTTTGTTAAATTCATTCCTGTAGTGATAAAATAGTTACCTTCGTAAAGATCATCAATTTCTTTTTCGAGGGAATTGAGTATTTCCTCCACGTCATGTCTGTCAAATGTTGTTGTGTCAAAGAAGAACGTAAAAATATTTGAAACATAGCCTTTCTTCTTGTTCCACAAACTGCTACGCATTCTGCTACACATTCTGCTCTCCGACTCCTTTTCAGTGGCATCCAGAATACGTACAAATTTGTCAACTATAATCTGAAATTATATGGAAAACATAACAATTGAAATTAACCTACTAAATTGAAACAATATCTTGAAGTTGGTGAAGCGGTCTGTAAAATGAAATGGGGATAAAAACATATGCGGAGGGAGGTGGGATCAGATAGTATTATTGCGTAAACATATTATTATCTATATATAAATTGATAAACATAATTCGAATAAAGATAGTGGCCATTCCGTGAACGCATCTTAAAAAACATATCAAATCACCTCCAAATTTTAATTTATATGACTCAATAAATTCTTTATATCAAAATTATATTGAATACAAAAATTTAAGTATAAAGGCATAATAATATAACACATAGTAAGTAGACCCATACGTAGAGTTGTGACAAAAAAATTTGCATGACATCATTAGCTTACATCAGCACTTCAAGTGCTAACCGTTTGATATAAATCCAAGGGCCAAGACACATGTAAAAACACTGTTCACTTATTACTATTCATCTAAAATCATCTTATGTCACCTCTATTCCCGATTGATATATAATATCTGTTTGTTTGAGATTTTTTAAAAGTGACTATACAATATTAATAAAATAATCAATGTTTTATATATTATTTTAAAAAATCTCAAATAAATACTTAAAATTTTAAAAAATGGAAAAATTTATTACCCATATGATTTTGATATAAATAATTTATTGAGTTATATAAATCGAAATTTGGAGGTAAATTGCTATGTTTTTGAAGGTGCACTCACGGAATGGCCCCATGAGCTTAAGCTCACGCTATCTTTACTCACATAATTCATTAGTTATAATTAAATCATCTCAATAACATATACAGAGAAAAAATGAATTTTGAAACAAATGGTATTTTAAATCATCAAGATCATTAACTTTAAGGTTGCATATGATATAGTTCCTTTAAAAAAATTGAAATCAATATTTAAATCTAAAAGTAAAAGATCTTGGTACCACACGAAATCTTCAATTTAAAAAAATATGAAACGCCAAAATAAAAAAAAATAAATTACTATTTTTTGTAAACTCACCGTTCTGTACACTTTATGTACATACTAGCATTCTTTTTTTTTCAAAAATTTGGTAGCAGCTACCAACAGAATAATGTACATCAGTACATAGTAACATTCGCAAGGAACAATAAAAGTATGACCAACTGGAAACGGGTCAGTATCATTATCAGAAAATGAGTCACGGCAGGGACAACGGAACATAATATATATATATATATATCGATCTCTGTTCCGATGAGGGCCTAGAGCTAGCCCAAGATCTCACAGGACTCTTGAGATGATGAAAACATTGAGAAGGCTGAAAATGAAATGGACCATATTTACTGATAAAAATGAATGTGTAGCAAGCAATTCTCACCGGTTTTACAATTATGGTTCTCTTAAGATCCTTTTTGGTTTCATTCATCACATTCAAAACTTGTCCAGAAGTTTGCCTTTCAAACCTGTTATAATTAGAGCATGTTTATATATACAATACTTGAACGAAAAGAATATCATGCATCTCAAATGGACAATTTTACAATATACCCTTCTTTTTGAAAACATAGAACAAAATATGATCTATCCTATAAAATTCTTTGTCAAATTGCCCTTTTGGTAATTGGTACCTAACTTCATACTTCTACTCTCATTACCCCTCCCTCTCAATTACTTCTCGGGGGGGGGGGGGGGGGGGGGGGGGGGGGGGGGGGGGGGGTTGGTGTGAATATTCCATACATTAAATTGTACATATCAATTAAAAAATTAACAAAATATTATGCATTTTTACAATTAAATAATTATGCATTTATGAACATATTGGTGGTTTGGCTTGAATTAATGCATGACACAATAATGGAAAATTAGCAAAGTATTCCTGAATGGGAATATATAAAGTACATGGTGCTACAAGTTCGATGATCAATTAAAGACTTACCTTTCCAACGCAGAATCTACTATCTCATTCAATTTTCTGTAAAAAACCTCTGGCGAAGTGGAATCGTCCATCCTCACTAAAGCATTATAGTTCTACAGTACAGTACATACGAGATACATGAATTTTGATGAGGCAGGTATAACTGATTAATATTAATTGTAGGATTCGAAATAGTATTTGCTACCTATATTTTCTATACATAAATCTTGTAGAATACAAGCTATATTAATTACCTCATCAGATACTAGCGACTCCAGGATATCCTTTTGTACATTCTTGCAGTAGCGTTCGGATATAAAATCCTTCATGTTAAAAGTTAAAACATATTAATGATAAACTCAACTGCAACCTGAAAAATATTTGAAATTTCTTATATATTAGGGAATACACAATATATATAGAATTAGGCTACGGTAATATGCATATCACGGTTTTACCGTGCTATGCGGTCCGTATCACCATTTCCGGTGTCCAAATAGTCGATCCGAACCGCTCAATGTGATCTCTATATCAAAATATGTTAGGAAACCAAATTTTACAATTTTTAGAATTTTTTTGCTATTTGTAGTGATGGGGAGAAAATCGTTGTTTTGTATGAACCAGAATCCTCGGATCTAGCCATTTTCTCCCCATCATTAAAAATAGCAAAAAAATTAAAAAAATTATAAAATTTGGTTTGCTAGTATATTTTGATATAAAGATTAAGTTTAACGGTTCGGATCGACAATTTGGACACCGAAAACGGAGATATGGACCGCATAGCACGGTAAAACCGTGATATGCATATTATTGTAGCCGGACTATATATATATGTGTGTGTGTGTGTGTATAGAAATTTCAAATATATGAGACCGGCTAGTATATTTTGATATAGAAATTTCAAATATAGCACGGTAAAACCGTGATATGCATATTACTGTAGCCGGATTCATATGCATATCAAATATAGAGTCCGGCTACGGTAATATGTGCTCATATCACAGTTTTACCGTGCTATGTGATAAGTATCTCCATTTTCGGTGTCTAAATAGTCGATTCGTACCGTTGAACTTAATCTTTATATCAAAATATACTAGCAAACCAAATTTTATAATTTTTATAATTTTTTTGTTATTTTTAACGATGGGGAGAAAATAACTACATCCAAGAGATTTGGTTCATACAAAATAGTGATTTTCTCCCCATCGTTAAAAATAGCAAAAAAATTCTAAAAATTATAGAATTTATTGAGCCATATAAATTAACATTTTCTTACCGCCTGTCTGTGATTTTTCATTTTTGTTATGATGCAGCAACACCCCACCCCCCCCCCCCCCCCCCCCACCCCCCCCCCCCACCACAAACCCCCACCCACCCACCACGATACAAGTGTGGTGTGAAAGATGATTAGGATTAGTTCTCAAAGTTTTTTGGTCATAAAGGTTTTAGTGTTCAAAATAAATTTGGTTTGCTTCTTTTTCAATATTTACATATCTCATTGTACTATAATTTTTTTTTTGAAAAAAGTGGCATTCATAGCTGCCACCGATCATTGTACTATAATTGATGTACACAAAACGTTCAATGAACTGTTTATTTGTACATTTATTGAAATCTTAATAACTGATCTTTCGTATTAATCTGTTTTCAGTGTGTAAGAATATAGGAGCCAGATATTTCAATTTACCTAAAAAATACGTACTTCTAATAATTCTCACACTAGTTAATCTCAAAATTACTATCCTATCGTTATTTTCGTATACCAATATATTTAGGTTGCTGTAGTACTTATTTAATTCATACTAGTAAAAAGCCCACGCCTTACTTTGGACTGAAAATTGTTATTTATTATAATAAACTTTTAAGATAATATGTAATGAGCTTTAAATTGAGATAATTTATATGTGCCTTAAATTTTAATGGGCTAAACGTCAACGGGTATTAACGTACGTCAACGGTGGTGATTAATCTAAGTAAACAATCAACGGCTGAGGTTTATTTGTTGGGGAAGATAGACCTTTGATGTCAAAAAATCCAATATGCTTTTATTAGGAGTAAGGATATACAAGATCCAACATACCTGCAATGAAGGAATGCAGAGTGCGTTGTTTCTTTTGATTTGTTCCCAAAGCTTTGCCAAAATTATGAAAACTGTTTTAGGAGTCAGTTCTAAAGTCCCAGGTCGACTCATAAGCTCATGAGTGGTGACCAGGTTCCTTAACTCAGAGCACTACAACAAAAAGAAACATATATAAGAATATAATTTCCTCTATATATGCATGCTACATTAATCAGTTAATTGCTACAGTACATTAATTCAAACACAGGCAATATATAAGATCAACTGTATCGCTAATTAATTGCTTACAAAATAATAATTTAATATAGAAAGAAAGTAGTATATCAGTTGAACAATTAATAATTAAATAGATTCCAGTCTCTCCGTAGAAAAGTGATGTCTATATATATAGTACTATTTGAAAAGCCTTGTAGGCAAAGAGTACTGAGTGTGCATCCTCTGGAATGGTCAGTCCATGAAGTAGTTGGAGTGGTCAGTTTTTGAGTGTAAAATTTTTTTACGGACAGCTTTAAGATTCGTGCGGAAAGTTTTTTAAGGAGTAGATTCTGACCCTTGCTGGTAGGGTATTCCACTGGATGTGATTTCAAGAGTACTGGTTATCTGACCCGGTAACAATGCTACAACTGTATCCTTTTAACCCAGAAATTAAGTGGATTATTATATTCTATATAGTATGTGTACACTAAGTCTTTACTATCAGGATGATGCAAATGAGATAAATATAAAATTATAATTAATATCTAGATTTGCATATCAGAAGAATTGAATTTACGAAATGAGTTCATATAAATTACAAAGAGGCCGTACAGGCGTATATGTTTTGAATACCTTATTTTGAAAACCTTCTCTGTCCACTCCATAATGCGGAAACTGAACAACAGATACCTTCAAATCAACAAAGCAAGCAAGTAAGATTTTTAATTTGATTAATTATATACCTCAAATTGATCATCTAATTAAACAAGAAAATTTAGAGTATATACAATTAAATTATTGTTGCAAGCGGAGGCCGGATTAATCATATTATTTAGGGCCACAAACAGGATTTTTTTTTTTTTTATACGAAAAAGGAATTCTCCAAGTTAATATATATCGTGAAAACAATTCAAAAAATTACAAAAAAAAAAAAAACGATAAACTTCTTTTTGAAACGTGGACTACCCATGGTGTGCTTTCTAAGATCGGGACATCTTTCTGTTAAGGCCTCTATCATGGGTAAGCCGCACTTTCTGAAATCAGATTTTGGTTTTTTAAAATTTTGTAATTGTTTTCACGATTTATAGTTTGGATAATTTCTTTTTGGTATTAAAAAAATATTCCCCAGAAACTAAGGCCTGGAAGACTGGGCATTTTATTATCGGACAAAGGTTTACTGCATAAGAATACACCATATATAGCAAGAGCACATATTTCCCACAAGTAATATATATATACATATATTATCAAGAGTTATGTCATGGTACACCGCTGTGTAAATAAGATGTTTGCACCACTATTTTCAAAATCTCACAAAACAAACTTCAAATGCCAAATCCAATTGAACAAGCACATTCTATATATTGAAATATGGTGGAATACCATATTTTACAACTTTAAAACACTTTTAACTATTTTTTTTGGATATTTGAAAGATGGACCAAAAATAATAATAAAATAATACCATGTGGATATTAAAAAGTACCCATATCTGAAAAATCTGAAAAAAAATAATTCAAAAGTTCAAAAAATATTAAATTTGGTACTTTGCATAATCTCAATATGTAAATTGTGTTTGGCAAATCGGTTTAGTCATTTGACTTTTGAAAATAAAGATTTGATGGCGGTACAAAAACGCATTTTGCAACGTGGTATAAAAATGTGTTTTGCAGCGGGATGCATTATAACATAACTCATATGATCAATGGCTATCGAATGGCTTGATGCATGCATATATAGGTCTGTATCCGCGGTCATAATTGTGATGGCAGGGTGGTGCCACAGTCAAAAATTTTATTAGATTCATTTAATTGGCCGTAAATTTTAGACAAGACATAAAGGGTACTTTTCTACAGCACCAACTGATGGCAACATATAAGAAATTCATGCATACATAAGTAGTTAAATTAAAATATGCAACAAAGGTAACCTCAATGAAATCTTCAAATACTTTTGCATTACGATCTGATCGGTGTACACGAACCCAAATCTGTAATAACAACGAATCATCAATTCCAGTTCAGTTTACCTAAAACCGGTACTAAAAAACTAAAAGTTGAAACTACATAGAGTGAAGATGAGTTATTCTAGAAGATTACTGGCAAACAGAGTGGGTCAGTCCGTTTGGCAAAAAAAAAAATCACCCAGTCCAAACCTACACTTTGCAGCGGATATGGAATCGTCCAAAGTCAAAAATAATCTACTTCCCCATTAATTTATTATCGGGTGCTACCTTCTGTTTATAGGTGGAATTTCCACCATAGACATAAGAGTATAATATGTGGGACCCACCATATGATACTTTGTGTCTATGATGGAATTTCCACCATGGACGCAGCATGTTTCCGTTTATTATATTTCCCTTTCATTCCTTTTTTTAAGTTCCTCTTAATTTTATCTTCTAAATATTGCCACCAAATGCAACTTCAAAATTTTGGGAGTGGAAGAGTATTTCTTTCAGGATAACTATCTTCGTCTTAATTTCTTCTAGAAGAAAGGTGAGGTGCATGCCAAACAAGACCTAAGGATTAACGGAAAAGAATGTTGAGTACCTTTTTCATCGTTGTCTTCACTTTTTCTTCAATGGTGTCAGCCTGTGTTTTATTACAACAAAATTGCTTAATTAATTTGTAAAATGATTTATTATCACTTTAAATTCTCAGAAATATAAGATGATGGAAAATATATTACATCATGCATTCTGCAGTCGCGAAGGGTAACAACTATCAAAGTTTTAGCTTTGTCAAGTTTTACCCTCTCCTGTAACGTAAAATAAAAAATATTAGTTGAGAGGTGCGAGCATTCGAAAAACATGAGGATTAATTTTCTGCAATTGATCCAAAATTTATCTTGAGATTATATATATATATATATAGAGTCCGGCTGCGGTGCTTCGGTAAGCATTTCGGTCCAAAACGCTTACGGTCCGAATTCAAAAATCCGTCGTCCGAAATTTTGATCCAAATAGCTCATAATAATCTTGACATAATTAAGTTAGATGGTGCCAATTTTTACCATTTTTGGAATTTTATTACTATTTTTAATCATTTTTTGAAATATGGCTCTTAAAATAATAAAAAATAAATCAATTTTGTGTGCCAAATCATTAAAAATAGCTAAAATTTTCTAAAAATGGAAATTTTGGGATTCTACAAGTTAATTATGTCAAGATTATTATAAGCTATTTGGATTAAATTTTCGAACAATGGATTTTCGAATTCGGACCGTAAGCGTTTTCGGTCCGAAATTATATATATATATATATATATAGAGAGAGAGAGAGAGAGAGAGAGAGTTGGGTTACCGTATTTTGCATAACAAACTGACCTCCGTGTTATGCGCTCGTATCTCAGCAATCGTAACTCCGATGGCCGATCTCATTCGACCGGTGCTTTCTACATATCAAAAATTCATCCGATACTAATTTTTATTATTTTTGGAGATTCCTAACTATATTTAATGATTTTTGAAATATGGTCAGAAAATAATAATAAAATAATCTATTTCGAACTCATATTCAGGGTCATTTTTTTAAAAAATCGTTAAAAATAGTTAGGAGTCTCCAAAAATAGTAAAAAATTAGTATCTAATGAGTTTTTCATAGGTAGAATGCACCGGTCGAATCGGATCGGCCATCGGAGTTACGGTTGCTGATATACGAATACAGAGGTCAGTTTGTTATGCAAAACACGGTAGCCCAACTCAATGGATAGTTAGACAATTTATTAATTTTGTTTTTGAATTTCGAAATTAAAGTGCCGCATTACAAATAACAATATGGAAAGTTAGACAATTTAATAATTTTGTTGTTTTGTGACCCATTACACCATTAATCATCAAACAAATTTTAAAGTGTGTCCAATTATTTTTCATATAACTAATTTATTGACAAAAGAACTCAAATTTTGGGGATTCTTAAGTATATATATAGTTAAATTCATCGAAAACCTCTGTGGGTAAAAATAGGGTGTTCCTAAGAGCATCAATAAGCCTCTGATAATTATCTAAAAGATATAATTAATTAAGTAGTCATTTCCATATATTTATTTTATTTGTTCTATATATTTTTCATGAAAAAAATTTTAGACACATTTTTTTTTTCTCTTTTTCTTTATCATGTCTTGGGAACTTGTGAAACGAGGTAGTTTTATATATAAAAAAAAAGTCATATTTTCATTAATAATTTAGCGTGCTCTTCAAAATTTCAGAACCAGTAATATAATTGGGCATATTGTTCAATTAATTATATTTTCAGTAAGTTTTTATCATAAAGTATTTTTTTTAAAATAGAACTCTACAATAGAAAAACTCATCGGCATCCAACAAAATTTGGATGCAGAAAAATTAATGAGCAACATGATATAAAATTTGGATATAATTTGATATACATTTCAGAGGTAAGATCACGAGCGGTTTGATGCTCCTTAACTAATTTAGAGTACCGAGCACAATAGAATTTGTCGGAATGGACAATATGAAATGCATTTACTATGTAAATTAAACTATTCATATTGTACAACTCGAGACATCGAACTAATGACTTATTAGAGTTTTTTTTTTTTTTTTTTTTTGTCTGTGCCAACAAAAAAAAAAATGAATTTGCAATCTTTCTCCGTTTCTATAAAAAAAATCAGGAATATGTCTATTTTTTGGTGGTCAGCGGTCACAGTATCCAGAACTAAAAAAAAAAAATTCTTTTGACTCTGACTGCCGGTGGTCAAGCCTCGGTAGTCAGACACAGAAATTTGGTACTTCTCCTTTGTGCAACGTAAATTGTCGTGAATGCAGAAAAAGGACAAGTATCAAATTTTTGTGTCTGATCGTCGAGGCCTGGCCGCTAGCGGTCAGTCGAAAGTAATTTTTTTTTGCTCTGGATATTATAGCTGGCGGCAGTTATATTGAATTGTGACCGCTGGCCGCCAGAAAATAGGCATATTCTGATATTCTTATAAAAGCGGGCATAAATTGCAAATTCATATATATATATTTTTTTGGCATAGACAAAAAAAATCGACTTAATTATTATGTGGCTAATTAAACTATTCATATTGTTCAATTCGGGACATCGAACTAACGACTTATTATATGTGGCTATCAAAGTTCCGCATCCCAGATTTTTAATTAATGCCAGTCATGCATGAAATATATTAGCTAGGGAAACATATTGTTCAATTAATTATTGCAGATTTATTGATCGAAAACTAAAGTTATTATACCCAAGTACTTTACGCCTTCACTACTAAATTTGTTTGTAAGATATTTTGGGCTCAATTAAAAAAATTCATTGTGAGTACAGTATACTTGAAGGATATCGATCTCCATCAATAAATAAAAGAAAGAAAATGAGAATATATAAGAAGATTGCAGAGTAGATACCTTGAATATCGTTTCTAGTAGTGGTACACAACCACCATTATGTTGGCCAATAGCTTCCGCTTTTCTGCACAAACGTTCCATGCAAAATAGCAAATTCAGTATTAATGCATTACTCTAGAATTGAATCGCTTAATTGTACACCTCATTTTGTTGGTTGTAAACTAATCCCTGACCTTTGCACTCAGATTTATTTTAAATTATGTCAAAGGTGCCTGCCATGATATGACTTTTTTACTCTAAATAGCTTAGACTCCTGAAATCTTCTCGAACTATCACATTATGAGTCTTGCACTTGATATTCATCGAAAATACAATAATCACATTTGTCTAATTACAGCCACCTAAATGTAAAAAAACAAGAGGAACGGAGGAGGTCAATGGCTCCACAAATTTTCCTATAAATGCTGGCCTTCTCTTAAGATAAAATGGAAGAGGTGCTTCGATTTGCAGAGAGAGGTGTGCCTCAATTTATAGAAGGATTCACTTGAAGAGGATGGACGACTACCTCTAATATGGACTGTGTATGCTCTTTCACTAAGTATGCTATCTTGGACTAGACCGAGTGAATTGTCGGGCTTGATTTTAGTTTTATGCAAAAAAGTTTCATTAATTCAAGGTAAATTACATCAAGTAATGTCATCAGGTAAATCTCAACAAGCTATTGTATATTCATTCTTTAGCCTGATATCATAAGGTGGTTTTTTGGTAATGGACAGTAGCTTGATTTTATAGAGGCTCCCTTTTTTTCATTTAAGTATTTTTCCTTATACAAGGGATCTCTCATAGTTCAGGATCTTTGTCAATCAAATCATGCTGGTACCGTGCCAACATTTGTTATGTACAAGGATACTGCATTATAATGAATTAAAAAGTTGAATTTCACTGTTGTTCTCTGGATACTGCTACTTGAATATTTCTCTTATGATGGAGACGACTTGCATCTGACTGCTCTCACCTTCTCAGCTCTTGTGACTCATTGCCACCAGTTATTTATGAACAATGGTATTTTTCATAATAGAATGATGATACCGTTCCATTTTGTAGGAAAACTGTTAAAAGAAAAAGAAAAAACTAGCCAATTTTGTGTTGTTTATTTTCCTTCCAATTCATTTTGATTTAATCAATATTTCTTTTTGTTTTTAATTAACATTAAGGTACCTAGAGCTTGATTTTATTATTTGATGATATTCGAGCAATTTTGATGTTGACTGAGTAAGAGTAACGAACTATAAAAATGGGAAAGTTATTTTGAACAATATTTTGTTGATCTTGGGATTTGTTTTATTTCACTTCTGTAGGGGAGGTATCATGTTGTTGTTCCATACTTCACTCAATATATATATATATAAGGAAGGATCCATTTACATTGTTTATCTTGACAATCTTGATAATGTCAATTTTCAAAAATATTAAAAAAATAGTTAGAAATCCTTAAAAATAGAAAAAAAGTTTACGGAACTATTGTTTATGTTATAAATTGATTATGTTTCCAATTGTATTTAATTTAAGTGACGTTTGATAGCTCTTCCAGTACTTTTTAAATTACAACCATTAAAAAATGTATGAAATTTTGATAAGTCATCAAGCAATGTATAAATTGATTGAAATTTGAAACGCTATCAATCTATTAGTTAAGTAATACATCAATCAACTTTTTTTATTTTCAAAATTTTAAATGATTTTATTCAAATTTTTGAAAATTGGTATCGTCAAAATTGTCAAGATAGCATTTTCAATGGATCCCCCTCTATATATAAAATGCGTAACTTACCATATTTTTGTTATGAAAATAGTAAAACATAATATTCACAATTTCGTTTAATATTTTCTTAACTTGATGTGAGGGTTTTAAGTAGTTATAATGTAGTAGATATAATTTTTCTATAAATTTTATGTTCATGAACTATTTATAATATTTTCACTGAAATTTTAATCACTTTCAAGCAAAAAATAGCGCAAAAACGGAGCTCAAATAGTCAATCCATGCCGATTAATGCAATCTACATATTGAAACCTTGTAGATTACCGTTTTTTTTCAATTTTAAAATTTTCTAACTAATTTTTTGGATTTTTGAAAGTTGCATCGAAAATGCACCAAAATTTGTATATAAATAGGGTCATTTTTCAAAAATCCAAAAAAAATAGTTTAAAAATTCTAAAAATGGAAAAAATCGGTAATCTACAAGGTTTCAATGTGTAGATTGTATTGAGCGACTTAGATTGACCATTTGAACTACTGTTTTGCAATATCGAGTCGAACCGCACTACCTCACTGCGCTTTGCAAAGCACAATAGACTCACTCAAGATATTATTATTATGAGTATTCAATCTATTAAGACTTGAAAATATTTGTGTAAAACTATCACAGATTATTTTTCAGTTATAAAAATAAAAATTAATTAATTTCTCTTCGTGACATTTGTAAAAAAAACTCATTTTACTTTTTATTTGTAAAAAATAATTGAAGTTTTTATGAAATGCTCATTTGAATAAAAGTATAAAAGTTGAAACCAAGTTTAAATTATGTAGTTCAGTATTGAAAGCATTCAATTCATAAAAGTTGGAGTTTTAGTGAGATAATATGACTCAAATGGATCAAACATCATGCAGTTGGTGAATTAATCGGCCGATAATGAATTTGATGGTCCATTAATCAGGTTTGCGGGTGACTAACAGTTTTTGCAGCCAACTAAAAAGTTTGAAACAGCAAAATGTTTACCGTATACACTATACGTGACGATTTGGTCAACGTTTACTGCTAAAGTGCTAATATATAGATAAAGGATAAATATAACTTGCCACAAACAATGCCCCCAAAACACCATAATGCACTTAGAAAAAATTTACAAAAATATCCCTCTTTTCAAAAAATTTTATAGAAATATTCTTTATTTCTAAGGAAATTTACAAAATTACCCTACTATGAAAACTTTTTTACAAAAATGACCCTCACAATCTTACAAAAATATACCTCCGCCCACAAAATTTTACAAAAATGACCCTCTCCGCCTATATGCCACATCATCACAGGGTTGTGGGAGCATTGTTTGTGGCATAGTATCAGTGTCCATAGATAAAACCTGGCTTTCAAACCTCACCACCTCTTTTTTTCGTACATACAAAAAAGTGCTAGTGAAAATAGGATGAAGAGGTTATAAAAAGGCCCAATTACGAACATACTTTGGTACGCAACAACTTAGCTTAAGGGGGAGGAGAGGCTAAAATTAGAGGTGGCAAAATCTGAACGGACCTGAAAAACTTGTCCGATCCGACTTGAGTTTTAGAGAAAGTCAAACTGACCCGAATCCGACCGTGTTCCAAAGAAAGTGAGACTGACCCGAACCCGACCCAGGAATAGAGGTGAAAAATCTGACAAAAAACGAAAAACCCGCCCGACCCGACCTCGACCCGAACCTGACCCGACCAAAAAAAAATGCCAGTAGACGTCAACCAGATACCTGACCCGACCCGAGAAAAATGCCTGCAGCAGTCGACCCGATGCCCGACTCAACCCAAACCCGACCCGACATTTCCAGTTAGTCAAACTGATCCAACCCAATCCTAGCCCGAACCCGACCTGACCTCGGAATCTGCCATCTCTAGCTAAAATTGTAAGTTGCCGATTGATGGGCCTGAACAGCCGTATTTTAAAACACATGACATGTGAGGGCTGAAGCACTGGTATAGGATCGCACAAGATAGCAAATTTGGCAAGAAGGTCAGGTCAGGCATTTAGAGGTGTCAGGGTCAGCATTCAAGGACGTCAATTCGATATATACAGGACGTTTCCCTTAAAAAAAAGAATATATATATATATATACAGGACGTAGCTATGCGGATATTACTTCTCAAAGAGCTAGCTTAGATGCTCATAGCCATTAAAATTGGGTTTCTACTTTCTAACGTGTTTCTAAGTACCAGCAGACTAATGTAAGAGTAAGACTGAATCTATCATTTATATTTTCAATAAAGCAATATTTACAGTTTTTTTTTTAAAAAAATAAAAACTAAGAGGAGGAGGAGGAGGAGGAAGAAGAGGAGGAGGACGAAGAAGAAGAGAAAGGAGGAGTGAGCTAATGAACTTACAAGTTGAGCAACATAGCATTTGAAATTGTGAGAGCAAATAACGCAGCTCGGTTATCAAATATTGTACAACCCTGTACATGGAAAAATAAAATTATAAATTGATTGTAAATCGTTATAAATGTGAGCAATATTTATGTTAATTTTTTTATATTTTTGGGACTTTATAATATCTTTTTTCAAAAATTTGAAAATTCTCATTGTCTTAATTCTCAAAATAGGTATTGTCAACGATCTCTCCTCTTTACACAAATAACAAAGAATGTTTGATAACTGGTAACTAGTCAGCCGGATATGGTACTTCATGACATGAACCTTTGGATCGTATCAAGATCCGAGCTGGCATGAATCTCGAGACGATCCAACGACTCACGTCCATGAATCGCAAATTGTAGCACAGCAGGGTATATGAAATCGGGATCCGGTTACGGAAAGTAGGACCGGATAAAATTAAAAGAAAAAAAAAAAAATAAAGCAAGCACCTGAGAAGTTTCTGAGTCAGAACCTTGAATGTCCATTAAAAGCATGTGTAGATCCAAGTTGCACTTTTGTATCCAAATTCCTTCTGTTGCCTTCCCACTAAATTTAAAAAGTTTACGTTAAAGCTCAATAAAAAGATTTCAATATCGCATACGGGCAGGGGCGGAGCCACAGCCAGCCAATGGGGTCAATTGACCCCATTCATTTTCAGAATTCCTGTACTAATATCCAATATTGTGTTATAATTCAAGCTAAAATGTTACGGGCATACGAAAATGATCCCCATACATTTCTAACACTTTTATATTGTTGACCCCCATTCATTTCTAACACTTTTATATTGTTGACCCCCATTCTTTCAAACGAGAAACACTATGTGTATAAACCGGAGCACTTATAACATTTGCATCTTTTTAACGTCAAAAGCAGCCAACACCTTCGTCATCTCTCACATCTCTTTTGGGTAATTGTTTAATCATTAATTGAGTTCTCACCCATTCTCTTTCCCAATTCGTTTAACTCTCTCCCAAATACAACTTGTTAACTATTTTGTTTTGTACGTACATCTCTATTCTAAAACGCAAGCTGAAAAAAAAAAATGGGGGACTCCTAAAAGAGACAATCAGTATTTCATACTTCAATACTTGTTAATATTTTTAATATCTATATAGTATATAGCAAATTAATCTAGTGTTTGAAGGTTTAATTGTTGTCTGTCCCAAGATCAGATATCTTAATTTGTACTTAACAATTGAGATCTTGAAATCCCATTTAAATTATTGGTATGAAAATGGTCCTTTTATATATTAATATTTTTCATTTGTTAACTTTGTAAAACTTTGTAAAACAACCAATCCTAAATGAACAAATGATTTTCCTTAATTGTATTATAAATTTATTATGTCCTAACTCCTAAGTAATTAAATAAAGAGAAATGATCAAATAACCATGTTTTTGGTGACCGATCGGTGACCATGAAATTAAATCTTACATAACTACATTTTGAATTCTTAAATAATAAACTAATTGATAGAATATGTTGTATATTTATATATCATATTTTATGTGTATACAAAAAATTATATCATTTTGATTTTATTTACATGTGCATCAAGTATTAACAAAAATCAACGGTTCAAGTTTTATGATTTTTTTCTTCTCTCTTGATGACTATCAAAACAATATTAAAAATTTATTATTTTTTATGTATATTTTATTGAGATAATATAGAATACATCTAACGGTTTAGATATTTCAATTTATGCATAAATAAAAAAAGGTCACCATGGGCATTGTATCCATGCTTATTGGATCTCTCTTAAATAAATACCAGTTATCTGGATTTTCTAAACACTTCTAAAGTTCTTTTCTACGCTCGAGTCATCAATATAATACTTATTTCAACAAATGTTAATAATAGTACTATATATTACTTTAAAAAATAAAAAAAAATTGTATCTAATGCAAATGTTCAAATTTTATTTGGTAATTAGCCTTTTTACCTCTGTTATACTTGATAAGATGAACATGAACAAAATTTAATTTTGATCCCATTAAACATGATAATATGAAAATAAATAAAATTTTAATAATAAAGCTCGCTTGAAGCTCGAGCTCAGTTTGAGTTTAAATTAGCTCAAACTTAATACCTCAGTTAATTTTTAACTAAATGCATATTGACTCATTTATATTTGACCCCCATTCGTAAATGGGCTGGCTCCGCCCCTGCATACGGGACGATTGGGAATAACACAAAGCTAATCTGCAAGTCGACAAAAGCACTTTCCACAAAACAGAGAACGGATTTATATTTATAATAGTTAAAATTAATATTTTAATAATTAATCACCAAAAAATGATAAAATACATTAAACATTTAATAATTTTTAGGGTAAATTTTCTGGATGGTCACTAAATTTTACTCTCAATCCATAATTGGTCACTGAACTTCTATTTATTAATTTTTGGTCACTCAACTTTGATGTTTATCCAAATTTGGTCACTCCGTTAGTTTTTCCATCAAACTTAACGGAATAATTAATATGAATTCAATTTTAAGCCTTAGACATATTTTTTTCAGATAGAATATATACAATATGTGAGATGTAAGGAACAAATTAAAATTTTGTTTATTTTATTTAAAAAAACTATTTTTTTTCAAATTCATTTTAATTAATATTCTCATGTAAATTTAATTTTTAACATTTCTAAATGAAAACTATTTCACAAAAAAATAAAATAATGTTGTTCCCCCTTCTAAAAAATAGCAAATACCACTTTTTATAGGAAATTATTTTAACCAGTCTAATCAATTATCTAGACTTAATTTGGAAGTAGAGTAATACTCAGTGTCCATAAAAAAATTGTCTACAACGTCTATAGGTAGACATATTGACGTTTTTTAATGGACAAAAGATGTTTCTCTTGGAAGTATATATATATGAGTCTATATATAACACCAGTCAAAATGATGCTCATATTACCATATCGCAACTCTTGAAACATTGTGATTGCTAATCCTTATTTATTTATTTATTTAATATTGATGGAGAGAACGTTCTAGCCCAAATCTTGCGTTATTGCCTTTGAAACATTAATTTACCATACAAGAAAGTTCAATTTCACAATAGAAAAGGGGAAATGAAAAAAAGAGAAGGATTTTCGTCTTAATGTGTTATGGTATCTGAGAGTGTGAGACCCAAGTCCAAACAAAAAACCAGACGTCATAGCCCGAAAAGAATCATTAATCCCATTCAATGTCCAAATTTTATTAGTCTATATATCTTCATTACTATCGTAGTATTGTTGCCAGTGCATTAATTGATATATCATGATCACCATTCTGTTATATATATAATTTGTTTATGTTGTAATTAGATTATCTTCAGGGTTGAGACCAAATGCACCAAGTTATTCTTCAAATTGAAAACTATTAAGAAATAAGAAATACCAGTTCCGGTGCTCGACGTTGAAGTTGGTGCCAAAAACTTTGTTAAGCAAGTAACTTTTCCCTGCTTCCACAAAAAAAGATATTAAGGGCATTATAATTAGTGACAATGCTCGCTTCAATATTGGAAAAGCTAACACAAAAATGTCTCGAGATTAGCTTAACAGAATGATAAGAAATGGCTTTACCAGTTGTCTGAGGCCCAAAGATGGAAACCACACGAATAACCGGATTGCCCGGAGGCCATATTGCTTGCCGTAATCTGCTTTCCAGACATTCATAGGGGTCAAATACACTGTTACCATCCACAACCCAGGTTGGTCTTGACTGCCCTTCCATTTTCTATTCGAAGTGCGTATAGCAGAATGTTTGCAGCTAGAATGTACTTGGGAGTTTAATCCTGCTGTCTCATTATTGCATTTGCAAGATATCAAGGATGCTTTATATAGAAGAAGGAAAGTCTACCATTACTTAATTTCTAATTTATTTGTTGTATATATAAATCCCTCTTGGCACGGTGCCTTTAAAAAGTATAAGATAGCTAAGTCAACCCATCCTACCTAATTTCTTATTAACGAATTGAGAAATTGGTGACCGTGTCTTTGTTTTTTTTTTTTGAATTGCATCATTCCCGTAGGCAACTGATTGGTTACAGAAAATCCATGGTATTCGAAACAAGTTAAATACTCAAAAAGACCCTACACAACAAGAATCTATGTAAACCCGTGGTTTCTGCCGTTGTATTCAACTAGCACAGCGATCCCGCGTTAAGTTCCTAGATACTCGATCCTCGGCATCGACTCCTAACTGAAAGTGCTCCGAATATGCTGTTTTTCTACTTAGAAAAGCAGACTCTGCTTTTCTGATCGGATGGTCATGATCGGTTGCTGTACTGATATCAAAGTAATTCGGTTTTTACTGCACGTATCTTGAAATACTTCGGTGTTTCTCAACTGTCGGATCAAGAAAAGCAGGGTGCAGATTCGGAGCACTTTTGGTTAGGAGCCAATGCCCAGAAGATTCGGATCCGTTGGATTCGGCTGAAAAGCCGCATTGGATTCCTGACACCCGTTCCGTGATTTGAACAAGTATAGCGGACCCGATATTTCTCCTCAATACAACTAATAGATCTGTTTTTTTTTTTTTTTTTAATTCCTAATAGATATGTTGCAGTTCCGCTCCCTCCTTTGATATTAGGCCTTGATTGCGGATAGTCTTCCTTCAAATAACAGACAGTGACTGTGTCTCTATTAGATAGAGAACCGGCTATATGATAAACTAGAGGATGATCACACGATACTGCATTTTTATATATATGATCATAGTAAATTGATTTTTCTAAGGCAATTATATATATGATCATAGTAACTTAATTGATTTAATTATACTTTCTTAGAAAGACCTTGATGGATGTGGCTATTTGTATCCTAATTATATTATACTCATCTCAAACAATTTTATTTTCTTTTTGAGAAAAAAATGTTATTCACCTCCGTCCTTTTCCTCATGCAAGGATCTTCAAGCAATCATATTAATCTAGTAACATAATTTCGGAGCACTTTTGAGTCACCAATGACATTCCAATCACCGTGGCAGAAAATCGGCAAATGAAGCCACCGATTAATTTATTAAACTGTACATCATGCCAAATGAAATTTCACATGCCACTGAAAATGTAGTTTGTATTGATCATTTTTTTTTCATCATCAATTATTATAAATACTGTAGTAATATTTTTTATTTTCTCATGCACTAATTGGTACATTAAAAATGCCAAGCATTTTGTGGCGTAGGAACAGTAATGTTTTCCATAGAGAGGGGGGCATTCATAAAAGAATGTTTCAATCGAGTTCAATCCTGCTTTCTCATTTTTATTGCAAGATATGTCAAGCATGCTTTATAGAAGAAGGAAAGTCTACCATTACTTGATTTCTAATTAATATTAATATGTTGTATATATAAATAATAAATCCCTCTTGGCATGCTGCCATTTCAAAGGTATAAGATAGCTGAGTCAACCCATCCTATCTAATTTCTTATTAACAAATTGACATATTCTGGTCTGGTCTGATTTTGCATCTCTATTCTTGGATGATCTCGGATTTCGGATCGTTCAAGTCGGATTGGGTTTGGATCAGTCTGACTTTTCCTGAAACACAGGTTGGGTCGGGTCGGGTTCGGATTGGGTAGGTTTTTCGGATCGGATCTGACTTTGTCACATCTAATATTAATACACTTAAGTTGTACCATAAGATTTAATTGAATTTTTTTTTTTTTTTTTGGTTGTTGCAGATCTGCACCCCATTTCCTCTCAATGAAAGTTGTAAGATTTTCATCTTCAAAATGATATCTTTTCTCTGTTTTTTTGTTTACTTGAAATTTTGATGACCCTGGAGGCAAGTACCTTGGGATGATATGATTTTAAATATTTCAAACAAGAATTTTTTTTTAGATACTTGATATTTCTCGTCTTTTTGTTAATGTATTGTTCCGTGTTCTTTCTTATCAAGTTAGATTTATTAATTATTACGAGTGAGGTTACGGTACTATTAATAGTCTAAAATGGTCTGTATTACGACTCCATATTATGATTTTTGAAGTTCAATTGATTGATCTAATTAAATCACTCAATATGATCTCCATATTTAATGTAGTTCTAGACCGAATTATATGTTTTATAAAATTTTTTAACTATATATTTTGAAATGAATATGCAACATTTTTGAATGGCCTATATATAATGTTTATATTAAGTCATTTTCTAATTATCTAAAAAAATGGTAAAAAAGCACAAAAAATTATAAAATTTGGTATATAATGATATTCATATATGAAGATCACATTGAGCGGTTCAAGGTATGTGGTCCTTCCTTTGTTTATAATGAAAATCACATTGATGAATATACAGAATTGAAGGTGTGTAGTCTTTCCTTTATTTATAATCCAATATATTCGGAAATCGATTACTTCCTTGTTGAAGTAATCAATTATCGATTGAATTGTAATTAATGTATTCCTGTGATTTTGATTATTCACATTGCAACTTTCTAATTGGAACTTCCGAAATTGAATTCATCATGAAATTGAGTTTATTATGTTCTGTTGTGTGAAATTTACGCTGGAAATTATTGCTTCCGAATACTACTTTGCAATTAATTATACATCGGATAATATATCAGAAAAATATATAAATGAATCTAACTTGTCAGGGATCGAAACAGAGAGTGTTAATTGACCAACTTACGAATTTAGTTCTTTAAAATTCCGATTATATATATGCCTTTAAATTTTTTTGAAGATAAATTGATCAAATTGTTACACAGACTGGGATATAGATGTACTTTTTTTGGTACCTGAATACTATACTTTGTATACATATATTTTGTATACTTGCAAGTATAATTCAAATATTGTATGATCGAATTTGATACATATATTTTGTAAGTCTATGTGGATTAATTTGTAAAACTATCGTACTTGCGTCATGATCAAGACCGATCTCGGTCTATATTAATGAATTATGCGTTATGAATAGAATCAAATTGAATAATTGACTCCTTTGAAAGAATGATACTCGTTCTGTGAATCGAAACTCCGGATATTTTTCGCTACATTGTCTCTATTATTATCGATTATTGTTCATTGTTATCGATTATTGTCCGACAACGTTAACATTGATCAAATGATTGATTGAACTATTTATTGATTAATTGTCATCGATATTGAGTTTTGTAACTAGTCATTGACTTTAGTTGAAAGAGTATATGTTCGAATTGGAACAATACAACTAAGAACCGGGATTAGGAATATGGTACGACCAAATAGACACACTTCAAATTGACAATTGGTTGATTTAAATTGACATTTAATGAATTGATTAATACGCTTTGATAATTGATTTTGATTGTTATACATTCGTTTGGAATTCTTTTGCACTGGAAAATACTAGGTTTCTCATGCACACCTTCGCACATTTTTTTTCACCAGTGTGAAAGAAATTGCTGAGTTTCCGCGTAAATGAAGAACTTTGAAGTTGCTTTTTAATATTTAATTTAAATTTGTTTTAAATTATAAGAAAAAGACTTCTGCTGTATTTTGTTTTAAATTATTTTATGTTATTAAATAAAATGTTATGTTAAAGTATTGTGGCATGAAATTTATATTACTGGCTTGCTTGTTTTGACGCGTTGCATTGAAAAGCGCGGCGGATGGCTCAAATTGCCTTGTTATAAAGATCCGGTTCATTACAGATTGTATCATGGGCACATCTTGTTGGTGTAAAATTGAAATGCTAGCTACGTGATTAAATGTTAATCACAACAATCTTCTTCGGATTAAGAGAAAGAATAAATCGCAAGTATGACATATTTCTAACTTGGATTTATTTGATGATATAATGAGACGAGAAATTTACACAACATATACTAACTTATAAGTATAGGATCCGTATACACCGTATGCTTGCTCCATACAGTCTATGTCAATTGGGTAGTCATGACGTATTACTAGATGCCAATCATGATTATATAGAATTAAAAGAGTTTTAATTCTATTGCCAATTCACGACATGGATCCCACTTGGTCACACCTATGAGCTTAAGAATGAGAGTATGCAAAAGTTTAGTATATTATATGTGATATGCATATGGTTGATGAATAATTTATACAGAGTTATAATTATGTCACTCACCGTACAATACTAAACGCATGTCTATATATAAAATTATCAAAAATATAATTTCCTCATATGGAATAATTTAAGTATGTACGTATGACATATGAAATTATTTTGTTCAATAAGAAACATGAAACTTATAATGTGGAATCAATATGTATTAGTAGTTAATACATATAAATGGAGGTGAATGACACATATGATGTGTATATTTTATGGAGCCCTCTTGGAGAGTATTAAGAGCCCATTTTGGCAATAACATTTTGGATAAATTGCCCATGGATGAGCTTTAGGTGTTGGGATATAAAAGAGGCCCAAAACCCTAGCCTCCGCACATCATCCTCCTCCTCCAACAGTCCTTTATCTGCTGGCCATTGGAGAAAAACGTGATTAACTCCATTTTCCACCAAAAAGTCTCATGTGTTGAGCACCTTGATCGCACCCAAAAATGCATACTTTACCTAGGAAAATACTTACAGAATTGATCCAAATCATTAGCATTTATGTCCGATTACATACATTATCTTGTATTTTCCAGTTACTGCTTTGTTTTTGGTTGTTTTAGGTCTAATGGAGCAAGATGAGAAGATTTTGGAGCAATTGGAACACATCGGACCTGAAGCTAGGCCTTACGGACCGTAAGGTCTACCCTTACGGTCCGTAAGCGTTGCAACCGAGATCAAAGCAATTAAGGCAGTATCATTTGTTTTAATTGCCAATTAATATGGCGATTTGGGGTTTTAAGAAGGGATTCCTGGCAGACCAGAGAGGAGGCTTCCATGCATTTGAATTGAAAGGGCTCCTTGTGGAGCAAGCCGAGAGGAAGAAGAGAGGCCGACGGGCGTCGACGGTGACGATCCCGCGAGCCGACGAGCAAGGACACACGCGTGCACTTCTGGAGCCGAACTTCACTTTGTTTTATCTCTTTACTTACTCTTTTGTGATTGATTCGTGTCTCTGTATTTGTATGATGACTTGTTCTGTTTGTTGTGCTTGCTTACTTGTTGTTCTTGCGGCCATGTTTGGCTAGACTCCCAGTTTCTAGAATTATGATGATGTCTTAACTTGGTTTTTGATATTTATGTGATCACTTGGTTATCTTTTATTTTAGTCTTTTGTGTATTGTGTATGATTGTTATTGCTTGCTAAATGTTGGTTGCGTGTCCGAACCGGTAACCAGTAAGTGTTGGCCACACCCTCGATTTTAAGCCTTAGTACACACGCGATTGAGTTTAGTTAGTACACGAGGTGGGTTAGAGATCCGAGAGGGCAATCAGGCAAAACGCGGGAGCTGAGCCTTACACTACCCGAGAGGGAGGTACACCTCTGGGCACCGATACCTGGACATAGGTTGGGTTTACAGGCGAGAGTCAGAATCTATACCTGTGGTGGCTTGAACTGTGTTAGGAATTAAGCCAACAAGCGAGAGCTGAGGTTTGGTGCTTGATATTGTTTCCAACCAGAACTAAACGTGTTAACACCAAGAACGCATAAATACCGATTCACTTGTGTTGCGCACCGGTCGTATGCGAGAGTGACGACCGGTACCTTCTATCTGATAGACGCGAGAGCGCGGTTCAGTGGCAGTGTGAATCGTCTGTAACAGGAACGGTTAGCGTGATACGAGGCCGAGTGACAACTAGTCCGAAATCCTAGAAATGCTTGTATCTTACTACTTTTTTGTATCTTTGTGCGACCCTTTTCTGCGCCGCCTCCGGTAGAGAGGGGCATGAAAGAGGACATGGTATTTTGAATTTTAGTTTTATCAAACGATTGTGTGGGACCATGATTCCAGCGAGCGCAAGCCCTCGCTATTAATTACCTCGGGCTCCGAACCCTGAGAACCTTTGATTAAGACTAAGCAGAGTGATCAGATACGGGCAAATAAGTAAATGAAACTTAATGACTAATTGACTGTGCCGCATTTTATTTGGGTTGGATTTGGGTTTGACTTCAATGTCACATTTGATTTTAGGTTGACTTCAATGTCACGTTTGGTTTGGGTTGACTTCAATGTCACGGTTGATTGGGTTGACTTCAATGTCACGTTTGGGTTGGGTTAACTTCAATGTCACGTTTGATTTGGGTTGACTTCAATATCACGTTTGATTTGGTTTTAACTTCAATGTCACGTTTGATTTTGGTTGACTTCAATGTCACATTTAATTTGGGTTGACTTCAATGTCACATTTGATTTGGGTTGACTTTAATATCACGTTTGATTTTGGTTGACTTCAATGTCACGATTGATTTGGGTTGACTTCAATGTCATCTTTGATTTGGGTTGACTTCAATGTCACGTTTGATTTGGGTTGACTTCAATGTCACGATTGATTTGGGTTTACTTCAATGTCACGTTTGGTTGACTTCAATATCATGGTTTGTTTTGGGGTTGACTTCCATGTCACGGTTTGATTGAGTTGACTTTAATATCACGTTTGATTTGAGTTGACTTCAATGTCACGTTTCATTTGGGTTGACTTCAATGTCACGATTTGGTTGACTTCTATTTCACGGTTTGGTTGAGTTGACTTCAATGTCACGTTTGATTTGAGTTGACTTCAATGTCACGTTTCATTTGGGTTGACTTCAATGTCACGGTTTGGTTGATTTCCATGTCACGGTTTGGTTTGGTTGACTTCAATGTCACGTTTGGTTGACTTCCATGTCACGGTTTGGTTTGGTTGACTTCAATGTCACATTTGATTTAGGTTTGACTTTAATGTTACGTTTGGTTTGGGTTGACTTCAATGTCACGTTTTGTTTGGGTTGACTTCAATGTCACGTTTGGTTTGGGTTGACTTCTATGTCACGATTGGGTTCCAAACTGTGAATATGATGCGCTATGCCAATCCACAGTCCGAGAACGGATATCGGGAGCAGAGAGGATTTGGCCCTCTTGATATGCTTCCTCGACCTTCCAAGCCATAGACACGAAGCGCTATGCCAGCCTATGACCCAGGTCTGGATTTGATTCTTCTATGTCACGATTTGGTTGACTTCAATGTCATGATTTGGTTGACTTCCATATCACAGTTTGGTTGACTTCCATGTCACGGTTGTTTGATTTGAATGTCACGATTGGTTGACTTCAATGTCACGATTGATTTGGATTGACTTCAATGTCACGATTTGGATTGACTTCAATGTGACGATTTGGTTGACTTCAATGTCACGTTTGGTTGACTTCCATGTCATGTTTGGTTGACTTCCATGTCACCTTTGGTTGACTTCCATGTCACGTTTGGTTGATGATGTCCTAAAAGATATAGGCTTTTAAATTTGTTACTCGAAGCAGAACACTCGATCGCAAGCGTACGATCTCGTGTAGTACAATCGAGGTCGAACCACAAGGACGGGAATTAATTCTAAACCAGACTTCAATCGCAATTCAAATCCTAAATAAAGTGGGGGTTTTTGAAAGGTTGGTTTAAACAGTAGCAGATGCAAACAGTAAACAACAAGTAAATATTGGAAAACAACTAATTAAAAAGGCGTCCTCAGGGTTTTCTGAATCTGTTTGGTCTCTGGATTAACTTCTTGCGACCCGCAGGAAGGTTTCTTGCGGGTCGCAGGGGTTGGTTAGAGATTCCAAAACTACCTGTTACCCACAGAATAACTCCTGTGAATTACGAACAGTTTTGTAATCTCTGTCTTACACTTTCTGCAGATCCTTGCAGGCCGCAGGATGTCTCTTGCGGTCCTCAGGAAATCTGACAGAGAGCAGTTCTGGTTCTGGTTCAATGTTTGACTCACGTTATCAATTCTGAATCAAACCAGCAACAGTACAAGTCCTCAACTTTCGTATTTTGGTTCTTCTAACAATACCGGTTCGTGGATCTATTTCTAACTCTACGTTCAAGTTACTTTTATATCTAGGATTCGGTTCCACTTTCGTAAGAACCGCAATTTTACCGTTCGGTTACTCTTGGACAACAAGTTATCAATCCAAACAGTGTAAATAACAATTCTTGCAAATATGATACTCTATTGACCAACTAAACCTTGTGCCTCATCTACAGGTTTACCATACAACAAGCATGATATTCTATTAACCAACTAGATTTTGCTCGCAATCTACAGGTCTATCACATCAACAAGTCAAGTCAAACACACTTAATCATGAAAATCACAAGTAACATGAAAATAACGTAAGTCTCACAATAAGAAGTCAATCCATTAACACAAACTTCATCATCTACCCTAAGAACTAAAAGACTACTCGCTCATGGCGAGGGAAAACAAAGAAAGCAAAACAAAGAAGAAGTTCATGATACTAAAGAACCGAAGAAGAACTAGCGTGGCTTCAATCTTCAGCGTCTCCAAGAAGTCCTCTCGAAATCTCCTCGAAAGATGGTGAAGATCGACTCCCAAACACGCTCTCCTCTGGTCCCTGGCGGCTAGGGTGAAAGAGACAGAAAGTAAGATGCCAAAACCGTCCAAAAGGATGGTTTAAATAGCCAAAAAGGAGGCAGAAACAGAAGCAGCGCTGCCGCGGGTCTTGCGGCCCGCAAGAAGTCGGTCTTGCGGCCCGCAGGAAGTGAGTTCCAGTGCAGAATTGCTCTCCAAGGCTTCAAATCGCGTCCAAGTGGCTCCAAAAGCCCAATTTACCTGAAACATGGACAGAATTGAACAAGTAACTGGAATCTAAGAATTCTAACACTAAAATGCAATTAAACTCGGGATTTTAGGTCGAAAACAAGGTACAAGTCTGGTGAAATGCATATATGAATGCGGTGCATCAAATCTCCCCAAACTCAAAGTCTTGCTTGTCCTCAAGCAAAACCTAGAACCTAAGGAACAAACCGTACCTAGACCTAAATCCCTGAGTGACCTAAATGCAAAGAAAAACTTTGGGAAGATGCTAAACCGAGAACACATGGGCAAGTTTGAATTTTGAATTGTAAATAAGTGCGCATGACAATTTCACAAAACTCGTGCTAGGGCACAGAAAATCAAGACGAGCGACTCTTGTTCCATGAAACGCAACCTGAATTGCAAGTAGGACCATCGTACTTTTTCGGACCCTAGGTCTTTCGATCGAACTACAAAGTCGGTATCTTGGTTATGTTGACCCCACAGTGAGTAACTTTCTCAACCAATCAAATCCATAGACCATGGAATGCTTATTAGAAAGAAAGACTATTTATTTGGTTTTTTTTTTTTTTGATTTTTTTGATTTTTTTTTTTTTTTTTTTTTTTTTAGAGAGAGTGAAGCCCGAATCAGACGGATAGGAAAAATAAAAGTGCATACGTCCTATCTGATCGCGACTCCAAACCCCCTTTTAGAAAATCTGGACATTCAAGGATCAGCCAGTCGGATGAAAGAAAATAAAGGGTGCACTCGTCCTGCCTGACCGCATCCTTGAAATGCCCGTTGGTTTTGGTTTTTTAAGACATTTCAGGCTATGACTTTCCACATTTCCCAAACCATACTCACATGGGTACGACAACCGAGAAATTACTCTTCGTCCTCAATCAGACTTTCGGTTTGCTACTTTTTCCAATTAGTGCCTACTTTACTCATGGAACTAGTCACTACAGAACAAAAATCTCTTTCCTAACACAAGTCTCATAAAGTTATCAAGCACAATTTTTCACAATTCATTCGTCAAAAGTGCACATGTGCCCTTGAATTTAACATTTCCCCAAAATCTTCCTCAAAATGCGAGCAGGAAAAATGAAAAAGAAAGAGAAAAGAAAAAGAAAAAGAAAAAGAAATGTCTTAAAACTCAGGTTTGTATTTCCCCCCTCCCCAAGCTAAACAAAGCACTGTCCTCAGTGCAACAAATCAGAGATATGACGATAAAGCGGAAAGAGGAAAGATATAACCTGAGCGAATCACGGTACAGTGTCGTCGTCGCCGGCTCTAGCGGGACCTCTGCTGGTACCCTCCCCAAACTGGCCTGCTTGCAGGGCAGCAATGACATCGTGCATCTGATCCTGCCGCTGGCGGAATCGTCACTGCTCCAGCATGATGCGATCCTGCCGCTCATAAATCTCTGAGATCCGAGTGCTGTCGCGAGCGCGGCCCGTCTGTAGGTCCTCGAGACGCCGAGACTGTCCAGTCTGGACCAACTGCATGTGGCGAAGCAATGTCAGGGTGTCAGAATGCATCGCATGCACCTCCTGCACTCGGGTGCACATCTGCGTCCACTGATCAAGCATATACTGTGGAAACTGCGGGTACGAAGATGATCCAGCGGGCTGTCCGGCTCCTCCTGCCGATGTGTCACCACCTCCTGCTGATGTGTCTCCATGTCCCGCTGGCCAGCTGTCCCATCCGGTGGATCCTGCTGACTGCCCTGCTGCTCCTGCTGACCAGCCATCCCAGCCTGCTGGCCCTGCGGCTGCAGGCTCATCTGCTGCGTCCTCCATATGGATGTCGTCTGTCGGTGCATCGGGACTGTGCTGGTGTGGCTGTGCTGGTGGATCCTGCAAACGCCATGTATACTCCAGGTCGAAATCGATCGGCGGGTACTGCAAGGGCAGAGTAAACTCACCATCGCGAGAAGTCCACCTCCAGGTAGCGGGCTCAGCCGCGGTCTCCTCAGCATAGTAAATCCAGCCCCACGTTCGAAACTGCTCCCGATCAAGAGTCTTTACCGTGGTGCACTTGTGGTGGTAACTAACCTCGCCACCGGTCATGGTGATATCTACCCCGAGATGAGAAGCGATACGGGTAACATAGGACCCCATGGCTACAACACCCGTCGACTTCTTCGCGCTAATGATGGAAAGCTAGTACCGGACCATGGTCAGAATCAGATGGGGTCGCTGCAAATGGGTATCCGGTCGGAGCATGGTAGCGAGGAGCTGGAGCTCCTCGTGGCGAGGTCGGAGCGAGGACTCTCCGCGGGCACAAAGCGAGGAAGCAAGAGCTCGGCATATGAAGCAGAGGGCGGGATGTGTGATGGCATTGACCCGGGGGTCCGGGCCTGTCAGAGGAAGCTCCTGGCCACTGATACGGTACCAGAATGCGGCACGGAGACGGGACTGAGAGACGGGGTGCTCATCATCAACCTGATCCGCCGGGATGTATCCCAAGTAGTCAGTCTGGTGAGGTCTAAGATGAAACAGATGGGCAAGGTCGGCCAGGGTCATGCGGTAAGTAATGCCCCGGAGGCGAAAAGAGATGGAGTATGACTCGTCAGGGTGCTCCTCGAGGTCTAGCGAAGCTAGAAAATCCAATGTCGGCTCGAGATAGGCGGGGTACTGAGACGGAATCTCCCAAAAGGCACGGGAGAATCCCACCCGCTCAGTGAGACGAGTGAAATCGTCAAGAATACCGATCTCCTCAAGAAACTCAAAATCGACAATAGATGTAGAGATAACAGTTTTACCGTCGAGGAGCTCGCGTTTACGTGCAATCCGCAGGTCCTCCGCGGATGGTGCCGGGCCTGCTGATCGACGAGATGCCTCTGGTTTCCCGACAGCTCGTTTTGTGGGCGACATGGAGAAGTTTCTGGCAGAGAGAGGTTCTGCCAGCGCAGGGGTCAATCCTTGCGGGCGCAAGGGGCTATTCTTGCGGGCGCGAGGGTTAGCAGAATCTAAGTCACAGGAGTTGCGACGTGGCGCGAGTCCAAGTCCGGTTTGAAATTCCACCAACTGTCAGATTTAAATTTGAATAGCGCGGGAAGTCCAAACCTGGAGGTTTTGTCCTGTTTTTGATCAGATCTGCGCAGTGGGACTTGGTTTGGTGCGAGAAGAGGTTTCGGTGGTGTTCAGTCGGCGTGTAGCAAGGCCGACGGTCGGCAGGCTCGGCTTCTGGCAAGCCCGACTTCTGGCGCGGCGGAGGGCTGGCAGGCCCGGCTTCTGGCGCGGCGGAGTTCTGGCAGGCCTGGTTGCGGGCGCGGCGGAGGGCTGGCCGACACGGCTGCTGGCGCGGCGGCTGCTCCGGCGCGGGAGAGGAACGGGGGCTCGACGGAGGAGGGTTCCGGCGAGGTTCTGGCGCAGGGGGTCGGCTGGCTGCACCGGCGGAGACGGCGCCCGCGCGGTCGGTTGGCTGCACCGGCAGAGATGGCGCCCGCGCGGTGGTGCGCTGGCAGGCCGGTGGGTGGTGCGCTGGCAGGCTGGCAGGCCCGCTGGTGGTCCGGCGTGGTCGGCTGGAAGAGTGGCGGTAGGGAGAGGAAAAGGAGGAGGGAAAAGAAAAGGAAGAAGAAAGAAGAAGAAGAAGGAAAGGGAAGAAAAGGAGAAAGAAGGAAGGAAAGAAAGAAAGGGAAGAAAAGAGAGGAAAGAAAAGAAAAGAAAAGAAGGAAAGAAATAAAAGAAAAATAAAACCGGCCCCACTTACCTTAATTCCAAACCACCAGTTTACATCGGAGTCCGTGCCAAACCGGAAACTCTTGCGGGCGCAAGGCATAATTCTTGCGGACGCAAGATTCTTTCTGAAGATTATTTCGCCTTAGATTTGACCCCCGATTACTGCCGTTTCATCGTGAAATGCTCTGCGACGCTGCACATACACAACTAAGAACACCTTATGCAATATGAGAAATAAAAAAAATAAAAAAATGCAAAACAATGTGAAAGAACTAAAATAAGGAAAAAGGAAAAGAGAAGAAAAGAAAACCAAAAGTCTTGGGTTGCCTCCCAAGGAGCGCTTCTTTTAGGTCCCGAGCTTGACCATAATGCATCTACGTATCTGCTGGTGGGGGGTCGGACAGGTGCAGGGAGAGGCGTTCCTCCTTCTACTGATCAGCTACGTACACCTTGAGGCGTTGACCGTTCACCTTGAATGCTACGCCATCCTTGCCAGCAATGTCTACTGCGCCGAATGGGTAAACCTTCTTGATGATAAAAGGTCCCGACCATCTGGATTTGAGCTTACCCGGAAAGAGTCTCAAGCGCGAGTTAAAGAGAAGAACGAGGTCCCCTTCCTTGAAGTCGCGACGAGTGATGCGGTTGTCATGCACTCTTTTAGTGCGCTCTTTGTACATCCGGGCATTATCGTAGGCATGAAGCCTTGCTTCCTCCAACTCATGCAAGTCAAGGATGCGCTTTTCGCCTGCTGCTTGCAGGTCCATGTTGATGGTGCGCGTGGCCCAAAACGCTTTATGCTCGATCTCGACCGGCAAATGGCAAGGTTTGCCATAAACCAGCTTGAATGGGCTCATGCCGATCGGGGTCTTGGAAGCCGTGCGGTACGCCCAAAGTGCGTCATTGAGCTTGAAAGCCCAGTCTTTTCGTGATCTCGCCACGGTTTTCTCAAGAATGATTTTTATTTCCCGGTTAGAGACTTCTACTTGCCCGTTAGTCTGAGGATGGTAGGAGGTGGAGACCTTGTGAGTCACCCGTGTTTGCTCAAAAGCTGCTCAAACTGACGGTTGATGAAGTGCTTGCCGCCGTCACTGATCACGGCACGAGGCACTCCAAAACGAGGGAAGATCACATCATTGAAGAGGCGCTTAACTGAATTCGCATCCGCCTTTGCACAAGTGAGCGCCTCCACCCATTTAGACACATAGTCCAGTGCCACGAGAATGTACTCAAATCCCTTTAAGGAAGGGAATGGCCCCATAAAGTCGATGCCCCACACGTCAAAAATCTCGACCTCCAAGATGGGCTGCTGTGGCATCTCGCTACGCCTTGAGATGTTACCCGTCCGCTGGCACTGGTCGCATGATTGCACAAGGGCATGTGCATCCTTGAAGATCGTTGGCCAAAAGAAACCTGCTTGCAAAACCTTGGCAGCAGTTTTAGATGAGGAGGCGTGGCCTCCATAAGCAGAAGAATGGCAATGAGAGAGTATAGAGTGTACCTCCTCCTGCGGCACGCATCGACGATAGATACCATCAATACCTAACTTGAAGAGAAAAGGCTCCTCCCAAAGGTAGAACTTGACGTCAGCCCTGAACTTCTTCCTCTGCTGAGAGGTCATCTCAGCAGGCAAGAGGCCTGCTACGAGGAAGTTGGCAAAGTCTGCGTACCATGGAAACTGCTGAGTGCCTCCTGCGTCCCGCAAGAAACGGCCCTGCGTCCCGCAGGATTTCGGCAGATTGTTGATTTGCTCGGATATGGGCTGTGGGTGGCTGTTTGTGCTTGTTCCCAGGACGTAGAGCTGTTCCCCTGGAATTGAGTCGTCAATCGGAATGTTGCTCTGCCCCTCCCCTTCCCAATGCAAGCGGGACAAGTGATCTGCGACTGAGTTTTCCGATCCTTTCTTGTCCCGAATCTCAATGTCAAATTCCTGCAGAAGAAGAATCCAACGAATAAGACGTGGTTTCGCATCCTTTTTGGAAAGAAGATACCTGAGTGCTGCATGGTCGGTGTAGACGATTATCTGAGAGCCGACCAAGTAAGAGCGAAACTTCTCCAGCGCAAACACCACGGCTAGCAGCTCTTTCTCAGTTGTGGTGTAATTAACCTGCGCGGAGTCGAGGACCTTGCTGGCGTAGCAGATGGCTACGGGTTTGTTGTCCTTGCGTTGCCCCAAAACCGCGCCTACGGCATAGTCACTGGCGTCGCACATGATCTCAAAAGATTGAGACCAGTCTGGAGGCTGCAAGATCGGGGCGGAGATGAGGGCTTCCTTTAACCTGTGAAAAGACTGAACACACTCGTCAGTAAAAACAAAATCAGAGTCTTTTACCAGCAGGTTGGTCAGGGGTTTGGTGATCTGAGCGAAGTCCTTGATGAATCGACGGTAGAATCCGCAGTGTCCGAGAAAGCTGCGCACGTCTTTGACTGTGGTGGGCATGCACATCTGTTCGATCACCTCAATCTTTGCTTTGTCCACCTCGATGCCCTTGCTCGTGACTCTGTGACCGAGCACAATGCCCTCTTGTACCATGAAATGGCACTTCTCCCAATTGAGGACCAGATTGGTTTCCTCGCACCTCTGTAGGATCTTACACAAATTTGCCAAACAATCATCGAAAGAAGTTCCAACAACAGAAAAATCATCCATAAAAATCTCGACTTCTTTCTCAATGTAAGGAGAGAAAATGGCCATCATCGCCCTCTGGAATGTAGCAGGCGCATTGCACAAACTGAACGGCATTCTTCGGTAGGCGAAGGTACCATAAGGACAAGTGAATGTCGTCTTTTCCATATCCTGAGGGAGGATGGGTACCTGAAAGAAGCCTGAGTACCCGTCAAGGTAGCAGAAGTGGGAATGTTTGGCGAGGCGCTCCAACATCTGGTCCACGAAAGGCAGCGGGAAGTGATCCTTGCGGGTCGCAGCATTCAGCTTGCGGTAATCAATGCACATCCTCCATCCAGTGGTGGGCCGCATCTGGACCTTCTCGCCTCTGTCGTTGATGACAACGGTGTGCCCTCCCTTTTTCGGGACCACGTGTACTGGGCTCACCCACTTGCTATCTGAAATAGGAAAAATGATGTTAGCATCAAGTAATTTAAGAATCTCCTTTTTCACTACCCCTTGAAGCACGGGGTTAAGCCTCCTTTGATGCTGCACGGAAGGTTTGTGGTCTTCCTCGAGATGTATCTGATGGGCACATATGGCAGGACTGAGTCCCTTAATGTCTTTAATCGAATACCCTAAGGCACCCCTGTGAATGCGCAACTTTTCCAAAAGCTTCGAAGTTTCATCAAAACTCAATTGAGCGCCAACAATAACTGGAAAAGTTTTGTCGGAGTCAAGAAACTCATACCTGAGGCTGTCGGGCAATGGTTTCAGGTCTACCTTATTTGGCGCGTCTAATGGCGGTGACTTGTCGATTTTCGCCTCTGGTCCGTCGTCCTGCGGGCCGCAAGAATGGTCTTGCGGGCCGCAAGAACTGTCACCAGCAGACTAGGAGAGCGAGAGAACTGGTTTGACCCTGGTGAGTAGCGGTTCCTCATCATCTACGGGATCGCGGGGCATGCCCTGCAGGCTGCAGGCAGTACCCCCAAGCAGACCTTCATCCTCCTCAGACACCTCATCAAAAGAACCTAATTCATTTTGCAAGGAGGAAAGAAAGTCAAGATGATACCCGAGTGCGATCTGATGCTCTTCCAGCTGATCCTCCTGCGCCTCCCAAACGAGCTCATCAATGATATCCAACCGGTTGCAGTCCTCCGAAAAATCGGGATATTTCATTGCTTGTGCAACCTGGAATTGTACCTTCTCGCCGCCAATGTTCATGGTGAGGGTACCCTCGTACGTATCGAAAACAGTCCTGGCTGTCCGCAGAAAAGGTCGACCAAGGATGATCGGTACATCCTTATCCTCCTCCATATCCATCACTACATAATCACCAGGCACAAAGAACTTGCCTACCTGTACCGGTACATCCTCAACTATCCCCAGCGGTAAGCGAGTGGAGGCGTCTGCTAACTGTAGGGTCATGCGAGTGGGTCTGAGCTCACCTACCCCGATCCTCTGAAAAACAGTGTGAGGCATGAGGCTCACACTGGCGCCCAAGTCGCATAACGCCCTTCTGATGGTTGCCTTCCCGATGGTGCAAGGGATGGTGAACTTTCCCGGATCTCCAAGCTTGGGTGGAAGCTCCCGACTCACCACCGCGCTGCATTCATGATTGAGTTGCACGCTCCTACAGTCCTTTAAGCTCCGCTTGTTGGACAAGATGTCCTTCAAGAATTTTGCGTAAGACGGCATTTGTGCGAGCGCATCGGTGAAGGGTATGGAGATAGTCAGTTGCTTGAGGACCTCCATAAATTTAGAGAATTGCTCATCTAAACGGTTCTTAGCGAGCCTTTGTGGGAATGGAACCTGCGGTTGGTATGGCGGCGGGGCCGTTGTCGCTTTACCCTTGTCCTTCGCTGGCAAGACTGACTCGGCAGGCATAGAGTTCTGATTCGCTTGCCCCTCAGTTACCACCTTCTGCGGTCCTTGAGAGGAAACTGAGAGGTCGGGATTAGGCGGCAGAGGGTCTGTTTGCGCCTGCTGAAGAATTGGCTGGCCACTGGGGAAATCCTGCGGGCCGCAAGAGGCGTCCTGCGGGCCGCAGAAATCGGCGACAGGATGGGTTTTCGCTGGTTCTGGCTGGGATTTAGCGGCTGCTGGTTTTGTAACAGCCTGGTCCTCCTCTTCCGGCATGGGCGGATCAGCGTACTGCGTGCCACTCCTAAGTGTGTGAATGGCCTTCACTTCGTCATTAGGGTTCACTGGCTGACTTGGCAGTGAGGCTGTGGTCTCGGGACTCGACTCTACGCCTACACCTCCTCCCGACATCCTTGCTAGTTTCTCATTAAGAGCCTGCATCTGCTCGAATATCATCTGGTTCATCTTACCCTGCTCTTGCATGAAGTTGTCGACCACGGCGGGTACAGCAGGTTCGGCAGGCTTGGGCACTTGGTGGGGAGGCACATACGGTTGACGGTAGGTATTGTTCGGCTGAGCGTTTCTGTTCTGGTTTTGGAAGTGAGCATTGTTGTAGAAGTTTCGGTTTCCACTTCCTTGCCCTTGGCTTTGGAATTTTTGAGGAGGGTTGTAATTGTTGGTACCGAAGTTGGGACGGTCTGGTTTCTCTCTCCAGCTTTGGCGGTCTGCTGGGTCATTGGAGTATGATCGCGAGAACGGAGGTCTGGGGAAGAAGGAGGGCTCGTTGTTGAGAGAATGCACGTGCTCTTCCTCCCCCTCAGGTTGACGCAGCGGGCAGTGGTCATAATCATGAGAATCCTCCCCGCAAAGCGTGCAAGGTTCAACCTGTACCGCCTTGGCAGACACCTTCTGCTGGTCTGTCTGCTTGTCCATCCGAAGCTGCAGGGCTTCTAGCTTGGCTTGTATGAGGGCAAGTTGATCCACCTCGTACCGCCCTTTCGATCCTCTGCTGGTCTCCCTGCTGGACTCCCGGTTGGACCACTGCTGCTGGTGGGCTGCCTTCTCAATAAGCTCCAGGATTGCACGCGGTCGCAAATCTGCTATCGATCCACCTGCACTATAATCAACTAAAGCGCGACTCTGCGCAGTCAGTCCCTCATAAATAGCATCAACAAGCATCCAATCAGAGAAATTATGGTGAGGGCAGGACAGACATAACCGGTTAAACCTATCCCATACCTCGCTTAGAGACTCATCATACCCTTGTTTAAATGAGGAAATTTCAGCCCGAACCTTGGCAGTTCTCCTAACAGGGTAAAATTTCTGTAAAAATTGAGCAGACATTTCGGCCTAGGTACCAATTGAGCCTTTAGGGAGAGAGTTGAACCAGAATTTCGCTTTGTCCTGAAGAGAGAAAGGGAACAAGGCTAGCTTGACGTAGTCTGGCATCGTAGCGAGGTGCTTAACGGTCCGGCAGGCTTGGTAGAAGCTGTTCAGATGGTCATGAGGATTCTCGGACTCCAGCCCGTGGAAGCAGTTCTGCTGGACGAGTGTAACTGCACCCGAACCGAAGTTGGGAGGGTCTCCTTGCAACTCCGGCAGAACGATGGGACCTTCTGAGTCGTCGACTCTGGGACTGTGGTAGTCTCGGAGTGTCTGCGGCTCTGCTTGTCTTCGCTGCCGCTCGGCTTCTGCCTCTCGCCGGAGTTGGCGGACTTCCTCTTCAAGCTCTCGCCGAGCTGCTTCAGCAGCTTGCCTCTGCATTTCTGCTTCTGCGGCTTGCAGCCTGAGCTGCTTCCGCTCCAAGACGTTGTCACCCATGTCAGATGACGATGTGGTTTCTGAGTCAGATGAGTCTGGGCTGACCCTCGCTGGCAGCGGATGGAATTTCGGGCTCCTGCGTCCGCTTCTGAGAAAATAGTCACCAAAGGGAGGGTATTGTGCCAGTGCCTGTCACCTGAAACAGAAAAAGAGAGAAAAGAAAAAGAAAATCAGAATTCGAAAAGAAAATAAAGTAAGGTTTAGAACTAATGTCGCCGTCCCCGGCAACGGCGCCAAAAAGCTTGATGTCCTAAAAGATATAGGCTTTTAAATTTGTTACTCGAAGCAGAACACTCGATCGCAAGCGTACGATCTCGTGTAGTACAATCGAGGTCGAACCACAAGGACGGGAATTAATTCTAAACCAGACTTCAATCGCAATTCAAATCCTAAATAAAGTGGGGGTTTTTGAAAGGTTGGTTTAAACAGTAGCAGATGCAAACAGTAAACAACAAGTAAATATTGGAAAACAACTAATTAAAAAGGCGTCCTCAGGGTTTTCTGAATCTGTTTGGTCTCTGGATTAACTTCTTGCGACCCGCAGGAAGGTTTCTTGCGGGTCGCAGGGGTTGGTTAGAGATTCCAAAACTACCTGTTACCCACAGAATAACTCCTGTGAATTACGAACAGTTTTGTAATCTCTGTCTTACACTTTCTGCAGATCCTTGCAGGCCGCAGGATGTCTCTTGCGGTCCGCAGGAAATCTGACAGAGAGCAGTTCTGGTTCTGGTTCAATGTTTGACTCACGTTATCAATTCTGAATCAAACCAGCAACAGTACAAGTCCTCAACTTTCGTATTTTGGTTCTTCTAACAATACCGGTTCAACAGAAATTCGTGGATCTATTTCTAAATCTACGTTCAAGTTACTTTTATATCTAGGATTCGGTTCCACTTTCTTAAGAACCGCATTTTTACCGTTCGGTTACTCTTGGACAACAAGTTATCAATCCAAACAGTGTAAATAACAATTCTTGCAAATATGATACTCTATTGACCAACTAAACCTTGTGCCTAATCTACAGGTTTGCCATACAACAAGCATGATATTCTATTAACCAACTAGATTTTGCTCGCAATCTACAGGTCTATCACATCAACAAGTCAAGTCAAACACACTTAATCATGAAAATCACAAGTAACATGAAAATAACGTAAGTCTCACAATAAGAAGTCAATCCATTAACACAAACTTCATCATCTACCCTAAGAACTAAAAGACTACTCGCTCATGGCGAGGGAAAACAAAGAAAGCAAAACAAAGAAGAAGTTCATGATACTAAAGAACCGAAGAAGAACTAGCGTGGCTTCAATCTTCAGCGTCTCCAAGAAGTCCTCTCGAAATCTCCTCGAAAGATGGTGAAGATCGACTCCCAAACACGCTCTCCTCTGGTCCCTGGCGGCTAGGGTGAAAGAGACAGAAAGTAAGATGCCAAAACCGTCCAAAAGGATGGTTTAAATAGCCAAAAAGGCGGCAGAAACAGAAGCAGCGCTGCCGCGGGTCTTGCGGCCCGCAAGAAGTCGGTCTTGCGGCCCGCAGGAAGTGAGTTCCAGTGCAGAATTGCTCTCCAAGGCTTCAAATCGCGTCCAAGTGGCTCCAAAAGCCCAATTTACCTGAAACATGGACAGAATTGAACAAGTAACTGGAATCTAAGAATTCTAACACTAAAATGCAATTAAACTCGGGATTTTAGGTCGAAAACAAGGTACAAGTCTGGTGAAATGCATATATGAATGCGGTGCATCAGTTGACTTCCATGTCACGATTTGGTTGACTTCTATGTCACGATTTGGTTTCGGATTGACTTCTGGGTCACGCTTGGTTTGGTTGACTTCTAGGTCATGCTTTTGAAATTTGAGTTTGCTTGATCCCGTCCAATTAGGCCAAATCAATTGGGTTTTGACTTGAGTTTAAGGTTTGAATTTAGAGGATTTGAGTTTTGGTATTTGGAATTGAGGTTTTGGCATTTGGGTTTTGCGTATGAGTTTTAGTGTTTGAAGTTTGGGATTTCAGTCTTGGATTTTAGGATTTGGAATTTGGGTTTGAGTTTTGGGATTTTGGGGATTTGGTGTTTGGGCCTTGGTATCTGAGTTCTGGGTTTGTGGGTCTTGACTTGGCCTAATTAAGACATAGATCAAGCGCGACGGTGATCTATGCATATCTCACGCAAACATGAAAGTCCCTGCTTCGCTAGGGACACGTGGCGTTCGTCCAAGGCGTCTGAGGCTGATCGACGATCCGGGGACACCGACGGCTTTGCCTTGCCATGAGAAGTGCAACGGTGGGGTCAGATGGGGCCGAAGACGACCGGAGCTGGGGCGACACCATCACAAATTAAGTGGTTCAGTGCCCCTAAACTGCTCTAGAGTTGGTTTCGTGATTCGCATTCCGCATAGTCAAATGAACTCGAAACATAGTCAAACTTTTTGAATATGTTGTTCAACATACCTATTTTATATGTGCAAGATTCAATATGTGGTGTATGTTCAAAACGAAGGAGAAATCGCAAGAGGAAAGTAGCACCATGGCCAAAAAAACAGAAACAATTGAAAGAAAGCTTGAGCACTTGTAAAATTCACAACAATACACCAAAAATCCAAAAAAATGTAAAATTTGGTCAAGAAGCACTTCATATCATTTATTTCGTGTGTGTAAACTTACTGGTACAAAATGTGTTTAAAAATGTGTGGAAAAAGGGATTTTTTTTCTTTTTTACTGCTGCCAATACTAGTAACTGGAACAGCAGCATTGTCAGGGATAGATCAGTCCCTTGCTTGAAAAGTTTGTTAACAGTGCACCATTTTCTTTCTATGGATATTTAGATGAATGTTTTGGGACATTTGTCATGTTGAACATTTCTCAATTTGGTGATGTTTTAATACACTTTTGAACCAATCTCATCGTAGGGGCAAATCTGGAAACGATGCTGCTATTTTCTTAGAATATTTATTTAAGGGCCTTAGACTTGGAATTTTTTAATAAAACTTTTTGTGGAAGTACAACTAAACGTGTATTGCAAGAATATAAAATAAAATAATATGGTCCAATTCTCAGGACAAAGCAGTTTTTTCATTCTTTTCTGGGTATCAGCAGTTTGACAGTTTGATTTTCTTGTTGGACTTTGAAAAATCATATCAGTTCACAGAAAATCTCAAAAATGGTAAAACTTTGACAGACCTTTATTTGTGTGTTATTTACATATGCTGAAGTTTTGAAAGCATTTGGACAACCAGAGCTAACTCTTTTCATTTTTCGTGTGAATTATGCTCCAAAGTGGTTGTTTCTATTTCATTGCAAATCAGCCCTTTTATTTACGAGAGAAATCCTTGTAAGTTGGAATTATAGCCAAATTGCATCAATTTGTGTGAAGTGGTTTGGGCCGGTTCTTATATGTATACCCTTGCAAAGATTATGCACGGCTATACATGTAGATTAAAGGAAACTTGCAAAGACCTTACAAACTTTCCTTCATCCCCAAACCACTTTAGCACAGATTGGGCGAAGTGAGTACAATTCCAACTAGCAAAGATTATGCAAGTTGGTTTTTGTCACTTGTGTGCAACTTGTGCAAAGATTATGCACAAGTTACACATAGTGAATTTCAGTTGTTCAAAAATTCCTCGTAGCAATCCTTTGTTGGCCGAAACTTGATTCTTCTTTGCAAATATATGCAAATCAGCTTGAGAGATTAAGAGCACGATGTGTTCATGATAGAATACTTGCAAAGATTATGCAAGTGTTCTCTTTTTCTCAAGCTCATTTGCACAGATTGTGCAAAGAAGAAGATCAACTTTCAGCTAGCAAAGATTTTGCTAGTGAGTGTTTATTCACATAAGCATGGTTTGTGCAAAAATTATGCACTACCCACACTTAGTGCTTGGATGTGAAATCTGTTCAAGGAATGCAAATTTCTTTTCAGTTTACTTTTTTTTTTTTTTTTTAAGATGCAACATCATGGTAACCAGTCCATTTTTAATCACACATGAGTAATTTGGGCAAAGATTATGCACAAATTACACATGGTGAATCCCAAACATTGTTTAGTACTTTATGTCCATTTTATTTCATCCGTTCCTCTGCCGAGTTGCAAAGATTATGCAATTTCAGCAAAGGAATTTTGTGAGTTATTAAGTGACAGAAGAAACAAGAAAAAGAAAGAAAATAAGAAAGCAAACATGAAGAACAAGCAAATAATCGAAACAACAATTTGAACAACCGAGATCATGAGGAGGGGGCTGGAAACCCCTCTGATCAGCACCCTGGTGAGGATCTCACCAGCCCAACCACAGCAAAGATTATGCCAATGGCCGGGTGTGCTACATCAGAGTTGAATCAGCCCCCCCTTCTGCAAAACCAATTTCACCCTTCTTTTACAATACCTTGTAATGATTCTATTGGATTTTGTTACAATTCAGCAGCTTAGCTACGATCCTAACTCTCACTACTGCCTAGAACTTTTTATACAGAGAATGGAAATCAGAGAAAGGGAGTAGTACTTGTGAACTTATGGGCGGTTTTCTTCTTCCTGCTGGAAGCTTATGGGGGTTCAAGGCTTTCTTCAAATTGCTGCTGCGGAGCTCCTTATATAGGCAGAGGAATGGCTGGAGGTGCTGCTGATGCGGCTTACCCCATGTGAAGTGGGCCCCTCTCTTTTTGACCCTTGCCTCAAATCAAAATTAATGACAATGTCTGCCTTGCACAGCCAGACAGCATTATAGTAGGCAGCTAGGAGGCATGGAACATCTCAATCCAGTAAGTTGCCTTACAAGTTACTTTGCTCTTGTCAAACCTTTGTCTGATTTCCTGCATCCGTTTCCTCCTTTCAAAATTCGAGAGTGCCTCAAACTCAGAGAGACAGGAGAGGATTTTGCTTCAGAGACCAATGCCGGTTTGCAACATCAGATCCAGAGCTTGGGAAGAGGGTTGAAAGGCAGCAGCTTTCGGTGACTGGAAGCTAGTCCTTAGCTCGGTGCTCAGCTCATTAATGGCTCGGTGTTGTCTTGTCAACATTTCTTTTTTATTTGAGGAAGAGAGGAGGACGGACTAGGCAGAGGCGAGCTGCTTCATCCTGGGCTTTAGCGCATGTCTTCTCATTTATGATTCTTATGTGAACTTCTTTCCTGGATGCATCGATGGTCTATGGATCATTCTGGACAATTAACTCACTTAGCCAGTATCAGATTAACCATGTGGGCCTTCTTGTTTTCATGACCAGCCACCTCTAGTTTAATCATTTCATCTCTTGCCTGCCCAAACTGGGCTTGTCGTGCTTGATACCCACAAGCTGAGTATCCAAACTTATGGACTCACAAGCTTATGAATCAAAAGGCTAGCCCAATTTGACTTTAATCATTTATCTTGATTTGATTTAATCAATCAATTCCCTTTAATTTGGTCTGATCAAATTAATTCGACGGCTTAGTTAGTTGCCCGTGCTTGACTTAACACACTCCATACAATGCTCAACACCTTGATCATGCGTTCATCATATGCGGGCCCCATTTGTCAGATAGTATCGAGTAATTGTGAAGATCGAGAGCATGCTTAGCTAGTTTGGTATTTTTAAGATTCGGTATCCGACTAGTTTACGGAATGAGCAAGCACTCAAAACATCCATCCTTTCAAGGTTCGGTAGCCGATTAGTTTACGGGATGATCAAGCACTCGAGATTATATCCCTAATCGGTATTTTATTTCCAAATTGCAAATTTTGCTTCTTGTCAATTCAATTCTATTTGTATTACACACTAAACAATCTTATATTTAAATATTAAATTAGGAAAATACCAAAGACACGCCTTGCTTGTGAACAACTCGTAGTTTTAGAGATAAACAAAGTCTAGTCCGGTTTTGCCAACTGTCCCTGTGGATTCGACCCCGCACTATACTTCAACTTGGTCGTACTCTTGCGGCCAATTTGTCGTCTAGTAAGGACTTTAAAAGTAGTCTACTTTCTAGTGAACACACCTCACCTCTCTCCTCTATCAATCTAAAAGAGTTAGCCTCCACACATCACCTCTCTCCTCTACCAATCTATCAATGTCATTTTGGCAGTGACATTTTGGCAATGACATTTCTTGGAAGAGAAGTCTTTTGGAGTTAGTAGGGAAGTGACGGGATCTAGCCGACGAGCGAGAACAGGCACGTGAATCCCTAGAGCTGATCTTCACACTGTTTTATCTATTTTACTTGTTGTGATTGATTCGTATTTCTTGTATTACATGATGACTTGTCTTGTTAGTTAACTTGGTTGTTTGTGATTGTTACAGCCATGTATGGTGATGTGTATTTTTGTGTAGCTTTTAATAGCCCTAAAATATGCTAAAATCGTGTAGCAAGCGCACAACAATTATAGTATAGTCTGGGGTGTCGAACTACAGGGACAAATAATTAGTAGATTCAATTCTAATAAACTAATTAAAAAACAAATGCTTTCAAGTAAACTAAACCTAATTAAAAAGTAAATAGCAAGTTAAAACCAATTTAAAAGTAACAAGATGATTAAAGTTGGAGGAATTAGGACCTAGGAATTCACTTAACCACTTGATTAAATAATTTATTATCTTGTTACAATTTAAACTAAAAGTCCAAACCATTTTTGAGGGTTTCTAAATCCTTTTGTAGTAGACTTCTACTCTCGTTACTTCATTTACCCTAACTTAACCAAATCGGATACCAACTTTCGTCACCTATCCTATTGATCTTGTTGCATTTAAGTTTCGTGATTTAGCCTTAACCTAACTAACTAATTATACTTCCACTCTCTCTATTCACCTAATTACCTAGCTTCGATTATGGTTTTCCCATTAGAGTTTACACCTCCACTCTCGCTACTTCATGCAAAATCTAGGTTTACTCTATGATTTTCTATCTAAGATTCAATTATATCCCATGCATAATTAAAGAGACATTCGCGACTATCTAATCAATTATGACATAATCAATTCATGAAAGCAAAGACTAAGATATAACAATTAAATCACACAAAGCAAATCAACAACGCAAATGATGCAATAAAATAAACAAATATCATAAATCAAGGTTACAAGTTCATCCCTAGGAAGTGGGAGTCAGCCTAGAAACATAATGAAATAAAGCATAAAAAGGGAGATAAGAGTTACCGCCCTTTTACACGCTTCACAATGGACTCAACCTATGCTAGCTCTTCTAACTCCAAGCACTTGATGTTAAGCATCAAGACTTGGTACCCTTTTATAACCTAAAACTATGTCTAAATTTTTCCTAAAATGCAATACAGGATATCTAAAATTGATTGGAGTCCCGAAAATAACCGCAATCGTAATTAGAACGACAAAAATAACAAAAGCTGCCAAATTTGGCTCTCTGCAACCGCCTCTACGCCCTTAGAGGTGGTCGTGGGGGTTATTTTGGGCCCCTGCGGCCTCAGAGGAGGTTGCAGAGACGTCCAGAAATCTGTTTTCGACCCATTTTGCATTCCGTCGATTCCGCTCGTCGGCGATCATCTCCGATATGCTCCAATTTGTTCTAGAATCTCCAAAAATGCCAAAAATAAAGAAACAAAAGTTAAAGTATCAAAGTCCTACGATAACCAAGTTAATTCACATGTAATTGATAATTTTCCCAAGTAAATCCCTATCCTAATATGCAATTAAATTGGACTTATCATATGGCTAAACTCGTAGTTTCTAGGATTAAGATGATGTTGTGACTTTGTTTCTGGTTCTATGTGATTTTTAGTTATCTTTTATTTTAGTTCTCTGTGTATTGTGTATGAATTGCAACTGCATCTATGCCAGGATTGTGTGCTCGAACAGGTAACCAGTAGGTACTGGCCATACCCTAGGTTTTAAGCCTTAGTACTCATGTGATTAGGTCTGGTTTGTATTCAAAGTGGGTTAGAGATCCGAGAGGGCAACCAGACAAAACACGAGAGCTGAGTCTTATGCTACCCGAGAGGGAGGTATACTTTGGGGCACCAACACTGGAACTTAGGTTGGGCTTACAAGCGAGAGCTGCAGTATGTACCTCTGTTGGTTTGAACTGTGTTTGGAATTACGCCTAGAAGCGAGAGCTTCGGTTTGGTCCTTGATATTGCTTTAAACCAAAACTAAACGAGTTAATATGAAAAGAATCCCTAATAACAGTTTACTTGAGTTGCGCACTAGTCGTACACGAGAGTGACGACTAGTACACTTTTATCTGACAGATGCAAGAGCGCGGTTCAGTTAGTCGTGTGAATTGTACGTGAAAGGTACAGTTAGCGTGGTTCGAGGCCAAGTATCGACTAGTCCAACATCGTGGAAACGCTCTTTTAATTAGTGCATTTATCCTTTATTGTTTTGATTATTATTTAGAAAAATTACAAAAATACCCCTATTGAAGAACAAACCCCCTAGTTTTAGAGATAACCAAAGTCTGGTGCGGTTTTGCTAATTGTCCTTGTGGATTCAACCTCAAACTATGCTACAACTTGGTCGTACGCTTGCGACCGAATTGTTGTTTAGTTAGGATTTAAAAGTAGTGAAATTTCGAGTTAACAGTATGGGTGCTTGTTGACACGACCTACCAAACATAAAAAAAGTCAAGACATAATTTATTTTGTGTTACGATATGAAGAGTTTTATGAGTGGGTTCATATTGATATGAAAAATGCGCTTGTTGAAGCATACCTACTATAACGTCAAAATGGTTTTTCCCAAGAAAAATTAAGTAAAGTATCATTCCTATTACGTCCACTACCACCTTGTTTAGGCGATTGTGAGATCTACCAAAGTAGACACAAGAGCTTTATTCCTTGGTAATTATGGGGATGCAAATTAGCAAGGAAAACGTAATATGGTTCTCTTAACGAAGTGGCCATAAAAGTTATGGACTTCGGGATACGAATTTTGTACTGTTAGAATTGGCCCGAATTGTTTTGGGCCTATGGGCTTGTATCTTTGTTTCTATTATATATGCATGATGCATGAACTAAGGATAGATGAGAGAAAATACATTTTACTTGGCAAAATTCTGCCCTTTCCCCCTCTTTGCTCCACCCTCAAAACCCTAGGTTGCCGGGCGGCGGCCTCCCCCGGCCGTGTTCTCACCAAATTGTCATAATAAACTGGTATCAGAGCTTGGTTTCGACGTTGTTGTGCATCTCCGACTAGTGGCTTGGTGATTTTGTCTCTTGCTTCTGGCTTCCGCTAGTAGACGATCCATCATCTCCATTTGCTTCCTAGCGTAGCCAACCTGTGAGCCGCGGTTGTGAGCGAGAAATTCAACAAAGTTGTTGCTTGCTGCGCATCACGTTGAGATCAAAATTCCCTCTTCGAATTTGTTATCGTGAGAGCAAACTAAGGTTTGGATTTTTCCTCTTTGCTTGGTTGGCGCTTGGCAGCTAGTGCCAGAACCTTGTTCAATTTTGTTGCTTCCGAATTTTATTTTTGACGCACCACACATCTGATGATATGGCCTTTATCAGTAATGGTTAATTAAGTGTTTGGCTTAAGGTGTGGTGATTTATTTTAAAATTTTGGGTAAATTGTTGAACGGGTGTCTCGATAAAAATTGTGGAGATTTGTTGATCCGGGTGTTTGTCAATTGTAACGGAGATGTGCGTTGGGTAATTCGGTGAGATTTTGGGGTGATCCAAAAGTTTGGTAACTTTGTGTTGTTTGTGAAGGATATGATCTTGGAGACATTCGGGATTTACATTTTGTTTTTGGGTATTGTGTTTGTATCCATTTGAGCCGACTTGCAGAAGAGTTTTTCTGTGCAGTAACCATCTTTGGGGCCGGTATTGGTATGGTGATGGTTATAGTGCATGACGGGTGTTCGGTACTTGATGGGAGTACGGCACCTCTCGGGTTTGATAAAGAACTTGTTCTGTGTCTGGTATGTCGGCATTTGTGTGCTCTCTTTTGTGAAGCCAAATGTTTGCCACCATAAGGTTTAAGTGACTAGTTTCAACATTGTTGGGTTGGTATTAAGGCAATGTTATGCATTGGAACCGACCATTAAGGGATTGAGATAGTCATCAAGAAGGTGGAGTTGTCGGTTTAGGTTATGTGTTAGAGAGCTTGACATCATTTACCCTTTTGTGGTTCGGGTACTTGGATGTTTGTTGCGGCCTCCATTTCACTCTTGAAGGAGTGGTGTTTGATGTGGTCGGATGTTTCCGGCTTGACATAGTCTTTGTTACGGTGGTTGATGGTACCTTCGTTGTCCCGGTGTTTGGGATGTTGGATGCTCCATGTGATTTGGAGATTTGGATTGGTACCATTGTTGTCCCGGATTTGGGATTTGAGTTCTCCGTGAGATTTGGAGTTTGTGCCACCGATGCGAGGTTTGCATCTGGGACTATGTTGTTGTCACTCTGGAGGTTGACCAACTTGGATTTCAACCTGTTTGTTCACTGTTAGCTTCGAGGGCACCGAGTTCGAGTTTGTAGCAATCGTTTGAGGCTATGGAGGTGTTCGTCCTCGTGCTTGAGTCTCGCTTGGATTGCATCAAGGTACTTCTTCGGTGTTGCCTTTGTTTGTGCTTGGTCTAGCATTGGATGCTTGGAGCACTATTTCGGCTAAGGTGGAGCTCGTTTGGGTTGTTTTGTTGTGACTCAATGTTGGAGTCTGTTATGTTTCGGTTGCTAGCTTTTGCTAGTTGTATCTTTATGCATTTAGTATTTTGTTTAGATTAGTTTTATAATTAGTTTGTTTTTTGTACAATTCGGTCCAAGGTGGAGATTGTTAGAATTGGCCCGAATTGTTTTTGGGTCTATGGGCCTTGTATCTTTGTTTCTATTATATATGTATGATGTATGAACTCAGGATAGATGAGAGAAAATACATTTTACTTGGCAAAATTCTGCCCTTCCCCCCTCTTTGCTCCACCCTCAAAACCCTAGGTTGCCGGGGAGGCCAGTCGGCGGCCTCCCCCGGCCGTGTTCTCACCAAATTGTCATAACATGTACTTTGGATAGTAACAAAGTAACCAAGAGTTGCATGGTTTATGCAATTAGCAAAGGTTGTGCTTACCTAATAATATGTCAAAGTGCATGTTAAAGCATGGCTTATCACATAATTATAATGGGTCTTGGTCTCACTGCAAAACGGAAAATATTTATAGTAGTGGGAGTTTTAAAGTATGAAACACTTACCTAGCTCAAATATCATTGTAGATGTCTGAAACCTGATTTATCTCTTTGAGAAGGGGAAACTCAGAGCCGATGGATCCGACTTTGATGAATGGTACAAGAAGTTTCTTGTAACTATTGAATAGAAGGCCCTTGAAAAGCCTATTTTTTAAAATAAAAAAAAATAAGAAATCTTATTTTTAAAAGTAAAAAAGAAAAAAACTTATTTTCAAAGCTAGTAAAACCGGGTCCTAGAACCCGGCCTACGGGCTTAGGCTGGGTCTTGGGAACCCGGCCCACAGGCCAAGGCCGGTTCCTAGGGACCCGGCCTAATGTCTGAATTTTTTTATATATATTTTTTTAGATAGATCTCGTTGTTAGCTTTCCATAGCCGCGAAGTTTGCTCCGATCGGAGTTTCCTATCAAAAGTTATGCCCGTTTGAATGTTAAGTGCCCGAAATATAGGATAAGATTCAGTATAAAATTCAGATCAATATACATGATAATTATTTATAAAACCGTATAAATAAATATTAAATATTAGAAATAATATTAGAAAAATGATATAAAGAAATAATTTAAATTTATGAGTGATGCTTCTACGGATCAAAAAAAAAATTCAATTAAGCGAAATCAATATGCGAACAGATATCGGCCCTTAATTTTGAAAAGGGCAAAACTGTAATGTCTCTGTTTAATATTTCCGTTAGCATCTCTCCGCTTCCGTTAGCTTTCTCTTTCGTCCCTTCCTTTTTCTTTTTCATCTTCTTTCTGCGATCCAGAGAAACAGCGGAGAGGCGCTCGAACCACGGAGAGAAGACGAATCTGGAACCCTCGTCAGTCGTCTCTGTCATTCCAGTCGCGCCGGTCGAGCTCTCAGTGGATCACGCTCTCGGTCGCGCTCTTGGTCGATCACGCTCTTCCTCTTCTGCGCACCACTGGTATTGGTCTGGTACCAAAACTGTCCTAACCAAGCATGATGTTGAACACTAGATGCCAGCCCATTTTGTATAAATTAGATCAAATTGAGTGTGTCTGAGTGTTGGTTGTGAGGAAACGATGCACTGTGGTATGAATTTGGAGCATGACACAGTGCAAAAAATCGAGTCAGAAAGCAACTCGGTATCAGGGCTGGTACCACAACCCAAAAGCACGGTGGTGCTCACGGCTACCGGCTGCTCCTCTGATGCCAGCGGTGTTAGTGTTTATGTACTAGAGAAACATACATATTTATATTTACATATATATGGTATTCGCTTGTTCATGGTTATTCTTATTTGGATGTTTTATTCATTAGTTTCCTTGAATTGATGTTACGTTATGGCTTGTGTCGTTTACGACAAGAGCAAGTGATATGCCATGATGGGTATGACGTCAATTCTAAAACTGCCCTGATCTATGATAACTAGCATGGTACTCTAGTTGGTCGGATAGGATCAGCATATGAGTCTAGCAGATGGGTTTGTATCACGTCCCATTGATAGCGCGGCTATCAACTAGATCATATGGATGCATGTGCACATTCTCTGTGACATGGCATTGGACTGACCGCGACAAGAATATGACAAAAGGAATGTGTTATGTCATTCATATTCTTGTCAGTGTTGGATTCACGGTTGAGGTTGTCATGACCAAATATCATAACTGCACACTGTGACTAGTTTCCTATCCCAACCGTAACAGGTGGCATAAGGGATTCCAGTTCGGTTTGTAGAATTGGTAGCTTGGATCATGGATGATCAAGATACTGGAATGTCTCTCATCATAGATGAGTTATGATATCCTCTGGGCCCCTTGACATTATGGATTACACTCGCGCGCAATGATTAATATTAGTCATGTGTTTAATCTATATGGACGTCAAGTAAATGATATAGTCGTGAGGATGACACAAAATCCTGCCTCGGACTGATCTTGGATATTCATATGACATAGAATCAACACAAGTAAGGTACTCTTACTCAGGATCAAGATACTACGTGGACGTGCGTACTGTCTGTATCATTTGGGGATCGTCACGTGGATGGCTTGACACTGATGATGATCAGCATTGAACAGGTAGATGAGAATCACTGTTAATGCAACCCAACATGATCCAGATCCCTATAAGGTCACACCTACAGAGGCTCTCGACCATTAGTCCTGTTCAGGTTCGTGTCACGTCGGCGAACGTGTAACGAGTGATGGCAATAAGTCAAATCAGGCGCGGCCTGACTTGAGCTTGATTGGGCATCATGATAACCTGAATATCATCATGGCTATGATGTTTTGATCTTATGTCTCGAACATATGAGAGAATACTTGTCATTTGGTTCTGTCAGCAGTTCCGTTATAACGCAACATATGTTGCGTTATAACGGAATCTGTGACAGAAATCTGGTTCTGTCAGGTGTTGCGTTATAACGCAATATTGGGTGCGTTATAACGCAACCTGACAGAAAGGCAGATTAGGGTATGTGATTAGGGTTTCCTTAATCACTCTTGACAAGTATAAAAGGGAAGGTTTCATGCACGAAAAAGTAAGTTTTTCCCAGCCACCTTTCTTCCTCTCTCTCTCTCATGTGTTGAGAAATCTCCTCTATCAAACCTAGGGTTTAGGGTTGAGATTCGTGCGAGAAAAAGATCGAAGGACCCGCCGTCAACGTTCTTCTTGCCTAGACGGACGGTGGTGGTCGAACCTTTGGTGGACAAGGGCGACGCGCAACCGGACAGCACACCGAGCAACCGTTTACGCGTCAAAGGTATAACTACTGCCTCTCTATGCATGTTATTGTGTAGATCAGCGATAAGTCGTTCGTTTGGCAAGATCTGATTGAACTGCACATGCTTTGGTTAGAAAAATTTTAATTTCCGCATCTCTAGCCATCGTGCTATTCCTTTCAGTGGTATCAGAGCCAAGGTTGGCCAAACTTGAACTGATTTGTTGCTTTGAGGCGATATTATGCCTTGCAATTGAGATTAATCGATTTGATAAACACGTGAATAATTGTTAGAGTAGATAATTGATTGAATTGTGCCCTTAAGGCCTTAGATTAATTTTTTAATAAATTTGAGGATGTCACAGTACTTGATTGACATGTTTTGTGATGTGTTTGGATCGTACAAAGTGACGGTTTTGATCGCGGATCGAAACGGTAAGGGGCAGGGTCTGAAAACAGAGAGGTTCCGTTATAACGCAACTGTCGGTTTTGCAGATTGATCCGGCGAGATCCGTTATAACGCAACCTGTGACAGAGGCTGAATTTAATTAGTTATTGCTTAATGATTATTACCTGTTTATAAATTGATTAGATCTGATTACTCTACTTGCAAAATGTCTTGTATGTGTGTATGAGAATGTTTGCAGGTGCGGGATATATGGCCAAAGATCAATGCCTTGTGTGATGTATTGATTGTTTGTGAATGTTTGTAATGCGGCCTCGGTGCCCCGTGGTATATTAATGTGTTAATTAATTAATTTGAGGCCTGCGTGCCCCAAGGGTTAATTGGGTAGCATTAATATATGTTTTTCATTTCATATCGCTTTAAGGAATAGTTTTATTTCTAGTTAGGATATGGGAATGGAAAAACAGGTACCAAGCTTAGAACTCGCGCGATCTCGGCGGATGGAGCTTGGAGCGGGGCCATATATCTCGCGGGGCTTGTATGCCCTAAATGCTTGTCAGTTGTTTGAGATTGTTGTGAATTTATTGCTATGGTTGAATCGTAGAATAAATAAGTATGGTATTCGGTTTTATCATACCCCACCAACTCGCAATTTGACCTGCATTAGTCCAACCAACCCAAGTACAATTTCCCGTTGCCTTCCTTATCCACCTCCCTAAACGAGCTCTTGGAGACTTGACCGAATTAAGTAGGAAGTCGAATTGAGGGAGTGACGGGTCGTGGGGTACGCCGTGCGTGCCGAACCAAATAAGGAGAGGTTACGACTTGGCAAAGGCCATGCCGACGCTGGCTTTGGGGATGGCATCGAGGTCGCGGACCTTGATGCGCCAAGAGTCGTGCGCAGCACGATTGACCCGGCGTGGTCTACCTAAAATAGGTTAAATTGTAATACCTAGCCGCCGCTGGACAACTTAACTGAAAATATGGATCTTGGACCTACTATGGTAATTGGACGAACTTTACAAACTATAGTGGAAGTTGTTTTCTTAAAAACAAAATGAATTTCATGAACTTAACTGCGATTTTCTCTTGTGGTAATTTTTGTAGACATGGCTAACACGAACTCCCTGCGTCCAGTCTTGGACCGCAATCCTCTCCGTTCCGATGGTGCCAACAACTCTGATTGGCTCCGGAACCTCAGGAATGTTCTGAAGAGAGAGAGGAAGGAGTACGTCTTGACTACTCCCCTACCGGAGGGCGAGGAAATGCCTCCGGAGTTCATAGTGGAGAAGGCGGCCACGGATACTGACCCGGCCGTCATGGCTAAGAATCCGGCTTACGTCTCGGTGCAGACGCACTTGGCAGACGAGTTGGACGTTGGGACTCTCTTGATCGCGATCATGGATCCTGAGCTGCAGAGGCGGTTCGAGGACATGCCTACGCACAAGATTATGCAACAACTCGCGGACTTGTTCGCTGAGCAGTTGCGAGTCGAGCGTTACAACGTGTTGACTTCTTTTGTCAACTGCCGAATGTCTGTGGGGAGTTCTGTATCGGCTCACATGCTTAAGATGATGAGCTACGCTGAGCAGCTGGAAAGGCTCGGCGCGCCTCTCCCTAGGGATCACACCGTGAATATCGTGCTCAATTCTCTCCCACACACCTTCAGCAGCTTTGTGACTCACTATCACATGAGTGGGATGGAGAAAACGCTGTGCGAACTTCATGGTCTCCTCAGGTCAGCGGAGGTGGACTTCAAGAAGGCGGGGCCTTCTAATGTCCTCACCGTGTCTGAGACTGGGAAGAAAGTCAAGAAGGGCAAGCGCAAGCCTAGGCCCAAGAAGAGCAACAAGGGCAAGGGCGTGGTCGCGGACCAGCCTAAGGCCGCAAAGGTAATCCCAGCTGACGCCGAATGCTATGAGTGCCATGGCAAGGGTCATTGGAGAAGGGACTGCCCCCAGCTCAAGACTAAGAACTTGATCCAAGGACCAGGTATCTATGTCTTTGAGACATATCTCGCTACTATTTCTAAGAACTGGATTTTGGATTCAGGTTCAGGTGCTCACATTGTTGGTTATGTGCAGGTGCTAAGAAATAGGAGACGGCTGAGCAAAGGGGAAATACAGATGCGTGTCGGCAATGGTGCGATTATATCGGCGACCGATGTTGGCGACGTAGATTTATCTTTGCCTACGGGCCTTATCTTACATTTATCTGAAGTGTATTTTTGTCCTTGCATTACTAAGAACATAATATCTGTATCGCGTATGGATTCAGATGATTTTGAGTTTACTATTAAGAAAGGTTTGATGAATTTTTCTTTGAATAGTTTACATTATGGTTCTGGTGTTAAAACAGATGGTCTGTATTTGCTCGACTTGGATACGCCTATTCTTAGTATACAAACCAAGAGACCGAGGATCTCAAATGAAAGCGAGGCTTTCATGTGGCATTGCCGCCTAGGTCATATAAATGAGAATCGCATTAAAAGGTTGAAAGAAGCGGGGCTTCTTGGCCAGTTTGAGATGGACTCACTGGACACCTGCGATTCCTGCTTGCTTGGCAAGATGACTAAGGCGCCTTTCAAGAAGAAAGGTGAAAGAGCAAATGACTTGTTGGGACTAGTGCACAGCGATGTGTGTGGGCCCTTAAGCATTAATGCCCGAGGTGGATACTCGTACTTTGTCACGTTCACTGATGATTTCAGTCGATACGGTTATGTCTTCTTGATGAGACATAAATCTGAAACCTTTGACAAGTTCAAAGAGTTTAAGAACGAAGTAGAGAATCAACTCAACAAGAAGATCAAGGTCTTGCGATCGGATCGCGGTGGTGAGTATCTAAGTCTTGAGTTCACCTCTTACCTGAGAGATTGTGGGATTGTCTCACAATTGACCCCGCCGGGGACTCCTCAATGGAATGGTGTTTCCGAGAGGAAGAACAGGACATTGATGGACATGGTCCGATCAATGATGAGTGCTGCAACTCTCCCAGCGTCGTTCTGGGGATATGCGTTGGAGACAGCCGCGTTCATGCTAAACCGTGTTCCGTCTAAGTCCGTGGAGAAGACACCATACGAGTTATGGTTTGGGAGGGTGCCTTCCTTGTCTTTCCTTAAGATCTGGGGATGCGAGGCATTCGTGAGGAAAGATAAAACCTCAGGAAAGCTCGATTCTAGATCGGACAAGTATTTCTTTGTGGGATACCCCAAAGAAACTCAGGGCTACTACTTCTTCCACCGGAATGAGAACAAGGTGATTGTTGCTCGTCATGGTGTGTTCTTGGAGAAAGAATTTCTCGCAAGAAAGAGTAGTGGGAGCAGCGTCCAACTTGAAGAAATTCAAGTGGAGTTGCAAAATGGAAACTCGAGTTTTCCACCCAGGGTTGCAGGGGTTAGTGGGAGCTTCTTAAGCCCTGATCCATCGCGGATGGAAGAGGCCAAAAAAAGACATTCCTGCCGAAACTCAAGTGAACACACCCTCGACTCCGGTTGAGGAAGTGCAAACTCGAGTAGACGAGGAAGTGCCTTTGCAGGATGTGCCTGAGCCACAACCTGAAGAAGCATCACAACCGCCTCCGAGGGTTATTCTTAGAAGGTCACAACGTGTGGTTCGTCAACCTGAAAGATGGTTGGGTCTGCATGAGATCACCAGTTTGGATACTGATGATCCTGTGAGCTTCGATGATGCGATGAGCAGACCAGATTCCGACTCGTGGCTGGAAGCCATGAAAGCCAAAATTCAGTCTATGTACGACAATCAGGTTTGGGACCTGGTTGACCTTCCTCCAAGCTTTAGGCCAATTGAGAACAAATGGGTTTTCAAGAGGAAGAGTGACAAAGACGGGAATTTGACTACGTACAAGGCCAGACTAGTGGCGAAGGGATATCGACAGATCCAAGGGATCGATTTCGATGAGACCTTCTCACCTGTCGCCATGTTCAAGTCAATTCGGATCCTTTTAGCCATTGCCGCATTTTATGATTATGAAATATGGCAGATGGATGTCAAAACCGCTTTTCTAAACGGCGATTTAGAAGAAGAGTTGTACATGGTGCAACCGTCGGGTTTTGAAGATTCATCAAATGCTAAGAAGGTGTGCAAGCTTAAGAGATCCATTTATGGACTTAAGCAAGCATCTCGGAGTTGGAACCTGCGATTCGATCGTGAAATCAAGAAATTTGATTTCAAGAAATGCGAAGAGGAACCTTGTGTATACAAGAAGGTTAGTGGGAGCTCGGTCGTCTTCCTAGTCCTATATGTTGATGACATATTGCTCATAGGCAATGATGTGCCAATGTTGAACGGGGTCAAGTCTTCATTGATGAAGATTTTCTCGATGAAGGACTTGGGCGAGGCAGTCTATGTGTTGGGAATCAGAATCTATAGGGATAGATCTGAGCGACTTATCGGATTAAGTCAAAGTACCTACATAGACAAAGTCTTGAAGAGATTTGGCATGGAAGATTCCAAGAAGGGATTTCTGCCTATGTCTCATGGCATTAGATTGAGCAAAAGTCAGTGTCCTTCAGGAACTGATGAGCTTGAGAAGATGAGTCGAATTCCGTACGCATCGGCGATCGGATCGATCATGTATGCCATGACTTGTACTCGCCCTGATGTTGCATATGCTTTGAGCATGACATGCAGATATCAGTCGAACCCTGGTTTCAAGCATTGGACAGCTGTCAAAAACATACTAAAGTATTTGAGGAATACTTCAGAGATGCTCCTAATCTATGGTGGTCAAACTGAGCTAGTAGCCAGGGGCTATACAGATGCTAGTTTTCAGACCGACCAAGATGATTTGCGATCGCAATCGGGATACGTGTACACGTTGAACGGTGGCGCTGTGAGCTGGAGGAGCTCAAAGCAAGAGTGCGTGACAGACTCTACCACCGAATCCGAGTACGTAGCCGCAGCCGAAGCCGCCAAGGAAGGGGTTTGGTTGCGCAAGTTCTTGCAAGAACTTGAGGTTGTTCCGAGTTCACTTGAGGCGATTGAGCTCTATTGTGACAACAACGGAGCTATCGCTCAAGCCAAGGAGCCGAGATCGCACCAGAAAAGCAAGCATGTCGACCGCAAGTATCACCTGATTCGCGACTTTGTGAATCGAGGTGATGTGAGAATCAGCAGGGTGGATACGGACAGCAACACAGCTGACCCGCTAACAAAGCCACTGTCTTTGGATAAGACGAATCTTCATAGATCGGCCATGGGCATTCGACGCCGCGTAGGCTGGGTCTGATGATGTAGTGGTTGTACTTTACATTTGTTTTGGGGTACACTTCACTGGACGTAGAGGATATGATGTCTCTAGTCCAAGTGGGAGATTGTTAGTGTTTATGTACTAGAGAAACATACATATTTATATTTACATATATATGGTATTCGCTTGTTCATGGTTATTCTTATTTGGATGTTTTATTCATTAGTTTCCTTGAATTGATGTTACGTTATGGCTTGTGTCGTTTACGACAAGAGCAAGTGATATGCCATGATGGGTATGACGTCAATTCTAAAACTGCCCTGATCTATGATAACTAGCATGGTACTCTAGTTGGTCGGATAGGATCAGCATATGAGTCTAGCAGATGGGTTTGTATCACGTCCCATTGATAGCGCGGCTATCAACTAGATCATATGGATGCATGTGCACATTCTCTGTGACATGGCATTGGACTGACCGCGACAAGAATATGACAAAAGGAATGTGTTATGTCATTCATATTCTTGTCAGTGTTGGATTCACGGTTGAGGTTGTCATGACCAAATATCATAACTGCACACTGTGACTAGTTTCCTATCCCAACCGTAACAGGTGGCATAAGGGATTCCAGTTCGGTTTGTAGAATTGGTAGCTTGGATCATGGATGATCAAGATACTGGAATGTCTCTCATCATAGATGAGTTATGATATCCTCTGGGCCCCTTGACATTATGGATTACACTCGCGCGCAATGATTAATATTAGTCATGTGTTTAATCTATATGGACGTCAAGTAAATGATATAGTCGTGAGGATGACACAAAATCCTGCCTCGGACTGATCTTGGATATTCATATGACATAGAATCAACACAAGTAAGGTACTCTTACTCAGGATCAAGATACTACGTGGACGTGCGTACTGTCTGTATCATTTGGGGATCGTCACGTGGATGGCTTGACACTGATGATGATCAGCATTGAACAGGTAGATGAGAATCACTGTTAATGCAACCCAACATGATCCAGATCCCTATAAGGTCACACCTACAGAGGCTCTCGACCATTAGTCCTGTTCAGGTTCGTGTCACGTCGGCGAACGTGTAACGAGTGATGGCAATAAGTCAAATCAGGCGCGGCCTGACTTGAGCTTGATTGGGCATCATGATAACCTGAATATCATCATGGCTATGATGTTTTGATCTTATGTCTCGAACATATGAGAGAATACTTGTCATTTGGTTCTGTCAGCAGTTCCGTTATAACGCAACATATGTTGCGTTATAACGGAATCTGTGACAGAAATCTGGTTCTGTGAGGTGTTGCATTATAACGCAATATTGGGTGCGTTATAACGCAACCTGACAGAAAGGCAGATTAGGGTATGTGATTAGGGTTTCCTTAATCACTCTTGACAAGTATAAAAGGGAAGGTTTCAAGCACGAAAAAGTAAGTTTTTCCCAGCCACCTTTCTTCCTCTCTCTCTCTCATGTGTTGAGAAATCTCCTCTATCAAACCTAGGGTTTAGGGTTGAGATTCGTGCGAGGAAAAGATCGAAGGACCCGCCGTCAACGTTCTTCTTGCCTAGACGGACGGTGGTGGTCGAACCTTTGGTGGACAAGGGCGACGCGCAACCGGACAGCACACCGAGCAACCGTTTACGCGTCAAAGGTATAACTACTGCCTCTCTATGCATGTTATTGTGTAGATCAGCGATAAGTCGTTCGTTTGGCAAGATCTGATTGAACTGCACATGCTTTGGTTAGAAAAATTTTAATTTCCGCATCTCTAGCCATCGTGCTATTCCTATCAAGCGGCACCACCGCTGGGTTTCCCTCGCCGCCACGAAGCCAGTGGTATCATCCGATATTTGATCAGCCGTAGATCATCGGAGATCGACCCCAAAGGGCCTTGGATGATCGCCATGTGTCTCCATAAAACAAAAGAAATTATGGGTTGGACGAAACAAAAACTTACCTTTGGATCCCCATCCAATAGCTCGGATTCGATTTTGCGAAACCAAGCGTTGGATAGGATCTGCAACCCCTCCCTTGTGAAGCAGGGACACCGGATACCCCAGCAGTCGGACGAAAATCAGATGGCCCGCCCTAGGATCTTCATCCAACGACCAGAAATCCCCAGCACACGCCAAACACTTGCATCGGATCCGAACCCCTCCTACAGAAAACAAGGAGAAGAACAAAGAAAAGCCTTGTATTTGGCCCAGTACGAGAAAGAGAAAGGAAAAGAGACTTGGCCCAATTCGGTCTAACAAATTATCGTTTTTTCAAAACTAAAATGACAAATGATTTCAAGTCCAAATTTCACAAAATTTGTTTCAAAAGTTTTTAAATCTAAAATAGAATTTTATGAAGCACAAAAATCAAATTTCCAAAGTTTGAAAGTTTGAATTTAAATTTAAAATCAAAATTGACATCATTTGGACAATATTTGACTTCAATTTTAAAAAATGTTTTGTTGCACGAAAAATCTTTTCATGCAATGAAAAAATTTTAAATTAAGTTGGGACCAAAATCATGCCCAAATAACAAACCAAAATTTGAATGAATTGCTATGTAGAAGAGAGAAATTGGAACAAATATGGCATCCAATGCCATTCTAAATTGAATTTACCAAATTACCCAAGCATCCAGTGCTCATGCCTTTGAGGAGTCACGCAAGGGTAATTAATCCAATTCATGGTCCACTCGTGCAAAGTGAGCCAAGGGTATATTCAAATTAGAATTCAAATTGGAGATTTCTACTCCAATTTACTAATTGATTCTCCTCCACACAATTTAGCTTAGTGTTATCCACTCCTGGAGATTTCTACTCCAATTTACCAATTGATTCTAGATCGCAATCAGATTACGTATTTACGCTCAATAGTGGTGTTGTTAGCTGGAAGAGTTCCAAGCAGGCAACAACAACGGATTCAACCACCGAGGGCATAATACATTGCAACTTCAGAAGCATCGAAGGAAGGAGTTGGGATCAAGAAGTTCAACACATATATATTTGTTAAATAAGTACCTCAACGCGCTTTAGATGCAATTTAATTCATTTGAAACCAGTTTATGAATTATAATGTGCGTAAACGAGATAAAAATTGATTGAAAAGACAATTGGAGCCATGAAAATGTATTCAAATTGCAATTTATTGCTATTTGGAGTGTTATTGGTATCTTAATGCACTTATATTCGTTAGAAAGAAACTCAACGCGCTTTAGATGCAATTTAAGTCATTTGAAACCAGTTTTGAAATTATAATGTGCGCAAACAAGTTCAAAATTGATTAAAAAGATGGAGCCATTAAAATGTGTTCAAATTACAATTTATTGCTGTTTGAAGTGTTATTGGCATCTTAATGCATTTATATTTGTTAAATAAGTACCTCAACATGCCTTAGATGCAATTGAAGTCATTTCAAACCAGTTTTGGAATTATAATTTGCTCAAACGAGGTTAAAGTTGATTGAAAAGACAATTGAAGACATTAAAATGCGGTCAAAATTTATTGTAATTTGGAGTGTTATTGGCATCTTAATGAACTTATATTCGTTAGATAAGTACCTCAATGCACTTCAGATACAATTTAAGTCAATTGAAACTAGTTTTGGAATTATAATGTACGCAAACAAGGTCAAAATTGATTAAAAAGATAGTTGGAACAATTGAAATGTGTTCAAATTGCAATTTATTGCTATTTGGAGTGTTATTTGACATCTTAATACACTTATATTTGTTAAATAAGTACCTCAACGCGCTTTAGATGCAATTTAAGTCATTTGAAACCAGTTTTGGAATTATAATGTGCTCAAACAAGGTCAAAATTGATTGAAAAGACAGTTGGAGCAATTGAAATGTGTTCAAATTGCAATTTATTACTATTTGGAGTGTTATTGACATCTTAATGCACTTATATATGTGTTAAATAAGTACCTCAACGCGCTTTAGATCCAATTTAAGTCATTTAAAACCAGTTTTGGAATTATAATGTGCTCAAACGAGGTCAAAATTGATTGAAAAGACAGTTGGAGACATTGAAATGTGTTTAAATTGAATTTAGTGCTATTTGGAGTGTTATTGGCATCTTAACTTACTTATATTCGTTAGAGCCAGTTTTGGAGTGTTATTGGCATCTTAACGCACTTATATGCCTTAGATAAGTACTTTAATGCGTTTCAGATGCAATTTATGTCATTTGAAACCAACTTTGACAATATAATGTGCGCAAACGAGGTCAAGACAACATACTTATATTCGTTAGAGCAAGTGTTGGAGTGTTAGTGGCATCTTAATACACATATACTCGTTAGATAAGTGCTTCAATGCGCTTCAAATGCAATTTAAGTCATTTGAAACCAGTTTTGGTATTATAATGTGCGCAAACAAGGTCAAAATTTATTGAAAACACACTCAAAGCCATTTAATTGCGTTCAAATTAAAATTTATTGCTATTTGAAGTGTTATTGGCATCTTAACGAACTTATATTCGGTAAATAAGTACTTTAACATGCTTTAAATGCAATTTAAGTCTTTTGATACCAGTCATGGAATTATAACGTGTGCAAATAAGGCCAAAATTGATTAAAAATACACTTAGCTATTTAATTTTTTTTTAAATTAAATTTCGTGCTACTTGGAGTGTTATTAGTTTCTTAACGTACTATATTCATTTGTCATTTTTGGAGTGTTACTGGCATCTTTACGCACTTATATTCGTGATATAAGTACTTTAATGCTTTAGATGCAATTTATATCATTTGAAACCAGCTTTGACATTATAATGTGTGCAAACAAGGTCCAAATTGACTGAAAAGATAGTTAGAGCCATTGAACGGCGTTCAAATTGCAAAATTCGTTAGACAGTTAGAGCTATTTGGAGTGTTATGGCATCTTATTGCACTTATATTTGTTAAATAAGTACCTCAACACGCTTTAGATGCAATTAAGTCATTTGAAACCAATTTTGGAATTATAATGTGCTCACGAGGTTAGAATTGATTGAAAATACACTTAGAGCCGTCTAACTGTGTTTAAATTGAATTTTGGTGCTATTTGAAGTGTTATTAGCATCTTAACGTACTTATATTCTTTAGAGCCAGTTTTGGAGTGTTATTGGCATATTAACGCACTTATATTCGTTAGATACGTACTTTAATGCGCTTCAAATGTAATTTATGTCATTTAAAACCAACTTTGACATTATAATGTGTGCAAATGAGGTCACAATTGATTGAGAGTGTTATTGACCTCTTTCATTTTAGATCTATTGAATTCAAATTGCAATTTATTGCTATTTGGAGCCATTGAAATGTGTTCAAATTGCAATTTATTGCTATTTAAAAAATGTTAATAGCATCTTTCACTTATATTCTTACTTTAACAAACTTTAGATGCTATTTAAGTCATTTGAGACCAGTTTGGTATTATAATGTGCGCAAATGAGGTTTAGTGAAAACACACTTAGAACCATTAAAATGAGTTCAAATTGCATTTTATTGCTATTTGGAGTGTTATTGGCATTTTAACGCACTTATATTCGTTAAATAAGTACTTTAACGAGCTTCAAATGCAACTTAGGCATTTGAAACCAGTTTTGGCATTATAATATGTGCAAACAATGTCAAAAATTATTGAAAACACACTCAGAGCCATTTAAATGCGTTCAAATTGCAATTTATTGCTATTTCTCGAATTTATGTGCCATTTCTACTACAAATTGACCCATAAGTCACCCAACTTCAGCATAGTATGTGTTGAGAAGTTTTGATTGATTGTCATATCAAAATCATATTGTTGTGACACTTTTATTGGTCTTAGTTATCAAAAATTGCTGAAAACCGTACTTTTAAATAGACTGTTTCGAGTTTTCTTAGCTTTTATGCTCATTTATGCTCCAAGTGGATCCAAAACTCACGCAATTGATCTGTATTATGTGTTAAAAAGTCTTGACTGATTGCCATATCAAACTAGTACTGTTACGACACTTTTATTGCTCAAAATCATAGTTTGAATTTGTAATAGGCTATCTTGAGATTTGGAGATAATAACATGTTGTTATGACCACTTTTATGCTCTTAGTTATCAAAATTGCTCAAAACAGTAGTATAACTAGGTTGTTTTTGAGTTTTTTAGATTTCTATGCTCATTTATGCTCCAAATGGATCCAAAACTCACCCAGTATCAAACTTGTACTGTTATGACACTTCTATGGCTCACAATTATAAAAATTTCTCAAAACCGTAGTCTAAGGAGGCTCCAAATAGCACTAAAAATGCAATGTGAATACATTTAAATGGCTCTAAGTGTGTTTTCAATCAAGTCGGACCTCATTTGCGCACATTATAATGCCAAACTGGTCTCAAATGACTTAAATAGCATATATATCGTGTTGAAGTACTTATCTAAAGTGAAAGATGACAATAAGACTCGAAATAGCAATAAATTGCAACTTGAATGCATTTCAATGGTTATATTGTAATTTGAACTCATTTCAATAGCTCTAAAGTGAAAGATGTAACACTCACAATCAATGTTATGTTAACTTCATAAAAGAAAAGGGATTTGCTTGCCGGCGTATTATCCGGACTAGAGCACCGTCTTGATCCCTTTGAGCGCAGCAATGATATCCGACCCTCTTCCGCCATTATTTAATAACAGTTTGCCTGTAAACAAAATAGAACAAGTAGTACATTGGAAAGTTAAGAATCCAGGTTTTGAAATCCTGAAAGTGAGCAGTACTGCTCTCCAGGGTATATAGAGTCAAAAATAGCACACGGTGCTAATTTAACAACATTCATGCAAGATAGTTCATGAGAACAATATCAGAATTGGATATAAAAAGATGCTTTATAATGAGAGGAACTGACGAGGAAAACAAACTTAGATCCGACACAAACAGTCAGTATAATAGTGTACCTTTATTAATTGCTAGATTTCACAACCTAGATCACAATTGGATGCCAATAACAGGTCAGAACAGCAGCAAATCAGCAACAGCAGGCTACAGCAATCATATACACATAAACAACATGATTTGGCAATATATACACCTATATTATCAAGTTTTGTTCAAAGAAAACCTAATTCCAGTTCAGATGTGGATTTATAAGGACTTAACAGTAGAGGAAAGTAGATACTGTACAACACTCAAACATGAAACAAGCATCGAGATTCAACTCATAAACAGATGATCAATTGCAAGAAAGCATTTTATTTCAGTTTCAGCACATTTACAAGATTGTTGCAAAGATCTCACCTTGCTTACCTTTCTTACACTTATAAACTTGATTACAATAATCCCCTTCACTCAATTATTCTCCTAATCAACTATCCTAGCAGATCTGAGATGGAGGTATCAATCAATTGCAACATATTTTTCTGCTTAAACTCCATTTTGGCCGGTTTGGGTCAGATTAAGACTTGCAAAGCACATTACTTCACTCCATGCCTTTGCCCTCAAATTGATCATTAATCTTTTATTCTGGATGCTTGAATTGATTGTCCATTGCCTTGCTTTAACCCAATTTCAGTTCTAGTACCCAATTTGAGCAACCAAAATTTGGTACCGAAACTGATGAGGTGGGACTCATAGTTAGAAGCATCGAATTGAAGTTTTGAGGAATTGAACATGGTCGTGGGGTTGAGGAGATACTACCCGAGCCATTAACCGAAGCAATCTCATCTCAGTTTGTTGGAACCCCATCGGGGCCCGGCACCATGGCCGTTTCTTTCCCCTTTTTTCTCTATTTTGATTCATTTCTTCACAGCTTAAACCACCTGTACCGCTGGATAGGGGGAAGAGAGGCCATTCCAGCGGTACCAAGAGCTCAGGCAACGGTGATCGGGGCGGACAGCGCGTCGCCCCGCGGGTACAGCACCAGGCGGCAGTCCAGCGCTTCGACCACAAGAACCGGGAGAGGGGCGGAAGGGTTGGCAGTGGCGGCAACCATGGTGGTGGCGGCGGCGATGGTGGTGAAGGTGTTGGTGGCTGCAGAGGTGTTGGTGAAGGTGGAGTTGGTGGAGCTGGTGGAGTAGAGGAAGGTGAGGAGGGAAGCGAAGGTGAAGCAGGAGATGAAGAAGAATCAAAATGAACGATTCGCTAACAATTACAATTTTGGCCTTTTCCTTCCGTTAGATTTAACGAGAAGCGGCAATTCGCAATTCATCTCAGACGTCTGATTTACAGAAAATGAACGGTTCATATTTGTTCAAATCCATAGAAGAATTAGCCTAAATTTATTGCATGATAATTATGGACGTTTGTTAAGTACCCAAAATTTAAGATATCATTTTTTTATTTATATAATTTTTCTAATATTTAATATTCATTTATACGGTTTTATAAATAATTATCATGCACTGTATATTGATTTGAATTTTATGCTGAATCTTATCCTATATTTTGGGCACTTAACATTCAAACGGGCATAACTTTTGATAGGAAACTCGATCGGAGCAAACGTCGCGGCTACGGAAAGGTAACAACGAGATCTATCTAACGAAAATATAAAAAAAAAAAAAAAAATTCAGGCACTAGGCCGGGTCCCAGGAACCGGCCTAGGCCCGTAGGCCGGGTCCCAGGAACCGGCCTAGGCCCGTAGGCCGGGTTCCCAGGACCCGGTTTTACTAGTTTTGAAAATAAGTTTTTTTCTTTTATACTTTTAAAAATAAGATTTTTATTTTTTATTTTAAAAAATAGGCCAAACTTGGGGTGGATTACAGGAGATCGCCAAACCGAGCTAGGAATGTATAATTATTACTCTCTCAATAGAAATCTAGAATAAATGACTTAGGATTATAGCTGGCTTACGGTGCATCGCGAAAAGCGAAGTGATTTGTGCTTAATTGTTTTCAAAATCTCACAAACCGAATTTCAAATGCTAAATCTAATTGAACCAACACATTCTACATATTGAAATATGGTAGAATAAAAAATTTTATAATTTTTGAAATTTTCTAACTATTTTTAAAGGTTTTTGAAAGATAACCTAAAATAATAACAAAATAATACAATTTGGATGTCAAAAGGTACTCATCTTTAAAAAATCCGAAAAAATAGTAAAAAGTTTCCAAAAAATTATAAATTTTGGTATTATATGTTGATTGGGTTGGGAAAATCGTTTTGGTATTTTGACAATCGGAAATATAAGTTTTGATGCCGAAGCAAAACGCGTTTCCTTCCCGATGCAACTTAATTAAATCAGATCATTAGAAATTCTTATTCCATAATTAAAGAAGAAGAAATACAGCTTACCAATAATTCTACGTCAGTACACAGAAAAAAAATGGACCAGGTCCGACGCTTAATGATCGAGAATTGCTCAAAACTTCTTTTAATTTTGGCAATCAACCGTAGACTATTCATAATTAATAATGCTCCTTAAATTACTACAAGTTCTGTTTTTTTTTTTCTCTTCATTGTTTCCTCCAGAGAACGGAGCTCTCCGGCAAAATTCCATCATAGAGTTTATTTATTTAGTTAATAAAAAATGAAAGGAACACAATTGCAGCTTTCTCTACTTCGCGAATAATTTTATTAGAACCTGAATAAATGCTTTAATATTAAAAACATGTAATTGTTTGTGTTATCATTAATTTATATGCTTATTATCTTTTGGAAAGGTCATAAAATTGAAATCTGTATTGAGGTATAAATTAAGGGTAAAACAATAAATTTTTTATTTATATACAAAGGAGTTTAATTTATTTTTATAATATAGAAATAATGTATATTGTTTGTGTCCAGTTTTTGAAAAAACAGGAGTGCAATAAACAAAAAGAATAAAACCTTGTTTTCGATGTAGAAAGAGATATATAGCTGTCAAGGCGTCGAGCGTACCAACTGGCGCATAGTGGAACGCAACAAAATCCATTTCACTGGTTCAAACATCGAACATTAATAATATCAACTTGCTGCAAAAAAAAAAAAAATAATAAAAAAAAAATAATAATAATAATAATATATATTTTTTTAAAATGGCTATACAATATTAATAAAATAATCAAGTTTTATGTATCACTTTTAAAAAATTTAAAACAAATACTTAAAAATTTTTAAAAATGGAAAATATTTTTATCCCGTAAGGTTTTGATATAAAAAATTTATTGAGCCATATAAATCGAAATTTGGAAGTGATTTAATAGGTTTTTGGAGGTTAAGCTCACGGAAGACTCCGTAAGCTTAAAGCTCACGGTATATTTGCTCATATATATATATAATAATAATAATAATAAATCTAACTTGATAAGAAAGAACACCGAACAATACCTTACAAAAAGACGAGAAATATCAAACCACGTTTATTCATATGACTTGAACAATAACATATCTGTACCAAATTCTGGTTTGAAATTTTTTTTTTTTTTTTTTGAGAAAACTGGTTTGAAATATTTAAAATCATCATATCATCCCAAGGTACTCGCGCGCCTCCTGGATCATCAAAATTTCAAGTAAACAAAAAAACAGAGAAAATAAATCATTTTGAAAATCTTACAACTTTACATTGAGAGGAAAGGGGGTGCAATCGGCAAAAAAAAAAAAAAAAAAAAAATTCAATTAAATCTTATGGTACAACTTGAGTGTATTTAATATGGCTTGTATATGTAGCCATGTAATTAACGGGAAGCATTAAAGATAGTGAATTGGGGATGACTGTTTTCCCCCATATGAACAGTAACACGCTTCCATTGGGCCGTCCGATGGAGATCGAATGGTAAAAAAAATCCCCTGACGTATGCTTGCATCAGCCCCTTGACCGCTTCCTTTACTCTCAATTTGACATGTAGCATCATATATATTATGTGACTGGCCCTTAACGGTAATACGGTGATAATCTATCTATAAATTAGAAAGAGGGGTAACTTTCCAAGCACCTCAACTATGCCACATCATCAATATTATTAACCATTGATTTTATATAAATCTCTTCATCTACTTTGATCCAATGGTTTATATTTATTCTTTCTCCATTTAATAAGATGATATGATATGTCTAAGACAAAATTTAATCCTTAAAGTGGTCCAACATTTATGTGCTATCATCATCATCATCATTCACATAAAAAATTTTAAAATTATGTTTAATTTTTTTAAAATAAATATTTTTATTTTATAAGCTTTATTATTTTTTTGTTATCATATTTCGGGGCGAAACCCGAGTTACAGCTCTGGTATTCATAGAGGGGGGATCTAATAACCATGGGTATTGGTGTTCATGATGACTATTTCTTTATTTATGCATAAATTGAAAAATCTAAATCATTAGATGTATTCTATATTATCTCAATAACATATACATAAAAAATAATAAAGTTTTAACATTGTTTCCATATTCATCAAGAGAGGAGAAAAAATCATAAAACTTAAACCGTTGATTTTTGTTAATACTTAATACTTGATGCACATGTAAATAAAATCAAAATGATATAATTTTTTGTATACACATAAAATATGATATATACAACACATTCTATCAATTAGTTTTCTTATTTATAAATTTAAAATGTAGTTATTTAATATTTAATTTTGTAGTCACCGATCAGTCACCAAAAACATGTTTATTTGATCCCTCCTCATATTCATACATCATACTGCAACCCACTATTGTTCTGCATGGTTCAGTAGAATTGGCTGGCACGTTATTTGTTGACAGCTCGTACACTTGATACACCTTACATTATCGTTGTTCAGAAATAAGGGTTGCGCCTTTGTTAACTATGTTTACCTAATACGCGTGACATAAGTGAACGAAATATAAATATATAAAAAGTTGGTTGCTGCGAAGCAGCAACAACGAGCAACCTAGTTAAATATTAAAGCAGAGGGGAGATATCGGAGAGCGGGTTGGAGGAAGCAGGACGCGGACAATTTGTGGAGGATTTAGTTAGGCAGATGCGCCGTGCGCGACATTTTGGATCGTATGTACTAGAGAATATAGGTCCAATTGGATTAGTTAATTTAGGCAGGTCAAGCAGCTTGAATAGGTTGTGAGTTAGTTATAGGTTACTAATTATATAGTTAGCATGTTATTTTGAAGATATAGTTGGGAGATTAAAAGTATATCCCTTGTATCTTTTTTTTTTTGGAATAATAATCATTTATACGGAGTTTTAGTTTATTTCCACCAAAATATTTTTTATCATATGGTATCAGGGCATTTGGGTTTCCAACATAACTAATTTTTCAAAAACATTAGGTTAGTAGCTACTTTACTAACCAACCAATAGTTGGGTTAGCTACTCTCCCAAATCTTTAAGTTGGTGGCTACTCTCATTAAACCAATATTTCGTTCAAACACATCTATTATAGTTATATCTGTGAACTTAGCTAATTTTATCATGAGGGATCCATTGACAATCCTTGTTGTGACAATCTTGACAATGGTTGTTTTCAAAATTTTGTAAAAATTCATAAAAAATCTTAAAAATAGAAAAAAGTGTACGGAAGTATTTTTTTAACTTATAGATTCGTTATGTTTCCGATTATATTCAATTTAACCGATATTTGATAGCTTTAAATATTCATTAAATTACAACAATTAAAAAATGTACAAAATTTTGATAAAGCATCAAACAATGTTCAAATAAGTTAAAATTTGAAACATTATCAATCTATAAGTTAAGTAATGCATCTACAAAACTTTTTTCATTTTTAAGACTTTTTATAAAATTTTTAAAATCAACTATTTTCAAGATTGTCATAATAAGGATTGTCATAGATCCCTCCTCTTTCTTATTCTTATATATATAAAGGGGATTCCAGAACTTCTACAGTGGCTCAGGTAGCCTCGGAAATCAATGTGGACCGTCCATCTCAGATTGTGTTCAGATCTGAAGCGTCCATTGCTTTTGGGTACTGTTCTCTCAACAGTTCCAAACAGTAACCTCATTACAACCGTTGGATCAGTCTGCTCTGAGCCGTCCGCTGTTTCTTCTCCAGAAGCATCTGGTCCTGCCTTGCTTCCCTCCGTGTATCATCTTCTCCTTCAATTCCTCTTCTTCCAAAAAAAAGAAAAGGCTGAGCTCTCCCTCTCTCTCTTGCGCATCTTGCGGGGAACTAAAATTCGTCCACCGCCAACGCCATCCGTACATCTGTGCTTGCTGGGTAGCCTTCATTACGGAACCCTAACCGACTCAGATCTTTGTTGATCCGCATCGCACCACCGAAGTCGTAGTTGTAGGTTGCCACCTGCCCATCCTCTCGTGATCTCGTCTCTCTTCTGCGTCATCTAAGTGGCTTCGATGCCCCCTTTTCTCGCCTCAGGTTGCTCCCACTCTTTCCTTCCCCTCTCCACTCGGACCACTCCTATGCATCAGGTAACGTCATTGTCACCCAGTCTCATACTCTGAACATTTGATGACACTCTGTACCAATTAATTGCTACTGTCCTTTAATCAAAGTTTTGATAATATTTAGGAAATTTACACAGTACAGTTGGGGCCTTTTTTTTGCCCTCAGAATTGCTGCAAAATTGAAGAAGCATACCAAATTTGGGCGTAAAGTGGATTTATTTTGGGGTTACAGTGAAACAGGTTGCATAATTAGATTCCTAATTTGAATGTTAATTCCCTTGTGGACCATAATACAATAAAGTAGTGGATCTAGATCTATTGTGTGTCCTTTTAAAAATTTCAAATTAAAGAAAATGAAATGAATATTAGTTATTTCTAATTGGTGTACCATGTATTGTTTCAGTGACTTGTACCACTTGCGGCAATGGTACTAAGTACTGGTACTATGATTGTCCTTTATCTTGCTTGATTATCCATGCCTGAAGAAGATGGCTTCTTCTTTCTTTGTAGGTGCTGATATATTTATATCATTAGTCAATACTCAGTACCATTTAGCACACAATAAAAGTTTGAATATTCTACATTACTAATTTGCTGGAAAATTATATTTGTCTCTGAGTGAGGCAAAAGAACCCCATGCCGTAAGTGGTTATTGTATGATTTATTTCATTTTACTCATGATTTCAAGGATCTCAATAAATTTTTTTTCTAGAGATTGATGCAACTTAAGCCATCCAATTATCCATGATTAGTCTCAAAGTTACCGTTATGATTTGAAGAGAAAATAATTTTGTTGGAAACAATTTTTTGATGACATAGAATGAAGTTTTTGATGCTTTATCTACAAAAAATGTTAATATTTCTGTTGTTGCTGATGTATCTATATCTTTAAAAGATTACATCTTACTTTTTGCATGTTTTTCTTTTTTTGGGGTTCAACTCGATCAACTAATTGGTTGCTGTTTTTCCTCTTTGCTTTGATAATGGAATAATGGTTCTTTTTCTCTATTTTGCATGTCCAGGTTACAAAATCTCACTGGTTCTTCCTGTTGCCCCAGCGTATAAACCACAAGGTCCGCAAAAATGTTTCTGAATCTTACATCATCAATTAAACAACAAATTTGTCCAAAGTATACTTTTTATTACTTTTCATTACTAGCTTAAAAGAATTCTAATATATGTTATTTGAACAATTCTTCCTCTTAGATAAAATATGCTTGATTAATTCACACTAGGCCTTATTCATTATTTGCTGACTTTTCGTCGGGAAGTTAACTATTTATTTACATCTTTATTTACTACTAATCGTTGTACATTTCTTACTCTTACAGGTTTATTAACTGATGAAATCAAGAGTTTGGTTATTTCATTATGACCTCATTTTATGACCATTTAATAATGTAAGAAAAATAATCATAGAAAAAGCAATTTTATGGCATCATGTGTGAGGGACCAAATGAAACTCAACAATCGCGCGGAGCGCGATCATCCCCTAGTTATATTAATAAAGGGGATTCTATATTTTTTACATTAAAATTTACTGTTGTATAAACAGTAGCGTATGGTAATTTTTATTGTTTGCTGGAAGCTTCTCGTCAGCTCCCAATTAATTTTTTTCAACATCCGGAGCTCCATGTCACATCTAAAAAATTCAATGCAAAACCCGTCCGACTCGATCCGAGTTTCAGGAAAGTCGACCTGAGCCGAATCTGACCTGACCCGCGTTTCAGGGAAAGATAGATCTACTCGAACGGACCCGACCCGACCTATGTTTCAAGGAAAGTCAGACTAACCCGACCCGAACCCGAGATGACCCGGGAATAGAGGTGCAAAAGCTGATCAGACCCGAAAATCTCACCAGACCCACCTCGAACCCGAACCCGAACCCAACCCAACCTAAAAAATGCCCAAAGACGTCAACCCGATACCCGATCCGATATTTTCATTTGATCAAACTGACCTGACCCGAATCCGACATTTTCATTTGATCAAACTGACCCGACCTGATCTGAACACAAACCCGACCCAACTCGACAATCTGTCACCAGCCATGCACAGCTCACCACACGGCTCGCATCGTGGCACTGTAGTTTCCCAAATGAATGTTAGTTTAAAGTCATTTCACTTACAATTTTGTAAATGACTCCATGTAGTGCGCACATGACAAGTTGGGTTATTGATGAATCGCATTTGTATCTACTTATTTTTAGGATTTGTACCTTTATTTTCCTTAGAATATGTAGATTTAGTAGCATTTAGTTAGTTAGATGTCTAAAATTGAGTCCATTAAATTTTTGGGATCCAATTTGGAGAAGATGAGCAAAAATAGGCGAAGAAGCACGTAGAAGACACGGAGTGAGGACCGCAATCTCGAGTGTGCGGTTCGAACTCAGATCAAAACTGGAGCATCTAAATCTGGACCAAGCACAACCGCGGAAATTCACTTTTGGAGTAGCCGACTCCCTATTTCCTGGGGAGTGCGGTTCGCACCGACCGAAGTCCAGGACGTAAGAAGGCCGAACACCAAATGGACCTCTATTTTCTAGAGCAGTTTCAATGAAGGTATCTAATTCTGTTCTTTGCTCCAAAAATTAGAGGTCGGTTCCAGAAGAAAGAAGCATATTTCTGGGAGCATCCAAGCCTATATAATCATCATCTTTGAAGAGGTTAAGTATCCAGTCATCGAGTCTTAGTTGTTATCGAGTCATCTTAGTTTTAGTTGAGAGTTGAGTCTTAGCTTTTGAGAGTCAGTTTTAGTCGAGAGTCTTTTATTTTGAGAGTTTATTTTAGTTTAGAGAGTTGATAAGAAGAGGGAGATTACTCGGAGAAGAAGGTCATTGCGCCGTCAAAGTGTCAACGCCATCATCAATAATCGATGCTTTCTTCTTTATGTTATTTACCTTTTCTTTAATCATGTTTTCTTTAGTTATGTCTGAGTAGTTGTCTTTGTTCTTAGGGTCTAAGATGGTGTTTGTTTGTATAGATTAATTGAATACTACTTCTTCATGTTTATGAATTAAAGTTATTTTCAATTTGCTTTGTGCTTAATAATAATTGTACTTGAATTGTTTCTTGATTGTTTGGTAAGAGCCTGTAGATTGTGGCCAGATCTAGTTGGTTAATAATTGTGCTTTAATTGATCAAGAGTCGATACTTGTGCTAATTGGGTAGTTGTTCAAAAGTAACTGATAAGTGAAATTGCGGTTTTAACGAGAGTTAAACCGGACCCTAGAATGAAAGTAAATTGAATTTAGGTTAGAAATAATCCTAAAGGTTTCTAATTGATCTAAAAGTGTTAAAAGTGCCAACAAACGAGAGTTGAGGGACTTGTAATTGCTTAGGAATAGTTAGGAGTCGGTAACTTTAGTCAACCTATCTGATCTGAACCAAAACTGTTCTCTGTCTGTTCCTTGCGGACCGCAGTGTGACAGACCGCGGATCGCACTCCCAAGTAACTGACAGAAAATCTATCTCTTGGACAGTTATCTGCGGACTACAGTTAACCACTGCGGACCATTAAGCTGGTAACTGAAAGAGAGGCGAAATTGTATACCCTGCGGACCGCAGGCAATTGATCCAGACAGCAAACTGATTCTGGAAACCCTAGGAACGCTTGTTTAGCATAAGTTTAAGAGTTTTAATTACTGTTATTTACTTTATTGCATCTATTAATTAGGAAACCAATCTTGAAATAAACCCCCCCCCCAAGTTTTATACAAAAACACCAAAAATATTCTCATTAGGATTAGGATAGAGTCTAAAGTCTGGTTTAGAAGTAATTTCCGTTCCTGTGGATTCGATCCCGACTATATTGCAATAGATCGTACGCTTGCGATTGAGGGCATTATTTAGGGTATTAAAGGCCTATACACTTCACAGAGGTTAAGTTTTTTGGCGCCGTTGCCGGGGACAGCAACCTTTATTTTTAAACTTTACTTTATTTTCTTTTCTAATTCTAACCTTCTTCTTCTCTTTTTCTTTTTCCTTTGTTTCAGGTGATTGAAGCTAGACCAATTCCCTCCAGTAGGCGACTACTGGTTGAGAAGCGGACTACGAGATCCCATACTCACATCTCCGCGTGTGAAGGTTAGCACAGTAAAATCTGATTCAGAAGGATATTCCACTTCATCCAACATGGACAACGAAGCAGCAAGGATCGTGTTGGAAGAGGCGGAAATCGAGAAGCAAAGGCTTCGAGCAGAAGTCGAGGAACTAAGGCTAGCAGTGGAGGCCGAAGCTCGAAGGAGAGATGCCGAGGCTGAAGCTCGACGTCATGAGCCACGTACTCTCAGAGATTACCACATCCCTCGAGCTGATGATGCACAAGGACCCATCTTACTTCCTGACATAGTTGGGGATCCTCCCAACTTTGGCTCAGGGGTAGTCAACCTCATCCAGCAGAGCTGTTTTCACGGATTGGAGTCGAAGAACCCACACGATCACATCAATAACTTTCTCCAACCAAGCTGTTTTCAGGAGTAGTTAGCTGTATCTTTTTAATTTTAGGAGTCAAAGGCGAAGGAACAACAGAATTTGGAGTTCAAACTAACAAATATTGGAGGATCAACAACAAAGGCGAAATGAATTTCTGGAAACTTTGGTGCGGACAACAACCACAACCATGCGAACCGCAGTCAATTCTGTACAGGGAGACGTTAAGTTCTGAGTTCCACAACCAAGGAGGAAGGATTACAACTGAGTGCGATCCGCACCCGCGATAGTGCGGTCCGCACTTAGTACTAACAGGGCACGAATCTGGAGGAAATCTGAGCCGTTTGATCTAGGTCTAACCCTAACTTATTCCTATAAAATCCCCCTTTCTTTTTTCTCTTCCTCACCGCCCCCCACTCCTTCTTCTTCCTCCTCTTCTTTTCCCTTCTCCTCACCAGCACAACAGCCATCTCCTCTTCACCTCCACCAGCACCATCCGCAGCCACACCACCACCTGCAATCCGCACCAGCACCACACCCTGCGCCGCTGCACAGCCATCGCACCACTCCGCACTACGCGCCACAGCCGCCAGCACCAGCAGCACAGCACCAGCATCACCCCGTCCACACTACGCCGCCGTCCGCACCACCACATCACCTCACCTGTGCTCCACCAGCAGCCACCACCACCATTTACCACCGCTACCCCATGATGTCATGCATTTATATATATATTTTACCAGACTTGCACTAGTATTTTGGCCTAAAATTCCTAAGTTTAATTGCATTTAAGTAGTAAGATGTCTAGATTCCAGTTACTTCTTTACTTTTGTCCAAATTTCAGGTCAATCGGGCTTTTGGAGCCAATTGGACGCGATTCGGAGCCATAGACAACAAGTCGAAACAGGAATGAACTTCCTGCGGTCCGCAGGACCCCTCCTGCGGTCCGCAGGACCCTCCTGCGGTCAGCAGGATCCCTCCCGCGTCCAGCAGACGGAGGTTACAGCACGTTCGACCTTCCGCTCGGCGCTGAAAACTTCCTGTGGAGCAGAAAAACCGCCATTTCCTTCTTCCTGCGGTTCGCAGGCCCGTGCCTGCGGTCCGCAGGGAGGTTACTGCACTACAGTTTTCTATTTTCTGGCGCTCTGCCTATATAAGGCGGTCATTGGGACGGTTCCAGACATCTTTTTGACTCATCTTCTCACACCCTTTCATTGCATATTCACAACCAGAGGCAGAGGAAAGAGGAGAGAAGGCCGTTCATCATTCTTCGAAGCGGATTTGAGAGAATTCTCGCGCGGGAGTGAAGATCGTGTCGCCTCGAATTCTTCTTCGGTTCTTTTGCATCATGATTTCTTTTAGTTCTTTATTTTCTTTGTTTTCTTGTGTCATGAGTGAGTAGATCTATCTGTTCTTAGGGTTTGAATGATGGCGATTGTGTTGATGGATTAGTTGTTTGTGTGGATTAACGTTGTTTTCATAATCGCTTGAGATTTTCATTATTATGTGCTTGCAATTTGTTTGTTCATTTGGTAAACCTATAGGTTATGGCCAGACCTAGTTGGTTAATGTAGTATCTTTTGACCAGATCTGATTGTCTGCACAACTTGGGTTGAATTGTATCCGAAAGTACCCGAAAGGCGAAACTGCGTTTCGACTAACCTCGAAACGGACCCTAGAATTAACAAGTGACATGAACGTAGTTTAGAACTTATTCTATGAGTTTCGAATTGATTTAGAATTGTTAGGAGTACCAAAGGTGAAAACCAAGGACTTGTACCAACTCTGAATTGCTTAGGAACTGACGACGTTAGTGAGATCACCAAACCAGAATTGAAAACTGCTCTCTGTCAACTGCCTGCGGTCTGCAGGAGACATCCTGCGGTCCGCAGTCAGTTACAGAAAGTGCAAGACAGGAGTTACAAAACTGACTGCGGATTATTAGAGAGATCTGTGGTTCGTGGACGGTTTTGCGACCCTAACCAATTACTTGCGGTCCGCAAGAGACATCTTGCGGAACGCAGGCAACTGATCCTGAGACCAATCTGATTCTGACAACCCTGAGAACGCCTTTTAATTAATTGTCTTTCAGTTATTTACTTGTTTTTGCACTGTTTCCTTGTGTTTGTAACCAGCCTTGTTAAAACCCCCGACAATTGACCCTTTAATCCAAACTCTCTTAGAATTTAGAAGTAGGTTTAAGTAAAGTTTGGTGTTAATCCCGTCCCTGAGGATTCGACCCTCAAGTACTACACGAGATCGTACGCTTGCGATCGAGTGCATACTTTAGGTTTAAAAGCCTATACCCGTTCGCGCGGTCAAGCTTTTTGGCGCCGTTGCCGCGAACAGCGATATTAACCCTAGATTTTGCTTTTCTTTAGTTCTAAGTTCTAACTTCTCTTCTTCTTTTCTCTCTTTTTCTGTTTCAGGTGAACGACGCTGGACGGATTCCCTCCTCCTGTTGGCGACTACTTTTTGAGGAGCGGACCCCGGAGTCCGATATTCCGATCTCCGCGAGCAGGGATCAGCGCCGTCCTCGCTGATTCAGACCCGTCGTCTAACATGGCAGACGACGCGGAGCGCGAGCAGCTCCGGATTCGGGCCAAGGAGCTCGAAGAAGCTCGGCAACTGCTGCAAGAGGAAGTCCGACAGCTGAGGCAGCAGGTCGCAGAGCACGCCCTCGAGCCGCGGACCTTCAAAGAGTTCCACAGCCCACGGGTTGCTGACGCACAAGGGCCCATCATACTTCCAGATGTGCCCGGAGGTCCTCCGACTCTCGGAACCGGAGCCGTGAGCTTGATCCAGCAGAACTGCTTCCACGGCTTGGAGAACGAAAACCCGCACGATCACTTGGATAACTTCCTCAGGTGTTGCCGGGCTGTGAAGAACGCAGACGCGAATCCCGACTACGTTCGCCTTGCCTTGTTCCATTTCTCTCTCCGGGACAAGGCCAAATTCTGGTTCAACTCTCTCCCGAAGGGCTCAATTGGTTCCTGGGCCGAACTTTCATCGCAGTTCCTCGAGAAATTCTTCCCAATTAGGAGAACAGCCAAGGTTCGGTCCCAGATTGCCACATTCAAGCAGGCACATGACGAGTCGCTGGGGGATGCATGGGATCGGTTTAACCACCTCTGCTTGTCTTGCCCCCACCACAACTTCTCCAACATGATGCTAGCAGATGCCTTCTATGATGGACTGACTCAGCAGAACCGCGTCATGGTTGATGCATGTGCAGGTGGGTCCATCGTTGACCTAGAGGCGCAAGACATCCTGGACATCTTTGACAAGCTCGCTAAGCAGCAGCAGTGGTCGAGCCGCGAGTCCAGCAGGGGCACGAAAGGGCGCTACGAAGTCGATCAGCTCGCCCTCGTCCAGGCCAAGCTAGAGGCACTGCAGCTGCGGATGGACAAGCAGCTGGACCAGCAGAAGGCAACCTCGAAGGCTGTGCAGGCTCAGCCCTGCATGCTCTGCGGTGAGGACTCTCATGTCTATGAGAGTTGTCCGCTACGGCAGCCCGAGGAGGAGGAGGAGCAGGTCAACTCTCTCAACAATGCTCCATCCGCGCAGGGGTATGCCAACCCAGCAGACCGGCAAAGCTGGAGAGACCGTCCCAACTTCGGGACCAACAACTACAACCCTCCTCAGCGATTCCAGAATCAGGGGCAAGCAGGTGGGAACCGCAACTTCTTCAGCAACTCCCATTTTCAGAACCAGAACAGACCTGCCCAGCAGAATGCCTTCCGCCCGCCGTATGTACCTCCGCATCAAGAGCTCAAGCCTGCCGTTGTGAACAACTTCATGACTGAGCAGAACAAGATGAACCAGATGATATTCGAGCAGATGCAAGCCCTCAACGAGAAGTTTGCCAGGATTGCAGGAGGAGACGTAGGCGCGCCATCGAGTTCGGGCACCAAGTTGCCGAGCCAGCCGACGAACCCGAATGGCGAGGTGAAGGCGATCCACACTCTGAGGAGTGGGACACAGTATTCTGGCCCTCCCATGCCAGAGGACGAGGATCCGGCGGTGATCAAACCCGCGAGTGCCAAATCAGACCCGCCGGCAGCAGACAACACATCAGGCGCCACATCCTGCGGTCCGCAAGATCGGTCTTGCGGTCCGCAGGACACTACGCCGGGCACCCAATCAGACCAGGCAGCTTCCCAGCCGCCTCTCTGCGTTCCGCACGACATGGCTCGCGGTCCGCAGGACGCGGTGGCAGACGGACAGACTGCGCCAATATCCGAACCCGTCGCGCAGTCCAAGCCGAACAGCGACAAGGGGAAGGCGCCAGCAGAGCAACAGGTCTACCGACCGCGGGTACCATTCCCGCAAAGGCTCGCCAACCACCGGTTAGACGAGCAGTTCTCCAAATTCATGGACGTCCTCAAGCAGCTGACGGTCTCTATCCCATTCACCGACGCGCTGACTCAGATGCCGACTTACGCAAAATTCTTGAAGGACATTCTGTCCAACAAGCGGGGCTTAAAGGACTGTAAGAGCGTGCAACTGAATCTTGAATGCAGCGCGGTAGTGAGTCGGGAGCTTCCTCCGAAACTTGGAGATCCCGGGAAGTTCACCATCCCATGCAAGATCGGCAAGGCAGACATTAAGAAGGCGCTTTTGGACTTGGGAGCCAGCGTAAGCCTCATGCCACACGCCGTCTTCCAGAGAATTGGGGTTGGTGAGTTGAAGCCCACGCGCATGACCCTGCAGCTAGTAGACACCTCCGTCCGCTTGCCGCTGGGTATTGTTGAGGATGTGCCGGTTCAAGTCGGCAAGTTTTTCGTGCCCGGAGACTTCGTTGTTATGGATATGAAGGAGGACAAGGATGTGCCAATCATCCTAGGCCGACCGTTTCTCCGAACAGCTCGGACAGTCTTCGACACGTATGAGGGCACTCTCACGATGAACGTCGGGGGCGAGAAGGTGCAGTTTCAAGTGGCCAAAGCCATGCAGTACCCCGACTTCTATGAGGACTGCAACCGTGTGGATGTGATCGATCTGTTGGTTCAGGAAGTTCAAGAAGACCTGCTGGAGCAGACGCCCGATCTGACCAGCGATGAAGATGTATCAGATACCATTCTTTGCGGGCCGCAAGACATCTCTTGCGGAGCCGCACTCAGCAATGAAGACAATGGGTACCCAGACGGCCCCCTGCTCCAGCCAGTATTTTCAGCATCCTGCGGTCCGCTGGACGACTCCTGCGGTCTGCAGGAGGAAGCATCCGAGGGCAGAACTGACAAGGCACCACCGCTCAACGCTCCGAGCAAGGTAGACCTGAAACCACTGCCCGACAACCTCAGGTATGAGTTCCTGGATTCTGAGAAGACTTCTCCTGTCATAGTTGGCGCTCAATTGAGCTTTGATGAGACTTCCAAACTTTTGGAGAAGTTGCGCATTCACAAGGGTGCCCTCGGGTACTCAATCAAGGACATCAAGGGACTCAACCCGTCCATCTGTGCTCACCGGATCCACCTCGAGGAGGACCACAAGCCTTCCGTGCAACACCAGCGAAGGCTCAACCCAGTCCTGCAAGAGGTAGTGAAAAAGGAGATCCTTAAACTGCTTGATGCTAACATCATTTATCCGATTCCAGACAGCAAGTGGGTGAGCCCGGTGCATGTGGTTCCGAAAAAGGGTGGCTACACTGTCATTGAGAATGACAAGGGCGAGAAGGTCCAGATGCGCCCCACGACCGGGTGGCGGATGTGCATAGACTACCGCAAGCTGAATGCGGCCACGCGCAAGGACCACTTCCCGCTGCCATTCGTGGACCAGATGTTGGAGCGCCTCGCCAAACACTCTCACTTCTGCTACCTTGACGGGTACTCCGGCTTCTTTCAGGTACCCATCCTCCCCCAGGACATGGAGAAGACGACATTCACATGTCCCTACGGTACCTTCGCCTACCGGCGGATGCCGTTCGGCTTGTGCAATGCGCCAGCTACATTCCAGCGGGCGATGATGGCCATTTTCTCTCCTTACATTGAGAAAGAGGTCGAGATTTTCATGGATGACTTTTCTGTGGTTGGCACTTCATTTGATGAGTGCTTAGCGAACTTGTGCAAGATCTTGCAGAGGTGCGAGGAGACCAACTTGGTCCTCAACTGGGAGAAGTGCCATTTCATGGTACAGGAGGGCATCGTGCTTGGTCACCGCGTCACAAGCAGGGGCATCGAGGTTGACAAGGCGAAGATCGAGGTGATCGAGCAGATGTGCACGCCTACCACCGTCAAGGACGTGCGCAGTTTCCTCGGTCACTGTGGTTTCTACCGCAGATTCATCAAGGACTTCGCCCAGATCACCAAGCCGCTGACCAACCTGCTAGTAAAAGACTCTGATTTCAATTTTACTGATGAGTGTGTTCAGTCTTTTAACAGGTTGAAGGAGGCCCTCATCTCAGCACCGATCCTGCAGCCCCCCGACTGGTCTCAGACTTTCGAGATCATGTGCGATGCCAGCGACTATGCCGTGGGGGCGGTTCTCGGACAGCGGAAGGACAAGAAACCCGTAGCCATCTGCTATGCAAGCAAGGTCCTTGACTCCGCGCAGATCAACTATACCACGACAGAGAAAGAGCTGCTAGCCGTGGTGTACGCGTTGGAGAAGTTCCGCTCTTACCTGGTCGGCTCTCAGATCATTATCTACACCGACCATGCAGCGATCCGGTATCTGCTCAACAAGAAAGATGCCAAGCCCCGTCTCCTCCGCTGGATTCTGCTCCTGCAAGAGTTTGATGTCGAGATCCGAGACAAGAAAGGATCCGAGAACTCTGTAGCAGACCATTTGTCCCGCCTGCATTGGAAGGGAGAGGAGCGGAACATCATTCCGATCGATGATTCGATCCCGGGGGAGCAGCTCTATTCCCTTGGCTCACGCTCGTACAGCTGCCCCCAGCCCACGTAGAAGAGCATCCTGGCAGCATCCTGCGGCCCGCAGGGACATCCCTTGCGGTCCGCAGGAGGCTCATCCGAGCTGCCATGGTACGCAGACTTCGTCAACTTTCTTGCCGCGGGTGTTCTTCCTGCTGACATGACCTTCCAGCAGAAGAAGAAATTCAGGGCTGATGTCAAGTACTACTATTGGGAGGAGCCCTTTCTCTTCAAGGTAGGTATCGACGGTATTTACCGGCGTTGCGTGCCGTATGAGGAGGTACATTCTATACTCTCTCATTGTCATTCTTCTGCTTACGGAGGCCATGCCTCCTCATCTAAGACTGCTGCCAAGATTTTTCAAGCAGGTTTCTATTGGCCAACCATCTTCAAAGACGCACATGCTCTTGTGCAGTCGTGCGATCAGTGCCAGAGGACCGGCAACATCTCGCGGAGGAGTGAGATGCCCCAGCAACCCATTCAAGAAGTCGAGATCTTTGACGTTTGGGGCATCGATTTTATGGGACCGTTCCCTTCTTCGAAGGGGTATGAGTATATTTTGGTGGCAGTGGACTACGTGTCCAAATGGGTGGAGGCGCTAGCTTGCGCCAAGGCGGATGCTAATTCCATCAAGCGCCTCTTCAACGATGTGATCTTCCCTCGTTTTGGCATTCCTCGTGCCGTGATCAGTGATGGAGGCAAGCACTTCATCAACCGTCAGTTTGAGTTACTCCTGAGCAGACATGGTGTGCACCACAAAGTCTCAACCGCTTACCACCCTCAGACCAACGGGCAAGCAGAGGTTTCCAACAGGGAAATCAAGGCCATTCTGGAGAAGACCGTGGCGAGATCGAGGAAGGATTGGGCTTTCAAGCTCAATGACGCGCTCTGGGCCTACCGCACGGCCTTCAAGACTCCGATCGGCATGAGCCCATTCAAGTTGATCTATGGCAAGCCATGCCATCTGCCGGTCGAACTCGAGCACAAGGCGTATTGGGCCACGCGCATCCTCAACCTCGACCTGCAAGCAGCAGGTGAGAAGCGCATCCTCGACTTGCATGAGTTAGAGGAGATTCGGCTCCACGCCTACGACAATGCCCGGATGTACAAGGAGCGCACCAGGAGGGTGCATGACAACCGGATCATGCGACGCGACTTCAAGGAGGGCGACCTTGTCCTCCTCTTCAACTCGCGTCTACGTCTCTTCCCGGGCAAGCTAAAGTCACGGTGGTCCGGCCCTTTCGAGGTCAAGAAGGTCTACCCATTTGGAGCGGTGGACATTGCAGGCAAGGACGGCGTCGCTTTCAAGGTCAATGGTCAGCGTCTCAAGGTGTACGTGGCTGACCAGTACAAGGAGGATCGCCTCGCCTTGCATCTGTCCCACCTACCACCAGCAGAGATTTAGATGCTAGTATGGTCAAGCTCGCGACCTAAAACAAGCGCTTCTTGGGAGGCAACCCAAGGTTTTAGGTTTATGTTTTCTTTTCTTTTGTCAGATCTACTTTCTCTTTGGCATAATTTCTTTTAGCATTTTAGTTCATTCTCATGTTGTGTTAGGTGTTCTTAGTTTTGTTTGTACAGTGCTAAGGAGCAGACTCGAAAGAACGACGATCATTGGGGCACGAAACCATGCAGAAACGAGGTTCTGTCAGCATCCTGCGGTCGGCAGAGACGACACTGCGGTCCGCAGGAAGTTTAAACGAGCAGCAAATCTGTGCGCGGGCAAGACAGGGAAGTTATAGCATACTGCGGTCCGCAGGGTCGTGCCTGCGGTCCGCAGGGAGTTGCTATTTTTGGGCAGAACGAGGAGCAAATTTAGAACTGCCGATTTAGGGGTTTAAGTCGGTTTTGAAGCCGACTCCAACCGCCTAAAACTCTATAAAACAGACCAGAACTCATTCTCTTCTATCTTCTTCTTCCCCCATTAAGCAACCAACTCATCCAATCTTCCCCTCCTCTCCTCACGCTGCCGTAACCACCATCGCTGCATCCCGCTTCTCCTCTTGGAAGCACAGCCACCTTGGCCACGGACCAGCAGCAGCACGTGCAACAGCGCCGCTGCCCCATCGCGTTTGTGTTTTCCTCCACGCATCTTGCGCCATAGCCGCTTCGTGTCATCGCGCTCTAATCCGATTTCTTCTCCACATTTTGAGGTTTAATTTCACAACTCTACTTTCAATTCCAAATTTCAATTTGGTTGATTTGTGAAACGAGAACCCGACTTCGGATCAGCGAAAATCATAACTGCCCCCTACGCTGTCAGCCACTAGACCCCTGCCAAGCCGAAACCAACATACTGCGGTCCGCAGGAACCTACCTGCGATCCGCAGGCTCCATCCAGACAGCAGGATTCTGGTGCAGCAGCGCCGTGCCACGACTTAGACCATGAAGCAACCAGCGAGCAAGGAGCAGTTAGAGGAGAAGAGGAAGCGGATTCAGGCCGCTCTAGGGGTCAACCATCCTCGTAACATTGCTCCTCGTCCAGCACCAGACTTGACTCCTGAGGACAAGCGAATCAGAAACAATCGCCTAACCCTCCAAAACAAGACCGTAAACTCCACGCCGCGCATCGATTTTGGGTTTCTTGAGAAGATAGGGATCCTTGGCGAGTTCACTCGCCTCACTGAGCGGGTGGGATTCATTCGCGCGTTTTGGGAGATACCCTCGAAGCATCCTGCATACATCGAGCCGACGCTCGAATTCCTCGCATCATTGGCCCTTCAGGATCTCTCAGACGGGACTCAAGGCATATCTTTTCGCTTAAAAGGTCACACTTACAGGAAGAGTCTAGTTACACTTGCGGAGTGGTTCCACTTCGACCCTCACCAGACAGACTATCTCGGTTACGTACCGGAGGATAGGGTCGACTCAGATGCTTCTCAGGCTGATCTCCGCGCTTCATTTTGGTTCCGTATCACCGGACAGCGTCTTCCGCGGACCGGCCCTCAGGACCCACGGGTTACTTCGATCATCCATCCCGTCCTCCGTTTCATTGGCCGTGTCCTAGCGCTCTCGATCTTTTCACGTGGGGAATCGTCACTTAGGCCCAGACATGACGAGTTCCAGCTCATGGCAACCATGCTCCGCCGAGATGACCAGTTGCAGCGGCCCCATCTGATGCTGCTTATGGTTAGATACTGGCTCTCGATCCTCACCACGGGCAAGCCTACTGGGATCGTCAACATAGGCTCCTATGTCACATTCATCGCTTCCAAGTTGGAGGTGGATCTACGTGGTGAGCCCGGAGGTGTTCTCAGTGGTACGGCATGTCATCCGGGCAAGCTCCTCGACAAGGATGCCTTCACGTCTTGGTCATGGCTTTCCACTCAAGCAGCCCAGCGTGGCCGGCCTACAAGTTACAAATGGAAGACAGAGCTCGGCGACTTCAGGCTCCCGCTCCAGTATCCGCCGATCGACTTCACACGAGGTTCTACGTGGCGTTTGGAGGAGCCGCTAGCAGCCCCGCCCCAGCAGCAATCCACACAACAAGCAGATGATGTTCGCTTGCAGGACGTCGACACAGAGTTGCCAGCAGGTGCAGGAGCTGCTACAGCAAGAAGGAGGGCTGCTACAGCAGGTGCAGGAGCTGCTTCAGCAGGAGATGCCACGCCTACTCAGCAGGTACCGTTTCAAATTCAAGAGCACCAGTGGAAGCAGCTTTGCAGCCAGGTCCAGGAGATTCATGCCATGCAGGCCGACACACAAGCGATCGTCCGCCAGCTGAAGATCGGGCAGACTCGAGACCGTGGCCGCATTTCTGAGATATATGAGCTACTTTCTGCCATTCGAGCTGCTCAGTCCGGCGGACACCCCGTTGGCGCTCCAGACGACACCGACGCACCATGAGTCCCTCAGGTTGTATCTTTTTTCTCTCTCATTCATTTTTACATATATGGGTCAATGCACTGAGGACAGTGCATAGATTAGCTTGGGGAGGGAGGACAGTACGTCTGAGTTTTAGGTTTACGTCTGAGTTTTAGGTTTTCTTTTTCATTTTCATTTTCATGTCTGCATTTTTGAAAAATTTTGTGAAATTGTTAAACTCAAGGGCATATGGGAATTTTTGAAGTTTGCATTGTGGAAAATTGCGCATGATAACTTTATGAGATTTGTGTTAAGGTCGGAGAATCTTGTTCTGTAGTGATTAGTCCCATGAATAAAGTATGATCAAACTGGAAAAAGTAGCAAACCGAAAATCTGATTGAGGACGAAGGGTAATTTTCCGGTTTGTGGTATCCACGTGAACATGGTCTGATGAAGTGAAAGTTTTAGCCTAGATTGTCTTAAAAATAAAAATGACACTTCAAGGTCGCAGTCAGGTAGGACGAGTGTACCCCTTTTATTTTGTCATCCGACTGACTTGGGCTTTGGGTGTCTGATTTAAAAAAAAAAACAAAACAGAAAAACAGAAAAACAGAAAAAAAAATAGAATAAATAATAAATTAAATTTTCTTTTGATAAGGCAATTCAAGGTTAATGGAAATAGAAAGGTTGAGAAGGTTGTTCATTGTGGGGTTAACACAATCGGGATACCAACTTTGTAGTTCAATTGAAAGATCTAGGGTCCGAAAAAGTACAATGGTCATACTTGCAATTTAGGTTGCGTTTCATGCAACAAGAGTCGCTCGTCTCGATTTTCTGTGCCTTAGCCCATGTTTTGTGGAATTATTATGCGTAATTATTTACAATGCGAAATTCAAACTTGCTCATAAATTCTAGGTTTGGCATTTTCACAAAGTTATTCTTTGCATTTAGGACGACTTGGGAATTTAGGATTACGTCTAGGTACGGTCAGCTTCTTAGGTTCTAGGTTTCGCTTGAGGACAAGCAAGGTTCTGAGCTTGGGGGGATTTGATGTCATGCATTTATATATATATTTTACCAGACTTACACTAGTATTTTGGCCTAAAATTCCTAAGTTTAATTGCATTTAAGTAGTAAGATGTCTAGATTCCAGTTACTTCTTTACTTTTGTCCAAATTTCAGGTCAATCGGGCTTTTGGAGCCAATTGGATGCGATTCGGAGCCATAGACAACAAGTCGAAACAGGAATGAACTTCCTGCGGTCCGCAGGACCCCTCCTACGGTCCGCAGGACCCTCCTGCGGTCAGCAGGATCCCTCCCGCGTCCAGCAGACGGAGGTTACAGCACGTTCGACCTTCCGCTCGGCGCTGAAAACTTCCTGTGGAGCAGAAAAACCGCCATTTCCTTCTTCCTGCGGTTCGCAGGCCCGTGCCTGCGGTCCGCAGGGAGGTTACTGCACTACAGTTTTCTATTTTCTGGCGCTCTGCCTATATAAGGCGGTCATTGGGACGGTTCCAGACATCTTTTTAACTCATCTTCTCACACCCTTTCATTGCATATTCACAACCAGAGGCAGAGGAAAGAGGAGAGAAGGCCGTTCATCATTCTTCGAAGCGGATTTGAGAGAATTCTCGCGCGGGAGTGAAGATCGTGTCGCCTCGAATTCTTCTTCGGTTCTTTTGCATCATGATTTCTTTTAGTTCTTTATTTTCTTTGTTTTCTTGTGTCATGAGTGAGTAGATCTATCTGTTCTTAGGGTTTGAATGATGGCGATTGTGTTGATGGATTAGTTGTTTGTGTGGATTAACGTTGTTTTCATAATCGCTTGAGATTTTCATTATTATGTGCTTGCAATTTGTTTGTTCATTTGGTAAACCTATAGGTTATGGCCAGACCTAGTTGGTTAATGTAGTATCTTTTGACCAGATCTGATTGTCTGCACAACTTGGGTTGAATTGTATCCGAAAGTACCCGAAAGGCGAAACTGCGTTTCGACTAACCTCGAAACGGACCCTAGAATTAACAAGTGACATGAACGTAGTTTAGAACTTATTCTATGAGTTTCGAATTGATTTAGAATTGTTAGGAGTACCAAAGGTGAAAACCAAGGACTTGTACCAACTCTGAATTGCTTAGGAACTGACGACGTTAGTGAGATCACCAAACCAGAATTGAAAACTGCTCTCTGTCAACTGCCTGCGGTCCGCAGGAGACATCCTGCGGTCCGCAGTCAGTTACAGAAAGTGCAAGACAGGAGTTACAAAACTGACTGCGGATTATTAGAGAGATCTGTGGTTCGTGGACGGTTTTGCGACCCTAACCAATTACTTGCGGTCCGCAAGAGACATCTTGCGGAACGCAGGCAACTGATCCTGAGACCAATCTGATTCTGACAACCCTGAGAACGCCTTTTAATTAATTGTCTTTCAGTTATTTACTTGTTTTTGCACTGTTTCCTTGTGTTTGTAACCAGCCTTGTTAAAACCCCCGACAATTGACCCTTTAATCCAAACTCTCTTAGAATTTAGAAGTAGGTTTAAGTAAAGTTTGGTGTTAATCCCGTCCCTGAGGATTCGACCCTCAAGTACTACACGAGATCGTACGCTTGCGATCGAGTGCATACTTTAGGTTTAAAAGCCTATACCCGTTCGCGCGGTCACCCCACCAGACCAGCACCACTGCCACCTTCTCCCGATCCGCAGCCAGCGCCCCTACTGAGCACCACTGGCCGCGCCGCCGTCGTCTTCCATCACCAACACAGCACCACTAGCGCAATAGCAGGCAGAACAGCAGCAGCAGATTCGCCCCGATCCGCTGTGCCGAAGCTCGCTCCGCTCAATTAACACCTGATCCGCAAAACTAAGATTCAAATTTCACCGATCTAAATTTAATTTCGAATTTCATCTTGATTGATTGGTGAATTGCAAACCGGATCTCGCAACCAGTACCGAACAGAAACAGTAACTTTGGATATCAATGACCCGTTACACCAGAATCTGATCCGGATCAAGTTCACTAACAGTACCTTGCGGACCGTACCATCGAAACTGCGGTTCGCACTTAGAGCAAAAACCGACCGAACCAAAACCGGTACCAGTCAACCAGATACCACATACTGCGGTCCGTACTCCCGAGAGTGCGGTTCGTATTGAGCTCAAACAGATCAAGCCATAACCGAACCCGAAAGCAGCTGAACCCAACTCACTGCGATCCGTGCCCTCTGACTGCCATCCGTACTCAGTTCAAACCAAGAACCAACCATGTCTGGCCGAACCCGAAATAAAACTAAAGGAGCGTTGTTATCTCAGGCCCCACCACCATCACCGCCTCCGCTGACAGACGAAGAGATGACCTTCAACGCAAACCTCACATTCCTTAACACCAAAGTCGTTCACTCCACCCCACGCATTGACTTTGATTTCTTGGAGGAGATCGGTATTGTTGAGGAGTTCAACTGTCTCACCTCTCGGGTCGGCTTTAACAAGAAATTCTGGGAGATCCCGGACCGGTACATAGCGTATGTCGAGCCAACAAGGAGTTCTTGGCTTCGCTTTCTTTGATAGAGATCCCGAACAAAGGCCAGGTGATCCGATTCAGGCTCAACGGTGAATATTACGAGAGGTCCCTGAGGCGTCTCTCAAGATGGTTTCATCTCGCACGAGGAGGATCAGATTATCTCGGGTACGTTCCCGAAGAACAAGTCAACTACCAGGACCCGATACATCCCTCTACCCACCGAGCATTTCTGGCCACTCCTCACAGGTCAGCACCTCCCGGCCGTAAACCCCGACCCTAGAATCACAACGATCATTCATCCGGCCCTACGGTTTCTGTTTCGTGCTTTTGGGAGTTCTATTTTTGCACAAGGGGAGACCTCGCTTAGGCCGAGGCACGATGAGTTCTCTCTCCTTCTCACCATGCTACGCCCCGACGAGCAATTGCAGCGGCCCGACCTGATGCTGCACATGGTGAAATTCTGGTTGAGTATGCCACTACCGACAGAGAGGGAAGTATTATTGCCATGGGATCATATGTTAGTCACATAGCCTTCTGCATTGGTATAGACTTTAGTGAGTTTGATTATGCGACGTGCGAGGAGGTTCAAGTGCTAAACAAGCCAGTCTTTAGTAGTTGGCAATGGATCACAACCCGGAAGAGAGGGTCTCAGCCTCCTGTTTATACATGGAAGACCCCTCAAAGGGTCTATCAAATGCCGATTCAGTGCCCCCCGATCGATTTCACGGACCATCATACATGGAGGCTACAGCATGGTCCTGCTCAGCCAGCACATGATGAGCACGACGCCCATATGGAGGATGCATTTCCTGAGGAGTATGCACCAGAGGAGCCCATTCCACACGCTGCTCCACACCAGCAGATACCACCGTACTTACAACAGCAGTGGAACCAGATGTACGAGCGTGTGTCGCATACACACGACTTGGTGGGACAGATTGACGGGAGGCACAGTGAGTACCTCTCACGATTTGATCAGCTTGAGAGTGGGCAGGCTTCTGACAGAGCACAACTAGATACCATGTATACGACTCAGACACAGTATGGTCAGCGAATAGAGGAGTTATCCACACAGTAGTCTGACATGTTTGACCATCATAGGCAACTCAGTCAGAGGCAGGAGGCTTTGTTCGCACGACAGAACGAGATTTATGAGCGCCAGACGCACACAATTCAGCGAGTTGATGCTATCCATGAGCGTCAAGCGCACCAGGGCCAGCGTTTTGATCAGATGTTTGATCTCGTGCATGCCATACACTCGTTCCATCTTGGCGGAGGAGGAGGCGACGACGCACCTCAGTGATTATGTTTTGGCGAGTTTGGGGAGGCCGTCGCATATCTCGGTTACATTCTTTTTCTTCTCTCGTTTTATTTTTCATGCACTGGGGGCAGTGCAATGATTTGCTTGGAGAGGGAGGAGAGTATTAACCGAGATTCTTGTTGTATATATTTTAGTTGTGGTAAAAAAAAAAAAGAAAAAAAAAAACAGAAAAAAAAATAGAAAAACAGAAAAAAAAAATATGTTCCTTAATTTTCAAAAGCATTTTTGTTTTCTTTTGCGATGCATTTAGTTTGTAGATTTAGTTTTAGGATTAGTTTTGCTTGAGGACAAGCAAGTGTTTAAGCTTGGGGAGATTTGATGTATCGCATTTGTATCTACTTATTTTTAGGATTTGTACCTTTATTTTCCTTAGAATTTGTAGATTTAGTAACATTTAGTTAGTTAGATGTCTAAAATTGAGTCCATTAAGTTTTTGGGATCCAATTTCGAGAAGATGAGCAAAAGTAGGCGAAGAAGCACGCAGAAGACACGGAGTGTGGACCGCAATCTCGAGTGTGCGGTTCGCACTCAGATCAAAACTGGAGCATCTAAATCTGGACCGAGCACAACCGCCGACAATCCACTTTTGGAGCAGCCGACTCCCTATTTCTTGGGGAATGCGGTTCGCACCGACCGAAGTCCAGGACGCAAGAAGGCCGAACACCAAATGGACCTCTATTTTCTGGAGCAGTTTCAATTGAAGGTATCTAATTATGTTCTTTGCTCCAAAAATTAGAGGTCGGTTCCAGAAGAAAGAAGCATATTTCTGGGAGCATCCAAGCCTATATAATCATCATCTTTGAAGAGGTTAAGTATCCAGTCATCGAGTCTTAGTTGTTATCGAGTCATCTTAGTTTTAGTTGAGAGTTGAGTCTTAGCTTTTGAGAGTCAGTTTTAGTCGAGAGTCTTTTATTTTGAGAGTTTATTTTAGTTTAGAGAGTTGATAAGAAGAGGGAGATTACTCGGAGAAGAAGGTCATTGCGCCGTCAAAGTGTCAACGTCATCATCAATAATCGGTGCTTTCTTCTTTATGTTATTTACCTTTTCTTTAATCATGTTTTCTTTAGTTATGTCTGAGTAGTTGTCTTTGTTCTTAGGGTCTAAGATGATGTTTGTTTGTATGGATTAATTGAATACTAGTTCTTCATGTTTATGAATTAAGTTATTTTCAATCTGCTTTGTGCTTAATAATAATTATGCTTGAATTGTTTGGTAAGAGCCTGTAGATTGTGGCCAGATCTAGTTGGTTAATAATTGTGCTTGAATTGATCAAGAGTCGATACTTGTGCTAATTGGATAGTTGTCCAAAAGTAACTGATAAGTGAAATTGCGGTTTTAACGAGAGTTAAACCGGACCCTAGAACGAAAGTAAATTGAATTTAGGTTAGAAATAATCCTAAAGGTTTCTAATTGATCTAAAAGTGTTAAAAGTGCCAACAAACGAGAGTTGAGGGACTTGTAATTGCTTAGGAATAGTTAGGAGTCGGTAACTTTAGTCAACCTATCTGATTGTTGACCTCTGAAAAGGGTCACCTGTGAAGAAACAAAGTTAAAACTGCTGACCAAGAAACTCAGAAGCAAAACAGAAAAAAGGAGGGAAAGAGAAAACAAAAGGGCTGATGACAGAGAGATTCAGTCAAAAGACCAAACTGATGACAGAGAGATTCAGCCGGAAAGATTCTTCAAATAGGTTGATGAAAGAAGCATTCGACTGAAAATTCCTTGAAAAGACAAGAAGAAAGTCAACCAAGGAAAGCTGTTAACAAAGTTCAGCTGAAGAATTTGACCAATGGTCAACTACTTGTTGCTATGAGAGAAAACAAATGTCTCTCATAACTTCAACTTTAAGAAAGTGTATTTAATTCAGCATTTGGGATCCTCTTCCAAATACTGAGAGTTCTGATATGCTATCTGAGTTTCTGAGCTCAAGGAATACAGAAAATAAGTCAGCAGCCAATAAGAAATCAAACAGATAGTAGCCAACTGAGTCAAAGACCGAATCCGGAACAAAGTCACTCAAGCGCTTCAATAGTCCCACATTGACTAGCTAAACAAGAATTAAGGACATAAAGGACAGGATTCGGTGTTCCGAGTCAGCAGTTCGGAGACACCGGGAGATGTCAGAAACACAAAGTTGAGAACATCTCCTGTTATCTCCAAACTGCTTTTGCCAAAAGGAGGTCAAAAATGGAAAGTTCATAATTTTATGAGAATTTTGGTATATTATTTGCGAAATTCTGAGTATCAGGGCTCAAGATATACAAATTACAAAATCAACAAAACTGACCAATCAGGAGGTGACACGTGGCAGTCAACGTCAGGTCAAACTGACAAGTGGGGCCCACATGTCAGCAAAGAAAATAAGAAAATCAGATTTATCAACCAATCAGAAGGTGACACGTGGCAGTCAACGTCAGGTCAAAATGACAAGTGGGGCCCACATCTCAGCAAAGAAAATAAGAAAAATCAGATTTATCAACCAATCAGAAGGTGACACGTGGCAGTCAACGTCAGGTCAAACTGACAAGTGGGGCCCACATGTCAGCAAAGAAAATAAGAAAAATCAGATTTATCAACCAATCAGGAGATGACACGTGGCAGTCAACGTCAGGTCAAACTGACAAGTGGGGCCCACATCTCAGCAAAGAAAATAAGAAAAATCAGATTTATCAACCAATCAGGAGATGACACGTGGCAGTCAAAGTCAGGTCAAACTGACAAGTGGGGCCCACTTGTTAGCAGGGAAAACAGAAAACCAGATTTAATTTTGGGCTAGGATTGATTTCTGGATCAGATGTTTAAATTGGGCTGAATTGATATATATGGAATTAGATAAAACTAAGAAAGAGGCCCAGTTTCCCAAATCAGCCCAAATACCAAATAGAATTAAGAAAGGAATTCTGACAAGTGGGGCCCACCTGTCAGATGGGGCCCACCTGTCATAGACAGAACACAGAAGATCTGGGAGAATAATAAGAAAGTGTGTGGCATGTCACTGTGACCCACCTAAAGCCTAAAACCTACCCACCACACCAAAAGCTACACAGTTCTATTCACAGAAATAATAAAAGGGCTGGAATTTGAATTATGGCTGGTTAATGGGCTAATTAACCAAATGGGCCAATCACAGGCCGACACCTGTACAAATCAGATTAATCATTACACTAATTGAATTTCTGACAAATGGGGCCCACCTGTCAGTTCAATAATGGGGCCCACCTGCCAGATAAAAGAAAAGGGGGAGGTTTTGCCGTCGCGCCACCACCACCTTCTCTGGCCAAATTCTCCCAACTCCAACCATCATTTCAAGCAAATAATATACCAATCGAATCGTCTATTCAAGCTCTATCCAATTTTACCCTAATTGCAAGCTATTGTGCACTGTACAAAGAATGGTGACCTAAGAACCAGAAAAGGGGAAGAACTGACCTGAGATGCTCCAACTCTGGCGATGGTAGTTGCTGAGCTCAACTGGTGCTTGCCCAAGCTTGCCCACACCCCCACAATGATGTTCAATGCCTCAGATGCCTTTCTCCAAGCTCCTAGCAATGAGTTCTACCCCCAAAGCCTCTGACAGCCCTTCAAACAGCAGTTCAAGGCTCGGACTCAACTCTAAAGCTTCAATTGACCAAAACAAACCTCAAAGAATCAATAAACATGATCTAATAATGATGGGTAACATGTTAATTGATTAAATAACATGTCAATTAAGTAAAAAAATCAAAGATCAAGATGAAACAGTAACCTTCATTAAACTCAGTCCCAAATCGAGCCCAAGCTTCAAACTTCCTTCGATTAATTGATCCCCTGAGCATCAATTAGAGTAGGAAAGATGTTAAAACATGATCTCAATCATTTAAAACCATGAGAAGAGATAAATCTATGAAACTGGTAATGAAACAGTGAAAGAAATTGAAGAATTCACCTCCAAATCGATTCAATTGGAAAGGAGAGAAGGGGATGAGTATAGAAGAGTAAAAAGGGATGTTTTATACTCAAGAGTTGAGTAGAAAGGTGTGAGAACTCGTGCTCTCAACTGAATAACAGAATTTCAGAGAAAAATGACCACAATGCTCCTGCAGCCTTGAAATTCAAATTAAATGAGTAATTGGACTTAATTGGGTTGCTTAAAGGGTTCAATTAGACTCAAATAAGATCCATTAAGAGCAAGGAAAGGATTCAAAGCATGAAACAAACTCTGAAACGACTGTGGGACCCCAACAGTGGCTGATTTCTCAGCTGGAATCAGTGCAGCAAGCACCAAGCATCACAGCAGCACTTTCCACTGCATTGGCTCACTGCTCCATGCTCAATTAAGTCCCCCTTACCTCCCAGAAGGGATCCAAGGCACCTGAGCTCAACAGAAAAGCTTCTAGAAGCTGCTAGAAGCTGTTCCAGTACTGAAACAATTCTCAGCTGAGACTGGTCCATACCAGCACAGCCCAAACCACTCCAAATCACTGCAGCAACCTTATGGACCATGTGTAGCATCAAAGAGTTGATCTTTTAATCGATTTAAACCTCTCCAAAGCCCCAAACTTGGCTGAAATCAGTGTATGGTCAAAACTGACTGGAAAATGGGCCAATCTTTACCAGATCACACAAACCAAGTCCAGGGATGATTCTCAAGCCATTTGAACATTGCCCAGGCGCCAACTAACTCCCCCCAAGCTGCCAAACAGATCCAAGGGCTGAAATTGAACAAGAACACATCAAATCAAATCCAAGGGCTGAAATTGAAATCAAGCAAGCTCAATCCATGGGACATGATCTTGACCAATCAGAGGAGGTTCCTTCCCCTCATCAAATCATCCCTATAAATACCCCTTTCAAATCAGAACAAAAAAAAAGACAGAACCCCAAGCTGAAAGCTGTCTGAAACTCTGCCAAATCAGAAACCCTTACCAGCAAATTGAAACACCTCTGAAACACACTCAAATCACTCCACCATACACATACACTTGCTAGGATAGCTTCCAAATACTGTAATCAAAGAGGAAAGATCTGTAATCCAAGAAGAAAGGTGAGAAACTAATGTAAATCTGTGATTGATGAATGAAAAGAGGGACAGCAGCTTTCAATTGCTGTTTCCTCATTATTTTGAGCAAATTTTATGATTCTCTTGATTAATTATGCTGTTTAGTTTATTGAATTGCATCCATTTGGAGTTTACTGGCTTGATTCTTGAATTTCTTGCATAAGAACATTGATCTCTTTCAAATAAATTGATTTTCTGAGATTAATGGATCTGAGATGCATTTGCATCAATTCTTTTGCTTTCATTCAGTTAAATAAGATAAATTAAATTAAAATGCAGCTAACATGAGTTACCTTGTGCTCTCATGACCTCTTGTGAGCTTGCTCCAAGAGTGAGTTGCTTTAAAAGTCAATAAACAATTAAAATTAGCACACATGAGCTTGCTTAAGCAACTCATGACTGACCTCTCTAAAATATATAGGCTTTTAATTACCCTAAATAATGCCCTCAATCGCAAGCGTACGATCTATTGCAATAAAGTCGGGATCGAATCCACAGAGACGGAATTACTTCTAAACTATTCTTTAAATTCTAACCTAATCCTATTTAGAATATTTTTGGTGTTTTTATATAAAAGTGGGGGGGTTTTGTTTCAAGATTGGTTTCAGGTGCAATAAAGTAATTAACAGTAAATAAAAGACTTTAAACAGATGCTAAACAAGCGTTCCCAGGGTTTTCAGAATCAGTTTGCTGTCTGGATCAACTGCCTGCGTTCCGTACTTGTCAGGTACGGCCCGCAGGGTATACAATTTCGCCTCTCTTTCAGTTACAGATTAATGATCCGCAGTGGTTAACTGCAGTTCGCAGACAACTTCCCGAGAGATAGATTTCCTGTCAGTTACTTGGGAGTGCGATCCGCAGTCTGTCACACTACGGTCCGCAAGGAGCAAACAGAGAACAGTTTTATTTCAGATCAGATATTTTGACTAAAGTTACCGATCCCCAACTAATCCTAAGCAATTACAAGTCCCTCAACTCTCGTTTGTTGGCACTTTTAACACTTTTAGATTAATTAGAAATCTTTAGGATTATTTCTAACCTAAATTCAATTTACTTTTGTTCAAGGGTAAGGTTTAACTATCGTTATAACCACAATTTCTCCTTTCGGTTACTTTTGGATAACTACCCAATTAGCACAAGAATCAGTTCTCAATACGATTGACGTTATTCTAACCAACTAGATTGGGCCCTAATCTATAGGTTCTTATCAAATAATCAAGAAGCAATTCAAATGCAATTATAATCAAGCTCAAAGCAATATTGAAAATAACTTCAAATCATAGACAATTAAAACATGATATTCAATTAATCAAAACAGACAAACATCATCTTAGACCCTAAGAACTAAGACAATTACTCAAACATAACAAAAGACAACTTGATTAAAGAAAAGGTAAATAACTTAAAGAAGAAAGCACCGAATATTTGATGACGTTTGAGACTCGTCGGCGCTTGAATCCTTCTTCTCCGAGTAATCTCCCTCTTCTTATCGACTCTCTAAACTAAACTCTCAAAAGTAAAGGACTCTCTACTAACTAACTCTCAAAACAAACTCTACTCTCAAACTTGACTTGACTTAACTTGATACTTGATACCTAACTTCTTCAAAGGATGATGATTATATAGGCTTGAATGCTCCCAGTTTTAGCCTTCCTTCTTCTGGAACCGACCCCTAATTTATGGAGCAAAGGACAAAATTAGATACCTTAAATTGAAACTGCTCCAGAAAATAGAGGTCCCGTCTGATTTTGGCCTTCCTGCGATCTGGCTTTCTTAGGTGCGAACCGTACTCCCCAAGGAACAGGGAGTCGGTCGCCCTAAAATTGGAGTGTCGGCGGTTGTGCTCAGCCCAGATTTAGCTGCTCCAGTTTCTGATCTGAGTGCGAACCGCACACTCGAGATTGCGGTCCGCACTATGTGTAATCTGTGCGCTTCTTCGCCTATTTTTGTTCATCTTCTCCGAATTAGGTCTCAAAAACTTAACTAATCTTAAATTTAAACATCTACTAACTAATCTGCTACTAAATCTAAAATTCCTAACTAAAATAAAGGTAAAAATCCTAAAATAAATAGATAAAAATGCGATGCATCAAATCTCTCCAAGCTTAAACACTTGCTTGTCCTCAAGCAAAACTAATCCTAAAACTACTTCTACTAAATGCATCGCAAAGAAAACAAAAATATTGAACTGAAAATTAAGATACATTTTTTTTTTTTTCGATTTTTTTTTTCTGTTTTTCTATTTTTTTTTTTTCGATTTTTTTTTTTTTTTTTTACTACAACTAAAACAAGAATCTCGGTTAATATTCTCCTCCCTCCCCATGCTAATACTTGCACTGCCCTAGTGCATTAAAAATAAAACGAGAGAAAAAGAATATAACCGAGATATGCGACGGCCTCCCCAAGCTAGTCATGGTAATGTCACTGAGGCGCGTCATCATCTCCACCTCCTCCGCTGGGTCCCGGACCTATGTGAGTGGACCTCATGGCTTTGAGAATATCGTACATCTCGGTTTGACGCTCATATATAGCGTCAATGCGCTCACCATGTCGAGTCTGACGGTCGTACATCTCAAGTTGTCGTGCATCTAAATTCGTCTGCCTCGAATAAATATCATCTAATCGGGCTCTATCAGCCACTCGCCAGGCCTCGAGCTGATCAAATCGGGAGATGTACTCGTTGTGCCTCTCTTCAGACCGACCCATAGTCTCATGCATGAGTGTAACTCGCTCATATACCTCCGCCCACTGCTGCTGTGAGTATGGTGGAACCTGCTGATGTGGGGCAGCGGGTGGAACGTGTTGATCGGGCACATAATCCTGAGGGAATGCATCCTCCATATGAGCGTCCTGCTCCTCATGTGCTGGCTGTGCTGGAACATGCTGTAGCCTCCATGTCCGATGGTCCGTAAAATCAATCAGAGGGCATTGAATAGGCATTCGATAAGTATCTTGATTAGCTTTCCATGTGTAAACAGGAGGCTGTGACCCTTTCTTCTTTGTTGTGATCCATTGCCAGCTACTAAACATTGGTTTGTTCAACACCGGGACATTTGCACATATCTCATAATCAGACTCCCGAAAATTTATCCCCATGCAAAAGGCTATATGAGTGACATAGGTACCCATGGATATAACACCTCCCTCTCGGCCGGTATTGGTAATATCTAACCAGAATTTTACCATGTGCAGCATCAGATCGGGCTGCTGCATTTGCTCGTCGGGGCGGAGCATAGTAAGGAGGAGGGAGAGCTCATCATGTCTCGGCCTAAGAGAGGTCTCTCCACGTGCAAAAACGGAACTCCCCAAAGTACGACATAGAAACCGTAAGGCCGGATGAATAATCTGTGTGATCCTCGGATCGGGGTTTACGGCAGGGAGGTGCTGACCGGTGAGGAGTGGCCAAAAATGTGCTCGGTGGACAGAGGGATGGATCGGGTCCTCGTGGTTGACTTGGTCTTCGGGAACATACCCGAGATGGTCAGATCCTCCTTGTGCGATATGAAACCATTTAGCAATTTGTCTCAAGGATCTCTCGTGATACTCTCCATTGAGTCTGAATCGGATCTTTGGGCCTTTGTTTACCCTGTGTATCAAGGTTAGGGAGGCCAAAAACTCCCTCGTGGGCTCTACATACGCCACATGTCGGTCTGAGATCTCAAAGAATTTCCTTGTTATTCCGACCCGAGCGGTGAGACGGTTGAACTCCTCGAGAATTCCGATTTCCTCCAAGAAATCAAAATCGATGCGTGGTGCGGAGATAATGGTTTTTGTGTTGAGAAATCGGATGTTTCCGTTGAACTTGAGCTCCTCATCTGTCAGCTGAGGTGGGGCAGCGGATGATGATGCACCTTGAGTTTTGCTTCGGGTTCGTTTAAACATGGTTACTGGTTTGGTCTGACTGAGTGCGGATGGCAGGCAGAGAGCACGGATCGTGCTAGGGTGGTTTCGGCTGCCTTTGGGTTCGGTTCTGCTGTGTTCGGGATAGGCACAATACGGACCGTACTCTCGGGAGCACGGACCGCAGTATGTGGTGTCGGTTTAACTCGTACCAGTTTCGGATTGCTCGGTTTTTGTACTAAGTGCGTACCGCACTTACGATGGTACGGTCCGCAGGCACTGTTACTGACTCTGAACTCGATTGGTTTTGGTGTAACGGGTTGAACCAGTGTGAAACGGGTCAGGGTTTTCTGTATAACGGGTCACTGATCCGTGGGTACTATTTCTGGTAAGTTAAGGTTACGAGATCCGTTTTGCAATTCACCAATCAATCAAGATGAAATTCGAAATTAAATTTAGATCGGTGAAATTTGAACCTTAATTCCGTTGGATCTGGATTTGGCGCAATGGATCGGGGCAGATCTGCTGTTATTGGTGATGGCGCTGTCGGTGGTGCGGATGGCGGCGGCAGCACACTGCGGTACGCAGTGTTGTGATGGTGGTGCGCTCGGTGGAGTGGCTCGGACTGGTAGTCCCGCTGGTGCTGCGGTGCGGATGGCGGCGGTGGCGCACTGCGAAACGCAGTGCTGCTGTGGAGGTGCGGTGTGAAGGAGGTTGGGGATTGGTGCTGGTTGGGGGTGTGCTGATTGGTGGAGGAAGGGAGAAGGGAAAAGAGGAAGAAAGTGGAGAAGGAGAAGAGGAAAAAAAAAAAAAGGGGCGGCTGGTTCGGGTGGAGAGAAGGGGTAGGGTTTAGGGGGTTTTATAGAGAAAGTTAGGGTTAATACCTGAGTTGAACGGCTCAGATTTCATCATGATTCGTGCTCGGTTAGTACGAAGTGCGGACCGCACTCTGTTATGATCCTTCCTCCTTGGTAATTAGAAATCAGAACTGAACGTCTCCCTGTACTGAATTGACTGCGGATCGCGTTGTCCAGGCTGCTGTCCGCACCAAAGTTTCCAGAAATTCGTTTCTCGTCCTTGTTGTTAGATCTCCGATGCTTGTTAGTTTGCACTCCAGATTCTGTTGTTCCTTCGCCTTCTGACTCCTAAAATTGAAAAGATACAAACTACTCCTAATTTTTTTCTTTTTATTTTTATTTATATATATATATATATATATATATATATTTTTTTTTTTTTTTTATCTAAACCTAAACCTTGGGTTGCCTCCCAAGAAGCGCTTGTTTAAGGTCCCGGGCTTGACCGTAATGCGTTCTAACTTACTTAGAGAGGTGTAAGGTTAAGCGTTCCTCTCGATTTTGATTGGCAACATATACCTTGAGTCGTTGACCGTTCACCTTGAATATGACACCATCTTTACCCGCTACGTCAACTGCTCCGAACGGGTATACTTTATTGACAACAAAAGGTCCCGACCACCTTGATTTGAGCTTGCCAGGAAAAAGTCTTAAGCGAGAATTGAAAAGAAGAACAAGGTCACCTTCCTTGAAGTCTCGGCACATGATTCGGTTGTCATGAACTCTTTTAGTGCGTTCCTTGTACATCTTTGCGTTGTCGTATGCTTGAAGTCGCATTTCCTCCAATTCATGTAGGTTTAGGATGCGTTTTTCTCCGGCTGCTTGTAAGTCTAAGTTGATGGCACGTGTCGCCCAAAATGCTTTATGTTCGATCTCAACCGGTAAATGGCAAGGTTTTCCATAAACTAGTTTAAAGGGGCTCATACCAATAGGGGTTTTGAAAGCTGTGCGGTATGCCCATAATGCGTCATTGAGTTTGGAAGCCCAATCTTTCCTTATTCTTGCTACGGTCTTCTCAAGAATGTCTTTGATTTCTCGGTTGGATACCTCAACTTGTCCATTGGTTTGTGGATGATAGGATGTGGCTACTTTGTGAGTTACTCCATATTTGCTTAAAAGGTGCTCGAATTGTCGGTTGATAAAGTGCTTTCCTCCATCACTTATTACAGCACGGGGAACTCCAAAGCGCGGAAATATAACATCATTGAAAAGACGCTTGACGGCATTTGCATCGGCGTTGGTACAAGCTAGTGCCTCCACCCATTTAGAAACATAGTCTACGGCCACAAGGATGTAAGAGAATCCTTTGGAGGAAGGGAACGGTCCCATGAAGTCTATGCCCCAAACATCAAAGATTTCTACTTCTTGAATAGGTTGTTGTGGCATTTCATTGCGTTTCGAGATGTTACCGGTCCTTTGGCATTGATCGCATGATTTTACAAGGGCATGTGCATCTTTGAAAACTGTGGGCCAAAAGAATCCGGATTGAAAGACCTTGGCAGCGGTCTTGGAAGCGGAAGCATGTCCTCCATAAGCGGATGAATGACAATGAGAAAGTATAGAATTGACCTCATCTTGTGGAACGCAACGCCTAAAAATTCCATCAACTCCAACTTTGAAAAGGTAGGGCTCCTCCCAAATATAGGACTTAACATCAGATTTGAACTTCTTCCTTTGTTGATACGTCATGCTTGCTGGTAGGATATTCGCGACGAGGAAATTGGCATAGTCTGCGTACCAAGGATTCTGTGCTGAGCTGTCTGCTGACCGGTATGAACTGACTGCGGACCGGTATGAACTGACTGCGGACCGCACTTTCGTGACTGCTAGTCCGCAGGCAGCTATCTGGTTGTTGTTTTGCTCGGGAAAAGGTGGAGGGCAGAATTGTAACTGTGCGTCAAGGGAATAAAGCTGCTCTCCAGGGATAGAATCGTCAATAGGAATGCTGTTCTGCTCTTCTCCTTCCCAATGCAATCGAGACAAATGGTCTGCTACCAAATTCTCTGTTCCTTTCTTGTCCTTGATCTCGATATCAAATTCTTGTAAAAGAAGAATCCAACGGATGAGTCTAGGTTTCGCGTCCTTCTTAGAGAGAAGATATTTGAGTGCAGCGTGGTCGGTGTAGATGATGATTTGAGAGCCGACCAAATAGGAACGAAACTTCTCCAAGGCGTACACCACGGCTAGTAACTCCTTCTCGGTTGTGGTGTAGTTGATCTGAGCGGGATCGAGGACCTTGCTTGCATAGCAAATGGCTACCGGTTTCTTGTCCTTCCTTTGTCCTAGAACGGCTCCTACGGCATAATCGCTAGCGTCGCACATGATCTCAAAAGGTTGAGACCAATCGGGAGGTTGTAAGATCGGCGCTGACACAAGTGCTTCTTTCAACCTGTCAAAAGATTCAACACACTCATTAGAAAAATTAAATTCAGAGTCTTTTACCAGAAGATTTGTCAAGGGCTTGGTGATCTTTGCAAAATCCTTGATGAAGCGACGATAGAATCCACAATGCCCGAGGAAACTACGAACGTCTTTGACGGAGGTTGGTGTACACATCTGCTCAATCACTTCTACCTTGGCTTTGTCTACCTCAATACCCTTGCTTGTTACTTTATGTCCTAGCACTATGCCTTCTTGCACCATAAAGTGACATTTCTCCCAATTGAGAACAAGATTTGTTTCCTTGCATCTCTGCAAAATCTTACACAAATTAGCTAGACAATTATCAAAAGAATTACCAACAACAGAGAAATCGTCCATAAAAATTTCAACTTCTTTTTCAATGTAAGGAGAAAAGATTGCCATCATCGCCCTTTGGAATGTAGCCGGCGCATTACACAAACCAAATGGCATTCTTCGGTAAGCGAAGACCATAAGGACATGTGAAAGTCGTCTTCTCCATATCCTGAGGGAGGATGGGTACCTGAAAGAAGCCCGAATATCCATCTAGATAGCAAAAGTGTGAATGTTTTGCTAGACGCTCTAACATCTGATCAACAAAAGGAAGCGGGAAGTGGTCTTTGCGAGTAGCCGTGTTCAGCTTCCGGTAGTCGATGCACATCCTCCACCCGGTTGTGGGTCGCATTTGGACCTTCTCGCCCTTTTCGTTCTCAACAACGGTATGTCCACCTTTCTTTGGAACCACATGCACGGGACTCACCCACTTGCTATCTGAAATAGGAAAAATAATTTTAGCTTCTAGTAATTTAAGGATTTCCTTTTTTACTACCTCTTGAAGCGTAGGGTTGAGTCTCCTTTGATGTTAAACTGAAGGTTTGTGGTCCTCTTCAAGATGTATACGATGTGCGCAAATGGCCGGACTTAATCCCTTGATGTCATGGATTGAGTACCCTAAGGCACCTTTATAAAGTCTCAACTTCTCCAAAAGCTTGGTTGTCTCGTCAAGGCTCAACTGAGCACCAACTATGACTGGAAAAGCCTTCTCAGGATCAAGGAATTCATACCGAAGGTTGTCAGGTAGTGGCTTCAGATCCATCTTACTTGGAGCGTCGAGCGGCGGTGATTTGTCGTTTTTAGCCTCGGGTTGCACGTCCTGCGGACCGCAGTCACGTGGCTGCGGATCGCAGGATACTTCAGGTTCTGTCTGCGCCAGAGAGAAGACTGATTGTGCGCTGTAAAACAGAGGATCTTCAGAACTCTGCGGATCGCAGAGAGAAAGGTTTAGTTCGCAGTCAGAAGTGGCTGAGGCCCATTCCTCGTCGTCGGTCGAGCAATCTGATTCGCCTGAACTCAGCTCATCATCTAAAGAAGATAGATAGTCAAACTGGTGCTTGAGTTGGTTATGTTGCTCCTCTAGCATGTCTTCTTGCATCTCAAGGACTAATTGATCGATTATGTCTGCCCGAAAACAATCCTCGGACATATCGGGGTACTTCATTGCCTTCTCTATTTGAAACTTGACTTTTTCACCCCCAACATTCATGGTAAGAGTGCCTTCGTAGGTATCGAATACGGTTCGAGCTGTCCTAAGGAAAGGTCGTCCAAGGATGATAGGCACGTTCTTGTCTTCTTCCATATCCATCACAACAAAGTCACCAGGTACAAAGAACTTCCCAACCTGTACTGGCACATCTTCAACTATCCCCAATGGTAAGCGTGTAGAGGCATCCGCTAATTGCCAGGTCATACGTGTGGGCTTGAGCTCTCCCACACCAATTCTTTGGAAGACAGTGTGAGGCATGAGACTCACGCTTGCGCCCAAATCGCATAAGGCTCTCTTGATGACGGCTTTACCAATGTTACAGGGAATGGTGAATTTACCCGGATCCCCAAGCTTAGGAGGTAGCTCACGGTTTAGAACTGCACTACACTCAAAGTTCAGTTGTATGCTCTTACAATCATTGAGGCTTCGCTTGTTGGACAAGATGTCTTTCAAGAACTTGGCATAGGATGGCATTTGTGTGAGAGCATCGGTGAATGGAATCGAGATGGTGAGTTGTTTAAGTACCCCCATGAATTTTGCGAATTGCTCGTCTAGACGGTGTTTGGCGAGCCTCTGTGGGAACGGGACAGGTGGTCTGTAAGGTTGCTCTGTCTCTGGTGATTTGCCCTTGTCATTTGCTGTTGTGGTACGTGAAACAGGATTGGTATTCTGGTCAGTTTTGCCTTCTGTTTCTTCATACTGCGGACCGCACTGCTGTGATTGCGGTTCGCAGGTCGTGTTGGGCTTGGCTGTCTGCGCTGGTTGAGATGTCGGTTGGCCTGTAACCGCTTCAGGGTCGGTTTGCTGAATTATTTGCGGTTGGTACTCTGTGGGCTGCGGATGGCAGTTAGTTGTACCTGAAGCTGTTTCGGCGTTTGCTGGATTGATGATGCTCGGGTCTGGCTCTTCTGGCATAGGAGGGTCAGAGTACTGAGTGCCGCTCCTGAGGGTATGGATGGCCTTCACCTGGCCGTTGGGCTCTATAGGTTGACTCGGAAGCTTGCCCATGTCTTTCGAACTTGACCCCGCACCTGCATCTCCTCCTGTTAGCCTTGCCAACTTCTCATTCAAGGCTTGCATTTGTTCAAAGATCATATGATTCATCTTGCCTTGCTCGTGCATGAAGTTGTTGACAACTGATGGTTTCAATTCTTGGTGTGGAGGGACGTAAGGTGGGCGGTATGCATTGTTCGGCGGGGTGTTTCGATTTTGGTTTTGGTTTTGGTTTTGAAAGTGGGCGTTGTTGTAGAAGTTACGGCCACCATTTACTTGCCCTGGTGGATACTGGGTTCCTTGGTTTTGATACCTCTGAGGAGGGTTGTTGTTGTTGAACCCATAGTTAGGACGGTCAGGTTGGTTTCTCCATTTTTGGCGTTCAATTTGATCATTAGAGTATGACCGTGAGTAAGGAGGCTTTGGGAAGAATGAGGGCTCATTGTTAATGGAGTTTACGTGCTCATCTTCCTCAGGTTGACGTAGTGGGCAATGATCGTAGTCATGTGATTCCTCTCCACAAAGAGCACAAGATTGAGCTTGCACTGCTTTGGAGGTAGCCTTCTGCTTGTCAACTTGTAACTGAAGGGCTTCTATTTTGGCTTGCATCAAAGCGAGTTGATCGACTTCATAGCGCCCTTTCGTGCCTCTGCTAGACTCACCGCTGGCCCACTGTTGCTGTTGTGCCAACTTGTCAAATATTTCCAAGATCGCTTGTGGCCCTCGATCAATAACGGATCCACCTGCACCATAATCAACCAAAACACGACTTTGTGAGTTCAGACCATTATAAAATGCATCAACTAACATCCAATCAGAAAAGTTATGGTGAGGACAAGACTGTCTCAAGTGGTTAAATCTATCCCAAGCCTCACTCAATGGTTCATCATACCCTTGTTTAAAAGTTGAAATTTGTGCTCTAACTTTAGCAGTTCGCCTAACAGGGTAGTATTTTTCAAGAAATTGAGTAGATAATTCGGCCCAGGTACCAATTGAGCCTGTGGGAAGAGAATTAAACCATGTTCGTGCTCTATCTCGTAGGGAGAACGGAAACAGAGCCAGTCGGACGTAGTCTGGACTTGCCATGATGTTCTTCACGGTTCGACAACATTGGAGAAAGTTGTTGATGTGTTCGTGTGGGTTTTCCGACTCCAATCCGTGAAAGCAACTCTGTTGGATGAGGTTGACTACCCCTGAGCCAAAGTTGGGAGGATCTCCAACGATGTCAGGAAGTATGATCGGTCCTTGCGCATCATCAGTTTTGGGGATGTGGAAATCTCTGAGAGTTCGTGGTTCATGACGTCGAGCTTCAGCCTCGGCTTCTCTTCTGCGCTGTTCTTCTTCTATCACTCGCCTTAGTTGCTCGACTTCTGCTTGAAGCTGTTGCTTCGCGGTTTCCGCCTCTTCCAACGCGAGCCTTGCTGCTTCGTCTGCCATGTCCTGCGGATCGTGAGTAGTGAGGTGCGGTCCGCAGGAAGAATCTTCGATCGACAACCGCTGGAAATTTGTGGTCAGGTCAGATGGGGCTGAGGTCGGGGTGTCCTCTGGTTGTAGTTTCGGATATCGAACACCACTTCTCAGCTTGTAGTCACCAACCGGCGGTAGTTGGTCCAGTTTCTGTAACCTGAAACAAGAGAGCAAGAAAAGGAGGGAGAGGGGGTGAGAATTAGAAATGAAATTAAAGAAAAGTCTAGAAATAGTGTTGCCGTCCCCGGCAACGGCGCCAAAAAGCTTGACCTCTGTAAAGTATATAGGCTTTTAATTACCCTAAATAATGCCCTCAATCGCAAGCGTACGATCTATTGCAATAAAGTCGGGATCGAATCCACAGAGACGGAATTACTTCTAAACTATTCTTTAAATTCTAACCTAATCCTATTTAGAATATTTTTGGTGTTTTTATATAAAAGTGGGGGGGTTTTGTTTCAAGATTGGTTTCAGGTGCAATAAAGTAATTAACAGTAAATAAAAGACTTTAAACAGATGCTAAACAAGCGTTCCCAGGGTTTTCAGAATCAGTTTGCTGTCTGGATCAACTGCCTGCGTTCCGTACTTGTCAGGTACGGCCCGCAGGGTATACAATTTCGCCTCTCTTTCAGTTACAGATTAATGATCCGCAGTGGTTAACTGCAGTTCGCAGACAACTTCCCGAGAGATAGATTTCCTGTCAGTTACTTGGGAGTGCGATCCGCAGTCTGTCACACTACGGTCCGCAAGGAGCAAACAGAGAACAGTTTTAATTCAGATCAGATATTTTGACTAAAGTTACCGATCCCCAACTAATCCTAAGCAGTTACAAGTCCCTCAACTCTCGTTTGTTGGCACTTTTAACACTTTTAGATTAATTAGAAATCTTTAGGATTATTACTAACCTAAATTCAATTTACTTTTGTTCAAGGGTAAGGTTTAACTATCGTTATAACCACAATTTCTCCTTTCGGTTACTTTTGGATAACTACCCAATTAGCACAAGAATCAGTTCTCAATACGATTGACGTTATTCTAACCAACTAGATTGGGCCCTAATCTATAGGTTCTTATCAAATAATCAAGAAGCAATTCAAATGCAATTATAATCAAGCTCAAAGCAATATTGAAAATAACTTCAAATCATAGACAATTAAAACATGATATTCAATTAATCAAAACAGACAAACATCATCTTAGACCCTAAGAACTAAGACAATTACTCAAACATAACAAAAGACAACTTGATTAAAGAAAAGGTAAATAACTTAAAGAAGAAAGCACCGAATATTTGATGACATTTGAGACTCGTCGGCGCTTGAATCCTTCTTCTCCGAGTAATCTCCCTCTTCTTATCGACTCTCTAAACTAAACTCTCAAAAGTAAAGGACTCTCTACTAACTAACTCTCAAAACAAACTCTACTCTCAAACTTGACTTGACTTAACTTGATACTTGATACCTAACTTCTTCAAAGGATGATGATTATATAGGCTTGAATGCTCCCAGTTTTAGCCTTCCTTCTTCTGGAACCGACCCCTAATTTCTGGAGCAAAGGACAAAATTAGATACCTTAAATTGAAACTGCTCCAGAAAATAGAGGTCCCGTCTGATTTTGGCCTTCCTGCGATCTGGCTTTCTTAGGTGCGAACCGTACTCCCCAAGGAACAGGGAGTCGGTCGCCCTAAAATTGGAGTGTCGGCGGTTGTGCTCAGCCCAGATTTAGCTGCTCCAGTTTCTGATCTGAGTGCGAACCGCACACTCGAGATTGCGGTCCGCACTATGTGTAATCTGTGCGCTTCTTCGCCTATTTTTGTTCATCTTCTCCGAATTAGGTCTCAAAAACTTAACTAATCTTAAATTTAAACATCTACTAACTAATCTGCTACTAAATCTAAAATTCCTAACTAAAATAAACGTAAAAATCCTAAAATAAATAGATAAAAATACGATGCATCAATGACCTCTTGTTGAGTTTAACTCCAAGAGTGGCTTAGTTACTGTGTTGAGCATGCTCCACAGACCCCTAAGGACTTGTCCAAAGGGTGACTCTCATAGCAAAAGCATGAGAGGGGGAGTTGAGCTCAGTGAGACACTGCTGCCCTCCCAGTTTCCTGAGAACTGAGTGAATAACTCATTCTGGAAGCTTGTTTTGACATCAAATCCTCCTTTCACAAGGGGATATGCTGCCAAAAGTACTTCAGGATAAGTTATGAACTCAAGGAAACATTTTTGAACAGATTTCACCTACAAAATGTAGGGGAAATGCTGCCAAAATTGATCCAGACTCAAGAAACTGGAAGAGTAACAGAAACTTGCTAAGATCAACTCCTCTCTGTAGATTTATGTTCATAACATAATTAAGTCACATTTTTTATATATCCATAATAAAGTTATAAACATTTCGCATGCAAAAGTTATTGTCAAATTCTGTGTAGAAAAATTCATATGAAAATCACAAGATCTGTTGCCCAGAATGACAGAAAATACCCTTTGCATTGTAAACTTAATGAAACAGTGACCTTGCTAAGTTAAAGGTGTACAAATTATATATCAAATTGTTCATAACAACATGCACTAACTCACTGTCAAAGTTGTTTAAGCTCTCATGTTGAAAAACATGTCATACAAGTCCAATAACAGTGAATCTGACTGTCTGTAACACTGAACTACAAGTTTGGACTTCAAAGAACTGATCTTGATGCATATTTTATGTTCTGGATACATATTTTAAATATTTTATATGACAAGATCATGATTTTCTGAACAAGTTTCATATATAAAGTTTGATCTAACTCTCTGTAAATAAATTCTTACAAAAATAACAAAGTGACAACTGTATCAGCACAGTTTTCTGTCTATTCTCTGGAAATTTGAATAAAAAATGGTGTCCAGTTTGTTCTTGACAATGCATATTTTTGATAATTTTGATGCATTCCTGACATGATTCTAAGCAACTTTCATGTTTTACACTTGATCTGATTCATTGTAATTAAATTCCTATAAAAATGTGAAATTTCTGACAGATTCTATGAAAGTTTGCAGATTTAACCCTAAGAATAAAAATTTCAAAAACACTGTGAATAATTTAGAATTAGAACATTTGATGAACATAGAAATTGTTTCTAACATCTCAATGAACATTTCTGTTTAAAAACATTTCTGTTAAATTCTGACAGAACTGTTAAACTCAAATTCAAATGTGAAATTCAAGTTATTTTTGTGAAGTAAGTGATGTCTGTATACTGTACACACTGTAAATGAATTGCTTGCATGATTTAAATAAGTTCTAAGTGTCAAATTCACAAACTGATATTAAAAAAAACTGAAATCTGGTACCAACTTCATATCTATTGTACAGTCCAAATTGATTTAAATTAAATGTACATACATATTCTTCATATCAAGACGATTCAAACAAGCCAAATCTCACACAAATTGGTCAAGAATTGAGTTAGAATCTTGAAATCGAAATCCAAGTCAGAACTCAACACAGTACTTCAAGAACGAGCTCATTTGAGTTAAATCCGAGCCCCTCTAGCCAAATCCAACACCACAGATGTGTTCTCCTTGGTGAAACGATCTCAATGGCGTCGGCCGATCGAAAATCCGACCATCCACCACCGAGATCCGCCGTACACAGCCACCGACGGCCCAGATGAGCCCAGTTCATATCAAGGGAAGCACAAATCTTGATGACAAATCTTACAAATCTCATTCCTGCCAGTAGCACGAATCTTGATGCAGATTTAAGGGCAGCACAAATCTTGATGACAATCTGCAAATCTTGCTCATGTCCAGTAGCACGAATCTTGATGAAAATCTAAAGGACAGCACGAATCTTGATGACAAATCCTATATATCTCATTCATGACCAGCAGCACGAATCTTGATACAGCCTCAGGGAAAAACAGGCCAATTCAGCCCTTAAAAGTTGGCCCAAAACCCAAATCTGGCCCAAAATTCAAAGTTGGCCCAAAACCCAAATATGGCCCAAAATTAAAAGTCGGCCCAAAATCAGAATTCAGCCCAAAATCAAAAGTCGGCCCAATACAGAATTCAGCACAGAAATTGAAATTTGGCCCAAAATCCAGTTAAAGTGATTTATTCCGGATTTTCAATAAAAATAATTCTAAAAATAGTTCTCGAACTCCAAAAATTCTGAAATAAATTTTAAAATTCATAAAAAAATATTTCTGATTTTTCCATGGAAAAACATTTTTTTCATTTAAAATTTGAATTTTCAGATACAAATTCAAGTTCAAACTTGAAAGAGAAAACATTCTTTCTTTTATAAAAAAAAATGCATAAATAAAGGATCAAATCCAAGCATTTTTCTTGATGAAATGAAATGTTGTGCTCACTTTAAAATAAGAAATAAAAATCTTCTTGAATCAAAGGGCAAAATCCAGATTTGAAATCATTGAGCACCTGAATGTCAATTAGGCCAACCGGTTACTAGTTCGTTGTTCAGATAACTGATGAAAGCAATACCAAGCTACGAAACGGCGACGTCTTGCACTTCAGTTAGGAGATCTGACGAGAGAAAAAATCCTCGGGACCACCAGAGTCGATTCCAGATTTCCTCCAATTGACGGTTGATCATACCCCGACAGAGAGACCGGGCGTGAGGCTGTAAATTGGATCCTCGGTTGCAGATAGACTACCAGTCCTGATTTGACAATCGCGGATATCGCTCGTAGTGATCAAGAAGCCAAATTTCACGCTCGAACGATTGCGGCTTACCAAGTCGCAGGAGGCCTGAAAGAGACATAAGCGTCTCCGGGACCATCAAAAGTGTCCTAGGTTTCCCTGCTAACATAAACCTGAAAGAGATATAAGCATCTCCGGGATCATCAAAAGTATCCTAGGTTTAACCCACTAACATCCACTAACATTCACTAACAAAATAATGGCAATCTTTACATTTTGAATTGTGCATTCATTCATGCATGTCATTTAGATAAGATTGTTTCTTTGATTGTTTTCTCTTTGTTTCATACAATAATTGCACACATTTTAGCATTTTCCTATTCTTAATCAGAGGTGCCTGGAGTTAATAGCTTCAGGGTAATTAACAATGAGGGCTTGCGCTCATTGGAATCCAAGACCCCACAATCACTTGAAAATAATAAAACCTTTGCACGTGAGTGTCTGAGAGTGAACGGCTTGCGACGTCTACTAGCAAACGCATGCGTACAGGGGTGACCGTGTCCTTTTCCCAACGAAACGTCTCGTTTCTTAGAGCGCCTCCTCGGGCGGCGAAAAGGGTGGCACACTGATCTAAACCAAAACTGTTCTCTGTCTGTTCCTTGCGGACCGCAGTGTGACAGACTGCGGATCGCACTCCCAAGTAACTGACAGAAAATCTATCTCTCGGACAGTTATCTGCGGACTGCAGTTAACCACTGCGGACCATTAAGCTGGTAACTGAAAGAGAGGCGAAATTGTACACCCTGCGGACCGCAGAATAACCCTTGCGGACCGCAGGAAATTGATCCAGACAGCAAACTGATTCTGAAAACCCTAGGAACGCTTGTTTAGCATATGTTTAAGAGTTTTAATTACTGTTATTTACTATATTGCATCTGTTAATTAGGAAACCAATCTTGAAATAAAACCCCCCAACTTTTATACAAAAACACCAAAAATATTCTCATTAGGATTAGGATAGAATCTAAAGTCTGGTTTAAAAGTAATTTCCGTCCCTGTAGATTCGATCCCGACTATCTTTTATGAATGCCCCTCTCTCTATGGAAAACATTACCGTTCCTACGCCACAAAATGCTTGGCATTTTTAATGTACCAATTAGTGTATGAGAAAATAAAAAATATTACTACAGTATTTATAATAATTGATGATGAAAAAATAATGATCAATACAAATTATATTTTCAGTGGCATGTGAAATTTCATTTGGCATAATGTACAGTTTAATAAATTGATCGGTGGCTTCATTTGCCGATTTTCTGCCACTGTGATTGGAATGTCATTGGTGACTCAAAAGTGCTCCGAAATTATGTTACTAGATTAATATGATTGCTTGAAGATCCTTGCATGAGGAAAAGGATGGAGGTGAATAACATTTTTTTCTCAAAAAGAAAATAAAATTGTTTGAGATGAGTATAATATAATTAGGATACAAATAGCCACATCCATCAAGGTCTTTCTAAGAAAGTATAATTAAATCAATTAAGTTACTATGATCATATATATAATTGCCTTAGAAAAATCAATTTACAATGATCATATATATAAAAATGCAGTATCGTGCGATCATCCTCTAGTTTATCATATAGCCGGTTCTCTATCTAATAGAGACACAGTCACTGTCTGTTATTTGAAGGAAGACTATCCGCAATCAAGGCCTAATATCAAAGGAGGGAGCGGAACTGCAACAGATCTATTAGGAATTAAAAAAAAAAAAAAAAAACAGATGTATTAGCTGTATTGAGGAGAAGTATCGGGTCCGCTGTACTTGTTCAAATCACGGAACGGCTGTCAGGAATCCAATGCGGCTTTTCAGCCTAATCCAACGGATGCGAATCTTTTGGGCATTGACTCCTAACCGAAAGTGCTCCGAATCTGCACCCTGCTTTTCTTAATCCGACAGTTGAGAAACACCGAAGTATTTCGAGATCCGTACAGTAAAAACCGAATTACTTTGAGATTGGGCCTGCTTTTCTAAGTAGAAAAACAGCATATTCGGAGCACTTTCAGTTAGGAGTCAATGCCCAGGGTCGAGTATCTTGGAACTTAATGCGGGACAGCTGTGCTAGTTGAATACAACGGCAGAAACCACGGGTTTACATAGATTCTTGTTGTGTAGGGTCTTTTTGGGTATTTAACTTGTTTCGAGTACCATGGATTTTCTGTAACCAATCAGTTGCCTACGGGCATGCATGATGCAATTCAAAAAAAAAAAAAAAAGACATAGTCACCGATTTGTCAATTCGTTAATAAGAAATTAGGTAGGATGGGTTGACTTAGCTATCTTATACTTTTTAAAGGCAGCGTGCCAAGAGGGATTTATATATACAACAAATTGATTAGAAATTAAGTAATGGTAGACTTTCCTTCTTCTATAAAGCGTCCTTGACATATCTTGCAATAATGAGAAAGCAGGATTGAACTCGATTGAATCCTAGCTACAAACATTCTGCTATACGTACTTCGAATAGAAAATGGAAGGGCAGTCAAAACCAACCTGGGTTGTGGATGGTCACAGTGTATTTGACCCATACGAGTGTCTACAAATCAAATTATCGCAAGCAATATGGCCTCCGGGCAATCCGGTTATTCGTGTGGTTTCCATCATTGGGCCTCAGACAACTGGTAAGGCTATTTCTTATCATTCTATTAAGCTAATCGCAAGACATTTTTGTGTTAGCTTTTCCAATATTGAAGAGAGCATTGTCACTAATTATAATGCCCTTAATGTCTTTTTTTTTGTGGAAGCAGGGAAAAGTTACTTGCTTAACAAAGTTTTTGGCACCAACTTCAAAGTCGAGGAGCGGAGCTGGTATTTCTTATTTCTTTATAGTTTTCAATTTGAAAAAAAACTTGGTGCATTTGGTCTCAACCCTGAAGATGATCTAATTAATTACAACATAAACAAATTATATATATAACAGAATGGTCATCACGATAGATCCATGCACCGGCAACAATACTACGATAGTAATGAACATATATAGACTAATAAAATTTGGAAATTGAATGGGATTAATGATTCTATTCGTGCTATGACGTCTGGTTTTTTGTTTGGACTTGGGTCTCAGACTCTCAGATACCATAACACATTAAGACGAAAATCCTTCTCTTTTTTCATTTCCTCTTTTCTATTGTGAAATTGAACTTTCTTGTATGGTAAATTAATGTTTCAAAGGCAATAACGCAAGATTAGGGCTAGAACGTTCTCTCCATCAAAATTAAACAAATAAATAAGGATTAGCAATCACAACGTTTCAAGAGTTGTGATATGGTAATATGAGCATCGTTTTGACTGGTGTTATATATAGACTCATATATACTTCCAAGAGAAACATCTTTTGTGCATTAATAAACGTCAATATGTACGTCTACCTATAGACGTTGTAAACAATTTTTTTATGGACACTGAGTATTACTCTACTTCCAAAGTCCAGATAATTGATTAGACTGGTTAAAATAATTCCCTATAAAAAACGACTTGTAAACAACATTATTTTTTTTTTTTTGAAATAGTTTTCATTTTGGATCAAGCCTCTTTCTCTCCATCCATAAAAATTATTAAATGTTTAATGTATTTTATCATTTTTTGGTGATTAATTATTAAAATATTAATTTTAACTATTATAAATATAAATCCGTTCTCTGTTTTGTGGAAAGTGCTTTTGTCGACTTGCAGATTAGCTTTGTGTTATTCCCAATCGTCCCGTATGCGATATTGAAATCTTTTTATTGAACTTTAACGTAAACTTTTTAAATTTAGTGGGAAGGCAACAGAAGGAATTTGGATACAAAAGTGCAACTTGGATCTACCCATGCTTTTAATGGACATTCAAGGTTCTGACTCAGAAACTTCTCAGGTGCTTGCTTTATTTTTTTTTTTTTCTTTTAATTTTATCCGGTCCTACTTTCCGTAACCGGATCCCGATTTCATATACCTGCTGTGCTACAATTTGCGATTCATGGACGTGAGTCGTTGGATCGTCTCGAGATTCATGCCAGCTCGGATCTTGATACGATCCAAAGGTTCATGTCATGAAGTACCATATCCGGCTGACTAGTTACCAGTTATCAAACATTCTTTGTTATTTGTGTAAAGAGGAGAGATCGTTGACAATACCTATTTTGAGAATTAAGACAATGAGAATTTTCAAATTTTTGAAAAAAGATATTATAAAGTCCCAAAAATATAAAAAAATTAACATAAATATTGCTCAATTTATAAATTTATTATATTTCTGATTATATTCAATTTAAGCAAAGTTTGATAGCTTTTCAAATATCCGTTAAATTACAATCGTTAAAAAGTACATAACGATTTACAACCTATTTATAATTTTATTTTTCCATGTACAGGGTTGTACAAGATTTGATAACCGAGCTGCGTTATTTGCTCTCACAATTTCAAATGCTATGTTGCTCAACTTGTAAGTTCATTAGCTCACTCCTTTCTCTTCTTCTTCGTCTTCCTCCTCCTCCTCCTCCTCCTCTTCTTAGTTTTTATTTACAAAAAAAAAAAAACCGTAAATATTGCTTTATTGAAAATATAAATGATAGATTCAGTCTTACTATTACATTAGTCTGCTGGTACTTAAGAAACACGTTAGAAAGTAGAAACCCAATTTTAATGGCTATGAGGATCTAAGCTAGCTCTTTGAGAAGTAATCTCCGCATAGCTACGTCCTGTATATATCGAATTGACGTCCTTGAATGCTGACCCTGACACCTCTAAATGCCTGACCTGACCTTCTTGCCAAATTTGCTATCTTGTGCGATCCTATACCAGTGCTTCAGCCCTCACATGTCATGTGTTTTAAAATACGGCTGTTCAGGCCCATCAATCGGCAACTTACAATTTTAGCTAGAGATGGCAGATTCCGAGGTCAGGTTGGGTTCGGGCTAGGATTGGGTCGGATCAGTTTGACCAACTGGAAATGTCGGGTCGGGTTTGGGTTGAGTCGGGCATCGGGTCGACTGCTGCAGGCATTTTTCTCGGGTCGGGTCGGGTATCAGGTTGACGTCTACTGGCATTTTTTTTGGTCGGGTCGGGTTCGGGTCCAGGTCGGGTTGGGCGGGTTTTTCGTTTTTTGTCAGATTTTTCACCTCTATTCCCGAGTCGGGTTCGGGTCAGTCTCACTTTCTTTGGAACACGGGTCGGATTCGGGTCAGTTTGACTTTCTCTAAAACTCAAGTCGGATCGGACAGGTTTTTCAGGTCCGTTCAGATTTTGCCACCTCTAATTTTAGCCTCTCCTCCCCCTTAAGCTGAGTTGTTGCGTACCAAAGTATGTTCGTAATTGGGCCTTTTTATAACCTCTTCATCCTATTTTCACTAGCACTTTTTTGTATGTACGAAAAAAAGAGGTGGTGAGGTTTGAAAGCCAGGTTTTATCTATAGACACTGATACTATGCCACAAACAATGCCCCCACAACCCTGTGATGATATAGCATATAAGTGGAGAGGGTCATTTTTGTAAAATTTTGCGGGTGGAGGTATATTTTTGTAAGATTGTGAGGGTCATTTTTGTAAAAAAGTTTTCATAGCAGGGTAATTTTGTAAATTTCCTTAGAAATAAAGAATATTTCTGTAAAATTTTTTGAAAAAAGGGATATTTTTGTAAATTTTTTCTAAGTGCATTGTGATGTTTTGGGGGCATTGTTTGTGGCAAGTTATATTTATCCTTTATCTGTATATTAGCACTTTAGCAGTAAACGTTGACCAAATCGTCACGTATAGTATATACGGTAAACATTTTGCAGTTTCAAACTTTTTAGTTGGCTGCAAAAACTGTTAGTCACCCGCAAACCTGATTAATGGACCATCAAATTCATTATCGGCCGATTAATTCACCAACTGCATGATGTTTGATCCATTTGAGTCATATTATCTCACTAAAACTCCAACTTTTATGAATTGAATGCTTTCAATACTGAACTACATAATTTCAACTTGGTTTCAACTTTTATACTTTCAAATGAGCATTTCATAAAAACTTCAATTATTTTTTACAAATAAAAAGTAAAATGAGTTTTTTTTACAAATGTCACGAAGAGAAATTAATTAATTTTTATTTTTATAACTGAAAAATAATCTGTGATAGTTTTACACAAATATTTTCAAGTCTTAATAGATTGAATACTCATAATAATAATATCTTGAGTGAGTCTATTGTGCTCTGCAAAGCGTAGTGGGGTAGTGCGGTTCGACTCGATATTGCAAAACCGTAGTTCAAATGGTCAATCTAAGTCACTCAATACAATCTACATATTGAAACCTTGTAGATTACTGATTTTTTCCATTTATAGAATTTTTAAACTATTTTTTTTTGGATTTTTGAAAAATGACCCTATTTATATACAAATTTTGGTACATTTTCGATGCAACTTTCAAAAATCCAAAAAAGTAGTTAGAAAATTCTAAAATTAAAAAAAAAATCGGTAATCTACAAGGTTTCAATATGTAGATTGCGTTAATCGACTTGGATTGACCATTTGAGCTCCGTTTTTGCGATATTTTTTGCTTGAAATTGATTAAAATTTCAGTGACAATATTATAAATAGTTCATGAACAAAGAATCTAAAGAAAAATTATATCTACTACATTATAACTACTTAAAACCCTCACATCAAGTTAAGAAAATATTAAACGAAATTGTGAATATTATGTTTTACTATTTTCATAACAAAAATATGGTAAGTTACGCATTTTATATATAGAGGGGGATCCATTGAAAATGCCTATCTTGACAATCTTGACGATACCAATTTTAAAAAATTTGAATAAAATCATTTAAATTTTTGAAAATAAAAAAAGTTGATTGATGTATTGCTTAACTAATAGATTGATAGCGTTTCAAATTTCAATCAATTTATACATTGCTTGATGACTTATCAAAATTTCATACATTTTTTAATGGTTGTAATTTAAAAAATACTGGAAGAGCTATCAAACGTCACTTAAATTAAATACAATTGGAAACATAATCAATCTATAACTTAAACAATAGTTCCGTAAACTTTTTTTTCTATTTTTAAGGATTTCTAACTATTTTTTTTAAATTTTTGAAAATTGACATTATCAAGATTGTCAAGATAAAGATTGTAAATGGATCCTTCCTCTTATATATATATTGAGTGAAGTATGGAACAACAACATGATACCTTCCCTACAAAAGCGAAATAAAACAAATCCCCAGATCAACAAAATATTGTTCAAAATAAATTTCCCATTTTTATAGTTCGTTACTCTTACACAGTCAACATCAAAATTGCTCGAATATCATCAAATAATAAAATCAGCTCTAGGTACCTTAATGTTAATTAAAAACAAAAAGAAATATTGATTAAATCAAAATGAATTGGAAGGAAAATTGACCTCTGCGAAGAGGCTTTTAATACCCTAAATAATGCCTTCGATCGCAAGCGTACGATCTATTGCAGTATAGTCGGGGTCGAATCCACAGGGACGGAATTAAATCTAAACTATGCTCTAAAATCTATTCTAAGTCCAAAAGAGAATGTTTTTGGTATAAAAGTGGGGGTTGTTTCAAGATTGGTTTCAGATGCAATAAAGTAAATAACAGTAAATAAAGTACTTAAAACAATTACTAAACAGGCGTTCCTAGGGTTTTCAGAATCAGTTTGCTGTCTGGATTAATTGCCTGTGACCCGCACTGGTTAGGTGTGATCCGCAGGTTGTACAAAGTTCGCCTCTTTCAGTTACTAGCTTAATGGTCCGCAGTGGTTAACTGCAGTCCGCAGATAACTGTCCGAGAGATGGATTCTCTGTAAGTTTCTTGCTTATGCGGTCCGCAGTCTGTCACACTGCGGTCCGCAAGGAACAGACAGAGAGCAGTTTTGGTTCTGTTTTCAATTATTGACTTAAAGTTACCGACTCCTAACTAAACCAAAGCAGTTATAAGGATTATCTCTAAACCTAAGTTCAATTCATCTAATTATCTCTAAACCAAAGTTCAATTCATCTAATTATCTCTAAACCTAAGTTCAATTCATCTAATCCTAATCTCAATTCACTTTTATTCTAGGTCTGGTTTAACTCTCGTTCAAACCACAATTTCTCCTCTCGGGTACTTTTGGACAACAAGTTATCTACCCAATTAGCACAAGTATCAATTCTTGATCGGATGACGTTATATTTACCAACTAGATCTGCGTACAATCTACAGGTTCTTACCAAACGAATAAGAAACAATTCAAGTACAATTATAATTAAGCGCAAGCAAATTGAAAATAACTTTAATTCATAAACATTAAAAACAAGTATTCAATTAATCCATACAAACAAACATCATCCTGAACCCTAAGAACAAAGACTACTACTCAGACATGACTAAAGAAAACATAATAAAATAAGAGAGAAAGAAAAACACCGATTGAAGGGCGAGTCGATGAAGCTTGACACGCCTTAGACCTTCTTCTCCGAGTAATCTCCCTCTTCTTATCGACTCTCTAAACTAAACTCTCAAAAACTAAGACAAGACAACTCTAAAACAAGATACTAACAAGATACCAACACGACCTATGAACCTCTCAAGAGACGATGTTTTTATAGGCATTGGATGCTCCCAGAAATATGCTTCTTTCCTCTGGAACCGATCTCTAATTTCTGGAACGAAGAATAGAATTAGATATCTTGAATTGAAACTGCTCCAAAAAATAGAGGTCCACTCGGTTTTGTTCTTCTTGCGGCCTGGGCTTCAGTGGTGCGGATCGCACTCCCTAGAAATAGGGAGTCGGTTGCTCCAAAAGTAGATTTTCGGCGGTTGTGCTCAGCCCAGATTTAGATGCTCCAGTTTTGATCTGAGTGCGGACCGTACACTCGAGATTGCGGTCCGAATCTGTGGTCTTCTGTGTGCTCTTTCGCCTATTTTCGTATCTTCTCCAAATTGGTTCCCCAAAAACTCGATTTACTCAAATTTAGACAAGTAACTAAATAAATGCAACTATAAATATAAATGCGATGCATCAAAAATAAACAACACAAAATTGGCTAGTTTTTTCTTTTTCTTTTAACAGTTTTCCTACAAAATGGAACGGTATCAGCATTCTATTATGAAAAATACCATTGTTCATAAATAACTAGTGGCAATGAGTCACAAGAGCTGAGAAGGTGAGAGCAGTCAGATGGAAGTCGTCTCCATCATAAGAGAAATATTCAAGTAGCAGTATCCAGAGAACAACAGTGAAATTCAACTTTTTAATTCATTATAATGCAGTATCCTTATACCTAACAAATGCTGGCACGGTACCAGCATGATTTGATTGACAAAGATCCTGAACTATGAGAGATCCCTTGTATAAGGAAAAATACAATGAAAAAAGGGAGCCTCTATAAAATCAAGCTACTGTCCATTACCAAAAAACCACCTTATGAAGATATCAGGCTAAAGAATGAGAGCACTTCTTCCATGAGGACTTGAGGTTCCTATAAAAAAAAGGACAGATGTAATTTCAAGGTTAACCGGTTAACAGGTCTCAACCTTTCTAAAGTGCTCTCCAGTTTACGATTTCATCTTCCTCTCTTTAACTCTCCAGTATCGTTGCCTACAAAATAAATGGAGCCAATAAATGATATTGCCAAAAAAATTGCTCAAGGTATAATGAGCTCGTAGTCAAATTTCCGGATTTGATTGAAAGTTGGAAATAATAGGCAGATAATATGATGGGAGTTAGACAATTATACTAGAATTTCGGACCGAAATACTAACGCCTCAAATTTATATTATCGTGTCCGAAATCATGATTTATGGTGCTTTATAAATTATTTATATGAAAATATTGGGGTATACAAAAATTTTTCATTTTTAGAGTTTTCTAGTTATTTGTTTTGAATTTTAGAAAAGAGCTCATAAATATTAATAAAATATTGATGTTTGTACATGCTGTTTTCAAAAAAGTAAAATAAATACTTAGAAAACTCTAAAAATGAAAATTTTTTGTATTCCCCATTATTTTCATATAAAGAATTTATTGAGCACTATAAATCGTGATTTCGGATACAATAACATAAATTTTGAGTCGTTAGCATTTTGGTTCGAAATACCAACATTAGTATAATAGTCTAACTCATATGATGGAATAATTATGAGATGGAATAATTATGGCTTACGTGATAAAGCCATTGTTTTCTAAACCGTTAGAACTAGAAATTAAAAAACATTATTATGTAAATGTAATTCATCTCAAAACTGTTTTTCTGGTAGTTTAATGCATTCTAATACTCAAGTCTTACTCAAAAACATTGTCCAGGTCCTCTGATTAAGTTCCATAGATCTTGAATCCTGTAAATGACAATTGACGACCACAACGACGGATCCGCAAATAAAAAATAAATAAAGTATCTAAAATAGAAAATTTTACATAAATATATTATGAAGCTCATAAATTGATTATGTTTCAAATTCCAACTAATTTGAGTGTCGCTTGATGAAGTCATCAGAACTCATCAAAATTTCTTAATACTTAGTTACAACGGTTTAAAAAATTAATTATGAGTATTCATAGTGTATCAAACAATACTCAAATTAGTTAAAGTTTGAAACACAATCAAACTATGATTCTATGAGCTTCATAATATTTTTGTACAAAATTTTCTATTTTATAGATTTTATTTTTATTTTTTAATTTTATTTAGAATCCGTTGTCGCGGTTGTCACAGAGAATGGTTGTCATCTATACCCAAATATCATGCATCATTTCTCTGTATATTTTTTGCAGCGTATAAATTTTTTATGTACACTTGTATATTTTTTATGTATACTCAAATTAAGTATTGAATTTAAATTATATCCATGAAAAATATATTCTATATCTATGTTTGCAGTTATGGTACAGATTGGTGTGATAATTTATCATGCAACAACTATATATTAATATGCATTAATGTCAAATTGGAATTAAGAAACTTTAGAGAAAATAATGAAATACACTCAAAAAATATGGAGTCCAAGCAAAGGTATATAAACTCCTGTGAGAGGGGTCATATTTTCAAAATTTTGTATTCATGGAGGCAAGTCTAATCTCCAATCAGGAAAAAAAAAATATTTATATACATACAAATGTTCATTCTGTAATGGGCAACGATGCTACAGAAATTAACATGTTAATTGCATCATTATGCTAATTCTCTATTATAAAAACACACATAATTAAACTTTTTTTGCCATTGTAACTTGTTGCAGCTGCAAATCGGTATACCACATGCATGTCTTCTTTGTTCCTTGTCTCTTGCTGCCAACACTTTTTCAATATCATCTCTATCACTACCTTATCTCAGCAACACAGATTGTCAGTACATCTCTTAATGTATATCTATCTTTTCTTCCCCACTATCCATTAATCTATTTAACACAAAGGTAAATTAAAACATGGCAGCTGAGTTTAATAACCAACACACAAATGAGTGTGTGTAGATCAGATTAACCTAACAGGAACCCAAAAAATAATTGAATCTGAAAATGGTAATTGTAGCTGGTCCATGTTGTCTTATGACTCTTATCTCATAATAATAGTGAGTGATTATTTTTGTGACCCAAAAAAAAAAAAAGAAAAGAAAAAAAGATGAGCTTCGGTTCAATTTGTAACTAAAACTGACAGCACCATCACAATAATCTAAATAACACATCCTCTTTACAGTGAGGAACATAATTGCTAATTTTGAACTTACAATTCAAGTAATCCTCACTCAAAATCATCCAAACACCTGTGCGTGCTTCAAATCCTAGCATGGGAGGATGGAAATGTGCCGGAGACCTCTGAAATCTGCAAAATAAGTTGTTTACAGAGAAATTGTACATATAAAGGTACATACAGATTAACTATACCATACTCAAAAGACAGCACCGGTAAAACATATGGTCTCTACTTCAGAAAGGTTTCCTTTATACTTCGAAGCTTACTTAATAACTAGATTAGATAGAGTTATAGTCGGCTCAGATAATGCAGATACAATTTCAGCAATGGTTCGCACCATAACAATGATAAAAACTTCAAAGTGAAATTTCAATGAATTATGAGTATAGCATGGCACTCCTATCAACATGCAAAAGATAGCATGGCACTCTTAATTAATCAGCTTCAGATCAGTATTTTTGCATTAGTTAATCAAATTTACAAGCTAAAGTTCAAATTAGTGAATAAATTTTGGGATTCAGTTAAAACACAACAAATAAGATTTTTCTAAACTTCTAATCATGGACCAATGATGGCTCCAAATCAATATTTAACCTAGATATATTATAATCAAGCACCTAACAAAGTCTCATTCCTTAAGAAAACTAACTAATAACACTAATTAATTACTGGTTTCAACATTTTGCTACCTTGAATTCAACATGCAACGGGATCAATGTAGACCAAATAGACCCAAATTTGTGAAAAATTAATTTGCTAATTCTACCTGAACCATGCCAATAGATTGGCTAATCCAAGAATGAACCCAATACATAACAATAAACCTCGTGCAAGATGGAATTAATCGACCCAGCGCCGAAGAGAAAGCGCGTCAACAAATTGTTGTATAGCAGCATCATACGTGTCTTGGCCTGATTGTGAGGATCGGTGCAGATGTGGTCAAGCCAAGTCGAATTGAAATTCTGGGAGCGGCGAATCAGATTGTGCACCTTACTCGCCTTTGAGAGGAGGAACTGCGTACCAGACTCGTTTTACCAGTGATCAACGCTACCCTGACCCGGTTTCCGAGAATCGACATAGATCTTGAATCGGCGAGAGGGATTACCATGGCGACGGAGGGGCCGGGAAGAGCAGACAAATTTGAGGAAGAGGGTGCGGATTGGAGCGAGCTTCCGAGTCGGAGGCCATGTCACCGGATTTGGGGACAGGTGTGGTAGGGGAAGGGGAGTAACTAGGTTTTCCTTTCGTTGTTTTGGCTCTTTCCTGTTTGGATCCCCAAGAAGGGTTGAGAGAGAGACTGGAGGGAGGCAATGAAGCAGCTAGCAAAATTTTCAACAAGGACGAAATTATCCTTTTTTTTATTTTATGGAAACCGGCTAATCCCTCTTGGTTACCGGTTGCTCATCTGATAACCGGCTTGTACACCATCCGATCAAACAATCCGACGGTAGCGAAATTCGAGTCCTCATTGAAGAATAGCTCAAAAAGTCTCCAGTTCCTTTTCTTTCGCATTGCTTTTAAAATTAAACTTGGGTGGAACTTAAATAATTCACTAAGAACACCTTTTAAAAGATTACTGATGCAGAGACGGTAGGGGGAGAGAGCAATTGGAAGAAACACGAGAGATTTGAGGAATTCACACAGAATTCATTTTCTTGATAACTTGATACAACAAGCAATCTTGATACAAAAGATAATTTCAAAACTAAAACTGCTTCTGCCTAAAGGGCATGAGTCTACTTATATAGAAAACAAAAACTGAACCCTAAAAATAACATAAAGCAACAAGAACCACAAGATCTCTAAAAAACACAAATAAAAAACTCAGAAACGCAATCCAGAACCGTCTGGAGCGGATCGCCTAGCATCCAGGGTGGACCGCCCATAAAACAGTGCCGAAATCCTTCAGAGGGGGCGGACCGCCGGGCCCCGAGGGCGGACCGCCGAGAATCCAGAACCTAAAACTGGATTCTGCGTGTTTCTGGGGCGGGTCGCCGGAACTCTGGGGCGGACCGCCCTCTGGCAGTTTGCTACTATCTGTTGCTGCTGGGGTCTGCTGCTTCAGCACATCATTCTCCTCCTCTAAGAAAAAAACTCGTCCTCGAGTTTTGTCTTTGTAGACTTCTTGTAAATTGTACAACATGAGCACAAACACCAAAACATTGTGAAGAGATCCAATGTTGCTCATGAAACAAATAACTTTTCCGTTCATCATTCTCCTTAACAGATCAACAAAGAATATTATTTCCGCCAAGGTTGGATCAAACAAACTCCAGAAACTTGTAATTGTTGGTTCTTTTCTCAGTTTGAGAAATGGATCTTTGCCAAATGCTGGACAGTTTTCAAAAGGTTTGGTTATCGTTTGGGACTCACCAACAAAGTTTTTGACATCCTCGATCTCTTCGGGATAGTCATCAAAGATTGGTGGAGAATAAAAAATGATACCTTCACTTTCATCAACGATATTGAACAGATTAACAAACCCACTCGGTTGTTGTTGGTGTTCTTCCGTTGGAATAATCACCGTAAACTCATCAGGATGACCGTCAAACTCCGGAAGTTCAATCTCCATCCCAAGGTTTTGAAAGGACTGATTAGGCTCATGATGAAGCCTGTGATTTTGCCCTTGATTCGGAATCCCCCACGGGCTGAATTCCTCATCATCACCGCCTCCCGCAGAAGAGTCAAAGAAATCTGACTCCTCCTCTTCTTCTCCATTGGTAGAGCCCATTCTTGCTTCTGCGAGTTGGCGCTCTAACTCTCGGATCCGTCTTCTCATTGTTGCAATCTTTAGATTCCGCTGGTCTCGATGGTGGTTAGGCGACTCTTTGTCTTCAAGATCGACTCCACGACCCCGACTACAGCCCCAACTTCTACCACGACCACGGTACACATCCACCATCAACCTGACTCTGATACCAACTGATGCAGGGATGGTAGAGGGAGAGAGCAATTGGAAGAAACACGAGAGATTTGAGGAATTCACACAGAATTCCTTTTCTTGATAACTTGATACAACAAGCAATCTTGATACAAAAGATAATTTCAAAACTAAAACTGCTTCTACCTAAAGGGCATGAGTCTACTTATATAGAAAACAAAAACTGAACCTTAAAAATAACATAAAGCAACAACTACCACAAGATCTCTAACACAAATAAAAACTCAGAAACGCAATCCAGAACCGTCTGGAGTGGATCGCCTAGCATCCAGGGCGGACCGCCCATAAAACAGTGCCGAAATCCTTCAGAGGGGGCGGACCGCCGAGAATCCAGAACCTAAAACTGGATTCTGCGTGTTTCTGGGGCGGGTTGCCGGAACTCTGGGGCGGACCGCCTCTGGCAGTTTGCTACTATCTGCTGCTGCTGGGGTCTGCTGCTTCAGCGTATCATTATATACAAGAGCTTGTTGAGATTTACCTGATGACATTACTTGATGTAATTTACCTTGAATTAATGAAACTTTTTTGCATAAAACTAAAATCAAGCCCGACAATTCACTCGGTCTAGTCCAAGATAGCATACTTAGTGAAAGAGCATACACAGTCCATATTAGAGGTAGTCGTCCATCCTCTTCAAGTGAATCCTTCTATAAATTGAGGCACACCTCTCTCTGCAAATCGAAGCACCTCTTCCATTTTATCTTAAGAGAAGGCCAGTATTTATAGGAAAATTTGTGGAGCCATTGACCTCCTCCGTTCCTCTTGTTTTTTTACATTTAGGTGGCTGTAATTAGACAAATGTGATTATTGTATTTTCGATGAATATCAAGTGCAAGACCCATAATGTGATAATTCGAGAAGATTTCAGGAGTCTAAGCTATTTAGAGTAAAAAAGCCATATCATGGCAGGCACCTTTGACATAATTTAGAATAAATCTGAGTGCAAAGGTCAGGGATTAGTTTACAACCAACAAAATGATGTGTACAATTAAGCGATTCAATTATAGAGTAATACATTAATACTGAATTTGCTATTTTGCATGAAACGTTTGTGCAGAAAAGCGGAATCTATTGGCCAACATAATGGTGGTTGTGTACCACTACTAGAAACGATATTCAAGGTATCTACTCTGCAATCTTCTTATATATTCTCATTTTCTTTCTTTTATTTATTGATGGAGATCGATATCCTTCAAGCATACTGTACTCACAAGGAATTTTTTTAATTGAGCCCAAAATATCTTACAAACAAATTTAGTAGTGAAGGCGTAAAGTAGTTGGGTATAACTTTAGTTTTCGATCAATAAATCTGCAATAATTAATTAAACAATATGTTTCCCTAGCTATTTCATTTCATGCATGACTGGCATTAATTAAAAATCTGGGATGCGGAACTTTGATAGCCACATATAATAAGTCGTTAGTTCGATGTCCCGAATTGAACAATATGAATAGTTTAATTAGCCACATAATAATTAAGTCGATTTTTTTTTTTGTCTATGCCAAAAAAATATATATATATATATATGAATTTGCAATTTATGCCCGCTTTTATAAGAATATAAGGAATATGCCTATTTTCTAGTGGCCAGCGGTCACAATTCAATATAACCGCCGCCAGCTACAATATCCAGAACAAAAAAAAATTACTTTCGACTGACTGCTAGCCGCCAGGCCTCGACGATCAGACACAAAAATTTGATCCTTGTCCTTTTTCTGCAGACAAAAAAAAAAAAAACTCTAATAAGTCATTAGTTCGATGTCTCGAATTGTACAATATGAATAGTTTAATTTACATAGTAAATGCTCATATTGTCCATCCCGACAAATTCTAGGGTGCTCGGTACTCTAAATTAGTTAAGGAGCATCAAACTGCTCGTGCTCTTACCTCTGAAATGTATATCAAATTATATCCAAATTTTATATTATATTACTCATTAATTTTTCTGGATCCAAATTTTGTTGGATGCCGATGAGTTTTTCTATTGTAGAGTTATATTTAAAAAAAAATACTTTATGATAAAAACTTACTGAAAATATAATTAATTGAACAATATGCTCAATTATATTACTTGTTCTGAAATTTTGAAGAGCACGCTAAATTATTAATGAAAATATGACTTTTTTTTTTATATAAAACTACCTCGTTTCACAAGTTCCCAAGACATGATAAAGAAAAAGAGAAAAAAAAAATTGTGTCTAAAATTTTTTTCATGAAAAATATATAGAAAAAATAAAATAAATATATGGAAATGACTACTTAATTAATTATATCTTTTAGATAATTATCAGAGGCTTATTGATGCTCTTAGGAACACCCTATTTTTACCCAGAGGTTTTCGATGAATTTAACTTTATATATACTTAAGAATCCCCAAAATTTGAGTTATTTTGTCAATAAATTAGTTATATGAAAAATAATTGGACACACTTTAAAATTTGTTTGATGATTAATGGTGTAATGGGTCACAAAACAAACAAAATTATTAAATTGTCTAACTTTCCATTGTTATTTGTAATGCGGCACTTTAATTTAGAAATTCAAAAACAAAATTAATAAATTGTCTAACTATCCATTGAGTTGGGTTACCGTGTTTTGCATAACAAACCGACCTCCGTATTCGTATCTCAGCAACCGTAAAAATTCGATCGGTGCATCTACCTATGAAAAACTCATCCGATACTAATTTTTTACTATTTTTGGAGACTCTTAACTATTTTTAACGATTTTTTAAAAAAACGACCCTGAATATGAGTTCCAAATAGATTATTTTATTATTATTTTTTGACCATCTTTCAAAAATCGTTAAATATAGTTAGGAATCTCCAAAAATAGTAAAAATTAGTATCGGATGAGTTTTTGATATGTAGAATGCACTGGTCGAATGAGATTGGCCATCGGAGTTACGGTTGCTGAGATACGAGCGCATAACACGGAGGTCAGTTTGTTATGCATAACACGGTAACCCAACTCTATATATATATAGAGCTAGACTATTGTGCTAACGTTAGCATTTCGATCTGAAATGCTAACGCCTCAAAAATCGGGTTATCGTATTCGAAATTGTGATTTATGGTGTTCAATAAATTCTTCATATAAAAATACTAAGAAATACAAAATTTTTCCATTTTTGGAGTTTTTTGACTAATTGTTTTGAATTTTTGAAAATATCTCATAAATAATAATAAAATATTGATGTTTGTTCATGCTTCTTTCAAAAATAATACTAAGAAAAATCTAAAAATAGAAAATTTTTGTTTACCCATATATTTTTATATGAAGAATTTATTGAGCACCATAAATCACGATTTCAGATACGATAACACGATTTTTGAGCCGTTAGCATTTCGAATTGAAATGCTAACGTTAGCACAATAGTCTAACTCTATATATATAATCTCAAGATAAATTTTGGATCAATTGCAGAAAATTAATCCACATGTTTTTCGAATGCTCGCACCTCTCAACTAATATTTTTTATTTTACGTTACAGGAGAGGGTAAAACTTGACAAAGCTAAAACTTTGATAGTCGTTACCGCTCGCGACTGCAAAATGCATGATGTAATATATTTTCCATCATCTTATTTCTGAGAATTTAAAGTAATAGTAAATCTTTTTACAAATTAATTAAGCAACTTTGTTGTAATTAAACACAGGCTGACATCATTGAAGAAAAAGTGAAGACAACGATGAAAAAGGTACTCAACATTCTTTTCCGTTAATCCTTAGGTCTTGTTTGGCATGCACCTCACCTTTCTTCTAAAAGAAATTAAGACGAAGATAGTTATCCTGAAAGAAATACTCTTCCACTCACTTCCAAAATTTTGAAGTTGCATTTGGTGGCAATATTTAGAAGATAAAATTAAGAGGAACTTAAAAAAAGGAATGAAAGAGAAATATAATAAACGGAAACATGCTGCGTCTATGGTGGAAATTCTATCATAGACACAAAGTGTCACATGGTGGGTCCCACATATTATACTCTTGTGTCTATGGTGAAAATTCCACCTATGGACAGAAAGTAGCACCCTATAATAAATTAATGGGGAAGTAGATTATTTTTGACTTTGGACGATTCCATATCCCGCTGCAAAGTGTAGCTTTGGACTGGGTGATTTTTTTTTTGCCAAACGGACTGACCCACTCTGTTTGCCAGTAATCTTCTAGAATAACTCATCTTCACTCTATGTAGTTTCAACTTTTAGTTTTTTAGTACCGGTTTTAGGTAAACTGAACTGGAATTGATGATTCGTTGTTATTACAGATTTGGGTTCGTGTACACCCACTACCACAGAGAAAAGCATCAACAGCGGTTATTTAATGACAATTCCCAGCGGTTCAGTGACCGTCTGTAATACCGGGGTTGCTAATGCTTACTAAAGAACCGTTGTTGATGCTGTTAATCAACAACGGTTTATAAGAAGGAACCGTTGTTGATGATAGCAATTCCCAACGGTTTATAAGAAATAACCGTTGTTGATTCTTAAGAATTAACAACTGTTTTTTGTAAATAACCGTTGTTGATTCTTAAGAATTATCAACTGTTTTTTGTAAATAACCGTTGTTGATTCTTAAGAATTAACAACTGTTTTTTGTAAATAACAGTTGTTGATTCTTAGAAATTAACAACTGTTTTTTGTAAATAACAGTTGTTGATTCTTAGAAATTAACAACTGTTTTTTGTAAATAACAGTTGTTGATTCTTAGAAATTAACAGCTGTTTTTTGTAAATAACAGTTGGGATGATGATTTTTTTTTTAAAAAAAAATTGTTTATTTATAGAGATCAGCCCTTTGCTCATTCAAATTAGATATTATATACCATATTAACAAAAAAAATGTACATTAAAAAACTAATAATAAATTCTAATAATACCACAGATTAATTACCAAACTAAAATCCAATATAATATCATATTCATATATCCAACAAAATTAAAATCCATCATAATATAATAGAATTTCACAAATCCTAATAATATCCGTATACATCAGCACCTTCTCCTAATCTTGCATCATCACTTCCTCCTGATCTTGCACCAGCATCTCCTAATCTTGCATCAGCACCTTCTCCTGTGCCCGAATCTACAGGGAGTACAGTGAGTTTGCAATAATATATTTTTTTTGCAATATCTTAGAAACAATTTCGTACATGAATTATTTACAATTCAGTTTGTTAATTTTTTTCTTGACTTTAGGGGAAGAAAGTTTGACTACGATTTGTTTGAACTTTGAGAGAGCAAGGAAAGGAAGTGCCGGTGCTACCTTGAGAGAGCAAGAAAAGAGCAGGGATGGTGCTGCCTTCGCTGTCGGAGAGACCAAGGAAAGCGAGGGTTGGTGCTGGCCTTCTTTGTGCGGAGAGCAGGGAGAGTGAAGTTGGTGGTAGCCTCCGTTGCGGGAAGGCCTTTTCGCGGAGAGTTGGTGCTGGCCTCTATTGCGCCGCCGTTGCCGCTATCAAGCAGCCCTCCATCATGCTCCATGAAGAGGGAAGGGTTTTAGTCAGGTTTTGAAATTGGGGAAAATACAAATTGACTAAGGTCTGAAGTTGAAATTATAGTAGAGCAAAAGACGAAGTGGTGGGTGAGTTAGTGACATGATTCAAAAATTTTGTCTGGGAAAAGAATCCACAACGGTTTCATATAAAAAACAGTTGTTGAAAGATGTGGAGGCAGGAACCTAGGGAAAACAATCACCAACGGTTGTTAAAACAAAACCGTTGTTAATTATTTCACAATACATATTTTATGTTAAAAAGAATCAACAACTGTTTTTAAGAAAAAAACGTTGGTAAATGCTGCAAAGACTCTTATTCTAGTAGCATGGCTCTTGGAGAGAATCAACAACTGTTTTTTGTAAATAACAGTTGTTGATTCTTAGGAATTAACAACTGTTTTTTGTAAATAACCGTTGTTGATTCCTAACAACTGTTTTTTGTAAATAACCGTTGTTGATTCTCAGGAATTAACAACTGTTTTTTGTAAATAACCGTTGTTGATTCTCAGGAATTAACAACTGTTTTTTGTAAATAACCGTTGTTGATTCTCAGGAATTAACAACTGTTTTTTTGTAAATAACAGTTGTTGATTCTCAGGAATTAACAACTGTTTTTTGTAAATAACCGTTGTTGATTCTCAGGAATTAACAACTGTTTTTTGTAAATAACCGTTGTTGATTCTCAGGAATTAACAACTGTTTTTTGTAAATAACCGTTGTTGATTCTCAGGAATTAACAACTGTTTTTTGTTAATAACAGTTGTTGATTCTTAGGAATTAACAACTGTTTTTTGTAAATAACCGTTGTTAATTCTTGCACATGAATATTTTACGTTACCAAGAATCAACAACGGTTTGAACTTTAGAAACCGTTGGGAATGCTGTCCCTTTGCCAACAGTTTTTTATAGTGAACCGTTGTTAATTCTTGCACATGAATATTTAATGTTACCAAGAATCAACAACGGTTTTAACTTGACAAACCGTTGGTAATGATTAGCCCTTTCCCAACGGTTTTTTAGAGTGAACCGTTGTTAATTCTTGCACATGAATATTTTATGTCAGCCAAGGATCAACAACGGTTTTTGTTTTATAAACCGTTGGGAATGCTCCACCTTTCCCAACGGTTTTTTATAGTGGACCGTTGTTAACTCGTGCACATGAATCAACAACTGTTTCTTCTTAAGGAACAGTTGGGAATGATATGCCTTTCCCAACTGTTTTTTAAAGGAACAGTTGTTGATTCTTTCTCAGATTTCGGGGTAGTCTTTAGCAACTGTTCCTTCTGATAAACCGTTGCTGATGTGTTTAATTAAATTTCCAAAATGCCACTGCCACTTTTCAACAACGGTTTTCTTGAAAACAGTTGCTAAGTTGGGGTTGCTAAAGCCCATCTCTGTGGTAGTGACCGATCAGATCGTAATGCAAAAGTATTTGAAGATTACATTGAGGTTAACTTTGTTGCATATTTTAATTTAACTACTTATGTATGCATGAATTTCTTATATGTTGCCATCAGTTGGTGCTGTAGAAAAGTACCCTTTATGTCTTGTCTAAAATTTTTTTTGAGAAACAGTCTTGTCTAAAATTCACGGCCGATTAAATGAATCTAATGAACTTTTTGACTGTGGTAGTACCTGCCATCACAATTATGGCACGGATACAGAGATGCAATCCGATAGCGATGAGTTATGTTACAGTGCACTGCGGTGCAAAACGCATTTTTGCACCGCAATCAAATCTTTATTTTCAAAAGTTAAATGACCAAACCGATTTACCGAACACAATCTAAATATTGAGATACGCAAAGTACCAAATTTAATAATATTTTTTGAACTTTTGAACAATTTTTTTTCAGATTTTTTAAAGATAAGTACCTTTTAATATCTAAATGGCATTATTTTTTTATTATTTTTTGTTCATCTTTCAAAAATCCAAAAAAATAGTTAAAAAATTCTAAAAGGTGTAAAATCTGGGATTCCATCATATTGAAATATGTAGAATGTGTTGGTTTAATTAGATTTGACATTTGAAGTTTGGTTTGTGAGATTTTGAAAATAGTGGTGCAAAAACCCCATTTTCACAGCGGTGCACTATAACATAACTCTTTGATGATATATATATAGAGTAGGGATCAAATGACACACCGATAATTTGACACAAATGTTATACTAAATCATATAAATTTATAAAAAATCTTAAAAATAGAAAATCTTTTATAAACATGTTCATTTACTTATAGATTGATTGTGTTTCAAATTTTATTCAATTTTAGTGTCATTTGATACTCCATCAAGAACCATTAAATTTAGACCGTTTGAATTACTATATAAACTTGATGGTCGTTGATGGAGTATCAAATGACACTTAAATTGAATGAAGTTTGGAACACAATCGATCTATAAGTAAATGAACATGTTTATGAAAGATTTTTCATTTTTAAGATTTTTTATAAATTTATATGATTTAGTGTAACATTTGTGTCAAAATTTTGGGTGTCATTGGATCCCTCCTCATATATATATTACTTGTGGGAAATATGTGCTCTTGCTATATATGGTGTATTCTTATGCAGTATACCTTTGTCAGATAATAAAATGCCCAGTCTTCAGGGCCTTAGTCTCTGGGGAATATTTTTTTGATACCAAAAAGAAATTATCCAAATTATTAATCGTGAAAACAATTACAAAATTTTAAAAAATCAAAATCTGATTTCAGAAAGTGCGGCTTACCCATGATAGAGGCCTTAACAGAAAGATGCCATCTTAGCTAGAAAGCACACTGCACACCATGGGTAGTCCGCAAGTTTGTCGTTTTTTTTTGTAATTTTTTTGAATTGTTTTCACGATATTTAACTTGGAGAATTCCTTTTTCGCATAAAAAAAAAAAATCCTGTTTGTGGCCCTAAATAATATGAATAATCCGGCCTCCGCTAGCAACAATAATTTAATTGTATATACTCTAAATTTTATTGTTTGATTAGATGATCAATTTGAGGTATATAATTTATCAAATTTCAAATCTTACTTGCTTGCTTTCTTGATTTGAAGGTATCTGTTGTTCAGTTTCCGCAGTATCAACTGGACAGAGTAGGTTTCCAAGATAAGGTATTCCAAACATATATGCCTGTACGGCCTCTTTGTAATATATATATATATGAGTAAATCTAGCGTGCTTTTAAGCTCACGGGGGCCTCCCGTGAGCTTAACTCCAGAAACGTATCAAACCATATCCAAATTTTGATTTATATGGCTCAATAAATTCTTTATATCAAAATCATGTGGTATGTAAAAATTTTCTATTTTTGGAGATTTTTAAGTATTTATTTCGGATTTTTTAAAAGTTACATATGAAACTTTGATTATTTTATTAATATTATATAGTTGCTATTAAAAAATCCGAAATAAATACTTAAAAATCTCCAAAAATGAAAAAAATTTGCATGCTATAACATTTTGATATAACGAATTTATTAAGCCATATCAATCAAAATTTGGATGTGATTTGATACGTTTTTGGTGTTAAGCTCACGGGAGGCCCCCGTGAGCTTAAGAGCACACTAGATTTACTTTTTATATATATATATACTCATTTCGTAAATTAAATTCTTCTGATATGCAAATCTAGATATTAATTATAATTTTATATTTATCTCATTTGCATCATCCTGATAGTAAAGACTTAGTGTACGTATACTATATAGTATATATATAATAATCCACTTAATTTCTGGGTTAAAAGGACAATTGTAGCATTGTTACCAGGTCAGATAAACAGTACTCTTTGCCTACAAGGCTTTCGAATGTAATATTTTATGGCTGCAGTAATTCTTATTTCTTATATTTTATACAAATGTCATTGTTTTCTAGCCATTTAAATTTATGCAATTTAAGTGTTCCTTAGAAACTCATTGAAGAACATACTATATTTTTACCAAATATTCAATAGTTATGGTCTTAGTTAGTAGAATATCAATTGGTAATAAGTTGCTACACATGTGATCATATTTGAGAGTTTAATTTATGAAAAATATAGTAAACGTATCAAAATAACTATAATGAAGGTAACACTCCCTATTGTAATTAACATAGATTTTAATTTACACATGGTATTCCTCATCCTTTCTGCTGGTATAAATTAAATCTTGTACATATATAGCAGATGCAACCAAGTTCTCGACAGTTGCTATTTATATACATTGAATTGGAAATGATTTTACAAGTAGATTTCATAAGCATTTAAAGATGATTCAGAGTTATAGACCTAGCACAAATAGTACTATATGGACCTCATTTTTCTACAGAGACCGGGTTCTATTTATCTGTTCAACCGATATACTACTTTCTTTCTATATTAAATAATTAACTTGAGTTGTAAGTAATTAGCGATACAATTGATCTTATATATTTCTCGTGTTTGAATATATTAATGTACTGTAGCAATTAACTGATTAGTGTAGCATGCATAGAGTACTTAAATTATATTCTTATATATGTTTCTTTTTGTTGTAGTGCTCGGAGTTAAAGAACCTGGTCACCACTGGTGAGCTCGTGAGACCTGCGACTTTGAACCTAACTCCTCCAACAGTTTTCAGAATTTTTAAACAGCTTTGGGAACAAATCAAAAGAAACAACGAACTCTGCAATCCTTCGTTACAGGTACGTTGGATCTTCTATATAAGGATTAAATAAGTACTACAGCAACCTGAATATATTGGTTTACGAAAATAACGATAGGATAATAATTTTGAGATTAACTAGTGTAAGAATTACTAAAAGTACGTATTTTTTGGGGAAATTGAAATATCTGGCTCCTATATAATTAATTCTTACACACTGAAAACAAATTAATACGAAAGATCAGTTATTAAGATTTCTGTAAATGTACATATAAACAGTTCATTGAACCTTTTGCGTACATCAATTATAATACAACGAGATATGCAAAATATTATAAAAGAAGCAAACCAAATTTATTTTTAACACTAAAACTTTTTTGACAATTAATAAACTTTGAGAACTAATCCTAATCATCTTTCGCACCACACTTGCATCGTAGTCATGATTCCTCCAACAAAGAAGGTTCACAAAAGACGCAAGTCCATAACCATATATATGCATGTACCGAAAAATCCACAATCACTCCTAAACACACACCACCGTCCTCACAATACCGGAATTTATAAGAAATTGCAAATATTTTCAGGTTGCAGTTGAGTTTATCTTTTTTTCTGAGATAAAATGCAGTTGAGTTTATCATTAATATGTTTTAACTTTTAACATACAGGATTTTATATCCGAACGCCACTGCAAGAAAGTACAAAAGGATATCCTGGAGTCGCTAGTATCTGATGAGGTAATTAATATATTTATCTAATTAATATGTTTGAATTTTACTTCTAAATAATAATTTATTTTACGGAATTTTGTGTGTGTATGTAGATAGATAGTGAGAGTTTGTCTAATATACTTTATATTATTTATATTAATTAACTTGGGCCGATATGCTAATTTCTTAAATTTTAATCTTCACAACTCCAAATGTTAATCACGGTGCTCAATACAATATCTATATAATACTCTTGTAAATATCAAAATTTTCTTTTGAAGAACTATTTTGCTATTTCCAAAATTTTTTTATTTTTCGTCCATTTACCATACCAATGTTTGTACTTTTTTCCTTATTTTCTGGCCAACTTAAAAAGTTCATTAAAACAAGCAAAAGTTTTCTAAAAATAAAAAATTTGGTATTCTACGAGATATATGTATAGAAAATTTAGGTAGCAGATACTATTTCGAATTTTACAATCAATATTGGTTATACCTGCCTCATCAAAATTCATGTATCTCGTATGTACTGTACTGTAGAACTATAATGCTTTAGTGAGGATGGACGATTCCACTTCGCCAGAGGTTTTTTACAGAAAATTGAATGAGATAGTAGATTCTGCGTTGGAAAGGTAAGTCTTTAATTGATCATCGAACTTGTAGCACCATGTACTTTATATATTCCCATTCAGGAATACTTTGCTAATTTTCCATTATTGTGTCATGCATTAATTCAAGCCAAACCACCAATATGTTCATAAATGCATAATTATTTAATTGTAAAAATGCATAATATTTTGTTAATTTTTTAATTGATATGTACAATTTAATGTATGGAATATTCACACCCCCCCCCCCCCCCCCCCCCCCCCCCCCCCCCCCGAGAAGTAATTGAGAGGGAGGGGTAATGAGAGTAGAAGTATGAAGTTAGGTACCAATTACCAAAAGGGCAATTTGACAAAGATTTTATAGGATAGATCATATTTTGTTCTATGTTTTCAAAAAGAAGGGTATATTGTAAAATTGTCCATTTGAGATGCATGATATTCTTTTCGTTCAAGTATTGTATATATAAACATGCTCTAATTATAACAGGTTTGAAAGGCAAACTTCTGGACAAGTTTTGAATGTGATGAATGAAACCAAAAAGGATCTTAAGAGAAGCATATTTAATAAACAGGTGAGAATTGCTTGCTACACATAACACATTAATTTTTATCAATAAATATGGTCCATTAAATTCATTTTCAGCCTTTTTCAATGTTTTCATCATCTCAAGATCAGTCCTGTGTGCTCTAGCTCTAGGCCCTCATCGGAACATATATGTTTATATCAATAAATATGGTCCATTAAATTCATTTTCAGCCATTATATGTTCCATTTTCCCAGTCGTGACTCATTTTCTGATATTTTTTTTGAGATAAAAATGAGAGTCAAGCCACTCAAATTTAAATGTCTATAAAAGACCTCTCATTCGAGTTTCGAACCCCCAACCTCCCACACGAAGAACGTTTGCCCTTAAATTTTTTTAATATTGATACCGGCCCGTTTCCAGTTGGTCATACTTTTATTGTTCTTTATAAATGTTAGTATGTACTGATGTTGGTCATATTTTTATTGTTCTGTTGGTAGATGCTCCCAATTTTGTGAATAAAAAAAAATGTTAGTATGTACATAAAGAGTACAGAACGGTGAGTTTACAAAAATAGTAATTTATTTATTTTTTTAATTTGGCGTTTCATTTTTTTTTTAATTAAAAATTTTGTGTGGTACCAAGATCTTTTACTTTTAGATTTACTAGTTGTATGCCCGCGCATTGCAGCAGAATTCTTTTTTATTTAAAAAATATTAAGAAATTTTTCATCACATTAGTCTAAAATAACAATATAAATTCAAGAAATTAGACACAAAACTATAAAGATATCAAACATATGTCAAACAAAACATAAATATATAAAAAAAAAAAATTACAAGTTCAAGTGGTTGAATAATTGTTTAAAATCATTAGCTCTTGTTATGATAATATGATTTGCTCTTTTCATTTATATCTTCTTTTGGTATCAAAGAGTCCAAAAAAAATGGCATTTTCTGCCAACTTAAGCGGCCTGGTAAGGTAAAAATAACAATATACACATTATTTTTGTTTTAATGGTAAAAATTGAGGCATGCATTTAATGCTATTGGAATTTGGAAAAGAAACACGCTTTTTTGCAGTTGGGGGAAAAGAAACACGCTTTTTACATTTGGAAAGGAATTTAATGTTATTGTAATTTGGAAAATCGAATCATCAAATTAGATGATCAACGGCAATAGTTAAAATAGATTGATGCATCCGACAGTTGAAAATGCTTTTGGACATATAGCCATTTCAATCTCCAAATCAACTCCTCCTTTTATTATTAGTAGGGATTTAAATATTGATATCATTTTTTTTTTTAAATTTAATGATCTTGATGATTTAAATGTTTCGAATTTCTTTTCTTTTTTTCATTTATTGATCGGATGATTTAATTACAATTTACAACTAATGAATTATGTTTGTCAATTTATATATAGATAAAAATATGTTTACACAATATATATAATACTATTGGATCCCTCCGCACATGTTTTTATCCCCATTTCTTATTAATTACCACCGTTTCACCAACTTAAAGATATTGTTTCAATTTAGTAGGTTAGTAATTCTAATTGTTATGTTTTCCAAATACTTTCAGACTATATCTCGCAAATTTGAACGTATTATGGATGCCACTAAAAAGGAGTCGGAGAGCAGAATTCGTAGCAGTTTGTGGAACAAGAAGAAAGGCTATGTTTCAAATATTTTTACGTTCTCCTTTGACACAACAGCGTTTGACGGATCTGACGTTGAGGAAATACTCAATTCCCTCGAAAAAGAAATTGATGATCTTTACAAAGGTAACTTTTTTTTGCTACTATTAATATATATATATATATAGAGTGAGGCTATTGCGTTTTGCAAAGCGCGTTTGACGGATCTGACGTGGAGGAAATACTCAATTCCCTCGAAAAAGAAATTGATGATCTTTATGGTAACTTTTTTTGCTACTATTAATATAATATAGAGTGAGGCTATTGCGTTTTGTAAAGCGCAGTGGCCGATGCGTTTCGGCCTCATATCTCATAAACCATAGCTCGAATGACCAATCCAAGTTGCTCACCGTAATCTTAATATTGAAACCTAGTTGCATACCAAAATTTTCCATCTTTAGAGTTTTCTAACTATTTTTTGGGATTTTTGAAAAATGACCTATTTTATATACAAAATTTTGTGCATTTTCTATACAACTTTTAAAAATTTTGAAATTTATATTATCATATACATTATGCAATTTGAAATTTATATTGTAGTCTTTCTTTCGTTTATTTTTCCCTTGTATTTGTTTGAACCAAAAAAAAACTTCTCGAGAGATTTTTCTTTATGCATGCGACTATGCGAGGCTATCCAATGTCTCATTAAACTAATATTTTATTAAAAGAAAAAAAAAAAAACATAGAAAGGGACCATGTTATATTACTAATATGACATCTTGTGTCTATCGAAAAAATGTCTATACGTCCATATACATATATAGAATATAATAAATACATCCCAAAATATAACATATACACTCCGAAATGTAACGAATAGAGGTTATGAACAGTTTTTCTATATATATGCACGCTAGGTATTACACCTACTAGTATATAATGAGCAACGCCGTGCACGTGTGGCTCACAAGTTGGTTTCTTCTCTGGTTGGACGAATAAGCACAAGTCCGAATGTTAAAAAAAAAGTTCCAACTTTTTTCTGTCTGGACGCTAATATATGTTCAGACACGTACACCAGTGTTCCAATGTATTGACCACCGTACGTTTAGATTTGAGTTGTGAATGCGGACGTTTGGAAAGTATAAATAGCCATGTTATATTTTTAAAACGGATGTAGCTCTGAAAATTTTTTTTTCTTTAATAGAGTTAGACAGAAAAAAAAATCTTTAAAAGATTCACATTGTGCAATTTGACTTAATTACTGGCCCACAAGGGCGTCTCCAACTCGTTTGGTACGATAAATTATTACTAATTGCAATTCGTACTTCTCTTATCGTAAATTATTACTAATTGCAATTCGTACTTCTCTTATCGTAAATTATTAATATATTATACAACATATGGTCTAATATATATAAAATTGTTATGTATAATATGTACGAACATATTTTTGTTAGTACTTTTGTTGATTTTTATATAAATTTTGATATAACATACTTAAAAGTTTATTATTAAAAAATAAACGAGCTTAACGAGCCAGCTCGGTCAGCTCGTTGATTAAACGAGCCGAGCTCAAGCTTGTGTTTTTGGCTCGTTAATTAAACGAGCCGAGTTTGAGCTTAACCTAACTCGGCTCGGTTCGGCTCGTTTACACCCCTATTTCTAATATTTAACATAAATAAGAAATTTTTTTCCATGGTATATTCATATATGGATGTATTTTAATACAGTGATTGATTTATCGCAGGCTCTCCAGAAGAGTACAAAGAATTGATTGAGGTGCGCAAAAAAGAAGAGAAGGAAGCTCTTTGGAATGCTCTTCAGGAAGAAAAACAAAAAATCCAGGTTTATAGCACAACGACAACTTTATATCTTGAGAAATTTGGCACCACAAACTTTTTCTTCACATATCGATCTATTTTATCTCAAGTCCTATTTTTATAGACCTGGTCAAACTATGAATGATCTCAAGCCCGATTTTTATAGAACCGGTCAAACTACTCAATCCAGTTTTTATAGAATTGGTCAGACTACGAATGATCTCAAACCCGGTTTCTATAGAACCGGTCAAACCACTCAATCCAATTTTTATAGAACCGGTCAAACTACGAATGATCTCAAGCCCGGTTTTTATAGAACCAGTCAAACTACGACGAATATTATGTCTCAAATTTTCTTGCAAAATATTAATCATAGCATGTACTTACTAAAATATCTATGTATCAAATTGGATTATACCATGTTCGGGTTATTTTTTTTTTTCAAAGTAACAATTATCATAAGCTCACCAAATAATATCTTTGGTTTATATTAATTCAGTTACCACAAATAAATCATCAATATACATATATACTCAATTTTAAACATAACAATTTACTAAGTTAGTGGCATCGAATTCTATTTTGATCATACATATAAAAATATACCATACTTCACAAATGTATATTTCGTGTCAAAAATATTATTTCACCAATTATTAACATATATTATCATACCAATATATTTGATTCAACTCTTTATATGCTATAATTCGATTTCTTACTCTATACTATATAGTGTTTTAAAGAAACCCGACAGGTCCGAACCCGACCCGAGAAATCCAGGGAAAATGGACTGACCGACCCGACCCGGGTGTCTGACCGGGGCAACCCGAGAGGACCGGGAAGGACGGTCCTCGCAAGGGTAGGTATCCATGTTCCCAGAAAAATTCCTGTGGAAACCCGACCCGAGCAAACCCGTGACCCGACCCTACCCGACACGGGGTACCGGGGCAACCCGAGACCCGACCCTACCCGTCCCGACGTACCGGGGCAACCCGGGACCCGACCCTACCCGACCTGAGGCAACCCGGGATCTGACCCTACCCGACCCGGGGTACCGGGGTAATAACCCGAGGTAACCCGACTTGGATCCAACTTTTCCCGCCTATGTTAACAACTAATATAATATTATTTAAATTTTATTTTCAACAAGAATTTTTGTTTTACAACAAATATAATTATTAAAATTTTTTTCTGATTTTCTATGTTATTTTATTCGGTATAAATAATATTGTTTTAATTTTTTCCATTTTTAATATAAAAATACTATTTTCCTAACTTTTATTTGTATAATATAATATATATATATATAGAGGAGGGATCCATTGACAATGCTTATAATGACAATCTTGACAATAAAGATTTTGAAAATTTTGTAAAAATAGTTAAAAATTCTAAAAAATAGAAAAAAGTTTATAGAGATATTGTTTAACTTATAATTTCAAATTATATTCAATTTAAGTGACGTTTGATAGCTCTTTAAAGCTCGTTAAATTTCAACCATTAAAAAATGTATAAAATTTTGATAAACCATCAAACGATGTTCAAATTGATTGAAATTTAAAACACTATTAATCTATAAGTTAAAGAATGCATCCATAAAAGTTTTTTCATTTTTAAGATTTTTTATGAATTATTATAAAATTTTCAAAATCCCCATTGTTAAGATTGTCATTGTAAGTATTGTCAATGGATCCCTCCTCATATATATATATGAGATTAAAACAAATAATTTAATTTTTAATTATTTTTCATTTTTTAAGTATATTTTTCGATTTTTGTAGTGTAAAATAGGTGTATTATATTTTTTATATATTTTTTGACATATAACTCCGGGACCGGGCAACCCGAGCAACCCGGACCAGGAAACCCGGGCAACCCGGGAGGGACGGTCCTAAGCTAGGTCCAATCTCCTTCCCCCCAAATTTTTTCCGAGGTTTCCCGAACCGAGAAAACCCGTGGACCGAGGAAACCCGTGGACCGGGGAACCCGTAGACCGGGGCGGGTTTGGACCGACCCGGACCGTTTTTAAATCACTAATACTATATACGAATATATAAAATCGGCATAAAATATAATATATATACGAATATAAAATCATCATAAACGATACTAATCTCTATATCATTAATTCATTATGTTATATTTTTAATACATATAAATTTGCAATCTAATCGATTCAGCCCAAAGCAAGACGTGAGTTCTTTACTAATATGCAACAAAAGCAGTATATCAATAGATAATACCAACATTTCATGTTAGAATTGGAAATATTCAGGCGAAAAAGAACCAAATTAGCTAAGTTTTATTCAAAAGTGAAGAAAAAATGTATTGAAATATAGGCTATATCTCAATAGAAAATAGCAGCATGACGTCACTACAAAACTCCAAAAGCAGTATATCAATAGATAATACCAACGTTTCATGTTAGAATGGGAAATATTCGGGCCAAAAAGAACCAAATTAGCTAAATTTATTCAAGAGTGAAGAAAAAGTGTATTGAAATATAGGCTATATCTCAACAGAAAATAGCAACATGACGTCACTATAAAACAGGGCGGATCTAAGAAAATTTTAAGTCCTGAAACAAATTAGTTAGTATATGAAACAAGGAGCTCTGTTATATTGCTTTTGCCTTAACAAATTATTAAGCCCAGGCATTACAACTACAAATGTGAATAATTATATCTTGATATGAAAAAGTTAGTACTAAGTTATACATATCAAAAATCAAGCCTGGGCTCCCCATGGCTAGATCCGTCCCTGCAATAAAACTCTAGGTATTTAGTGAAAGAAAAGATACATAGTATGAACAATATATTCTATATTAAAAATAGAGAAAATATCTTCATCCCCAACGTCCAACCCCCCATATTATCCCCCAACCTCTACCCATCTCTTTTAGATACTTTCTTCTCCAAATTTGAACTATCATCTTCATCTCTCTTCTCCATTTAAAATTTTCTCCTTGTGTCTCTTCATCTCACCAACGCTCCCTCCCGCAATCTCTTTTGTCTCCCTCCTCCATGCCCCTTTCGCCGCTCTCCTTTTCCACCGCGACCTCGGCCCTCCTGCTCTCCTACCTCTTTCCCTTTGGCCCCTCCTTCGACCTCCCCTCCTCTTCTTGTCAATCATTGTTTTCGAACGATCTATTTTGTCTCTCTGACGACCTTGTCCAGCAACACTTATTATTCACATCTAACAATTTTATAAGAAACCTAACCACTTAAACGAGCAATATAAACACTTATTCTTGTCTAAACATTTTTCTAAGAAAACTAAACACTTTTTTAACTAATATAAACACTTATTGTTTTTCATTTAAATACTTTTGTAATAAACTTTAAGCACTTTTGTAAACAATATAAACACTTATCAGTTTCATCTAAACAATATTCACCAATTCAGTTGCGCAAGTGACCTAGGAGACGCATTATTATGTTTTTGACAAGCTGCCAGCACAATCTAAATACATTTTAAAATTTATTAAAATAATTATGTCACTTATCTAAACACTTGTATCACCTATCCAAACACTTAACCTATCTAAACACTTATGGCTATCGCTGGAGCGCTTTCAATTAAACACGTGGAGAATAACACATCAATGAAAAGTCACGAATTTTCCTTGTTTAGCCATATTATGAGTATGTTTTTTACCCAAAAAGGAAAAATTAGTTCGGAGTATTTTAAGGGGAATTTGGTTTGGGGACTGTTAATTGGACTCTTAAAAATATATATTTGCTGATAAGATCGATAACATTAGTTTTGTTTATGAAATCTTTCGAGCATCCACCCAATTATTAGAATTTATACTCAAGATCTGTGTTGTTCACTGTCTAATAAATTTGGCAAGAAATTCAATGTTGTTTATTAAAAATTAAAACGAAAAACTACGTAGAATTAGGTAATCCGTAATACATATAATGAACTTGCATTACAGCTCTTTATTAATTCAAAGGTCATATATTGTTTCCGCAGCACCATCAAATTAAATTAGTGAAGTAGAGATAAGTTTATAACTTTATATATATAGTCACTGAACAAATTAATATGTACTATGTTGTCTTCTATAATTATTTTTCATTTAATATCCTTTGTTCTAACATCTACAAATTAAAATCCTTTTCCCCCTCGATCTGATATCTCTTCTTCAACTTAACAGGATCGTCACGCCATTATCGTTTCAGTCGGAAAAGTTGCAGCATCTCTGGCAGCTCTGGCAGCTCTTGGAGGAAGCTGTTATATCTACTATAACTGGAGAATGCTGATTTTTAGAGCTTGTCGCTCGCTTGCACCAATGATGGCTCGTTTAAACATTAAACCGAAAGCTGTAATGAAAGTCGTCGGTGATATAATAAAATTAAGTCAAGAGATGCAGAAGAACCGTAATATTGCGCATGCTACTTCTGCAGCAGAGTACATGGCCAAAAAAATTCCACTAAGTACGATGCCGGCAGGAAATGTGAAGATGATTCTCGGGTCTGTAGTATCACTGGGCATACTGCTATTAGAAAAAACGGTCTAAATTTCACACGTCGTCTAATGACCGACCTTCGAAATTGGTTTGTTTTGGGGATTTCGTTTTGTAATTTTCTTTGAAATAAAACTGGAATGGATGTCTTTCTATACTGTATTGATTAAGTATGTTTTTTTTTTTTTTTTCTCGAGTCAAGTTATGGTACGATTAAAGTACAAATCAAACTACAACTCTATATTATTATTTTTAAAGTTTCAAATGGCCAATCCAAACTGCTCAACTTGATCTTGATATATTAATATTATTTTTCTTTAAATTTTATACTTTCTTGAATCTTTTAACTATTTTTTTATAGATAAAAAAAAACACTTTTCAATGGTACAATATAATATATATTTACACATCAAGTAATTTTCTACCTATCTAAATAAATAGTTAAAAAAAATCAATAATTATCAAATTTGGTCTACAATGACCTTTATATATAAAGATCACGTTGAGCATAGTTGATCATTTAGACTTTGAAAACAATAATATAGAACTGTAGTACTGGTCAATTTGTATTGTTGATATTACCATAGCGAAACTCTTTTTTTTTTTTACAATATTTGTGTGTTTGACGTGTTTGGTTGTTGGAAAATAAATTCTAAAGACGTTTGTTGACAACTTAACATACTTCCATTTGATTGTTTCACAAGTCAATGCATGATTACTCTGACCGTATTCAGTAATTGTTGATCCCATTCATTTTTTTTTTTATTCTTATTTGTTTAGTGTGTTTTTTCTTAAAATAAAAATGAGGATAGAATTTACAAATTTCATTTTTCATAAAAATTAGATGATTCATTATGGCTTTGCCGCAACAAAATACTTCTGTCAGTCTGTGCAGAGTATTTATCTTCTGTCCTAAGCAATATGATATGAGTGCGACCTATCTTCTACACAATTTTTGTCCATAGATCCATAGATCATAGATCCAATGTGGACTGCGTGGATGGGTGCTGATGAAGGCATGCCCCTCTCTCTGAGCAGTATTTTTTTTGTTTTTAATTCTCGTCCAGCAATGCATATCATTAGTTACAACTTACAACTTTGAGATCAAATGCTTAATATTTTTAATAAATGTTATTTTTTATTTGATAATTATTTTATTTGAGGGTTTACTGGTTACGTTCCCGGTTCCTCTCTTATTGGTTATAAATTCTCTATTTATGGTTATATTTAATATTGGAAAAGAAAATGCTATGGTGATACCATTGGGGATACCATATAATTTGACTTAGCCAAACAAATTAATTATTCAACATAACATACTAATTATTCAACTTAAGTTGCTAAATATTTAACTTAATATCAACATAACATGGCAATTATAAATTGATGTTAAGTTGAATAAAATTAGTTGTTTTTCCATTTGAAGCATAATATATGTTATATAATTTGAATAATTATTGATATATTTATTCAACTTATAAATTAATTTAAGTTGAATAATTACTACGTTTAAATGAATAATTAGTTTGTTTAACTAAGTTAAATTATATGGTATCCATAATGGTATCCTCAATGGCATTGTAACGGCCCCGATTTTTAACAAGAATCTTGATACAGTGCACCACAAGAAAAATGAACGGTCAAAAATTTTTTGATCGAATGGCTGAAATTGAATTGAATGTATTACCGTTGGAGAGAGGTGAGGATATTTGAGTAATTACGTATAAGAACCCATCTTAATTGCCTCAAAACGCTATTTTTATCTGTGCATACTATTTAATTGATTCAACAAAGATGTATATCAGCGAGCCCATTAAATGAGATTACTTCTTTATAGGTGATTATTATTTTTTGAACACCTCACCATGGCATTTGATCACATTAATTGAAACGGGAAACAAGATAATTAAAATTCATTCGATCACATTAATTGTCAGGGGAGTCCATTTCTACATTTATTTTCAAATTTGTTAAAATGTATTTAATATGTGAAATTTGGATGTATATTTTATTTGAAACTTGAAAGTAATTCAAATAATCTTGGAAAGTAAGAAGTAAAAATTAAATCAACATATGTAATTTAAATTACTGGTTTAAGATCTGATGATAAAAAATAATTAACATAATTAGAAGCCATTAAAGTTAGTCAGTTTTATGTGCATAGTTTGGAGTAAATATATGGTGAGCTTAAGCTTACGGAGGCTTTTTGTGAACTTTGGTTCAAAATCATATCAAATCAATTCCAAATTTGCGTTTGTATGACTTATTATATTCTTTATTACAAACATGTGGAATATCAATTTTTTTCCATTTTTAAAATTTTTAAGTATTTATTTTGAATTTTGTAAAAGTGATACATAAATTAATAAATGTTTTATTAATACAGTGTATATATATAGTTACTTCTAAAAAATTCAAAAAAATAATTATAAACTTCCGAAAATGAAATTATTTTGCATCCCACACTATTTTTATGTAAAGAATATAATGAGCTATATAAACTCAAATTTAGAAGTGATTTGATATGATTTTAAGCTTGAACTCATGGAAGACTTCCGTGAACTTGAGCCCAATATTTGCTCGTTTGAATAATTTAAAAATTTGAGAAATTTGTATAGTTTTATGTTGTCATTTCTAATGAAATTTCAACAAAATTTATATTTAAATATCTCACAAAATATAATTAAAATGCATTCCTTAACTACAACTGGAATTCATGCTAATAATAAAAAACTTTTCTTATTAAAATATTTTGTTTCATGCATATATGCTCATCCTACAATATTTATAAGCATAAATTCAAAAGCTGATCACAGGAATCAATATATTGTAGTAAAATTTGCCTACATGTATATGAAGTTCATGTAATATACAAAAACTTTATATTGTCTAACAAAAAATCGATTAACATACTATTGATTTTTTTTTAGTTTAATGGATTTAATCATAGTACAGACTGCAAAACTAGTATGAGTTTGAGCTACAACATTTTGGTGAGCTTGACTCATAATGTAGATTGAAATCTTTACATTTTGATTTAAATTGCTCCAAAAAAATTATGAAATACAAAAATGTTTTATAACTTTTTTAAGTACTTATTTTCTCATTTATCAAAATTACCATCCACTCATATTTTGATTTAGAAATCTATTAATTAACATAAATCAAAATATAAATTTTTTTTAGTCAAGAACCCAAAAGATTGATTAGCTTTAAGCTCATAATGATGTTGGTTTTAAATTAAAATTTGGAGATTATTAAGTTTTTTAGAAGTAGTTGTGAAGTGAACATACTCATTTTTAAGATTATTAACTCTATTTTTAAGATTTTATTTGAATTTCTATTATCAATATTGTCAAAATAGCATTGTCAATTGATCCTTTCCTTATATTATATTAGAATAAAACTATGGTGTTTCTAAACTCACGGAGAATTTTCATGAACTGAACCTAAAAAATGTATCAAATCATATCCAAATTTTTATTTATATGATTAATAAGTTCTTCTATTAAAAGCGTGTGGCATACAAACTTTTCTTTTTTTTTTTTTGAATATTATAAGTAATTATTCGGATTTTTTAGTAATAACAAAATAATATTAATAAAATAATCAAGGTTTTATATATAACTTTTAAAAAAATCCGAAAATAGATACTTGAAAATCTCAAAAGATGTATAATTTTTGTGTACCATCAAATTTTGATATAAAGAATTTATTGAACCATATAAATCAAGAATTTATTGAACCATATAAATAAAAATTTGGATATGATTTGACATATTTTTAGGCTTGAGTTCACGGAAGGTTTCCATAATCTTAAGAGCTCCGTAGTTTTACTTATCATATTATAAGACGAACGTTTACATAAAATCATATAGTATATCATATTAAGTACATATGAAATAGTTCTCCATACTCTATTTATATTAAATACAAATAATTTTTATATATGAATTCATATTATATAAATATAATTAGCACGTATCATATACTTATATTACATATAATCATATATATTGGTAGGGTTATGTCAGTGATGGCTCGGAAGCTGATCAAATACGAAATATTATTTGGACAACTGTGCAAGAATTAATTCCCATTTTTATTTCCAAGACGCTATGCCGTGAGAAGGAGAAAAAGTTAAGAGTAATCAATACATCTATTAGTGGGATTGTTAACAACTAATTAATATATATCAACCACTATAGTTGAGTTCCCAAATTATCCCTTCTAGATCAACGGTTCATTTAAGTTTATACTTTTTATTAAAAAAAGATCTGGTGCACTGTATCTTCACCCTTTTAACAAAGGCAAATGAGCCGTCCGCTGCTTTTTTCAATGCAAGACGTCAAATACAATCAAGTCATCAATACAATTTCATGGCACAATTTACATATATAATAATCCTAACATAGTTCAAAATATAATTTAATACAAAACGAACTCTTATAAGACTCTTATACATCAATTTTGTACAAGTACAACGGAACCCTTTAAAAAATTACAAATAAATCTAGGAAATCAATATAAGACTCTTTTATCTACGTGGCAACTCAGCAATTCTTCACCTGCAAAAAAATATACAAAGGTACACATGAGAAACCTAGTGTTTCCCAGTAGAAACAGAATAGCAAACAGATATGCGATAATTGGAGATCAAAGTTAAAGTACCATAATTAATTCTATTTTAATTAATTCAATCTTCAATTAGAACGTTAAAATTTACGATTTTCATATTTATAATTCGATTTTCATTTCAAATATTACAATTCATATCTATAATTCTATTTTCTAATTTTACAATTTTAGTTTAACGAAACTATGGTGAGTGACTCGAACTCCCTTCGTAGAGTTTGCAGTCTCACCTGCTTAACTCTTTCAGCTCCTTTATAGGCAACCTCGAGAATCTCCCAAGCCTCTTTCGAAGTCACTGCCCCATCGATCTTCTCAAAACCAGCTTCGTCTACGGCCTGATACAGGATGTAGAGAGCCGTCTTGTCTTTCATCCTTCTCTCTCTCAATGCCTTTTGTTGTGCATTGTTGAGAGCAGTTCCGGCTTCGGACTCAGCGAATCCTTCCTCGACTACTTCCCAACAGTCTTGTGCTCCTAGCAGTGCCTTGACCTGGATGCTCCAGTGATGAGTCTTAATTGTACTCTATTTTATATCGGGATTTATCTCTTAAACTATACCTTTTTATTTAGTTTTGAGTTAATTTAGTTTAGTTTTGTGTCAAGTTCGAGATACTGCCGCATTCTTGATTTTGATTGCAGATATGAAGAATTGGAAGAGATTTGGACACAAAACAAGAAGACCGAAGGAAGACAGGTGGAACGCGAATTTATTAAAGAGAAACTGCAAGAATTTCGGACCGAAATAAATCAATTCGGACCGAAATTGTCTGAACTGAACCAGTGAAGATTCTGCAGAAATTTCGGACCGAATTGAATTAATTCGGACCGAAATTATGCGTTTTGAAACAGTGAAGAATTTCGGTCCGAATTAAATCAATTCGGTCCGAAATATTTTCTGGCGAGTTTTTCTATCTCAGCAGTTATTGATGTTTGGAGGCAACCTTTGGTCTATTTTTCTGGGTTTATATATATAGACTCCCCTTCTCTTCTAGGGGGGGTTTAGCATCTTTAGGAACTGAATTAGGAAATAGAATTGGAGAAGAATTTAGAGACTTGGAGATCGGAATCGGGAGTTCTCACGATATCTCGGTGTTTGATTTTTTCTTCCTTCTTTTCTCTCTTTCCTCTATATCTTGCTTGAACATGAATTCTGAATTGTCTTTGGTAGTCATGAGAGGCTAATCCCCTCTCTAGGGATGTTGGGTTGTAGTTTGAACTTGTAGTTTAATTTACTCAAATGACGCTTTTAATGTTATGTTGTGATTTTGTTTCTTGTTAAATGGCTTGTGTGTTGTTTAATCGCTACGCGCATCATCTTAGAAACTAGGGTTACGACTTGACAAGTAAAACTCGTAGTTTTGGATTAGGAAACAAAATTAGGATTTATGATGAGATACTTAACCGTGAAATCGTAATTCTAGGAGAAATCATTAATTAACTATTAATTGTGCGATATGTTTAACCGCGAAGTAGAATTTGTAGTTGATTAATTGTATCAAGAACTTAATGAACATTAAACTTGTAGGGTGAGGAACTTAATAGTGAAATCCAAGAGTTTGTGTACGGTATTAAGCCATTAACACTGTAGTTTAGTACCAACAATTGAATTGATACCCTCTCGCAACAATATAATTAAAAGTGCTAATCGAGTGAATTAATTCTACAAGGGATAATTAAACCAACGTCCCTAGTTCAAGTTTAATCGAGTTTTTCAAGTTTGCTATCATTAGTTTTAAATTTAGATTAGTTTAATCAAACTTTCAAGATCGAATTGTCTAGATCGGTGATTGAATTGACAACCAGTGCATTACTTTGTTTGTCCCTGTGGAATCGACACCCCTATATACTACACGGTAGGTTCATGCGCTTGTGAACCGAACCAAATTGTGTTAGGGATTATTAGCAGATATTTCACATCAAGCTTTTTGGCGCCGTTGCCGGGGACAACGGTAGTCCTGGTTAAAATTTGAAAACTGAGACTAGACACTTTTCTTTTTCTTTATTTTCTCTCTTTTTGTGATCTCACTTGTTCTTCTTGATTTTCTTGCTTTGTAGGATCCATCACTGGCTCTCAACACACCTCTCCTTGTGTACAGAAGACGAAGAAGGCAACCTAGGCGTTCGACAAATCCAGCCCAACCTCGGCGACTGGTTTTTGACGACCCGCCCGTCATGGCCGACATCGACAACGATACTCGTCCTCTGAAGGACTTTGCCGCGCCTAAGGCCACTGATCTCCGCATGGGCTACACCGTGCCCGCCATCAACGTGCACAACTTCGAACTCAAGCCGGCCTTCATGAACGCCGCCGCTCAGCACCAATTCTCAGGGTTACCTCATGACGATCCAAACAATCACTTGACCAACTTTGCGGAAATTACAAACAACGTCATCATAAATGGTGTCTCTACAGACGCTATTATGCTTAGGCTTTTTCCGTTTTCCCTTAGAGATAGGGCAAAGAATTGGTTAAGGTCATTACCACCGGGTTCTATTACCACATGGGCTGAATTGTCAAACGCATTCCTTGCTAAATATTTTCCTCCGTCCAAAACTGCAGCATATAGGAATCAAATAACAAGTTTTAGACAAAAGGTGGATGAATCTCTTAGTGAGGCATGGGATAGGTATCAAGAGTTGTTACGTTTGTGTCCCCATCATGGTCTTGAAAAATGGCTTATTTTGCAAACTTTTTATGATGGTTTAACTTACAATACTAGGATGACTCTTGATGCAGCGGCAGGTGGAAGTCTGATGGCAAGGAATCAACATGAGGCGTACAACCTCATTGATGAGATGGCGCTCAACCAAATCCAGTACTCTAATGAGAGAGGCGCTCCAAAGGCTTCGGGACGATTGGAGACCGACTTGATGACAAGGATGGCGGCACAGATGGATGCCATGGAGCAGAGATTGAGCAAGCTCAGTGTGTCCGCGGTGAATCAACTCAACCCTTGCTCGATTTGCGGCGGCACGGATCATTTGGCCATCAACTGCCAATTAGGGTCAAGTAGCGACGGAGACATGGAGCAGGCCAACGCTTTGAACAACTTCCGGCCACAAAACAATCCATACTCCAACACCTACAACCCCGGTTGGAGGAACCATCCGAACTTCTCTTGGAGGAATGACCAAGCGCAGCCCAACCAAAACCAACAGAGGCCGTTTCAGAACTTTGGGCAGCGGAATTTCGAGAACAACCAACCTCCCAAATCCAACCTTGAGAAGATGATGGAGAATTTTATTGAGGCACAAGGCAAGAAGAACAATGAGCTCACTGATGCTTTAAACAATCTTGGTGCCAAGGTGGACTTGCTCGCCACGCAAAACAGGCTCTTGGAGACCCAAGTAGCGCAACAAGCATCTTCCTCTTCTCGCCAACAAGGGCACCTTCCATCCAAGCCCGAGGACATTCAACGCGAACATGTCAAGGCCATCGAGACTCGAAGCGGGTTGCAATACGAAGGACCCAAGATGCCCGAAGAGGAGTGGATCAAGGCGAAGGAATCATCTCTTGGTGCCAGTGAAGGCGACACGGTTGAAAGTTCGGAGAAGGAGCCGGCACAAGAGAAGGACGCCACCAAGGACTCCACGCCACAGGTAAGTACAGAGGTGCCAAGGTACATCCCTCCGCACAGGTACGTGCCCTTTCCCGAAAGATTGGTGAAAACTAAAATGGACAAGCAATTTGGCAAATTTGTGGACTTATTGAAACAATTGAATGTGAACATACCCTTCACGGATGTGATCACACAAATGCCCACATATGCCAAGTTTTTCAAGGAGATTCTGTCAAATAGGAGGAAGCTCGAAGAGACTCAAACTGTGACTTTGACTGAGGAGGTAAGTGCACTTGTCTTGAACAAGTTGCCACCCAAACTCAAAGACCCCGGAAGCTTCTCCATACCTTGTTCTATAGGCGGTACCAATTTTAAACAAGCATTGTGTGACCTAGGAGCAAGTGTAAGTCTCATGCCAAGAACTGTTTATGAGCGAATCGGTGTTGGTGACCTAAAACCTACACGAATTTCATTGCAATTGGCCGATAGGTCTGTTAGGTTGCCATTGGGCATTGTTGAGGATATACCGATCCAAGTCGGTAAATTTTTCATTCCTACCGATTTTGTTGTAATTGAGATGGAAGAGGACACGCAAACCCCTCTCCTATTAGGGCATCCCTTCCTTGCAACTGCCGGGGCTTTAATTGATGTTAAAAACGGGAAATTGACTTTAGAAGTGGGTGAAGAAAAAGTTGTTTTTAATATTGGAAAATCTCTTAAATACCCTTCTAATGAGGATTCAATTTGCAGGATTGAGACAATTGACGCTCTCGTTGCGGAATACTTGGACGATATCATCATTGATGATCCCATGATGCGCACTCTCATGCAAACGGAAGGAAGCGCAACCTTGGAGGAGGTGCTTGACGAGATTGCCAGTTTTCAGCCGGAGACGATTCTTTCAACGGAGGCAAGTGCTGAAACTAAAGCAAACTCCAAGGCACCCAACGTTGAACTCAAGCCTCTTCCGCCTACTCTCAAATACGAGTTCTTGGGACCCGATGAGACGTACCCCGTGATCGTCAGCGCATCTCTCGATCAAGATCAAACCAAGCAACTTTTGAAGGAGTTGAGAATACATCGCAAGGCGATTGGCTACACGATTGATGAACTCACCGGCATCAACCCCTCCGTTTGCATGCACAAGATCAACATGGAGGATGACCACAAGCCGACCATTGAAGCACAACGAAGGCTCAACCCCAATTTGAAGGAGGTCGTTTGGAAGGAGATCCACAAGCTCCTGGATGCCGGGATCATCTACCCAATCTCAGATAGCAAGTGGGTGAGCCCCGTGCATGTGGTGCCCAAGAAAGGAGGCACAACCGTTGTCAAAGGCGCAGACGGAAATCCTATCTCTACACGAGTTGTGACCGGGTGGCGCATGTGCATCGACTACCGGAAACTCAACTCCGCCACGCGAAAAGACCACTTTCCTCTTCCCTTCATTGACCAAGTTCTTGAAAGACTTGCTAAACATTCCTATTTTTGCTATTTAGATGGCTATAGCGGGTTTTTCCAAATACCGATCCACCCTGAGGACCAAGAAAAGACCACTTTTACTTGCCCTTATGGCACATTTGCATACCGTAGGATGCCCTTTGGTCTTTGTAATGCACCGGCCACTTTTCAAAGGGCCATGATGGGAATTTTTTCTGATTTAATTGAGAACTGCATGGAGGTTTTTATGGATGATTTTTCTGTGTACGGTACATCTTTTGAAACTTGTCTGTCCAATCTCTCGAAGGTTCTAGAAAGATGCGAGGAAGTGAATCTGGTTTTAAATTGGGAGAAGTGCCATTTTATGGTACGCGAGGGGGTAGTCTTGGGTCATGTTGTATCGGCAAATGGTTTAGAAGTGGACAAAGCAAAAATTGAAGTAATTGAAAAGTTGTCGGTACCAAAAACTGTCAAGGATGTTAGAAGCTTTCTAGGTCACGCGGGGTTCTACCGCCGCTTTATTAAGGACTTCTCTAAGATAGCTAAGCCTCTAACTAACTTGACCATGAAATATGTTGATTTTGATTTTAATGTTGAATGCATTGATGCTTTTGATAGGTTGAAGAAAGCCCTCATCTCGGCGCCGATCTTGCAACCTCCCAATTGGAGCGAACCGTTTGAGATAATGTGCGATGCAAGCGATTATGCCGTTGGAGCGGTGCTGGGGCAGCGGGTTGGCAACAAGCCATATGCAATCTACTACGCTAGCAAGGTTCTCGATGAAGCCTAAGTGAACTACACCACAACGGAGAAGGAGTTGCTAGCGGTGGTGTTTGCTATCAACAAGTTCCGATCCTATCTCGTGGGGTCCAAGGTTGTTGTCTATACCGACCATGCGGCAGTCCGATACTTGCTCGCAAAGAAAGACGCAAAACCTCGCCTCATCCGTTGGGTCCTCTTACTTCAAGAATTTGACCTTGAGATCAAGGACAAAAAGGGGACTGAGAACACGGTGGCGGACCACCTTTCCCGCCTTAAGCGTGAGCCAAGCTTGGGGGAGTTACCGATCGACGACTCCTTCGTTGATGAGCAACTGTACCAAGTCCAAAGCCTCAACTCGCCTTGGTACGCAGATTTTGTTAATTTCTTAGCGTGCGGAATTCTTCCGCCGGAACTCACCTACCAACAAAAGAAGAAGTTCTTTTCCGACGTGAAGAACTACTTTTGGGATGACCCCTTTCTCTTCAAGCTCGGGGTCGATGGGATCCATAGAAGGTGTATTCCGAAGGAGGAAGTCGGTTCGATCTTGTTTCATTGTCACTCCGCTCCATATGGCGGCCATGCCTCCTCCAACAAAACCGCGGCCAAGGTACTCCAAGCAGGTTTTTATTGGCCAACTCTATTCAAGGATGCACGTGAATTTGTGACGTCATGTGACAAGTGCCAGAGGTCGGGGAATATCTCAAGGCGGCACGAGATGCCCCTCAACAACATTTTGGAGGTAGAATTGTTTGATGTGTGGGGAATTGATTTCATGGGGCCATTTCCGAGTTCTTGTGGAAATAAGTTCATTCTAGTGGCGGTCGATTACGTCTCCAAGTGGGTGGAAGCCATCCCAAATCCAACCGCCGATGCCGCCGTTGTTAAGCGGCTCTTTCAAAAGGTGATCTTTCCTCGATTCGGGGTGCCCCGAGTCGTGATAAGCGATGGTGGCTCTCACTTCGTCAACCGCCATCTTGAGAATTTATTGACCAAGTACGGAGTCAAGCACAAGGTAGCCACCCCGTACCATCCCCAAACAAGCGGTCAAGTGGAGATATCAAATCGCGAAGTCAAGAATATTTTAGAGAAAATGGTGGGGCGGACAAGGAAAGATTGGTCCTTGAAACTCGATGAGTCATTGTGGGCGTACCGAACGGCATTCAAAACGCCAATTGGCATGACTCCCTTCAAGATGGTCTATGGGAAGCCATGTCATCTACCTGTAGAACTGGAGCACAAGGCGTATTGGGCAATCAAGGCCTTGAATTATGATCTCAAAGCCGCTGGTAAGAAAAGATTGTTGGAGTTGCATGAATTGGACGAGTTGCGCCTTGAGGCATATGAGAATGCAAAGTTGTACAAGGAGAAGACCAAGCGTTGGCATGACAAGCACATCCTCCGAAGGTCTTTTCAAGTCGGTGATTGGGTGCTTTTATTCAATTCCCGACTAAAACTCTTTTCGGGAAAATTGAGAACAAGGTGGCACGGGCCATTCCAAGTGCAAACGGTGCTCAATCATGGAGCGGTCGAGATTTGGAGTGAGAAAACCGGTGCATTCAAGGTGAACGGACAAAGGCTAAAGCATTACATTCATGGAGAGCCAATTGGAGAGAAGATGGATGTCTCTCTCACCGATGCACCGACTGACTGAGCAAAACCAGGGAGTTCGTCGAGCTAACGACGTTAAATTAAGCGCTTCTTGGGAGGCAACCCAAATTTCTTTTTCTCTTCCTTTATTTCAATTTCCTTTATTTGCTTTTGAAAAAAAAAAAAAAAAAAAAAAAAAAATATAGAAAACATAAAACACAAAAATAAAAATTTTTGGCACAGAGAATTTTTCGCAAAAATTTCGGTCCGAACTGATTAAATTCGGACCGAAGTTTTGCAATCGCCAATCAGTGGCAAAAATTCGGACCGAACTAAATCAGTTCGGACCGAACTTTTGCATTTTCCAACCAGTGGCAAAATGAACAAAAAATTCGGTCCGAACTGATTTAGTTCGGACCGAACTAAAAATCTGAAAAAAAAAAAAAAAAAAAAAAAAAAAATTTTCTCCTTTCCCTTATTTCTTTTTCTTCTTTCTTTTTCTTTCTTTCTTTCTTTCCTCCGCACCTTCCTTCTTTTCCCTTGCTACTCGACAGGAGCCGGCACCAGCGCCACCTCCGCCCCAACCTGCCGACGCACCGCCTGCGGCACCGCCATCGCGCCAGCGCCGCCGCCGCCAGACCGTCCCTCTCCTCCCTTTCTCCATTTCCCCTCTTCCTTCTCTCCTCTGCTGCCCACCAAAACCGAGCCACCACCCACCGCCGGCGCCGCCCTTCTCCGGCCACATCACCGCCAACCGACACCACCATTACACTCCCCTCGCTCTCCTCTACCCATTCCCCTAACCAATTGCACTAATAGACCGCTCATTCACCGTTCCCCTCGACAACCCTAGAACCACCACCGGCGGAACTCGCCGGAATCCGATACCAAATTTCCAATTGACCGCGCCCACACCATCTACACCATCCCCGTAACCCCTAACGCTCTCACACCGCCGCCAATTTTACCCCTAACCATCACTTCCACCACCTACACCAAAATATGGCGGAACGGACAAAAACGACAGCGCGGAAGCATACCTCTAAACCGCCCACACGGACGTCTACACGTCGCGGCGCACGCACCGAACCCGTGCCCGAGCACCTGTGGGACGAGAACACCAAGCCCGACTTCAACATCACATGGACAGACCCGAAGCACAAGGAAAAATTCGATATTCTCAAAGGGCGTAAACTTATCTCCTCTCGTTTTATTGATATCGAAACCATTAAAACCCTCGGTATATTTGATGAAGTCAAACAATTGTGTGACAATGTCGGTGTTTGGGATTTGCTAACAACTGTGGTACCAACTTTTCGGACTTTAACATATGAATTTTTGTCCACACTATCATTTAATGAAGATTGCTCCCAATTGATCTTTCAATTAGATGGTACCAGTTATGCTTTGACTGACAACGAATTAAATACAATTTTTAACTGTCCACAAAAACCAAAAATGATAGATTGTGCAAATTGGTCAACCACTGTACGCGTCAAATTTTATGAAATGGTTTTTGGCCAAAAACAACAGGGTCAAAGTGCATTGCAAATTCAACACCCAACTCTTCGGTACATCCAAAAGGTTTTGGCCCATACTATATTTGGTAGAGGTGAATCATCGGGCAAATTGAATGTTAATGACATGTTTCTCTTATATTGCATGATTCGCAATGGTATAAGAAATGTTCAACCAAATGTAGGGTATTTTGTGGCTTATCACCTTTCGCAAGTGTCTCTTCACCCTGCGGCCAAAGGTGACATTGCTATTGGTGGGCTGGTCACACGCATCGCGCAACACTTCAACCTAATCGGCGAACCACCGTACCAACGCACCTTAACCACAGGCCCAACATCCCTCCACATGGCTTGTCTTCTCACTTACAAGTTCATCCAGCGCAAGGACGATCACTACATCAATATCACTTCCGACAACCATGCAATCCGGCTGCCCTACGACATTCCCTTCGATGTTCGCGATTCCTCAACCTGGACGGTTTTTCCATTCCGCGACCCCACTGACGGAAGTGATGATCCGGACACTGAACCACAAACAACCGCCCCAAATCTCTCCGAATGGCGTCATGAGCGAGGACAACCGAGTCACTCAACCGAAACTGCTACCGAACCTACCAACGCCATGATTTACGAGCAGTTGCGTCAAATTCACCAAACCCAACTTGACCAACAACACCAACTCGATGAAATTGACGAACGCTCATACGAGGCTTGGCATATGGCGCATAATATGCAACAATGGCATGTGGCTCAGGGGCACTACGAGGTACCGCCGTTTCCTCCACGCCAACCACGCCGCTCTCGACACCGACAGACATCTGATGCGGGTCCATCCCACGGGCCTACCAACTAAACAACCACATCACCCACGCCATCTCCGCACAACTCATTGTAAGTATTCCACTTCTCTTAAAATTTCTTTAGGTCCTGAATCCAAACATTGCGGTCAATGTTTGATTTAAGCTTGGGGGAGATTTTTGAGATTGTATCTTGCATCTAGGAATTTATTTTTTTTAATCTTCAAATTTTAGCGGATTTTTGCTTGATTGCGGGAAATTTAATATAGGAAATCGAAGCAAAGGATTGATTGGGTGACACTTGAGTGTCTTTAACGGGTTTTTCGTGGAATTAAGAAAGGGAATTGTTCAAATTTTTTCAAACTAACCCATAGTGTCAGAAATTGGAACCCTTGCCCTAAAATGTGATTGTGTGAAAGGTGAGGTATTTTGTGACGATGAGATTATATGGACCTGTCTGATACCTTATGTGAACCTTTTTGTACCTAGATGATCCATTTGAGTGTTTGAAAAAAAAAAAATAAAATAAAATAAAAAATAAAAAAATAAAAAACAAAAAACAAAAACAAAAAACAAAAACAAAAACAAAAACAAAAAATATAATAATTAAAATAAAATATTTACTTTCAAACAAGTGGCTACCACAAGAGGTCAGAAACAGAAGAGGGGATGTGAAAAATGGCCCTGCTGTCAGTGACGGGGGCTCAGTCCCGACCTCCTCAATTGGACCACGTGTGAAATAGAAAGGTACACACAAGGGAGAAAGGTCTAGTAATCTCATCCGAACGGGAAACTCACCATGATCTATAATTGTAAAGAGGGTTTGGAAAACTTGTTTCGAAAGTAAGGCATTGTGGAGTGAAAAGGAAAATAACCGAAAATTGCCAAGAGGAATTCCAAAAACCCGAACCCATGAGAAAACATGTTAGTGACCCTTGAAAATGGCCCGTGATTTTGTAAAATATCCGCGATCTTTCTTTTGCATGTAGTTAATTTCATTTGCATAATTGGTGAGTTTAGAGATTTTTCCTTAGATACTGGTTTGAGACTTGCTTGAGGGCAAGCAAGGATTAAGCTTGGGGGAATTTGATGAGTCTTAATTGTACTCTATTTTATATCGGGATTTATCTCTTAAACTATACCTTTTTATTTAGTTTTGAGTTAATTTAGTTTAGTTTTGTGTCAAGTTCGAGATACTGCCGCATTCTTGATTTTGATTGCAGATATGAAGAATTGGAAGAGATTTGGACACAAAACAAGAAGACCGAAGGAAGACAGGTGGAACGCGAATTTATTAAAGAGAAACTGCAAGAATTTCGGACCGAAATAAATCAATTCGGACCGAAATTGTCTGAACTGAACCAGTGAAGATTCTGCAGAAATTTCGGACCGAATTGAATTAATTCGGACCGAAATTATGCGTTTTGAAACAGTGAAGAATTTCGGTCCGAATTAAATCAATTCGGTCCGAAATATTTTCTGGCGAGTTTTTCTATCTCAGCAGTTATTGATGTTTGGAGGCAACCTTTGGTCTATTTTTCTGGGTTTATATATATAGACTCCCCTTCTCTTCTAGGGGGGGGTTAGCATCTTTAGGAACTGAATTAGGAAATAGAATTGGAGAAGAATTTAGAGACTTGGAGATCGGAATCGGGAGTTCTCACGATATCTCGGTGTTTGATTTTTTCTTCCTTCTTTTCTCTCTTTCCTCTATATCTTGCTTGAACATGAATTCTGAATTGTCTTTGGTAGTCATGAGAGGCTAATCCCCTCTCTAGGGATGTTGGGTTGTAGTTTGAACTTGTAGTTTAATTTACTCAAATGACGCTTTTAATGTTATGTTGTGATTTTGTTTCTTGTTAAATGGCTTGTGTGTTGTTTAATCGCTACGCGCATCATCTTAGAAACTAGGGTTACGACTTGACAAGTAAAACTCGTAGTTTTGGATTAGGAAACAAAATTAGGATTTATGATGAGATACTTAACCGTGAAATCGTAATTCTAGGAGAAATCATTAATTAACTATTAATTGTGCGATATGTTTAACCGCGAAGTAGAATTTGTAGTTGATTAATTGTATCAAGAACTTAATGAACATTAAACTTGTAGGGTGAGGAACTTAATAGTGAAATCCAAGAGTTTGTGTACGGTATTAAGCCATTAACACTGTAGTTTAGTACCAACAATTGAATTGATACCCTCTCGCAACAATATAATTAAAAGTGCTAATCGAGTGAATTAATTCTACAAGGGATAATTAAACCAACGTCCCTAGTTCAAGTTTAATCGAGTTTTTCAAGTTTGCTATCATTAGTTTTAAATTTAGATTAGTTTAATCAAACTTTCAAGATCGAATTGTCTAGATCGGTGATTGAATTGACAACCAGTGCATTACTTTGTTTGTCCCTGTGGAATCGACACCCCTATATACTACACGGTAGGTTCATGCGCTTGTGAACCGAACCAAATTGTGTTAGGGATTATTAGCAGATATTTCACATCATCCAGTTGTCATAGTTCGACTTTGACAACTTCGGTATGGACATCCCGAGTGAACTTCCTCCGAATCCAGCCATAGCTCTGATACCAATATGTTAAAACTCGACCTCCTTTGGACTAGCTCGAGCCAACCTCAAGTATACCTCAGCGCTTTGCTAACCGAGCGTATCTCGCACAATTCGACTTACCCGAGGACCTTGCGCTCGGGGTTCACTCTCTCTCTCTCGAAGATACACTCTGTGATGAACTGAAAATATGGGAGAATAAAAACAGAATAAAACTAGACCTTTGATCTGGGAGAAGGAAGAGAAATAGCTGAAAGCTGTTTTGTATTAAACTCTGAAAGTTACAAATGGTTTCTCTCTCTTATCTCTCTTATAAATTTACACTACTCTACTCCTATGTATACTACTACATCTCGAACTACTCCTACTACAAAAGTCTACAACTATCTACTCCTAGATACAATGCTGCCAAGTGTCCTGTGCTCCTGCTGAGCTGTCTCTGACAAGTGCAGCTTGCTGTCAGACTGGTAGCTAGTTCGAGCTTCCTTCTCGAGATTCCACATCTCGAGGTTCCTCAAGTCTTTGACTCGGAACATCACCGAGCTCCTGCTCGGCCATCCTTCTCGAGTTCGGCATGACACCGAGACTCGGAAATCTTCTTACTGCTGCTGCTGCTGAATCCCTTCGGGTTCGGGGTTGAGCCCGAGCTACCACTTCGGGTTGCACCCGAGCTCGAGTTACTCTTCGAGATTTTGAGCTTGCCATTATTTCCAACACTTCCAAGCATAAACGAAGCACCTAAAACACACAAGTCAATAAGTGCACAAGTTAAATGTCACATTTTACTTTAGATACCCATTTTTAGACGCAGGTTATGTATGTGATATTCACTTGTTTTCTATTTTTCTCGACTGTATTTTCCCAAAAAACTCAGTTAATTGTTGGTGCTATAATGGTTGTAAATTGTAATATAGTTTTGGTCAGTACACACGCACAAAATATATACAACCAGGTTTAAATATTTGCTGGTAAATCTGCTCCAAGCCGAACCATACTTCGCGCCATACCAAGCATATGCTGACTCTTAGTTTACTTCAGTTTTGCTTCTTTTGCATTTGAACAGGAAATAGATGGAATGGTTTTGAACTTTTTTTTTTTGATGTAGTAGGCAATCACCAACTATCGTTTTTCATTAAATTAAAAAAAAAAGAAGTTACAGGTTTGAAGAAAATATACGGGATATGAAAGAATGTACATAAATTTACAAAAATTTGAAATGAATCGCTATCCTAACGTGTTCATGGTGCGGGGCGGGGCAGTGCCGGGGCGGGGCAGAGCGGGGCTAGACGGTGTGGGGCGGCAGCGAAGCGGTGCTAGCCGGTGGCGCGGCGGTGCTAGGCGAGGCTATGCGGGTCTGGACGGGGGCGGGGCGGTGGCAGGGCGGGGCGGGGCGGGGCGGGGCGGGGCGGCAAGGCGGCATGCGGGGCGGGACCAGGCATGGCGAGGCAAGGCGGTGGCGGGCCGGGGCGGGACGAGGCGTGGCGAGGCGAGGCGGGTGGCGGGCCGGGGCGGGCTGGGGAGGCAAGGCGGCATGGGGCGGGGCGGTGGCGGGGTGGGGTGGGGCGGGCCGGGGAGGCGGCGCGGGCGGGGCAGGACGAAGCGTGGCGAGGCGGAGAACAAGAGGTGAGGTCGGGCGGGGTGAGGCGGGGCAAGGCCTGGCGGGGTGGGGCGAGGCGGGGCGGGGGCTAGGCAGGCCGGGAAGGAGGAGGAGGAGGAGGAGGAAGAAAGAAGGAGAAGGAGAAGAAGAAGAAGAAGAAGAAGAAGAAGAAGAAGAAGAAGGGGAAGAGGAAGGAGGAGGAGATGTAGAAGAAGAAGGATGGAGGGAGGGTGGAGCAGGGCGGGGCGGGGACAGGTGGAGGAGGCCGGCGGCGCACCTCCCCCACCTAGGGCCGGCCGGCGGGGGTGAGGTAGGCCGGGACGAGGTGGAAGAAGAAGAGGAAAAAGAAGAAGAGGAAGAAAGAAGGAGGAGGAGGAAAAAGAAGAAGAGGAGGAGGAAGAGGGGGAAGAGGAGGAAGAGGAAGGAGGAGGAGGAGGAGGAGGAGGAGATGGAAGGGTGGAGCGGGGAGGCGACGGGGGAGGAGGCCGGCGGCGCACCTCCCCCGTCTAGGGTTTTCTCTTTTGCCCTTTTGCTTTCAGAGGTCAAATGGTTTTGAACTTTTGATTTGATATATGGTGAATCTAAGAAAAAGGCTATGGAATAAACCAAAACTAGAAGAAGCTCAATTAGAGAATAATTGCTAAATATAATACAACCCACATAACTGTTTTTTTCCTATAATACCCTTTCCTCATCGAATGGCTGAAATTGCCTTTATTTTTTTTTTCTATAAAAGGAAATATTGGTGTACTAGAGCCTCACCCAATGGCCCATACACAAGTCATTTTTTTAATAAGCAGATGGGTATTCATATTGCTCCAATTTCACTAATCAACATAATTGCTTACAAACATGAGTATTGATGAAAATATGGCTTAATTACTAGCAGTGACCTTTTTACTTAGTAGAGAATATTATAACACACCAACAAAGCCGGCATAGAATCCAATGTCCTCTACTCGTTCTGCAATTTTCAAGTCTCTGATCTATGCGAGGAAAAGGGAGATAAATTAAACTAATTATATTTACATGTCCGAAAAGAATTGAGTTATGCTACGGTTAGTCATGACTCATGGGCTGCTTCATGAGTTACGATCCAAAAACATATCAAATCACCTCCAAATTTCGATTTATATGGCTCAATAAATTCTTCATATCAAAATCTTATAGCACGCAAAAAATTTTATTTTTGGAGATTTTAAAGTATTTGTTAGAGAATTTTTAAAAGTGACTATACAATATTAATAAAATAATCAATGTTTTATGTATCATTTTAAAAAATCTAGAACAAATACTTAAAAATCTCAAAAAAGTAATGCAAAGTCAAACAAGATCTAGAATTCTAGATGATATAGTTGAGCTTCTGTATAACATCTGTAAAATAGAGGAGAAGTACTGTCATCCAACGATCGAGTTCCCGAGTGATCTCCTCTCTTCGGCCTTCCTCTTTATGACCCTTTCGTCTGTCTGCTCTTGCTTATTCTCTGTGCTCACCTACTATATCTATATCTCCTACATTCCCTCTCTTGTATATATATATTTTATCCTAAACCTCAACTTGTTCGAAGTATATACTATATATATATAGCAAGCAATTGCCAACCAATATATATCTCATTCAGATTAGAATTAGTCAAACGCCTTTATCACCTCACTCACTTCCTTTTCTCTCTCTTTTCTTTTTCTTTTTTTTTTGGTTTCCTTCTTTTTGTGAGGAAATTAAAACTTCATTGACTATGTTCTCTCTCTCCCCTGCCCAGCTAGTCTCGTCTTTTTTTATTTTTTCTTTGAAATGCTTGATAGAGATTATTGTCAAGTATATTATTATAAGAAAGTCAGCAAATTATTACATCTTGTACATGAGTGCTTATAATATATCCTCTGTACTGCGCGCGAATCAACGATGTGGATTATAGGAGGGTTTTCTGAGATTGAGTTGCACTAATCTTAAAGTGAATCCAACAGCCATAAGTTCTGCGCAGTAGAGGATATGAATTGCTTGTACATCTCTAGATCTCCATCTTGCGCATCTGCCTCCAACTTGGCAAAATGGGTATTTTTTACTGTCCCTTGCGCAACAGTTGTGAGAAGGAGGAGAAGAAATGACAAGAAGCTTGGGAAGGATATGCATGGGTTGACTTCATTTGAACATTAATTATTTGGATCATTTTTTTGTTTACAACCGTGCATATATTTATGTCAGGATTAGATATATTGATACCACTGAGGATATCATTAGGTATATCATATAGTTTGACTTGGTCAAACAAACTAATTATTCAACTTAATATACTAATAATTCAACTTAACTTGAACTTATAATTTGCATGTTAAGTTGATGATAAGTAAATTAAATATTAATTATATCAATAATTATTCAACTTAACATACTGAAACGCTATATTGACCGCTTAATTAGCGGCCGCTACTAACGCTATTTGAACTTTTGAAAGGAATATATATTTATGGACTTGGATTTCACCTGTTGTATTTTTCTGTGTCACCTACTATTCGGCTTCAGCTTTTAGGCAATTAATTAAGAATTGCGCACCGTGAAAGTTAGTTCTATTTAAGAACGGAGCATTTTAATTTGTGACAAACAAAAATCAACAATATTCGTAAATGGTAATATTGCCCTCATGGCACAACTATATATAACTCAGTAATATTGGCAGGAATTATTCAAATAAATTTTAAATAAGTAATTAAGTTGTAGTCATTTTTTAATTTTTTTGCGTTATTATTTTTGAAATTATACGTGTAGTATTTGAACGTCATTTGATATGCTTAGCAGGACGAAGTCAAAGTCAGACTCATGGGAGGCATAATATTTGGACAGATATAATATTATGTTATTTTAAAAATCAAGTGCAGCTTTCTAAATATATAATTAAATTTCTTCTAAGCCATCAATCATGACAAACACAACCCTCCACTTAGCAAATTATTACTTAATTCTATGTTAAAGTACCTGAAAGCTTAATTAAAAAAAAATTATGCCTTAAAATCCATATGGCGCGTATAAAAGCTGCCCGGTAAATAAATTAGGGGAGTACTATTTTGAGGGCATGAATTGCTATATTGAGGGAAGGGAGAGAAACTTTTCTCATTATACAAACTTTGCCCCTCATAAAGAGTTTAAATGTTGCTAAGATTAAGACCTAGTACATTAAGTAACACATTAACTACAAAAACCATTAAATTGCTTGTGCTCTCCTATCTAAAAAAAAAAACTTTCAATATATTTACTGTCGGTGTCAAATAGAAATTAAATTGTGGATGATCAGCTAAGACAAGTAAATTTTCAATTTTTTTATAATAAAGGTTGACTTCTTTCAAAACCCAATCATGCGATCATGATATTTAGGCTTTAAATAACTCAAATAAATAGAAATTAATCTTTTCAGTTAAATATTTTGCTTTTCATTTTTGAATTTAAAAGATAAATATAGTACTGTAATTATAATATCAAAGATTTTGGTGCAACTAAATACAAAAAAAAATGTCGCACAAAAATAAATAATAAAACTAATTGTTGAAAATGAACAATTAAATTTGAATAAGTGCTCTCAATCATTGAGTTATGACATATATCATTTGATTAAAATTAGAATTTGCTGGTCATTCATCTTAAATTCATTTTTGTAATAGATTTTTTATTTTTTATTTTTTAGGACAGAATGATTTCGTTATTTTATATATATATAGAGAGAGAGAGAGTTGGGTTACCGTGTTTTGCATAACAAAACAGCGGTTTTGTTATGCGCTCGTATCTCAGCAACCGTAACTCCGATGGCCGATCCGATTCGACCGGTGAATTCTACATATCGAAAAATCATCGGATACTAATTTTTACTATTTTTGGAGATTCCTAACTATTTTTAACGATTTTTTAAAAAACGACCTGAATATGAGTTCCAAATAGATTATTTTATTATTATTTTTTGGCCACCTTTCAAAAATCGTTAAAAATAGTTAGGAATCTCCAAAAATAGTAAAAATTAGTATCCGATGTGTTTTCGATATGTAGAATGCACCGGTCAAATCGGATTGGCCATCGGAGTTACGGTTGCTGAGATATGAGCGCATAACAAAACAACCAGTTTGTTATGCAAAACACGGTAACCCAACTCTATATATATATATATAGAATTTGCTACCGTTAGTCACGACTCACGGGATGCTCCGTTAGTCGCGATCCAAAAACATATCAAATCACCTCCAAATTTTGATTTATATGGCTCAATAAATTTTTCATATCAAAATCTTATAGCACGCAAAAAAATTTCATTTTGGAGATTTTTAAGTATTTGTTTGAGATTTTTTAAAATGATACATAAAACATTGATAATTTATGTATATTTTATAGTCACTTTTAAAAAATCTAGAACAAATACTTAAAAATCTCCAAAAATGAAAATTTTTTGCGTGCTATAAGATTTTGATATGAAGAATTTATTGAGCCATATAAATCGAAATTTGGAGGTCATTTGATATGTTTTTGGATCACGACTAACGGAGCATCCAGTGAGTCGCGACTAACCGTAGCTAGACTCTCTCTCTCTCTCTCTCTCTCTCTCTCTCTCTCTCTATATATATATATATATATATATATATATATATATATATATCGTTTAATTGTATAATGAGATCTACTACAACTTGAAACGGGTATAATTTGATATCTATAGATTGGAGGAGGGATCCGGTGCCAACGCTCCAACGGTGCCAATGGTGCCAACGGTCAGATTTTCATATCCAAATTTTGATTTATATGGCTCAATAAATTCTTTATATCAAAATCTTATAGCATGCAAATTTTTTTCATTTTTAGATACTTTTAAGTATTTATTTCGGATTTTCTAATAGCAACTACACCATATTAATAAAATAATCAATGTTTCATATATAACTTTTAAAAAATCTGAAATAAATACTTAAAAATCTCTAAAAATGAAAAAAAATTTGCATGCTATAAGATTTTTGATATAAAGAATTTATTGAGCCATATAAATCTAAATTTGGATATGAAAATCTGACCGTTGGCACCGTTGGCACCGTTGAAGCGTTGGCACCGGATCCCTGTCATTAATTGACACGATATAATATTCTATATAATCAATAATTGAAGCAACAAAAGATTGAATAATCTCTAATAAACAATACATGCAATATATAAATTAACCACAAAATTTGGTGCCTGATGACCACATTATTATTTATACATAAATTAATAAATCTAAACCGTTAGATGTATTCTAAATCATATGAACAACATATATATAAAAAATGGTGAAAAATTAACATTGTTTCAATAGTCATCAATAGAGAAGAAAAAAAATTATAAAATTTGAACCGTTGATGTTTGTTAATGCTTAATTGGCATGTAAATAAAATCGAAATGATATAATTTTCATCTTAAATTCATTTTTGTAAAAGATTTTTAATTTTTTTTTTTGAGGACAGAATGATTTCGTTATTATATATATATATATATATATATATATATATATTTCTTTTAATTGTATAATGAGATCTACTACAACTTGAAACGGGTATAATTTGATATCTATAGATTGTCACGGCGGCGTAGGCGCGTGTCATTAATTGACACGATATAATATTCTATACAAGGCAGTCAGAGACGGAAGACGCAAAGGGTCTCAATTGCCTGAGGCGCAAGGTGCAGAAAAAGCGCTCGCCCAAGTAACAAAAGGCGCACAACTGATATATTAAAATTATATATACTAAAGTATGTGTTAAATTATAAATTAATTGTAGTAACAATAATAATTATTGTTATAGTAATATAATAATTTTTCTGACAATAAAATAAAATTTACTATTAATTTTTTTGATTTAACATATTCTTTTAAATATTTTCAGTGCAATATACAAAGAAAATATTTGTCTAATTAATAAGTAGAATAATTTTATTACTGTTGAAACATTAATTCATGTGTGCCGAAATTAGTTTTTATTTCGACTTTGGATCAATAATATTCACATGCATTAAAAATATATAATATGTAAATTGTAATTATGCTGTTAAGTTTTATACTATTAAATACGACCATCTATTTTCTTGTTATATGTAACATGGCAAATCATTAAATGTACAGTGCATGCATTATATAAGAATAACGACAAAATATATGTGTTGGTGGGATCCAAACTTGGACTGTAGTACCGCTAATTATTTCTGAATACCATTGGATCCAAGAAGCGACCGCTTCGTCTCGCTTTTTTTGCGCTTAAGCGCACAAAGTCGCACTGAGGCGCTCGCCTCAAGAACGTCGCCCGCCTCTCCACTCTAAAAGCGCTCACCTTTGATCTCGCTGCGCTTTTGCGCTTAAGCGCAAGAGGCGCGCACCTCTCAATAATTGAAGCAACAAAAGATTGAATAATCTCTAATAAACAATACATGCAATATATAAATTAACCACATTATTATTTATACATAAATTAATAAATCTAAACCGTTAGATGTATTCTAAATCATATGAACAACGTATATATAAAAAATGATGAAAAATTAACATTGTTTCGATAGCCATCAAGAGAGAAGAAAAAAAATCATAAAATTTGAACCGTTGATTTTTGTTAATGCTTAATTGACATGTAAATAAAATCAAAATTATATAATTTTTTAATACACATAAAATATGATATATACAAAACATTCTATCAATTGGTTTTGTTATTTAACCATTAAAAACATATTTATTTGAGATTTAATTTTGTGGTTACCGATGAGTACCTGATGCATCGCATTTATATCTACATATTTTTAGGATTGTACCTTTATTTTTACTTAGAATTCTTAGGTTTAGTTGCATTTAGTTAGTTAGATATCTAAATTTGAGTAAAACAAGTTTTTGGGGAGCCAATTTGGAGAAGATGCGAAAATAGGCGAAAGAGCACACAGAAGACCACAGAGTGCGGACCACAATCTCGAGTGTACGGTCCGCACTCAGATCAAAACTGGAGCATCTAAATCTGGGCCGAGCACAACCGCCGACAATCCACTTTTGGAGCAACCGACTCCCTATTTTTAGGGTAGTACGGTCCACACCGACGGAAGCCCAGATCGCAGACAGTTATTTCTGGAACGGTTTCAATTGGAGGTATCTATTTCTACTTTTGTTCAAGAAATTAGAGGTCAGTTCCAGAGGAAAGAAGCTTATTTCTGGGAGCATCCAATGCCTATAAAAACATCATCTCTTGAGAGGTTCTAGTATCGTGAGTTAATCTTAGAAGTCGAGTTTTATGTCAAATAGTTAGTCTAGTCAAGTCAAGTTAGTTTTGAGTTAAGTTGAGAGTCCTTTATTTTGAGTTTAATTTAGTTTAGAGAGTTGATAAGAAGAGGGAGATTGCTCGGAAAAGAAGGACTAAGGCGTGTCAAGCTTCCTCGACTCGCCCTTCAATCGGTGTATTTCTTTCTCTCTTATTTTATTATGTTTTCTTTAGTCATGTCTGAGTAGTAGTCTTTGTTCTTAGGGTTTAGGATGATGTTTGTTTGTATGGATTAATTGAATACTTGTTTTTAATGTTTATGAATTAAAGTTATTTTCAATTTGCTTTGCGCTTAATCATAATTGCGCTTGAATTATTTCTTGATTATTTGGTAAGAACCTGTAGACTGTGCGCAGATCTAGTTGGTAAAAATAACGTCATCCGATCAAGAATTGATACTTGTGCTAATTGGGTAGATAACTTGTTGTCCACAAGTACCCGAGAGGAGAAATTGTGGTTTGAACGAGAGTTAAACCAGACCCTAGAATAAAAAGTGAATTGAGCTTAGAATTAGATGAACTAAACTTAGGTTTAAAGATAATTAGATGAATTGAACGTAGGTTTAGGGATAATCCTTTGAATTTCTAATTGATCTAAAAGTGTTAAAAGTGCCAACAAACGAGAGTTGAGGGACTTGTAACTGCTTTGGTTTAGTTAGGAGTCAGTAACTTTAGTCAACTTATCTGATCTGAACCAAAACTGCTTTCTGTCTATTCCTTGCGGACCGCAGTGTGACAGACTGCGGATCGCACTCCCAAGTAACTGACAGAATACCTATCTCTCAGACAGTTATCTGCGGATTGCAGTTAAACTCTGCAGACCTTTAAGCTGGTAACCGAAAGAGAGGCGAAATTGTATACCCTGCGGACCGTAGGATAACCCCTGCAGGTCGCACACAATTGATCCAGACAACAAACTGATTCTGAAAACCCTAGGAACGCTTGTTTAGTCATTGTTTAAGTCTTTAATCTACTGTTATTTACTGTTTACTCATTATTAATTGTTTAGGAACCAATCTAAAACAACCCCCCCCCCCCCCCACTTTTATACCAAAAACACCAAAAACATTCTCTTTAAGGACTTAGAACAGATTTTAGAGCATAGTTTAGATTTAATTCCGTCCCTGTGGATTCGATCCCGACTATACTGCATTAGATCGTACGCTTGCGATCGAGGGCATTATTTAGGGTATTAAAAGCCTATACACCTCCAGCGTATCAGTACCAAAAGTAGTAGTCATTTGATCCTTCATAAAAAAAAATAAACAAAATTAGGCTCACACAGTGGCCGAGTATTGTAATAGTTGTATGTATGTAAATGTGCTTAACAAATTATAATCCCATGGCGTAAAGGTAAATAAAACCACAATTGTAATTTGTAAATGCAGCACTAGCTGGGTGGTTTTCTTTTTTGTTGGAATGCGTATCAGACATTAACTCCTCTCCAAGCTAATATAAGAAGGTAATTAATGTGGGCAAAATTGGTATTAGGAGGGAAAAAGTTCTCTTAGCCCTCAAAATAGCAATTCTTGCCCTCAAAATAGCACTCCCCATAAATTATTGACCACAAGAATGTGTATGCCTTTAAATTACCCTAGGTATTCATTCGATCGCAAGCGTACGATCTCGTGTAGTACGTTCGGGGTCGAACCACAGGGACGGAGTTAACTCTAAATATTGCTTTAATCTACTTCTAAATCCTAAGAAAGATGTTTTTGGGTTTTTTGGTTTAAAGTGGGGGGTTTGTCAAAGTTGGTAGTTTAAACAATCAAACAGTAACTAAAACAAGTAAAGACTGAAAGACAATTAATTAAAGGGCGTTCTCAGGGCTGTCAGAATCAGATTGGTCTCAGGATCAGTTGACTGCGTTCCGCAAGACCTCTCTTGCAGACCGCAGTGTGTTGGTTAGGGTTGCAAAACCGTCTGCGAACCACAGATCTCTCTAATAATCCGTAGCCAGTTTTGTAACTCCTGTCTTACACTTTCTGTAACTGATTGCGGACCGCAGGATCGCTCTTGCGGACCGCAGTACACTTAACAGAGAGCAGTTTTTGGTTCTGGTTGGTGTTCTGACTAACGTCGTCAATTCCTAGGCAATTCAGAGTTGGTACAAGTCCTCGGTTTTCACCTTTGGTCCTCCTAACAATTCTAAATCAATTCGAAACTCGTAGAATAGGTTCTAAACTACGTTCATGTCACTTGTTAATTCTAGGGTCCGGTTCGAGGTTAGTCGAAATGCAATTTCGCCTTACGGGTACTTTCGGATACAAATCAACCCAAGTCGTGCAAGCAATCGGATCTGGCCAAATGATACTACATTAACCAACTAGGTTTGTACATACCTATAGGTTTACCAATTGAACAAACAAATCGCAAACACATAATAAAGGAAATCTCAAGTGATTATGAAAACAACGTTAATCCACACATACAACTAATCCATCAACACAATCGTCATCATTCAAACCCTAAGAACTGATAGATCTACTCACTCATGACACAAGAAAACAAAGAAAGCAAAGAGAGAAAAGAGTTCATGGCGCAAAAGAACCGAAGAAGAATTCGAGGCGTCGAGATCTTTACGTGGAGGAGGCAATCGCTTGACTCTCCTTCAACGGATGATGGATCAGGCCTTCTCTCCTCCTTCCCTGGTCTCTGGTCACTCTCTCACGAAGGAATGCAAAGGATGGAATGAATGGATGAGTGAAAGATGCCCAAAACCGTCCAAAGGGATCGCCTTATATACGCAGTATGTGCAGTTAACTCCCTGCAGACCGCAGGCACGGGGTTGCGGACCGCAGGGGCAAGGAAATAGCGGTTTCTGCTCCACAAGAAGTTTTCAGCGCCGATTGGAAGGTTGAACGTGCTGTAACCTCCGTCTGCTGGATGCAGGAAGGGTCCTGCGGACAGCAGGAGGTTCATTCCAGTTCCGACTTGTCATCTAAGGCTCCGAATCGCGTCCAATTGGCTCCAAAAGCCCGATTAATCTGAAATTTGGACAAAAGTAAAGAAGTAACTGGAATCTAGACATCTTACTACCTAAATGCAATTAAACTTAGGAATTTTAGGCCAAAATACTAGTGCAAGTCTGGTAAAATGCTTATATAAATGCGATGCATCAAACCTCCCTAAGCTTAGAGCCTTGCTTGTCCTCAAGCAAAACCTAGAACCTAAGAAGCAGACCATACCTAGACCTAAACCTAAATTCCCAAGTTGATCTAAATGCAAGGAAAAACTTTGAGAGAATGCTAAACCAAGAGTGCATGGGCAAGTTTGAATTTTGAATTGTAAATAATCATGCATGATAAGTCCACAAAACATGGGCTAAGGCACAGAAAATCAAGACGAGCGACTCTCGTTCCATGAAACGCAACCTGAATTGCAAGCATGACTATTGTACTTTTTCGGACCCTAGATCTTTCAATCGGATTACAAAGTTGGTATCCCAATTGTGTTAACCCCACAGTGAACAACTTTCTCCACCTTCTATTTCCACAAACCTTGAATTGCCTTATTAAAAAGAAAACTTTATTTATTCTGTTTTTGTATTTTTCTTTTTTTTTTTTTCAACATTCAAAGCCCAGTCAGTCGGATGACAAAAATAAAAGGGGTACACTCGTCCTACCTGACTGCGACCTCGAAATGCTATTTTTATTTTTAAGACAATCTAGACTAAAACTTTCACTTCATCAGACCATGTTCACGTGGATACCACAAACCGGGAAATTACCCTTCGTCCTAAATCAGATTTTCGATTTGCTACTTTTTCCAATTGGATCATACATTATTCATGGAACTAGTCACTACTGAACAAGATTTTCTGACCGTAACACAAATCTCATAAAGTTATCATACCCAATTTTCCACAATGCAAACTTCAAAAATTCCCATATGCCCTTGAGTTTAACATTTACTCAAAATTTTTCAAAATGCAAGCATGAAAATGAAAAAGAAAACCTAAAACTTAGACGTACTGTCCTCCCTCCCCAAGCTAATCCATGCACTATCCTCAGTGCATAGACCCATATATGTAAAAATAAATGAGAGAGAGAAAATATACGACCTGATGGACTCATGGTGTAGCGGTGTTGTCGGAGTCTCCCCAAGCTGGCCGCTGCTGTGCCGAAAATGAAACCATTGCGGACCGCAGACATGGGCTTGAGGACCGCAATGGATTACAATTTTTCCTTTCTTCATGCGCCGGCCAGTCACCTGTGTGACTGACTCCTTGTGTGCCGCAAGGTCGACCTTGCTGGCCGTAAGAGGCTGACAGAACATCGTTTCTCCGCGGTTTCGTGCCCAGATGCCCGCTGTTTTCTCGGGTTTGCTCCTAACACTGCACACACAAAACTAAGAACACCTAATGCAACATGAGAATGAACTAAAATGCAAAAAGTAATAGTGCAAGAGAAAGAGTAGATAAGTAGAAAAGATAAAAGAAACTAAACCTAAAACCTTGGGTTGCCTCCCAAGAAGCGCTTGTTTTTGGTCCCGAGCTTGACCCCATTTGGCTAGGTTATTGCTGTGGGTCCCCCTTGCTTTGGAACCCAACGGTCTCCTTCTTTGAGCCGAACAATCTTGTGGAACTTGACGCGCTTCGCGCCAACTTTAGCTGCGATATCCTTCTTGTCCTTCATCTCCCTTTCTCCAGACGGGGGCGAGTTCTTCATGTTGTCGTTGGCGCGTTTGCGATGTCCCCAAAACTTGCTCTTCTCATTCTTCCATGTATGCCCTTGTCCAGACGGGCATCCTCCCGAGTTGCAAACACCAACTCCTTGTACTACCTCTTGGTCAGGGGGTTCGGAATTGCCTTCTGGCGGACCGCAAGAGGGTCTTGCGGGCCCGCAGGTGCCCAACAGCGGGGTGTCAGTGGCTGCTTGCGGTGCTAAAAACACTGGATGTGCCATGGTAAGCAGTGGACCGTCTGGCGGATCAGTACCCAAGAGATAGCTTGCAGGACCGCAAGACTTGCCTTGCGGATCGCAAGCAGCAGCTCCAGAAGCTGCATCATTGCCGTCGGCTGCACCATCCATCTGAACCGAACTGAACTCACCCTGCAAAGAAGATGGACGGTTGAAATGATACCTGAGTGAGTTCGGACGCTCCCCAAGCAGATCTACTTGCACTCCTAGGACGAACCCATCGTCCACATGGTAGCAATCCTCGTAGCAGTCCTCGGAGAAGTCGGGGTACTTCATCGCCTTTTCAATCTGGAACTGTACCTTCTCGCCCCCGACATTCATGGCGAGAGTGCCCTCATATGTATCGAACACGGTCCGGGCTGTCCTCAGGAAGGGACGTCCTAGGATGATCGGTACATCCTTGTCCTCCATCATGTCTATCACCACGAAATCTGCTGGCACAAAGAACTTGCCCACTCGCACGGGCACATCCTCAACTATTCCCAGTGGCTTCCGCGTAGAGGTATCCACAAGCTGGATCGTCATACCTGTGGGCTTGAGATCGCCCACGCCTATCCTCTGAAAGACGGTGTGAGGCATGAGGCTCACGCTCGCGCCCAAGTCGCACAACGCCTTCTTGATGGCGGCCTTGCCAATGGTGCATGGGATGGTAAACTTACCTGGGTCCCCAAGTTTCGGAGGAAGCTCTCGGCTCACCACTGCGCTGCACTCGTGGTTGAGTTGCACGCTCCTACAGTCTTTTAAACTCCGCTTGTTGGACAGGATGTCCTTCAAGAACTTGGCGTAGGAGGGCATCTGCATGAGAGCGTCAGTGAACGGGATGGAGACCGTAAGTTGCTTGAGAACCTCCATGAACTTTGAAAATTGCTCGTCCAAGCGGTGCTTGGCGAGCCTCTGTGGGAATGGGACCGGTGTTCTGTAGGATGGCGGGGTCGCTGGAGATTTGCCCTTGTCCTTTGCCAGCTCGGTCTGCGCAACTGATTCGGAGTTCTGCTCGGTTTGACCTTCAGTCACCACCTCCTGCGGGCCGTGAGAGATGTCATGCGGGCCGCAGGTAGGCGGTTGGGGGTCTGTCTGCGCATGCTGGAGGTTTTGCGGGCAGCCTTGCGGGACGCGAAAAGAGGCTTGCGGGTCGCAAGATGCTGCGCCAGATGCAGTTTTCGCCGCTTTCTCGGCTGATTCGGCCTTTGCTGGTTCTGTCTGCTCCGGGTCTGTTTCCTCTGGCATTGGAGGGCCAGAGTACTGTGTACCACTCCTCAAAGTGTGGATGGACTTCACCTTGCCATTGGGATTTATCGGCTGGCTCGGCAGCGTGCCTGCGGCTCCCGAGCTCGATGTTGCTCCCACATCTCCTCCTGCAAGCCTTGCCAACTTCTCATTAATTGCCTGCATCTGCTCGAATAAAATCTGGTTCATCTTGCCTTGCTCGTGCATGAAATTGTTGACCACGGCAGGTACGGTGGGCTTGAGCTCTTGATGAGGAGACACGAACGGTTGGCGGTAGGTGTTGATCGGCGGGGCCCCTTGGTTCTGGTTTTGGAAGTGGCGTTGCTGTTGAAGTTACGGCTGCCACTTCCCTGCCCTTGCTGGTACTGGGGCCCTGGGTGCTGATACCTCTGAGGAGGGTTGTTGTATGGCTGCGAGAACGGAGCCTCGTTGTTGATAGAGTTCACGTGCCTTTCCTCCTCTTCAGGCTGACGCAGTGGGCATCTGACATATGCATGAGATTCGTCTCCACAAAGGGCGCAAGCTTGAACTTGCACCGCCTTGGAGGTCGCCTTCTGCTGGTCCACCTACAGCTGCAGGGCGTCAATCTTGGCTTGCATGAGGGCGAGCTGATCGACCTCGTACCGCCCTTTTGAGCCCCTACTGGACTCGCGGCTGGACCACTGCTGCTGTTGTGCCAGCTTCTCGAAAAGATCGAGGATCTCCTGCGGCTCCAACTCCACAATCGAACCACCTGCACCATGATCAACAAAAACGCGACTCTGCGCAGTTAATCCATCATAGAACGCGTCCACCAACATCCAATCAGAAAAATTGTGGTGGGGACACGACAGACACAGATGGTTGAACCTGTCCCAAGCATCAGTCAGAGATTCGTCATACCCTTGTTTAAATGAGGAGATCTGAGATCGAACCCTAGCGATTCTCCTAACAGGGTAATATTTCTCCAAAAACTGAGTAGATAACTCGGCCCAGGTACCAATTGAGCCTTTAGGGAGAGAGTTGAACCAGAATTTCGCCTTGTCGCGGATGGAGAAGGGGAACAAAGCTAGACGGACGTAGTCGGGGCTAGCCAGAATGTTTTTCACGGTCCGGCAGCACTGGAGGAAATTGTTTAGGTGCTCGTGCGGATTTTCAGAATCTAGGCCGTGGAAGCAGTTCTGCTGAATGAGGGACACGACACCAGAGCCGAAGTTGGGAGGATCTCCTTGCACCACCGGGAGCACGATCGGTCCCTGTGCGTCATCGACTTTGGGGACGTGGAAGTCCTTGAGTGTCCGCGACCTGAGAGCATCTCTTGCGGCCTCGTCTTCCCTGCGTTGCCGCTCTGCTTCAGCCTCCTGCCTTAGTTGCGCGACCTCTGCTTGGAGTCAACGCTGTTCTGCTTCAGCGGCCTGCCTCTGCGCGTCGGCCTCGGCAACTTGCAGCTTGAGCCGCTCTCGCTCTGCGTCGTCTGCCATGTCTGACGACGAAGATTCTGAATCAGATAGAGCTGCGCTGATCCCCGCTCACGGAGACTCGAGTTTTGGAGTCCGGAGTCCGCTCCTCAAGAAGTAGTCGCCAACGGGAGGGAATCTGTCCAGCTTCGTTCACCTAAAACAGGAAAAAGAGAGAAAGAAAAGAAGAAAATTAGAACTAGAAAGAAAGTAAAGCAAAATCTAGAATTAATGTCACCGTCCCTGGCAACGGCGCCAAAAGGCTTGACCACATAAATGTGTATACGCTTTTGATTACCCTAGGTATTCACTCGATCGCAAGCGCACGATCTCGTGTAGTACATTCGGGGTCGAGCCACAGGGACGGAGTTAACCCTAAATTATGCTTCAATCTACTTTTAAGTCCTAAGAAAGATATTTTTGGATTTTTAGGTTTAAAGTGGGGGGTTTGGTCAAAGTTTGGTTGAACAATTAAATGACAGTAAACTAAAACAGGTAAATACTCAAAAACAATTGATAACAAGGCGTTCACAGGGTTTTAAGAATCAGATTGGTCCGCAAGAGGAATCTTGCGGAACGTAAGTAGTTGGTCAGGGGTATGATACTGTCTGCTGACCGCAGATGTCTCTGATAATCTGTAGACAGTGTCGTACTCCAGTCTTACACCTTCTGTAAGTGTTTGCGGACCGCAGGATTCCTCTTGCGGACCGCAGGCACTTGACAGAGGGCAGTTTGGTTCTGGTTTGGTGTTCTGACTAACATCATCAATTCCTATTCAATTCAGATTTGGTACAAGTCTTCAGTTTTCACTTTTGGTCCTCCTAACAAGTCTAAATCAATTCGAAATTCGTAGAATAAGTTCTAAACTACGTTCATATCACTTTTTAATCTAGGGTTCGATTCGACTCTCGTCAAAACGCAGTTTCGCCTTTCGGGTACTTTCGGATACAAATCAACCCAAATTGTGCAAACAACAAGTTTTGGTCAAATGATACTCTATGAACCAACTAGGTTTGTACATAATCGAAAGGTTTACCAAATGAACAAGCAAATTGCAAACACGTAATAAAGGAAATCTCAAGTGATCATAAAAACATCGTAAGTCTACACATACAACTAATCCATCAATACAATCGTCATCATTCAACCCTAAGAACTAACAGATCTACTCACTCATGACACAAGAAAACAAAGAAAGCAAAGAAAGAAAGGTGTTCATGGTGCAAAAGAACCGAAGAGGAAATCAAGTCGTCTTGATCTTCACGTGGAGGAGGCAATCTCATGACTCTCCTTCAACGAATAGTGGATCAGGCCTTCTCTCCTGTCTTCTCTGGTCTCTGGACACTCAAAAACACGAAGGGATGCAATGAGAAATGAACTGTTTAGTGGAAGATGCCCAAAACCATCCAAAGGGATCGCCTTATATACGCATTCTGTGCAGTTAACTTCTTGCGGACCGCAGGCATGGGGTTGCGGACCGCAAGGGCAAGGAAATAGCGGTTTCTGCTCCACAGGAAGTTTCCAGCGCCGATTGGAAGGTTGAATGTGCTGTAACCTCCGTCTGCTGGACGCAGGAAGGGTCCTGCGGACGACAGGAGGTTCATTCCAGTTCCGACTTGTCGTCTAAGGTTCCGAATCGCGTCCAATTGGCTCCAAAAGCCCGATTGACCTGAAATTTGGACAAAAGTAAAGAAGTAACTGGAATCTAGACATATTACTACCTAAATGCAATTAAACTTAGGAATTTTAGGCCAAAATACCGGCAAATGCGGTGCATCAATTATTCCCCATGAAAAAGCTGTTCTCTTATTTCTTTATTTTCTTTTTTCTTTTTTCTTTTTTTAGTGCTTCGCTCTCAAAATTTTACTAGTTAATTTGTGCAGTGTATATTAATATAATTGTGAAACAGAAATAATATAAACAAATGAAATTTGCAAATATCACAAGAAAATGACTTGGCATATATATTATGTATAATCATTTAATTAATTAAGTTTTACAATATATATTTTGTCTAATTAATCAGCACCACATATGACAAATTACATCAAATTTTCTGTCTTCCTTACATCGATCTTCTGAAGAGAATACATGGTATATATTGCTACGGATATGAATACATTCATATATAGTTCCCAAAATAAGCTATATATAGTATACATATTTGGATCAATTGGAACCGATCGAAGGAGCGCGCTATTTGCCGGGAAGCCCCAGAAATGGCCTTAATGTCAAAATAAATCCTACCAGCTCCACCATACTCAGAAGGAAGAAAACCATCTGATCACCTGCATTTCAACATTTGTGCTACCGGCGTTAGAGTTCCTCCTTATTATAAACTGATTTTTCTGTAGCTTTATATACTTAGATTTGAAAAAAAACGATGGGGAATGGTATAACTGATGTGTAGTTTGATACCTGGAAGGAAGGCTGCGTGTTGGCGCTTTTGCGCCCAGGAAAATCTGCAAGTATTACGTAACTGAAATGAGACGGTTGGAACCAAAAATACAATAGTTTAGATGTTACTCATGTTCTATGGAGTATGGATCCATTTCTACAAGCTAGTTCAATGAATTCATCAGAAAATTTTGTTGGTTTTGAAACTGTTTTTTAATAATATTTGACGAAGTGAAAAAAATATGGCTCTATTCTTCAGAAAATCTGATGTTAAAAATAGTTTTCGTAGCCTTTTTGCATATTTGGACTCAATATTTATGTAATCAGTTCATATGAAAAGAGTGAAGTTGAAACCATAAATAACCAAAAAATAATTTACTTCTCTACAGGAGTACAAAATTAATTTAAAGCTTGACAGTTACTGACATAGCACCACCAGTTGCTGGTGCGACCGATTTAGAGAGAGACATAGCAGTCATTGAGATTCCATTTGCTGCTCCGCGTTGGTGTTGTGGCTGTGTAATTTATTAGTCAGCGTATTAGTTATGTGAACTTATTTAATCATCTGGTAAAATATGAATGAGTTTGCAAACATAGAATTTCATGTTTTACGTACTCACCACAGCATTGTTTTGTAGGATATACGTGCTGTTGCATATGATTATCTAAATTTGTCAAAAAGATTCAGTTAGATGTTATGATAACAAAAATTTTGTGCAATGGTATCCAAACAAATTGGGGTAGGCTTAAAATGAAACCCAAATAGTTCATAAACTTGTAATTTAGTACGTATCTTTTAGTAAAGATGCACTAACCGAAAGTATGTTCTTCAAAACAGATGTAGAGTTGACAACAACTGAAAGAATAGTTCCGGATAGATATGTCATGAAAGGATACGCAAAAATCAATGGTATCGATATAGCCTGCAATATGAGGTTGAATTACAATAAACAGTCATATATTCAGGACAAAGAATGATAATATATGAACAAAGTGGAGTCAGGAGAATTTTACCGCGCAGATGCGAGATAAAGCAATAGGACCCAATAATTTATTTAGTCGATAGTAGAAAACAAGCTGAAATAGCAGAAGACCAAAACCTAGGTGAAAGAAGAGAGATCAAAACCAGAAGAAGTTTAGTATAAGTTGCACATATGAGACCCAAATAGCTATGGTCGAAGTTATGCACATGATCGTTCCGTAACGTTTCAATTTTTTTCGATGGCGTGTAATATGAGCTCAGTCAATTGTATACGAAAGCAATTTACCAGTATAGAGTACTGGTACATCGAATTTCATAACAAAAATTGGTTGTCTCATCTTTTCATGTATGAATTGATTTAGTGTAAAAGCACCATTGTGGTTTATAGCTTGACAAGAAACCGGTAAGGCGGTACTATCAGAATCATACCAGAAATAGAGGCATATATTGGGGCAATTTTAATGAAGCTACCTGATATCACAAAGACTTGTCCACATTCTTCAGAGGAAAAACTAAGCCCACCAAATCTTCTGTCACTTTCAGCCCATAGTGAAAATATCTGTCATCAATTATATCAACTTGATCAACAAATTACATCCCAATAAGCTGCACCAGCTAGAGGTGGCAGAACCCAACCCGACCCGAGAAGCCCGTGCGACCCAACCCGACTCGAACCCGACCCGACCCCGCATTTTTCTGAAAGTCAAACTGACCCGACCCTACCCACGAAACCAACCTGATCCGAGATCAAATAGCATCCAATCCAACTCAAATCAACATACGATCCAAAAAAAATTGATATTAAAACTGGCCCGACCCGCCCCACCCATGACCCGACCCAAGATAGTCTAGAAGGTCAAACTGACCCGACTCGCCCACCCAATTTGCCACCTCTAACTGCAGAAAATTGAAAATATGGATTGTGTGTACCTCAGTGAATACATAATCTTCAACAGAGAAGATGCAATAGAGGAGGATGGGTGACATCACTGCCCAGTTTCTCAGTAAATTCTGCTTTGGTGGTACTGAGGCCTTGTCCTTTTTCTCCCTAATTTTGCTAGTTTCTGTTTCTACTGAAGACTCCAAGGACTCTACTTTTTGATCTGTTCCATGACTATGTAATGTTTCCTGGATATATAAAAGAATATATATTTTGAAGGCTGGATTTCAGACTCTCAATAAGCATATGACACTAAGATTTACTTAATTAGTACTATGATGTACAACTATATGGAACCCCATGAAATTTCTTCAAGTTCTCTGGACTGTTGGATGTCGACCAATTCGTGACAGTATGTGTGATTTTGTGACAGATAACCCATAATAATTAAGAAAAAATATATAGCACAGTCTTAAAGATGTTATGCAGTTTATGTCATGCAAATGCCCATAATACACCTACTGCTTGTAAGCTATATGCTCTACATAAATGAAGAAAACGTACAATGGGGGTAATTTGGGTATCTTTATAGAAAGTAAAATTGAGGGCTATATGTTGTACTGTATTTATTATTATTTCTCTTCCTTGGAAAGGTGTCCATATATATAATAACTTAACTACCTATTTAAATGTTATAAATGATATAATATGGTGATTTGAAATGCCACTGATAAATAACTCATAAAAATTACATACCGGAAGCCATATGCAGCTTATCAGTGCACCAACAGCAATCAGGGTTATGCAAAAGCAAGGCAAGAAGTATGGGAACCTAAAAATCAGCAATTACTAATTAGTATTATTCAAGGAAAAAAAATAGTATATCAAAGGAAATTGCAAAAGAGTGCACAGAAGCTGAAATGAGTTTTACCACTTAAAGAAGGGGAGTGAAGAAAAAATATTTGGATACTTCTCTGCTGGCTGAATGAAATTAAATTTCATCACAAAACATAATTAGATGGTGGAATTAATTAAGAAAATAAATTTGCAATTTATATATATGAAACAAGTTATATATGACCTGTGAAAGATAGCCTCCAATTCCAGGACCTACAATCAGGCCAAATGCCCATGCTGTGTTCACCTTAAAATTAAAAATAAAAGGTACTGCTTGAATCAATATATTCAGAATATTCTGGAACAAATCTAATAGGAATTTAATTTAATCAAGATTGTTCAAAATATTAATTTACAAGTGATATCCCAATAGCTTGGTATTCCTTATTACAAACTTCTATTGAATAAGCCTGAAAAAACAGTACATAATTAAACAAGTGTTACTACTTCTGTACATCTAAGATAAAATATAGAATTTGTTTAAAATCATGGATGTAATAAATAGTACCTTAATTGGGCCAAGTAAGCCATTCAAAGCACCCAGTAGGAAACGGGTAATAACAGCCATCCAATAGTTCACACTTAGACCAAACAAGGTGTTGAATATTATCCTAAAAAACATGAAAAAAAAATAAATAAGACAAACCAGCACAGCAACAAAAATTGTTGGAATAAAATTGGTCAAAAATTACAATTAATTGTTTGCATCTGATTAATTAATTTGCTCTACAAATTAAAATTTTGCACAGTCTGATTCAAATTGAAAAGCATATATAGCATCAAGTAGTACTAACACGTTAATAAGGCCAATGACGATGACCGGTTTCCTTCCATGGCGGTCGGCTATTATGCCCCAGAAAATTGAGGTTAAAGCTCTTCCAAGCATAAATGAGGCACCTAATTAATTAAAACAACATAAATTAACAAATATATGATTTCGTTTTTGAGTATCCTGTTTAAGCCGCCAATGCAGTAGTGCAGCCGGTTATGGCATAAGTCCTCCATGGGGGAGGCCAGGGTTCGAATCTTGCTGGGGCAAGTTCGAGATGTGTGTGTGGGTGTGGCCTACGGGCAGTGTTCAAAAAATAAAAAATAAAAAATAAAAAATAAAAAATAAAAAATAAAAAATAAAAAATAAAAAAATAAAAAATATCCTGTTTAAATTAGGTGTTGTGTTCGTTTTTAGTTGTTCTTTATATATCTTTCTACTTCTATAGATTTCCCATAAAACCCAAAATTGTGGACACAAGTGAATGTACTATAAGACTGAAATCTACAGATGAAGCCAGATGTGCCAGGCTTGCTGCAATAGCTAATTCACTTAGTTCAGATAAGACTTAAGAGATATATTATTATTAGAAATATTATGTAATGAAATTTACATAATGAAATATTATGTAATACCATTTTTTTTTAGAGTTTTCATACTTTTATTGGATTTATGAAAGATAATTAATCCCGTATATATATATATGAGTGGCAAGTAATATATATATTATGAAAAAATCATTTTTCCAAAATCCAAAAAACTATTAACAAAACTAAAAAATAGTTGAGTTGACCAACATTGATTTAATTTGACATTTGGAATACCATTTTCAGGATTTGAGTTAATTTAGAGTACCGATCCCCTACTTAATTTGCAAATTAGGCACTAATTAACTTCACTGTTGATAATTACTCACCAACTTTTGATAATTACTCACCAATGAAGCCAGCATAAAATCCAATATCTTCTACCCTTGTTGCAATTTGCAAGTCTCCAATCTGTAACGGTATTAAGCAAAGAAAATAATAATATTTTACATGACCTGGTAGAACAATATAATTACAAAGAATAAGTATTTTAAAGTGTATTTTACATACCATGAAATATAAGTAGGAGAACAAGGATGCTATCGGCAAAACTGAAAAATACATGAAGCAAAACATGTATTATGATTTATGAGTAATACCATGCTGAAAAGTTAATAAAATGCTAGAAAATTCTTAGGTACTTTCAAGCACAAATAATAGAATTGAAAGCTTTATAAATCTCTAAATTAAAAAAAAAAAAAAAAAAAACTAAGAGGTCAGTTCAAAAAATTAACCAGATAATAATTTTCATTTAGAAGGAAAAAAAAAAAAAGTATATATTATTGTAGAGACTACAATACCACATTATTTATTTAACTTTGAAGGCATCACATGTATATCAACAAGTAATAAATAGATAAAAGCAATTGAAAGAGTGAAAGAGGGAAAGAAATTAATACCACTAGAAAGAGTGATAAGCCAAATAAAAAAGAATTCTCTATAAGGGATCCCTTTGGCATGCTCATTTTTTAGCTCCTGGATACAACCAGGACAGTTATCATAGTGCACCTTCTCTAGCAATGGCTCCTGTGGTTGTCCAGCCATTTTCTCTAAGCAGATTTGGTATAGAGAGGCAAGTACCTAATGGTAAGTATATATAAGGGGGAATAGGTTACACAGTGCTTTGCAAAGTAAAATAGTATTTTTTTTACTTTGAACATGCATCTCAAAAACCAAAACTCGAAATGGCTGATCAGATGCATTCTACGTATTGAAATGTCATTGTATACCAAATTTTTTTTCTATTTTAAGATTTCTATCTAATTTTAATTATTTTTTAAAGATGTCCTAAATTTGAATTTCAAATAAATTATTTTATTATTATTTATTCAATACCCTAATTAACACAACTTTTTATCCATCTTTCAATCTAACCGTGTAATATGCATTATATTCAGAAGAAACTAATTAATGGCAATTCCAAACCACATAGTACATATTATCCTTATCCTCAAGGGCGAAGCCAAAGATTTGGTATGGGGAGGTGCCAGAAGCAAATGATAAGCATATAGTACAATGTGGTAAAACGAAATTCTGGCATGGAGGGTGCCAGAAGCAAATGACATGCATATCGTACAAAATCGTGAAATAGAGATCCGACATGAAAGGTACCAGAAGCAAATGACAAGCATATAGTACTACCATGTCTTTATAATAAATCAAACATATGATCAAATCAAATACCACATAATCATATCAAAAGAAAAAAGTTTCGTATGTATTCGTATGTCTCTTTTTTAATGAGTTTTGCTGCATAACCCCAACATTTATGTGATAAAATTATTGAAGTGTAACTAAAAGAAAGTAGAAGGGTACTTCAATATTCAGAATTTAGCATGATTTTTTTTACCATAAATTATACCATTAATTTATGTTTTCTCTACTCATGAAATTATTTAATAATAATGTAGCTATGAACACTCTAACTTTATTTTCCAAACAAAACCTTTTTTATTATAACAGAAAACATTTCAATTAACTTAAGTTCAACTCCATGACTTTCGATCATAACAAATTAAATGTATCAATTGTTTCTTTGGAATATGGTGACTTAAAAAATATGTTTTATATTGATTCATGAGTCTAACTTGTTACAATCAAAAGATCACACATGATCAATGATTTTTTTTAAAGGTGGTGGAGGAGGGAAGGATCAATTGAAAATTATATTGGAAGTCTAACATATTGTTGGCATTGTATTATTATTCATTGTATTGGCACTAAAAAAAATTATAATCCTTGAACTATTTGACAGGCTTGCTAATTAGGATTCACTAAAAAAAATTATAATCCATGTACTCTGCATTATAATTGAAAGTAACTAAATGGCAATCTCAAACCACATAATACATATTATCGAAATCCTTAGGGGCGGAGCCAGAGATTCGACATATGGGAGGTGCCACAAGCAAATGATAAGCATATAGTACAAAATAGTGAAATAGATGTGACATAGAAAGTGCTATAATAAGCACGTGACAATTCAATTACATGTCTTTATAATAAATCGAACGTACAATCAAGTGCCACATAAACATATATATTAAAAGAAATAAAAGTTCATAAGTATTCATGTGTTTAATTTTTTAAGAGTTTTTCCTATGCATCCCAACTTTTATTTGATAAAAGTATAAAACTTGTTCGAGTCGTTTGATAAATTAAAAGGAAACATAAAGTATACTTCAATAACTTTAATTTAACACTAACTTTTTTTTTTTATAATGAATTACCATTATTTATATTTTTCTCTACCACTCAACCATTTAATAATAATTCGGCTATGAACACTTCAACTTTTTTCCAAACAAAATTAGTAAATATAATAGAAAACGTTTTGAGTAATTTAGGTTTAACTCTACGACTTTGATCCTAACAAATTAAATGCATCAATTGTTTCTTTGGAACATATTGACTTAAAAAATATGTATCATACTGATCATTAGTCAAACTTATAATTAAAATTTTAAAGATCACATAATCAATGATTTGTTTGAAGGCAGAGGAGGAGGGTCTACGTCCATAAAGTGTAACAAATTAAAACCACTGACATATGGGACCACGTGGACCTCATTTGTAACAAAATCACTCACAAAAAAACAACTATGGACGTCCATAGTGTGGACGCCACATGTTTCCCAAAAATTGTATTGGAATTCTGAAATTTGTCGGCACTTAGCACGTATATCCTTAGTTAATTGTATTGGAATTAAGAGAAAAAAATATATATATATGCTAGGCTGCTATTGAAGCAATTTGACGGGCTTTTTTATTTATTTATTTTTTTTTTTTGAAACTTGACAGCTGCTGCCAAGTTAGCAATTTGACAATTTGACGGGCTTGCTAAATAAAATTCGTATGTTTAAATTCAAAGAAATGGAAATCTCAACACTTACAAGAGCCCATATATATACACCTTGTAGTTGTTTATCATTCTCTTTTAATCAACACCGTTAATCTTATAGACGTTGTCTCGGCCCACAGACCAGTTTCGTTAAAAGCCCAATCAAAGAACAGATCGCAATTTATCTAGAGCCTTTTCCAGTGCTTGTCACATTAATTAGGATTCAGGAGAATTTTAATAAGATATTTAAATGGTTGCTTATTATATACAAGTGCTGTTACTAGATGCAAAAGAAGCAATTAATCATTAATGGAATACTCTATCTATATATAGAGAGAGAGTGAGGCTATTGCGCTTTGCAAAGCGCAGTGAAGTAGTAAGATTCGGTCTGATATCTGAAGACTGTACCTCAAATGTCTCATCGTCGTGCTACATGGTCACAATGCCTAACTCCACCATTGCGGGACACTATGCCGCCGATCGGTCACCCGCTTATTGTTGGTTCCATGATTCCATCCCATACCAACAACATCCGTACCAGGGGCGGATCCAGGATCAATATGAAAGGGGGGTCGGGGAGACAAGTTATGGTTCCAACGTTCTAAGGTTTAATCCTAAAGGGAGTTTAGAGAGACCAGTTTATAGTTAAAACGATAAAAAAATAACTATTATAATATACGACTTTTATATATATTCAACAAAATAATTATGATTAAGAGTTAATTGTATACTTAAGTAACAAAATATTTAATTTGTTAACCATTTGTCTATGTTTGACATAAAAAAAAAATGAATTTTGACATCAGATTAACAAAAATTTACACCAGATATAAACTCGAGTTAAACCAAAAAAAGCGGGGTTCCACAACTTCTACCGGGCAGGAGGGGCCGGGGCGCCCCCTGGCACCCCCCTTAGATTCGCCCCTGATCCGTACCAATACTCTAAACCTATGAGAAACATCTTGCGTCTATCGAAAAATCATCTATACATCCATAGATGTATATGGAATGTAATAGATATACATCCCGAAATGTGACAGATATATTCTGAAATGTAACATATAGATGCTATGGGCAGTTTTTTTTATGGACGCTAGATATTACTCCTAAACCTATCTTGAGTTCCATAGGCAAATCTACATTGACATGATGGGGTTCAATGTCCCCCATTCAATATCTAAATTGTACAAATTTATATAGTATTTGCAATGTCAATTGTCAAACAAGTATTTTCTTGAGAAAATATGTATTTAAACCCCATAAAAATGTAAACATTTGTCCATTGTGTACCCCGTATTTGTTTTTTATTGTTATAGTGTAGTTATAGTGTAGTTATTATACATATCATAGATGAACCCCATATAAAAATTTTTTAGCTCCGTCCACGTTGAGTTCTACAACTCAAATGCCATGGTTTTCACTTTTCATTGTGCACTGGAGATCAACACATTCAAGAAATATGCATAAAGAAAACGTACCGACGATGTCGTCTTTGCCGCTCGCCTCGCCTCTCCTACTCCAGTCCGGCCTTCCTCCGCTCAACGGCTCTCCCTTTGTTTCCTCTTGTCCTCCCTTCTGATCTCCCCCTCTTATAACTCTCCTTCATTTTCTCTTTCTTATTCCCTCCTCACCTTCCTCGCTCTAATTTTTTTTAACAAAATCCTCATTGAATGTTTCTGCTCTAACTCCTGCCTTGTCTTTTTTTATTCCCCTTGCGCAACAGGTGTGAGCAGGAGAAGGTGAAAAGACAAAGGAGCGTGGAGAGGAATGCCAAAAGGTTTGACTTCATGAATACTTAAAGAGTAATAGGCAGTGACCACCCATTTTATCAATTCACCAGTCCACCGTATTTGTATTGAACAAATATCATTTTTCAGTAAACATTTATAACTTTCCGATCAACATACATCATTTTCTAGTAAACAGATATATTACGGTTTTCAGTAAACATTTATGCAATTGTGATAAGCACATAGGTGCATGTGGATGTGCCAGCTTGTGAGAGGGGTGGCTCTGGCTTACTTTATTCATGTTTTTCAATACTTAATTTCTGGATCCTTTGTGGTAACCTTGCCTATATTCCTGTTTCAATTTTGTTCATGTAGTTAATCATCTGGTTGTGATTTTTTCAAAAAAAAAAGGAATAGATAATCATGCTAACAAACAAAATTTATTTTGTTATTAATCTTCTATATATGTTAAATTTTATTCATGCATGGTTTTACTAATGAACTCCAATATTACATTGTACTGACAACAAACTTGTAATTGTTTCATCTAACCAAAATACGTGCTATCATAAAGAACTATATATATCATTTTTTTTTTTTTGTTCCATCCTTATGTCACAATTTTTTTTTTCTGGTTTACAGGTTTGGGAGGGTGATTTTGTGATCGAACTTGTAGATATGTGGTGTCTTGTTTTTAATTAGATGCTGTATGCTTTTTGTTTTCCGTAATGAAAACGGGCTTTTAAGCCTTTCTTTCAACAAAAAAAAAAAAAAAAAAAAAACCATTCGATCCAACTAGGCCTTGGCCCATGAATTGTCTGATTTATAACCAGTAATGTTGATTGAACCCCCAAAACATTTTCAAATTCAACACAACAACAACAACAACAACCAAGCCTTTAGTCCCAAACAAGTTGGGGTAGGCTAAAAATGAAACCAAGTAAAACCCAATGATGATCATGATCGTAAGAAAGATAAAATAGATAAATATTTCTTTTACTCAATGCCACCATTTGTAGGCTTAATTTCTTGTATACCCTCAAACTTTTACTCAATTTCTTATTTACCCTTCAAGTTGTTCTCATCTCTTTCTTATTTATCCATCAAACAAATTAATATGAAATATGTAACATTTATATTTGATATTTCCCATGATACCCTTCTTCTTTCTTCTTTAACCATTGAGCATCATTGAATATTCTATCGATAATACAGAGAGAGTAAAAAAACTATCAAATCATATATATACATCAAATCTCCATATGTCGCAAAATAAAATCAAGTAATATACTTTGCTAAAGTCTTGCCTATCTGGGCAATCATATCTTGTAGCCCAGTTGTATACTCTTGCATAAAGCCAAACAACATACTATTATGAATTTGTTTATGATGATATGCCGCTGCCTAGCATGCCTAGATCAATGATTTTCAAAGTATGTATAAGAGCTAATTGGTTGTGAGGTTTTTATAGAGGTGGCAAACTCTGACTCGACCCGAAAAACCTGTCCGACCTGAAACCTGACCTGACCCGAGTTTTAGGGAAAGTCAAACTAACCCAAACCCGACCAGACCCAACCCGTGTTCCAGGAAAAGTCAGACCGACCCAAACCCGACCCGAACCGGGAATAGAGGTGCAAAATCTGACCAGACCCGAAAAACCCGCCTGACCCAACCCGAAAAATGTCGGTAGACGTCAACTCCATACCCGACCAGAAAAAAATATCGGCAGCTGTCAACCCGATACCCGACCCAACCCCCACCCAACATTTCCATTTGGTCAAACTGACTCAACCTAAACCCGATCCGACCCGACAATCTGCTACCTCTAGGTTTTTATATGAATACAAACTTATTTATTTTTCGTCTTATCCACCACAAGTCTTAGCAGCCCACTCGCGTAGTTACTATATCCCAACCCCATTGCACGAGTAAAAACGGCAACAGAGCAACAGAATTGTTGCAAATGGCCTAGTAGCTCAAGTGGTAGCTAACTATGATGACTTCCAAGAGGTCATGGGATCAATCCTCCATGGACACGAATAAAAAGTTTCAATGAAACTGGTGGAGTATTCCACTTTCTTCAAAAAAAAAAAAAAAAAAAAAAAAAAAAAAGAGCAACAGAAATGTGAATAAATAGCGATTAAGCGATCAAGTGCTGCTAGAGATTTTAGTTTTATTTACAATGGACATATATTTCATCATAGCAAAGAAGCAAGAAACCTTGCAAGAAAATAAATGGGGGCATTTTTTATTTTTTATTCTTTGTAATTGTATGTAATGTGTTAAATTATATAGTGTAATGTAACAATAATAACTCAAAGGGTAAATAAGAAAATGAGTAAGAGTTGAAGGTATATAGAAAATTAACCCAAATTTGTATATGTTTGTTATATTAAGAACATAGGCTGTATTTTTAAGTACTAGTAAAGAGCTTATGCGTTGTTTTGGGCTGAAATTGTTATTTCTTATAATAAATTTTTAAGATAATATGTAATAGGCATTATATTGAGGAAATTGATATGGGCCTTAAAATTTTAATGGGCTGAGACATTAACGTCAACGGGCATTAATGTAAATCAACGGTTCTGATTTATCCAAGAAAATGATCAACGGCTCAGATTTCTTATTTGGGGAAGATAGCCATTTTCATGTCATTTTTTCCAATATGCTTTTATACAAAGTAAGGATTTATTATAAATTAAAATTTTATTGTTTCAATTTAGTTATTGGTTCAGTAAACTTGGATGCAATCAATCTAATATGAAATGTGACTCTTGTTTCTTTCGTGCCGAGGGCCTGCCGGGGGCGCGAAGCGGCTGCCGGGGGTGCACGGTGAAAGGTTGAGGGCAATTTTGTTATTAAAAAATTTTAATGGCAATAATACAATTTTATTAAATTTGTACTGGCAAATTTGTAATTTTCAAGTTTGGAATGCCAAAGTTACAAATGGAAGGTTTTGGAGTGCCAAATATGCAAATTCTCCATACATCAATATCCAAAATCCGTACAGGTACCGAGCTATTAAGTAACGACAGTTTTAAAAGGAGCAGTTCCAAAACCAATTTGAGTATACTAGTAAATAGTAAAGAACGCACGTCTTGCTTTGGACTAAAATTGTTATTTCTTATAATAAATTTTTATGATAATATGTAATGGGTCTTAAATTAAGAAAACTGATATGAGCCTTAAGTTTTAGGGAAAATTGTCATTATGCCACTTCACAACTTCAAATTGGTCAAAATGTCACTCTAAATTTTAGTGTTGCCAATTTACCACTCCAAAACCATGTTGTTGGCAAATTTGCCACTTATACGGTATAATTGTATAATTATAAAGTTAAAATACTAAAAATCAGGTTATAAGACCATAATACCCTCCTCCGTTGTCAAATAGCAGCAATGCTATGAACTCTCGCCTGAGCTGAGAGACCTCTCTACCTAATTCACTTCCTTTCTCTCCTTCGATCCAGAAAATGACAGAGAGAGCCGGTGTGCAAAGGTAGAAGAGAGTGTAGAGAGATGGCTAATGCGGGCATGGTCGCTAGTAGAGGTGACAGATTGTCGGGTTCGGATTCGGGTCGAGTCGGGTAGGTCAGTTTGATCAAATGGAAATGTCGGGTTAGGTCGGGTATCGGGTTGACGGCTGCTGGCATTTTTCGGGTCGGGTATCGGGTTGGCGTCTGCCGGCATTATCCGGGTCCGGTTCGGGTCGGGTCGGGCGAGTTTTTCGGGCCTGGTCAGATTTTGCACCTCTATTCCTGGGTCGGGTCGGGTCGGTTTTGGGTCAGTCTGGCTTTCCCTGGAACACGGATCAGATCGAGTTCGGGTTGGGTGAGGTTGGGTTCGGGTCGGTCTCGCTTTCTCTAGAACACGGGTCGGATCAGGTTCGGATCAGTTTGACGTTTCCTGAAACTCAAGTCGGGTGGAGTCAGATTTTACTACCTCTAGTCGCTGGAGTCTTAGAAACTTTGATTTATTATAATACTTGTTGGTATGCTTTGGCCTGGTGTGGATCCGTCTGTCAGTGAAGGAAATGCGAGGTGCACTTAATTGTTTCAGCGAGAGAGACTGAGACAGAGAGAGACGGAGCTTGTTGGATGCAGGATTTGATAGTTGGTACTTTCTCCTCGCCTGTGCTGTGAGCCTGTGATGTCGTCCTAATTTGGAATTTTTGGGCCTCAATGTCATCATCCATCCAATTAGGATTATATATAGCCCAAAATGAAACTACAACGCATACTTATCTTAATAATTTTGACAATAAAACTTTTCAAAAATTTGAATAAAAGTCACTAAAAATTCTCAAAAATATAAAAAAGCTTAAAGTTTTTCTGAACTTTTAGATTGATTATGTTTTCGATTATATTTAATTTAAGCAACATTTGATGTCTATTCAAATATCCGTTAAATTACAACCATTAAAAAATATACAAAATTTTGATAAGCCTTCAAACAATGTTCAAATTGATTAAAATTTGAAACACTATCAACCTACGAGTTAATGCAACAATTTTTTGAAATTTGTAAGATTTTTAATTAATTTTTACAAATTTTTGTAATATCTTATTGTCAAAAATATCAAAATATGCATTGTAAACCGATCCCTCCCCATATATATTAATTGAATGGTACAATTTACGGGAAAAAAAAAGATTACAGAATCGCAATAGATATTAAAAAAAAATTATCATTTCATCTCTCAGTTTCTCTTTCTTATTCGCAATTTCTACATGGTGGCGGTCCTAGTGGAACTGAATTGGATACCATCATCATATGACATACTCAAGCACAACAAAATTCATAGCATTACTAAACAAACCATAATTCAATATCGTTCGCCGTTCAGCAATTAAATCCTAATATAAACCAAATTCAAAATACCAAATATTCTATTGATACTAGATGTTTAGTATCATGGAGATTATAGTGTAATATCCCAAATATTTGATATTTAGAATATTAAGGTAAAAGACTATTTTCTAATTTATTTGGACTAATTCATAATTTACATGAACTTGAGGGACTTAATTATAAAACTGAAATAAATTAATCAAAGGGACACCGTGGCCTTCTTCTTGTTTCTTCTTGCTTTTTCTTGCTGCCACGTGGAAATGAGGGGGCGGTGGCTTGCTTTGAAATCATGTCATGATAAATACAACAGAAAATGGAAAATAAGAAAGATTAAACAGAAAGAAAGAAAGGAAACCGAAGGAAAAAGAAAAGAAAAAAAAAAGAAAGAAAGGGAAAAAGAAAATAAAATGGAAAACATATTAATCTCAGCTCTGGTGTTCGTATAGAATATCAGTTCGGATCGCGGTCGGGTTTCTAAATTCGAGTTCAGGACGTTAATCAAGTTTCGTATATCGGAATCGTTACTTATCAGGTAACCGGACTTTTCTATAACTTGTATTTGATTCCAGTTGTCTGTTTGAGTTCCTTGTGACTTGTGATGTGGATTAGTTGATCTGAATTGTCTTGAATTCTTGAATGTTGTTATCTGTGCATGTTTAATATTGTTTTGGGATAGTTTTGAGATGCATGTGTGATGCTTGTATGTCATGTTGGTTTATGTTATATGTTTGGTATTTGGGTATAGTTATGCATGTAGTTGTGGTTATCAACCTGGTTATAATTGAGTGTTAGGTTCGGTCTGGATATGTCTGGACCGAGTATGCATGGTTTGGATATGTCTGGTTTAAGTATGCTTGGTCCGGATATGTGTGGGATGGATATTCCTGGTTTGGTATGCATGGTCTGAGTGTACATGAGTTGGATATGCCTGGTCTGAGGTTGGATTGTGTACCTGATTCGAGATACCGGCAGGAGGCTAGCTACCTCACTATAGCGCTATAGTTTATGTACAGGTAAGTGCGTGGTATTTGGATCTCAGGAATGGTCAGGTACAGGATACGTGCTGATGCACAAGATGTTATTTTGTTGTCTGGTATGCCTTGGTTTGGCTCTAATGCATGGTTGCATGGTAAGGTTGATCTGGTATGATTGCATGTTAAGTTTGGATTCGGGTATTGGTGTGTGTCAGTCAGTCTGGTAAGTCAGGTTGGAAAGCATCTGTATTTAATAAAGAATATTTGCATGGTATTTTCTGGTCTTTATTATTTATATTTGATAATGTGATTTCATTATAACAGTTAAATGTGATTAAATGATAGAAGTGACTTAGGAATGTGTGGCATGGTGTAGGTCGGTTAGGACAGGGCATGTAAGTTGTAGTCTTATATAAGTAACAAACATAATTAACAGAATTGCATTTAATTGAATATATTTTTGTAAACCTGTTATAGAGAAGTTGCGTCGTAAAATAACCGGTTACTGAGCTTTATAAGCTAACTTCGTTTTCTCTGTTGTTGTGTGTTTTCTTTTGGCGACGTAGGTTGCTGGCCGGACTGGATGCTGTGGATATCAGAAAAGTAATGGCCCAGACAATGCGCAAATTTGGGGTGTTACATATAGATTATATCTATGATGTAAATGCTGGTAATTCTGTTTCAATGAAACATGTGGAGTTATTCCAATTTTTTTCTAAAAAAAACAAACAAAATACCAAATACCAAAAAAAAAATACAAAAATTGCCTTCGATCAACAAATTAATATTTATACTATATTATAAAGTACGTAAGTATTGCCTCCTTCAATTTTTTTTTTAATTTTCCATTCTACCACTTAATCAACGGTAGAGATTAAAATGCATTAATTTCAAAGGTGTTGATGTTTCTCAATTAAACAGCTTCCTCTCCATTTTGGTTTCTTACAAAAATGGGAATATATCAATTTTGGTATAGAAGACACCAATTTGATTAGAATTTACATTAATGAGGAATTAATACTTTATATTCTAAAATTCAATGAGTTAATTTAGTGTAAAGATGAAATTTGAATGGTAAATAATTAGCTAAAAACCAAAAGCATGTTTTATGTATTACACAGAATTTGAAACGCCCGCAAACGGGCGAGTTTCTTGCTAGTAGCAATGAAAGAAAATAAATATTCTTTCATGAACCATATATTTTTGAGTAATAGCTAGCGTCCACCCTTTTTATTTATCAATCGGCCCAACATAGTTTGAATGAACAAATTTTCATTTTTTTATAAACATTTATATCTTTCCAATTAATAGATATCATTTTCTAGTGAACAAATATATTACAGTTTCCATTGAATATTTATGCAGCTGTGTTAGGCATATAAATGTGTCAGAATGTTAGAGAGGTGGATAGATGACCTACTTTATAGGAGTTGACTCTACATGTTTTTCTATATTTTTTTTATGAGTTGTACGTAGTTACTACAGTCCAACAATTTCATATTTAACCGTCCAACAATTAATTAAATAATTGTTAAATCAAACAGTCATATTTATTTTATTATATAGAAAGATAGAAGTCTAGCTTCTCAAATTTGTTCATAGAGATTTTAATCCATGACCTATTGAAAATCATTATTGTTAGTTGCTACTTAAATTACCAGGCAGTTTAAAAACTCGTATATAATGCTAAGGGGATACGCACGTAGCTCCCGTGGATGATACCGGCACATTTTTTTTTTTTTTGTTTGCTTTTGCTTTTTTATGCAACGAAAGCTGATAATTATGCAACGAAAGTTGGTAGTTATACAATGAAAGCTGGTAATTATGCAGGCAAACTCAATTTGCTGAATTAAATCTATCTTTCAATAATCAAGTTGCGGTTTAATATCCGGTTCAACGAATTCATGACTCCTTTGTCCGGTTCAGTGTGCCATCTCACTTGTTTTCTCTTTCTTGCGCTGTCTTGCTTTTATTATGCATATTATGTAGCTTACTATGCAAAATAATGCTTTTATTATGCAACTCATTGAGTTTGCAATTTATTAGTTGTAAAATGCATGTTAGCATATATATTTTTATTATGCATGTAAACTTATTTATTATGCACGCAATTTCATTTAGTGTGTGCAGTGCGTTGATTCTAGACTGCATGTTACAAATACTATATGTAAGTAAAAATATTTACTATGCACCCAAATTTATTTAGTATACAATGTATTAGTTGTAAAATGCATGTTATAAAATATTTTTTTTATGCAGGCAAAAATGCTTAGTATGTAACTTGTTTAATGTTCTTAAGCTCGACAAATTGGTTTTACATGCATAATAAACAACTTTCGCTATATAATAAACAAATTTACATGCATAATTCAGAAATGTGGAGTAAGTTTGATTGGTCAAACCATCTGTATCAACGACGGAGCTACAACGTTATCTCCCTAATTCAAATATTTTTTGTTGGACGATGGGACAAAATATATTGTTGGGGAGAGACGTCTTCGTTTTTTAATCTAAGATGAACTTGAAATCAACCGAAAACAAATACAGAAGAAGCTAATACTTTGTCATTTTGTTGACATGACCACATAATAAATTAATAACTTCGAATTATTGCCATCTCGATTCCAACTTCGAATTATTGCCATTTACAGTGAGTTGCGTGGAGATGCTTCCAATATATATGGATTTATTTCATTATTTTTATTTGCTATTTAATCTACGGTCCAGGTTAATTGCCTGCTCAAGTGCTGAGTGCTGATCATCTACCACTCGCAGGCAAAATGATATTGATGCTCCCAGTTCAAACTTCAAACTGCATCAAATCATCAATAGCTGCTTAGACTTTAGAACTGATATTTCTGAATCATATAAATGAGAAGAGGAAAGCTAACTGTACCCCAACAAAAATCCCCTAAAATCGTACCCCAACCCAACAACACGCATGCACAAACTATGAATACCCAAAACTAATTAGTATGAACACCTTCTATCGACAAGTATGAACATCACGAAATTAGGACTGGTGGACTTTTCAAGTTCTACTGAACATCATGGGCCCTCACCTTATCCATTTCCGTAACTTCATGTGGGACACAAATATAATTGTCAATTTAAGCACGTTTTTCACATGGACATTATGGCTGCACCTTCTGTTGCGTGGGGTGTTCAGGCTTGGTGCAGGGGGTGTTCATAGTAGTACTAAAGATTGTACATACCACTAGAATTTTATGTTCATACAGTGTAAAAAATTCTGTTCAGTGGTCCCTGGGTGCCAATATCCGCTGCACCTTCTGCTGCATGGGGTGTTCATAGTGAATTAAAATCATGTACATACCATTAGAATTTCATGTTCACACATTCTAAAAATTCTGAACTGGTGCAATAGGTGCAATGGGTGTTCAAGGTCGTTATAACAAAGTGTATTTCATACTTAAGAGGTGGAAAATTATTAAAATGAAATTTCTTAAGTACTAAATATTAAAAAGTTCGCGGGTTCGAAACCCGGATGAGTGGTATTTACTAGACATTTAAATTTGAGTGGCTTGACCCTCATTTTTATCTCAAAAAAAAATTAAAAAGTTTGTTAAACATAAATTTTTTGAATTCTAATTGTAAATCACGTATAAACGTTCAATGTCAAAATTTAACAAGAATCATATTATTTCTTTGTATCATCAGTTCTCACATAGTGTACATAATTAAAGCAAGCATGCATGAGGAGCAGGAGCTTAGATGAATAAGTCCTATACAATAAAATTTTAATTAATTAACTAATGAAAACATGGCCATATGCTTCGCCAAAACAGAGAATGTGGGAAGAGCCGTACAGCTGTCAAGTTTGTCCGGTTCTAAAAATGGAAGTTCCTTGAGAGTGCGGAGTGCGGAGTCATGGTAATGTAAGTTACCAAATTAGGATGAGCGACCCGGGGACGCTTATGGGGGATTGAATCAGGGGGATTAAAAGATTTCCTCAAATGAGAAATATCAGATATAGTACTTGATCAAGAAGCTTACTCTAAAAGTCCAGAATACTGCAATACATCCTTATACAAATCTTGTCTAGAGCTAACTCTATGGCTCTGCCACTGGTTCCTCTGGTACTGATACTCTTCATAGTGCCATTGATCTCTCTATTAGTATTCCACAGATCAAAACCAACAGAATCAAACCTCCCGCCGGGACCGAAGAAGCTTCCGTTCATAGGCAACTTGCACCAGCTTGGGGCCAGCATGCACCGATCTCTTCATGATCTGTCACTGCAGTATGGGCCCCTTATGTATCTCCAGCTCGGCCAAGTACCAACTGTTGTTGTGTCCTCTGCTCCACTGGCAAAAGAGGTGAAAACATTTTTTTATCTAGTCTAATATATCGAAATTCAGTACTCAATTGGAAATATAGGCGTTCCTGAATTTTATTTTTATTTTATTTTGAATGGCTGAATTAACACAATTTTATGCCTTTACACTGAGAGAAGAAACAGAACTTTGAAAATTTTATTTGTACCAGTACGAACCAAAGGTAGAATATCGGTTTTATTGTTCATTCTATAATCATTCCCAAATTGCGCATGAGCAGTACAGATAAATCCTAACTCCTGATTATATGATAGTAGATTAACAGGAATTGAGACAAAGCGGTTTAAGAACTTTATCTAAATTCATGCTATATTGACAGATATTTCGTACCCATGATGTGGAGACAAGTAATAGGCCGGATCGTGTGGCATGGAAGAAACTATCATACGGGAAAGGTGAAATTGTATTTTCAGTGTATGGCGACACATGGAGGTATCTACGCAAGATATGCATGATGGAGCTTTTGGGGCCAAAGATAGTCGATTCGTTTCAACACCTGAGGGAAGAAGAGGTGGAGACAACCATGAAGTCAATTGCTGCTAAAGCAAGCATGAGTCAAAATGGTGCTGTGGATTTAACAGAAGAGATATTCACACTTTCTACCAGCATAGTCTGCAGGTACATATCACAGTGATCGTTATTTGCAGAACTGGAATCGGTTGAATGCATGTTCCACTCTGAAAATATATATGCTTTACTACAATCCAACTCATTAGAATTGCATTTACATGTTAGGTATTAGTTAATTGCACTGATGCTTCTGCCACAAAGATCGAGTCAATACTATAATGCTACCTAATTCAATACTACAATACTATAATGCCACAAAGATCGAGCCACTTTTTGTTGGCATTCTTGAATTGAGATCAGTTTTGTTCTGAACATTGCAAATATCGCATTGCAATTTTCTGTATTTCAGTATCAAGGGTGAATAATTGCTATCCTATGATAGAACCATGAGAAGGAACAGATTATAACTCAGAAGAATAATATGTACTTAAATTATAATTTTACTAGTTTCAAAGTATGTTTACATGTGTTGGATCAGCTTTGAACATTTTGTAATCAGATATTTAACCATAATATTTTTTTAGGTTCATTTCTGAATACTAATTACTGCTTTATGCAGGTTGGCATTCGGGAGAGTGTACCAGAATGTTGGTGATAGTTTCCATAGTATGTTGACAGAAACACAAGAAAATTTTTTAGAATTCTTCTTTGCTGATTACTGGCCTATGCTTGGATGGGTCGATGTATTGACCGGGAAGCGACGTAGACTTGAGCAGATATTTGTCAGGCTCGATCGGTTCTACCAAAGGATTATTGACCAACATGTTAACAAGCACGAGAATGATGCTTGTGGTGAAGATTTTGTTGATGCTTTACTGCGCTTAAAAGAAGAAAACGAAATTAATTTGGATCAAATCAAAGGTCTCATTATGGTAAGCTCATATATAATTCACATTTCCTATAGAGTGAAAATTGTTTTTCCCCCTTAGTTGACTGAACACCAAAAACACAATCACATGCTATCTCAGAATTACCCTTTGGACTATGATTTATTTTGATCCATACAATTAACATCATCAAAGAGTATTTGTGCATTTATTTATTGTTGATAAAAAATATGTAGAATATTTTTGTTGCGGGAACGGACACATCTGCTGCAACTGTTGTATGGGCCATGACCGAACTAATGAGACATCCAGAAGCATTGAAGACGGCACAACATGAAGTAAGGAGCATAGTAGGAACAAATGGAAAGGTTAAAGAATCTGAAACTGATAAACTTCACTATCTCAAGTGCATTGTGAAAGAGGCAATGAGACTACATCCTCCAGCCCCTATTCTGGTACCAAGAGAGACAACATCTGGTTTCAATATGGACCAATACAGCATTCCAGCAAAAACAACCGTCTTGATCAATGCATGGGCAATTGCAAGGAACCCAAGTTACTGGTCATACCCAGATGAGTTCAGGCCAGAAAGATTTTTAAACAGGATCAACGATCCCAAGGGAGAAGATTTCAATTTGATACCATTTGGGGAGGGGAGAAGAATTTGTCCTGGGAAGACTTTCTCAAACAAAGCCGTTGAGCTGATTCTTGCAAATTTGCTATACACTTTTTGACTGGAGTTTGCCTGATGGAATGGCAAAGGAAGCAATTGACATGAGTGAAGGCAAGGGTATTACTGTACACAAAGCGGTTCCACTTTTGCTAGTTCCAGTAGTGTATTCAATGAAGTAATCAGATTTGAATATGTTCTTCCTTTTACAATAAATTTTGCAGAAAGACCTGGAGTGAGTTGACCTAAAATAGTGTATGTGTAAGGTATCAAGTCTACTATATTTGTTTTTTTTTTTTTTTTTGAGTGAACTACTATATTTGTCAGTTCAAAGTCAAAACTGCATAAACAGTTGTACAGTTGGAGACGTATTTCTCTTCTTCATATATGAAAATGCTGTTGGATGAAGTCGTTAGTTTTAAAGTCATGCATAACATGGGTCGGATGCTAATCTCAGTAAATTAATAGTACGTTCCCGAATCAGCAAACAATACATCCTTAAACAACAATTAATATTTCATGCTTCTTTAAAGTCGAATATATCACATCAAAAGCTCCAATGAGTTTTTTATGTCCACCATTAGACAAGGGAAAGGGCCGGGTTGAGCTTACATATAATGGAAGAGAGGAAGCCAGGTTTATAACACAAAGTTACTTTTGAATTGCTTGAAACAATAAAAAGAGGAACCATGAACACAAATTATCCCCAAACATTCTGATTTTAAAAGAATCGACCTTAAGACTGATAAACATCAATTGCAACAGCTAGGGCAATACAAGGTTTTGCAGATTTCATTCACAATACATGTGACGAGACTTGATTGCATAAATCTTATTGAATTACAGAACAAGAGGAGACTTGAGAGTTATTGTTGAGCTTCTGGTTCCTTCTTCTCCAGATACCTATCAGTAATTGGCTTTCATGATTAGATTTAAATTATTTAATTGATGAACCATAAATACTAATAGGACAACAGAGATACAGTTGTAACCTACAAACTCATTCTTTAGCATACATTGAACCCAACAATAATCTGACAAAAACCATTATCTTGTGACACCTTTGCTCTCAATTTTGTCAGAAATTTCTTCAGACCAAGTGCAAATTACCAAAAGTCACTCCAGTACCTCACTACTTTCTCTCGGCCACCAGTATTGTTCTAGCAATCTTTTCAATCATAGACATGCTGGATATATTACTCCATGTAAGGTTATTATCTCCCTCCAGTATGGATGTTTTATGTAACACTGTTTCTTTTGGAGTGAGGCTATTGTGGTTTGCAAAGTGCAGTTAGATATTGCATTTCGGCACAATATCTCAATAACGTAGCTCAAATGGCCAATTCAAGTCGCTCAACACAATCTACATTGAAACCTTATATATTACCAAACTTTTTATTTATCATACTAGCAAGAAACCCGCCCATTTGCGGGCGTTTCAAATTCTGAGCTCATGCCGTGTAATACATATAACGTGCTTTTGATTTTTTGGCTAATTATTTACCATTCATATTTCATCTTTACACTAAATTAACTCATTGAATTTTAGAATATAAAGCATTAATTCCTCATTAATGTAAATTCTAATCAAATTGATGTCTTCCATACCAAAATTGATATATTTTCATTTTTGTAAAAAACAAAATGGAGAGGAAGTTGTTTAATTGGAGAACATCAACACCTTTGAAATCAATGCATTTTGATCTCTACCGTTGATTAAGGGTAAAAAAATTTGAAGGAGAAGAAAAAAAATGGAGACGTCCAATACTTACGTACTTTTTAATATAGTATAGATTTTGTAACTATTTTTTTTTTAGATTTTTGAAAGTTGTACGGGAAATGCACCAAAATTTGTATATAAAATCATTTTTAAAATAGTTAGAAAATTGTAAAAATGGAAAATAATTGGTAATCCACAAGGTTTCAATATGCAGATTGTATTAAGCGACTTAGATTGGCCTTTTGAGCTAAGCTTTTTAAGATATTGGGCTGAAGCACAATATCTCACTACTTTGCAAAGTGCAATAGCCTCATTCATTCTTTTGAATAAATTCATATTTTGAAAGAATAAAACTGGCTAGTATTCCAAAAAAGAAGGAAACACTATCCTTGTGCACGAGCCCAGCGAGAGAGCTGATAGAGTTGGACAGTTTCATTGGAAGCATGGCAAGCTAAAAGAAGATAGTTCCTTGGCTGCACCATCCAGGCAAACCTCATGAAGAGCCCCGAATAAACACACATTGCTGTTTTAAAAGATTTTTAATTACTTAGGATATATTGGTAGATATCACAATTTCTGCATAAGATATTCATGACTATCCTGGAGGGGGAAAAAAAAAAAAGCCTAGAAAACCAGTGGGTTCATTTATTTGCTTCCAAATTAACAGTGGTGACAAACTGCTGTTACACTGAGTAAAGTAAGCAGAGCTCTTATTGGTTAAAGGAAATTTCTATCTAGATACGGTGGTTGATATATACCAAAAAACCGGACCGGTTTTTTTTCCGGTCTAATAACGATTCAAACCAATTCAAATCAATTAATTCAAAATCGAATCGCGATCTCCTTCATTCTTTTCCGATCCTCTCTTCTATTTCCTTTTGCGTCGTCGTTCATGACGCCTTCCGTCTTTAACTCCTCCCACTTCACCTCTCTGAATTTCTTCTCCTTCCGATCTCTTCTTCTTTTCTCGTCGTTCTTCGAATCCTCCTCTCTCGTCTCTTCTCTCTGTTAATGTTCCGTTGCGTTGAGTTGTAATTGAGTTGTAATTAGTCATTCTTTTGTGCTGTTTCTCGCCCCGTTGTCAAGAAGTTTGCAATTGAGTTGTAATTCATTCGTTTTATGCGAGTTCTGTTGGAATCTGAGGTATGATTCTCCTATATGTTACTCAGTTACTTCAATTATGGTTTAATTTCTCTAATTAGTACTTTTCTGCTTTTGTATTCAAATTAATTTGAAAAACATTCAAATTATGATGTTGTATATGCAATTAGTTGAGATGTCAGTAGCACAAATTCAAGTTGCAATTGACTATGTTCAAGTTATGTTTACTGGTATGCAATATGTCTGGTTCCATATATGTACTTATACTAGTATATGACTGTGAATTCACAAGTTATGTTTTGTTCTGTTAGATATGAAATTATGAATTGTTAACTGTAATTAAACCATAACTTCAATTATGGTTTAATTTCTGTAATTTGTAATTTCTTGAATTGTCTGTTTGCTTGTCTTCTTGAAATATGACAGTAATCATAAGAAATTTGTGTTGTTCATCATTAAATTCAAATTGTTTGATAACTGTTTGCATTTTGAGTATTTGCTGATCAATTCTGAGTTTTAGACTATCAATTATGAGTTCTGGTTTAAGTATACAAGTTATGCTGATAAGTATTCAGGTTATTGTTGCAAGTATTCAAGTTGTAGCCTGTCAATTTTGAGTTCGATCTAGATTAAGTATTCAAGTTATAGTAATAAGTATTCAACTTATTATTGTAATTATTCAAGTTATGAATTATTTTCTTTTTTCTGTATGCAGGGACTATGATTTCTTCTGGTGCTTCTAGTGTTTTACTTGAGGATGTTGATCCACCTACCTCTTCCGAGGTTGACAGTATCATTTCCTTCATCCCTAAAAATATCGAGGACAAAAATATTTCCAAAATTGGAATGTGTTTTAAAAGCTATCAAGAAGCATATGATTTTTATAATAACTATGCTTTTCGGGGTGGTTTCGGCGCTAAAATTAAAGGAGGGCACAGTAGGTATGAGAAACCATATGATAGAACCTTAAGATGTACAAAGGAAGGTATTTTGAAGCTTAAGAATGCTAATAAACCGGATAGTCGGTTGAAATTGGGTGCCAAGACCAGTTGTGAGGCTAAGGTGGTAGTTAAGGATGAATACCTAGATAATAATTGGGTAATTACGGAAGTTTGTCTTAGCCATAACCACATACTTGTACCTTCCATGTCACATTTGATTCCAAGCCACAACAAGATTCCCTTTCACCTTAAAAAGGTAATAGAAGTGAACGAGGAGAACGGTGTACCGGTTTCTTGTAATGTGAAGTTGTTATGGCGCAAGGTGGTGGTGTCAGGAATGCGAATTATAGTGAAAAAAAGATTAGGAATGAACTGAATGCGATTAGGAAGAAGAAATGGGGAGAAAACGATGCCGAAACCCTAGTTGCACATTTTGTGAAAAGACAAAAAGAAGAACTTGATTTCTTCTTTGACGTTGACTTTGATGATGATAATCGTGTGATGCGTATATTCTGGATTGATGCAAGATCAAGGCTGGCGTATGAATCATTTGGTGATGTCGTTTCCTTTGATTCAACATATGGGACTAATAGGTAATTTGCCAATTGATTTATATTTCCTGATACTAGTATTTGTCTTCAACTATTTGTTTATATGGGCATATTGAATTGGTATTCAAAATAAGTACCAGTATATTCAAATTATGGTATAGAATGTTCAATGTATGTTATTTCATTATTTGTTGTAATTTAATTATATTTTCAATTTGCCTGCCCATGTTAAAATTCTGAATTGGTATTAAAAAAACTCTTCAAAGTATTCAGGTTACACCATAGTGCATTCAATTTATTTGAATTCTGTAATTTTCAGAATTGATTGTTCTGATGTGTAGGGGCTTAATCGTTATTTATGTGATCTTTTGTTACAGGTATAACATGAAGTTCTGCCATCTTGCTGGTGTTAACCAGCATTTTAGCACCATATTATTTGGATGCGGCCTTCTTGCTCGTGAAGACATTCCATCTTTTGAGTGGCTGTTCAAAGCTTGGCTAAAATGTATGAATAACAAGCCTCCTCCCGCTATTGTTACCGATCAGTGTCCTTCTATTTCAGGTTATATAATTCACATATCTTCAATTTTTCATTAATTTATTTTCTGTAGTTTTCAATATATGTCATGTGATGGTTTTTTATAGTTCTTTCAGTTTTACTATTCAAATTATTTTGCTGATGGTTTTTCTGTTCTTGAATGTATTATTATGCAAGTTACTGTCAAAAGTATTCAAGTTATTTAGCTTAGTATTCAACATAACTCAAATGAGTACTGACAGTGGCTGGACACCTTTTCAATTTGCAGGAGCTATTGAATCTGTGTTTCCAGGCACGACACATAGGTTCTGCCTGTGGCACATCCTCAGGAAATTACCTGATAAGATCAAATCCACCGACTTGAAGGTGATTGAAGGTTTGATAAGTGATACGGTGAAGTACTCGTATACTGTTGGAGAGTTTGAAGAATATTGGAAGGGGATTGTGGAGGATTATCAGTTGGGAGATAATCTGTGGTTGGCCAATTTGTTTGATATGAGGGAGTAGTGGGTGCCGGCATTTCTCAAGCATAAATTCTGGGCCGGTATGAGCACTACACAGAGAAGTGAGTCCATCAACTCATTCTTTGGCAGGTTTTTCAATTCAAAGACTGGACTCAGAAGTTTTTCTAACCAGTATGACCTTGCAGTATGCAAGATGAGAGAGTGCGAGAAGGAACAAGAGTACAGGAACATTGTCAAGAATGTTGAGCCTTTCTCTAGTTTGGAGATTGAGAGACAGTTTTTGGATGCTTACACTTTGAATGTGTACTACAAGTTTCAGAAGGAGGTTAAGGCACTTACTTATTTGAGTTGTAAGGTCAAGAGTAATTTTGGGGAAAATATCATATATTCTGTGAGTGATGCATCTCAAGAGGATGGTTATACCTTCCGTGTATATTTCACTCAGGGTGAGAATAAAGCTTCCTGTGTTTGTCGGATGTTCGAGTTTTCTAGTATTGTTTGTAGACACATGCTTTGTGTGTTCAAGCAAGAGAAAGTGAACAAGCTTCCTGATTGCTACTTTTTTGAGAGATGGAGAAAGGACAAACATTGGTCTCATTTGGAGAAACCAGAAGTAGGGGCAGCACAAAGATTGCATGAGTTCCAATACACTCAACTCTACTCTCAACTTTACCCTTCTTTCTGCAATTTTGTGGAATTAGGGTCAAAAAATGAGCAGGCACGGGACACACTCGTCGCAGTATTCGGGGAATTGCAAAATAGCTTGCATCTCTTTGGTGATTGTGTGGCTGATGAAAGTAATGTGGATGCACATTCTGTCGGTAACATCCCGTTGGGTTGTGCTGCATCAAATGAGGATGGCATCGCAGTTGGTGCTGTTGCATCTGGCAATTCTATTGAGGCCGATGCAGAATTTGTTCCATCTACAAGAATCAATAACCCGGAGGTGGTTCAGCCAAGAGGCCGACCATGAAAGTCTTCCAGGTTTAGAAAATACAGTAGCCCACAAGCTGGTGGAACCAAAAACAATTGTTCTGTTGCAAAAGTAAAGCATGAAGACAAAAGGAAGGGGAAGAGGAAAGCTGATGGTGCATCTTCCTCAGATGCAAAAGCAAAGGGTTCAAAGAAGAAGAAGGAAGCTGATGGTGCATCTGCCTCAGATGCAAAAGCAAAGGGTTCGAAGAAGAAGAAGGAAGCTGATGGTGTAACCGCCTCAGATGCAAAAGGAAAGGGCTCAAAGAAGAGGAAGAAAGCTGACGGTGCATCCAATTCAGAGAATGAAGCTGAGGATTCATCCACCTCGGAGAAGGAAGCTGATGATGCAAAAACAAAGGGTTCTAAGAAGAAGAAGGAAAACACTAAGGGCAAAGTGTCAAAAGCATTGGCTTCAGGTCCTGGTCAATCATCAGCTCAAATACAGGTCATTTCACCAACTCAGTGCAATCTGTGTCACTATTCAAGTTTCAGTTGGATGTATTCAAGTTATATTATGAACTATTCAAGATATGAGTATTCTTATAAGAAAATCAGTACATATGCAGATTGTAGTTGAAAGTTTTTTCTGTCCAATCTGTATAGATATGCAGGTTTTAGTTATAAGTATTCAAGTTATATCAATTATTATTCAAGTTATGTGTATCGTTGTCAGAAAAGTCAGAAAAGCAGTGTTTGCTGATTGATCAATTCATTTTGTAAGTATGGAGTGTATTTATGTTGTTAGGTGTCAGCTTAGGTCATGTGAATCAGTATTCAAACTGCATGTAAGAATATTCAACATATGGAATTGTAACATCCCAAAATTTTGAATTTCATATTTAATGATTTGGATTTATTAGTTAAATTAATTTTCACATGTTAGCACAAAAAAAAAAAAAAAATTTTGGTAATTAATAATGTACTTAAATGGGATAATTTAAGATTTATTTAAAATATTGTCATCTTTGACTTTGCATAAAGTATGCATGGTATGATATAAATAAAATTATTAAAAGATTAAATATACGACATTCGTCACTGTAATTTTTATTACCAATAATTTTGATAATCTAACCATAGATTTGTTCTATTTTAGAATTTATATAACTGTAACATAGATCAATATATGCACATTCTTACCAGACGCATACACCCTTTAATTATAAGCCTATGATAACAATTGATCCAGCCAAACCAACCTCAGTATACAAGTAAATTAACCTAACCACCCTGTGCGCTATTATCCCTTCGAATTAATTAACATAACTCCTGATGCGTCCCAATTTCATATGTCAGGAACCCTTTAATTAAGGGCTGTCAATTGCATTTGATGGATGGCAATATGGCATCCCTCCAATATTTGCCAACGCTACTTAATCAAATAACCAACCTAGTCTATTTCCATAACCCATATATATCTGATGCGTCCCCTGTTAAAATATCATTCCCTGGTGCCTTGCATCAAACAAGTAACCACCGTCGCGCACATACACAAAGACAGAGGGAAGGAGAGAGACCGGGAGGAGAAGGGAGGAGAGAAAGGAGTCAAGTTTGGGAGATCGATGACCGGCCGGGCTTGCACGTGCAAATGGCGCGAGATGCTTAAGCGACGATCGAAACGACACCAATCGAAGCGGCATAACGAATTTACGGAATTGAAGGTGCGTGGTCCTCCCTTTGGCTTATACTCCACATCTGTGTTAGATTGTTTTGTTGATTGAAACAATCATTATCCGATTGAATTGCGATGCTATCTTTTGAATTTGATACAATCAATCCATTGCAAACCTTCTAATTGATAAATTCTGAAAATTTGTTGTATATGAAATTCGTAATTGATGAAATCTGATTAAGTTATATGAATTTTAAAATATGAAAGTCTGAATTGCAATTTGTGCCAATAGTCGGAAATCTTTAGAAAAATAATTAATTATTTTAGTTGTAATTGAAACAGATAGATGTAGTATATTGAAGCGGTTAATTAATTATAGACCGAATGCTATATTTTTGGTAAGTAATTGTATGATAATTGTTCTTTGTATTAGAAATCTGAATATTGTATGATCTGTTATAGAAATTGATTACAAACAGTAATTTGAGACAATTGATTTAGCATAAATTGAATATACATGATTAAGATAATGATAATTGAGACAAATAGTATTAATCAAGTTGAAATGATCAACAGAATCCAAATTGAATAATTGTCCCTTTGTAAGAATGGTAATCGTTTGAATCGAGACTATCGTCTATCGCTTCGTTTGCCATTATGTTCGGGCTTTTGCCCCCTATTGCGAGAAATTCACGGTACCGTGTCTCTTCCCCCCTCTTTTGTTGATTGATCTGGGACGCCGGATGAGGGATTCGTTCGCAACGATAGCATTAATTTATTTATTGATTTGATTGATATTATCGACTTATTGATTAACATTGATATAGTTTTGTACCAGCCTTTGACTTATGTTGTGTTGGAATTGGGACGGTAACCAAGAACCGGGATTAGGAATATGGACTACCAAATAGACATACTTCAAATTGACAATTAATTGATTTAAATTGACATTTAATTGAATAATGAATGCACTTCGAAATAAATCTCGATTGTTATACATTCGTTGGAATTCCTTTTTGCACTGGGAAACACTCGGTTTCTCATGCGCACCTTTGTGCCCCTTTTTCGCAGGTTAGGAAAAGTTTGCTGAGCTGCCACGTAAATGAAGAGTTTTGAAGTTGCTTATAAAGATTTAGTTTTAATTTTTCTTATTTGTTATAATAAAAGATTTCCGCTGTACATTGTTTTAAAATTGTTGTATATTTATATAAAAATGTTATGTTGTGAAAAGTATTATGAACTTGTGGCATGAAATTTGTATTGATGACTTGCTTGTTTTGACGCCTTGCGTTGAAAAGCGCGGCGGACGGCTCAAATTGCCCTTTGTAAAAATCCGGGCCGTTACAGGAATAGAATGTTCATGATATTTTCTTTCATTTGCAAATCAAGTGTTGTACTAATTATTTTACTTTATTCCCCTTTTTTTTTCTAGGCACATGATGTATTTGTCAATGAGCCATTCTCATTTCATTTTGGAGGCAACCTTCCATTTCATCCAGGATGGCCCACTTGGAATGTTGATCTCAATGCAGGGCAACAATTTAGTGCATGAGAACACATGGAGGAATAGATTCATAGATTTTTCCTTGTTATTAATAGAAATTCCATTCTTTTATACTATCAATTTTGTTATTCAAATTATGAATATAGATATTCAATATGTGAGTACAGATTTTCAAAATATGTGGATTCATATTTAGGCAAATGAATTAGGAGCACTATAAAGTTTTGTTCTATATTTTTTTTTTTGTTTATTTCTTTTAGTGTGTAATGGATTTGTTATAGGTTTCTATTACAGATTTTAGTGAATTTATGTACAAATATAATTTCAGTTTTCATAACAATATATTTTTCTTTGCAATGTTAAGAAAAAAAATTAAGTCATTAAAAAAGTATTAGTTGAAATGAAAAATTCAAAATAATCATTAATTAATGAGGCTGAACCGGCACGCCTCTTGCACTAAATGTTAGTTGGCTACTTAACCAAGAGGGGCCTTTTTGTGAAAGAAAAATGAACCTAGAGGGGTGTCTATGCAAAAAGAAAAAAAGAATGAACCTAGAAATAGCCAACTCTACCAATTAGATACATTATCAGGGTTCATTTTGTAAAAACAATCTGCTGGCGCCTCTCCATATTGAAAACCAGTCAAATTATATACATTATGAGGGATCAATTTGTAAAAAATTTGGCCGTTATATAAACACCTGGCGCCTCTCGGTTCCCTCGAAATCCCCCATTTCAAATCACTCACTCACTCTCTCAGTCTCTCACTTCACTCTCTTTCTCTCCGTCGTCTGACACCGTTCCCATCTCCGATCCACCGTTCCCCTCTCGTTTCTTCTCTCCCACTCTCATTTCTCTTCCTCTCGTGTCTCTTCTTCCTCTTGCTCTTCCAATCGGAGGCAGAATCATCCAAGTCGACAACAGATATGCATCCGAAGAAGAGAAGCAAGGCAGGAGTAGTGTTGTCGAGTGAAGGAGAATCATCACGAGGTGCGAAAATTTGATTTTCTTCTGTTTTTGAGTTGATCTGACTCTCTAGACTGTGTATTAAGTTCATTTTGGAGAGGATTTTGTTGAAGTTTACATTTCCTCTTCCTGATCCGAAACCCTAGGTTTGAGTGTTGAGAAATCGGATTTATTAAGTTCAATTGATCAATTAGTTTGGATAATAAGTGTTGAATTGCTTGAATTTAGTTTTGATTACAAGTCTAAAGTGTCAGATCTGTGTTACTTGTTTGTGTTCTAGTTATTGCTAGGTGTATTCAAGTTATAACAGTTAATATTCACTGGATCTGAGTAGTTTGTCTCTATTCACTGGATCTGGATCTTATATTGAATTAAACTCTACTTTTATTGAAGCAGGGCAGAACAAAAGAAGCAAGGCAGCAACATCAAATCCATCTCAAGAACAAGCATCTGGAAGCAAAAGAGGTAATAGAAATCGAATTTTCTTGTGTTTTTGAGATTATCTTTGTGTACTAAGTTGATTTTGGATAGTATTTAGTTTAAAATCGGCATTTCCCCTTCCTGATCTGAAACCCTAGGGTTTGCTGTTTGTCAAATTGGTGTGATTATGTTGTATTGATCAACTAGTTTGGATAATAATTGTTCATTTGCTTCAAATTAGTTTTGATTATAAGGTTAAAGGGACAGATCTGTGTTATCTTCATTGTATTCAAGTAACTGCTAATAGTATGCAAGTTATAACAGTTCATATTCAAGTTATAACTCTCTCTATTCATTCTGGAATGATGTTATAGTCAATTGAACTGTACTTTCATTAAATTAGTGTACGGATCCTAGGTTAAAACCTATTTTTATGATAGATGTGATTAGATCTTAATACGTGAGTAGTCAGATCTATATTAAGATGTTTTTGTCGATTTGTGTCAAGTAAGATGTGTTATGCACATCGATTTGCAAGATCTGAGTCAATTGACTGAGTATTCAAGTTAAAAATGTGTATATTCTGGTTATGCATATGGATATGCAAGATAGTATCTGTATTTTTTCTGACAGATCTATTTTTTTTTTTAACAGATAATGATGTATTTGGGGTCAGATATAGGCCGGGCAAGTTTGTCACATTCTTTGCAGAAAAGATTTTGCCAAAACTTGCTCCTAGTGCCATTGACAAGCTCAACGCAACTCCCTTCTATCATTTCTTCCACATGCCAGATGTTAGCGGGCTCAACGAACTGGTGGAACAGATAATTCGATGCTTCGAAACGGACAAGAAGTGCTTTAAATTTGGGCAGAAGGAACTCTCTTTGACTGCTACTGATGTAGCTATTATACTTGGTATGTTTCAAGTTTCTGTTTGTTCTAGTACTATTTATTTTAGTCAAACAAGTGATGAATTAGTGTTTAGATTAAACTGGAAAGTGTTCAAGTTATGACATTGAGTGTTCAATTTAATTATTGAGTAGTCTGACATTGGTCATATGATGGATTAGTGTTCAAATTAAACTGGAAAGTGTTCAAGTTATGACATTGAGTGTTCAATTTAATTATTGAGTAGTCTGATATTAAGCATATGATGGATTAGTGTTCAAATTAAACTGGAAAGTGTTCAAGTTATGACATTGAGTGATCAATTTAATTATTGAGTAGTCTGACATTGAGGATATTCTCATTATTGTCTTACCAGGTCTGAAGCTTCATGGAGGGCAGGTACTCCATCTATACAATGACAAAGGGAACCATCTCCAAATTGGTGACAAAGAATGCCACCTTCAAAGCACATATTTTGCCGGTATGCGTCAGTGCCCGTACAAAACGCTTGAAAAGTATCTGCTGGAGTTAGTTGAAGATACCAGCAGAGAGGATGACCTTGTCTCTCTACTCATCCTGTACCTTTTCACCATGGTTCTTTTTCCAACCTCAAGCGGAGCCGTGCCGGTGTCATTAGTTCCGCTTGTGCAGAATCTTGATGTGTTGAATCAAATCAGCTGGGCTTATCTTGTGCATGAGACCATCATGAAAGGGATAATGTATGGAGCAAAAAAGCTGCAATCCAACTCTGTTGAGACTGTTAGCATCGTCGGTTGCACTATGGCTATTGTGGTAAGCATCCACTAGTGCAATTCAAACTGTTCAAGATATTTGATGCCATGCATTCATATATATATTTTATCAGACTTGCACTAGTATTTTGGCCTAAAATTCCTAAGTATAATTGCATTTAAGTAGTAAGATGTCTAGATTCTAGTTACTTCTTTACTTTTGTCCAAATTTCAGGTCAATCGGGCTTTTGGAGCCAATTGGACGCGATTTGGAGCCATAGACAATAAGTCGAAACTGGAATGAACTTCCTGCGGTCCGCAGGACCCCTCCTGCGGTTCGCAGGACCCTCCTACGGTCCGCAGGATCCCTCCCGCGTCCAGCAAACGGAGGTTACAGCACGTTCGACCTTCCGCTCGGCGCTGAAAACTTCCTGTAGAGCAGAAAAATCGCCATTTCCTTCTTCCTGCGGTTCGCAGGCCCGTGCCTGCGGTCCGCAGGGAGGTTACTGCACTACAGTTTTCTATTTTCTGGCGCTCTGCCTATATAAGGCGGTCATTGGGACGGTTCCAGACATCTTTTCACTCATCTTCTCACGCCCTTTCATTGCATATTCACAACCAGAGGCAGAGGAAAGAGGAGAGAAGGCCGTTCATCATTCTTCGAAGCGGATTTGAGAGAATTCTCGCGCGGGAGTGAAGATCGTGTCGCCTCGAATTCTTCTTCGGTTCTTTTGCATCATGATTTCTTTTAGTTCTTTATTTTCTTTGTTTTCTTGTGTCATGAGTGAGTAGATCTATCTGTTCTTAGGGTTTGAATGATGACGATTGTGTTGATGGATTAGTTGTTTGTGTGGATTAACGTTGTTTTCATAATCGCTTGAGATTTTCATTATTATGTGCTTGCAATTTGTTTGTTCATTTGGTAAACCTATAGGTTATGGCCAGACCTAGTTGGTTAATGTAGTATCTTTTGACCAGATCTGATTGTCTGCACAACTTGGGTTGAATTGTATCCGAAAGTACCTGAAAGGCGAAACTGCGTTTCGACTAACCTCGAAACGGACCCTAGAATTAACAAGTGACATGAACGTAGTTTAGAACTTATTCTATGAGTTTCGAATTGATTTAGAATTGTTAGGAGTACCAAAGGTGAAAACCAAGGACTTGTACCAACTCTGAATTGCTTAGGAACTGACGACGTTAGTGAGATCACCAAACCAGAATTGAAAACTGCTCTCTGTCAACTGCCTGCGGTCCGCAGGAGACATCCTGCGGTCCGCAGTCAGTTACAGAAAGTGCAAAACAGGAGTTACAAAACTGACTGCGGATTATTAGAGAGATCTGTGGTTCGTGGACGGTTTTGCGACCCTAACCAATTACTTGCGGTCCGCAAGAGACATCTTGCGGAACGCAGGCAACTGATCCTGAGACCAATCTGATTCTGACAACCCTGAGAACGCCTTTTAATTAATTGTCTTTCAGTTATTTACTTGTTTTTGCATTGTTTCCTTGTGTTTGTAACCAGCCTTGTTAAAACCCCCGACAATTGACCCTTTAATCCAAACTCTCTTAGAATTTAGAAGTAGGTTTAAGTAAAGTTTGGTGTTAATCCCGTCCCTGAGGATTCGACCCTCAAGTACTACACGAGATCGTACGCTTGCGATCGAGTGCATACTTTAGGTTTAAAAGCCTATACCCGTTCGCGCGGTCAATATTGAATGCAATATTCAAGATATTAGTGCTATTATTACTCTTTGATCTGATTCTTTTTTTTCAGATTTGGTTTATGGAGCGCTTCGAATTGACTCAGTATATGCAAATGAGCGGTGGGATTCTGCGGTACTTCAACTGGGATTTGAAAGATATCCGGATCAGAAAAGATACAGCACTAAAACTGTTATCCGGCACACCTAACACAAATGGGCATCATTTAGAATTGTTTGGTCGTGAAAGTAAACTGTTGACCCAGTGCTGTAATAGCGAATTGGAGAAACAATTTGAACCAGGTACTCTATTGTACTTGTTAGTATCGTGGATTTTGTTTCCAAAATAGATGAGAAAGTAGTCGTGTTATGTGATGCATCTGATATTCAGCAATATGAAGTTTCATATATGTGTTGTTGATAGCCACTCACTACAACACAAAAGGCCTTTTACAACGGTTATTTTGGGCCTTTAACAACGGTTATACAACCGTTGCAGCGTAGGGCGTTGCTAAATTTAATTAATAACCGTTGCAAACACTGCTGTCCAACTACTCGGCCTGTTAGAAGTTTAGCAACGGTTGTTAGTAGATAACCGTTGTTAAACATGTCATTTACAACGGTTATTAGCAAAAAACAGTTGCTATTAGTTAATTTTTACAGCTGTTGTTAGTTAATAACCGTTGTTAAATATATTATTTACAACAGTTATTAGCAAAAAACCGTTGTTGTTAGTTAATTTTTACAGCTGTTATTATTAATAACCATTGCTAAATGACAAACTTAGCAATGGTTCTAAATAAATAACCGTTGTAAATATATATATTTATGTTTTTTTTTTTTTTTTTTGTGACTAGCCTCAAATATGCCAGACATATATTTATATATTCAAAAACCGATAACACCCACAGAATATATACCACAAAAACATTCATAAAACACAAAATATTGAGAATAGATACTGCATATATCACATACACTCAAGTTTATAATCCACAAAAATAGATGAAACATAACAAAACAGTATCAAATGAATCAAAGCATAGCTCTTGCCAAATAATCCAAAATATTTTCCTTGACCTCGTCATACATCTTACTCTTTGCATCATAGGATGCTCCAATAATCTGTAAGAATAAATTGATATGTAATATGTAAATTGTGAAGGCATGTACATCAATAAACAAATTAACAATAAATATAGGTTTATACCTTCAGAAAACCTTTCGTCTTTTGTAATTTAGTCCATGCAAATGTCCATCTGCATTTGCTGCACTATCAAAAAGTGATAATCTTTAATAAGCTACAAGGCTGCTCCCCAACTATAGTATAGTTGTCAACACAGTCAACTAAAAGCTCAAGTCATAATTATTTATGAAATTAACATATCAGATCTAGGTATATTATAACTTTTATATTTGATTTGCATCATGACTCTTCTAGAGGTTGAGGACCATTGATTGAACCATGGTACCCGTATACCATAAGTAATTGGCATATTTATTATTTGTATCAATCTATGTAATACATCTTTTCAGTTTGTGTAGTCAATTACCAGCAAAACTAAGAAAAGGAACAAGATGCAGCTTTAATTAATATAAATAAAAGAAAAGCGAAAAGATTAAGCATAAAGATTGTAGTCAATTTCTTTGAGATAAAGCTTTGTGATATACTCATCTCGTGGTTTTTGGGTATTGGCACAGCTTGTGTAGACATATAAAGGGCAGTTGCACATGGGCGCCTCGCAAATCCATAACGCTGAATGTTAATAAAAAAACACTTCATAACTGAATTGCAAATAAATTCCATCACTTGTGCTTAAGTTACATATTTAATTTGATTTGAAAAGATAGAAATACTGCCTTAAGGATTATCTCTGACTTCTCTTCACCAATCAGTAATGGAACAGCAACATTGTCTGCATCGAATTTACCGGAATCATCATGTCGATTTATTCTTCTGATTTTTATGAATTTGTTAGTAAAATGGTGACAATAAATTCCTATATATATCTGGGTTCCTCTAAAGAGGAAAAATAGAAGTAACTAAGAACTGTCAAGAGGAACTCAATTATTTTGATTTTTTTTTCCATGCACATATCCTTCTTATGAAATACATGCTTCATATTTGGTTATTGTAAAAAATAAAGGAAACTGAGCGGCCCGATCATTTCAAGGACTTCCTCTGTCACTGTCTTGATCCAAAATAATTTCCATATACAACACTGATCAAATTCAACACAAAGGACATCTGACTATATTTCTTAATAACTTAGCAAATAACAGCAGATTTGCACTCCTCAAATCTGCTGTATACAATCTGCCAATCTGCACTATATGGCCTCTTGCCAAGAAAAAAAACTTAATCCATTTCCAATTCACGAATAAGTAAAATTTACACAGCTTTGAAATATAGGTACCTTTTCAAAAACAGAAAATAGTTTTCAAATCTGCTGTTAGACAGTGTTCAAGTTTTTTTTTTTTTTTTTCTAAAACTGGGTTTACCTGCGAGTAAATTCTCCTGGCTCCTTCAAGTTGTGACATCCCATCATTTAATGTGTTTGCAAGTTCCATTACCTCTGGCGTGCTGACAAAGCGGACAAACCTGCACACAATTTCTGTTAGAATAAAAGAGTAAACAAAAAAGAAGCTCCAACGATTACCTCATAATCACATTTCTAAGTGGCACGATTACCTCATAATCAACTGGAACAACCAATGATCCGCCGAAGCGATCTCAAGTCAGCCATTATCAAATGCAACCATTATTACAAGGCAAGCGTGTTAATTAATTAATCTATCCACCATGGAATTAATTATGGTTTCAATTGCTACAATTCAATGAAGAATTATGAAATATATCTCCATATACCTCCACAGCAGAAGCAGCAGCAGCAGGAGGTCAAGAGCATAAAAACATCATGGCAGAAAAGCAAGAACCCGACAGATTTGCTGCCGCCCTATTCATCAGAGGGGTTGCCGTTGCCTCAGCTGCTGGACTTGTCGGAGAGAACCGGCATGGCCGCGGATGAAGACCGGAACTCCTGTTCCAAACAAGGAGCAGGGAGCAACAACAACAACAACAACAACCAAGCCTTTAGTCCCAAACAAGTTGGGGTAGGCTAGAAATGAAACCAAGTAAAACCCAATGATGATCATGATCGTAAGAAAGATAAAATAGATAAATAAAGAAAGAACAGTAATAACAATGGTAATAGTGAAAAACTAGTCCTAATATGAATGATAGTGATGATGAGTATGATACTACATAATACTAATATGAATGATAATAATGATGATACTACATAGTAGTAATAGTGGTAGTAGTAATAATACTAATAATAATAATAGTAGTAATAATAATAATAGTAACAATAATAGTACTAATAGTGGAATAGTAGTCATAGTAATAATAGTAATATAATAGTAGCCGCTAGGGGTTTGATTTGTTGGTCATGGTTCCGGTACGTGGATTGCTAACTTCCACGCGTCCCTATCCAAGAGCAGCTCTTCGGATATACTCCATGCCTTCAAGTCTCTTTTTACAGCTTCCTCCCATGTCAGTTTTGGCCGACCTCTACCCCTTTTCGTGTTTTCGGTACGGGTTAGGACACCGCTACGTACTGGTGCTTCAGGAGGTCTCCGTTGAACATGTCCAAACCACCTCAATCGGTGTTGGACTATCTTCTCTTCAATCGGAGCCACCCCTACTTTGTCACGTATGTCATCATTTCTGATACGATCTTTTCTTGTGTGGCCACACATCCATCGTAGCATACGCATCTCCGCTACACTCATCTTCTGGATATGGTTTCTTTTAGTAGGCCAACATTCTGCCCCATACAACATTGCAGGTCTAATGGCTGTTCTATAGAATTTACCTTTCAATCTTTGTGGGACCTTGCTGTCACAGAGAACACCAGATGCTTGTCGCCATTTCATCCAACCCGCCTTAATTCTATGGCCAACATCTGCATCAATATTCCCATCACTCTGTAGCATGGAGCCCAGATATCGAAATGTGTCCTTCTTTGGCACTGTTAGTCCATCTAGACTAACATCTCCGTTCTCAGATCTCCCATCACTGAAGTCGCATCTCATATACTCGGTCTTAGTCCTACTAAGCCTAAAACCTTTCGTCTCCAGCGTCTTTCTCCACAACTCCAGTTTCGTGTCGACAGCTGCCCTACTCTCGTCAATTAGCACTACATCATCAGCAAAAAGCATACACCAAGGGACATCTCCTTGTATATCCCTCGTAACCTCATCCATCACTAAGGCAAAAATATATGGGCTCAAAGCTGACCCTTGATGTAGTCCTATCTTAATGGGAAAAGCATCAGTCTCCCCATCACATGTTCGGACACTAGTCACAACATTATTGTACATATCCTTGATAAGGTTAACATACTTTGTTGGGACTTTTTGTTTCTCCAGTGCCCACCACATGACATTTCTTGGTATTTTATCATATGCTTTCTCCATATCGATAAATACCATGTGTAGATCCTTCTTCTGCTCCCTATATCGCTCCATAAGTTGTCGTATCAGGAAAATCGCTTCCATAGTCGACCTCCCCGGCATAAAACCAAATTGGTTTTTTGTGATGCTTGTCATTCGTCTTAGACGATGTTCAATCACTCTCTCCCATAGTTTCATTGTATGACTCATCAGCTTAATTCCTCTGTAATTAGTACAACTTTGAATATCTCCTTTATTCTTGAAGATTGGTACTAATATACTTTTCCTCCACTCTTCAGGCATCTCATTTGACTGAAAAATGTGGTTGAACAGCTTAGTTAGCCATACTATTGCTACGTCCCCAAGGCATCTCCACACCTCGATAGGGATATTGTCAGGTCCCATCGCTTTGCCTCCCTTCATCCTTTTTAACGCCTCCTTTACCTCGGACTCCTGAATCCTCCGGACAAAACGTCTGTTGGCGTCATCAAAGGAATCATCTAACTCAATGGTGGCACTTTCAGTGTCGCCATTGAATAAGTTGTCGAAGTACTCCTTCCACCTCATCTTGACCTCCTCATCTTTCACGAGAAGTCGATCCGTATCGTCCTTGATACATTTGACTTGGTTCAAATCCCTTGTCTTCCTCTCACGAATTTTAGCCATCTTATAGATGTCTTTTTCGCCTTCCTTCGTACCTAGCTTATGGTAAAGGTCATCATAAGCTCGACTCTTTGCTTCACTCACAGCTCGCTTCGCGTTCTTCTTGGCTACTTTGTACTTCTCCACGTTTTCAGTTGTTTTGTCATGATGTAACTGCTTGTAGCATTCTTTCTTCTCCTTGATCGCCTGTTGCACCTCTTCGGTCCACCACCAAGTGTCTTTAGGTTCCCTTTTGTTTCCTTTAGTCACCCCAAACACCTTTGCAGCCACATCCCGAATGCATTTTGACATCTTCTTCCACATGGTATTTGCATCGTCGTCGTCCGTCCATGGTCCTTCTTCAATCAATTTATCCCTAAAGACCTGTGATGCTGCTCCTTTAAGCTTCCACCACTTTGTTCTCGTGATGTGAGCACATTTCTTCTTGTGCGCACATATACGAAAGCGAAAGTCAGCCACCACTAGCCTATGTTGTGGAACAATTTATCCCTAAGGAGCAGGGAGCAGAAATAGAAAATACCCTCAAATCCCTAGCTCAGTAGGTGCAGTCGCGGCCGGGGGGGAGAGGCAAGGTCAGCGCGCGGAGGAGGCGAGAGCGTGGAGGGGGCTGTCGTGCGCGTGGAGGGGCGAGGCGTGCTGCTGCTGGGATCGGGTTGGCTGCGCGGATCGGAGGCGTGCTGCTGCTGCTGCGCGGTGGAGGCTACTGCGCACGTGGAGGGGCGCGGAGGCGCGCGGAGGGCTGCTGCTGCTGGGATCGGATTTGGAGGGATCCGTGGAGGCTGCTGCTGGGATCGGTGGAGGCTGCTGCTGCGCGGAGGGGCGCGGAGGAGATGGCACGCGCGGAGGGGCGTCGAGGAAGCAACCTCCAGCCGGGAGCTACTGCTGCACGGGATGACGGAGGAGATGGCGGCGTGGAGAGGAAGAGGTTAGGGTTTTGGTTTTGATTTTGAGGGTGTCGAGTAAACAAAATAAAAGAAAGGAAAGAAAGAAATAAAAGATAAGGTCAAAAAATGTGTCATTGATAGGTGGGATCTGGATGTAAGATGGAATTGAACGGTGGCAATTTGAAAAATTGGTGAAGTATCGATACTATATTTGTTTCCTGCATACTTAATTAACAACGGTTTTTCATATGCAACCGTTGCTAAACCATTTGCTAAATGTGCGGACCCATCTTAGCAGCTGTTATTACAAAACAACCGTTGTTAATCTGCAGATTTTACAGCGGTTATTTACTAACAACCGCTGTTAAATTCTGTCAGCCCATTTAACAGCGGTTTTTACGTAATAACCGTTGTAAAACCTACACAATTTACAGCGGTTGTTTGTAAAAACCTGCTGCTGAGTCTGTTCCAACAGTACGGATCCATCTTAGCAGCTGTTTTTAACAATAACCGTTGTAAATAGGGCGTTGCAAAAGGTCCATTTTGTTGTAGTGACTTATGTTACCAGCCACCAAGTTATCGATGCTGTCAATTGTATTCAAAATAGATTGGAAAGTATTCAAGTTATGGTCAATAGTATTCTGATTATACAGGCCTAGTGCTTTTACTGAACTTGAACATTCACCATTTTTAAATGTATTTTCAGATTTACTACAATTCTATTCAAATTAGCATAGTATTATATTCAGATTAAACTATCTCATATCTGACCTTCATTGATCTTATATGATTTTTAATTTTGTAGTTAACTTTGGACCAAGGATTAAAAGGAAGAGAAATTTTACTAGGAAGATTCCAGAGACAAAAACTAAATCAAATGAAAAAGATGGGCAGTCACCACATTCTACACCATCTCAGTCACCACCCCGTCAGTCACCACCCCGTCAGTCACCACCCCGTCAGTCGCCACATCGCCAGTCGCCTCCGCGGTCACCAGGGCAGTCTGAAACAGAATCTGAAGAGCGTGATCAACAGAGCAGTGGTCACAACAGCCAACCGGAGGACAGCCAACCGGAGGACAGTGATGGTGATGATAGGAACACAGAAGATAAATCCTTAAAGAAAGGGGATAATTGGACTGGGGTTTGGTATTTCCCTTTCAATTTGTGTAATTAAGATAGATTCATTTCTTCATATAGATGGATTTGGGAAATTTTGTTGTCTTCTTCTGTTTGTCCTTTCTACTTGAGCAAAGGAGAGGTGTTCTAGTCTATTTACAAGATTTTTATTATTTTAATTTAATAATTATACACTTATACCGCATAAGTAGCAAATTTGCCAACAAAATGGTTTTGAAGTGACAAATTGGCAACACTAAAATTTTGAGTGGCATTTTGACTGATTTGAAGTTTTGGAGTCACATAGTGACAATTTTCCCTTGATGTATCAAGAATGCTATTTGAGGTCTCGTTGTCATATATGTACAGGTTTTTGGTACTCGAACAGTGAGATCATAAGTTTGGATGTAACCTCTTCAATTATAATGACAATATTGAAGTAAAAATTAAAGAAAAAATATTTAAAAATATATATATCACATGTATTCAAAACTAATGGCTCGGAAAAACCATATGAACACAACCTGTAGCAAAATTTCAAAATTTAAAACCCCACCCAATCAACAAATAACGTGTTGGATTAATTGGACGGTTTGTATATATATTCTGTCACTGACCCAATAAATAACGTGTTCAATTGATATCAGTTTCACACTCAGTACACAAAAGCATCGATCTCACTGTCACAGATCGACTCAGTGTGCTGGTTTCTTAATTAATTTCTACAGTTCTACTTGTTTACGCTTTCTGTAGTACGGTCCGATGTGAGTTTCTCATATAGTCAGAGGGGCAGTCCCAGCAGGGGCTGAGCGAGGGATAATTGAGGGGTTTGCCTATGGGCTTTGTTCAAAAAAAAAAAAAGAGGGACAGTCAACTTACATTATTGCAGCTCAAGAACCGGTTTTTGGTCTAGTAGGTAAGGGTAACGTTCTCTGTTATAGAAGATTGCTGGTTTAAAATCTAGATGGAGGATCTTTTATAGACATTTAAGTAAATTTGAGCGTCTTAACCATCATTTTATCCATACTCCTAATAAAAGGAGAATGGAATTTTTGATATGAAAAAACTATCTTCCCCAAAGAAAAAACCTCAGCCGTTAATTGTTTGCTTAGATTGATCACTACCTATGACGTACATTAATGTCCCAGCCCATTAAAATTTAAGGCCCATATTAGTTTACTCATAAAAAGATGAGTTTTCTGCTCTTTATTATAAGATATAATAATTTCAGTTCAAAGCAAGGACGTAGGCTCGATCTTTACTAGTCTAAAAAAAAAAAACTTACATTGCAGCTCGCTTAATCAAATTTCTCTAGAGTCTAGACCGTTTATGGATTCACAGCCGCATATCCTCTGCTATACTGTTAGGGATCGGTATCGGCTGCTTTTCTCAGAAGAAAAGCAGGCCCTGCTTTTTCAATCGGGTGGTCGGGATCAGTTGCTGCACGGATCTCAAAGTACTTCAGTTTTTACTGTACGGATCTCAAAGTGCTTCAGTTTTTCTCAACCGTCGAATTTTAGAAAAGCAGCGGATACCGATCCATACTTTTAGTATTGCAGCAAATTGTCATAGCAGTGTTTTGTGTCATCGCCCAGACAGTTTATGGATTCACATCCGCTGCTATACTTTTTGTATGACAGCAAATTGCCATAAGTAGTTTTTTTTTTGTATCTATGAAGATGGGACCCACAATTAAAAAATACCTCTATTTCTAAAATCTGGACCATTTAAATCAATCTAATGGCCCCATATAAATAATGGTACTTTGTTGGCACGTATTTTTATGCAGCCGAGAGCACCCGCATCCCTCTTTCTAAACCCCTTTCTAATTCTAAATATAAAGGGTTCAGCGATGTGGGGTTTCTAGGGCGGCTTTCTGAAATAGAAAATTTTCTAAACTAGAAACCCTTTTAGAGCCGGCGATCCTCGTTTGAAAGGAATATTTCAGCGATGCAATACTGAAAAGTCTAGGAGTTTGATTGTAAGTGAATGAGCTTCTTCTTGAATTTCTTTTCTAAGTTAACCATTGGCGATATTGCTATCTCCCGAACTGCCTCTCTTCTTATTCGTTCTCTTTTCTTCTTCGTTCGCGACCTTCCTCTCGCTGCTCCTATACACTTGAACTGCCACCAGTGTTCGACTCCGCCGTCGTCCATCCGTCCTTCCTTGGCGACCAGATGGTTGGGCTTTACCTCCGCCTACTAGGCTAAATACTAGTTGACTATCCTCTTGTTGCTCCTTTGTACGCTGTGGCAAAAGAGACAGAGAGAGGATGGTGTGGTTTCAGTGAAAGCTTTGGCTTGTGGCATTTGAAGGTGACGCGAGTTTAATTTGGCGCAACCTGCGGCCAGCGCAAAAGACACTTCAATTAACTATAAGAAAACTTTCAGCGATGCAACATGCGAACTATCATAACCAATGATTTTCTAACTATTTTCTAATTAAGTACGATTATGCCCTTAAGAAAGGTTTTCGGCCTTTTAGCGATACAAATGCTCTTTAGATTCGACAATTCATAGGCGATACGGATGTTCTTAGATTTCGACAATTCATGCATGATACAGTCGTGACTCTATTTGTTACTTTCTTAGGCAATACATAATTTTAGAAGGTTGGAGATGCAATGGCACCTAAAAAATGCGACAACCGCCACAACAAACTTATAAATAAGTAATGAAAAGTGTCATTGTGTGAATTTGAGTATCATCTAATATTCCATCAAACTTCATGATATCTAAATCATTGTAGATTTATAGTAAAAATTAACATTTTTAATGAAGTATCGAATGATACTTTACTCATACAAAACTTAAAAAAAAAACCAATCTACAGGCTCAAGATTATGAATGTAAAAGGTGTTTCTAATTTAGAGATATTTTAGATATTTAATTAAGTCTTCAATATATTGAAATTCCGAAGTACTTTGTGATTCGTGCATAAAATACCGAAATTGGTGAAGTACTTTGAGATCGATACGATAACCGATTCCGACTATCCGATTGGAAAAGCAGGCCCTGCTTTTCTGAGATATTTTTAGCCGAAAGAAACGGCATGGTTGTCGCCCAAATACAGTGATAGGTCATAGGTTACATCATGGGAGCGATATAGAGAGAAACTGTCTAATTAGTCTTTCAATTTCATGTGTATAGGAAAAACTCTCACCGACATACAATTTGGGGACTTCTCAAAACTATCATTTTCTTAGCCCTCTTCCAGCTATTATTTGCGGCCCTGTTTTATTATAGGCTGATAGTTAAGTTTTAAGGAAGACCATGTCTCTATCAACTATTTAAAATATCGTTCTTATATATAATGTTTTCCTCGTGTGATATAATTCTCGAAATACATTCACTGACCCATAAGAAACGTCTTTCTAATTGAGGAATATATATATATATATCACGATTCTTTCGATCTGAAATGCTAACAGCTTTCAAAGTATATGTTACCTAATCTCGATTTATGGTGCTCAATAAATTTATTCTTTCATTATACGATAAATTAGTTGATTACAAACAATTTTCATATTTGAGATTTTTGTAAGTACTTGTTTTGATTTTGAAAATAGCTTATAAATATTAATCAAATATTGAAGCATGGTACATAAAAAAAATTACGAAATAAATGCTTAGAAACTCCAAACAAAAATAAAAATTTTGTATTCACTAATGTTTTTATATAAAGAATTTATTGAGTAGCATAAAACGTGATTTTAGATACTATAGTATATTTATTGACAAGTTATATTGTATTTCAGATCGAATGCTCACATATATTTTGGATTGAAATTTCGTATTGTAAACATTTCGGGTCGAAACGTACATATATTTTTCACTAAATTGTATAAATTACAAATTAATCTTTGGACAATGCTACTATGAGTTTAAGCTCACCAAACAATTTGGTGAGTTTGACTCAAGAAATATACTTAATATCTTCAAATTCTGGATTTATGTCTTTTGTAAACTTCTTTACATCAAAATCTCTCTTGGATATATACCAAAATTTTCTATTTTTAGAATTTTTGAAGTACTTGTTTTATATTTTTTAAGATATAGTATGTGTTCATATCGCGCTTTGACATCTGTTTCTTTTTCATCAAAAAATAAAAAAATAAAAAATCCCACCTCCTCACTAGGGTTCTAAAAAATGGCACGCCATGGCCAATTCCGGCACGGAACGGCACGGGCACGGGTGGTAACGGCACGGGTAAGGCACGGGCACGGATACGGCATGGGTCATTAACCGTGCCGTGTCTTAACCGTGCCGTGTTTGAGTTTTGAAGATTTTGGAACGGCACGGAACGGCACGCATAGTGTTAAAGAAACGACACAGAACAATACGAAAAAACGCACGACACGGAACGGTTGTCAGACACGGCACGGTAACAGAACGGGACACGACAGACACGGCATAAATAACATAGGTGGCACGGGTAGGAAATGATAGGACACCGGTAGACACGGATAGGTTACGGGTAGGACACATGTAATAATTCCGCCTATATTTCAAACATAATCGGTCCCAAAGCCCGAAAACAAGAGGAAGGTAATTTATAAAACATTATGTTTATTAATTAAGACAATTTTCATAGTATATTGATACTTTTTAATATTTTTTATGTATTTTAAATTTTGAAAAAGATAATTTAATGATTTTTTGGGGTAAATTTTAATTTTTTAAATTTTTTATGTTTTTTGGAATATTTAAAATTTTTATGTTCGAAACGAGTGGGCACGTTTATCACGGTTAAGACACGTAGATACGACACGGTAGGTCACGTATCCGATTGGACATGACACGAATAAGTCACGGCACGATAGACACGTTGTATTGTTATCCGTGCCGTGCCTCCTCCTTCCAATTTTTGGCACGGCACGGCACGGCACGAAAAAAATATTAATAAAAAAAAGACACGGCACGGCACGGCGTTTCTGGACACGGTACGCCACGGAACGGCACGATTTTAGAACTCTACTCCTCACATCATGTAAGTATATTTTTTTAAAAAAAAAAAAATATCACAGCAGGCAAGGTGAAGCCTACTTTATAAAGAAAAATATACAAAGATACTTATATCTTCCTTTTTTTTTTCTCTTTTTAATTTCTTTGGAAGGTTGAAGACTTGAAGGGTCAATAGAACAGAAAAAAAATAAAAAAATAAAAATAATGGCACAAAATCAGAAACTTTATCTTGTTATGCATATATCTAAATTAATGGCACAAAATCATAAAGTATATATATTAACATTCAACTAAGTAAGCACACTAAAATACAACATTCAACCTGCACTCTTATGTCTGGCAGTAAGCAAAGTGTTCTGCCAGGTGAACCAAAGGGGCAACCAATTCCTGATCAAACCCTTTCAGCTGCTCCTTTGCCCGGCCGATCAACTCCTCGGCGAATTCCTCCTCCGGCGACGACTTGGTCGGATTTAGGTTGTTACCCATGACGGAAAACAGCAGCCCGATGGTTTGAGCGTATGCCCGCAACCGTTTGATTTGTTCATTGGAGCCACCTCCGATGATTGCGCCGGTGACAACTGCGCCTTCCAGAAGGGCAGCTGTCTTCAGCGAACGGATGTGCCGAAGCTTATGTGATGGTATTGGTTCATGAAGCCCGGTGGATTCGAGATGTACCAATTGGCTGGCTGCCAAGGCCTCTGCGCCGTAGCATTGGGCCAACTCACCGACCGCACGGGCGATACGGTCACGCGACACGTTAGCGGGATATGCCGACAAGTCGGAAGCAGTCTGAAATGCCAGCCCATGTAACGCAATACCGGAAAGAATGGCGGCAGATTCATCGAATGCCTTGTGACACGTCGGCTTGCCACAGTGCCAAAGATCGTTGTTGCCCATGCACGGGAGATCGCCGTGAACCAGAGACATGGTATGAACTATCTCTACAGCCAGGGCGACCGGTAGTGCCCATTGCTCGAGTCCCCCGACAAGTTTGCACGCGGCAAGGCACAAAGCGGGCCGGACCCGGTTGCCTCCCGGAGCCAGTAGGGAATACCGCATGATGTCACGCATGCGGGGAGTGGCCTTTTCTGGGATAACCGAGCCGAGGGCCTGGTTGACCATACCGGCTTTCTCGACCATGTATCCGTTAACGTCGAATTGGACCGCAGTCGGTGCCTGGGCCGACATGATAAGCCCGGCAAACCGGTGGCGGTGAGGGACCTGAGGGAGATGGGGTTTGAAAAGTAGGAATTGGGCACAGAATGAAGCCATGAGTGAATGAATGAATGGGTTTGGCTGCTTGTAGTGTGCTGTAGTACTCAGTTCAGCTGGCACTATATATTTATTTACAGGCTGGATGGATTGGATTCCGTTGGATATTGGATCTGATAGAATTTAGTACAGAGGTGGCAAATCGGGCGGGCGGGTCGGGTTCGGGTTCGGATCGGGCGGGTCGGGTTCCGGTTCGGATCGGGCGGGTCGGATCAGTTTGACCTTCTAGAATATCTCGGATCAGGTCGAGTCGGGTGATGGGCGAGTCGAGTCGGGTCAATTTTAATATCTACGTCTTTTTTGGATCGTATGTCAATTTGAGTTAGATTGGATGTTATTTGATCTCGGGTCGGGTTCGGGTCAAGTCGGGTCGGGTCGGGCGGGTTTCTCGGGTCGGGTCGGGTTCTGCCACCTCTAACAATATGCCATGAAGCACATGGGCCGTTGGATCGTCTTGAGATTCAAGCCTGCACAATCTTGAGGCAATAATCTACCTTAAGGCAGGCAGAGGATAAGCACTCGAATTTAGTATATATGATCCAGATCGATCAGAAATATTGCTATGTGAATTCGACGAGTACTAAGAAAAGTAGAAAAACGAAGGGAGATCACATGCATCATGAATTCTTACGTACGGAAGTTTCGAATTAATTGTCGTCATTCTAAGTTTGTATGTAACAATATTGTGACACATTTGTTGTGGACTCCTGTTAGCTAGCTATGACCCAATTCGTACCGTTCGCACGTTTTGGTGCTGCTCTTGAAAGTCTTTATCATGCAATATTATGAATTCTTACACGGAACTCTTTCTCCGATAAACATCTTGTGAAATGTTGTAAGGGTTTAGGGTTTAGGGTTAGGATCCTAAACCCTAAACCCTAAACCCTTAATTCCCAAGTTATAACAGTAATACAGTGAGTAAAACTATGGCACTTTTTTTGTATTCGTATGTCGATTTGAATTGGATTGGATGCTGGACGGATTAGGTTGGGTCGAGTCAGGTTCGGATCAGATCGGGTCGGATCAATTTGACTTTATGAAAAATGTCTTGTCGGGATGGTTTCTCGAGTCGGGTCGGGTTCTACCACCTCTAACTAAGAAGAACCGGCTTTTATGAGGTCAAGTTTGTCCAGTTTAAACAAGATTTTTTCATCTAAATGTTTTTGCAGTTTTGGTCAATTTCGGCCAAGTCAGTTTGACCTAAGAAGAATATTAGGTTACTAATCATTTTGAATCGGGTCAGATCGATTTTAAGATTGCCTAATTGTTGTTCATTGAAAAAAGTGATACATAATTCCTATACTGCCCAGATACGGCAAATACCAGCCGTATCACGTATCGGGTGTGTATCCGATACGGATTCGCGTGCAATACGTGTGCGATTCGTATCGGATTCGTCATCTGGCGTATCCGAATATTTTGACTGACCCTAGATGACGTGTCCGCCATCTGGTGTATCCGAATATTTTGACTAACCGAAGATACGTCTGACACGTCATCGGATACGTTTGGGTTCTGGCTCGGATGGAAAACATGTGCTGGATGTGCCACATATTCAGCGAAAATTGAAAAGGGTGGGAAGCAGGAATTGATCCTGGGTGAATATGTTGCTCCAACTGAGCATTTACCACTACTCCAATACTTTATTTGTGATATACGACAATTCCTTTTATATATATAACGGTTTAATAGCTTTTTTGTTCCAAATTTTTAATTAATTTTTGTATTATATTTTTAATTTTTTTTAATATTCGTATATTTATATATATATTTTTAATTATATATTGGAACTCCTGTATCCGCGTTTTTTCAAAATCACCCTATCGCCGCACCCACATCATATCGGATACGATACCTGCATCCGCACCCATGCAACATAGCTTAATTCTGTTAGGAAAATGAGACATAACGGAAAGAGATGGAATGAGAAAAATATAGACAGGTGAAATTTTACATCCCATTTTGGAGGGTAAGTACATTTTATATAAGAATAATCCACTCTTTTATCATCCCCTCGAGTCCTCTCCACTCCAAATTTTTATATTCTCAAGCAAGTAAATGTAACTGAGCAGGCGGTCATTCCTCATTTCTCTTACTTTGCCTTTTTTTGGAGCAAGAGGTTAGCATTCACAACAAATCCCTAATACTACTATTCCGCCGGGTGCACTATTGTGCTACAGTAATTGTCACATTAGCTACAATTTTTTTTTTAATTTCACATTTTTTTTTTACAATTTTTGTTTGTTTTTTTGTAAATTTTTTTTTTCCTTTACAATTTTTTTTTTTACAAATTTTTTTTTACAATTTTTTTAAAATATATATTTTTTTGTTTTTTTCTCCTTTTACAATTTTTTTTTTACAATATATTTTTTTTTACAAAGCTTTTTTTTAATTTTTTTTATACGGTTATTGTCAGTACAATAAATTTTTTTCCTTTTTCTAAGTTTTTTTTATTTGCCAATTAAAAAAAAAATAATCTTCTCGGGTTTTTTAATTTTGTGTCTTGCTCATTTAAATTGGGTAGTCTTGATGTTGTAATCATAAGAATATTTATTACAAATCTAATTTTTTAAGATTATATATTCGATTCAATATTTTAATATGAATTATTATTAATATACCAGTAGTGGCCAAGAAAATTCAATTAAGCGCGGCGGAGCGTGCATAATCGCTAGTTCTAAGAGCGATAGTTGGGAGAAAAAATGAAGAATAGAGTAAATTATATCAATCATCTCTAAAGTATTATTTTTAAATTGAACCATAAAATTTTAAAAGTATGAATTTGGTCTTGAAAGATAGATCGTCAAGATAATCAAGTGTTAAAATGGTCGAGACTCAAGATAACGTCCTTGGCTAGAGTGCTCATCCTCTGTAGCGCTGTATTGTGTTGTAGCACAGGATGCGAACCGTTAGATCATCTAGAGATTCAAGCGAGTTCAGATCTCAAGATAATCCCATATATGGATTCTAGCCGTCAAGATGAGTGCTCATCCTCTGCAGCAGCGCTGCATTGTATAGTGCGGAATGTGAACTGTCAGATCATCTCGAGATCTGTGCTCGCTCGAATCTCGAGATGATCTAACGGTTCATATCCCGCGCTGCACAATGGAGAGGATATGGATATGTAATCAAGGTAGAGTTCTAAAATCGTGCCGTTCCGTGCCGTTCCGTGCCGTACCGTGTCCAGAAACGCCGTGCCTTCGTGCCGTGCCGTGCCGTGTCTTTTTTTTATTAATATTTTTTTCGTACCGTGCCGTGCCGTGCCAAAAATTGGAAGGAGGAGGCACGGCACGGATAACATACACCGTGTCTATCGTGCCGTGACTTATTCATGTCGTGTCCAATCGGATACGTGACTTACCGTGTCGTATCTACGTGTCTTAACCGTGCTAAACGTGCCCACTCGTTTCGAACATAAAAATTTTGAATATTCCAAAAAATATTAAAAAAATTAAAAATTAAAATTTACCCCAAAAAATCATTAAATTATTTTTTTCAAAAATTAAAATACATAAAAAATATTAAAAAGTATCAATATACTATGAAAATTGTCTTAATTAATAAACATAATGTTTTATAAATTACCCTTCCTCTTTTTTTCAGGCTTTGGGACCGGTTATGTTTGAAATATAGGCGGAATTATTGCATGTGTCCTACTCGTAACCTATCCGTGTCTACCCGTGTCCTATCATTTCCTACCCGTGCCACCTATGTTATTTATACCGTGTCTGTCGTGTCCCGTTCCGTTACCGTGCCGTGTCTGACAACCGTTCCGTGTCGTGCCGTTTTTTTGTGTCGTTCCGTGCCGTTTCTGGAATACTATGCGTGCCATTCCGTGCCGTTCTAAAATCTTCAAAACTCAGACACGGCACGGTTAAGACACGACACGGTTAATGACCCGTGCCGTATCCGTGCCCGTGCCTTACCCGTGCCGTTACCACCCGTACCCGTGCCCTTCTGTACCGGAATTGACCACGCCGTGCTATTTTTTAGAACCCTAAATCAAGGTAGTGTCGGAAGTTCAGAACATCTGGGCGAGAAGCTGATCCTAGCAAATAGAGGAGTGTCCGAATCACACAGACTGACAAGCAGAGCCCTCTAAAAAGTGCCCCTCAAAAACCCGCGTGCTTATCCTCTGCTGCGCAGTACAATACTGCGCAGCGAATCAACGATAAGGATTACGGAGAATCTTTTGAGATTGAACGGCACGAATCTTAAAGCAGATCCGTCAGTTGAATCGCTGCGCAGTAATTTACTGCGCGGTAGAGGATATGAATTGCTCCAAAACCCTCGCCAAGTACTGCATTATGCAGTTCACAGCGTCTACCGTTGGATTGTATAGAGATTCGTGCCAGGGCGGATCTTGAAACGATCCAACGGCTGAAGCTGTGAACTGCACAATGCAGTAAGTCAGGGGATGAACACTCCGCTCCTACTTTGCTTTGCGCTGTCCCTTCCTCTTCTTCGCCTTCCTTTTTTATCCCTTTGTCATCTTCCTCTCCTTCTGGCGTCTCTCCGCCTCTTCCACCTCCTCCGCCGCCGCTCCTCTAGGTACGCTCCCGCCCTTTTCCATTCAACCACAGCCATGTCGGCGGCACAGATCGGTGGTGCGGCCGAGAAGCCGCGGACCCGGACGGACTTGCTGCTGAGGGTGCAGAGTAAGGTTCAGGCTTACTGGGATGAGAACAGGGTGTTCGAGGCGGAAGCCGGATCGGGGGACAAGTTCTTTGGTAACTTCCCGTACCCGTACATGAACGGCCTGCTGCACCTCGGCCACGCGTTCACGCTCTCGAAGCTCGAGTTCGCGGCCGCGTTCCACCGGCTGTGCGGCAGGAACGTGCTGCTGCCGTTCGCGTTCCACTGCACGGGGATGCCTATCAAGGCTTCTGCTGATAAGCTCGATAGGGAGATCGCGAAATTCGGTAATGAGCACCGGGGTTTCATATTCTTAGTCTTTATTGGTTGTGTTGAATTTAGAGGTGGCAAATCGGGCGGGCGGGTCGGGTCAATTTGACCTTCTAGAATATCTCAGGTCGGGTCGGGTCGGGTCGGGTCAATTTTAATATCAAATTTTTTTTGGATCGTATGTTGATTTGAGTTGGATTGGATGCTATTTGATCCCGAATCAGGTCGGTTTCGGGCCGGGTCAGGTGGAGTCGGGTCAGTTTGACTTTCTGAGAACTAATAAAAATTCTAATTCAAAATGCCAGGTCGGGTCAGGTTTGAGTCGGGTCGGGTCGGGCGGGTTTCTCGGGTCGGGTCTGGTTCTGCCACCTCTAGTGTTGATTATATATTTATATTCAGTATGGTGTTTTCAAGCAATTACCTAACAGGGAAGTTTAGTATATCAGATCCTTTACCTGTATAATACTGGTATTTGCAGATTATTATTAATAGTTATTATTATGTAATCAGGCTGCTTAGTTGTTGTATCATTTCTGTATACTGCATGTTGTTGTTTAGTCATGTCATGTGGTGGTAAATTCAGACCATGATCGATACGCCAGTAACGTTGGTTCATAGTAGTATCCTTTCTGTATAAAGTTGGGTATGTTGAATATAGTCGTTACTCTACCAGTATTTGCCTAGCAGTTGTATACACCAGTCATGCCAGTTAATTCAATATTATATGCCTTCAATTTCTAGTAATGCTACTCTTGCAGTAACATTATATTATGATCATGCCAGATTACCACCATTTGGTTCCTACTTTGTACTGCCTGTTTTCTTTGTGGTCAAAATGGTGGTGGTAAATTCTGATCGTGACTAATACTGGCATAATATTGGGTATGTATCTGATATGGTCATTACTAGTACTGCCTGGCTCTCATATGCACCAGAAATGTCATGTTACCACCATATTATTTCTTCTTTGGACTGCCTGTTTTCCTTGTGATGATATCTATTGGTGGTAAATTGTGATCATTATTGATACTGGCATACAATTCGGTATATATAATATGGTCATTACTAGTATCATATACACTGGTCATGTCAGCCAATTCAATGTTCCTTTATTTCTGGTACTGTCACTTTGCCCTAACACACGTTCACATGTCAGGTAATCCCCCGAAATTCCCTTCAGAAGAGGATGAAACTGCTCCTGATGCACCTGCAGAATCTACTGAAGCTTCCACTGCACAACCTGACAAGTTCAAAAGCAAGCGGTCGAAAGCTACAGCCAAGACCGGTACAGTCAAGTACCAGTGGGAGATTATGAAGAGCTACGGCCTGACTGATGAAGAGATTGCTAAGTTTAGGGATCCATACTACTGGCTCAGCTTTTTCCCTCCTCTTGGCAAAGAAGACTTGAAAGCTTTTGGATTGGGTTGTGACTGGAGGAGATCGTTCATCACTACTGACAAAAACCCTTTCTATGATTCTTTTGTCCAGTGGCAAATGCGCAAACTGATGTCTCTAGGTAAAATAGTGAAAGACAACAGGTACACGGTTTTCTCGCCTTTGGATGGCCAGCCTTGTGCTGACCATGACAGAGCCTCTGGCGAAGGAGTGCAGCCACAAGAGTATGTGTTAATTAAAATGGAGGTGTTACAGCCATTTCCTGAGAAATTGAAACCCTTGGAGGGCAAGAATGTTTTCCTGGCAGCGGCAACGCTACGGCCTGAGACCATGTATGGTCAGACAAACTGTTGGGTCTTACCTGATGGTAACTATGGTGCTTATGAGATTAATGACACCGATGTGTTTGTTTTGACTGAGAGAGCGGCTTTGAATTTGGCATACCAGAAGCTGTCACGTGTACCTGAAAAGCCTAGCTGTTTGGTAAAGTTGACAGGCCATGATCTTATTGGATTGGCACTAAAATCTCCCTTGGCATTTAATGAGGTGATATACTCGCTACCGATGCTGACTATTTTGACTGATAAGGGTACTGGTATAGTGACCAGTGTACCAAGTGACTCACCAGATGATTACATGGCATTGCATGACTTGATCTCAAAGCCTGCACTGAGAGCTAAATATGGTGTCAAGGACGAATGGGTAGTTCCTTTTAAGGTGATTCCAATAATTAACATACCTGAGTTTGGTGACAAATCGGCTGAAACTGTCTGTACCAGTTTACAAATAAAATCCCAAAATGACAAGGACAAGCTCGCCGAAGCAAAAAAGCTTACCTATTTGAAAGGTTTTACTGAAGGAACAATGATTGTTGGGGAGTTCAAGGGCAGAAAAGTTCAGGAAGCAAAACCTCTTATAAAGGCTCAGTTACTGGATGCTGGGCTGGCAGTCCTGTACTCTGAACCTGAGAAGAAGGTCATGTCAAGATCAGGTGACGAGTGTGTGGTGGCACTCACTGACCAGTGGTACATAACTTATGGTGAGGAAGAGTGGAAAAGGCTAGCTGAAGAGTGTCTAGAGAAGATGAACACGTTTTCAACAGAAACCAGAAATGGGTTTGAGCACACACTAAGCTGGCTTAACCAGTGGGCTTGTTCGCGATCTTTTGGATTAGGTACACGTATCCCGTGGGATCCACAATTCTTGGTCGAGTCACTATCTGATTCAACCCTTTACATGGCATACTACACTGTGGCTCATATTTTACAAAATGGCGATATGTATGGGTCCGGTGTTGGCACAATTAGACCCGACCAGATGACTTATGCTGTGTGGGATTACATTTTTTGCAATGGGCCTGAGCCGGAATCTGATATTCCCGCATCTCTTCTCGCCAAGATGAAGCAAGAATTTGAGTACTGGTACCCATTTGATTTGCGGGTTTCGGGCAAGGACTTGATCCAGAATCATCTCACTTTCTGTATCTACAACCACGTGGCCCTCCTACCAGAGCACCATTGGCCGCAAGGCTTCCGGTGCAATGGGCACTTGATGCTTAACTCTGAAAAGATGTCGAAATCAACTGGTAACTTTATGACTCTTCGTCAGGCCATAGAAAAGTACAGTACTGATGCTACTCGATTTGCATTAGCTGATGCAGGGGATGGAATGGATGACGCAAATTTTGTTTCCGATACAGCAAACTCAGCAGTGTTGAGGTTAACAAAAGAGATTGCTTGGATGGAAGAGGTGTTGGCAGCTGAATCGGCTCTTAGAGGGGGTGAACCAAGCACCTACGCAGACTGGGTATTTGCAAATGAAATAAATTTTGCCATTAAAGAGACAGAGAAGAGTTATGAATCTTTCATGTTTAGGGAGGCTTTGAAAACTGGTTTCTACGATTTGCAAGCTGCTAGGGATGAGTACAGATTCTCATGTGGGGCTGGGGGCATGAACCGTGATCTGGTAATGAGGTTCATAGATGTGCAGACACGATTGATAGCCCCTATCTGTCCCCACTATGCTGAGTATGTGTGGGCAGATATTCTGAAGAAAAGCGGGTTTGTGATCAAAGCAGGTTGGCCTGTTGCCAGTGAACCTGACCTGACTCTTCGTAAGGCAAACAAGTACTTACAAGATACAATTGTGCTTATGAGAAAGTTGCTGCAGAAACAGGAAGCCGGTCCGAAGAAAGGGAAAAAAGGTGGAGCTGCAGGGGCAGGTTCGGCAGCACCTAAATTATCAGTTGGGTTGATATATGTCAATGAATTGTATGACGGGTGGAAGGCTGACTGCTTGGATATACTCCGGTCGGTGTTTAGTGTAGAAACACGTTCCTTTGCACCAAATGAGGAGGTTGACAAAGCAATAAATGTGGGATTAATTGAGAGAAATCCTGATCCAAAGAAGATGAAGAAAGAGTGCATGCCGTTTGTGAGGTTTAAAAAGGACGAGGCCTTGAAGGTGGGTCCACAAGCACTCGATTTGAGGCTACCTTTCAGGGAAAAGGAGGTGCTGATAGAGAACAAGGAGTTGATCAAGAGACAGTTGGGAGTAGAACATCTGGAGATCCTCGATGCAAGAAATCTAAATGATGTGCAGAAGGCTGGGAACCATCAAAATTTGGTTACTCAGGCCTCACCAGGGAACCCGGCTGCTGTTTTCATGTCAGAGGCTGACTTTGTCAGTGTTGGGGCGCACAACATGGCTATAGCAGGGTAGTATTTATCATCTTTTTTATTTCTTTTTTGCTTCCTAAATTAATTCAATGTTTTCTTATTTAGAGTTGTGATCAGTTATGAAGTGTCAGATGAATTACTTCTTTTGGTGTGCGAATTTTGGTTGCAGTTCGTACTTACAATTTGCTTCCAATTTTATAGTAAGGATGTTAGGTTGTTTGATCTCGTAAAATCCTGGCACTATTTTTTTCCGAGTTGTTATGCCTCGTCTAAAATAATGTTAACTCAATATGGAATGACATCTGCTGCCATAGTTTCCATGGCACAACCGTGCCATACTTTTTTTTGTGTCTATGTAAGTGAGACCCATAGTAAAAAGACACCCTCTATTTCTAAAAATCTGGGCCGTTCAAAATTATCTGACGGACCATTTAAACTATGGCAAGATTGTGCCATAGTTTTTTATGGCAGCAGATGCGGACCCAACTCAATATGTTGTCTATTGGCACAAGGTAAAAGGAAGATTTTGTTGTTCCAGACTTCCTGTGTTAATGGGTTTTTGGCTACATACATTTTTTCTTACAATCTATTTAAGGTTTCCTTTTTGTATTCTTAAATGCTATGTTTGTACTACATTTTCTATGCTTCTTGGCTGCTTGGGTTAAAATCAGTTAAATTTCATTTATTTCTTGCTCTCACAAATCTGAAATGCATGTACTAACCAGAAATCACCAAAAATGTTTCTTCATAAATTATGCCAATTTTTGTGATTTCGCATGTCCTAGTCGCATTATTTTGTGCAAATAAGTCTAATGAGAAAATATCCACATCTCGTTTCTTCCTGATTTTGTATGTATGAGTTTGCAAATTTAGTTTGTTTTACCATATCCTGTGCATCTTTTTTGAATTAATTATCCTGCAGCACTATGTATTACTGCATCTTTTGTGAATTCGAGTATTATATAGTTTTGGAGTAAAGATAGCCAAGCTACTTCGAAAATACCAGCTCTTTGTTGCAATGAGGTATATCGGAATATCATTGTTGCATCCAGCGATTTAAATATCACTCGTGTTAAATAAAACCTTTTCAAATTTAAAAAGGTATCAGAAAAAGGGGAAAAAATATATATATGAAGATAAGTTATGGTTTATACCAAATTACGAGACAAAAGGAAAAAGTCTTTCAATTCACAAAAAAAAGGTAAGGGTATGTTTTACTTTGCTGATATAAAGATAACTAAAACAGTAAACTTGACCCTTTTACATATTATATAACGCATCAAATCTTGAATGAATTTACACCGCTCATTAAGAAAAAAAAAATACGCATCTCGAAGCATACGACACAGATATGATCATCGATCATAATGACAAAAAAAAGATGTTTTGCAAATCGAGAGAAAATCTACTGTTGCACATCCAAAAGTACATGCATATATGGTAGAAAAATAATAAATAGACTAATCAATTTGCTTCCTTGCCATTCATTTGATTGTTTGCTTAACGCACTATTTGAATCAATAAAATGCTTTAGATGTAATGTAAGTTCTCATAATTGCATTTTTTCACAAGATGAGAAGCGCCTATTTCAGAAATCAAGACGGCCTACACTGCAAAAGGCTCCTATGCACTCCTGATATGCCTTGTTTCCCGTCCAGACATAAATGAACAATTTTGCACAAGTTGAAAAATCCACATTTTTTTAACATTGCCTCTTACATCAGTTCCAATAACACATCTGATACCTTAGACTATATAAACGTCTTGGAGAAAATGACTGGGTGAGAATTGTACAATTCTATTTTTCCGATGCTCACTTTTATTAATGATTAGTTTCATATATAGATTGCCATGGCCCATACGATAGGTATCGACAGAAAAATGCTACTGAACAAAAACTGAAGCTACAATGAAGGAGAAGGTTATTTTAGTCCATTTGATATCAAGCAATGATTAATAAGGATTTTGTAAGAAAAAAGCTCACGGTTAAGCTTGTTGTAATAACCAAATGGGTAAATAAGAAAAGCTAACAAGAGTTTGAGGGCAAATAGAATTTCTTGAAGAGTATAGAGAGAAATAAGAAAATAGAGAATAGTTGAAGGGTATACAATAAATTAAGTCTTTTATTAGAAGTTGTGTTTATTAAAGAGAGTTTTAGTTAGTTATCCTCCAATATCTTAGTTTCCATGCAACGAGGAAACATACTTTATAATTTGGAAAAATTGTTTTTTAGAATTTGACAAAAGAAAAGTATTGGCAGACAGTCCATTTATAAACTCCTCGATTTCACACTCATATCATTTGTACCGGCATGCCAAGTTGGTTTGCATGAGCTATCTCAACTGCTCAAGATTTGCTGAAGAGAATAACGTTGGCTAACTAACAGTAGTCATACTATTGTTTTGTTAACAATACCGGTGGCATTTCAAACTTACCAATTGTGCAGTTCAACAGTTCAATTTGGCAAAGATAAAATTTTATCAGATGGAGAAAATACATGCATCTAATATTTTTTTTTATTGTAGCTTAGATAAGAGTTATTACTTATTACTCCCATTACAACGGGTCATATCAGCTGATGGAATGGGTAAGAGAAACATCTTGCGTCCATTGAAAAACCGTCCATACATCCATAAACATGTACGGAATGTAACAGATTCATTCTAAAATGAACCAGATCGATACATTTGGAAATGTAACCTATAGACTTTATGGATAACTTTTTTATGGATGCTAGGTATTACTTGGTAAGAGAAAAGGCCAAAGCAGCTGTCCTTACTCTCCTCATGTCTGCTCCAATTTCTCAAATGTGGTGGGAATCAGTGGATGATCGGTGATCTCATCAGCAAGACTACCATCTTTCTTTTTCTTTTTAATTTTCTTGTGAGGTGTTTAGCTTGTATTTCATTGTATTTTCTTTTCTTTCTCCTCCGTGTTATGTCATTTTCTACCAATCTTGTAACTCTTGATCTGTAACTCCTTTTATTTTGATTTTAATGAAATTATATAGTCACCAATTCGCTGGCTACATAAAAAAAAAAAAAAAAATCACGTTAATCTTAGATAGTATCTACTAAAAAAAGAGTAATTGATTTATTTTATCAAATAATTCTTAATTAAATATTTATAATGAGGCTTAAAAGTAAAAAATTAACAACTAATCAGATAATCAATTATCGATAGATAATCATATAAATGAATTTCAATTATCACAGAAAATATTATTAATATATATATAAACTTTTTACCAGCAAAATCTTGACTTGAGCATCCATTTCAAATGGCAATAATTTTTGGTAGGAAACTCTGATTGGAGCGTTCTACGCGACCATAAAAAACTAACGACTAGACCTATATAATAAATTAATAAAAATAAAAAAATAAAAAATAATAGTTAGGCCATACTTTGAATGTGTGTTTTTTTTTTTTAGTTTTGTAATTTTCTTTAACTTTTGTTTCTTGATTTGTTATTGCTTTTTTTAATTTTCTATTAATAAAAATAGGCTCGATACAAGTGTTGATTTTTAACTCGATGTGTTTCATGTATAATAAATTAGGTGGTTCATGTACCATCAATTTTATTTTTCTTAAAAAACATTGTTGTCGACCCTCCCAGTCATCCAGTTTACATATTATATAAGTATAGTAGCTGCACCAAATCCAAAACAAGACGAAGCTTGACACCAATTTTATAACAGAATCCTTGTCAGCTTGATGTGAAAGTCTCACCGTTAATGTACATGGCTCTTTAATTTTCAGTGTGTATATTATTTATCCGGTCCTTTCTCCTTGTGGGCAGTAATTAATTGGAATTTTCCAAGCGTCCTCATTCTAACTATCGACGTGTCTACATATATATAAAATTTGCAACTCTGACTTTAAATTCTATAACACGTAACTCAAATTTTATAACAACGTGGACACGAATTTTGAGAACACTAGATATAACCCTAATTGATTCGTCTAATTTTGAGAACACGCATCTTAGTGGTATCTAACAATGAAATCAGGAAATAAGAAGCTCCGCACATTGTATTGACTTTTGAATTACAAGCTTTTTATGTTATTGATACTTGACACACAACTCCTGTTTAATTTCCCATTCAATAACTCACTGTTTTTGCTTTCCTTTCCTTGTTCTTCAGCTAGCTTATTGCAATTTCCGCTATTGATTAGTTCTGCTTTCATAGTTCTTGGCTAGCTTCTTACTGTAAGTTGTCTTTTTTTTTTTCGAAAAGTTGATAGAAGCTACCAACATTCTTACTGTTAGTTGTCAGCAAACCCATCTTTTCATCTTTTCCCCATCTGTTCCATCAAAAAAGAAAAAAAGAACATTTCATAGAAGAAGATTTTATAATTTATACATATTATTTTGATTTTTTTCAGGAACATTTAGTGAAAAAGATTCAAAAAAGGCAGACAGGATAACAGAAAACGGCTAACTACTGGCATGTTCTCTCATCTTTATTAGCCCGGGTGATAACTTGTTCTATTTCAGTAAAAGAAAGTAAGTTCCAGTTGATTCTAATCCAAAATATATATAATGCATTCTTACTAGTTAGCCAATTAGTTACTGCTATCATATTGTTGATAATTACCTCAAACCTCCACAAATTATCTCCTTGAATTCTTCCTAGTTATTTCTAATTCTACTTTTAATCTTTGTAGTTTTCTTCCGTTGGCCCCAACAATTCTCGTATCAATATCGATGGAGTTCCTACGGAATACTATAAAGGAAACCATCCCCCTGGTTGTTGCTACAATTGTTGAGCACGCTGCCTATCCTTTCCAAGTCGACAATAAAATACGGGACTTGGTGTCAGCGACACGAAACTTGGCAGCAATGAAGGAGGATGCGAAGACGATAATAATAAATGCTGAGCGAGAAGATGGTGCTCCGACAAAGCAAATTGAAGAGTGGCTAAACAGGGTGGAGGTCATCGAAAAGGAAGCAGAGGAGATCCCGCAAAACTACCACAAGCGGCGTCGCTCTGTCTGGTCAGATTACATGGCCGGTAGAAGTGCGGCAAAGAAGCTTCGTGAGGTAAAGAGTTTGTGTGATCAGAAAACAAATATCGAAGTGTGCATGCATATACCACCTCCTCTTTTACAAGAATTGCCCGAATCCTCCTTAAAATCGGCGAACTTGGACTTAGCACTTGAGCATATTAAAGATGATGTGAATGGTGTTATTGGTATTTATGGTATGGGTGGTGTCGGTAAAACCCATCTCTTAAAGCAGATCAATAACAAGCTTTTAAAAGATAGTAGCATCAATCTGGTTATGTTCATAACATGCTCAAAAGAATGCTCCGAAGAAAAGATTCAAGATGAAATAATTGATAAGCTTGGCCTTAAGAAGAGCATCTCCATGGAGCAGAAACAAATCACCCTCTTCAATTTCCTGAAGAAACGGAGCTTTGCGTTGCTTTTGGATGATCTTTGGAGCAGAATGGATCTAGAAATCATAGGCATTCCGGTACCATTGGACATAACTGGTACATACAAACGAAAAATTATTCTGACTACAAGATCAACGGATGTTTGTGGACTAATGGAGGTACGAAAAATGATCAGGGTGGATGTTTTGAATTGGGACAGATCATGGAATCTCTTCAAGGAGAAGGCAACTATAGAGACTATTGTAGCAAATCCGCTCATACAAAGCTATGCGGTGGAGATTGTTAAGGAATTGGGTGGGTTGCCCTTGGCCCTTATTACCGTCGGAAGAGCCATGCATGATAAAAGGGATCCCGGTGAATGGGAGCTTGCCGTGGAGCTACTTAAGAAGGCACGCCTTAATGATGTTGAACTCTCAGGTACTGATGAAACTGTGTTCAAGGTATTAAAGTTTAGTTACGATAAATTGCAAAGTGATAACTTAAGAGAATGCTTCCTGCATTGCTCCTTGTGGCCAGAGGATTACGAGATAGAGAAGAATGAACTAGTAGAGCTTTGGATGGGGTTAGGTCTCATAGATGAGCCTAGTGTCAGCATGGCTTATCATGTCGGATATGGTTACATAAGTCGGTTGCAAGCTGTATGCTTATTGGAAACAACTGATAAAGAGTCTCGAATAAAGTTGCATGACGTGATTCGAGATATGTCGTTATGGATAGTAAGTGACCAAGGGATTACAAAGAACAAATGGATAATTGGGTCCAGTTTATCTGAGATTGTGATTCGAAGGGAAACTGAGAAAATATCACTAATGGATCACAAGGGTGGCATCTCTTTCTCCACTACCAGTTACGATAGCAAGCTCAATACCTTTTTGTTCCTTCCAAGTTTCCTGGCTGATATTAAGGTCCTTCCGTTGCAATCATTATCCAATCTTACCATCCTAAACTTACGGGGAAATAGGTTTGAAGTTTTTCCCCTAGAGATATGTAGTTTAAGAAGTCTTCGTTTTATTGATTTGTCTGAGAATCAAATCAAGTCATTGCCGAATGAATTGGAAGAGCTTACTCATTTAAAATATCTGCTTTTAAGAGGAAACATAATCCGCACGTTCCCAGTGAGTGCTATATCCAAGATGAAAAGTTTGCATGTCCTAGATTTAACTCGACGAACTGGTATTTATAAAAAAATATATCAAGTTAAATTGGATTTTGTCACATCACTGCTGGAAGAACTCCAACACCTTGCTGAATTTGGTGCAGTTGGAATTGAAATTAATGATATGATGCAATTTCAGAAACTAATCAAGTTACCAGATGTGACAGTGCGATGGCTAACAATCACAATGTGGGAAGAACTAAGCAGCTTCTCAATTTCCTGTTGGTTTCTTCGGACCTCTCAGTCAAGGCGCAACTTAATTTCCCTTCGCATCACAAATATGGTGGTAAAGCAAGTGATTTTTGAAAGCACATGTAGAAAGGCATGCCAGTGCCAACTTGGGAGACTAGAGGATCTACATATGTTTCATGTCCAAACGCAAGAAATTGTGTGGAAGGGTCTTGATCCAAAGGACATTTTTCCACGGCTCAAGCACGTAACGATCCGTTCATGTGATTACCTAACGAACATTTCATGGGTCAGACATCTCTTGTGTCTTCGAGAATTGAAGGTAATCAGATGTTCCGCCATGAAGCAATTGATCCATAGCGACAAAGACGAGCAGAGTGAACCGATTTTCCCTTTTTTGAAACTAGTAGAACTAAAGCATCTTAGTGCGCTAGAAAGTATCTGTGCCCCAGATATTACGTTCCGTGCTTTGGAATCGCTAACAATTTCTGGGTGCAAGAAGATGAAGCCTCCTTTTGGAGCAAACAATATCCCGACAAGTTTAAACTGTATACGGGTTAATGAGAAATGGTGGAATGATATCGAATGGGATGAGAGCCTCAAAGCATCACTCTCTGGATTGGTAAGGTTTGTCCTTTGAGTAGGGTTTGTTTGCAAGTACTTTTTAACTAGGAATAAAAGTTGTTTTAAACAGTGAAACTACAGTTTTTCTAATTATGCTATGGATCAGATGAAACATGAGTCATTCATTTTTTATAATTGGATGGTCACGATATGTCTTTTAGATACAATTAAAGAGAAAAGTTTGATAAGAACCGCTCGATTCTAAATAAATAGTTGCTTAGCCGATCCATAGAAAAACAACTCCTGGCCGGTTTGGTATGTGTACAACATCTCGTATACTTGCGTTTTGACAACTCAATTATAATCTTGTGTTCTGGCTTGTGGGGTTTGGAATTTGCTTAACAACAATAGTGAAGAAGTCACAACTCACAATAATATTCCGTTATTTTTTTTATATATGGTTAAGGAGGTATAATTCTCTATGTTAAATTATGATACACTTAAAAAATGTTTTTATTTGATTAAGTGATAGAGAGTCCTCTGATTATAGCTTGGTTATCCGATCAGGATTTAACGAACGTGATCTATTTTCGAAAAGACCTCTGAAAAACCAATCAGATTGTACCAAACCAAGCGATCATATCGAAGGGCTTGAACTACAATTGGAGTTCGTTCTCATCGATCGCACATTTGCACTCGCAATCATAACAAATACAGATCCTATCTATGTAATAGCAACCGCAACTCGGATAGAAATTTTTCCTGAAGTACGACCATGTATCTATAATGGTAGGCTTATTTTTTGTAGGAAACAAATACAAAGAACTGATCTCATTCTCTGTTTGCCTGTACAGCTATATTTAGAAAAAGAAAAAAGTTTCCACATTAATTTCCAGTGTTGTCAGAGAAATAAGGCAACGAAGAACTGATCTGAAACTTTTCGACATTTTTGTGTTTTCAGTTTCAATTCTATTGAATTCATAGCTGATCTCTGATAACAAATTTCATTTTTTGCATTTGTTAAATTTTGCTTCAATTTTGTTCCCGTCGATCTGCCATTATCACTGAGCAAAGATTCATCAATGTGACAGAGTGACAGACCTTGACCGGGCCGGGTTTGCCCCGAACCCGATCCCACCCATTTCAGGTCATAAAGTTTGGTCACATACCGGCCATTTGATCTCGGGTCATCTGGAGTCAGATTGTGTATGACCCCTAATCTAAATCCTATTTATATCTAGCACATTTTTTATTGGAAGTTTGGAACTGGATCCATATATCATGGACTCTATGAAAGATATAGCGATGGGCTAGACATACAAAAATTTTTCATTTTTGAAGTTTTTAAATATTTATTTTGATTTTTTAAATGTAATTTTACAATATTTATAAAATGTTTTAAAAATTTCGAAATAAATACTTTAAAATATTTCAAAATAGAAACTTGTTGTATACCACAAGATTTTGATATGAAGAATTTATTAAGCTGAATAAATCAAAATTTGAGATACGATTTGATATGTTTTTGAACTTAACGATAACATAAGGTCTCTGTTAGATTAAGAACACCGTAATATAACTGTAAACTAATTGTTAATTAGTGAAAGTGAACCCTCAATTTTGGACGAGGGTCACGAGATGTTGGAATATCACTGTTGCATCCAACGAATTAAAAAAGCTCCTGTGTCATCAGAAAAATAACCAAATAAGCAAGATAATTTATATCAAATATAGGTAAATGAAGTTTCTATTCTTTTTTTAAGCATGAGGCAAAGGCCAAAATGTCTTTCAAGTTTCAAATTTTAAAATATATTGAATTAAGGCAAAAAAAAAAAAAAAAAAACTAACTTTTACTTTTGGACATTTTATAACGCAGCAAAGCTTAAATGATTGTTACCGCTCGTTAAGAAAATTTAGACAATTGAAGCTTATGAGTTAAACTCATAATTTATCATAAATCATAATAATAAAAAAAGAATGTTTTATTGCCTCACCCTGCTCAAATCCAACGATTGAGTAAATTATTTCATTGCCTCACACTATTTGCCTAGTTATTACAAACAATAAAAATATAATAAAAAGAAAATAAACTAACCAACACTGAAAAACCAACATTAATTAAAGACCCTTTGTTTCATTCCTATTCATGTGATTTATTTTTTATTGTTTCTTTTTTCATTAATTATTTATAGCAATAAAATTCTAGAGATGCGAGTTAACCATCTATTTACTTTGATAATTTGCACTTCTTTTCCAAGATAAATTTTGTTTAAGACTTCGGACGACACCCCATCCAGATCGATTGACTTGTTTAACATTCCGAAATGAATAAACCATTTTGTTCCATTTAGCAATCGCTTCAACATTTTTATACTCTAAACACCTGTCTGAAGAAGGATCTTATGACTTCAACACTAGACTAAATTGTTGTATTACATAACATGACAATTATTTTAGAAGTTATTTTTACGAGATAGAGTTTGAGTTAGTTATCCTCCAACATCTTAATTGATATGCAACGACAAAATCTAACTTAATTTATACTTCTCATGAAAGTTTGTAAAAAGCATCTTTTCTGAAATTGTACAAAGGAAAAGTATTGGAAGACAGTCCATTTATAAACTTCTCAATATGACACTCATGTTGTTTGTACCGGCATGTCAAGTTGGTTTTCATGAGCAAGCTCAACTGCTCGAGGTTTGCTAAAGAGAATAGCGTTGGCTAACTAACAGTAGTCATACTATTGTTGTTGTTACTTGTTAACAATACCGGTGGCATTTCAAACTTACCAATTGTGCAGTTCATCAACAGTTCATGTATTTCTTCATGAATTATAGCTTAGATGGGAATTGTTATCATCACTTTTGTTACCAAGGTTTGAATCTGAGTAATCTTAAATATTATAACAGCTAATAAAATGATGAAATTGATCTATTTAATTGGAAAAAGGAGATCACCTTTACCTAAGTAGAAACAAACGTCTGGAACTACTTCACTCTAGAATTGACACTAAAATTAAAAAGAGACGTTTCTATGAATTAACAACCGTTTATTTTCATTCGAGCGGTTCAAATTTTATGGATCAATCATATCTTTCTTTACTTATTCCCAAAAATTACATCGTGACCTTCTAATTTGGGAAAATGAATGGTTCATATTTCATTCGATTCATAGCAGAATTCACCAAATTGAATCTGATACCACATGCATAATGTACCGTGTTTAGCATATTCACAAAGAAAAGTACACTCGACTTAATTATTTTAAGTAAAATAGATTTAATGAAAAGTAAACAATGCATGACAAAGACAAAGTACCGTAAGATCGACTCGTTGCAAAACTCCCTATTGCATTGCCATTTATCATTGCAATTATTGCAAGGAGCAGCTATTTTTATACCCCTAAACTTACAAAATAATCTGATCTCAGGTCCTGTCAGACTATTGGCTACAATATAGCAGCCTCTAACTACAAATCTACGAAAAGTTTCGTCGTACATTTCTTTCTTCAGCTAGATATAATTTAAAAGAATTGTAAAAATATAAAGAAAAAAAAAAATAAGAAACATGAAGATAAGAATTGTGCCCCATGAAGTACAAAAATGTTGACCGAATGGATGATTTATTCACCGGGGACCCCCAAAAATGGTTTGAATGTCATAATAAACCCTATGAACACCACCATGTTCAAGAGAAAGAACACCATATGATCACCTGCATATTACTAGTAAAGTATTAGTTGATATATTTTTCATTTTATTTGTCTTATCTGGCAACATTACTGCTGCCCCAGCTTGTGACGAAAATATTAAAATGAAAATAGTAAATATAAGAGAAACGGAGAATCCGTAAGAACCTGGAAAGAAGAAAGCGTGCTGACGCTTTTGTGCCCATGAGAATCTGCATGTATTGTGTTGTATAGTTAAAGAAAAATGTAATCAACAATACTGACAGCATTTGGTATATGCTCCTAACTTCACTACTGTCTTGGCATGACAGTATTGATTAAGATAATCAGTACTGAGGAAGAGCATGCTATTTTAAAAGATTTAGGGGAAAATGAAACTATTTACAAAATCTGAGAGATTTGAAGTTCATAGGATCAGAAACACAACTTCAACTAATTGCAGAGATGTACTTGCGGAAAGCACGAATCAATGACCCAAACTTCGGAATTTAAAAATGCATATCTAATTACTATTTATCCATAAAAAAAAAACATTTCAATAATATAAGTGTGATAGTATTTTCCAATTTTCAAAATGTACTTTTCTATTTGAATTACTAATCATAAAAAAAAAAAAATTAAAATGCAATGAGGGTGTTGACAGTTACTCACATAATACCGGCAGCAGCTGGTGCAATTGCTTTGAAGAAAGACATGCCGGTCATAGAAATCCCATTTGCTGCTCCCCTTTGGTCTTGTGGCTGCTCATCGGTAGATTGCGTTAGCTATTCATGATCAAGTGCAAAACTAAATAAATTCTGATGACTAACAAAATGCTCCATCTCATACTTACCACTGCATTGTTTTGTAGAATAAACGTTCCAGTGATTATAGTCACCTGGTTTGTTCAAAGTTTAACATATCAGTACAGTTAAATCATAGCTGATAAACAAATATTTTCTAACCCATATATATGATTAATAATTTGATATCAAACACTCCATAGCTTTCGTTTCCCACTGCATTGAGATAGCGGAGCCTGACAATGATTAATTGGGTGTTTTTATGCAATTAAAAGGGCACAAATTTTTCTATTTGGATATGTGCAATATATGCAAGTAACGCAACACAATGTATATTTTACACGATATTTAAATTTCTGCAATACGCAAGGGTTTACATGACATTCGGTTGTTAATAAAGAAATTACAATGTATGCTTTCTGTAAAGATTTACTGACCGAGAGGGCATATTTCAGCACAGATGCACAGTTGATTACAATTTGAAGAACAGGTCCTGATAGGTAGGTCATGAAGGGATACCCGAAAAGCAAGGGTATAGTTAAAACCTGAGAAAAATATAGTAGTAAGCTTAATAAGTTATGAATTAGTTAAAAAGAAAACAAAAATGAGCCAATTTTAAGTAAGAGTAATTACCGCGCATATGCGTGCTGAAATTATGGGTCCTGCGAGTTTCTCCAATCGGGGATAAATAAATAGCTGGTATACCAGAAGACTAAAACCTAGAGAGAAAAACAAAATAAAACTTTAATTAGATCAAGATCACTAATTAGGGTACAATTAATGTAAAATAAAGTCCACATTATGGAATTCTACAAATCAAGTTCACCCTTTACGGTTAATTAGGAAAAATCAGGTTTCCCTGACGGTCATTTTACCAGATTTATTGTATTTAGGAGTTATGCACCTTTTGAGCTCCTTAAGTACTTGTTTTTGTTCTGAGATCTCAATGGCTCCATTTTGTTAATTGCTTAGAATGGTTTACAAGGAAATTTTAGCTCGTTACTGTGCCAATCCGGTGTTATACTAGCAGTACCAGTACAAGGGGCAGTATGGGAACTTCACTGAAAGTACCTGATATTGCGAGGACTTGTCCGACATCTTCAGATGAAAAACTCAGGCCACCATATTTTCGGTCACTTTCAGTCCATAAAGAAAATATCTGTCATAGATATGCCATTTAAATCAGATATTTTTGTGATTAAATTAATAATTGCATCACGAAATATCAGTAGAATTTATATAACCTCGGTGTAAGCCATGTCATGAAGGGAGAAAATGCAATAGACTATAATCGATGACATGAGTGGCCAGTTCTTCAATAAACTCTTCTTGGGTGGTGAGGCATCAACTTCTTTCGTATTGCCTATTGTGTCCGGTGAAGCCTCCAAGGCTTCGACTTTGCCGTCGATTTTATGGGTGTGTAATGTCTCCTGGAACAGAAATATTGTCATGTAAAATTACATGTCTCCTTCTCCAACAATTGCAAAGAATAAAGCTTTAAGTGTGTTTTGCTTTTGTGCCCAGTAAAATTACCTCATATGTCCCTAAATACAGAAAAATAATGTTGGAAAATATATATACACATGACTTGGCTATTTTATATGCTCATGCTTCAGAATGACATAAAAGTATTACGAAGTACGAACGATATATGCAATGGTTGATATTACACCTATGAACTAATTCCAAAATTTACATACCGGGAGCCATATGCAACTTATTAATACAACAACGGCGAAAAGGCTAACTGAAAGACAAGGTAAGAAATAGGGGAACCTACAACATCAAAACAGTGAAAATAACATTAAAACAGTAGCAGATCATGGAACACTTCATGATATAAGATGAATTTTCTAAAATGTTCACCTCCCAAAAATGGATTCTGGAGGAAAGACATTAGGATACTTCTCGGCAGGCTGTTAACAGTACAGAGAGAAGTTAAATTTGGTGATAAAAACTTAACATTCAATATGAAAGATCTATTATTGATGTCGAAGAAGGTATTAACCTGTGAAAGATAGCCCCCTACTGCAGGACCAACTATCAAGCCTATCGCCCATGCCGTGCTGACCTTAAAAAATAGTAACAGTTTCGATAACAATCAGGAAAAGGAATGACAGATATCAAAATCAATAGGAAACATATATAATGCAATCTGATGAAGTGCATTTACAAGTGATAACGCGAGTGCCTGGTGTTCCTTATTGCAAACTTCTATTGAATAAGCCTGCAAAAGAAATGAGGTTTGATTCAATAATTATAGATGAAATATCAAAATTAAAATCTTGGAGTTTATTTTTTGAACAAAACCACCTTGATTGGGCCAAGTAAGCCGTTCAGAGCACCGAGCAGAAGCCTTGTAGCTATTGCCATCCAGTAATTCATGCTCAAACCAAATAAGGTGTTGAATATTATCCTGAAAAATCGAATTATGTGATGATATGTTTACAAGAAACACAAATCTTTTCCTATTGTGTGGGAAAAAGGGGTCGGGTATTGACTAACACGGCAATGATACCAATGATGATAACCGGCTTCCTGCCGTGTCGGTCTGCCACAATTCCCCAGATAGTTGAAGTGAGAGCTCTTCCGAACATAAATGAAGCACCTAATAATTAAGCATTCATAACAGATACAGTTCAGTTGTTTTCAGCTCAAAAGTTTTAAACTTTTAATCATTTCTTTTTCTCTTGTTCACTTTTCTAAGTTTACTCGGTTGTTGAACTAACAAAAAAAGAATTAATCATTTACTGTCAAACCAAAAAACCATCATAAATAATACAAAAGTTCAAAGTTTGCTTTTCCCCAACCACTTGACAGTTACAGTTTGAAAACTTCAAACTACCATGACACAAAGTAATCTTTAATTTCAAATGAGAGGAAATAATGACTTACCAACAAAACCGGCATAAAATCCAATATCTTCCTCTCGTTCAGCAACTTTCAAATCTCTGATCTGTTAGAGGAAAATTTAGAACTTAGTAGCTGTATGCACATGATTGATAGTGAGAAATTATTTAATTCAAGGGCATGTGAGATATGTAGTACTTACCATAAAATATAAGAAGGGAAACAGTATCGCTATTGGCAAACCTGGAAGAAGAAACTAGAAGAATTACTTCAATAACAACACCAAGTTTTCAAATAGTTTGGTACCGGCATCGTCACTAAGATATTTTCCAAATGCTCATAGAATTGTACTTTTTAAATACAAATACTGAACAATTTGGCTAACTCTTGTTAACTCGTTATTAAACAACTTTTACTGTCTTTCCATTATTCATTAAAAATGTGATTTATGGTCTTATTATATGAAATTGATGTGTTATATGCATATAAATATTCATCCCAAAACCTAATGCCCCACATTCTCAAACATGTGGTTCAGATTCTGTTTCAAGTTTTGAAATCTCAGCAGAGGGGATTTTGTTCATACTTAACTCCGAAAGACACTTGAAAAGCTTTAGATCATTAGATGGTAACTACAATTACAAATGACAGTAAAAAAATGTTGCCATGCCTAGACTAGATTAATATCAGACTACTTTTTATTCCTAGAGAATTGAATTGCTGGAAGTCATATTCAGATAATCATCCTACCGTAAAAAAACCGATTGCAAGAACAACAGTATGACACTGGTACAAACAATCCTAACTCAAAAGGCAAAGTGAAATGATAGACTGTAATATTATTTTATTACTAAGCCAAATGTACCACTCTCCACTGCATTAATGAAGAAATACTACAATGAAGAAATTGTTATTTTCAGGGACAGAATATTCTGGTAAATAGACAAGATCATCAGGCACTGGCACATATCTGATAACCACTTCAGGTAAGAAACTTGGGGCAATTAATATTTCGGTTCGGCAAAAAGTGTTCTGATTTCATGCTCGCCAACCAACCCTGTGCGCCGCATCACCCCGCAAAACACTTACAAGTGTCAGTTATCCCCAATTTTTTTCAGGATTTACAGTTGACAGAATGAATATGTGTAGGATTGCAGGCGACATGGAAGGTGCCAGTGTTGACATGCCGAGGTTATAATATTAGTACTAGGGGAAAAAAAAAAAAAAACACGAGGCTGAAAACAGACTACAGCTTTGTTTATAAGAACTTCACTACTTCCCAGAAATATGATCCATTTCAATTTTATAAAATATGAAGTGCTTAATTTTTAATTAACTGTTCCTTTTGGTTTAATTAATTGTTATGTAAAATAATCTGTCTTCTTTAACAGAACAAACAAACAAAGGGCAGAATTCCTAGATTAAAGTGCAAAATTCTCAAAAAATTCCCTAATTAACGACATTAAAATTCTCCGAAAACCCACAAAGATTCTTTCTTTTTCAATCCCAAGAACACCCAAAAAAAAAAAATATTTAAAAACAGACAGTCATCATTCATCGAAACGTACCGGTACAGAGCGTGACGATCCAAACATAGAGGAATTCCCGGTATGGGATTCCCTTGTGCCGCTCATTCTTGCGCGCCTGAATGCAACCGGGGCAGTTGTCGTAGTAGACCGTCTTGTTCTCCAACAATGGCACCTTTGCCTCCTCCATCTTCTCCTCTTTGATCCCTCCTTGATTTCTCTCTACACGTGTATATATAGCTGATATAGAGATGATGATTATATCACAACAACCAATATTAATTAAAAGTATGAATGAACGATGGAGGGAGGGAGGGAGGGAGGGAGGGAGTTGGTTAAAGTTGGGTTCTTCAATTTGAAAACGGAACTCTCTGTCTTTGCCTCTGGCTGCTTCGTTCCAATTTCTTAGTATTTTGTATTTGTTTTGTTTTGTTTGTTTAGTTTAAAATGGTTTTGTTTTTTTTTTTTTTTTTACTGGGAGTTCCGATCGCATCACCTCCTGCGTCACAATAATGAATGAATGAATGAATGAATGAATGATGAGCAATAAATGATAAACAATTGAGTACTTTGATATTTGACTTCTTTTTTTTTTCTGTGTACGGGCATTTTTATGGCCCGAAATAGAGAAATTAATTGATTGATTAATTGATTAGCTCCTGTACTCTACATTTGTCCTGGTTAAATGTCTCCTACCAAGATTCTAGTTCAAGATTTAGATTCTTACAGATTATACATATAATTTGACTCTAAAAGTTGAGTCTCACCACTTAATGGTCAAATTTATTGTGTCATGGCGTTACGGTAAATAGATCAATATCACCTATTGCACGGTACCGTCTCACCACTTAATGGACAAATTTGTTGTATCATGGCGTTATGGTAAATAGATTAATATCACCTATTGCGCGTTACTGTACTACGCAGCAAGTGAGCCATCTGATTGCTTTAAGATTCGTGCTAACTACAATCTCAAAACCCCCTATTAATTTAAAGGTCGTTGACGCGCAGTATGCCCTCCTGCGCAGCAGAGGACAATCACGCATGGTAAATAACTGTCTGTGCGAATCTGGTATCCATACCTACTCGTCACAGTCAGACTTTCGATGATGATGTGTTCATAGTCGGTGCATCAGATGTTCATATCTACCCGTCCGATATTTTGGGTATGGCATCTAATATTTTGCATGTTGGTGAAAGATTCTGTGTAATGCGTTCTAGATTCTCGTTCTGGTGAATGATCGTCTGACTTAACTTGAATATTCATACAATGTATTGCCGGTTGTTCATATTTGTTACATCAAGGTGTTCATACCTTATGCATAAAAAAATGTACTAACGGAGGACATTTAAGGAGGATTTTCTTGGAGACACTTAGCATGCTCCAATTGATTAATAAGGATGGGAATTGAAGGAAGTATTAATTTATGTCGGTGAGTATAACAACATATTTTGTAGGTTATAATGGATGCCTAGCTACCCGGCTACCCGCCAAATTAATCGGTGGAATGAAAGGCTTCATTTGGTTTTTAATAGTAAAGAACTTACGATTACGACTGAAATTGTTATTTCTTATAATAAAAATTTATGACTGAGTAAATTGATATGGGCCTTAAATTTTAATGCGCTGAGATATTATGTTAATGGGTATTAACATAAATCAACGGTTCTGATATATTCAATAAGATTATCAATTGCTCAGGTTTCTTATTTGAGAAAGATAGTTCTTTCATATTTTTTTTCCAATATGTTTTTATATATAGTAAGGATTACTCCTCTGGAGAATGGTAATAATATTTGACAATACAGTATTGTGAAATGTTTAGAATTTTGTATAATTGTTCATACGAGGTCTTATAAAATACTTGACCCAAATATATGAGAATATGACCCTAATTGATATCAACGAGTCGACAGAATAAAGTATGGCACTTTATGCTTCTCTCTCAGAGAATCACTTTTTTTTTTTTGGAAAACATGTTGTGTAGAAATACACATCCACCTCTCTCTCACAATCTGACACTACATGTACTCATGTGATTATCATAGTTGCATAAATGTTTATCGGAAACTGTAATATACGTTGATCAGAAAGATATAAATGTTCGCTGAAAAATAATATGTGTTCAATAAAAATACGGTGGACCAGTGGATAGATAAAAACTTAAAAAGAGTGATCACTAGCTATTACTCTTTTTTTTTTTTTTAAATGGCAGCAAAGCATCATACTTTTTATGTCTAATGGAGAATGGAACCCACAAAAATAGAGCCCCCTGTAATATAAACAAAATATCCAAGCCGTCCAAATAAAATCTCACAATTTAGAAGCTATGGCAATTCGCTGTCATACAAAAAATAATAATAAAAAAATAAAAAAGAGAGAGGTGATGCTATAAATCGGCTAAGCAACATTTCATTTTGAATCAAGCAATTTTTATCAAACATGTCTCTTTAATTGTATCTAAAAACTATATCCTGACCATCCGATTATAAAACTGAATGACCCATATTTCATCTGATCCATAGCAGAATTAGCCAGAAAAAAAAAAAAAAAAAAAAAAACTATGCAAGCACATATAAATCCGTGTGCATATCCTCTAACATGTGAATAATTTAAGATATGAGTTATAACTTATAAATTTGAGTTATGAGTTACAAAGTTTGCGTTGACATGGTCATGTTGACAATTAAAATGATAATAATTGAAAATTCCCTATTATCTAATGTCACTAACGAGTTTGCACTGAGTTGAAAATAACACTTTTTTGCATGAGAACGATATGCCAGCTCACAAAAATAATTGTAGCATCCAAATAAGCATTGCTCACTCAAAAAAAAAAAAAAAAAAAAAAAAAAAAAAAAAAAAGAATATATAAGAAATTGTTAGGCAAAATAAAACCTACTGTAAATATATCTTCTTTTTTTTCATTTTAATAAAGAGAAAATCTTTTGTCCCCCTTAAATGTCCCACCAAGATTCCATCAAGATTCTAGTTTAAGATTCACTAATTACACATTTATTTTGTATCTAAAAGTTGGGTCCCACCACTTCATAGTAAAACTTATTGTATCATAGTGTTATGGTAAATAAATGTTTGCGCAAATCTGGTATTCGTACTTATTTTTCGGGGTGTTTATATCTCCCACGTTGAGGTGTTCATAGTCGATGTACTTGGTGTTCATACCTGTAGATCGAAAATTCCGCGTGGACCATCCAAGATTTCAAGTTCTGATGAATGATTATGTTGACCGTCCGCTCTAACTTGAATGTTCATACAATGTAGTATTACATTGGGATGTTCGTACCTAAGATGATATACAGACGGAGGGCATTTAAGGGGGATTTTTCTTAGCGGACAGTTAGCATACCTCTTTAATAAATTAAACCTTCAATTTTTTAATCTTAAAAAGTACTTCAATTTCGTTGAAAAAAAAAAAAAAGTACTCCAATGCCATCGAAGTGAGCAGTTGACTTCTTTGAACACATCATCCTTGATTTGTTTTTACAGAAAAATGGATCACCCATGTATCCTACCAGTGCAAGTATGCAACAAATGGAAGGTGAAGAATTATATATATTCTTTCAGTAATTACATTTGTCAAATTAAAGATGAGGCTGCAATTGCGAGAGAGCTCTGATAGAACAGGCTGCGTTCTTATTTTCATCAGATTATTTTATTCTTTTTACGGAGAATACTCAGAATAGAATTGTCAGTCGTCTCATGACGATAAGTTGTTAATTACAAGAGGGCTTATTTTTTAGGGAAACTTCATGTGTCCACTGAGTTCGACCATCCATATGTCCATCGTTGAATTTTAGCTTACGTGGTTAGTACACATCATATGGTTGCCAGATACGTTGGTCCTTAGCTTGCTCACTCTTTCCCAGAAACGTAATCATGAGATGAATTCTAGACATAAAGTAGGGTGAACATGTGACTACTTTTTATTTTATTTTTTTTTTCTTTGGACTAAAGGGCCGGTAATGTATGAAATATGTGTAAATGACTTAATTATTTTTTAAACCTTTGTTTTAAATCTACAAATTACTTGAAGCTGAAACATAAATCAAGATTACTAATAATTTTTTTTGTTAAATTGACAAATGTTAAATTAATGTAACATTTGTTCACTGTAATGTGATACGGCCCAATTAGATTGGGTCCAAATTGGCAAACAAGGCCCATAAACTCATGATCAATTATTAGACTTGAAACATGCTTGCAACACAGATGACCACACAGATAGCGTTACAGATAACTTTGCTAGATCATGTATAGGACTATAAATAGGGCTGAAATCTAGGACATAAGGGCTGGATTCTGGTTCTACTTTTCCCCAACATTCTCTCTCTGTCCTGTTCCACTAAATGCATACTTGATTCTGGGCCCAGGCTCATTATTTGGTGCTTTCGCTTCTGATTCGATACTTACGTTTTTCCTCGGAAGCTGCACCGAAGATTCCCTCAAAATTCGGTATGGCATCCGGAGAAAACGGAGTACCTCCCTCAACTGAAGTTTCTGTAGAACTGTCACTGAACAACACGTCTCAATCTCATCCACCGGGGTTTACACCTCCTTACCAGAACCCGCATGCGAATGTACCAACAAATGGAATGGCGACACCACCCGCAATTCCTCCACAAATCCCAGTTCCACCCATCCGAGCTTCTCCTATCCCACCGCATCTACCTCCACGCGGTGTGCGATTTGTAACACCTCCTCCTCATCACTCCCCACTTCATCCATCAGTGCAGCTGCGAGCAACATCTCTTCCCCCTCCCCCCCCCCCCTTACACTTCCTATGCGCATCCTCCTCCCCAATATGCATCGTACCCGCCTCCTCCCTATGCTTCTCATGCACCTCCCCTCCACTTTGCCTCGGCTCCACCATACTTCGCGGCTCGGCAACCGGAGGTTTATTCCTATTATCCCGCAACAAGCATGCCTACAGCAGCCGCACCAGAACCACAATTCCAAGCAGATGCATTTACTGACGTGCGTCGAAACTTATACGCGGAGGGATATTTTAACACACCATATGCCACAACTTCGGGGATTTCTCACCCACCTCGAATGCCGGGAGCAGTTGGTGGACCATTAGCTCCGAGTTTATACCTTATCACTATCCCAAACCATGCAGAACTCCCATATATAGGTACGTTTGGGTCATCCCGATCAAAGTACTCAGATCCAAGGTCATTCATGCATAATTTCACCGAGAAGTTGCATTTGTTTGGTTATGATGACGCGGTGATGTGCCGATTGTTCCCAACATGTCTGGAGAGTTCGCCATTTGACTGGTACGCCGGACTGCCTACGGGATCTATTACTCATTTCGCACAGCTCTCCAAATTGTACCTTTCGCGCTTTGGGTTGGTTAAAAAAATAGAAGTTACATGTGATAGTCTGTTATTGTTGCGGCAAGAAACAGACGAACCAACCCGGGACTTCCTCGATCGTTTTGTAGACGCCTCCAGGAAAGTCACCGATTTTGATGAGAAGACAGCCCTACTCGCTGTCCGACAAGGTTTGAAACACGGACAACTTCGGTTCCTAGCACACCAGAACCGTTTTGTCACTTTACAAGAGTTCGTGGATTTTACTTCGGCATATTGCAAAGGAGAAGAGGACGCGAGGGATTTCCATGAATTCGAGGAAGACAGAGGGATGAGTTCTGGTGGTTCGGGTAGTGGGGGAAGACCACCCAAACAAGTTCGGCAGCAGGAACCTACCAGACCTCCCAGGCCGGCACCGTACCGACCTATGGGGGAACGGAGGCAGCAAGCGTACAATACCTATCATACCTTATCCAAGCCTCCGGAAGAAATTTTTAGGGAACTCCGTGAAGAAGGAGTGTTGAGATTCCCTCGGCGTCTCGAGACGTATGAGGTAAAGAACGAAAGAATGTATTGTGAATTTCACAATAGTAGGGGACATGATACAAAAGACTATAATGCTCTGAAAGACAAGTTGGAAAGACTGGCTCGGGATAGAGACGTCAAGGCGTTTGTGGAAAAGTACGTTACCAACCACGCTACTAACCGTAGTAATTACGGTGATGGCGGTAGACGTAACAATTTTCGGGGTGGTTTTAGAGAAAACCGAGAGCAGTGGAGAAGGAACGATGAGGGACAACGTGGTCCCTCCTCTCCACCAAGGGCTGGTTCTGAGACACAACCAAAACCTGTTGCAATGGCACATGAAGGCGAACAGATAATCAATGTAATATCCGGCGGAATTGCCTCTGGAGGTGATACTGAACGGAAATGAAGAAGGTACATATACCATACCGAGAGAGCCCAGTGTTTTAAGATAGAAAAGAAATTTGATGGAGTAGATACACCCATTACCTTTACAGCAGAGGATTACGGTGATGTTCGTGTGCCTCATGATGATGCGGTAGTACTGTCCTTAAGAATGAATATACCCGAAAGCATGTCATATCAGCGCGTGAAACGTGTCATGGTAGACACTGGGAGCTCGGCAGAGATACTATACAAAGATGCATTTGATCGAATGGGCATTCCATCTTCTCTCTTAAAACCTATTCGTACTCCCTTGACCGGGTTTGCAGGAGAAACTCTGTACTCCTTGGGTACGATAGTTTTGGAAGTTCAGTCCGGCCATGTCCCGCAAGTTGTAGTGGCACCTTTAACCTTTTTGGTAGTGGATGCACCATCGGGTTATAATGCCATCATTGGAAGAAAGGCTTTGAACAAATTGGGAGCGATAGTTTCTACCCCTCATCTAATAATGAAATTCCCGACAGAGGCAGGCATCGGTTTTGAGAAGGGTGATCAGAGAGTAGCCCGAGATTGTTATGCTGTAAATTTACAAAAAGTACCGGTAGTCAACAACATTGAAAGGGAATGGTTGGGACCACAGCTGCGGGACGAAACACAACCAGTGGCGGAGCCTGCCGAGGAGACTGAGGAATTCGAAGTTGGTCCCAATCGTACTCTCAAAGTAGGAGGTCGGCTTTCACAAGAAGAGAAGCAAGTATTGCAAATGTGCCTGAAAGAACACGTAGATGTTTTCGCTTGGTCAGCAGATAAGATGCCAGGTTTACCGAGGCATGTGGCTGAGCATTGGTTGAAGGTGGAAAGTCGGTTCCGTCCAGTACATCAGAAGAAGAGAAAGCTGGGGACAGACCGTCAAGCTGCAATTAAGGCCGAGGTTGAAAAGTTGTTGAATGCGGGGTTTATTAGGGAAGTTCAATGCCCACCGTGGTTAGCAAACATAGTATTGGTGAAAAAGGCTAACGGATCGTGGCGGATGTGCATAGATTATACAGACCTGAATAAAGCATGCCCGAAGGACCCATTTCCTCTCCCGAGCATTGATAGCTTGGTGGATTCTACCGCAGGATTTCGAATGCTCAGCTTCATGGATGCTTATTCCGGTTACAACCAGATAAAGATGGCCGAAGCCGATGAGGAGAAAACAACATTTGTTACAGATCAAGGGATATATTGTTACAAAGTCATGCCGTTCGGTTTGAAGAATGCAGGGGCTACTTTTCAACGAATGGTGAATACAGTATTCTCTAAGCAGATAGGCCGAAACATGGAGGCGTATGTTGACGACATGGTGGTGAAAAGTTTAACATTTGCCGAACATGTGGCTGACCTTTCTGAGGCATTTACAGTCATGCGATCCGTTAATATGAAGTTAAACCCGACGAAGAGTTTCTTTGGTCTTTCAGGAGGGAAATTCCTCGGATTTATGGTATCCGAACGGGGAATCGAAATTCACCCTTCGAAGTGTCGGGCTATCCTGGATATGCCCTCTCCTACAACTCCCAAAGAAGTACAAGTACTCACGGGTCGCGTGGCCGCCCTTAATCGATTCATTGTAAAATCAGGAGAAGTTTGCTCACCATTCTTCCGAACTTTAAGAAAATCTAAGAACTTTGAATGGACAGACGAATGTGAGTCGGCGTTCCGAAAGCTGAAAAAAATATTTGACTAATCCTCCTGTGATAAGTCGACCTCTGGCTGGAGAAACCTTGTTGGTATACTTGGCGTTCTCCGAACAAGCAGTTGGTGCAGTCTTGGTTAGAGAGGAAGATCTAACCCAGAAACCCATCTATTTTGTATCTAGAATTCTTCGGGATGCAGAAACCTGATACCCATCTTTGGACAAGCTGGCGTACGCCCTAATCATAGCGGCCAGGAAGCTTCGACCATACTTTCAAACTCACAAAATAAGGGTGATGACCAAAGAACCTTTGAAGAAGGTGTTGGGACAGTTTGATGTTTCGGGTCGATTGTTGAAATGGGCGTTGGAATTGTCAGAATTTGATATCTCATATCACCAGAGGTCGGCCTTGAAGTCGCAAGTTCTAGCAGATTTTGTTGTAGAATCTGCAGTCCCTATTCCCACGAAGACTAAGGATGACTGGTGGTCAGTTTATGTTGACGGAGCGTCATCGTTTAAAGGTTCGGGTATTGGTGTCACCATGGTCGGTCCGAAAGGCGAAACTCTGAATTACGCGATACAGTTACTTTTCGTGGCATCCAATAATGTGGCAGAACATGAGGCATTGCTGGCTGGATTGAGGATAGCCCGAAGCGTTGGGGCAAGAAAAGTTGTACTTTACAGCGACTCTCAATTAGCAGTTAATCAGATTTCTGGGGTTTTCGAGGTGAGAGATCCTAAGCTCGCTAAATGCCTGGAGGAATTACGAAGTGAAAGTGCGGGTTTTGATGATGTCGAGATTACTCACATATCACGTACTCTCAACCAAAAGGCTGATGCTCTATCTAAGCTGGCGGCAGGAGGTGACTTGGATAAAGATAGACCAGTGGTGGTATTGGAGGTGCCTCAGCCGAGTGTAAATGTAGAGTATATTGAGCAATATCATATCTTTCAAGGAAATGAATGGTATTTGCCGATATGGGATTTCATCAAAGACGGGGTTCTTCCCGAAGATGATAAAGAAGCTAAACGAATTAAGCGCATTGCACCGAGATACGCTATCATGGAGGAAAACTTATACCACCGAGGGTATGTTATACCCTGGCAGAAGTGCATCACTTCTGTTGTAGCCGAAGTTGTTATGAAAGAAGTTCACGAAGGAGCATGCGACAGTCACCAAGGAGCGAAAACTCTCGCACATCATATCCTCAGAGCGGGTTATTTTTGGCCCACCGTCTTTCGTGATGCCAAACAGTGGGTACAAAGGTGCGAGAAATGTCAATTCTTTAGCAAACAGACACACGTACCTGCAGCTACGATGAAAAGTTTATCCAGTCCCTGGCCTTTTGATAGGTGGGGTATTGATCTTGTGGGACCATTTCCTCCTGGTAAAGGTCAGGTGCGATTTCTAGTTGTGGCTATAGATTATTTTTCGAAATGGGTGGAAGCTCAGCCTTTGGTCACGGTGACGGCAAAAAAGATGACTGAATTTTTGCAACGGAATATCCTCTGTCGGTATGGAATTCCATCTATCATTGTATCTGACAATGGGCCCCAGTTTATGGCTCGGGAGTTTCAAGAGTGGTGCGCCGAGAGAGGCATACTTAATAAATTTGTATCCGTAGCTCATCCTCAGAGTAACGGACAAGTGGAGGTTACCAATCGAACGATAGTTGAAGGAATTAAGAAAAAACTTGAAGGAGCTCAAGGTAATTGGCCGATGTTTCTAGATGAGGTTTTATGGGCTTATCGGGCTACCCCTCGAACGGCTACTGGGCGATCGCCATACGAAATGACCTTTGGAATGGAAGCTGTCACACCAGTTGAATTGCTAGTCTCATCCCCGAGAGTGCAGTGTCATGAACTTGCTAGAAATAGGGAGGGTAAGCTTTTGGCGTTAGAAGCAATTGAGGAGTTACGAGAGGAGGCTCGGCTTCGTAATGCTGATTTTCAGAGACAAGTGAAGAAGGCTTTTGATAAAAGAGTTGCCCCTAGGCATTTTCAGCCAGGCGACTTGGTGTTGCGTAGAATTGAGGCCACGGGCAAGAAGGTCGGCAAGCTGGACCCTATGTGGGAAGGTCCCTTTGAAGTGGTCCGTAGCTATGAAGGTCGGGCATACAAGTTGAAAACCGTGGATGGAACAGAAGTGCCCCGAAGCTGGAACGCTGAACATCTCCGAAAGTTTTATGCTTAGGTAATTCACTTCTTTCCTTCTCCTTGTTCACATTACCCTTGTACATTCCTTATTCAATATACTTTACTTTTCATTAAAATATACTAACATTTTCGTTTGTTTGCAACTTATTCTCTCCAAGCTACGGAGGTCGTTGGTCTAGGCCGAGCGCCATCGTTTCACCGAAGTCATTTCTATAGTTGTGTTTCTAATAAGGCATTAGTTTTGTTTCATAGAAGCCACGAAAGGGGACGTAAGGTAGAAAAGTATGATGTAATCAAAAGGGTTAGATGAGGAAGTTGTAATGATTCATACTTTAATACAAATGTTATCATTTTATGGAAATATTGTTTCTATCTTTTATGTACTTTATATTCGCTTTATCATTTGAAATAAATAAAAACTGATAGATATCGGAAAACACTAGAGGGAAGAAATAATGTGAATTAGTTAGAATACAAGTTTGTATCACATTAGTAACAACACAGTTTCAGAGTGGCCAAGCAACATCTACAGTTTACATTACATTCCAAACAACAACACAAATTTACTCAACTCCTCCAGTTTGCTCTCCTCCTTCGGCTTGACCTCCTCCTGCGGTGTGACTGCTCTCGGTTTCTCCTCCTCCTTCGGTGTTATCTCCCTCAAAGTTTTGCTTCGGTGTAGTACCCACAAGAAATTGATTCGTATCAAAATCATCAAAACGTTCGGGCGTTTTTTCTTCGGGCAGCATATCTTCTGGCCAATCACCGTCAGACCAAGCATAACGCGGTTTTGTCTGGGCCAAAGTAGCGGGGTCAGGACACACCTTCGGAGTCTGAGCTACACTGCCTTCGGGGGCAAGCAGCTCATCATCTTCTTCTCTCCATATGTAGCCTATCATGCTAGGAGGATCGGCATTCTCTGGAGGGTAGATCTGAAATTCCTCAGCTTTGAAAGGGTAGTGGTTAGAAACAGCCTTAAGAACATCTATTAAGTTTTTCTGAAAAACCGGGGCTACTCTAATCAAAGCAGCTGTGTCAAAAGAAGCAGATGTTAAGAATTTTCGAATAACTAAATTCTTAGCATCTTCAATTCTTTCGGGCACACGCTCTAATTGCTCCTTGCCTTGGCCCAACTCAGATTCTAGCGCTCTTCGGGTCGTTTCATGCGCCTCTTTCTCTTCCTTCAGCTGAATTTCTAATCTACTCAGCTTCTGTGAGAGTGAATCTACGGTTTTTTCCTCCTTAGCTCTCAGGAGCTCAAACTCGGCTTTCTCCTTTTCTAACACCAACCTTTTTTGATCAATTTCGGCCCGCTCTGCTTCGAGTGTCTCCTTCTCCACCTTAAGCTTGTAAGCCAGGAGATCCCTTTGGTGCTTCCAATCCTTCTTTATCTGGGCAGGCACTTCTCCTCTAAGGATGGAATCCATCCTCTCATTACGGGTCTTCAACTCCGTAATTTGAAAAGCTGCCTCCATCAAATCTGTAATTGCTCTACTAAGAATTATATCAGATCCTTCTTCGCTCATCTGTCTCTTCATGAACTCGGGACGAGCGTGCTCAACAAAAGCATTACAGTATTCGGAGAAGTCGATAGGAGGATCCCCGATAGAACCACTTACGGCAGATTTTCCTTTTTTGCCCTTCATTTCGACAGTAAAAGGGACTTCTCGGGGCATGGCTTTCTTTTTCAAATTTAGTTCCTCGGTGTAATCATCACTACTCCGAGGATTCCATTGATGAGCTGGTTTCTTTTTCGGAGGTTCGGTTGTTCTGGAAGGTTTGGAGGACTTCGATAGAGCTGGTTCTTTGCCTTTGGTTTCGGAGTTGATGGAAACTACAGGAGGAAGAGGAGGAAGGGAGTCTATTGGATTGACAGAAAGAGGGGCAACCGCGGCTTCTGCCGCAGCCGAGGATATTGTGAGAGTAACTTCGGGGTCAGCTCGGGGTGCCGAGGGTTCAGAGGTGGTAATTAAAGAAATTTTTACTTTCTTAGAAAGAGGCTCTGAGACCTTTTCCCCCGCGGTCTCCCTTTCTCTTTTTTGAGAAGCCGGATCAATGTGCGTGTGTTCCTCGGGAATAGGAGTCCCTTGATGAGTCCCCCTTTCGGTGGCAGAAGCCGCGGCTTTCTTCGCCTTAACAGCCTGGCGTCTCTTCCTGTTGTCCTCCGCCAGGATTTCTGCTAAGGAGGGACCCAGCTTCGCACTAGCTTCGGTTCCGGTGAATGAAAGCAGAATTTTTTCTTTCTGACCCATCTCTACAAATAACAAGGTTCAACAATTAATATATGATATTGTCAATAATTATATAAGCTGTTTTAAAAAAAAAAATGTATTTTCGTTAGAAGGTTAACAACCAGTTAGCTTAAAAATCTTAGCAGCTTTCGTCCTGTCCTCCATGGTCAGCTCTTCTCGCCGAGGTAACTCAATTTCGGTCTTTCATTTTACTCTAATTCCTTGGTTGGTAAGTTCGGTGAACCAGTGTTGATGAGGAGTGAGAAAGAAAAATCCTCGGTTCCATTTATCTAATTTGGTTATCCCCTCAAATGGCCCATTCTTATGTCTCCTTCGGACAGAAATCCAACCTTTATTTGCGTAAAAGGTGAAGTAAAAAAGGAACAGGTCTAGGGTGGGGGCCTTTATAGGGTCTCCTTCAAATATGTCGGAGTTTCGGAGGAAATATTCAAAGGAGTTAATTTGACACCAAGCAGTCGCGGTTAGTTGGGAGGGAGCCACATCCAAGGTAGTCAAAATAGTTTTAACAAACTCGGTTAGGGGAAATCGGATACCGTAATGAGCTGACTTCCAATAAAAGGCCATACCCTTAGAATGATCGAAAGGATAATCGTTAAGTTCGGGTATCGTAAAAATAGGAGGTTTCGAGGGATAGATAAGATGACCAAATCGCTCATAATGTTTTTGAATAAGGCAGTTCTCGTCCATCCTTACCGCCTTAACAAGATCCAGGTTAATAGAAACCATCTTGGTTTGTTTATCGGCTACTGAGTGATCAAACAAGCCTTGTTGTTCCATAAGGTGTATCGGTTTTGGCTCTGATTTCCCCCGACCCCTTTTTGGTTTATTCGTCTCCTCGGCCGAAGGAGAAACTTCATCGTCAGAACTCGAATCCTCGGAATCAGAACTCGAATCTGATGTATCCGAATGATCTTCTTGTATCGGCTTTTTCCCTTGCCGTTTATCGAGATCGAGTTGAGGATTGGTGCTAGTTCCGGCTTCGGGTTCTCGAGAGTGAGAAGGAGAAACATCCCCTTCGGTCTCTGATCCGCTGTCTTTTGACTTGGTTTGAGACATGTTATCTACATTAGCCGGGGAAGAGTAAATTACATCATGCCAATCAATGTTTAAGCTAATAGTGGGGGAGGGAGTAGAAGTAGATGATATCTTTGATCCCGAAGAATTTTTGTATGAAGTTTTAGGTATATCTGACCCCGAGGAGTCAGGAGGACCTGTAATACTTGGTTCACTCTCGGGATCATACAAACTATCTTCGGGGTCAGAGGCTGGACTACTGGATTGGTATGAGGATCCTGCATTACTACTTCCGGACCTCTCCATATTTAGGCAAACTATCAAAATAAAGAATTATCTGTTGTCAAATTCGGGTAAAGAGGGAAACCGAGGTAGCTCATTTTTGAAAAAAATAAATTTGACGGGTAAAGTGTGTGCTCAGTAAGCAATACCAGACTTTAGTGTTTAAACTCGCTTTGTATAATTTTGGCTAAAACCAAATCTTTTCGCATATCGATTCAAGTATCACATTAAAAATGATAATAAGTAACAAAGAAAGCAGACAATTTGTAAAATACCAAGGCGAAGATTCAATGCTGCGATCGGAGAAAAGGGAGTTCAGTCTTGAGAAGCTCTGCACCCTTAACAATGGTGGTACTGCACAAATAACTGTTCAAACGAAAATTTACACAAATTAACAAAAAAGTACTTTACTAGGCCAACAATGGCAGATTAACTCAAACAATTTTCGAATTGTTACTAACCGTTTGTGAAAGAGACAGGGGGAGTTCAAACACCGTTATGATCACCGGAATAGGAGGTGCATACGTGTTGCTGCGGCGGCAACAATGGCAATGGCAATGGCGAAAAAGCACCAGAGGGAAGAAAGGAAGCAGAAGAGAAAATAGGCTAAAAGAATAGATTGAGTGCGAAAGTGAAAGAAGAAGAAGAAAGGGAAGAGAATAGAGGTATATATACTGCTCGGAAGGTAAAACGCGCAAAGACGGAAAGGCAAAAGGCAGGAAATTCGAAGCGTCGTGAGACGATGTACACGTGTTAAGTCGAAGGTTGAGACCGAGGATCGAAACCGAGAGTTGAAACCGAGGGCTGCAACCGAGAGTTGAGATCGAGGGCTGAACCGAGAGTTGAAACCGAGGGCTGCAACCGAGAGTTAAAACTGAGGGCTGCAACCGAGAGTTGAGATCGATGGCTAAAACCGAGAGTTGAGATCGGGAGCTAAAATCGAAGGCTAAAACCGAGGGCTTGGTGAATAAGGACTTCTGTAGCCATGATAACTACAGAAGTCCGAGGGCTAATGATACGGCCCAATTAGATTGGGCCCAAATTGGCAAACAAGGCCCATAAACTCATGATCAATTATTAGACTTGAAACATGCTTGCAACACAGATGACCACACAGATAGCGTTACAGATAACTTTGCTAGATTATGTATAGGACTATAAATAGGGCTGAAATCTAGGACATAAGGGCTGGATTCTGGTTCTACTTTTCCCCAACATTCTCTCTCTGTCCTGTTCCACTAAATGCATACTTGATTCTGGGCCCAGGCTCATTATAATGTAACAACTGTCAAATATGGAGTAACATTTATTAAAAATGTTATCCATTTTTTTTAGATGTGCATTAAAAGATTTTTTTGGGTAACTCATTTTCCATTACTTGTTACGGATATGCATAGAATAGTTACATTCAAAGGTTCATTCATTACTTGGCTCTTAGTGGTTTTCTTTTTTCAGTTCTCATTTGCCATTACTTGTTACATTCAAAAGTTCAAGCGTTACGGATAGTCATAGGAAGTGTTACATTCAAAAGTGATGTTGTTACTATGCTCTTATTTCTTTTTTTTCCCGATGTGCATGAGATACTTGTTACTTATAGTTTCAAAAAGAGTTACATTCAAAAGTTCATTCGTTACGAGTTTTCAAAGAAGTGTTACATTCAAAACATCAGTTGTTACTATGCTCTTTTTTTTAATTTTTTTTCCTTATGTCCACGAAATACTTGTTACGAATGGTTGTAAGAAAAGTTACATTCAAAAGTTCATTCGTTACAGATATTCAAACTAGTGTTACATTCAACATATCTGTTGTTACTATTTACAATTATTTTGTCTATTTTTTTTTCTTATGTGCATTAAATTACTTGTTACGAATATTTCTAAGAAGAGTTACATTCAAATTTTCATTAGTTATGCATACTTAAAGAAGTGTTACATTCAAAAGACCACTTGTTACTTTGCTCTTCCTTTTTACATATTTTTTTTTCAGATGTGCATGAAATACTTGTTAGGAATAGTTCTAAGAAGAGTTACATTGAACACTTTTAATGCACTGAACAATTGGGAGAACCTCCCTATTTTGTTCTGGTACCAAATTCTATTAAATGGAGGGATATAGGAGCGGGCGGGATGAACAATTAAAAAAAAATAAATCTTTTTGTAAATTAGATTGGATATAAAAAAAAAATTATTGTCAAATCAACTGCTTTACCAATATTTATATCATGATGTCAATAGGGGTGCAATAGCGTGTAAACGTGGCTTTCGTTGCCATGTCACACATACTCAAATCCAACTAAGATGCGCATGTTGTATTTGTGGATCGATGGATCATTGTGTTGTGGACACTAGGTACTCCCCTATTTTTTAATAACAAGGACAAAATTGGGAAATTTAAAAAAAAAAAAAATTCTGTCTGCTTCCCCATAGGCCTAGACCGCTTTCCAGAAAGTGACCTGATACTAGGTCGTTTTTTGAAGAAGCGGCCCAGACCGCTTTCTGAAAAAACTTTTTTTACTAGTTGTCAACATAAGATCTACCCATAGCGACCCCGCGAAGCCTCATATACTACCACTTCAGTTCGAGTCCTCCCGTGTCCAGCGCCACCAGCCCACTACCATGTCTTCCATAGGTCTGCTGCTATTTTTTGCCATCCCGCCTCTCTTCTCGTACTGTAAGTTTTTTCTTGAGCATTTTCGTCTTTTGTCTCTTCATCTTTCGTCTCTTTATCGTGGTTACAAGCTGAAAATGAAAATCAAGAACCCTTTCTCCAAGTTGCACAAGCTCCTTCAATCTTTGATGCTATTGTCGACAAAGAGCAATGCTTACAGGCCAATGGAAGCTTATGTTTTCGATAATGGTGGCGCACATACAACCGGAGCAAATGAAGAACTAATTCAAACTAAACTACAAAAGCATAGTTGTATTTTGCTTTTGATTTTATGATATGGTTTTCATTAGGAGTGATTAGTCTTTGAATTAAAATGATGTAATTTAAGAGGATTCAGCTTTCTAATGTTTGTTGCCTACAGGCTAATGGAAGTTCAAAAAAAACATAAGATCTAATTTTTTACTTATTTAATTAAGATTTATAAAATTTTTTATTTTAAGAAAGAGGAGGGATCCATTGACAATGGTTATATTAACAATATTGACAATGAGCCTTTTAAAAAAATTATAAAAATTCATAAAAAATCTTAAAAATGAAAAAAGTTTTATAGATGCATTACTTAACTTACATATTGATGATATTGTAAGTTTCAATCAATTTGAATATCATTTGATCAGTTTTTAAGATTTTTTTGCGACTTTTTATGAATTTTTAAAAAAATATCATTGTCAAGATTGTTAAAATAACCATTGTCAATGGAGTGTGGCTCAAGTTCACCTCAATTTTTTTAAATAAGCCTCGAAAAACATAAATTCACGAGTTTAGGCCCTGTAACACACATTTTTCATATTTAGAACGGACGCTACCGTCCCAGTTGGATGCTACGGAACCCCAGCTTCCCATCTCCAATGCTGAACGTCACGGTACCCTGATGTCCGGAGCTGGACGCCAAGGTACCTCAGCGTCCCCCTTTAAATTTGGAAATTTTGTCACAATGTCCTATTATCTTGGTTGCATTTGCAGCAAATAATAAATAAGTCTTTTGTTAATGCAATGCGCATCATTGTTTCTCATGTTCCTATCTTTTAGATATGCTATTAGACTCTGGCAGACAAGAGCCACGTGCTCTCCATCTTTTGGAGTTGCATGATAGAGTACAAAAACTAATCAGAATGCGGATTTCCAAGGATTTCCAAGTGGGACGCTATGGTACCTTGGCGTCCAGCCCGAGACGCCAGGGTACCGTGGCGTCCAGCATTGGGGATGGGACGCTGGGGTTCCGTAGCATCTAACTGGGATGCTAGTATCCGTTTTAAATATAAAAAATGTGTGTTACAGAGTCGAAACTCGTAAATTTGTGTTTTTCGAGGCTTATTTATAAAAAAGAGGTCAAGTTCAAGTCACTTAACTTGAGTGTGGCTCAAGTTCTCTACCAGTAACTTGAGTGTGGCTCAAGTTCAAGTCACATAATATAAATGGGCCGTTTATGCAGAATATGCGAAAATAAATCCATATAGTGTATCTGCTTCAGCTCGGACCATGTGGTTAAGGACCCGTATAGCATTAAGAAAAAGGGAAAAAAAAATATATGAAAGAATCAATTTGTATTATTATGCCCCAACATTTACATCTTACAAGTAGCAACATATCTGATCCCCCAAGTTCTATCACTGACTGATTCTAACAATTTTGCATTTATGCTAATTACAAATTCGTGACAATTTCCATCATACATTTGATATTTCTTTATTTACTGATTTCACTTCAAGAGAATTGTAGAAAGAGAGGAAAAGCAGAGTGCCTGCCAATATGAATACTTCAATGAGATGGTCGGCTTATTCACTGGGTACCCCCAAAAATGGCTTGAATGTCATAAGCAGCCCTACGAACACCACCGCGTTCAAAATAAAGAACACCATATGATCACCTGCATATCAGTCAGAAAGTATTAGTAATTAAATTTTGTTTCATATTTCCAATTTTATTTGCCTTCTCGGTCAACATCTGCGCCACTCCAGCTCAAAGTTGTTCGTCAAGGACTTTTTCTCCATTACATTTCAAATTTTTATTTCCAGGAATAATGTACTTTGAAATCAATAATAACAAATTAACAATTAATTAACATGAAAATAGTAAATATATAAGAAAACTGATAAAGCATATGAACCTGGAAAGAAGGAAGCATGCTGACGCTTTTGCGCCCAGGAGAATCTGCATGTATTTTGTTGCATAGTTAAGAAAGTATGTACTTATAATAACAGTAACAGTTCTTCATTTCTAAAAATGCTCAAGGCTTCTCATTATCTGAATCACTATATCACTATACAACTGAAATTTGTGTATTTTAGTGTGCAATACATCTTGCATTCATGTATTCTGTTGCATAGATTAAGTTTGCAACTCGAAATTCGAAGATGCGCTTTTCTGTTTAAATATTTATCATAAGAAAAAAAATGCAATGTAGGGGTGATTGTGGTTACTCATATAATACCTCCAGCAGCTGGGGCAATTGCTTTGAAGAACGACATGCCAGTCATAGAAATCCCATTCGCCGAACCCCTTTGTTCTTGTGGCTGTCTCATAAATAAATGACTTTAGTTCAATCAAATGCAAAAGTAAAAAAAAATAAAAAAATAAAATGCTTTATTTCAGAAGTACCACTGCATTGTTTTGTATGATAAACGTGCCGGTGATTATCGTCACCTGATTTGTTCAAAGTTCAAAAGTCAGTATAGCAAAATCAAATAGCTTCAATTATAAACTAATAAAGGAACATTTTTTGATCTAGTACACTTTGTCAGTATCACACATTCCATAGCTTTAATTTCTCAATGCATACAAATATTGGAGACTGACAATCCTTGGGTATTATAAAAAACAAAGGGCATAAATACATGCAACTCATTGTATCGGCTGTATGATAGGCTGATTTCTGTATTATACAAAGGTTTACATGATATTGGCATGTAATCTAGGAATATAAAATAAAAAGCAAAATTCCTGTAAAAAGGGACTAACAGAGAGTAAATTTTTCAGCACAGATGCACAGTTGACAGCAATAGCAAGAACAGGTCCCGATAGGTATGTCATGAAGGGATACCCAAAGAGCAATGGAATAGTTATTACCTGAGAAAAGATAATTGTATGTTTGATAAATCATGAAATAGAAAGAAGCACACAGAAAGAAGCTAATAAATTTTGAGTAAGAACAATATTTACCGCACAAATGCGTGCCGGAATGATGGGTCCCATGAGTTTCTCTAACCGAGGGTAAATAAATAGCTGGTATACCAGAACACTAGAACCTACGGAATAAAGCAAATTACAAATTAGAATATATTATAAAACATCATTTGGTTGTACCACGTCAAATGCTGGTATAATTGATACAGCACACGTTACAGAAATGCAATAGATCAAGTTCACCATTCAGTTATAGTTACTGTATTACTCTCTGACAGTTGTTTTACCACCATAATTGTAAATTTGTAATTATAAGGTATACATCTTTTCTTTTTTTTCTTAGGTCCTCCTTATATTAGAGGCTGGGCCTGCGTTCACAAGGTTTTGAAACGGCGACCTTAACAGTAGCGGCGGCGTCACTGTCACCTTTTGAAGTCCACAAGTTGCTATTTTACTTCTGATTTTTTTCTTTTATTTTCTTTTGTTTTTTTTTTAGTCTCAAATGTCCAATGACTTCATTGGTTAATTTTAATTGCATAGCATCCTGCTTTATGCGCATTACCAGTGCAGAAAACAGTATGAGAAGTACCTGATATTGCAAGGACTTGGCCAACATCTTCAGATGAGAAACTCAAACCACCGTATCTTCGGTCACTTTCAGCCCATAAGGAGAATATCTGCCGTAGTCTCATCGACATTGCATTATATATAAGATACATTATAAAGATCAATATTGCATTATGAGTTATGACATACCAAGGGAAGAATGTATATATATCACCTCAGAATAAGCCATGTTATGAAGAGAGAACACACAATAGACAATTATTGCTGACATGAGTGGCCAGTTCTTTAATAAACTCATCTTGGGTGCTGAGGCATCGGTTTCTTTTATGCGACCTTCTTTGTCCGGTGAAGCCTCCATGGCTTCCACTTTCGCGTCAGTTCTATGATTGTGTAATGTCTCCTGGAATAGAAATATTTTTGTGATCAATTTACAATTTTCCTTATCCCAAAAATTGTAGAGAATAAAGCATTACAGGGTAGTTTTGCTTTGTGCCCCAGTAAATGTCAAAGTAACTTATTATATATCCGTATAAAAAGAGAAATATATTATGCAGAAAAATGTTCAATTGATGATCCTCTGTTAGACGCTCCATGTTATAATATAACATATAAGATACTTAAATATCTTCAAAATTACGAATTAGATATCCGATGGTTAATATTATACATGTGAACTAAGTTTACATACCGGGAGCCATATGAAACTTATCAATACAGCAACGGAAAATAGGCTAATCGAAAGACAAGGTAAGAAGTAGGGGAACCTACAATGAGATATTAATCCAAATAGGATAATATTAAAAACGGACACAAATCAAGGAACACTTGATGAATAAATAAGATAATTTTTCTAAAAGGTTTACCTCCCAAAAATGGAATCTTGAGGAAAAATATTTGGATACTTCTCAGCAGGCTGTTAAAAATACTATACTAATTAAGTGTCAATAATCAATAAAAAAGAACTATTGAATGATGTTCACGAAGGTATAAACCTGTGAAAGGTAGCCCCCTACGGCAGGACCAATGATCAAGCCTATCGACCATGCAGAGCTAACCTTAAACAATAGTAAGAATTTCAGTTACAATTAGGAAAACAATGAAGAATATTCAATAAGAAACATGATACAAAATTATATTGTGTATTTACCAGTGATAATCCAAGAGCATGGTGTTCCTTATTACAAACTTCTACCGAATAAGCCTGCAAAAGAAATCAAGTGCGAGTTAATTATATATCCAAAAAAATGTAACTTGAAGATAACTGTTGACAAAAACCACCGTGATTGGTCCAAGTAAGCCGTTAAGAGCACCCAGCAGGAACCTTGTAACTATTGCCATCCAATAATTGACACTCAAACCAAATAAGGTGTTGAATATTATCCTGAAATTTGAAATATGTAATGTTGTATTCACAAAGAAATCCAATTGAAGAATTCTTTCCAATTATATGTGGAAAAGAACGGATGAGTGTTAACTAACACAACTACGACACCGATAACGATAACTGGCTTCCTGCCATGCCGGTCAGCCACAAATCCCCAGATAGTTGAAGTGAGAGCTCTTCCAAACATGAATGAAGCACCTAAGATAGTATATTTTCAAATCCTAATTAAGAAATGAAATCTAACTTCAAAAAAAGTTGATAACAAATACACTTGACAAGTTTTTTCCTTATTAAAAGTTTTGAAGGACTTCTTTTATCTTTTGTCACTTTACTGGGTTTACCCGCGGCCAAACTAAGAACAAAATAATTTATCTTTCACCGATGTTAAACCATTAAAAGATGATCATTAATAATGAAAGTTCAGAATTTAGTTTTCCCCCAATTAGTCTACAGTTACGGTTTCAGGACTTCAAACTTCAGTGACACAAGTCCAATATCTTCTTCCCATTTTGCAATTTTCAATTTTAGATCACTTCAAATGAGAGGAACCGATGGTTTACCAACAAAACCAGCATAAAATCCAATATCTTCTTCTTGTTTTGCAACTTTCAAATCTCTGATCTATTAAGAGCAAAAATTATAACTCAGAAAGTTGCAAGCATATTATTGATAGATAAAAATAAAGAGAGTTTCTGGTTTACATACCAATATTTGTTTGCATACCCATGTTGATTTGCACACCGATGAATTGAATGGTTCGATTTTAGCAGCGGAAAATGTAAAACTGTAAATACTTTCTAATCCTGTTTAGGAAATTAACGTAAAAGAAGGAGACGCAATCAAAACTCATCATCTCGTGATCTTTTGTAGACTAAATCGTGAAACCAATAAATGTAAAGAAGAATTTAAAGAGACCAAATTAAACAGCTTCTCCAGAATTGCTACATTGAATCGGATCACTTATATAATACAGCAATATAAATCCAAGTCCTAATAATATAAGTTCAAAAATCAAAAGTTAAATATAGTGTGCATCTCATCCAAGATAAAATCTAGATGAGATTGCATATATGTATATATATACACAGTCTAATAAATAAGAAAAATAAATTAATCAAGTTCTAAAAATGTACCAATTCAATAGGGTAAGACTATTATACTAACGTAAGCATTTCGGACCGAAATGCTAACGCCTTAAAATTTATGTTATCGTGTTCGAAATCACGATTTATGGTGCTTAATAAATTCTTTGTATAAAAATATTGGGGAATATAAAAATTTTTCATTTTTAGAGTTTTCTAAGTATTTGTTTTGCATTTTTGGAAAAAAATATGTACAAACATCAATATTTTATTAATATTTATGAGCTATTTTCTAAATATCAAAATAAATACTTAAAAACTCTAAAAATGAAATATTTTTGTATTCCCAAACATTTTCATATAAAGAATTTATTGAGCACCATAAATCGTGATTTCAGACACGATACTATAAATTTTGAGGCGTTAGCATTTTGATCTGAAATGCTAACGTTAGTATAATAGTCTAACTCAAATCAATAATAGTCATGCATAATTTTTAAATCGGAACATATAAAATGACGAGAATTGATATGCACCCAATCATATCTTACTAAAACTAAATGATGCAAATTATATACAAATAAAAACTTCAATTGACCCTTAAATCACATAAAACATATAGATTGAGGTTGTTTTAAGTTTGAAGTGATTTAAATTTTGTTTATGTTTTAAATCTATATATAGTTCATTAAGAAAAATAATGTACCACAGAATGAATCAAATGGTTTCAAATTATGATTTGTGAGAAAAACTATAATACACGTATCAGTATCAAGACAGACTGATGAACTATACAACATGATAAAACTTATCCACAATAAAATATAAACAGTTTCTTATCTGAATGATAGTCATAATTAATTCAAAAATAAATTTTATAGAGATATCAAAAGTGATAACAAAATTGATAACAAAATCGTTTATACGAATAACTTGAGTAAAATTACCAAGGAAATTATTGGAAATATAAAGTATGCACCGATCTCAGTATATAAACCAACACAACTTGCAAAATTTTTATTAATATCCAAACATTGCAAGTTGCAACATTCACCAGGTCATCCCAAAGACGGCAACGTACAGTTGTCCACTTGCAATTGTTTAGGAGCCAAATTTCTTTCCTCATTAATTGACAAACTTAAGACAACTATACCCTTTTTCGCTTAATAGGATCGAACCATTCAATTCATCGGTATGCAAATCAAAATGGTATGCAAACAAAAGCCGGTATGCAAACTAGAAAAACTCAAAAATAAATTATTGAATTCAACAGGGGCATGAGAGAAACTACATACCATAAAGTATAAGAAGGGAAAGAGTGATGCTACTGGCAAACCTGGAAGGAAATATAGGCAACTAGAAGCATTACATGAATATTAACACAAGATTTCAAATTTCAAAAAATTTAATTATATTATCTGTCTAACTAATAATTTGCCTTGTCCAGACTATATTATCTGTCTAACCCCTTTTTTCTCAGAATTTTCAAATTTAATTGCTGGATCTCTTATTTAAACAATCTGCCTACCATAAGAAACTGGAATTTTACTATATCATCTTATCATCTTTAACACAAAAGGCAAAATGGAAAGAGAGAACGATACACTATTATACATTAATTAACTAGTACAGATGTACAACTGTTCACTGCATTAAGAAGAAAACATTATATTCAGGACAAACTAATCCAGTAAACAGACAGAATAAGTACTGGTACAGATCGATCGTTACTACCTCAGGTAATAAATTAAGAGCAATTGATTAGAGTTCCCGATGAGCCTGAATGTTTTACATCCCGGCTCATCACACCGCAAAATGTAGCCAATACTCAACCCTGCACAAATTTGTGCGGGATTTATTCACATTCCATTAATATATTCTTAATTCGGAAACATGGATCTTGCGTTTATTAAAAAAACCGTTCATACGTCCATAGACGTACAAATAATATAACAGACACACCCCGAAATGTAACAAGATATATGCATCGTGAAATGTAACAGATGTTCTTAACGTAACATATCCCAAAATTAAAAGAGTGAACCAATTAAGCGTACAAGCAGAGAGCGTGGCGATCCAAACGTAGAGGAATTCCCGGTAGGGGATGATTCCCCTGTTGCGCTCGTTCTTGAGCTGCTGAATGCAGCCGGGGCAGTTGTCGTGGTAGTAAACCGCCTCGTCGTTCTGCAGCAGCCGCACCTCCTCCTCTCCCTCCGCCATTGCTCAGCTAGCAAGCAAGCTAGTTAGCTAGCTAGTTGACTATTCAATGCGAGAAGAGAGGAAGGAGGGAAGGAAGAGAAGTAGCAAACGGTACTTGAGACTGAGAGAATGAAATTGAATACAGAACATTTTTGTCTCTTTCTGCCACTCTTAATTGATATCTAGCCTCCATGCAAAAACTGTCCATAGCTGTTATATTTCGGGATACAGCTGTTACATTTTATATAGTCTATGAATGTATGAACGGTTTTTCAATAGACGCAGGACGTTTTCTCCTCTTAATCCCACTAGATCGATCTCTAGACTCTATTTGGATAAATTAATTGTACAATAATTTTGTTCCTTTCCTTTCCTTGGTGTTTCACGTGTATGTATGTATTGATGTATGAAAATGACATACACCTGTCTGCTTGTCTTGTCTCCCTCCCTGATCCCTAGAGGTGGCAGAACCCAACCCGATCCGACTTGATATTTTTCAGAAAGTCACACTGACCTGACCCGATTCGAGATCAAATTAATAGCAGTCAATACAACTCAAATTAACATGCAATCTAAAAAAAAATTGATATTAAAATTGATCCCACCCAGCCCACCCATCACCCGACCTGACCCAACCCGAGATATTCTAAAAAATCAATTTGACCCGACCCAACCCCGCCCGCCCAATTTGCAAATGAGATCCTCTACCGCACTGCAAAAAATGCAGTGCATTCTCAGCCATGTGATCTGTTGGGAAGCGTGCTAAGTTAAAAAAAAAAAAAAAAAAAAAGCCCCCCTCTATTCTTCAATCGTCGGATTGACGCTGCAAAAATTGCAGTGCGTCAGCAGACTCAGACCCCCCAATTTGCTACCTCTACTTTTTTTTTTTTTGAGGAGAAACCCGTAGGTGATTTGCTACCTCTACTGATCCCTCACTCGGGAGGAGAGACTCTTTTTTTTGTGCGGAGTGGAACAGGGAGGGAGGAAGTGTTAGTTGATTTTGTCGGTCAGCCCGGGAAAGTACGACGGACATAGAGCGGATCCTGCGCGCCTAATATAATTAAGGAATGGGCTCCCAGCTGCTGCCCCAGTTATTTAATTCTCTAACCAACTAATACGGGTTAGGACTCAGAAGGTACAAGATCATATTTTAATTGGAATATAGGGATTGAAAGAGAAGTTTGGGCAAAACTAGATATTAAAACTAACCCAACCCGACCCGATATTTTCCAGAAAGTCAAACTGATCTGATCTGACTGGATCCTAACTCGACATCGGCTCGAGATCAAACAGCATGCAATTCAACTCAACTCAACAAACGATCCAAAAAAATCGATATTAAAACTAACCCAACCTGACCTGTCCATCACCCGACCCGACCCAAGATCTTCTAGAAGGTCAAACCAACCCAAACTCGAACCTGATCCGCCCGCCTGATTTGCCACCTGTAGGCAAAACGGACAACCACCATTGTGTAGTAAAACTATCTCTATCTATTTCATAGTCACTGAGGCTAAGACCCAGTAATAATGACATACATAATCTCTCACTTTGAAGACTTGGTTTTAAGTCCCAGCAAGGGGGGTTAATAGGAGGTTTGCTTACGGACTTTGTTCCAAAAAAAAAAAAATCTATCTATATATAAATTTCTATACCATATTATATATTATAAATTATAAAGTACGTAAAGACTGGTTGTCTCAATTTTTTTTGAGTGTCTTCAAACTTTTTAATCTCTATTATGCTCTTTAAAAAATGCTACAAAATAAATTCTATCGATCCAAGGGTTATAATCTTCTTCAGCTATACGATCTGCTCCCCATTGATTTCGCCCATGAAGTCAGTCCCAATTTTTTTTTTCTCACCTTTCATTGTCGCTCCCTCCTCTATGTCCCAAATTCTTTCCGTCATCTCTGCCACCATCTCATTTGCTCCCCCTCTCTCTAACTTTTGATGGTAATGTGTTTTCGCCAATGTTATCAGAATTGGACCGACTGGTCGGTTTAATAGGATAAAACCAAATCCAGACCTACTTCGAATTGTTCATGTAGGTGAATCAGAAAAACCCAATGAAACCTGGGTGAATTGACCGTTTTCGACTGATTCTTCAAGAAGAATCGGTTTGTTCTTATGTGAGTATTGCAAATTTAATAAGGAGGGGAGAGAATGACTTTGTGACAGGCTTGAAAAGGCTATAGCCGATTTTAGATCCCCTAGCATATAGTACGGTGCCATGCATCCCATGGACCATTTGATCTCCTTGAGATTCGTGCAGGCTCAAATATCAAAGCAATCCAACAGCCCATCTATCAATTTTTGTTATTCAAGACCAGCGTGACATAATGACACTCAACATAATTTGATTTGAGTATTCCCTAGCGTCCATAAAGATTCTATCCCTAACGTTTATAGGTTACAATTTTGAGATAAGAGTTACAAATTTAATTATCAGTTACAAAATTTATGCATCGATGGACGTATGGACGTGTGGACGCAAGATGTTTCTCATTTTTTATCAAAAAAAAGATGCTTGCAAATAAACCCTGAATCTTATAAAATTTTTAAAACATGAATTGCGTATTGATATCAACTATAATCAAGGTTCAACAATAGCATACAAAAAAAGTTATATTTATCAGAAAAGTCATTTCCAATTCACCGAATTAGTTCTCCAGCAGTAAATTGAGTGTGGCTCAATTCTTTTTTTTTTTAAAGAAGATTTTTTTTTTTTTTTTGAGAGTGGCTCAATTCAAGTCACAGAATATGGGCCGTTTATGCGAAATATACGAATAAATCCGTGGGGTGTGTCTGCATACATTCTTCAGCGCGGCCCAAGTAGTTAAAGACTCGTATAGCATTACCATTTTTTCTTGAGAAAAGTATGTTTTTGCCCCCTCAACTATTGCATTTGGTTCAAATTGCTCTCTAAATTATTTTTTGGTTCAAATTGCCCCCTCAACTCTCTAACTTGGTTCAATCTGGTCCTTCCATCCATTCACTGTTAAATTCTAACGGAATTATTACTCCCCTTCCCTCCCATCTTCTCTTTTATAATTAATCTTCTCTTTTGGCACCTTTCTTCCTGTCTCCTCTTACTGCCTTTGAAGTTAGTCAACTAAACCAACAAAATTAATAATCCTCTCTTGTATCGTATATATCCAATTGATGAGACGAGTTGATAGACCTCAAAATGCTAATTGAGATATTGCATTTGGTATTTGAGCATGTGATAACAACGAAAACATGCCCAATAAAAAACTCGTTTTAAATTCATAAGAAACGATATACACTGCAGATTTATGCTTGGACAAATATTAATGCTTGATTCCAGAATTGAAATAATACTGAAACAACTTCTTAAAAATCACCAAATATCTTGAGAGCAAGCTCTCATGTTATTAATAAAACCCATGCTACAAAGGTGTGACAAGTGAAATCTCAATAGTAATAACGAGAGAACAAAATTTAGTAAGCAAGCACAGCTGTTAGCTGCAGATGAAGATGCTTCTTCAACGAAACCCAATGTTCGGCCAACAAAATGGAGTACCGTATTACCGTACAATTGAGCTTATTATTATAACAATACATCGTAAAATCTATTAATAAGGACCAGACAACAATATAATATTAATCAAGTTTGATATAACGTGCATATAAGAAACCAGTATAAATGAGAGAACGGAAGTTATGGCAATGGGATCCATTAGAATTTGACAGAAATTATACTGTAGATGGATGGAAGGACTAGATTGAACCAAGTTAAAGAGTTGAGGGGACAATTTGAACCGAAAAATAGTTTAAGAGGCAATTTGAACCAAATGCAATAGTTGAGGGGGCAAAAACATACTTTCCTCTTTTTTCTTTGAAGAAAAATGCAAGAATCAGCCAGTACCAGTATCATGCCCCAACATTTACATATTATTACAAGTTAGAAAATATCATTCTGATCCCAATTAAGTTCTATCACTGACTGTTCTTAACAATTATTACAAGTTATAGATACGTGACAAGTTCTATATATTTTTTTATCTACGGGAATTTACTTCAAAAGAATTGTAAAAAGGAGAGGGAAAATAAGGAAGAGACAAAAGGCAGCGTGCCTGTCAATAGGAACACTTCAATAAGATAGTCAGGTTATTCACCAGGTACCCCCAAAAATGGTTTGAATGTCATAAGCAGCCCTACGAACTCCACCGCGTTCAAAATAAAGAACACCATATGATCCCCTGCGTATTAGCCGGAAGGTATCAATAAATTTTGTTTGATATTTGTCATTACAAAAAAAAAATGTTATTTATGTTCGTCAAGGACTCTTTCTCCATTGCATTTCAAACTTTTATTTCCAGGGACCAGGAATAATGTGTGTGCTGACTAATGAGAATATATAAGAACAATTAACATGAAAATAGTAAGTATAATATAAACCTGGAAAGAAGAAAGCATGCTGACGCCTTTGTGCCCAGGAGAATCTGCATGTATTTTGTTGCATAGTTAAGAAAGTATTTTAGTGGGCATATTACATGTTTTAAGTTAACATTTTCTTGGGATGACAATATTAACAATATCATGGGGAGTAAGTTCAAAAGATGCAAGGGGAAAATGAGACTATTTACAAAATAAAGGGATATATCTATATTCATTCTTCTGGTTTCACTGTTCCAAGATAAAGATGGTTCTGCAGATAATTAATCAAAGTAAATCAACTGAATAATTAAGTAGGGAAGCACAACTCAAGAAGTCGGTGACAAACTTTCAAAGATGGACTTCTGTGCAGAACCACGAAAGAAGTGACCCAATTTTGCCAGAATGTATTTTTATATTCAAATATTTTAAATGAGTGCAATATAGAGGTGTAGATAGTTACATAATTCCTCCAGCAGCTGGTGCAATTGCTTTGAAGAAAGACATGGCAGTCATAGAAATCCCATTTGCTGCGCCCCTTTGGTCTTGTGGCTGTCTCATCCATAAATTATTTTAATACAATCAAATGCAAAATTTAAAAAAAGAAACAAAAGAACTTACAAAATGCTTTATTTCAGATGTGTACCACTGCATTGTTCTGCAGAATAAACGTGCCAGTGATTATCGTCACCTGATTGTTCAAAGTTCAAGAATCAGTATTAGAAAATCATAGAGCTTCAATTATAAACTAACAAATGAACATATTGTAATCTAGTATAAATGTCTGTATCACTCATTCCATAGCTTTAGTTTCTCAATACATAGAAATATTGGAGACTGACAATCCTTGGATGTAATTATAAAGGGCATAAATTTTTGTATTTGCCTCTGCATAATACATGCAACTCATTGTATCAGCTGTATGATGGGTTGATTTTCGTATGACGCAAAGGTTTACAAGAAATTGGTCTGCAATCAATGAAATTAAAACAAAAGGCATAATTCCTGTAAAGAGGCACTAACATGTAGTAAATTTTTCAGCACAGATGCGCAGTTGACAGCAATAGCAAGAACAGGTCCTGATAGGTATGTCATGAAGGGATATCCGAAGAGCAAGGGTATAGTCAAAACCTGAGATAAGGTAATAGTAAGTTTGATAAATCATGAAATAGAGAGAAGCACACAGAAACAAATCAAAATTCTGAGTCAGAGCATTTAATTTACCGCACAAATGCGTGCTGGAATGATGTGCCCCACGAGTTTCTCTAACCGAGGGTAAACAAATAGCTGGTATACCAGAAGACTACAACCTAAGGAATAAAGCAAATTACAAATTAGAATACATTAAAACATCATTTGGTTGTACCACGCCAAATGCTATAAATTAAGTCCACCATTCAGGTTGTAAATCTGACAGTTGTTTTACAACCATAATTGTAATTATAAGGTATTTAAAAAAAATCTTCCGCCCTCTTTATATTAGAAGCCAGGCCCGCTTTCAAAAGATCTTGAAACGACCTTAACGATAGCAGCGGTGTCACTGCCACCTTTTAAAGTCATCATGAAGTCCTTGCTTATTTTACTTCTGATTTTTTTTTTCTTTCTTTTTATTAGTTTCAAACATTCAATGACCTTATAATTTCAAGTTCGAGAAACATTGTGAGAACTTCGTTCAATGTACCTGATATTGCAAGGACTTGGCCAACATCTTCGGATGAAAAACTCAAACCACCATATTTTTTGTCACTTTCAGCCCATAATGAGAATATCTGTCATCATAGACATTGTATTCATACATAAATAAAATACATTATGAAGATTAATACTGCATTATTGACATACCAAAGGAATGCATATTCACCTCAGAATAAGCCATGCTATGAAGAGAGAAAACACAATAGACAATTATCGATGACATGAGTGGCCAGTTCTTTAATAAACTCTTCCTGGGTGCTGAGGCATTGATTTCTTTCTTTTTTTTGTCCAGTGAAGCCTCCAAGGCTTCCACTTTCCCGTCAGTTCTATGATTGTGTAACGTCTCCTGGCATAGAAGTATTGTTATGATAAATTTACAATTTTTTTATACCAAAAATTGCAAAGAATAAAGCTTTACAGACTGGTTTACTTTGTGCCCCAGTAAATGGTAAAGTAATTCATATATCCATATAAAAAGAGAAATATATTATAAGAACATACAAAACAACAACAAAGCCTTTATTCCAAGACATATTGGGGTAATCTAGAAATGAAACCGAAGGAACATACACACACTGCAGAAAAATCTTCAATTGATGATCCTCTGTTAGACTCTCCATGTTATAAAAAAACATATAAAGTACTTATTTTGTCTTCGAAATTATGAATGAGATATCCGATGCTTAATGTTATAAATGTGAACTAAGTTTACATACCGGGAGCCATATGCAACTTATTAATACAGCAACGGCAAACAGGCTAATTGAAAGACAAGGTAAGAAGTACGGGAACCTACAATGAGATATTAATACAAAGAAAATAATATTAAAAATGGACACAAATCAAAAGGAACACTTGATGAATAAAAAGATAATTAAAATAAGAGGTTTACCTCCCAAAAATGGAATCTTGAGGAAAGATATTAGGATACTTCTCGGCAGGCTGTTAAAAATATTAGACTAAGTGCTAATATTATAATACAAAAAGAACTATGAATGATGTTGAAGAAGGTATAAACCTGTGAAAGGTAGCCCCCTACGGCAGGACCAACTATCAAGCCTATCGACCATGCAGAGCTAACCTTAAACAATAGTACGAATTTCAATTACAATTAGGAAAAGAATGAAGAATTTTTGATAAGAAACATCATACAAGTTCATATAATGTATTTACCAGTGATAATCCAAGAGCGTGGTGTTCCTTATTGCAAACTTCTACGGAATAAGCCTGCAAAAGAAATTAAGTGCGATTTAATTATCTATGAAAATGTAAAATTAACATCTTGAAGATGAATGTTAACAAAACCACCTTGATTGGTCCAAGTAAGCCATTCAGAGCACCTAGCAGGAACCTTGTTACTATTGCCATCCAATAATTAATGCTCAAGCCAAATAAGGTGTTGAATATTATCCTGAAATATTGAATTATGTAATGATTTATATTCACTAAGAAATGCAATTGAGGAATGCTTTCCGATTATATGTGGATGTTTACTAACACAGCTACGACACCAATGACGATTACCGGCTTCCTTCCATGCCGGTCTGCCACAAATCCCCAGATAGTTGAAGTGAGAGCTCTTCCAAGCATGAATGAAGCACCTAAGATAGTATATTTTCAAATCCTAAGAAAGAAAAATCTAACTTGAACAGAAGTGTTTTTAACAGATACTCTTGACAAATTTCCTGCTTAAAATTTTTTAAGGGCCTCCTTTTCTCTTGTTCACTTTACTGGGTTTACCTAGTGGCCAAACTATATAAGAACAAAATAATATATCAGCCACCGATATTAATCCATAAAGATGATCATTAATAACATGAAAGTTCAGAGTTTGTTTGCCCCCCAACCAGTTTACAGTTCTGGTTTCAGAACTTCAAACTACAATGACACAAGTCCGATATCTTCTTCCCCTTTTGCAACTTTCAAATCTTTGATCACTTGAAACGAGAGGAAATATATAATGATTTACCAACAAAACCAGCATAAAATCCAATATCTTCTTCTTGTTTTGCAACTTTCAAATCTCTGATCTGTTAATTAAGAAGAAAAACTCAGAAAGTTGTGCAGGCATACGATTGATAGATAGGAAATTATTGAATTCATGGGGCACGAGAGAAACCACATACCATAAAGTATAAGAAGGGAAACAGTGATGCAATTGGCAAACCTGGAAGGAAATACAGGAATCTAAAAGCATTACTTCAATATTATTTACACACGAGTTCAAATAATTTGCTAAGACCGACCAATGCCGGTATTGCCCTTCCGTTATTAATTAACAATTAAAATTGATGTTCTCAATTCTCATATATGAAATTGATGCGTCATAGGCATATAAACTAATAAAAGTTCGTCGCAGAACATAATGAATCACATTTTATACCCTCGAGACACTCTAAACGCTTCAGATGGTAGTTGCCATGTCTAGACTAGATTATCTGCCCGTTTAAATTTTTCTAGAATTCTGAATTTTGTTGCTATAATGTCTTATTTAAATAATCTGCCTACCATAAAAATTTAGAATAATACTACATAATCAAAGAGCGAGATAAGGCACTGGTACATTAACTGGTACAAATGTACAATAGCCCACAGCATTAAAAGAAAATATGATACTCAGGGACAGGGAGTCAGGGACAAAGTAATCCAGTAAACAGACAAGATAAGGCACTGGCACAGATCTAATTACCACCTCGGGTCCTCAGGGGTCCGTATCTGCTACCATAAAAAATTATGGCAGGACCCTACCATTCGTTTGTAGTTTATATGGACCACAATATTAGTTTAAATTTAAATGGCAGCTGAGATTTTAGAAATTGGTTTGATTTTTCAATATTGGGTCCCATCCGTCAGTGCCAGTGGCAGGTTCCTACTTCCTGTCATAGTTTTTTTCGGCCAGTTTTTCTATGGTAGCGGATACAATTAGGGGTGTCAATGGAACAAGTTTTTCCGTTGTTCCATTCCGTTCCGTTATAACGGAACGTTCAACTGAACGAATTTTGGTTCCGTCCGTTATAACGGAACGGGAACAGAACGGATTTTGGTTCCGTCCATTATAACGGAACAGAACAGAACAACCTATTTCCGCCCTAAACACATATTTCCCATGTATTTCCCACGTATTTCCGTTGTTCCGTTCCGTTCCGTTATAACGGAATGTTCAACAGAACAGATTTTGGTTCCGTCCGTTATAACGGAACGTTCAATGGAATAGATTTTGGTTCCGTCCGTTATAACGGAACAGAAACGGAACAACCAATTTCCGTGAATGTTTTGAACGTTTGACACCCCTAGATACAATCATACAAATTGACCACCTCAGTTAAGAAATTGAGAGAAATTTAAGTTTCGGATGAGCAAGAATGTATTAAATTCCAGTTCATTGCACTGCAAAATGTGCCCAGGTATCATTATCAATTCTGCACAAATTTGTGCAGGATTCCACTTGACTGAACTAATTAACTCCTTAATTAGTACAAGACTCGAGGTGCCGGTGATGGATGGTTCCAGTTCGAGTGGCCGAAATGTTTTCTATTATATTCTGACAAACAAAATGTTACCGAAAAGGCTTCGGCTTTGTCTTTTTTTTTAAAAAAAAAAAAAAAAAAAAACTAAAGAGAAAGGCTGGGTTTCTAGAACAAAGTTCAGAGGTCCTAATTAAATTATTAAACTAATTAAAGAACAAATACTAATCAAACAAGAGTGGTTATGCTATGGATCATAACTAGCTAGCCATATTCCATTGGATCCATAGCAGAATTAGCCATCAAACAAATTAATACCAAATTACCAATCAATACTGCCACCATTATAAAAAATCCACCACCTCAGTTAAGAAATTTAGAGAAATTATCAAAAGAGAGAGTCATCGTGATCATCAGAGCGTACGTACCGGTGCAGAGCGTGACGATCCAGACGTAGAGAAACTCCCGGTAGGGTATCCCCTTGTTGCGCTCGTTCTTGAGCTGCTGAACGCAGCCGGGGCAGTTGTCGTGGTAGTACACCGCCTTGGTCTCCAGCAGCGGCACCGCCTGATCTGCCTCCGCCATGTTCCCCACCTCTCCTCTCCTTGATTCCTCGAGAAGAGAGAGGAATATATAGCAAGTAATGAACACCTGCTATGTACTTGCTTACTGAGGTTGGAAAGAGGTGTTCGGTTAGCGTTCTTGATTTCTCTGAAGTCTGAACTGACGATGTGAAGGGAAGTTTTGTCTCTTTCTGTCTGTCGCTCCTCGCTGGCCGGAATTCATATGCTCTCAACTATGTCACATGCCGAATGGCATATGAGCCGTTGGATCTCCTCAGGATTCGGTTAAATTCTTTTGGTATTCGGACAAATCCGAATTCCGAGGAGATCCACGGCTCACATGCCGAATGGTATGTGACGTAGGACAGACGATAATCATACCGCTGACCGTCCACTGGAATTCACATTCTTTGGGGTATTTCTTAGCGTAAAGCACTTGCCTCTTTACAAACACTCCAGTGAAAATCCCTATCAAATCTGTCTGCTATAATACCAACTACAATGCTCCATATTAAATCTGACCACTTCATGATTTGGAATAGCTAACTATGGAATAGGATATGGACTCCGTCCACTCCTCTCGTATATCAAACTTACTGCATGCATTGTGCAGTTCACAATGTCAGCCGTTGGATTATCTCGAGATAAGCGCTGGCACGAATCTCGAGACAATCTAATGGACGGCTGACTTTGTGAACTGCGCAATGCAGTACAGCAGGGAGATATGAATTCGTATTTAATTACGATGGCATCATCTCCTGCGTCACTCGAAATCCTACTCTTTTTTTTTTTTTTTGTGAGCTTTATCGTAAATCGTAATCTGCTCTGACAGATAGAACCCTTGTCTGATTGCCCATCTGTCTCTCTCTATTCGGAGGAATTTATGCGGACTAGAAAAGGGATCCAAATGCGCTGCTGAAAAGATTTTTTCCTGAGGAAAGCAGACCCTGTTTTCAAATCGGATAGTCCGAATGGATTGCTGCACTAATATCAAAATATTTCAATTTTAAAACAGATCAGATGTTCGGAATCGATTGCTGCACCGACATTAAAGTATTTCGATTTTTATAGATCTTGAAGTATTTTGATGTTTCTCAACAGTTAAGTCAAGAAAAGCAGGTCTACTTTTCTAAAAAAAGCAAAGGAGCGGATTCCGATCCGTAGAAAAGGGCGAGTTGTAATTGAAAAGGGACGTCTAAATTCCTTTTTTTTGGTTCATGTATATAGCTTTAAAGCTTCAAAATTATATATTTCTCCTTGTAAAATTTATAATATCATATTTTTCTCTCTATTACTTCAAAATTACATGTTTTTCTAAAAAAATTATAATATCATATTTACTTTTTTAAAATATTGAAAATCTCATATTTATCTAATACATCATCTTTTTCATTTCTATTGACTTAACCGGACCCATTTTTTTTTAAAAAAGTTAAACTGACATGAAAATTTACTCGACATAGACTGAACCTAAATGACCCAAACCTTGGATAACCTAACCTAAGTCGTGTCACTTACTATTAACAGTAATTTTACATCCGCTAATTAATTACAAACATATAACAAGTTGCATTATATATTTCTCTATATATATTTCATTTCAAAGAACTATAGAAAGGAGAGGAAAGAAAAAAAGAAAAAAAGATCTGATTAGCCCACAAAATTTTCAATAATTAATTAAATTGCCGCTTATTCACCAGAGACACCCAAAAAAGGTTTGAATGTCATAATAAGCCCTACGAACTCCACCATATTTAAAATCAAGAACACCATATGATCACCTGCATTTATTTTGAGAAATTTTAGGCACCTTAATTGTTTTGATATTATATATTCAATTTATTTGCGTTGTTTTGCAACTTTATTGTGGCTTCAGCTACAAAGTTGCTTATCATCAACAATTCTTTCTGATCCACTAGATTTGAAAATTTTAATTCCTTGAAGAAATATTTTTGTGTAGTGTAATACTGTAATCTATATACTGAACATTGAAAGCAATACCTGAAAATGCATGACAAATCTGAAAATATATATGGAATAACTGAGAATCCATGATCATATATAAGAACCTGGAAAGAAAGAAGCATGCTGACGCTTTTGTGCCCATGAGAATCTGCAAGAATTGCATCAAAGAAAATATGTTGTTAACAGTCACAACAATTCTTAATTAAAATTTAAACATGCTCATAACTTCTAATTCCAACCTTGATCACTATGCTAAACATCTTAATTTTAGTAGTTTGCTGAGCATATTGCATGTTTTTGTGTTAATCTTTTTATTATTATGTTTTTTTTTTTTGGGCATGACAATATTGAATTATTGATTAAGATAATCAAGGGAGAGTGTGAAAGAAATTGTTACTTCAAAAGTACTAGCAAGCTGAATATGAAACTACTTGTAGATAGAAGGATACATGTATATGTTCTGTGGGTGGAGTTCATTCATAGGATCAGAACATTAGAAACTCAACAAGTTTGATTGTGCTCCACAAAATTATTAAAAAAGAAGGGTATGAAATGGAATGTTGGTAAGAAAAAATCACCTCCTCTACATCCCGATTGAGATCCCCTGCTTAATTCAAATTAAGAGTTTGTCTAGCCTATTTTTAACACAGTCCCGCGAATTCTAAACACTATGGTCTTAACTGAGATCCAAGCTGATTAGAGATGACTAGAGATGGCAATCGGATGGGGTCGCGTCGGGTTAATTTAACAGGGGGATTTTCAGGTGACGAGTTTGGTCGGGTTAGGCCGGACTAGGTTTCAGGTCAGCAATAACTGGTTTTCATCGGGTCATGGGTCAGGCCGGGTTTCGGGTTAGAAATGACTGTTATTTTAATGGGTTAGAAATGACTGTTATTTCAACGGATAAGATTGGGTCCGGTTTCAGGTCAATAAGTGTGACCTCTTATCGGGTTGTGAGTCTGTTGGGTTGGGTTGAGTCAAGTCAGATCTCTGGTCGAGTCAAGTTTTGGGTCATGTAGTCTCAAGTGGTCTTACATTTTGATTTCAAATTCCAAAGTGCACTTTAATTTCCATTAAAACTTTAATTTAATTAAAAGAAAAAAAAATTTAGAAGTGTTTATAAATGCTCACATGATCCCACCGGCTGCCGGTGCGATTCCTTTGAAGATAGACATGCAAGTCATACTAAGACCATTTGCTGCTCCCCTTTGCTCTTGCGACTGTCCCATCCGTAAAAAAACATAAGAAACTTAATCAAATGCAGACCTAAACATTCGATAACTAACGTAATTAACGTAATGCTGATCAATCTCTTACTTACCACTGCATTGTTTTGTAGAATAAACATGCCGGTTACTATAGTTGCCTGATTTGTTGAAAAGTTTCAGAATTAGTATAGAACAATCATAAAGCTTCAATTATGAACTAATAAATGAATACTTTATAATCCTTTTTACATGGTTAGAATCACAAATGATTCCATAGCCTTTAAATTGTTTCTCACTACATATAAATAGTGGTGACTACTGAAAATGCTTGGGTGTTTCTGTAAAATGGAAGGGCACAAAACAAATTTAAAATTTTTCTCTTGACTAATATATGCAACTCATTGTATCGATTGGTCGCATTATGTGTTAATTTCCACGATATACATACAAGGTTTACGTTAAATTAGATTGTAACTAAGGAAATTACAAAATTGCATAATTCTCAGTAAAATATACGCTTACAGAAAGTAAGTTTTTCAGCACAGATGCACAGTTGATAAGGATAGCAAGAATAGTTCCCGATTGGTATGTCATGAAGGGATACCCAAAAAGCAAGGGCATAGTTAAAACCTGAGAATTAAGGGAAAGTAGTGAGTTCACTGAGTTAAAAATTGGGGAAAAAGAAAAAAGGAAATGTGCTAAATAATTGAGCAAGAGCTAGCATTTACCGCACATATGCGGACTGAAATGACGGGTCCTGTGAGTTTCTCTAACCGAGGGTAAATAAACAGCTGGTATACCAGAAGACAAGAACCTAATATAATACAAAATTTCAAACTGATTAGAGAACAGCTCTGGCTTCACCACTCCAAATGCTGATATAAATATTAGTCCTCGTTATAAATGGAAAGGCAGAAGCAGTTCTTCTGACAGTAAAATGGGGTTTCTTCTGACAGTTGTTTACCATAATTGTAATTAGAGTATGCTGTATGCATCTTTTAAGCTACAAAATTTAAATCTTATTTTATGTCTGACTTTTTATTTTCATCAGGGTTAATTGCTGTTAAGATTAATTCAAAGACTAAAACCATCACATTCCAGAATTGTCCCTGCTAAATCGGAACTGCTGCTGCCCTCCTGAGTCAGGGATAATTCTGGAATTCGACGGTTTTAGTCTTTGAATTAATCTTAACAATTGCTTGCATGGCTCACTAGGAAATTTCAGCCTCTTACTGTACCAATCAGGTGTTATATGAACATTACCAGTGCCAGTGAGTCAGTGACAGTGTGGTAATTAATTAACTTCACTGGAAGTACCTGATATCGCAAGGACTTGGCCAACATCTTCAGATGAAAAACTCAAACCACCGTATTTTCTGTCGCTTTCAGCCCACAACGGGAATATCTGTCGTGCAAAAATTGCAGCAATAACTAATCAGATGTATACACACACTGTTGGAAGCTAATATTGATTTTGAGTTTTTGACATATATATCAAAGGAATGTATATATGTGACCTCAGTATAAGCCATGTTATGAAGAGAGAAAATGCAATAGACAATTATGGATGACATGAGTGGCCAGTTCTTCAGTAGACTCTTGTCGGGTTTCGAAGCCTCGTTTTCTTTCATATCGCCTTCTGTGTCCGGTGAAGCCTTTGAGGCTTCCACTTTCGCATCAGTTATATGGTTGTGTAATGTCTCCTGGAAGAGAAATTATGTTATGTCAAAGTAATTAGTTACTCATATAATATGTACAAAGATAAATATAGCATAGGAATATATATATATACTGCTGCAGAAAAATGTTCAATTGGCATAATTCTATGTTATGTGCTCCAAGCTTTAGGCTTTACGTGGAATAGCTTAAATCTATTTATCTTCAAGGTTACAGATAATACATATACATCATGATCTAATTCCAAAATGTACATACCGGGAGCCAAATGCAACTTATCAATACGACGACGGCAAGCCGGCTGATTGAAAGACAAGGTAAGAAATAGGGGAACCTACAATCAAAAAATTAGTGCGTACGTAACGAGAAACTAATATTAAAAGTAAACAGATATCTTGGAACATTTGATGAAAAGAAGAGATATATTTTCTAAAAATCATACCTCCCAAAGATGGATTCTTGAGGAAAGACGTTCGGATACTTACTGGCAGGCTGTATATATAAAATACAGACCGATATTACTGTATTAGGTGTTAGATTCAATAATATAAATAAATAAACAATTATATATTGATGTCAAAGGTACTGGTATTTGACCTGTGAAAGATATCCCCCTATTGCAGGACCAACTATCAAGCCTATTGCCCATGCGGTGCTGACCTAGCGCGCAATAGTAAAAATTCTGAATAACAATCAGCTAAAACAAGGAAGAATATCGAATTCGATAGGAAAGAACGATGATCAAAGCTAGGTGACGTTTCCATGATATATATATGTATATATACTTACAAGTGACAATGCACGCGCTCGGTGTTCCTTATTGCAAACTTCCACTGAATAGGCCTGTGAGAGAAATCAAGTGTGGTTTAGCTATCTATGTGATTTTGTGATTTCACAAACAAAAACAAAAACAAAAATCTATGTGATAGTAAAATTATTGGAAGGGGAAGAAATCTTCAAGATAAGTTTTAACAAAACCACCTTGATTGGTCCAAGTAAGCCATTAAGAGCACCCAGCAGGAACCTTGTAACTATTGCCATCCAATAATTGATGCTCAAGCCAAATAAGGTGTTGAATATTATCCTGAAATTTTAAATTATGTGATATTCATTATAGAGATACAATATATATGATGTGGAGAAAGAGGGTGGTTAGTATATGGAGTATATATATATATATATGGACTAACACGACTATGACACCGATGATGATAACCGGCTTCCTGCCATGCCGGTCGGCCGCAATTCCCCAAATAGTTGAAGTGAGAGCTCTTCCAAACATAAAGGAAGCAGCTAGAAAGATAGTATTTTGAAACGCCAAGGAAGAAAATCCAATTTTTTAAAAAAAAATATTGATAAATGATTACAGATAATTAATCTTGACATTTACAGCTGTAGTATTATTATGATCCTTTATCAATGTCAAACCATAAATTAAGATGATCATGCCTTCCATTAAAAGTTATGGTTCATATATGCCTTCAACTTAAAGTTATGGACTTTCATGCCTTCAGTTGAAGTTATGGTTCATGCCTTCAAAGTCTACAATGGCACATTTATTTTTGTTTTTGAGTAACACAATGACATAATTAAGTGATTTTTAATTTGGAATTATGTGATCAGGAGATTATAAAATATGACTTACCAATAAAACCAGCATAAAATCCTATATCTTCTTCTGTTTCTGCGACTTCAAAATCTATGGTCTGTTAGAGCAAACAATACAACTTAGAAAGCTATATGTAAACTTAATAAAATGGATGAGAAATTGTTTTACATGAGGCATGTGAGATGAGACATACCATAAAATATAGGAAAGGATACAGTGATGCTATTGCAAAGCTGGAAGGGAAATTAATACAGGAAATTAGTTGAAGCATTAGTTCAAATAACTACCCTTAAGATTTCAACTAATTTGCCAACCATTATAATACAAAAATCATTGTTAATATATATATATTGTGGGTTAGAGGCTCCCCGGCTTGACCGGCTACCCCCGTCTCCGTCCGTGGCGGCGGATCGATGCGAGTGAATTCATTTGTGCAGAATTAACACTTGCCATATATATAGCTGGTACAGGGGATTGCCAGGTGCAATAAGAATTTAAGAAACTTTACAAGGCTTAACCTTATATATATGCAAACATGCTCATGCACAATTTTCTACAATTTCATATTATTTGTTGAGTGGTTCTGCTATAAATCAGCTAAGCAACCTTTCGTTTTGAATCGAGCGGTTCTTATCAAACACGTCTTTTTAATTGTATCTAAAAGACACATCTTAACTGTCCGATTATAAAAAAATGAATGGTCTATATTTCATCCGATCCATAACAGAATTAGCCTTATTCATTATATAATATTAGTAGCGCTACCCACAAGCCTTGTAAATAAAAATAAAAAATAAAAACTCCGATTTTTTTCAAAAAAAAAAAATCAGAACTCCCACAAGCAAGTTGTTGTCCATATAATATTAAATAATGAGTTAATTATGTTTTCTGGATAATTAACTATTGCTGCTATTTACTATCCATACTTGCTTAATTATTTTGGCATCAATAAAATACTTTGTTGTTAAAAAGAAGCTGTCTTTCTAGATTAATTGAAGTGCAAACTTGTCCTAAATAAAGATTAAACAAAATTAAGAACAACAGAAATCAAATTAAAAAGAGCACAAATGCGCTCTTAGTCAGAATATTCTGCATGGACACTCTCTGAAAGCACCTTAACATAAATTTTTTTTTAATTTCCCAAGTTCTTTCCAAAATTAGCAGTGATAGTACGTAGTCCATCGACTGCTACGTTATCTAGTATTTCCAACGTTAAAAGTCGCTTGTTATATGTTAAAAGGAAAGCATAAATATCGAAAGTTTATTGTACAAAATCTACATTCTAAAAATAAATAATTAACACTTATACACTTCCATTCAATTATCAGATAATGATCGACTTTTAACATATATTGAGCGCCTTTTATGGGAATTAAAGAACCGTACTTGAGCAAAGGGTGATGAGCCAAACATTGAAGAACTCTCTATATGGGATTCCCTTGTGCCGTTCATTCTTGAGTTCTTGGATGCAACCAGGGCAATTGTCATGGTAGTACACCTTGTAGTTGTTGGTCTGCAACAATGGCACCTTCCCCTCCTCCATCTCTGCTGATCTCTCCTCTCTACACAAGACCAGAAAATCGCCGGTATTTATGTTTGTAAACTCCTCCTTTTGAGGAGACAAAATAAAGAAAGAAAGAATGTAAACGGCTGTTGAATTTGAGAATAAGAAAACAATTAAGCACATGATGGATAGCACATGTATGGCTGTCAACCGTTCAAAACGATCACGGAACGGAAGAGGCTTCTTCCGTGATCTGTTCCGTTGTAGGAGACGGCACATAAATCTGTTCCGTGTTCTGTAACGTATTATAAACAGCACAAAATTTAGTTCCGTTCACTGTTATGTTGGGACGGAACGGTACAACGTTAGAAACGATTATTTGAATTTTTTTTTTTGTCTATGCCCAAAAAAAATATGAATTTGCAATATATGCCCGCTTTAATAAGAATATCAAGAATATGACTAAAAACTGGCGGCCAGCGGTTACAGTTCATTTCAACCGTCGGCGGTCACGATATCTAGAATCCAAAAAAAAAAAATTGTTTTTCATATCTGACCGCCAAGTTCTGACCGCCACGGATAGACTGTCGGCGGTCAGACACGAAAAAGATGTTTTCGTATCTCCTGGATGCATGCATTTGTCTGTATAATATTATATATGCATGGAATGGAGATGGAGGGTTGAAGGCGAAAGGAGACGTCAAATCCAAGCCGTTAATTAAAAACTTAATGAGCGGTTCAGATATTGTGTAAGATGGGTCATTTAAATGGTGTGGTCATCCGATCCCTCCTCATTATATATAGAGGAGGGAGTCAATAACCATGGGCACTAAAACCATGGGCATTAGTGTCCATGATGACCATTTTTTTTATTTATGCATAAATTAAAAAATTCTAAACCGTTAGATGTATTCTATATTATCTCAATAACATGTACATAAAAAATGATACAGTTTTAACATTGTTTTGATAGTCATCAAGAAAGGAGAAAAATCATAAACTTGAACCGTTGATTTTTGTTAATGCCTGATGCACATATAAGTAAAATCAAAATAATATAATTTTTTGTATACACATAAAATATGATATATACAACAAATTCTATCAATTAGTTTCGTTATTTAAGAATTTAAAATTTAGTTATTTAAGATTTAATTTCATAGTCACCGATCGGTCACAAAAAATATGGTTATTTGATCCCTCCTCTTATATATGTATGATGATGAATTTTATTTGGTCCATATATATGTGAAGACAGTGCATGCATGCATGATGCATCTCATTTTCATGAATTAATAGGGGGTAATTCTAAGTGACTCCCATTTTTGTGTTGTGGCATTAACATTGACTTGAATATTCTTAGCCTTTCTTTTATTGAATTTTATTGAATTAAGAACTAGCAATATATAACCTGTTAAAAAATTAGATTTTGCAGTTAATATATATAAGTGGAGTAAAACTAGCTTGTTCTTAAGCTCACGGGAGCCTCCCGTGAACTTAACACCAAAAACGTATCAAACCATATCCAAATTTTGATTTATATGGCTCAACAAATTCTTTATATGATCAAAATCTTATAGCATACAAAAATTTTTCATTTTTGAAGATTTTTAAGTATTTATTTTAGATTTTTTAATAGCAACTATAAAATATTAATAAAATAACCAATGTTTTATACGTAACTTTTAAAAAATCCAAAATAAATACTTAAAAATATCTAAAAATGGAAAATTTTTGCATGCCACATGATTTTGATATAAATAATTTATTGAGCTATATAAATCAAAATTTGAATATGGTTTGAATCGTTTTTTGTGTTAAGCTCACGGGAGGCTTCCGTGAGCTTAAGAACACACTAGTTTAGCCTCCCATGAGCTTAAGAACACGCTAGTTTTACTCTATATAAAAAGTAAAACTAGCGTTTATTTTTAGGCAAGTAATATTATAATTTTTATGTCACCATATATATGTGTATTTGTTTGTCAATTAGGATCTGCAATAAATTTTTAACAACCGATCTTTTAACGTGTCGAAGGATATATATGTATAGATTTGAACTTTATTCATTTCATTTTCTAAGAATATTGATTTAGGTAATGGATGGACACTCTATAATACGTATGAATGCAGATTGAATTTAAAACTCGGAATTATAAAGTTAGATTTGTCGCTATATACATATGTGATTTAGTGTTGGGAGAGTTCATGAGTTGCCATCCATATACATATGTGATTTGTCGCTATATACATATGTGATTTGTCGCTATATACGTATGAATGCAGATTGAGTAAATCTAGCGTGCTCTTAATGGCCTCCCGTGCTCCTAACTCAAAAATCATACTAAACCATTATAAAATTTTGATTTATCATTCTCATTAAATTCTTTATATGAAAATCTCTTAGGATACAAAAATTTTCCATTTTTTTAATTTCTTAAGTATATGTTTTGAAATTTTTTTGGATGACATCAAAATATTAATAAAATAATGTATAAAACTATGTCATCTTTAAAAAATACAAAACAAATACTTAAAAATCTCAAAAAATGAAAAATTTTTGTATCCTATAATATTTTGATATAAAGAATTTAATGAGACCCAAAAATCGAAATTTTAAGATATAGTATGATTTTTTAGTTAGGAGCACCATAGTTTTACTCCTGTATACATATATGACATATATAATATATATGTTCCATTCCATGAATATATAATGTAATACAGACAAATGCATGCATATACGAAAACAATTGTTTCGTGTCTGACCGCCCGCGGTCTAACCGTGGCGGTCAGATACGTATAACAATTTTGTTTGATCTGGATTTCGTGTCTGACCGCCACGTCCGGACCACCGGCGGTCAGACACGAAAAACATTTTTTTTTTTTTATTCTGGATGTCGTGACCAACGACGGTTGAAATAAACTGTGATCACTGGCCACCATTTTTTAGGCATATTCTTGATATTCTTATTAAAGCGGGCATAGACTGAAAATTCATATTTTTTTTGGGCATAGACAAAAAAAAATTCCGATTATTTCCAGCACTTACAGCCTACACTGTTCAATGAAAACCCAACCATCATATATAGTTCAAGCCATTTCCTAAAAAAAAAAATAGTTCAAGCCAACACAGTGTATGTCACTGTCGGCCATTTGCATAGACCATCGATTCCCTGCACAAATGGGAAAAAAAAATGAGAAACAACAACAAAATCAAAGGAAAAACCAACAAAAACAAGTAGAAATTAAAAAAAATACCTTAAATATCCCAACATATTGCCTCAGTTCCCTTCTTGCGGCAGGTCAGGCTCGGCGGCAAGTCAGTCGCGGCGCAGTCGGACACGACGGCGACCAAGAGTGGCGGCGGCGACGACCAGGAGCAGTAGCAAACAGTGCTAGTGTTTGGTGCATTGAGTGAGATAGAGAGAGAGAGAGAGGTGGAGTCGGATGGGGGCTGTTCGGCAACCTCTTCTTAGCTCTCCTTAGACTTTCTTTAACTTCCTTAGTCTCTTAATCCTTCCGAACGCAAGCTCCTTAGCACGAATTAAAAGTTTCTCCTTAAGCCTCCTTTTGACCGGGGCTTAAGCCTTACCCGGATTCCTAAGGAAACAATACCCGTAGCTTAAGGCTTAAGCTTTCTTAAGCCTTTTTTCTTTTTCCGAACGAGTGTGGCTTAGTGAGGCTTAAATATTTAAGCCAACCACCTTGCCGAACAACCCCATAGGCCATGTTTAGTTAGAGTATAAGTGAGGAATAAACCCCTTATACCTCACTTAAGGAGCCAAACATGGATAACTGTAAAGAGAATAAAGAGGAATAAATAGGATTTGTGGCTCCATAACTTAGAGAGCCATGAGAGGTGGTATAACTTATTCCTCCTCTTTAAGTTATGTGGGGCCCACAAATTTTAATGGGTTAATAAGTTTCATCATCTACTTTAAAAATATAATAATGATAGTAATCATCATAATAACAATAAAATAATTTTAATATTATTTTTAAAATAATTATAAAAATAACTATAGTAACAATAAAATTATATAATATTTAATATATTAATAATATTATAATAAGTAATAGTTATTATTATAATAATAAATAATGTAAAATAAATAATAATTATTAATATAATAATAATTAGTAACAATAAATTATTAATAATATAATAATTAATAAAATAAAATATTTTTAATAATTATTAATAATAAATTATCAATAATAAAAATATTATTAATAATTATTAATAATAAATTAATAATAATAATTAATATAATAATTATTATTAATAATAAATTGTTAATAATAAATTGTTAATAATAATAATTATTAATAATAAAAATAACAAAAATTAATACAACGTTTAATGTAATAAAGAAACTTTTGTAAAAAATAAATTAATAATAATGATTATTTTGTCAATAATAATAATAGTAACATTAATAAAATATAACATCAATAATAATAGTAATTATATTAATAAAATAATAACAAAATAAATACAAGAATTAATACAACAATAAAATAATATATTTGTCTTCTTATTCTTCCACTTAAAACAGAATAGGCCACTTCTGTTTACTCGACGGCACCAGAGTCCATTTCGTTCTGCTGTTCTGTTTTGCAAACAGATACTAAATTTTGTTCCGTTGTCTGTTCCGCAGCAACGGAACGTAACAGCATAACGTAAATTTCTTTTCCGTTGACAGCCTTAAGCACATGATTCAAATTTGCTGTTATCCAACTTTGTAACAGGACCCTGTTATCCAAATTTTGACCGTTGGATCATAATCAACGGATGTTATTAATTATGAAAAAGGTTCTCTATAATCTTTATTGGGCCAATCGGGCCCGTCCATTTTGATCTAACGGTCCATATTGGACAAATAGGGTCCTGTTATTCTCAAAGAATAACAGCAGATTCGGACTCGATTTATAGCACATGCATGATGCCTTATTTTTTATTTGATGGTGGAATTCACGTCTCTCTTGATTATACTGCACCGTTCCCACTTCCCATGCACACACGTTGTTTCCTTTGGAATTTATTTTGAAGAGTTGTTACTCAAGCATCCCAAAAAGAGGAAGGATCAAATAACCATGTTTTTGGTGACCGATCGGTGACCATGAAATTAAATCTTAAATAACTATATTTTAAATTCATAAATAACAAAACTAATTGATAGAATATGTTGTATATATCATATTTTATGTGCATACAAAAAATTATACCATTTTGATTTTATTTTCATGTGCATCAAGCATTAACAAAAATCAACGGTTCAAGTTTTATGATTTTTTTCTCCTCTCTTGATGACTATCGAAACGATGTTAAAATTTTATTATTTTTTGTGTATATGTTATTGAGATGATTTAGAATATATCTAACGGTTTGGATTTACGAATTTATGTATATATAATAAAATGGTCACCATGGTCATTAATAATCATGGTTATTGGATCCCTCCTCTCCCAAAAATAGTACCAAATAAATAATATTTTTTTCATTAAATTTTAAAATTTGTATTAAATAAAATTTGAATATAATTTCAATCTTTTCTTCTGAATAATAATAATATAATTTTTTTTTAAATAATAACACAACATCTTAGAGTGCGTTGGTAGCAAACGTTTCTTGTGGAATGAGGAGGGATCCCTTGACAATGCTTATATTGACAATCTTGACAATAAGATATTTTTAAAAAAGGAGGATCCATTGACAATAGTTAATTTGATAATCTTGACAATAGTATTTTTCAAAAACTTATAAAAAATCACAAAAAATCTTAAAAATAGAAAAAAGTTTACGGAAGTATTACTTAACTTATAGATTGATTATGTTTCAGATTATATTCAATTTAAACGACATTTGATAACTCTTTAAAGACCCGTTAAATTACAACCGTTAAAAAGTATATAAAATTTTGATAAGGCATCAAACGATATTCAAATTGATTAAAACTTGAAACATCATCCATCTATAAGTTAAGAAATGCATCCATAAAACTTTTTTCATTTTTAAGATTTTTAATGAATTTCTATAATTTTTTGAAAAGCCTCATTGTCAAGATTGTCAATATATCCATTGTCAATGTATCCCTCCTCTTTTAAGAACTTATAAAAATTCATAAAAAATCTTAAAAATGAAAAAAAAAAAACTTATGGATGCATTACTTAACTTGTAGATTGATAGTGTTTCAAATTTCAATCAATTTGAACATCGTTTAATGGCTTATCAAAATTTTGTGTATTTTTTAACGGTTGTAATTTACTGATCTTTGAACGGCTATCAAATATAACTTAAATTGGATATAATCGAAAACATAATCAGTCTATAAGTTAAGAAATACTTTCGTAAATTTTTTTCTATTTTTAAGAATTTATATACATTTTTTATAAATTTTTGAAATATTTCATTGTCAAGGTAAGAATCGTCAGTGATCCCTCCTCTTTTAATAATAGGCGGTGAATCAATTGGTTGGAGACAGAAGCTGAAAAAATAATAAAATAAGGAATAGAATGGGAAGATATGGTTATTTTGGTATTTGATTAACAAAGCTTTCTTGCTTTCTTGCGGAAGATGGTTTCGAAAATATTCCCCATGTTTTGGGTGAACTTTCATCTTATTCTTCCGACATTTGGTAGTTTTTTTAAGAAGAAATCATCTTCTGTCAAGTTCTGGAAGTAAGATTGTGTACCAAACAAGTCGTTAAGTGTTACATTATATTGTTGGCATATTATACGTACTCATCTTATTTAATAAGAAGAGAGAACATATGCAAGTCATTGGATCAAACAGACGAAGAGATTCAGACAGAATAAATAGTAAACAACATTAAGGATATTTCCCCTGCTAATTGATCCCTATCATACCTCGTGCTGTTAATTGGAACATTGGAACTCAGAATACCAGTCAGTATATATGGTTAGTACTCAGAACACTACCGGTACAGTATCATTTATACCAAGGCTCGCAAACTCGGAATCGGACTCGGACTCGGCCATGGGATTGTGGACTCGGAATCGGCCGACTCGTATCAGAAATTCGGAGTTTTTCGCAAAGAGCTTATTTTTCACTTAAAAAAATTGTAAAAAATGTAAAAAAAATATTTAATCACAAAATATTGTTAAAACAACATATTACACACAATTAAACACTAATTTAATTTAATACAAATATTCAAACTAACAAGATAGCCTGATGAATTCTCACATATAGTACAAAAACATATAAAAAAAAAAAAAATACTCAAGTACATATTTATTTAATGACAACTCGAACTACATATAAATATTCAAACTTAGATTATATAGATAACAATTGAAACACACTCATTTACTGCCAAAAATTGTGTCGAGCTGGCTGGATCCCTTCGCCATCTTCTGTGTTGAAATACCAATGATGATACTGTTCAACAGAGCCAAAATTTGAAGAAACTGCAGAGAATTTACTTGTCAACCAGTCTTTGTTACTAGTTATTACATATAATTTGTCCATCTACTGTTCAACAGAGCCAAAATTTACTTCGCTATCTACTTGTTCTGTCTACCAAAGTTTTGGTGTCAATTATGCAATCTTTGTTACTAGTTATTACATATAATTTGTCCTGGTAAAAGAATTTACTTGTCAACCAGTCTCCTTCACCATCTAATCTGACAAAAGCTTCCTGTTTTGGTCCAGACTCGGGCTGACTCGGCTGACTCGGGTTAGTAACTCGGACGACTCGGCCATCGACTCGGACGACTTAGCCGATTTCTCCGAGTTTCCCACCAAAACTCGCACAGTCAACAGAATCGGCTGGAACTCGGCTCGGGACGGTCCGAGTCCGAGTCAACTCGGACTCGGCCGAGTTTGCAAGCCATGATTTATACCATACCGGTACAAGCTTATATAACTGTAAAGTGAATTTTATTGTAAGCTCAGCTGACATCTTTTTTTTCTGAATAATTTGGATAACTATGGATCCCTCCTCAGTAATTATTATAATTATTATTGTTCTTTCCTGCATCAGAAATATGAACTCGTACAGTTCCAGTCATCTTGTAATTGCACTCCAAGATTATAAAAAGGTTGTGACATAATGTTCTTAACCAGAAATTTGGAAAATATTTTATAGTTTTTCTTTAAGATAAAAATAACAGTGAATTTTTTCAGGACTTGAACAGCATTACAATTTTTTTAGTGAAAAAATAGATAATAAACATAATAATTGCCAGAATCAGCTATCGCCTATCGCTGTGCATCTATAAACACTTATAGTTACAAAACACTTATTCGCAAGTCCTATCACTGACTATTGGCAGCAATTTTAATTTCGCATCGGCAAATTACAAACATATGACAAGTTTCTAGATATAAGTTTCTTTAATTTGTTTACTTGATTTCATTTCAAGCGAATCGCAGAAAGGGCGGAGAATATGAGAGAAACGAAAAAGAAAAGCATAGCATAGCGTCGGCTAATATGAGCATTTCATCAAAATACCCGGCTTATTCACCGGGGACCCCCAAAAATGGTTTGAATGTCATAATAAGTCCCATGAACTCCACCACATTCAAGATAAAGAACACCATATGATCACCTGCATTTATGCTGAATACTGTTAGGAACCTTTGTTTCATATAATCACTTTATATTTGCCTTCTCTGGAGACGTTATTGCGGATTCAGTCGCAAATTGTTCATCAACGAGTCCGTTATCTCATTTCAAAATTTTGATTCCTTGATTGAAAGAACTATGTGTATGTGTTGACTGCACATTGAATACAGTAAATATGATAAAAAGGTGAAAAATACGCGAAAACTGAGAATCGGGAAGAACCTGGAAAGAAGAAAGCATGCTGACGCTTCTGTGCCCACGAGAATCTGCGCGTATTATCCCGAAAAAAATATGCAATTAGCGATCACAATGATATTCTCAAACATATCACTTTTAAAAAATAATCACTACGCTTCATCCTAATTTTTGTAGTTTCCTGACTGGTATTACAATACTGATCAAGATTATCAGCGGGTGAGGATGTTAGGGGAAAATAAACCTATTTATAATATAAAATGAAAGATAAATTTAATTTGCAGGTGTACCAGTTACCAGACAAAAATGATATGTGGATGATTAAACAAAGTGAATTATCATCAACTGAACAGTGAGGAAGATATCGAACTTCATACGATCAGAAACACAACCTCGTCAACAAGTCGGGACATCAATATTGTTTACCCAAATTCAGAATTCAAATATGCAAAACATCCAATTTACTTTTAGCCATAAAAAAATTGCAATATAAGGTTGCTCGAGTTTTTCCGAATTCTGAAAAGTACCTATCTCTTTGAATTTTAAATCATTAGAAAAAAGAATGAAATATGAGTGTTTATTGTTAATTAATTACTCACATAATACCACCGCCAGCCGGTGCAATTGCTTTGAAGATAGACATGGCAGTCATAGAAAGCCCGTTTGCTGCTCCCCTTTGGTCTTGCGGCTGTCTCGTCCATAAATGGCATTAGATATTATAATCAAAGGAAAACCAAATAAATTATGAGAACTCAAAAAGAAAATGCTTCATCTCAGACTTACCACTGCATTGTTTTGTAGAATAAACGTGCCAGTGATTATAGTCATCTGAATTGTTCAAAGTTTAAGAAATCAGTATGGTAAAATCAAAGAGCTTCAATTATGAACTAGCAAGCAAACATTTTAAATGTATTTGGCTCTGTCCAATGTATGCAACTCATTGTAATAGACTTCATAATGTCTTAATTTCAGCAATGTACAAGATTTTAAATGAAATTAGCTTGTATTAAGGAAATTGCAAAAAAATTTAAGCACTTTTATGTTATTATGTACTAACCGAGAGTATAAATTTGAGCACAGATGCGCAATCAGCAACGATTTGAAGAATATGTCCTTCTAGGTATGTCATGAAGGGATAAGTAAACAGCAAGAGTATAGTTAATACCTGAGTAAATAAGGGGGTCAGTGGGTTACGAATCAGCGAGAGGAAAAAAAAAAAAAAATCAGAAAACTTGAGTAAATTACAGAACTTACTGCACATATGCGTGCTGAAATAATGGGTCCCATGAGTTTCTCAAATCGAGGGTAGATAAGTATCTGGTATATCAGCAGACTACAACCTATAGAATAAAATAAATTACCAATTTGATATAGATTACAAAATACAGCATTGCGTTGTTTTGTTGTACCAGTCTTACCCCTAATGCTATTACTGTAGTTAAATACAAATTAGATTTCTCTAACAGTTCTTTTACCACCTTTTAAACTCCACAAGTCCTTGCTTGTTTCAATTATGATCTTATTATTAGTTTAATGTCGGGATTAATCTGTGATGAGTCTTAATTGTACTCTATTTTATATCGGGATTTATCTCTTAAACTATACCTTTTTATTTAGTTTTGAGTTAATTTAGTTTAGTTTTTGTGTCAAGTTCAAGGTACTGCCGCATTCTTGATTTTGATTGCAGATATGAAGAATTGGAAGAGATTTGGACACAAAACAAGAAGACCGAAGGAAGATAGGCGGAACGCGAATTTATTGAAGAGAAACTGCAAGAATTTCGGACCGAAATTGTCTAAACTGAACCAGTAAAGATTCTGCAGAAATTTTGGACCGAATTGAATTAATTCGGACCGAAATTATGTGTTTTGAAACAGTGAAGAATTTCGGTCCGAATTAAATCAATTCGGTCCGAAATATTTTCTGGCGAGTTTTTCTATCTCAGCAGTTATTGATGTTTGGAAGCAACTTTTGATCGATTTTTCTGGGTTTTTATATATAGTCTCCCCTTCTCTTCGGGGGAGTGTAGTTAGCATCTTGAGGAACTGAATTAGGAAATAGAATTAGAGAAGAACTTAGAGACTTGGAGATCGGAATCGGGAGTTCTCACGATATCTCGGTGTTTGATTTCTTCTTCCTTCTTTTCTCTCTTTCCTCTATATCTTGCTTGAACATGAATTCTGAATTGTCTTTGGTAGTCATGAGAGGCTAATCCCCTCTCTAGGGATGTTGGCTTGTAGTTTGAACTTGTAGTTTAATTTACTTAGATTACGCTTTTAATTTCATATTGTGATTTTGTTTCTTGTTAAATTTCTTGTGTGTTGTTTAATCGCTACGCGCATCATCTTAGAAACTAGGGTTACGACTGACAAGTAAAACTCGTAGTTTTGGATTTAGGAAACAAAATTAGGATTTTATGATGAGATACTTAACAGTGAAATCGTAATTCTAGGAGAAATTATTAATTAACTATTAATTTTGCGATATGTTTAACTGCTAAGTAGAATTTGTAGTTGATTAATTGTATCAAGAACTTAATGAATATTAAACTTGTAGGGTGAGGAACTTAATAGTGAAATCCAAGAGTTTGTGTACGGTATTAAGCCATTAACACTGTAGTTTAGTACCGACAATTGAATTGATACCCTCTCACAATAATATAATTAAAAGTGCTAATCGAGTGAATTAATTCTACAAGGGATAATTAAACCAACGTCCCTAGTTCAAGTTTAATCGAGTTTTTCAAGTTTGCTATCATTAGTTTTAAATTTAGATTAGTTTAATCAAACTTTCAAGATCGAATTGTCTAGATCGGTTGTAGAATCAATAACCAGTGCATTACGTGTTGTCCTTGTGGTTCGACACCTGACTACTACATCGATAGGTTCATGCGCTTGTGAACTGAACCGTTTTTAGTGTTAGGGAATTATTAGCACAGATATTTCACATCAATCTGTTAGCTTGTATTGTGCCGATCAGATTTTATATGGTTGTACCAGTGCCAAGGGTAGTTTGGTAACTTGCCAGTACCTGATATTACAAGGACTTGGCCAACATCTTCGGATGAAAAACTCAGACCACCATATTTTTTGTCACTTTCAGCCCACAAAGAGAATACCTATCATACATATCACATTCATATATCACATTCAGTACTACAAGGTTAAATATTGCATCATGATATATCAAAAGGAATGTACTGATTTTACCTCGGTATAAGCCATGTCATGAAGAGAGAAGAGGCAATAGAGAATTATTGACGACATCAGTGGCCAGTTTTTTAGTAAACTCTTCTTGGGTGTCGAGGCTTCTTTTTCTTTCGTATTATCCTTTTTTACCAGTGAAGCCTCCAAGCCTTCCGCTTTCTGATCGGTACTATGGTTGTGCAATGTCTCCTGAAAGACGAAGATTGTTATTTCAAAAAATATTTTTCCTTGCTTCAGAAACTGCAAAGCATGAACCTTTACAGGGTGTTTACTTTTTGTTGTTCCTCAATAAATATCAAACTATATATCACTATAAAATAGATCAATAACATAGGACTACATACTAAAAAAAGAAAATTTAATGCACATACAGTTATGTTTATCTTTAATAAATATGAACGATATATCGATCCAATGATTAATCTGGGAAGTTTTGATTTAGCCCAAATTAAATTAACGTACCGGGAGCCATATGCAGCTTATTAGTACAGCAACGGCAAATAAACTTATTGAAAGACATGGTAAGAAGTATGGGAACCTACAATTAAAACATTGATAAAAAAAATTCATATTAGGATGGAAGCAAACAAAAAGGACACAAGATTACTAAAAGATAGATTTTCGAAATGGTTTACCTCCCAAAGATTGATTCTTTAGAAAAGACATTAGGATACTTCTCAGCAGGCTGTTCAGAATACGAACAAAAGCTTTGATACTTATAAAATCCTTAAAAGAAAAGGAACTATTATTGATGCCAAGGGAAGATTTTAACCTGTGAAAGGTAGCCCCCGATTGCAGGACCGACTACCAAGCTCGTCGCCCATGAAGAGCTGACCTTGAGCAATAACAAAAAATTACAAGCATTTACGAGACATTCCGAGTAACGATCAGGAAGAAGAACGACACAAGTATCAAATTCAATGGGAAACATGATGATAATTAAAGGCTGACAAAGTGTATTTACCATTGATAGTGCAAGCGCTTGGTGTTCCTTGTTGCAAACTTCTATCGAATAGGCCTGCCAAAAAACCGAGTTTGATTTGATTATATGAGTAATCATGTATGTAATACTGAAACCAAAATTTTGAAGGAACTTCTTATTGAAACGACCTTAATCGGGCCGAGTAATCCGTTGAGAGCACCGAGGAGGAGTCTTGTAACGATTGCCATCCAATAATTCACACTCAAACCGAATAAGGTGTTGAATATTATCCTGAAAAGTTGAAGTATGTATGTAATGAAATATTGAAAAAGAATACAACTGATACAATCTTTCTCGGTTTTGTATTTACTAACACTGCTATAACACCGAGGACGATAACCGGCTTCCTACCATGCCGATCGGCCACAAGCCCCCAGAAAGTTGAGGTAAGAGCTCTTCCAAACATGAATGAGGCACCTGAAGTTACATTTTATTCAAGAAACCAAGAAAGAAGACATAAATACAAAACAGAAGTCGTTGAGCATGGTACATCCTTAAACTTGCTTCCAGCTTAATTAGAGTTCCTTATTTCGTTGTTTTTTATTACTTATTTTACTGATTTCCCTTGTTTTCAAGCTCAGAATGAGATAATTAATGAAACCTCCAATAATGGTTAATCATAGTTAAAAGATGATTATGAATAATGCCAAAAAAAGTTATAATTCAATTCCCAATTAGAGGAGACCATGACTTACCAACAAAACCAGCATAAAATCCAATATCTTCTTCTGTTTTTGCTACTTTCAGATCTCTAATCTGTTACCAGAAAAATTTAAAAAAAATTCACAAAATTGTAAGCATGATAGTTAGATGAAAAGGTTGTTTAATTAATTAAGACGTGCACTGCTGCTTACCATAAAATATAAGAAGGGAAACAGTGATGCTATTGGAAAACCTGGAACAAAGAAAATATAGGAAACTAGAAGAATTAGCTCAAAAATAATTGCAACTTTTCAAGTAATATGCTTAGAGACTAGCACTGATACTGTAACTACAATAATTTTTATAATAACATCATCAGTTAACTATATTATTCCTTTTTTATTAATTAATAGTTACAATTCATGGTCCTCTATGAAAGTGATGAGTGATAGAATTAATATAAACACTTTCCAAAACTTAATTACTTACAGTTTCAAAAATAGAGTGGTTATATTGGAAAAACGTATATACTCTGTTGTGAGAGATAAATTAACTCTCAGCAAAGTGAAATATTCTTCTTTTTATACCCCCCAAATATAAACTAACAAAGTTATATATGTTTGCCTATAAAATTAATTAATAATTATCGTTGTCATTGTCCCTTGTTCCTTGTTTTAGTACTAAGAAAAAAAAAAAAAAACATTTTCAAATCAAAATGAATGAATCTAGATCGAAGCGCTAAAATCTTAAACCAAAAAACAGCTGAAAAAACCAGCACTGCATGCGCCATTCTCACAAACAATTTTTGTCTTAAGAAAAAATTCCCAAGATCGATCATCCAAAATTGAGATATAGAGACAGATAGAGATCGCAGCGTACCGGTACAGAGCGTGATGATCCAAACGTAGATAAATTCCCGGTATGGGATGCCCTTGTTGCGCTCGTTCTTGAGCTGCTGAATGCAACCGGGGCAGTTGTCGTGGTAGTACACCGCCGTGTTGCTCTCCAGCAACAATGGCACCTCCTCTGCCGCCTCCGCCATATATGTTCTTCAATAATCTCCTCTGATCGAGTGAGATTGGAAGTAAGAAAGCAAGAATGAACGACTTACTTGCTTGCTCACTACAGTCGTATTTGTAACATCATTTTCTTTGAATTGTTTAACCTCTGTGAATGTGATTGCGATCCTGCCACATAATAAATATTCCTGATTTTTATTCTTCTCTTGTTATTATTATATAGGGTCCAGATTTGTGATAGTGATACTTAATAATACCATTGGAATACCATATAGTTTGACCTGATTACACGAACTAATTATTCAACTGAACAACTAAACGTACTAATTATGCAACTTGTTCATGTACTAATTGTTTAACTTAAAATCAAATTATAAGTTGAATAATTATATCAATAATTATTCAACTTAACATACATTGTTTTTGAAATTGAAAAAACAACTAATTATTCAACTTGACATACTAATTATTTAACTCAACATATTAGATATACAATTTAACATGTTAAATATTCAACTTAACATATTAAATATACAACTTAACATATTAAATATTCAACTTAACATTAACTTATAATTAGCATGTAAATTGATGCTAAATATTTAACATGTTAATTATAAGTTGATATTAAGATGAATATTTAGCATGATAAATTAAATAATTAGCATATTATATTGAGTAGTTAATTAGTTTGTTCGACTAAGTCAAAATATATGATATCCCAACAGTATTATGAATGATATCAACATAGCATTTTCAGTAATATGTGTGTCAATGTACGCCTTATATATGCCTTTCCGATTCAGAGAAATTAATACGGAATTGGATGCGATGAATATGATTTGAATTGCAACAACTATTGTGTCGTTGAATCTGACAACAAACAACAGTGCACATTAAAGGATGATGTGATACATTGATATTAAAAATAAAATCCGTATCAAATACTGATTTTTTAATAGCAATTATATAATACTAGAGTTGTACTCAGTGTTTCGTCCTAAAATACGATATCAAATAAATAATAAAACTTATAAATTTAAAATATTTTTTTAAAAAAAATGAACAAGATTTTAAATTTTTTATGTGAATAATAATAATAATAATAATGCTGCAATAATTTATAAATAATAACACATAAATATTAGACCATTTTAAGGTTAAATTTTATCTTAGACATATCACAATCGTCTAATTAAATGGGGAGAGAGAATAGATATAAACTATTGGATCAAAGTAGATGAAGAGATTTAAACAAAATCAATGGTTATTAATATTGATGATGTGACATAGTTGGGATACTTGAAGAGCCCTCTTTCTAGAGTATAGGTTAATAAAAAATAATCAATGTTTTACATATAATTTTTATAAAATTCGAAATAAATACTTACAAATCTCTAAAATAGAAATTTTTTGCACATTATTTTGATATTAAAAAAATTTACTAAGCCATATAAATAAAAACTTAGACATAATTTGATATGTTTTTAGTGTTTAACCTCACATAAGACCAGCTTAGAAACACTATAAATTTACTCCCTTGTTTATCTATTTTCTCATGCCTAGTCATTAGAGGTGGCAGAACCCGATCCGGAAAACCCGCCCAACCCGATCCGACCCAAACCCGACCCAACCGTATTTTTCAAAAAGTCAAACTGATCTGATCTGACCCGATCTGGCCTAAACCCGACCCAACCTAAGATCAAATATCATGCAATCAAACTGAAATCAATATACGATCCAAAAAAGGTCGATATCAAAATTGATCTGACCCGACCTGAGATCTTCTAAAAGATCAAACTAACCCAAACCCAACGCACCCACCCGATTTGCCTCCTCTACTTTTGATCAGTCCTAGTCTACCAGCTGTGGCGCCTGCATGGTAGATTGGATCCATGATGGAATTCAAATATTCAATGTAACTTTGTTGTTTGTTTCTAAAAGAAAATATCATATGATGGGGACAACCAAGATTTTGTTCAATCATGCATGTGTGACATGTGCTTTTGACATTTCCTTAAATTAACGGTGCATATATATAAATAAATAATTAAATATATAATAATATATAGAGGCCCACTCAAATTTTCACTCAGATTAACCTCCATGGAAATTTCAACAGATAATTATTAATTAAGTTGCTTAGTTGCTATCTGCATTATTGTATTTGGTACGGATTTGTATTTATCTTATAGTCATGTGTTAATTGGTATCTTTCAAATTAAGTTGTTTCAGACGTATGGGCCACAAATTAGTTTTAAAATTAATTTGCAGGTATAGGTTACAAATTTTGTAGCTAGTTGTGTAGACGTGTACAAATATTTATTTATTTATTTTTGAGATAAAGATGAGGGTTAAGCCACTCAAATTTAAATGTCTATAAAAGACCCTCCATCCGGATTTCGAACCCGCGACCTCCTACACGGAGAGTGTTGTCATTAACCACTAGACCAAAGATTGGTTCTTACGTGTAGAAATAATTAAAATGACACAATTAGCAATTTCTTTTTTTTTTTTTTTTGAAGTACGTAGCTGCCAAGCATGTTTCATTTTAATTTTATTTATAAATTAAAAGAATTTACACATTAGTGGGAGGTTTAAAATATACGTTAATTAAAAATTACAATCCATTTGGCTAGTTTGTAATCCTAAATTTCATTATAAGCAGCAATACAAGTTTCTCAAAAATTTTGGAAGATCAGAAAAATCTGCACCGGAGGCCATCGATCTGACAGAGGACATGAATTAAAAATTTAAAACTGTAAAAAATCCGGTGACGTTGAGAACCTCACATGTATTTTATTTTATTGATCATTCCTCACATGTATTAAGAATTTAAGAGTTGACTTGTAAGCCCTGAGCCTCTTGGACTCTTTTGTTATACAATAGGGAAATTTAACATAGAATTATTCACGGAGACTTGACATGCAATTTGTATTGGAGAATTAAACATCTTCAGTTCATTGAAGAACCGTCCATATATCCATAAATATATACGAAACGTAACTGATACGTTCTGAAATATAAACTATGGACCAGGGGTGGTCCAACTTTTCCAATAAAATTAGTTTTGTAACTATTAATGAAGTTGGGTATATTTTTGTAAAATTTTTAAGGTATATTTGTGCAAACAATTTTCAGGGTAAAAATAATGATTATGTTATTATGTTGTATAATCGCTTCTAAGAAAATCTCAAACAAAATATTGAAGAATTCTCAAAAATAGAAATTTTGTATATCCTATAAGTTTTGAACTTTTGATATAAAAAACTTATTAAGCCATATAAATAAAAATTTAAAGGTGATTTTATATGTTTTTAAAGTTACGTCCACGTAAGGACTATATGAGTTTGAGCTCATGATAATCTTACTTTTGCAATTATAACACAAATTAATATCGGTGTTTTTATATTCATCGCGCGGAACGCGCTCGCATGTCTAGTTATCTTCATAATTCATCCAACGATCCTTCTTGTGAAATGTTTTTTTTTTTTTTAATTTGTTTGTCGTGTACTCATTTATTGTCAATTTGTCATGTGTCAATATTTTCTATGATCCCCACCTACAGAGCTCACTCAGACATTTAACTCGTCGGAGCAAGTAGAGTTCTAAAATCGTGGCGTACCGTGTTCAGAAATGTTGTGCCTTCGTGCCGTGTCTTTTTTTTATTAATATTTTTTTCGTACCGTACCGTGCCGTGCCAAAAATTGGAAGGAGGAGGCACGTCACGGATAACATACACCGTGTCTATCGTGCCGTGACTTATTCGTGCCGTGACTTATTCGTGTCGTGTCCAATCGGATACGTGACCTACCGTGTCGTATCTACGTGTCTTAACCGTGCTAAACGTGCCCACTCGTTTCGAACATAAAAATTTTGAATATTCCAAAAAAATAAAAAAATTAAAATTTACCCCAAAAAATAATTAAATTATTTTTTTCAAAATTTAGAATACATAAAAAATATTAAAAAGTTATCAATATACTATGAAAATTGTCTTAATTAATAAACATAATGTTTTATAAATTACCCTTTCTCTTTTTTTCGGGCTTTGGGACCGGTTATGTTTGAAATATAGGCGGAATTATTACATGTGTCCTACCCGTAACATATCCGTGTCTACCCGTGTCCTATCATTTCCTACCCGTGCCACCTATGTTATTTATGCTGTGTCTGTCGTGTCCCGTTCCGTTACCGTGCTGTGTCTGACAACCGTTCCGTGCCGTGCCGTTTTTTTGTGTCGTTCCGTGCCGTTCCAAAATCTTTAAAACTCAGACATGGTACGGTTAAGACACGGCACGATTAATGACCCGTACCATATCTGTGCCCGTGCCTTACCCGTGCCGTTACCACCCGTGCCCGTGCCGTTCCGTGCCGGAATTGGCCACGGCGTGCCATTTTTTAGAACCCTAATTGCAAGGAGAAATGTTTCCCAACGCCCCATCACCAATGAATAGCTAGGTGAAAGTGCATTTAAGTAAAGAGGAGGATGAATTCACATATGATTATCTTGACAATCATGATAACGAGACATTTCAAAAATTTGTTAAATTTCATAAAGAAAAACTTAAAGATGAAAAATAGGTGGATGCAACACTAATTTTGTAGATCAATAGTGTTTCAAATATCAATCAATTTGAAAATTATTTGATCAATTATCAAAATTTTATGCACTTTTTAACGGTTGTAATTTAACAGATTTTTCAGAGCTATCAAACGTTGCTTAAATTACATATAATCAGCATAATCAATCTATAATTTTTTTTTCAAGAAAGTGGAATACTCCACTAGTTTCATTGAAACTTTTTATTTTGTGCCCATGGAGAATTGAACTTATGACCTCTTAGAAGTCATCCTAGTTAGCTACCACTTGACGATGCTTATGTTAACAATTTTGACAAAATCACTAAAAGTTCTTAAAAATTGAAAAAAGTTAACAGAAGTATTGCTTAGCTTATAAGTTGATTGTATTTTAGATTATACTCAATTTAAGTGACTTTAGATAGCTCTTCAAATATCTATTACATTACAACTGTTGAAAAATATACAAAATTTTGATAAACCATTAAAATGTTCAAATTAATTGAAATTAGAAGCACCGTCAATCTATAAGTTAAGTAATGCATCCATAAAAATTTTCTAATTTTAAAATTTTTTTTATGAACTTTTACAAATTTTTTTAATGTCTTATTGTTAAAAATATCAAGATAAATATTGTCAATGGATCTCTCATCTTTCAAGTAATAATATACTAAGTTACTAACTACAACTAGTCTTTCTCAAAAAAAAAAAATAAATAAATAAATACTGAACTACTAATCACACTCTTTTGAACGTTCCAGAGTTCGCCATTGAAAATTTTGGAAAAATTTCATAGATGTCCAAACCTTTTATCTTAAATACACCATTGCCTAAGCACTTAAAATTAATTTCACAGATGCCCAAATCAAACCCTTTAGACTCATATCAACTTGCTCACCTCCGTCCATTGCACGTGTAACTTGGCTATTTAGGCCGCACATAAAAAGGTTAGAGAGCGCAAGTTGAATTCACGACCTTAAGTTTGAGATTAGTAAAAATAATTTGACTGTTTAGAAAGTGGTAGATATAAAATCAGTATTTGGGTATCTATAAAATTTTTTCGAAAATTCAAATAGATCAAAAACCATTCACACAAACCGGCCCAATATAACCTCGGCCCACTTCCATTCCAACAATGGCCCAACTCTATTTTATTTATTTTAATGATGATGGATGGAGAACGTACGGAGATGGAGAGGGAGGTGGTGAGAACTGAGAAGGTGCGTAGTCAACATCTCTGCTTGGAGGCTCGGAGGCTGGAGCCCTTCCCAGCTGCGCTTTTTCACTCCCTTCTTCTCTCGCTCCTTTCAGCCTGAAGTGAAGTCACAAGGTCTGACTTTCATCAATTTTCTTCTCTCGTTCCTTTTATTCCGAAATGGATCGAATGAAATATGGACCGTTCATTTTTCAGAATCGGCCGGTCATGATATGGCTTTTAGATACAATTAAAGAGAAATATTTAATAAGAACCGTTTGATTCAAAATGAAAGGTTTCTTAACCGATTCATAGCGGAACAACTCTATTTTATTTATTTTAATGAGATAGTGACGGTTCGAGCTTCTTTACTGTTTGTTCATGTCAATTGAAATCGAACCTCTACTGAAAATTCTGCATTCCTTTCCTTTTTTTTAAAAAAAAAGGCTTACTTTTTTATATACCCTTCTATTCTTCTTTAATCTCTTATTTCTCCCTCTACTCTCGTAAATTTTTAATTTATCCTTGAACTCTTGTAATTGATTTCTTATTTGCCCATCAAGTTAATTACATATCATTAACTGTGTTAATTCTTGGATTCTCTACCATTGATTCCAAATAAATTTAGTAAAGACAGAAATCCTCATTTCCATTTCCCCTCTTCTTTCCTTTTTTTTTCCTTTTCTCTCTACAGAGTTTTAACATTAGTTGTATGGATTTCAGCAAATATTGATATATTAATTTTACTTGATTTTATACAAGCTGGTCTTATAGGGGGTCTGAAAGCTTTAACATTAGTTGTGAGAAGACATGTACCAGCACATGGATTTACTGGAGCATTCCGGAGTTATGTTCGGGACAAACTTGTTTAAATTAAAATACTTAATATATTTATTGTTTCGTTCTATACTAATATATACCTACTTGGTAAGTGAACTAATTTACTGTACAATATTTTGCTGATATTGTGGAGTATACCTATTGTACCGATTGGTGGCAGCGCTGGTAAATAACATGAATCGGAAAAAAGAGAAGTCCGCAAGGACATGAATCTGGTAAATAACATGACGGTTAATATATATGGCTAAATCAATCTTCAATGATGAAAAAGAAAAAAGAGTGATCGAATAGGAGCACTAAAGGGCAATTTTGTCTTTACTAAATTTTATTTGGAATCAATTGTAGAGAATCCAAAAATTAACACAGTTAATGATATGTAATTAACTTGATGGGCAAATAAGAAATCAATTACAAGAGTTCAAGGGCAAATTAAAAATTTACAAGAGTAGAGGGAGAAATAAGAGATTAAAGAAGAGTAGAAGGGTATATAAAAAATTAAGCCTAAAAAAGAAAAGAATAACAAGTGTTGATCTCAGATTGTGCTGTAATATACTAAATAATAGTACTCATGGAGTAGTATGAAACTAAAGAGTACATAGCAGCCCCATTTCACAATTTTCTTGAAAAATATGATCACAATGCTACTGCTTTTAAGTATTGCTAGTATCAGCAAAGTTCATTGGTGTAAGTAAAACAAAAGAACTAAGCAATCTATGCTTGATTGCAATATTTGGAATTTCTTTCGGTTTTATTTTGAGCTTTTGGAGTGCATTACCACTCTGAAATTGATATTTGCTGCTTATTAGTAGGTTTATAAAGCTCGAGGACAGGAAAAGGGCAGGCACTTGCCAGCCGGTTGCTTCGGTATTTTCCTTGGTCGATGATGTTTTGGGGATTCCTTTTGATAAAGAAAATTATTCTTCACACTGCTGAGGGGAAGCCGTACCTGGTATGATCACTCCAATGTATGTACCAATTGAATCTGTTGAGCCCCACCTAAAATTGTGTCCCAACTCCCTTGCTGGTTGCATTTTTTTTATAAAAAAAAAACTGATCAGTGCATGGAGAGATAAGGAGAGAAATTAAGTAAGCATTTTGAATTTGGGAAAGAGAATAAATAAAAAATGATTTTTTTTTTTAATTTGGGAAGGAGAATAAATAGGAAATGATACTCTCTGTTTTTTTTTTTTGAATTTGGGATAGAGAATAAATAGAAACTGATTTTTTTTTTTTTTTGGAAAAGAAAGGTGCTGGGTTGTTTAAAAATGTGTGCAAGAAAGTCAGGAACATATTTTTAGGGATGGAGGCTCAGGAAGAGAGAATTTTTCTTATTTCTTAATGCTTGAAATGATGAAAAATAAATAGTACATTTGAGAGTTCAGAGCTGATCTGTTAGTTATTTAATGACAAAACTGGTATAAGATATATACATTTGCATATTAAATCATGAGCACTTGCTGAAATTTATCCAAAGTAATTTAACCTGGTCTTATACTGAATGAAATTTAAACTGAAAATTTCCAAATTTTGTTATGTGATTGTTGTATGTATATACAACCTCCTCTCTCTTGTTTGTATAGTTCGTGTGGTTTGGATATTCTATTTTCCACTTAAATCATGTCTCAAGTAACTGGCCAAGAAGATTTAGTAACAACTCATAAGAGGGGATCAGTAGAAACAACTCAGGGGAGAGTTGAGCGAGTTATGATCCATCCAAAATTGTATGAAGCGGCAAGTGAAAACAATCTAGCTCTTTTGGAACAGCTCCTTGGTCCTGAAAACGAAGATCATGTAAAATCAGGTAAAAGCTCACACCTAATGAGTTACCTTTAATAACTTTAAGTTTTACTAGCTAATTTAGTCCCAAACTTCCTGTAATATCTCTATCCTCCCATAAGAGTGTGCTCCTGAGTTAGAGAGAGGAGGTGATACGAGGGTCAATGCATGGAAGACTTCCTTCTATTCATTTTGTTGAGAATTGTTTAATCGCAAGTTGGGGAGTTGATATTAACCTCCTCATTTCCCTTTACTATTTTATGCTTCCTTTATACTTCTAACTCAGGAGTGCAACCTTATAATATTAATCAAGCAATATCTTGCAATTCGACCTTGACCAACAAATTCATTGTACAATCTTTCTAGGTGAAACAACAATTAATGTTGCATCCTGGGCTCTTCAGGAACATAATAGTGTCAGTGTCTTAGGAGTTACCCCCACTGGAGACACAGCACTCCATGTCGCTGCTTACTTTGGTCACCTTGATGTGGCCAGAAGGATATGTTATGAAAACAAACATCTCTTGATGCAGAGCAATGATAAGGAAGAGACACCCTTGCACTATGCAGCACAAGCTGGAAATTGCAAATTAGCTACCCTCTTTATCCGTTTTTCTGAGGCAGAGGGTGGCGATGCCATAGCTAATTTACTGAGAAAGAGAAATCAAGATGGAGAGACTGCATTGTATCAAGCAATTCGTCATTGCCAAGTTCTGAATGTGGAGGAAAAGATTTTCTCTTGGAAGTTCAAACTTGCGCATTTCCATTTTGGAAATGAGAGAAGAAAAGGAATACAAGAATTATATGAGGCAGAAAAGAACAGCCATGCAGCAATAGCAGAGGAGTTGGTGCGTGCGGATCTTGCTTGGGCAAACAGCCCCAGCAACCAAAGCCTGCCCCCACTGGCATGTATCACCGACAACAATGGTATATCCCCATTGTACTTGGCAATAATGCAGAATTCACCGTCAATTGTGACTTCTCTGGTTGGATCATTGCCTGAGAATGCTTCACGGGCAGCATATGCAGGACCAGATGGGCAAACAGCTTTACACGCTGCAGCTGTTAGAACTAAAGGTATCACATATGTTCTAAAAAATTGAAGGGAAGGCAAGAAGGGCACCACATATGTTCTGAAAAATTATAGTGACCTTGTTTTCCTCCCAATTTTGCATACCACATATGGTGAATTTCAATATATATGTGGTTTCAGCATGAATGGTTTTTCTCTTCCATTTCTTCCTCATCAAGATTCACCAAGAAATAAATCATATTTGCCAATTTGTGCAAGTCACTCCACAAATCAGCCATGTCTTCTGATCTTGCCCTGATCTAACTGAATGTTCAAGCAATGTTCAGCTGGGTGAAGAAATGAATACAAATTTTCTTATCTTTGGCCAGTTCCATTTCAGCTACTCAAGTTACACTCAGAATTGGTCAATTTTTGAAATGTATATAATCATAGTAGGGATAAAGCTTTTACAAACAATAGAAGAGATAAATTGCAATATTTTTTTCTTAACGTGGTTGCCAATCTGTTAAGAGTACTCACAAAGATACTCTGATGAATAGTATTCCTAATATCTTCCATTGTTATTGGTTCTATTGAACGAAAAATTTGGTACTTAATCAGTAACTCTTTTAACACTACAATTCACGTTGACAGGTTTCACTGAGAAGATACTCTGCTGGAAACCAGAGCTAACAAAATCCACCGATAATTTTGGCAGCACCCCTCTTCACTATGCAGTTTCACATGATATTGTGGAAACCATAAAGATGTTATTGGAAATTGATTCAACTTCAGCGTTTGTTGCCGACTCTTCTGGCTTATGTCCTATACATTTGGCTGCTAAATTGGGTATGGAGAAATCAGTGGCTATGATCTTCCAGCATTGCCCGTATTCAGGTGAGCTACGAGATCCGGAGGGCAGAAATTTTCTTCATCTTGCAGTGAAAGAAAAGACTGAAAGCATAATATCCTGGGCATGCAAAAATAGCAGACTTGTGAAAGCAATTAACTCACAGGATAACAATGGGGATACACCTATGCATCTTGCTGTCCAAGCTGGAGATGTAAATATTTTTGCTCTTCTTCTTGCAAGCCAAAAGATAAACATCTGCGTTATGAACAAGTATGGTATGACACCCTTCGATCTTGCTTTTGCTAATAGAAAGATTGAACTCGGGCATTGGCAGGTACGTCATATATAATTAGTCATTTTTATTTTCCCTTTAGTTAATAAAAAAAAATTATTTTTTCCCTAAAATTTAATGTGTAGGAATAGAGGATATTCTAATCATGATGTCAAGTTAATTAACTAAAGGGGAAATAAATTGTTATGACACTTAAAAGGGTTTTTATCATATTAGTTGTGTCTAAGTTGAATTATGTAATTACAATACAAAATAAGTTGCATTAGTGTTGGAGTTTAAGCAAAAAATATGGAGGGGGCCAATAATTTGTAGTCAAAAGCACTATATAGTACAAAACAAGTTGTTATCATACTTTTGTTGATGATTTCTCATTACATCACCATTTTACTATTCAATGTAAAAGGGACCATAGGATAATTTCAGCTCTGTGTGTGTGTGTTGTTGTTGTGGGTTTTTGGGGGGGGGGGGGTGGGGGGGTTGTCGTCATCAATACATGAAATTTCAGCTAGTTAAGCCACGTTGAACTCATTTGAGGGATATCAAACCATTAATCTGCCATGATTTGTATCATAAGTCGGTATAGATTAGAAAATCGAATTATAATATACCTCCAGTCTGACTCCAGAATTTCTTCTCTCTATTTTCATCACAAGAAATAGTAAAATACCAAGGATTGAAATAAAATAAATAAAAAACTGATTGCAGCCAACCTTCAATTAATATCAAAAAATATTGCCTATTGATCATATGTATTCCTTTTAACAGAATCCAAACTTCATTATACTCCGAGCGCTACACTGGATAGGATGCTCAAAGGGCATGTATAGATATGATCTGTTCCTTTCAGGACATGATTTGCTGATTGACCAAAAGAAGAAAGAGGAACTGGCGGGAAATTTTGAGAATATGGCCAAAAGCATGGCCATAGGTTCCACACTCATCGCTTCAGCAGCATTTGCAGGTGCCTATGCCATATCTGTAGCATATAAGACTGATGTACAGTCAGGTCGTGGAACCCCAGGATTGAGTCTGGCATTCAAGGCATTTATCCTAATGGCTGCTTATGCATTTATTTGCTCCATTGCTGTTACTGGATTTATTGTGGAAGCTGCATTAACTCTTTTAGATATCAATTATCGTGGTGAATATATTGTTCTTTGTTCACGACTGGTGCCAGAGGCAATAAAGGGATTCATTGTAGCATTTTCTCTAGGGGTTCTTGTCGTCATGATTCAGGTATCCCAGTGGCGGCTTGCTTGTGTAGTCTGCCTCAGTTGTGGTACTGTGCCTGTTTTAATCCAACCACACTTTTGGCCTAATCTTTTAGTTCAAAGGGCATTAATCAAGTACCTGGGATTTAAAAAGATCGCTTTAGTTGGCGGCTTCGGTTTCTTCAGGAACATCGCATATGGTATCATTATTCTTCTTGTTTTGTTAGGTGGGAAGTTGAATAACAGTGATTTGGCAGAACGAATAGTGTTGACGACCATCATAGCAATACTATTGTTCATTTCTTATCCATACATTCCGTTTAATCGGACTACATGGATACGAACCAATTATATTACTATATTTCTTGACCACCGGTTCTCTCTCATATTATTAGTCACCATTCTTACATATTTAGTGTTGTTCTCCCTATAAATGACTCAATATATGTTGCGCTTATTGTACTTCCATTTGAATGCTTTCACACTTGTTGTTATAAAACATAATATTTTATATAATTTTAGCGAAACATCGTTGTTATATCTCTTCATATAACAATATAAAAGATATTTTGGATGTACTGAATTCTGATCCAAATTAGATTAATTGTAGCTCTCCGATGATCAAACACGTGCCGCTTTAACTGTCGGGGAAGAGTTCAACCAGCCAAGCAAGCATAGTTGCCAAGCCACCAGTGATGCCGATCCATCACTGGTTGAGTTGAGATTTTGATATATTACTGAGCTGTATAAATTTTGAAATTTGCAGATGGCTTAATATGTTTTTCAGATGCATTTACAAAAGTGCTCTATGAACTTAAGTTCAAGGTAACTTTGCTCAATAGATTTTCTGATTTTGCATATATGGAGGCCGCATGTCTTAGACTCGAAAATAATTATATAAATAGATTATGCATATATGGAGGCCGCTTGTCTTAGGTAAGATAAAGCACAAAGTCCAATCACAAATAGAAATTGATATACGGAACATAAAAATATTTTATTTTGTAGCGATTTTATTACTGAACTTGTTTTATAAATTTTATTATTCAAGTTGGATTATTTATTTTCTGAATTCATTTTGTATCTGAATTGAGGAGTATAAAAAATATATAAAATAAGTTTAATAGTCAATTCATTGACAAAATTATTATTTTCCACAATTTTTTTTGGTATCTCTCAAAAACTTCTCTTAGATATATTTTCCTAAAGAACAAACTGTTATCAGATCTTGGAATGCTCATACATATGCATTCACTATCGAAGGAAAAAGAAAAGGAAAAACAAAAAACTAGCAAGCTACCTTTCTTATTCACTCTACCAAACATAACAATGAGAAGAACCTTAGTTAAAAACCTCCATTAAAACTTCTACATATCTTGAAAAAATATGGATTTAAGAGTGTTTTCTTTAGTGATAATAGCCTGCCAAAGCCTCTTTTCCTGTGGAATAGTGCGGATCTTGAGGCGATCTTCTTCAGTCAATTCCCAGCCAAAAATATCCAAGTTTTGCATGAGCCTCTCTCTCTTGAAACTCTTCACAACAAAGCTCACGCCTTGTTCATACAGCCACCTAAGTGAAACCTTGAGAAAAAAGAATTTTAAACCACTTAAATCATAATTAGGTTCAAATTTAGAAAAGATATATCCTTACTATATATAAAAGCATATTAGTAAAAATGACATGAAATGGCTATCTTTCTCAAATAAGAAACCTGAGCCGTTGATCATTTTCTTGAATAGATCAAAACCGTTGATGTATGTTAATGCTCGTTGACGTTCTCATCCCATTAAAATTAAATACCCATATAAATTATTTCAATTTAAGGCCCATTACATATTATCTTACAAGTTTATTATAAGAAATAACAATTTCAGCTCAAAGTAAAGCAAGGCGTGGGCTTTTTTACTAGTAATGTTGAAAAAGCACGAAATGATTTGACCGTACTTGAGCTACAGTCTTTCCATGGGTATCGGCTATCTCTCTGAGCAGTTGGGAGTCCAATACCGGGTTCCCATTCTCTCTTCCTGTCATGTTTAATTTGGTATTAGAGATGGATAAACAAATAACTCTAGTTCAAGAGTTACAGTGCTTCATTTGGTACCATTTTAGGAATTCTCATCTTGGCCTTAAAATTGTCATGAACAAACATCTTCCATTTTTAAAAAAAGAAGATTCGATTTTTTGACACAAAAGTTTTATCTTACTCAGAGAAATAATCTGAGCCATTAATTGTTTATTTAGACTGATTACTACCGTTGACATATTCTAATGTCTCGGCCCATTAAAATTTAAGACCCATATCAGTTTCCTCACAAAAAATGATGAGCTCTCAACTCTTTATTATAAGAAATAATAATTTCAGCTCAAAGCAAAGTGACCTGATGTGGTACCTTGACCTCCCAATGGGGAGAATGCTGTGACGTGTATTCCTTTCTCTTTGCAGAACTCTCTTAATTGTTGTTGTTGCCATACTGGATGGATCTCCACCTGAGTGACAAAAATGTTTCTAACCTTACAATTATGATAACTACATTTGATATAGGAACAAGAACCTCCATCGGCAATTCGATATGTTCCTAGCTGAATTTGTCTTTTCTTGTTGACATGTAAAAAAAATATAGAAAGTCACAAAATTAGAACCCAAATTAATGAGAGCATCTATTATATTCTTTGTTTGTACTAGAGCTGTAACTCGGGTTTCACCCTGAAAAGTGGTATCAAATAAATAACTAAGAATTTTATAAAACCTTAAATATTTATATTAAAAAAATAAAAAAAATTTGTAACTTTTTATGTAAGTAAATAATAATAATAATATAATAATTTATAAATAAGAACATATACAAATATTGAACCATTTTAAGTGTTAAAATTTGTTTAAGACATGTCAGATTCATCTTATTTAATTAGGAGAGAAAAAAAAAATACAAGCCATTATATCAAATTAAGGAGATGAAGAGTTTTTAAACAAATCAATGGTTAATAATAGTGATGATGTGGAATAGTTGAGGTGCTTGGAAATCTACCACTCTTTATGGAGTACTATAGCTGTAAACTCGGGCTTTGCCCCGAAATATGATAACAAAAAAATAATAAAGCTTATAAAATAAAAATATTTATTTTAAAAAAAATTAAACATAATTTTAAAATTTTTGATGTAAATAATGATGATGATGATGATGTATAATTTATAAATAATAGCACATAAATGTTGGACCATTTGAAGGATTAAATTTTATCTTAGACATATCATATCATTTTATTAAATGGGGAGAGAGAATAAATATAAACTATTGGATGAAAGTAGATGAAGAGATTTAAACAAAATCAATGGTTAATAATATTGATGATGTGCATAGTTGAGGTGCTTGGAGAGTTGCCCTTCTTTCTAGTTTATAGATAGATGTGTTACCCAAATTTAAATGTAAGATACCAATTAACTGACCTGATTAACTGCAGGGGGTATTTTGGCAAATGAAAGAAGCTTCTCTAGCTTCTTAGATTGGAAATTGCTGACACCTATGGCCTTGGTTAGACCTTGCCTTTGGCATTCTTCCATGGCTTCCCATACACCCTTCAAGTCAATGGGAACAATGTCTTCTTCTTTTATGGGGAAAGATGGTGGTCCGGGTTTTACACTAAGGGGCTCATGGATCAGATACAAATCAAGGTAGTCCATTTGAAGGTTCCTGCAGCAAATTCAACTGTAAAAATGATGCACAACGATGTAAAAATAATAAAAGAAGAAGAAGAAGAAGAAAAATATACTTAATTAATTTGATGTTAAATTTTCAATTGGGGTTTTCAATCTGCAAGGCCACACTTAGAACATGTTGCTTTTGTAAATGGTATTGTTAAATTTATCGTTACTATATATAAAAGTATATTGGAAAAAATGACATGAAAGGGCTATCTTCTCCAAATAAGAAACCTGAGCCGTTGATCATTTTCTTGAATAGATCAGAATTATTGATTGATGTTAATGTCTCGGCCCATTAAAATTTAAGGCCCGTACCAATTTCCTCAATATAAGGCCATTACATATTATCTTAAAAATTTATTATAAGAAATAGCAATTTCAGCCAAAGCAACGCGTGGGCTCTTTCCTAGTAAATTAAAAAAAAATGTCTCCGAAATCTAAATACCTAAGTGTAGACTTGAGTGTTGGCAGCACCAATTTCGCGTGGCAATTAGTGCACCAAATCTTAGAGGTCACAAAGACCTCATGCCGAGAGGCTATTAAGCCGAGGCGTACTGCCTCAGCAATAGCCTCGCCAAGAGGTGACTCTGATTGGTACAGAGTTGCCGTGTCAAAATGGCGGTACCCTATCTTGATTGCCTCTATCACCACTGATTTTGTGTTCTCCGGCATGAAAGGGCATGGAGCGGCGGTGCCCATGCCTATAACCGGCATGCCATGGTCGGAATCGAGTGTTACAACTGGGATCTTGCTTGATGCCATTTGTGAAATCTCTTTCTTTTCTTTTTTCTTGTCTACTATGTTCTTTTTCTCTTTTGCTTATTATGAATTGTTTGCTAGCTCTTACATGAAAAGGAAATCAGATTTATAGAGAACAAGTGCTTTGACGACTTGTCTTCAAAATTGTATTCAATTTCCAGAAAAGTGTGCTTTTGACTTGTCTTCAAAATTGTATTCAACTTTCAGAAAAGTGTTTTGACAAGAAGGTAACAGTTTAATTGCATTGCCAAACACAATTTGAATTCCTTCAAAGTACGCAGCCTGTAATCAGATTTCATATGTCCATATATATCCTAGAAAGTCTGTAGTACACTTATATATGTGTGAGTTTCTTGGTTCATGATACCTCTTTAAAGATCCCCTCGATCATAAAGATTACACAAGTTTGATTTTGAACAAAATGATTGTAATTTCTTGAAGATTTTGACAATCTAAGTTTAAAAGAAGTAACACAATCTATATAAGTTCAATAAAACAATCATCTAGATATGATCACACAAGTTTGATTTTAACAAAATGATTGTTCTTCACCATTCCAAAGACACCAAAAAAAATAAAAAAAAAATAACCCTCCGTTTGGCAAGCATAGCAAGTTAAAAACGGAGTAAATCATTAAATCACCATAAAGCAGTGATGTTTGGTAGTAGTGAAGTACATAGATGAAGTAAAGTTGATAGAATGTGTAAAACATGTGAAAAGTTGATGATTTAGTTTACTACATTTATATAGCTGAGTTAACTTACTACACCTTAAATCAATTCTGTTTGGTAACTTAAACATCTTAAATCACCTTACTACAGTTTTACTACACTAACAAACGGGGTGTAAATGGGTAAGGGTCAAATTGATTGGCACGTGTCAGCTAATGTTGTAGTAGTTAGGTTGCATTAATTATATTCGATAATGAAATCTCACATGATTTTAGCCGTGAATGTAAATAAATGCTCCTTTTTTCTTTAAAAATAATTAAAATGCAAATTTTTATTCTCTTGACTGTTCGCATTAACCAAATTCAAATTCTAATTCTAATTCTAATTGTCATCCAAATTCAAATTCTTGAAAATACAGAACATGAGAGAAGACATCCAAATTCAAATTCTAATTGCCATGTTCATGTTCATGTTCTCTTCATAGTTCATACATCGATACTTTTGGTGAAATTATTTTTTATTTAATTTATTTGTCGTGTACTCCTTTATTGTCAATTTGTCATGTGTCAATATTCCTATGATTCCCAGTTCCCCACGAGTCCGGATCATCTAATGCACTGCAAATTCGGCAGCGCGGATCCGACGGTGCAGCTTACGTCGAGATCTAGACTCATTACTTTTTACGAATCCCGACGTAAGCTGCACCGTTGAACCCGCGCTGCCGAATTTGCAGTGCAGTAAGAGATCCCGAGTTGTTCCCCACCTACAAGAGAGCTCACTCAGACATTTAACTCGTGCATGGGAGCATTGTAAGAAGAAATGTACCCAAGGCCCCCATCACCAATTAATAGGTGGGTGAGGGTGACAGTTCATTGGGATAATAATAATGATTGGAGTAAATATATATTAAGTCATTCCGTGAGTGCACATCTAAGAATATATCAAATTATCTTAAAATTTCGATTTACGTGGTTCAATGAATTATAACAATATCTTATGGGTTGCAAAAAATTTCATTTTTATAAACTATTAAATATTTGTTTGGAATTTTTGTAAAAAGTGACCATACAATATTGATAAAATAATCAAGTTTTATGTATCATTTTAAATTATTTCAAACATAAGATTTTGATATAAAAATTAAATAATTTATCGAGCCATATAAATCATAATTTAGAGATGATCTAATATGTTTTAGACGTACGCTCACGGAAAGGTTTCGTGAGCTTGAAGCTCATGGTAGATTTACTCCAACTACTAGTCAAACATTCATGTCCCTAAAATGCAAATTTGACACAGAAACCACCCAAATAGACGGCCCAATAAAATCTGGCCCGGCCCAGTTTCATTCCGTGAAAATTATTGGCAATGTACTTAGAAACTTGAAAGCGGGCCGGCCCGGTAGTAGTTGGGCCTAACTTAAACCCGCCGAAAATTGCTTGAACCATGTATATATGACCCTTGCTTGAGGCTTGAACGCATCATGAACAAATAGCAATTTGACAATTTCCTTCTTCATTTCTTTTTTATTTTTGTTATTTTCTATAGTTAATTTTTTTTTTCTTTTGAAGAAAGTGGAATACTCCACCAGTTTCATTGAAACTTTTTATTTTGCGCCCATGGAGGATTAAACCCATGACCTCTTGGAAGTCATCCCAGTTAGCTATCACTTGAGCTGCTAGGCCATTTGCTTCTACAGTTAAAATGAGATGAAGGAATTCATTAATGCCCATTACTATTTGTTCATGTTGCCATTGGAATTATAACCCTTACTTATTGACAATTCTGCATTATTTTCTTTTCTCAGAATGATAATTGTTGATCTCAGCATTTGGAATTTCTTTCTGTTCTATATATAGTTGAGTTTTCAAAATACATTACCGTTATGAAATTGATGTATGCTAGCTGCTTATTAATAGGTTCGTAAAGCTCGAGGACTGGAAAAGGGTACTTGTCGGTTAGTTGTTTCGATGCTCCCTTGTCGATGATGTTTTGAGGATTCCTTTGACAAAATGAATATTCTTCGTACCATGCCTGGCAGCCTGGTATGTTCGGTCCAATGCAATGCATGTACCGGAGTTAACTGAAGAGCAGAAATATTTACAGACGTTTAAAACTAGAAGTTTTCTACATTGCTCAAAATATTAAGAAAACAAATAAAAAATAAAGAAGATATCTGACTTCGAAAAGAAATTATTATACAGGATACAGAAGGAGAGATGTCAATGCATCTAGCTGTCTGAGCTGAGGCTATAAATATTTTTGCTCTTCTTATCGGGAGCCAAAAAGATCGACATCTACATTATGAACAAGCACGGTTTGACACCTCAGGTTCTTGCTACTATTAATAGAGTGCGTGCGTGACTGCGTGAAATATTCAATAACGGGTAGGTGTGTTTTACATATAATCTCCCATGTATCCAATTTTGTTGTTGTTTTGGTTTGCAGTGCGTTCGTGACAAAGTTCCCTGCAGGCATTCGTATTCAGTTATTTCCTCTTTAATTATTCTCTATTTCCATATTTCATTAAATGAAACAGTAAAGTAATGACCAATGATAAGGGTTCATTCCACTAAAATTATACAACAAATGTTTCAAATAGTAAACACGTCGCAGTTTGTCCACTAATTAGAAGTCGAGGATTTTGAAAAGAGATTTACGGAAGAACTGATTGCAGCCAACCACTTTATATAGCAAAAATTTTATTACAATTTTAGATATTGTCTTTTTACAGAATCCAAACTTTATAGTAGACAATGCTCTACACTGGATAGGATGTCCATATTTTGGAATTTACAGGTTTGATATGCTCTGAATTGAGATGTTGTTGTGTGATGTTTTCATGTCCTCCAATCTAAAATTTCCCTTTTCTATCTCGTTAAGTTTTCTGGTATGCTAGATCGTTGGCCTGACGGGAATGTTTTCCCTCCTATTTGATTCTTTGATAAGAACAGATTGCTTTGTTTTTCTGATTTGCTTTGATTTTCTTTTTATAATCTATTAGAACTGGTAAGAATGGATGTAATTTTGGTGTTGCATCAGGGCTTTGGTTTACTGGTACGCTTGTTGAGGCAGATTTAGGCTTGTCGTGTTGTTTCGGCGGCTGAAGCAGTTCTAGCTTGTTGGCTGCTCAGTTTTTGGTTTTTCAGTGCCTACTGCACTTGCAGTTTCTCCTTTTAAGATATGAACCTTGTTGTATTGCAAGATTTACAAGAATACATATTAGAGTTATACAGCCTGTTGTATAACAATGAATCGTTGTAACGGTTGATTTGTACCAAATACAAATTGGGCTTAATTGGCTCTATTTCCTTTAACCTTTTTTTTAGTTTCTCAACAGAAATTTGTTATTTAGTTCTATGTTGTTTGGATATTTGTTTTGCCACTTAAACCATGTCTGATGGAACTGGCCAAGAGGATTTAGTAACTTCTCAGCAGATGAGATTTAGAGCAACAACTCGGCAGAGAGGAGAGCGGGCACTGATCGATTTGAAACTGTATCAAGCGGCAAGCGAAGGTGATTTAGCTCTTTTAGAGAAGCTCCTTAATCCTGAAGTAGAAGCTCATGTACAAGGTATAATCAGAAAATCTATTTGACAATGTACGTCGCTGAATGTACATAAATATGAAAAAAATAATGAAATTAGAACGTTGTTTGATTTCTACACCAGCTAATCAGTATGAAAAATCCAGTAATTTAAATTGATATTACCATATATATAAATATAATCAAACAATATTTTGCAATTTGGTCTTGATCAATGTATTCATCGTTGAATCCGATCAGGTGAAACCGCAATTGATGTTGTAGCGCAGGCTCCTCGAGAGCACAACACCGTCGACTTTCTCTCAGGAGTTACTCCTACCGGAGACACAGCCCTCCACGTCGCGGCTTACTTGGGTCACCTCGAGGTGGCCAAAAGGATATGCTACGAAAACAAACAATTCTTGAACCGTACCAATGACAAGGAAGAGACACCCTTGCACTATGCCGCACAAGCCGGGAATAGCAAATTAGTCACCTTTTTCATCCGACTTGCCGAGGAGGACGGTAGCGAATACATAGCCGAGTTACTGCAAAAGAGAAATCAAGATGGAGAGACTGCACTATATCAAGCGATTCGTCATTGCCAGGTACTCGATATAGAGGAACCGAGGCTGTTTGAGCAGTCCCGGCTCGCATATATCATTTGTGGTAACACAACATCCAAAACAATTCGACAATTATACGTGGCAGATGAGAACAACCATGCAGCGGTAGCCGAAGAGTTAGTGCGTGCAGATGTTGCGTCGGCAAGCATTCACGGCAATAACAACAGAATGCCCCAGCTGGCAAGTATCGCTGACAATAACGATATATCTCCGCTTTACTTGGCAATAACGCAGAGTTCACTGTCTATTGTTAAGTCGTTGATTGGATCGTTGCCTGAGAACGCTCCACGGGCAGCGTACACTGGACCGGATGGGCAAACAGCTTTACACGCCGCAGCTGCTAGATCAAAAGGTAACAAACCACATTGTCGATAGTCGGTAAACTTGCAATTCTTTTTGTCTGTTCCTATGACTAAAAAGCAAGAACGACGTCGGTATTTCTGGCTTAAAAAGAGTTCACAATTCATCCTTGATTAGTTTATTAAATAATAGATTTGGAGCCTAATCAGTGACTTTTTTTTTTTTTTTTTTTGCTTTTTAATTTGCATGTATGTTTTGACAGATTTGGCTGAGAAGATACTTTGCTGGAAACCCGAGCTAACAAAATCAACAGATAATTTCGGCAGCACCCCTCTTCACTACGCAGCTTCATTAAAATCTGTGGAAACCATAAAGATGTTACTGGAAATCGATTCGACTTCAGCGCATATTGCCGACTCCTCTGGCTTATATCCTATCCATGTCGCTGCTAAACTGGGCGACGTGCAATCAGTCGCTATGATCTTTCATCAGTGTCCGTACTCCTGCGAGCTGCTCGATCCTGAGGGCAGAAACTTTGTTCATCTTGCAGTGAAGGAAAAGAAATCGGATGTCGTATCGTGGGCGTGCAAAAATAACAAACTCGCGAAACAAATTAATGCACAAGATAATGAAGGAAATACACCAATGCACCTAGCTGTCCAAGCCGGGTCTGTAAGTATCTTTGCTCTTCTTCTTGGGCACCAAAAGATCAATGTCTGCATCATGAACAAGCATGGTCTGACACCGAAGGATCTCGCTGCTGCGAATAGAGTGCGTGAGATGTTCAATCACGGTCAGGTGCGTTACCTATATAAGCTCCCAATTCTCCGATTTGTTATCATCTATATCAGCAGTACATGCTGAAGTAGTTTCCCTGCTCGACGATATTGTTTTTCCCCTCGACTTAATTAAACGAAGATTACTATTCATGATTATTGTTCTCTATTTTCAATAATTTTTCCCTCTATTCTCTCTATTTCATCAAAAGAAATAGCAAAAAATATTGCCATTAATTGGAGATTTTTCTTTTTTGCAGAATCAAAACTTCATAATAGACAAAGCTCTACATTGGATAGGATGTCCAGATCATGGAGTATACAGGTTTGATCTGTTCCTTTTAGAGCATAACTTGCTGATCGATGAAAAGAAGAAAGAGAAACAGGCGGTAGAATTCGGGAACATGGCCAAAAGCATCACTGTCGGTTCAATAGTCATCGCGACCGGAGCATTTACGGCCGCCGCCGCAATATCTGTGTCGTATAAGAATTCCGTGCAGTCGGGTCACGTGACCCCCGAATTGAGTATAGCTTTCAAGTCATTCATCATAATGACTGCTTACGCATTCATTTGCTCCACCGCGGTTACGAGTTTTATGGTCGAAGCCGCGTTGAACTTTTTGGACGACAATTACCGTCACGAGTATGTTGTCCTTTGTTCGAGACTGAGGCTGGATTCGATAAAGGGATTCATTATAGCATTCGCGCTCGGTGTTCTTGTTGTCATGATACAGGTGTCGCATTTTCGACTCGCCTATCTGATTTGCCTCAGTTGCGGCGTCGTGCCCGTTTTGATCCAGCCGCACTTTTGGCCGGATATTTTGGTCCAGAGGGCGTTGATCAAGTACCTCGGTTTTACAAAATTTACCTTGGCCGGCGGTTTTGATTTCCTGAGGAACATCGCGTACGGTATCATTGTGCTTCTTGTGTTGATAGCGGGGAGGTTAAGTGACAGCGACTTGGCAGAACGGTTGGTGTTGACTAGCATCGTAGCGATACTGTTGTTCATTTCGTATCCGTCCATTCCGGTTAACCGGACGACATGGATTCGGTCCAGATATGTTACTATGTTCGTCGACCACCGGTTATTTTACATAATATTAGTCACCTTTTATGCATATCTATTGTTGTTCTTATAGTTAGCTTGCTCATTGTATGTTTCAGTAATTTGTACCTCTGCTGATCACTTGTACATTCATACATTTGTTGTAAGAAAACATTCTTTATTTTTTCTTTTTGAATGATAGTAGCAAACAATTTTTTTTTTAATCTTCATGTTGTGCAAAGCATTATATTTCTCACATTGTTCTGTTATGCAAATTGTAGACAACAAATATATACTAAAAGTAGCAAAACAAAATGTTGTGCAAAGCATTAAATTTGTAAAACAACTGTAACACATTTCTTTTTCAACATTCTTTCAAATGTATATCTTCATTTTATGTGTTACATGTTGATCTATTTTTCGAAATTCTTTCTGAGCATATTGGGATAAGTATTGAGAGGGTCTAAATATTTCAACTTGCAAACAGTATTTCAGTACTCCAAATTCATCGTGAGAACCATAATTAAGCAAACTATCACAATTCAGAATTCACAACACGTACCCAAGTCCAAGCTGGTATCTAAAATTGGCCTGTAAGTGAACTCCTTTAATTTGCGGTTCGATAATCAGTATTCGAAGTTGTGCATAATTAAACATGAGAAAAGAAGATAGAAGAGGAACAGAAATAGGGATTGTAGCTGTGTTAGAATGAATTAGAGGTGGCAGAACCCAACCCAACCCGACCTGACATTTTATAGAAAGTCAAACTAACTCGACCCGCCCATCACCCGACCTGACCTGACCCGTCCAACCCGAACCGGAACCCGACCCGCTTGCCCGATTTGCCTCTAGTTAGAATAGTCAATATACGTGGACATAAGAGCATCTCCAAGAGATCCCTAATAATTTATTCTCAACATAATCATATTAGGAGTCGCTTCAAAATTTTGGAATCCAAATTATACTTTAAACTCTAAGAGTTTCCCTAAAGATAGATCCCAATAAATTTAAAATGGGCCATGTCACTGGGCCTGGCCAATCAAACGGCGGAGAGGGAAGGGGAGGATTATTGGGAGTGCGGAGGGAGTGCCTAAAAATAACTAATATTGGCTTCGATTTGGGGATAGCGCAAAAATAGGGAAGGGTTTGGGGCTTCTGTTGAAGCCCGATTTCTGTCCTTAATCATCAATAATTGGTTTTAAGAATGATTTAAGAATGCTCTTGGAGATGCTCTAAGGTAGACTATATATTTCATCCAGCCCAACTGAGACCCGTATCAAGTTCTAACCCACGAGCCATTCATATATAATATCTGGGCCTCAGAAATTGGAACTAGATGGTGGATGTATGCTGTTCGTCTCCACGAGAGTCAAGAATAGATTCGTGCAAAAGCTCCTTTACAAATATTGATTAAAGACAAACATCTTGCGTCCATTGAAAAACCATCCGTACATCCATAGACGCGTTCGGAATGTAACAGATACATCCCGAAATGTAACAGATATGCAAACATTAAAAGCCCTGTAAAAATATCATACTTGAGAATCCGAATAACAAAAGCATATATATAATCAATCAGTCGTATCCGAAAAAAAAGCAGGAGGTTTCTTTTTCTTTAATTCTCCTCTTTATCACAATTAACATAATAAACAACCATTAATTTCCATATATTTCAGACCCTTTAATTCCAGCAGCGCTAGATTTCAGTTCCTTCTCTCGCTTCTTTCACTTCTTCTGCACCGGCCTCTGATCGAGGTCACAAGGTCTGAATTTCAGCAATTCTCTGCTCAATATCTTTTGGTTCATTTTATTGCGGTACTAGCTAGTTATGATCAGTGTAATCATGCCGATGGAAAATTGGTAAGTTAAATCCTGACAATATATATATATATATCATGCATTCTTTTTGGCCAGAATAACAACTGTGATCTGCAGGGGCGGAGAAATAATAAAGTCGTCGTCGAGCTTTTAGCATTTTTGTTGTGATAGTAAGAAAAAATAGTTCTATTAACAAGTATCGATCCATGTTTTATCCGTCTCTATAAGTTATTAGAGATCATTTTTCGGTTTCTTTGCTCAAATTTTAGTAAAATTCAAAAATTTAGTAGACTGTGACGAAAAAAGATAATTTGACTGTTGCATAAATAAAAAAATAAATTTTATATTAATTGTCTCGTTTGTTTAAATTTGAATGAATGTAATTTTTTGTCATCAACAAAAAAAAGTACTTGATTGTGATGTCAACTGTAATTAGACTAAATTAAAATTTGATACAAACTAATTGTAAAAGAACTTCTAAGTTGATACCCGGTTAAATTATTTAACGGGGGGGTATGATCCAAAAGCATTTTAGAAACATTTAAATGTCAGATTAAAAGAGGAATAAAAATTAAAACCCACAATGACCAATTCCATATAAAAAGTAATTAGACCCCACATATAAGTTTCTCTTTTTCCAATTTACCAAGGTCTTCTCTCATTTTAAAAAGCAGACAGTGAGTATATTATTTCGATTGCAAGATCATAAATTTAATATAACTCAACTAGTAGTTTATAGAATTTATAAAAGCGCTTATTCTAATTTATTAGGGGGGTTAATAACCAAAATTTTGTTAAATATGCTTAAATTATCTTACCATGGTCACAAATTCAAAAATCATCGGGGGTCACCCCCCGCCCTTGAGTGATCTGATAATTTCACAATTTTTTAAAAGTAAAAAAAGTATTCATTATACTACTGCCTTCAAACTTCAAAGTACTCTACCATTTTGGAAATAACAACTGGAAACCTCACTGGTGTACGTAAGAAAAGAAGAGTATCCGTATTTTTTATTTTCATATCTATATTCTGAAGTTCTTTATATTCTAAACTTCAGGTTCTGAAAAACATCACTCTGAAAGTAAATATTTAATAGTACTTATTAATGATGTTTTGGGGATTCCTTTTGACAGATATATACTCTTTTTACGATTTCACATCGTCTGCCTTAAGGTAAAGTGTGGTATGGCACGTGGACTGTTGGATTGCCTCGAGATTCGAGCCTGCACGAATCTTGAAGTGATCTAACGGTCTACGTGCCATGACACACTTTACCTTAAGGCAGAGGATGAGCACTCCTCTTCGGTTCAATGTATGTATAGCAGTGTTCACTACTGAAGAGTTCATAGGAACATCTTGCATCCATTGAAAAAACGTCCATACGTCCATAGATATACAGAAAATGTAAACAGGTACACTCCGAAATGTAACAAATACATCATGAGATGTAACCTATGGACGCCATGAAGAGCTTTTATTAGAAATTAAAAGATAGGAGCCATGCATGCTCCTATCTTTTAATAGAGACAGCTTAGCTAGGTTTTTATTCTTGTTCATCCAATAGAGACAGCTTAGCTCTAGAATCTTCTTTATATTCTAGCTAGTTGGGATTTTTAATAGAGACAGCTTATATAGCTAGATTCTTATTCTGGTACGCATCTAATATTTTCTCAGAGCTGTTAATATATTCTAGTTAAAGTGTTAAAATTCCATAGTTATTAATTATGTATTTTTTGTTAGAGCTCGACGTCTAAACAATAATTAAGCAATAATAATTTGAGTTATAGTATCTAATCTCCCAAAACAACTCCAAGTTGTAAATAACTAACGTATGTTTAATGCAGTGGAAATGCTTGCTATATATATATATTACCTCTTTAGATCTGTGCAACTGAATCTTTTTAAGGTTGACATTATGAAAGAAACTTGCTATATCTTCTTATCTACTATCTTTATATATAGGAAAATTCTATCTAGATACGGTGGTTGATACGGTGGTTAATACCAAAAAACCGGACCGGTTTTTTGCCCGGTCTAACATCGATTCAAACCAATTCAAATAAGTTAATTCAAAATCTCATCGCGATCTCCTTCCTTCTTTTCCGATCCTCTCTTCTTTTTCCTTTCGCGTCGTCGTTCATGACGCCTTCCGTTCTCTCCCACTTTGCCTCTCTCTGAATTTCTTCTCCTTCCGTTCTGTTCTTCTTTTCTCTTCGTTCTTCCAATTCTCCTCTGTCGTCTCTTCTCTCTGAGAATTCTCCGTTGCCTTGAGTTGTAACTACTCGTCTTTTCTCTCTTCTCTCTGAGAATTGTGTTGTTTCTCACGCCGTTATCAAGAAGTTTGCAATTGAGTTGTAATTCATTCGTTTTCTTCGATTTCTGTTGGAATCTGAGGTATGATTGTCCTATATCTTACTCAGTTGCTTCAATTATGGTTTAACTTCTCTAATTAGTACTTCCCTGTGTTTGTATTCAAATTAATTTGAAAAACATTCAAATTATGATGTCGTATATGCAATTAGTTGAGAATTCAGTAGCACAAATTCAAGTTGCAATTGACTATGTTCAAGTTACGTTTATTGGTATGCAATATGTCTAGTTCCATGTATGTACTTGTACTGGCAAATGACTGTGAATTCACAAGTTATGTTCTGTTCTGTTAGATATGAAATTATGAATTGTTAACTGTAATTAAACCATAACTTCAATTATTGTTTAATCTCTGTAATTTGTAATTTCGTGAATTGTCTGTTTCCTTGTCTTCTTGAAATATGACAGTAATCCTAAGAAATTCGTGTTGTTCATCATTATATTCAAATTGTTTGATAACTGTTTGCATTTTGAGTATTTGCTTATCAATTATGAGTTCTGGATTAAGTATACAAGTTATGCTGATAAGTATTCAGGTTATTGTTGCAAGTATTCAAGTTTTAGCCTGTCAATTTTGAGTTCTGGATTAAGTATTTAAGTCATAGTAATAAGTATTCAACTTACTATTTTAAGTATTCAAGTTCTGAATTATTTTGTTTTTCTGTATGCAGGGACTATGATTTCTTCTGGTGCTTCTAGTGGTTTATTCGAGGATGTTGATCCTCCTACCTCTTCCGAGGTTGACAGTACTATTTCCTTCATCCCTAAAAATATCGAGGACAAATATATTCCCAAAATTGGAATGTGTTTTAAAAGCTATCAAGAAGCATATGATTTTTATAATAACTATGCTTTTCGGGGTGGTTTCGGCGCTAAAATTAAAGGAGGGCACAGTAGGTATGAGAAACCATATGATAGAACCTTAAGGTGTACAAAGGAAGGTATTTCAAAGCTTAAGAATGCTGATAAACCGGATAGTCGGATGAAATTGGGTGCTAAGACCGGTTGTGAGGCTAAGGTGGTAGTTAAGGATGAATACCTAGATAATAATTAGGTAATAACGGAAGTTTGTCTTAGCCATAACCACATACTTGTACCTTCCATGTCACATTTGATTCCAAGCCACAACAAGATTCCCTTTCACCTTAAGAAGGTAATAGAAGTGAACGATGAGAACGGTGTACCGGTTTCTTGTAATGTGAAGTCGGTAATGGCGCAAGGTGGTGGTGTCGGGAATGCGAATTATAGTGAAAAAAAGATTAGGAATGAATTGAATGCGATTAGGAAGAAGAAATGGGGAGAAAACGATGCCGAAACCCTAGTTGCGCATTTTCTGAAAAGACAAAAAGAAGAAGCTGATTTCTTCTTTGACGTTGACTTTGATGATGATAATCGTGTGACGCGTATATTCTGGGCTGATGCAAGATCAAGGCTGGCGTATGAATCATTTGGTGATGTCGTTTCCTTTGATTCAACATATGGGACTAATAGGTAATTTGCCAATGGATTTATATTTCCTGATACTGGTATTTGTCTTCAACTATTTGTTTATATGGGCATACTGAATTGGTATTAAAAATAAGTACCAGTATATTCAAATTATGGTATAGAATGTTCATTGTATGTTATTTCATTATCTGTTGTCATTTAATTATTTTTTCAATTGCCTTCCCATGTTAAAATTCTGAATTGGTATTCAAAAAACTCTTCAAAGTATTCAGGTTACACCATACTGCATTCAATTTATTTGAATTCTGTAATTTTCAAAATTGATTGTTCTGATGTGTGGGGGCTTAATCGTCATTTATGTGATCTTTTGTTACAGGTATAACATGAAGTTCTGCCCTCTTGCTGGTGTTAACCAGCATTTTAGCACCATATTATTTGGATGTGGTCTTCTTGCTCGTGAAGACATTCCATCTTTTGAGTGGCTGTTCAAAACTTGGCTAAAATGTATGAATAACAAGCCTCCTCCCGCTATTGTTACCGATCAGTGTCCTTCTATTTCAGGTTATAATTCACATATCTTCAATTTTTCATTAATTTATTTTCTGTGGTTTTCAATATATGTCATGTGATGGTTTTTTATAGTTCTTTCAGTTTTACTGTTCAAATTATTTTGCTCATGGTTTTTCTGTTCTTGAATGTATTATTATTTAAGTTACTGTCAAAAGTATTAAAGTTATTTAGCTTAGTATTCAACATAACTCAAATGAGTACTGACAGTGGCTGGACACCTTTTCAATTTGCAGGAGCTATTGAATCTGTTTTTCCAGGCACGACACATAGGTTCTGCCTGTGGCACATCCTCAGGAAATTGCCTGATAAGATCAAATCAACCGACTTGAAGGTGATTGAAGGTTTGATAAGTGATACGGTGAAGTACTCGTATACTGTTGGAGAGTTTGAAGAATATTGGAAGGGGATTGTGGAGGATTATCAGTTGGGAGATAATCTGTGGTTGGCCAATTTGTTTGATATGAGGGAGCAGTGGGTGCCGGCATTTCTCAAGCATAAATTCTGGGCCGGTATGAGCACTACACAGAGAAGTGAGTCCATCAACGCATTCTTTGCCAGGTTTTTCAATTCAAAGACTGGACTCAGAAGTTTTTCTAACCAGTATGACCTTGCGGTGTGCAAGATGAGAGAGTGTGAGAAGGAACAAGAGTACAGGAACATTGTCAAGAATGTTGAGCCTTTCTCTGGTTTGGAGATTGAGAGACAGTTTTTGGATGCTTACACTCTGAATGTGTACTATAAGTTTCAGAAGGAGGTTAAGGCACTTACTAATTTGAGTTGTGAGGTCAAGAGTAATTTTGGGGAAAATATCATATATTCTGTGAGTGATGCATCTCAAGAGGATGATTATACCTTCCGTGTATATTTCACTCGGGGTGAGAATAAAGCTTCCTGTGTTTGTCGGATGTTTGAGTTTTCTGGTATTGTTTGTAGACACATGCTTTGTGTGTTCAAGCAAGAGAAAGTGAACAAGCTTCCTGATTGCTACTTTCTTGAGAGATGGAGAAAGGACAAACATTGGCCTCATTTGGAGAAACCAGAAGTAGGGGCAGCACAAAGATTGCATGAGTTCCAATACTCTCAACTCTACTCTCAACTTTACCCTTCTTTCTGTAATTTTGTGGAACTAGGGTCAAAAAATGAGCAGGCACGGGACACACTCGTCGCAGTATTCAGAGAATTGCAAAATAGCTTGCATCTCTTTGGTGATTGTGTGGCTGATGAAAGTAATGTGGATGCACAGTCGGTCGGTAACATCCCGTTGGGCTGTGCTGCATCAGATGAGGATGGCATCGCAGTTGGTGGTGTTGCATCTGGCAATTCTGTTGAGGCCGATGCAGAATTTGTTCCACCTACAAGAATCAATAACCCGGAGGTGGTTCAGCCAAGAGGCCGACCACGAAAGTCTTCCAGGTTTAGAAAATACAGTAGCCCACAAGCTGGTGGAGCCAAAAACAATGGTTCTGTTGCAAAAGTAAAGCGTGAAGACAAAAGGAAGGGGAAGAGGAAAGCTAATGGTGCATCCGCGTCAAATGCAAAAGCAAAGGGTTCAAAGAAGAAGAAGGAAGCTAATGGTGCATCTGCCTCAGATGCAAAAGCAAAGGGTTCAAAGAAGAAGAAGGAAGCTGATGGTGCAACCGCCTCAGATGCAAAAGGAAAGGTCTCAAAGAAGAGGAAGAAAGCTGACGGTGCATCCAATTCAGAGAATGAAGCTGAGGATTCATCCACCTCGGAGAAGGAAGCTGATGATGCAAAAGCAAAGTGTTCAAAGAAGAAGAAGGAAAACACCAAGGGCAAAGTGTCAAAAGCATTGGCTTCAGGTCCTGGTCAACCATCAACTCAAATACAGGTCATTTCACCAACTCAGTGCAATCTGTGTCAGTATTCAAGTTTCAGTTGGATGTATTCAAGTTATATTATGAACTGTTCAAGATATGAGTTTTCTTATAAGAAATCAGTACATGTGCAGATTTTAGTTGAAAGTTTTTTCTGTTCAATCTGTGTAAATATGCAAGTTTTAGTTATAAGTATTCAAGTTATATCAATGATAATTCAAGTTATGTGTAATGTTGTCAGAAAAATCAGAAAAGCAGTGTTTGCTGATTGATCGATTCATTTTGCAAATCAAGTGTTGTTGTACTAATTATTTTACTTTATTCCCCCTTTTTTTTTCTAGGCACATGATGTATTTGTCAATGAGCCATTGTCATTTCATTCTGGAGGCAACCTTCCATTTCATCCAGGATGGCCCACTTGGAATGTTGATCTCAATGCAGGGCAACAATTTAGTGCAGGAGAACACATGGAGGAATAGATTCATAGATTTTTCCTTGTTATTAATAGAAATTCCATTCTTTTATACTATCAATTTTGGTATTCAAATTATGAATATAGATATTCAATATGTGAGTACAGATATTCAAAATATGTGGATTCATATTTAGGCAAATGAATTAGGAGCACTATAAAGTTTTGTTCTATATTTTTTTTCTGTTTATTTCTTTCAGTGTGTAATGGATTTGTTATAGGTTTCTATTACATATTTTAGTGAATTTATGTACAAATATAATTTCAGTTTTTCATAACAATATATTTTTCTTTGCAATTTTAAGAAAAAAAGTTAAGTCATTAAAAAGGTATTAGTTGAAATGAAAAATTCAAAATAATCATTAATTAATGAGGCTGAACTGGCGCGCCTCTTACACTAAATGATGTCAGTTGGCTACTTAACCAAGAGGGGCCTTTTTGTGAAAGAAAACTGAACCTAGAGGGGTGTCTGTGCAAAAAGAAAAAAAAAATGAACCTAGAAATAGCCAACTCTACGAATTAGATACATTATGAGGGGTTATTTGGTAAAAAAATTCTGCTAGCCCCTCTCCATATTGAAAACCAGTCAAATTATATACATTATGAGGGATCAATTTGTAAAAAAATTGGCCATTATATAAACACCTGACGCCTCTCGGTTCCCTCGAAACCCCCCATTTCAAATCACTCACTCCCTCACTTCACTCTCTTTCTCTCCGTCGTCTGACAACCTTCACCTCTCCGATCGCACCGTTCCCCTTTCTCGTTTCTTCTCTCCCACTCTCTTTTCTTCTCTCCCACTCTCATTTCTCTTCCCCTTACTCTTCCTCTCCTCTCGTCTCACTGCTTTTCCTCTTCCGATCGGAGACAGGAGCATTAAAGTCGACAGCAGAGATGCCGCCGAAGAAGAGAAGCAAGGCAGGAGCAGTGCTGTCGAGTGAAGGAGAATCATCACGAGGTACTAAAATTCGATTTTTTTCTGTTTTTGAGTTGATCTGACACTCTAGATTGTGTATTAAGTTCATTTTGGAGAGGATTTTGTTGAAGTTTGCATTTCCTCTTCCTGATCCGAAACCCTAGGTTTGAGTGTTGAGAAATCGGATTTAATAAGTTCAATTTATCAATTAGTTTGGATAATAAGTGTTGAATTGCTTGAATTTAGTTTTGATTACAAGTCTAAGTGTCAGATCTGTGTTACTTGTTTGTGTTCTAGTTATTGCTAGGTGTATTCAAGTTATAACAGTTAATATTCACTGGATCTGAGTAGTTCTGTCTCTATTCACTGGATCTGGATCTTATATTGAATTAAACTCTACTTTTATTGAAGCAGGGTAGAACAAAAGAAGCAAGGCAGCAACATCAAATCCATCTCAAGAACAACCATCTGAAAGGAAAAGAGGTAATAGAAATCGAATTTTCTTGTGTTTTTGAGTTGATCTGAGATTATATTTTGTGTATTAAGTTGATTTTGGATAGTATTTAGTTGAATTTATCATGTGCCCTTCCTGATCCGAAACCCTAGGGTTTGCTGATCTAAAATTGGAGTGATTATGTTGTATCGATCGATTAGTTTGTATAATAATTGTTCATTTGCTTGAAATTAGTTTTGATTATAAGTTTAAAGAGACAGATCTGTGTTATCTTTATTGTATAAACTGCTAGTGTATTCAAGTTAGAAGAGTTAATATTTTATTGTATCTGACTAGTGTCGAATTATTCACTGGATCTGTGTTATCTTGATTGTATTCAAGTAACTGCTAATCGTATTCAGGTTATCACAGTTAGTATTCAAGTTATAACTGTCTCTATTCATGCTGGAATGATGTTATAGTCAATTGAACTGTACTTTCATTAAATAAGTGTGCAGAACCTAGGTTAAACCCTATTTTTATGATAGATGTGATTAGATCTTAATACGTGAGCAGTCAGATCTATATTAAGATTTTGTTGTCGATTTGTGTCAAGTAAGATGTGTTATGCACATCTATTTGAGTCAATTGACTGAGTATTCAAGTTAAAAATGTGTATATTCTGGTTATGCATATGGATATGCAAGACTGTATCTATATTTTTTCTGACAGATCTATTTTTTTTTTTAACAGATAATGATGTATTTGGTGTCAGATGTAGGCCGGGCAAATTTGTCGCATTCTATAAGGAAAATATTTTGCCAAAACTTGCTCCTAGTGCCATTGACAAGCTCAACGCAACTCCCTTCTATCATTTCTTCCACATGCCAGATGTTAGCGGGCTCAACGAACTGGTGGAACAGATAATTCGATGCTTCGATACGGACAAGAAGTGCTTTAAATTTGGGCAGAAGGAACTCTCTTTGACTGCTGCTGATGTAGCTGTTATACTTGGTATGTTTCAAGTTTCTGTTTGTTCTGGTACTGTTTATTTTAGTCAAACAAGTGATGAATTAGTGTTCAAATTAAACTGGAAAGTGTTCAAGTTATGACATTGAGTGTTCAATTTAATTATTGAGTAGTCTGACATTGAGCATATTCTCATTATTGTCTTACCAGGTCTGAAGCTTCATGGAGGGCAGGTACTCCATCTATACAATGACAAAGGGAACCATCTCCAAATTGGTGACAAAGAATGCCACCTTCAAAGCACATATTTTGCCGGTATGCGTCAGTGCCCGTACAAAACACTTGAAAAGTATCTGCTGGAGTTAGTTGAAGATACCAGCAAAGAGGATGACCTTGTCTCTCTACTCATCCTGTACCTTTTCACCATGGTTCTTTTTCCAACCTCAAGCGGAGCTGTGTTGGTGTCATTAGTTCCGCTTGTGCAGAATCTTGATGTGTTGAATCAAATCAGCTGGGCTTATCCTGTGCATGAGACCATCATGAAAGGGATAATGTATGGAGCAAAAAAGCTGCAATCCAACTCTGTTGAGACTGTTAGCATCGTTGGTTGCACTATGGCTATTGTGGTAAGCATCCACTAGTGTAGTTCAAACTGTTCAAGATATTGAATGCAATATTCAAGATATTAGTGCTGTTATTACTCTTTGATCTGATTCTTTTTTTTCTTTTTTTTGTTTTTCAGATTTGGTTTATGGAGCGCTTCGAATTGACTCAGTATATGCAAATGAGCGGTGGGATTCCGCGGTACTTCAACTGGGATTTGAAAGATATCCGGATCAGAAAAGATACAGCACTAAAACTGTTATCCGGCACACCTAACACAAATGGGCATCATTTAGAATTGTTTGGTCGTGAAAGTGAACTGTTGACCAAGGGCTGCAATAGCGAATTGTTGATTCCATTTGAACCAGGTACTCTACTGTACTTGTTAGTGTCGTGCATTTTGTTTTCAAAATAGATGGGAAAGTAGTCATGTTATGTGTTGTTGATTGCCACTTATGTTACCAGCCACCAAGTTATAGATGTTGTTAATTGTATTCAAAATAGATTGGAAAGTATTCAAGTTATGGTCAACAGTATTCTGATTATACAGGCCTGGTGCTTTTACTGAACTTGACCATTCACTATTTTCAAGTTGTTGATGCAATTGTATTCAAAATAGATTGGAAAGTATTCAAGTTATGGTCAACAGTATTCTGATTATACAGGCCTAGTGCTTTTACTGAACTTGACCATTCACCATTTTTGAATGTATTTTCAGATTTACTACAATTCTATTCAAATTAGCATAGTATTATATTCAGATTAAACTATCTCATATCTGACATTCATTGATCTTATATGATTTTTAATTTTGTAGTTGACTTTGGACCAAGGAATAAAAGGAAGAAAAATGTCACTAGGAAGATTCCAGAGTCAAAAACTAAATCAAAAGAAAAAGATGGGCAGTCACCACCGCGCTCACCACATCCTTCACCACAGCGGTCACCACGGCAGTCACCACATCCTTCACCACAGCGGTCACCACGGCAATCACCACCACGGTCACCACCCCGTCAGTCTCCGCCCCGTCAGTCGCCGCCCCGTCAGTCGCCGCCGCGGTCACCAGGGCAGTCTGAAACAGAATCTGAAGAGTATGATCAACAAAGCAGTGGTCACAACAGCCAACCGGAGGACAGCCAACCGGAGGACAGCCAACCGGAGGACAACCAACCGGAGGACAGCCAACCGGAGGACAGTGATGGTGATGATAGGAACAAAGAAGATGAATCCTTAAGGAAAGGGGATAGCAGCTCAAAGAAGGGCAAGGGACCTCTTGTGTATGTTTCAAATAACAAAAGCATGGCTGCAGGTATAATTCAACTTTTTCAACTAGAACTGGACTTCTATAACTTGAATTTTTATTGGTATAACTTGAATATTCATTGGCATAAATTGAACAGTGACTGCTATAACTTGAAAATCAATGACTATTCAAGTTATACAAATTTGTATTCAAGTTAGGATATTTAGTATTCAGGTAAATTGAACACTGACTGCTATAACTTGAAAATCAATGACTATTCAAGTTATACAAAATTGTATTCAAGTTAGGATATTTAGTATTCAGGTTAGATACCAATTACTTGTGTTTTTTCTAAATTGATTCAGGTATTGGTTTTCAATGCCTAAAAGCCACTGATCTAAAAACATGGGTGCCTAGTTTTAGTCTAGGGTTAGGTTTAACTCCACCGTCCTCCCAAGAATCAAACCTTTCAAGCACTCCACCGGGTTTCTTTGAAACTGCTGGTGAGATTGCTGATATCATGCAGATAGTATTGAATTATCCATATCCGGTGTTAGATAGTCAAGTTAAAAGTGTAGATAGTATAGATTTTGAAATGTCCAAGTTTTCTGATTGTAATTATGTTTCAGCGAAAAAAATGATTCAAGATGTCTATAATAAAGATACATTGGAGTTCGAAAAATGGAAAAATCTTTTTCTTGTCCCGACTAGCAAGTCTGGTCGAGTTCTGAAGGGAAACAGTATGTATGGGAGTCCATATGCGGATCCCTTTGAAAAGACTAGGAAGAAGCACCTCAATTTCTGGTCCAAGTTCAGCTATGACAATCATCCGCCACCTACAGCTCAATTGATAGCAAAAATGGAGATCTTCAGTCACAAGATCAATAACGACGACGAGGATGAATTGTCTTACAAATGTGACAAGTTTTTGCTGACTGCTGGACAGATGAGAAGATTTATTTCAAATGGAGTCATTGATGGGGAGGTACATGAATTTCTCTTTTATTTTTCATACTGTTGGATGTTTAAATTTATTTTAACAGTCTTATATAGTTATTGTGATTGTGTATTCAAATTGCAACAACAAGTATTCAATTTATGTCATTTCATATTCAAGATATCTAGTTTCAGTTTTTTCTGGGTAAACAGGTTGGCATTATTCCTGAATTGTATTGATATTATGTTGCCAACTATTCTAATTATTGCTGATGATATGACATGTTGTTGTTTATTGAGACTTGCTAATATATTTTGTTCATTCATTTAAATATCAGATCATGGAAGTTCTGCTGCACATAATAGATCGAGAGGTGTCTGGAAATAATAGAAAGAAGAAGGCTGTTCTTGCCAATAATGCTGCTATGGTATGTAATATGTCTATTTGATATTTCAAGTTTTAGCAGTATGTATTCAAGTTGTACTAATGAGTTATTGTTCGATCTAAAAAATATGTCAGTATTAAAGTTGTACCAGTTTGTATTCAAGTTGTACCAATAGGTATTCAAGTTATACCAATAATTTAGTATTCAATTTGCTATGTTATATTCAAGTTATGGTAGCTCTTATGCATACAGGAGTGTAAGTATTCAAGTTGTACCAGTATATATTCAAGTTATACCAATATGTATTCAAGTTATACCAATAATTTAGTATTCAATTTGCTATGTTATATTCAAGTTGTGGTAACATTTTCAACTGTGTATTTTGCAGGTGCATATCACAGCAGGACAGAATGTGCCACTGGTTCAGAAATGTGTTGACCTTCTAAATGAGAAGATTGAAGAAGCTGGTGCTGTGATATGTGTTACCACAGTAAACCATCAATGGGTGGTCCTTTGTGTCCGCTTTGATGAAGCAGACATTGTGGTGTACCACTCGCAATGTGGCAAGAACGGGCTGGTGGCAGGTGTAAACAGGATATGTCTATGGCTCAAGCACTTTTTCTCGTGGAGGTTCCATGGTGAAAAGAAGTTCTTCAATTACAAGACTACATGGGCTACGAGTCTGCCGGTGCAGAAGAAGAAGGAAGATGGTCCTTTCTATGCACTACGGTTCGTTGTTTGCCTGCTGCTTGGTCTCAAAACCAGCTTTTTACCGGTATGTTCACATAAGTAGTTTTTTTTCTTTTCAAGTTATACCAATGAGTGTTCAAGTTATACCATTGAAAATTCAAGTTATGTAAGTGCTCATTCCTAACTTGACAATTGTTCCAAATTTTACAGGTTGACACTTTGAATGACAGGACTTATCTGGCCTTCAATTTGTTGACAGACTGCAGTAATGAGATCAAGTGGATGCCTGTAAGTTCACTTAAGCATCTCCATATTCACATTGAGTGTGTTCTTGTCAGTATTCAACTATCATTAGCAAATGTTCAAGTTATATCAATAGGTATTCAAGTTATAACAGTGAGTGTTCATACTGAAAAATAGGTCAGTATTCAAGCTGTATGAGTAAATGTTCAAGTTATACAGTTGAGTATTCAAGTTATACCAGTGACTGTTCATGCAGTAAAATATGTCAGTATTCAAGTTTTATCAGTGAATATTCAAGTTATATCAATTAGTGTTCAAGTTATGTGTATTGTGGTGTCACTAATAAATAAGTTGCTGTATTTTTCATAATTGGTTTATTTGTTAGTATTCAAATTATCATTTTAAGCATTCAAGTTGAACCTGAAAGTATTCAAATTACACAATGAAGTATTCAATATTTTTGTTACTAACTTGTAAACTTTCTTTTTGTTTTTTCTGTGTGCAGGAAGTTTGATCAGATCTCAAGTTTGGATGAAGAAATTTAGTTGCATTTTTAGTTTTAGTTGAATTAAGATCGAATTTAGTTGAATTTTTAGTTTTAGTTGAATTAGAATTGTTTGTTTGTTGTGTTGTTTTTTTGGTTGAATGGTTGTATGACTTGTTTGTTATTAATGGATATTTTGAATGTTTGACTATTCAACTTTTATGGTATCAACTACGGTATCAACCACCGTATCACCGTATCTGGACCCTTATATATATATATACTCCGTAAGAGCTCTTCAATCTGTTAATTATATGCATATATATATGTATGTAGTTATAGTCGTTTGGATATTGGTTCCACTTAAATCGATCGTGTCTAACGTAATTGGCCAAAATCAGGATTTAGGGATAACTCAGCGGAGAGGAGGCCGGCGAGCGAGCTGCAATGCACCCGAGACTGCATGAAGCAGCGCGCAAAGGCGATTTGTGTCTTTTAAAAGAGCTTATTAATCCTGATGCAGAGAACAATGGACAACCAGGTAAAGTTCAAAAGAAAAAAAATGTTTTAATTTCTTCAAAAAAAAAATAATTCATTCACCATTTAGAGACAAAATTATATAAGGATCAAAAATTTAAACTAACTGAACAAGGCGCATGGAATTTTCTGATTTTCCTTACATCCAAATAGAAACTCCTCAATTTTTAAAATTGAAATCAAGAGTAGTAAATTTTGGCTTGAACAATTAACTGCAGCTATTTATTTTAATATACATTGTCAATTTACCATTAATATTTGTCCCCCTCCCAACAAATTTGTTCTGGCTTCGTCAGTAGTTCATACTCTAGAAATAGGGGTACGTAAGCTTCCAAGCTTTTTAGCTATGCCACATCATCATTCATCTCAACCATTGATTTTGTTTCTCTCTCTTCATTTATCTTAATCAAATGACTCAATTTATTTTTTTTATTAAAGGAATAATATCATGATATACCTAAAGAATATATAATTTAAGACTCAAAATATTTGTAACTCTTTGTATTCTTTATATAAATTGAGATGTAGCTAAAAATATATTATATAGAAAATATATTAAATCTAATATTTATCTAATAAAATATATTTATGAAAAATATATATTTATTTTTAACATTTGTTAATTTATGTAATATTATTTTTTTTTTAACATTTGTTACAACCGCCAAACCCGTGAAACCCCACCACAAAAACTTTAAACCGAATTTGAATAGTTTTTATAATTAGTTAGTTAGTTATGTATTGAAATTTACGCTACCCGACTATGATAATCCGGATTGCCAATCTATGTGAAACCCAACCAACCCGACTCGTTTACATCCCTAGTGTATCTGTTCACTTAAATATGATATCTATTTATCGAAAAGATATAAATGTGCATTGAAAAAGCAGTGGACCGTTGGATAATTAAAAATGGTGGATGCTAGCTATTACTCCTTATATATACTAGAGCTATAACTCAGGCTTCGCCCCGAAATATGATAACAAGAAATAATAATGCTTATAAAATAAAAATATCTATTTAAAAAAATTAAACATAATTATAAAATTTTTGATGTGAATGGTGATGATGATCATATATAATTTATAAATAATAGCACATAAATGTTGGACCACTTAAAGGATTAAATTTTGTCTTAGACATATCATATCATCTTATTAAATGGGGAGAGAGAATAAATATAAACCATTGGATCAAAGTAGATGAAGAGATTTAAATAAAATCAATGGTTAATAATATTGATGATGTGGCATAGTTAAGGTGCTCGAAAAGTTACCCCTCTTTCTAGTTTATAGATGCGAACCGTGTATACGGATTAAAATGCCCAATTGAGGCCCGTCTTGGCTCCAACTTCCAACTTCCAACCCATGACTCATGAGTCACGACCCATCCATCCATCCATCCATCTGGGCCGGGCTCAGAATCCAGAATAAACCCGACCCGAATGAACGAATGACCCGATCCATCTCCATCCATCGGTATCACTTCGAACGCATGATGATGATGATGGAGAGAGTGGAGGGAGTGGCGAATGGCGATGGAGGAGGGCGTGAGGAGGAGGTGGCTTGTCGACGTCTCCGCTTGGCACCCTTCGCAGCAGCGCTTTGACTACTTCCTTTTGCTGCTTCCGCCTCATAATCACTCCGAGGTCACAAAGTCCGGTCTGAATCTCAGCAAATTTTCTTCGTAATTTTAGACTTGTTGTGTACTGTAATTAATGGGCATGATTTATGGTAAAAAGGTTGCAACTTTAGTTCTGTTTCTCTGAGTCTAACTTGTGAAAGTCCTTAATTTACCAGAAGAAGGAGGAACTACTATTTCCAGACTTCAACTATAGTGTTTCACATGTGTAGCTAAAAAATTTAAAAATTTGTGAAATTACAGGCATGTTTAGCTAAAGGCCATCAAGGAGGCAGTTGACAATCACAAGTTACGCTTTCAATGGGTGTTTTTGATGAAGTTGAGTACTGGCATGTAGTAAACTTACCAGAAACCAAGTTTCAATCACTGAAGGTAGATCACCTAGTCATGCCTATATAAATTTTATTGAGGTGTTCTTCTATGGACAACCGTTCATTTTTAATCGTGACCAAAGAATATATCGTGACCATCTGATTAAGGAAAATGAACCGTCCATATGTCTTCCGATCCATAAAAGAATTCGCCAATTTGATTATTTGAGTGTTCTTGTAATCCAAACATTTATAAATTTGAAACAGTCAAAATATACTACAGGCAGCTAATTCAATTGAGAGATTAATTTTGTTAAGCGATAACAGGTGTGAGGCAGTGGGGGGAGCCTAATGCACAGCTAGGGCTCGTCTTCTAAAAGATCAGGGGACTGAATAATTGTATTAAGCAATTAACATTGATGTCATTGGTCATATATATACTATGGAAGTACCAAGTTGCGTCCGATTGCTTTCAAAGTCTGGATCTAATATGAAGGGAAAAGACCAGGTCAGAGTCAGACGGACTTTTCTCTGCTTCAATGGATCCACACATGGTGAGATAACGCTAAGACAAGACAAAAGAGAAAGAAAACTGACCAGCAGCTTACTCTATACCAAGCTAATTGATTGGATACTCAAATTGCTCCCTGAAAAATTCATGAATCCAATCGGTTGTTCCTGAAAAATTCATAAAAATCCAATCTGTAAGTTACACAAATGATCTGTACATTTTTAAATCATCAATTTGATTTTTGAAGTTCTCAAAAAGTATCATTTTAACCCTCAAAATTTCACTAGCTTATCAAGTAAATTTCATCCTTTTAGTTCTCGCAACAAGTAATGTGTTATGATAAATGAAAATTTTAAAATTGGATGAATTTTAAACATATAACCAATTTGATACAAACTTATAACATTACGAATTAAAGTGCCACCTTTATAACATTCTGGACTAAAATTGTAACAAAGTGATACTTTTGGGATCAAATTGATAACATCAAAACTTAATGGAACAATCCGGTAAAGACCGTAAATAAATCTTGTTATAAATACCAGCACCTACCTATTATTTAGGTTACGTTTTCTGCATATTAGGCGCTACTTAAAATCATGTCTAACATAACTGGCCAAGAGGATTCAGTGATAACTCAGGAGGGGGAAGGAGGAGAACCAGTTCTGATGGATCCAAGACTGTATAAAGCGGCAAGTGAAGGCGATACAACTCTTTTGGAAAACCTCCTTAATCGTAATATAGAAGAGAATGTGCAACAAGGTGAAATTACAAGAAACTAATCGAAGAATGCTTGCAGCAACTAATTACAAAAAACTAATTAAAGATTCATTTTTTTATTTTGTTTGGGTTCTGCTACCTAATTCAGCTTCATACTTCCAGTATATATTAGCTTACGTTTTATATAATAATCAAACAGTATTCAATTTGGCCTTAATTTAATGTATTCAATATTGTTGCATCTGGCCAGGTCATAGAGTGATTAACGTCGCACCGCAGGCTCCTCAGGAACACAATAATGTTAGCTTTCTATCAGGTGTAACCCCAACTGGAGATACAGCCCTCCATATCGCCGCATACTTTGGTCACCTTGAGGTGGCCAAAAGGATGTGCTATGTAAACAGACATCTCTTGCTGCACAGCAATGACAAGGCAGAAACACCTTTGCACTATGCTGCACAAGCTGGTAATCACAAATTAGTCACATTCTTCATCCGGTTTGCTGGGGAGGAGGGCAATTTCATAACCGAGTTACTGAGAAAAAGAAATCAAGATGGTGAGACTGCATTGTATCAAGCAATTCAGCATTGCCAAGTACTCGGTATTGAGAAACCAAGGGGGTATGTGCAGGTCCTCTGTGCCTATTTCGATTTAAGAAAGGAAAACATAGAAGCAATACAAGAATTATATGAGGCAGAGAAGAACAACCATGCAGCAGCTGCTGAGGACTTGGTGCGTGCAGATCTTGCTTCAGCAATCAATCCCAGCAATCAGAGCATGCCCCAACTGGCATGCATAACTGACAATAATGGTGTATCTCCACTGTACTTGGCAATAGCGCAGGATTCACTGTCGATTGTAACTTCCTTAGTTGGATCATTGCCTGAGAATGCTTCACGGGAAGCATACGCAGGTCCAGATGGCCGGACAGCTTTGCATGCCGCAGTTGTTAGGAGTGAAGGTAACACACAACAATATTTTGCTATTCTTAGAATACAATATAAACAATATTTTGCTATTCTGAATATCGGAATATATCACCATGTCTCTATTATTCTTAAGATAATAAAAAAATCACTACTTTTTCTCTATTTTCATCTACTAATGTTGCACTATTCATTGCACGATCCAAACATCCTTGGTATATAAGTTTTTCGAACAAATAGAAGAACCAGATTGAATATTTTCTTAATGTGGTTGTCAATCAGTCAAGGCTCAAGAAGGTACTCTGATGAATTCAATTCCAAAGTGCCTTCCCTTGTGGTTAGTTTATTTTATGAAAATTTGGTGCTTAATTAATAACTCTCGAAGCACTAAACTTTCGTTGGCAGGTTTCACTGCAAAGATACTTGGCTGGAAACCAGAGCTAACAAAATCAACCGATAATTATGGCAGCACCCCTCTTCACTATGCAGCTTCACATGATGATAATGTTGAAATCTTAAAGATGTTATTGGAAATGGATTCAACTTCAGCATACATTGCGGATTCTTCTGGCTTATATCCTATCCATGTGGCTGCTAAATTTGGTATGGTGGAATCAGTGTCTATGATCTTTCATCATTGTCCGTACTCCAGTGAATTACGAGATCGTGAGGGTAGAAATTTTCTTCATGTTGCAGTAAAAGAAAATATTGGAAGTGTAGTATCCTGGGCATGCAAAAATAGTGCAAGAGTACTTGTGAAAGCAATTAACTCACAGGATAACAATGGGGATACACCTATGCATCTTGCTGTCCAAGCTAGAGATTTAATAATTTTCTCTCTTCTTCTTGGATGCCAAAAGATAAACATCAGCATTGTGAACAAGAATGGTATGGCACCTCTAGATCTTGCTCGCGCTAATAGAAAGATTGAATTCGGACATCCACAGGTACATCATGGTTAATAATTATTATTTGCCCTTCAGTTTTTTAAATTTTTATTATCCTCCACTCGCATATTGAATTTTAGAAAAAAATGTTATTCAACTCGCCATATCTTAATATGTATCTCAATATTATGAGAACCAGCAGTTATAAAGAGCCCGCGCCTTGCTTTGGGCTGAAATTGTTATTTCTTATAATAATTTTTTAAGATAATATGTAGGCCTTATATTGAGAAAATTGATATAGGCTTTAAATATTAATGGGCTGAGACATTAACGTCAACGGGCATTAAAGTAAATCAATGGTTCTGATCTATCCAAGAAAATGATCAACGGCTCATGTGGGTAGATAGTCATTTCATGTCATTTTTTTCAATATGCTTTTTATAGTAAGGATTTACGCTTAAATTTGATATACTAAAATACATCATTACATATATTGAGTGTTCTACACTACACGGTAACGAAAAGCTAACAAAGAGATCTATAAACCATCATAACTTTTGATAGAAAATTCTGATATGGGTGTTCTACACGACCACGAAAAGCTAACAACAAGCCTATATAATCAACTAATAAAAAAAGGAAATAAAAATATAAAAAATTAATTAGGTCGCATTGAAGTGCGGCCTGATTAATTTTTTTTCAATTTTATTTGTTTTATGCCGCGCTTTCAGAGTGCGGCTTAAATCTAAGGTAAGCTGCACTTTTAAAGTGCGATTTTTCTAGTTTTGTAATTTTGTAACTTTTGTTTGTTGATATGTAATTCGATTTTTTTTCTATTAATAAAAATAAGCCACTTGTATTATTATATATTGTATTAGGCTATTAGCTATTTACATCATAGTTACATGCAACAGAAAAAAAAAAATCATTTTCATAAATTTCTGCATATTTAATTGCATGTAGAAATATTATCTCTGTAGCTCACAGTTACAAAAAATCGTTGAAATTATATTCACTAATATATTCTTTCATATGAAAAACTCAAAATCACAAATTGTGAATTAAGTATTTGAAATATTGTTGTCCCAAAGAGGGGTCACTTTTAATTTATATTCCTAGGTCAACCACTATCAAGTCGCAAGCGCACGACTGAATCGTAGTATAGCTAGGGTCAAACCATAGAGACGGACTGGTAAATAGGACCTCACCTATCTTATTAACTAGACTAGGATTTGTTTTATTTGTTTTGGGGGTTTAACAGATAACAGTAAATAACAGAAAGTAAGATAAGTTTGATAACAGAAGTGGAAGGCGTTCTTAGGGTTTAGATTCTACTCCTAACTTGGTTCATTCCATGCAACCTACGTGCTCTCGCATCTAAAGGTCTCTACCAACAAAATTGGTAAAGTAGCCGTCACTCTCGTGCACGGCCTGTGCACAGCATGAAATTGTTAATACTATGGACTTATGGTTTAACCGTTTGGCAATGGCAAGTTCCTGCTTAAAAGGAAGGGTTACTGTCACTAACCGATCCAACAGTGTACCATACTATTCATAGGTCATTAGGACTCTGGTCTCGCTCTAACTCCTAACTTCCTAAGTTCTAGTGTTGGTTTTCTAGAGGTACGATACTCCCTCTCGGGCAGTACAAAGCTCTCTCTCGAGTAACTTGGGTTTTCAACACTCCCTCTCGGGCAATGTTAACGTTCTACCTCCTAATACACAGGACTCAAACTAAATCTAGGCATATCGGCTTTAACGTGTGCCAACAGTACTAAGCAAGTCAAGTCAAGTGCAAGATATACTACACAACACACAGAAACCAAAATAATAGATAAAAGTCACATAGCATTAACTACCAAGTTTTAGAATGTCATCATCTCTAAGAACTTAAAAAGCCTAGCCGGACATGGCTAGAACACAAGCAACAAACAAGTAAGATAGTATCAAAGACATGGTAGCAACAGTTAAATGCATCAACAACTCAGATAATCAAAGAAACAAAGATAAGTTGATGGATTTGTCGTCTCTGCCTCCGTCTCTCCTCTTCTCTGCCTTCGGATCGCTCCCGTTGAAGCACGGCACCAGAGCAGGGTAGTTGGCTGCCAAACCCTAGCCCTAGCACCTTCCAACCTTCCGCATATGTACGGCATTCCTTTGCTTATATAAAGCGGTGTGCTCCAATCTTCCAAATCAGCTCAGCCGAATCATCTCCTCAAAACTTGCCAAAATAGACTGCACTCGGACCGAATGCTATGTTACTCGGACCGAGTGCAACTCAAACTTCAGAATCTTCAACTGTACTCGGACCGAGTGTAGTGTTGTTCGGTCCGAGTATGGTGCTCCGTGTCTTCAACTGCGTACTCGGGCCGAGCCAATCCTCTGCCGACCCGAGTACAAATGCTCTTGAGCTCCAAATGTTCCAAATCCAGCTCCAAATGGTTCCTTTTGCTCCCGAACACCTGAGACATCCACAAAACACAAAGTAAAAGGAAAACAAACAAAAATCTAAACAAAATACAATGCATGCACATGATTTTTGGTCATTTTGGATGTTCAAGACTAGGTAAATTGTATGCATATTTTGGAGATATCAAATATATTCATAAATGTTATTATGTCTGTATTCATTATATTTCATTAGTCAATATCTAATATCTTATTCTTTAATAAGCATTAATAAGATTAAATGAATAGTCTTATTCTTTGATTTGTAGAATGATCAACATTTAATCCTCATGCTATATACATAACATTGACCATTAATTAGTATTTTTTGCTAATTACCATATGTTAGAGATATTAAGAATCTATTTTCTTATATTTTATTCATTTAGTGTTTCACAATTTAAGTTCTTAACATTTCGAATGGGCTAACTATATTAATAATTAAAATTCAATGAATAAATGACTCTTCATTAATCATATAAGCAAATGTTTGAGTCACATTGATTGTGGAGCATACATACTAACTGTTCAAATATTATTTCATGTATTCATATTTAATATTATGAACAATTCAACAACATGATAAATTTTTGCTATGGGATCAACATACAATGATTTGCTTTAATTTACGGGGTTCAGATTTTTTTTCTTAGTAAAACCACAAATATATATACTATAAAAGTACTATATATGTTCATAATTAAGAAAAATAAAACGGGCAATATATACTGACTTCGTTATGTATATTAGAATCCACCAATGATTTAACATTAATAATAATTCATTTAACATGAATTTAATGATAATTTGATATCCATTTTGTATCTGCATAAATTAATTTTTACCCTATTTAAAACAAGGGAGAAAATACTTGTCCCAAATACAAATCCCCAGGTCAAATCTCCAAGTTTGACCAGCCCACCGTTAACTACAAGATGCAAAGTATAAATAGTTACCACATCACTTTGAGAAAAGTACCAAAAACCGACATTAGTAATAATACCTACAAAGAGAAGTATAAATATTAAACAATTAAAGTATAAATATTTAAAAATGAAACTTTTAAAAATCATCCTAACATCGAAAATGAAAAAAAAATTCATCCAAAAATCCCCAGGTCAAATCTCCAATTTAACCAAATTACCTACCAATATAACTAACTTCCCCAACAGACAAACTATAAATAGTAAACACTGTAAGTATAAATTATTATATTACAAAGTATAAATATTTTCTACATGCTAATATTTTTTAAAAAAATATGAAATACTTTTCTCACTATCTACATATTTACATATCATGCTTGATGTTCTTAATATTAATATTTCACAAAAATTTTTTCCCCTCAAATCATCGTATCAAGCCTCCAACTTTTTGACGAAGTGCAAGAACAATAGAATTTTTTTGATATATGTGACAGGAGCATGAGATTGCACGTGAGAGGAGGAAAACTCATATATGGTTGTTAACTTGTTATTACTGATCGAAGAGATAAAGGTTGAACGGAGAGAGAATCTCAGATTTGTAAATTTTTTTTTTTTCAAGAAAGGAGTCTTCGGACGGACATTATTAGAAGTTAATCGTTAATCTGAGACTTTAAGGCTTTGGGGGATGGAGACTGGGGATTTCAATTTGGGGGATGGAAGATTTATCCTTAAAACAAAACAGTTTAAATAGATAGCAGCGACTAATAGTAGATAAGTAAGGTATGGATGCGACTGGACCATGATTTACAAATATTTAAAAAAAAAATTCATGTTATAAGCTCATTAACTCCAATAACATGTTAGATGTTCGTATTCAACCATTGCCGATACTTATTAATTATATACTTTTTAATTTTTTTTACAGAACCCAAACATTATAATAGAACGAGCTCTGCTTTGGATAGGATGTTCAGATGGCATCTGTAGGTACGATCTGTTCCTTACAGAACATGACTTGCTGATCGACGAAAAGAAGGAAGAAAAACTGGCTGAAAACTTTGAGAACATGGCAAAAAGCATGGCCATAGGTTCCACACTCATTGCTTCTGCAGTATTTGCAGGTACCTATACCATATCCTTAGCATATAAGACGGACGTTCAGTTAGGTCAAATAACCCCTGGATTGAGTGTGGCTTTCAAGGCATTTATCCTAATGGCTGCTTATGCGTTCGTTTGCTCCATTGTTGTTACCGGTTTGATTTTAGAAGCTGCGTTGGCCTTTTTAGATAGCAATTATCGCGGTGAATATATTGTTTTCTGTTCGGACTGTGTGCTAGAGGCGGCAAAGGGATTCGTTGTAGCATTTGCTCTGGGTGTTCTTGTCATCATGATTCAGGTATCCCAGTGGCGGCTTGCATGTCTAGTCTGCCTCGGTTTTTCTGTTGTGCCTGTTTTAATTCAACCACATTTTTGGCCAGATATTTTGGTCCAGAGGGCTTTGATCAAGTACCTCGGAATTAAAGGTTTTACTTTGCTCGGCGGTCACATTTTCTTCCGAAACATCGCGTATGGTATCATTGTTCCTCTCGCTTTGTTAGGGGGAAAGTGGAGTACCACCTATTTGGCAGAACAAATAGTGTTGACTATCATCATAGTAATACTATTGTACATTTCCTATCCGTATGTCCTTCCTTTCTTTGGGAATACCAGTATTGTCAAAATTATAATTGACAGGAGATTATTTCTCATACCTATACTCACCTTTGTTATCTATTTACTCTTGTTCTTCCCCTTCGATCACCACAAGAAGCATCAAAACTAATGTTGATCTTGTATTGTGTAATTTATTATCTGTATGTGTCTCAGTTACTTTCAGCTAGACTGTTCATATGCTTGTTGTGAGGTGGATTCTTATTTGGTGTTATAGTATAAATGGTCTCGGATTTGTTTAAATTGTCAAGATTTGGCTATAAAGAGTGTTTTTTAATTGTGGGTCTCACTGGCATAAACACAAAAAAATGCCTCAGCTTGTAAGGTATAGTTCCATTCCAACTGTAGCATGGCAAAACATTCTTGTTACTTTTTTTCATGTAATTAAAAGATATTTCCGTTGTACGGAAAATTCAGAAATAATTTATTAGATGATTCGCAGCTTCTATGATCGATACAATCGATCAAATTCTCAGTTAAATTTGCAAGGTGACCGGTTATTTATTGAGTTATCAGTTACCGTGCAGTATTTAAGATACTGGCAAAGCAACTTTTTTCACATATGGTTCTGTTATGCAATCCTTCAATATTACTGAATTGAGTAAAAAAGATTGAAGGCGACTGAAGGCATTATTTAACTACCTTCCTTTTAACGTTCTACATATTGAGTGTGGTATACTGGTATACAATACAATATAACATTTTTCACGGGCACAAATAATTGAAAAACAAGTAGCATATGATCAGTAAACCCGATACCACAATAATAATTAACGTTTCAATTTTCATCAAAAAAAAATTAATCTTTTAAAATATAAATTAATTTCTATCTAAACGAAGCACCCTGCATACATTTAACACCGTCTTAATCAATAAAAAGAAGACGAGGATAATATTGTAAATCAAGAAACAAAACAAGTGTCAGAAACTTAAAACAGATCACTATATATTTCAGCCAGCCCAGCCCAGCCCCAGAGTGCTCATCCTCAGACTCACTGCAGTGCAGTTCACAGCATCAGCCATTGGATCGTCTGGATATCCGCGCTGGCACGAATCTTGAGACAATCCAACGGCTGACTCTGTGAACTGCACAATGCAGTACAGCAGGGGATATGAATCCGCCCAGCCGAGCCCGGCCCAATGGAGGCCTGTTTTAATTATGGGCCGTGTGTCTTTGCGGGCCTCACAATCTATCGGATCGGGTCGTCGCTGTCTGAACCCGACCCGCGTCCTTGCTCCTATAGTATCACTATCAGACGCTTGAGCGCATGATGATGGAGAGAGTTGGCGCAATTCATTTCCTCTGCTGCGCAGTACCCCAATCGTTAGATCTGCTTTGAGATTCGTGCAAGTCAATCTCGAAAAAGCCCCCTATAATCCGCATCGTTGATTCGACAGTGGCGATGGAGGGCGTGAGGAGGAGGTGGCTTGTCGACGTCTCCGCTTGGCACCCTTCCCAGCAGCGCCTTGACTCCCTCCTCTCGCTGCTTCCACCGCAGAATCACTCCGAGGTCACAAGGTCCGGTCTGAATCTCAATCTCAGGAACTTTCTTCTTAATTCTAGACTTGTTGTGTACTGTAATTAATGGGCATGATTTATGGTAAAGGTTGCAACTTTAGTAGTTTTGTTTATTTGTTCGTGTCAATGGAAATTGAAATTTATCCCCTTTAGTAAAGATAGATGTACTGTCCTTTTTTTTAATAAATTAAGGCTAATTTTGCTATGGATTGGATGAACTATGGACCGTTTATTTTTTTATAATCGGACGGTCGTGGTATATCTTTTGGATACAATTATAGGGAAATGTTTGATAAGGACCGTTCGATTCAGAATGAACGGTTGCTTAGCTGATGATCCATAGCTGAACAACTCGTTAATTAAATGTAGTTGTTGTCTGAACATGTGATGTAGATATGCTAATATTTGCATATTTTGGAGGATACTTCAGTGAAAATGGATATTGTGAGTAGAAAAGTGTACATAGTAATCAATTTTATAATATGTGTACTAGCATATAGTCATGGTAAGTATTGGGACTATTGGAAATCTCACTGGTAAAGAAAAAGATGAGCCTCTTTATTTAAATTGTGATTTCTTGAATTTCGTTTATTCTGCATTTCGTCTTTCGTAGTGCATCATAACATGGGTGGTAGCAAAATTAATAGTGCTGCTTATTAATAGGTTTGTGAAGCTTGAGGACAGGAAAAGAACGCTTGTCAGCCGATTGCTTCAGTATTCCCTTGTCAATGATGTTCTGGGGATCCCTTTTGACAGAATAAATATTCTTCGTACAACTGAGGGAAAGCCGTACCTGGTACGATTGGTTCAATGTATGTAGCAGTATTTCAATGAAGAGAACTCATTTTACACATTGAATCTGTGACGAATTTTACCTTGTTTTGCTGGGTTTTACAAGTTAGAACTAAAAGTTTTCTACAACACAATTGGCACTGAATGTTCCCATACTTTGTGTTACCTAAATTATATGGAGGTTTTCATAAAATAAATAAACAAAAAATGGAACCATTCAGTAGATGGTTGTTGACTGATTCATACTATCTTTAATAAGTAGATACAAACTTCACCTATCAGCCTAAAATGACATATAATCTAACCAAATTTTGAGTTGGTATTAAGTGGTACTAATTAAATTATACTGAGTTATGAATTATAACTTTTAGTCAGTAAGGAATTTCTTCAATGACACGGCCTGTGGTTTCATCGGTTAGTGCAAAGTTTAGTTTTAGTTGCAATTTAGAGAAATTGAGTGTTGTCAGTAGTTATGATGTCATTCGGGTTCTGACTTGTAAATGTCCTTTGTTTACCAGAAGAACAAGGAGGAACTACTATTTCCAAATTTCAACTATAGCGTTTCGCATCATGGAGACTTTGTTGGCATTGCGTGTGAACCTATTTGTCTTGTTGGGTTTGATATTGTTTCAATCACAAAGCCACAGATGATGACAACGCTTCAATATTTGGAAAATTTCATGCCATATTTCACGCCTATTGAATGGGATAACATTCTTCATGCCGGTTCGTCAAATGATATTCTGACAGAATTTTACAGGTACAATTATTTCTATATTGATATCTTATATTCAGTTTCCATAAGTTTCTTAACAAAGTTTCACTACCTAGTGTAGGTATTGGTGTCTTAAGGAGTCTTATGTGAAGGCAATAGGAGCCGGTGTGGGCTTTGGGATGAAAAGATTGGAATTTCATCATGATAACTGGGTTGACATATATGTATGTGTAGATGGCGTAAGATCACCAAACTGGAGATTTTGGATTTTTGGTCTCGGAAATAACCATCTGGTTAGTTTGTTCTATATAACTCAAAACCTTATCAGATAAGGCTTGACAATTGATATACTCGTTGTATATCCTTTTCTAGGGTTCTCTATCAAAATAATTTTGCAGTAAATGTGCATGATTTTATTATCTGCAACCCCATTCATTTGTATTAGTAAATTCTAATACCAAAATAACAATTTGAAATTAATGAATTTATAAGAGAAGCACTGAAGCACACTTTCTTTTTTTCATAACAGAAGCCATAAAAGGCATATTGAACCTGTGGTGATCTTGAGACTTGTTACTCATCTAAATAATATAAAATGCTTAATGTTTGTAAAATTGCAGGCGTGCGTGGCAAAAGGCCACCCAAAGGAAGCAATTGACAGTCACCAAGTTATGCTCACAAAGGATGGTTTGGATGACGATAAGTACCGGCACGCTGTAGAGTTACCAGAGCCGGGATTCATTTCACTCATGGTAGATCAACTAGCTGTGCAGATTTAAAGTTGAGTTTTCTATATGAAAAATCATAGAGCTCAGTGTATAGTAAATTTTAGGGATCTTTTTTTTTTTTGAGATAAAATGAGGGCCAAGCCACTCAAATTTAAATGTCTATAAAAGACCCCCCATCTAGGCTTCAAACCCACGACCTCCTATACGGAGAGCATTGCCTTTAACCACTAGACCAAAGGCCGATTCTTAATTTTAGGAAACCTTTTTTATTATAGATCTAGATTATATTAGTTTTTTCACTCGAAAGAATCGTCTAACTAGTATCATGATGTTTGTATGTGTGCCAGTTACACTTAGGATGCAGAATACCTTGCACAACCATTATTGCAGATAAAATAACACAAACAGAGATGATAGGGGAGATAACTTTGCTAAATGCTGATTTTTTTTCCTTTGTCAGATTATATTTGATTAAATCTTTTAAACCTGGTTCAGTACCTGTTGTGCCGAAGCTGGGTTAAATTATGTTTAGGTTCTTGTAGGTCATATTCTACCAGCATTTACGGCGAATTCATGACTGAACATAGTTACATATTAATATCACGAGCAAGTGACACATCTGATTTTTGCAAAACATTTTTTTTTCCTATTTAAACTCCATCCAAGAAGCAAATATATATGTTTCAGATATTTCTAGCTTGATTACGCTTTGCATTGTTACAAACTTACAATGGACAATTCGAAAAATTTGTACTTCGATCTGACAGCTTAAAAAAGTTTTTTTCTCAATACAAATTTTACTCCAAAAATTTTATCCAAAAGAATATATACGTTTCTCGACACCTGGTGAGTACTTTAATATTTATTAATTTTCAGTATGGTAAAAGAGATAAAGAAATTATATCGATTCGTTAGCATATTTTTTTAACTCGCATTTCTAGAATTTCAAAAGAACTTGTTATAAACATTAATTTATTGTCATAAAAATTTATATAAAAAAAAAATCCCTGGCACAGAAATTATATTGCCGATCATATAGTTGGTGAAACCCATATGGTTCTGCGCTTAATTTAAAATAAAAAAGAAAAACGAAAAAACAGGTTAAACAATGCCTTATTTTATACAACCAGTATATATAAGGCTAATAAAATAATTCAGCATCTTCATGCAGCACAAAAAGTAAACTAAATGAGATATAACCACTAAAAATCCGCTCGTAACACATTAAAGCCCTGTATATATAATTAATATTAGCACATCATTGAGCACAAAAGATGTTCTATAAAGAAAACACTTTCAATCTTAATAATGATAGAAGGCATAGCAAGCACATAAGCATCTTAAACGTACTAAAACTTAATTCATATCAATACACTATTTGTGATCAAGTCAAGATCGATCTATGTAGATTGATATAAATTAACCCGATTAACATATTACTTTGGTGTCGCAGAACTATTACGACGGTGTCTCTTGGAATCTTTGCGCATTCCCCCCCTGTGCCATGGCTCAAAAGCTTGCTCCTGACTGTTGTTCTACAGAAACCAATTGCAAACTCATAATTATATCTGAGATATACATTGTTCGGTTGAGGCATCGAGTAGTTATTGATATGACCGTATCGGATAGATATACATATGAATATGCAAACTATCCGAGTAGTTATAGGTGTTTTCATTACTGAGAAATGAGACAACAATTATCAGTACACCACGAAGACCCAATATAGGCATTCTTCATGGTAGCAGCATATAATAAAAGGAAGGGTGGAAGAAATGAAATACTTGAAAAGTAAACTAGTACCTGTAACCAAAAGAAAAAACCTCTCAAGAGAGACAAACGACGACCACGTGTTGCCATGTTAACCTTCTTCTCCAACCCTATAAAATTGAAAAATAAAAATAACAACAACAAACAAACGATTATGCATCTAATTGGTACATAACATTAAGTTCATTTCTAATTAAAGAGGTATAACAAATATATTTAATTTCCTAGTGGAGCTGTCATGGAACCATGGAAGTGAACATCATCTTGAGATAATAACTTTTCCATTCCAAAATGTAACTTAATCTTCTTTTCTGTTAAAAAAATATATTCACAAATATATGAAGTTTACCAGGATAATGGTCGAAGTAGGATTTATTGTCTTCATTTGTGTTTATGGCTCTTTGCCTGGTCCTAGGAGTTGCCTCTGTCTTTACCTGATTCACCATGGGGCGCAATTCCTTATAGACAATCTTTTTAGTCCGAAAAGTCGATTTGCTCATCAGTTCCCTATACTCACGCTCATCAAATGGCCTCTTCAGCTCTTCAATTAACTTATCTCTGTACTCTGAAGGCGGTCTTCTTAAAACCTCTATAGGTATGTCCATTGTTGGCTCCTCCTAAAAACAACGGAAGTGATTTTAATTTGCAAAATGATACTCTCTGCGATTGAGAATCTAATACTTAAGAAATTGGGAGTTATATATGGAAACAATAGAGATGTACTTTGCAAGCATAACTCGAAAATGATACCATTTTTTAGGTTTCTTTAAGCAATAGAAATTCTAAAATTTCTGTCAATATTATTGCAATAACGAAAATAAGTAAACAAAGGTTGTCATTCTAGAGGCATGTTTATAATATCTACCTTTTTTTTACCAACATGTTTTAGTTTACTATTATTTACAGTGGGGAGAATTTGGTACAAATTGAAATGCTTGCTGACCAAACTAGATGGCTGATAGCTCCTACACTTCAAAAGTTCAAAAGAACAAGGAACAACCGACACAGATCACCAACATAAAGAAACATTCTTGGAGTCCATGATTTCAACCAAAAGATACGATACTTACATCAGAATCCGACAGCACAATAATGTCAAGTTCCGCATTGCCTGCCTTATTTCCCTTGAGCTCTAGCTTTGCTTCTTCCTCTTTTTCTTCAAAGCCGTCAAGATCCATGCTTTTCCTTTTACTTGTTTCGGCCATTGATCCGATTTTGCTTTCATCGCGGTCATCCCACCCACACCCCGGGTAGATTGTTAATTCCTTGGGGCACAACGCCTTCATTAGTAGCATAAATCCTTGTAGCTAAAATAAGTTCAAAAACACAACTGTTAGAAATCTATAATTTACAATTTTGTTGTAGTTATAATTAATACACTGTCCTATGCATTCATTATTACAAGGTAACAGAAGGGAATTGTGACTAATTCAGTTGTTAATTCTGAAAATATTCACAACAATGACATTTTTCAAATTTTATACCAATTTAACCTAATCACAACAATTAATCAAGTCAATATTTAACAACTTAACTATATAAAAAAGGATGTTACTTCCATGCTCACACCCACATAATTTAATCGGTTACAAATGAATCTCATAATGGATAATATTCATTTATAACCGTCAAATCGAAAAGAAAATTTTAATTTTGGTGGGAATATTGGAGTAAATTTCACAAAAAAAAAAAAAACTAAGGCTTGCAATTTAAAGTATAAATAATAAAATAAATAAGCAATACAATTACCATTATAACCAAACTAAAAAAAGAAAAAAAAATAGTTGATCTCACTCACATGATGATTAGAAACTGGCTCTGTCAACAAGCGAGAACTCTGCTGTAGGGATTCAATCTTCACTTCCTCATTTACCGACACAACCTCCGATACAGCATCCCCCCTTTCTTCTTCTTCAGAACCATCCTCCCCTCTCTGATCAGAAGCAATCTTCATCTCCGAAGCATTCATGTTACTCCCCATCGCAGCTTCAATTTGGCTAAGTTTTGATCCCAGACATAAATGAAACGACAAATTAAGATGTATAGCTTAATCAAGAAGAAGAGTAGTACTATGCATTAATTACGTTTTGGTCCGAATTGGGATGAAATGGGCAAATGGAGAAGTGAGAGGAGGTGAAGCGACAGGGGGGAGGCACACTGAGTGCATGCTCATCGAATTAATTTTTTGTTTATGCCTAAAATAAAAAAAAAATTTGTGAGATATGCCCAGTCTAATAAGAATCACATAACTATGTCTACTTTCTAAACGCCACGTTTAGAAAGTCATCCTAGACGCCGGCGTTCGGATTTATGCAACTTCCGAGACTTATAAAAATCTGCCGAACACTCCCTCTGAACGCCGGCGGTTAGGCACTGGCGTTCGGGCAGTAAAACTGCAATAAAAATGCTTCTTGTTCGTTATTTTGCCAACTGAACGCCGACATCTGACTGCCAGCATTCAAACGCTGGCGTTCAGGGGGACATTTTTCAAAAATTTTTTAAATCCAGAATGTATATAAAACCGAACGCCAGCGTCTAGGATGACTTTCTGAACGTGGCGTTTAGAAAGTAGACATAGTCGTATGATTCTTATTAGACCGGGCATATCTTTTGAAATTCTTTTTTATTTCAGGCACAGCAAAAAATTAATTCATGTTCATGCCCCGACTTACTGCATTGTGCAGTTCACAGCATCAGCCATTGGATCGTCTCGAGATTTACCCTGGCACAAATCTCGAGACAATCCAACGGCTGACTCTGTGGACTGCATAATGCAGTACAGCAGGGGATATGAATTCGCAGTGCCAGTGAGTGGAATGATCGTGACTACTGAGAGTTATTATTATGGCTTTTGCTTATGAGAGAGGGGTAAAGTGGGAATTGCACTGTGACTCTGTGAGAGAGCGGGGTTTCCAAAAATGGCGCGAGATGGTGGCAGAGAAATTTATCTGAAAGTTGTTTCCATGTGGCGAGTTAAGATTTGGCTCGTCAAAAAGCAGATAATGGGTCAACATTTTGGTCAGTGTAACATTTTTTTTTTGGAGGGGAGGTCACAGTGTGCTTTATATTTAGTTTTTGTGAGGTTTGTGGTTAAAATATAATGGTTACTCAAAAAAATGTGAAAATGTTTTATCAAAAATAAATGTTAAAATGTGAGATTAGTGTTAGTTTTGTAATATTCGGTTTAATAAAAATATTGTTTACATGACAGTTAGTTTTTATATTATTTTATTTTATGTTGTTGGGGAAAGGTAGGTAACAGTGTATTTAGTATTTAGTTTTTGTGAGGTTTGTGGTTAAAATATAATGGTTACTAAAAAAAAAATGTGAAAATTTACCCAAAAAATTATCAAAAAAAAATGTTAAAATGTGAGGTTAGTGTTAGTTTTGTAATATTTGGTTTAATAAAAATATTGTTTAGATGCAACTTAATTTTTTTTTTTTTTTGTTGGAGGAACTGGTTTTCATTAATAATCAAAAAGCTGTACAGTGTAGTATATAATTACAAAACTGTGTACAGACCAACAAAAGAAACCAAAAAGAAGGAAAATAGTAGATCAACAGAACAACACAAAACCAAGAATCAACAACTTTAAAAAATTAAATAATGGTAATTTTTTCTCCATTTTTTTTTAACACACTTGACCAATTGCAAGAGTCGCTACAACTGATCAGAATGGCATTTGCTATCATATCACCTATCTATCACTATCACAGACCTATTTACAGGGCAATACTATATTCAATGACATTTGCTATATTTGTGACTCACTGACTCTGTCTGTTTTCATGACCACTTTAATTCTTTAAACTTCTTTTAGTGAATAGTATTGACCAAATCACCAAACTGTGAAAAATATCAATATAAGACAAATATTAAGCGATATGCAAGTTGATAAAAAAAAAAAAAAAAAGTATTTTTTCTTTTCATTAATATAATTGTTTATATAAAGAATGTATAAAATAATTTGCAATTAATTTCTATTCATTATCATTATTTTTATTATGTTATTTATTTTGTACAATATTTTGTGATGGAAAATATTTTGTTATTTATTACACACCTTGATATACAGATGTTGATAAAAACTTTATTATGCAGGTTAAATGAGTTATTATGTTTATCAATGATTACATTATTTTACTCATGTTGCATACTGTTATATATTATTATTCAATGTAACATGCATAATAATTCATTTAATTTTCATAATAATGGCATGTAAATATAAGTGACTTTATTATGTAGGTTAAGTGAGTTACTAACTTATTATTATGCATGTTAATGACTTAATGTCTTTATTATACAACTCAATTCGCGTTGATATATATATGTATGCGTCTTTACTATACAGCTTAAATGAGTTATTATACATATTTCACTCAAAAAAAAAAAGTTATTATACATATCATATCATATTAGCGGTTTTAATGACTGATAATGGAATTTTAGTACAAAATGAACTTTATAACAAATCATACATTAGCATGCATAATAACTCATTAAACCGGCCGGCATGGTAGATGAACATGTAGAGTCCATCCATCTAAAGTAAGTCATTCATCCACATCTCTCACAGTCTGACACACTTATATATGTGTACTCATGTACTTAGCACAGTTGTATAAATGTTCACTGGAAACCGTAGTGTATCTGTTCACTGTAAAATAATATCTATTAATCGGAAAGATATACATGTTCATAAAAAAATGATATTTGTTCATTGAAAATACGGTAGACAGGTAAAATACAATTCAACAGATAGTCTCGATCGTCTTAAATTATAATAAAGTTCATATATATACAATTCAACAGCACTTGCCAAGTCAAGGTTAGGAAGGTGTATATATATATATATATATATATATATATATATATATATATATATATATATTGATATATAACCATGCATCAATTACCATAATATTATTCTGGTGTCAGGTTACAAATTATTACTTGTGATGGTATGTCCTCGACTTCGATCTCTTTGCACCACTTTATCCATGGCTCAAAAGATTGCTCCCAACTGCTATTCTACAAAAAACAAAACCCAAAATTAAACCAATCTGATATATATAATTGATTTTGATTGTGTCAAAGAGCCATAATTAATTAGTTATAGATATCACCATATATACAAAGGAGGATTTAAATTATTAGATGTATTTCACTAACATATACGTACATAAAAAATAATAAAAATTTAACATCGTTCCAATAAATCATTAAGAGAAGAGTAAACATTATAAAAATTTGAACTATTGATGTGTTTTGTTAATGCTTGATACACATGTAAATAAAATCAAAATAAATATTTTTTTTTGTATACATAAAACATGATATATACAAATGCATCGCATTGGTTAGTTTTGTTATTTAAGAGTTTAACTATAATTATTTGAGATTTAATGAGTATTGTTATTTGATCCCTCATATAAAAAATAAAATAATTATCATACTTATGTTAAGCTTTGCAACTCGTTGTTTTAATTACTAAAAGAAAGTTGAACATGTATCAAAATAGATATCATATTATAGTACGTATTTAATTAAATGGTGATTCATATACATGAATAGTTTTATTGCGCTACTTGTTCTGTATATATATATATAGTATTTTGTACCGATCAATAATTATGATTAAATAACAAATCATTTATGTTGAATAACAAAATTCTACACAATATAATTAAATAGCACGATTTATAGAGTCATTAATTAAATACATGAGTAATAATTAAATTACTATGAATAGTATTATAAACTGAAGGGTCCATATGGTGATACCAGTGAGAATACCACTTGTGATACCATATAATCTGACTTGATTAAACAAACTAATTATTCAACTTAACATGCTAATTGTTCAGCTAAACAAACTAATTATTCAATATATTTATCGGTTCCTTAAGAAGAAAGGTGGAAAAGTGAAGTACACATGAGAAGTGAGTTAATAAATTAATACCTCTAGCCAAAAGAAAAAACCTCTCAAGAGAGTCAAACCACGAACACGACTTGCCATTTTGACCTTCATCTCCAACTCTTTAATTAAAAAAAAAAAATCATGTCATCTAATTATTAGTAAATAAATAATAATATATATTCCATAAAGGACAAACTAGTAAGAATTTCCAACTTTCTAATACCTCTATATATATATATATATATGAACATAATCTTGGCACAAATACAAGAAACTTTTCTTTTAAAATTTAAATTGATGTAACTTAGTTAATCTGTTTTTCATAATATTTTGGTGTAAAACATAGAGTAATACCTATCGTCCATAGAATATTTGTCCATAGCATTCATAGGTTACAAAATCAGATGTATTTATTACATTCTGAGTGTATGTATGGACGTATGGATGCATTTTCACTGGATGCAAGATGTTTCTCTAAAATATATCTATATCTATATATATATATATATAGCTTTTAGCTTTTAGTAGAGGGACATTCACATGCATGTGACCCAGCCAAAATTTGACAAACTTGTATATAAATGAGTTAATACCTACCATCCATAGAAAAATTGTCCATAGCGTTCATAGGTTACATTTTGAGATGTAACTTGTTACATTTTGGAGTATATCTGTTACATTCCGTACACATCTATGGATGTATGGATGGTTTTTCAATGGACGCGAGATGTTTCTCTATATAAATATACCACTTAATTATATACAAGATAGATTGACAAGTATACGGAATTTAATTACCAGGATACCAATCGAAGAATGACTTGCTCTCCTCTTCCATGTCTATTGCTCTTTCCCTGATCCTAGGTCGACCTCTCTTTGTCCCTGAAGCACTTGTAACAGGACGCAGCTCCTTGTAGACAATCTTCTTAGTCCTACGAGACGATTTCTTCATCAGTTCTATGTACTCGGCCTTGTCGACCGGCCTCTTCAGCACCTCGATTAACCTGTGCTTGTACTCTGAAGGCGGTCTCCTCGCCACCTCTACCGGGATGTCTGTTACTGCTTCCTCCTAAAATTGTTAGAGCTTCAAAAGTAACTGGGTTGGTTCTTAAAGTATTGATTTGTTGATTAGTCGATTTTTTACAGTTTCAAATGTGTTGTCATTCTAGTTTTTATTTTTAAAGTTTTATAAGTATATCATTTTAGTCCTTTAATTAAAGACCGCAATGTATAAAATGTAAAATTTCATGTACTATGTTTTGTATTTGCTACACTTTTTTTTTTAATTTTATATAAGCTTACAATAAGAACCGGTACAGATCGTTAACATAACTGAAACATTCCTGGAGTGCATGATTTCCAGTAAAAGAATTGATATATATTATATACTTACATCAGAATCCGACAGTTCGATAACAGTTTCGGGTTTCATGACAGTGCCTCTCTTATTTCCATTATGCTTCGCTTCTTCTTCGTCTTCCTCTATGTACTCAATGCAGTCGATATGCATGACGTTGTTACAATAACCCTCCTTGTTATCTTTCCTCGGTTTTTTTCCGGGTCGAACTGAATCTGACTCGAACCTCGGACTGTCTCCATCAGCCTCATCCATTATAGCCTCGATCGCACTCAAACCACGTTTCAGTATTCCCTTGCGACCAGGTCCCGTCCCACGGGTAGGATTTGTTTCGCCATGTTTGATGCGATCAGCAGAGGAGCTCGGCGCCATGAAACTTGATGTCAAAACCTAAATGAATAGTCACATGTATATATATATGTGCAATGAAGATCGTTTAAGTGGAAGTTCTAAAGTTTATTATGAAACCCTAAAATCAACTTAATTATTATCTAATTAATCATGCCACATGCTTTCTTTTGAGTCAAAACTTCATAGCACAAACATTTAAGATTCATTAATGTTAATGACATGCCTTAATTAATATGTGTTACAAATTACAAGTTACAAGACAAATTAATAGATTTTTATTTTTGAGTACTTTCTTCACCTGCCAACGCCTCAAAAAAGTGAAATTGAATTTGAAAATGGTGTTCATATTAAATGAGTTGTTATTCAAGTTAATAAACTTGTTGTGCTACTTATTTTTTATATATAGTATTTTTTTTATTCAAATTAACTTAGATGAGTTGTTATCTACATTAGTTGCATCCAAATTATATAACAAAAATTATGCAAATTAATGAATAGAAGTCATAAACATTAGAAAAACTCAATTAAATTGATATAAAATATTGAAATATTATATAATATCTTATTATCTCTATTGTTATTGTTATTATCAACATTAATAGTCTTAATTATATAAAAATTAATATTGAAATATCTATATTAGGAGAATACATATGTATGCATCTCAAATGTCCCTCTTACAAACAAATTCATTTTTATCAAAATAAATATAAAATGTTGAATAAAGAAATCGTGATAATACAAATGCAATCATCAAACATATATAATAAATAATAGGACATTACTTTCATACTCACACTAAGATAATTTTATCGGTTACAGATGAATCTCATAATGGGTACGTAATATTCATTTATAATCTTCAGATCGAAAATAATTTTCTTTTTTGGGAGCATTAGAGTAAAATGATAAATAATAAGAGATTTAACTACTCTAAAAAAAAGTAATAAGAAGAGATTTGTTTGCTTGCGGCTCGAGAGATACATAATACATTGCACTGTATTGCATTAAATTTTTCTGTTTCCAGCAAAGAGATTTCATTCATTTATTTATCCCAACTTGAGAAGATATCGATGATTTGAAGGAGTCAAGGAGACTTTATCAGACTGATGGAATTACTGTGATTTATGACTTATTTAAATGGAGAATTAACCCTATTTAAAAGTTGTATATTGTGAACTGGAGAATACAGTTTAGTTGTACTTAGCAAAAAACGACTCACCAAAATAACGCTCATTCAAAATTTCAAAGTCAATAATTCTTATTTAACATCCAAAATAACCATTACTATTAATCTAAAAATACAAGTTTTCAAGAAGAAATTCAAGATTAGAAACTGTATTATTCTCTTTTTTCTAAACATTTTAAGCAACCAGTTGTCACAAAATTCTACGGTGTATATTTCGGATCTGATGTTGAAGAATCAAAGAGCAAACGGGCCCTCCAAAAGGGCCAGAATAACAAATGGAAAGATGTTTAACTCTTTCATAAAAAGTGATAAAGAGAGCTCAATTTGAGTGGACAGTATTTAAATACTGAACTCTCTTTTTGAGCTTTTTGGGCCGGCAATAATTTGAGAAAGAGAAACATTTTGCATCTTTGAGATTCTGTCTATACATCTATAGACCATAGATGTATAAATAATGTAACAGATACATCTCACCATATGGACGTTATGGACAGTGTTTCCATGGACACTAGGTATTACGCTCCGAGAAACAAAGGAAAATATATGATTTAGGTTGGATTCTTGGATTCTTCTCTGGGTTTGATGGTCCAACTTTGATGGAATTTTGTAATTTGGGTGCTAATATATATACAGTGCCCATGAACAATTATTGTTTGAAAAAGAACTCGTAAAATCTTGCAAAAGAAATTATTTTCAAGGACAAGTTTTTTTTTTTTTAAATGCTTTGCAAAGAGAATAGTTGTTTTATAAATGAAAGCTAGGCTCACAGCATCAACAAGCTGAGACGTACAAGTCTCTGTTTGGTTTCTTTACCTTAAATTCTGTATTACCTCTTAAACAAATACCAAAGATAAGGATCTTGTCAACATCGGAATATTGGGTTACCCTACCATCCAATAGAACGCCAACATAAAAATACAAATTTAATTTAGAGAAAGGGGGAGAGTTGTCCATTGCCAACTCCAGTAATTAAAATAGCATATAATTAAAAGTGAAGTAGCATGATTGTCTCAACTAATTTGTCAACTAATTTGCTAAATAAAATTATAAATGGCTCCTAATGTACGACTAGAGATGCCGTTTCTACCCAATGGAAATATATTAGATCACCAAACTCACAATGCAGTTTCATAAATAAAAATAAATAAATAATAAATGAAAAAAGAGACTATTTTGATAGCTACAGGCATCCGCATCTTCCCAGAAGTTGCAAGGTGGAATAACGTGTCAACTACACTAAAGCAATGATTGTAGGAAATCTCCACCCAAGTTTCTTCTCCTGTTCTTAGTCGATGCCAGAAGTGGTTTCTTACACGCCCAATACTGGAATAGCTTGAGAGGTTACAACTATTGAAAGACACTATGAACAGCATGTAAGTATGTAACACATATAATTCTAATAAACATGTGACCAGATCAGAACATTAAGAACAGCATTCTTTGCAGGCAGGAGATGAGAAATAATCAAATAATGAAACATACAAGACCACCAACAGATAAAAATGTGGAACATCAAAGATATTATCATCACATCACAACATCAATGGTGCATGCAAGAAATGAGACATGGCAATCTGCAGACAGAGAAATATTGAACATAAAAGATACTATTATCATACTAAACATATAAAGATGATATTCCATTCATTCCACAAATTCAATGTTCTCAACATACCCATAAACCTGCTACCAAGCCTTTATTATAATACCAACCATTACTTAAAAAGTCCCACAAACACCAACAACTGAACACAAGGCTAGCCTCACGACACTTGCTAGAGGCCAACCATCAAACAACACAGACCCTACACCACAGAACATACAAGACTTAACCCCGAGCAGCAGTAAACACCCATGAACCAGAGACTTAGTTTCCACCACGGAGGCGGAGCACCAAGTGAAGAGTCGACTCCTTCTGGATGTTGTAGTCAGCAAGGGTACGACCATCCTCCAACTGCTTACCAGCGAAGATCAGCCTCTGCTGGTCCGGGGGGATGCCCTCCTTGTCCTGAATCTTGGCCTTCACGTTGTCGATGGTGTCAGAAGACTCAACCTCGAGGGTGATGGTCTTGCCGGTGAGGGTTTTAACAAAGATTTGCATACCACCACGGAGGCGGAGCACCAAGTGAAGGGTCGACTCCTTCTGGATGTTGTAGTCGGCCAAGGTGCGGCCGTCCTCAAGCTGCTTGCCAGCGAAGATGAGCCTCTGCTGGTCCGGGGGGATGCCCTCCTTGTCTTGAATCTTCGCCTTCACGTTGTCAATGGTGTCAGAAGACTCAACCTCAAGAGTGATGGTCTTGCCAGTGAGGGTCTTCACAAAAATCTGCATTCCACCACGGAGACGGAGGACCAAGTGGAGGGTGGACTCCTTCTGAATGTTGTAGTCAGCCAAGGTGCGACCATCCTCGAGCTGTTTACCAGCGAAGATCAACCTCTGCTGGTCCGGGGGGATACCCTCCTTGTCCTGGATCTTAGCCTTGACATTGTCGATGGTATCAGAGCTCTCCACCTCAAGGGTGATAGTCTTGCCGGTTAGGGTCTTCACAAAAATCTGCATACCACCACGGAGACGGAGCACCAAGTGGAGGGTGGACTCCTTCTGAATGTTGTAGTCGGCCAAGGTGCGGCCGTCCTCAAGCTGCTTGCCGGCAAAAATAAGCCTCTGCTGGTCTGGGGGGATGCCCTCCTTGTCCTGGATCTTAGCCTTCACGTTGTCGATGGTGTCCGAGCTCTCAACCTCAAGGGTAATGGTCTTGCCGGTTAGGGTCTTCACGAAAATTTGCATACCACCGCGGAGACGAAGCACCAAGTGGAGGGTGGACTCCTTCTGGATGTTGTAGTCAGCCAAGGTACGGCCGTCCTCGAGCTGTTTGCCGGCAAAGATCAACCTTTGCTGGTCCGGGGGGATGCCCTCCTTGTCCTGGATCTTAGCCTTGACGTTGTCAATGGTGTCAGAGCTCTCAACCTCGAGGGTGATGGTCTTGCCGGTGAGGGTTTTCACGAAGATTTGCATACCACCACGGAGGCGGAGCACCAGGTGGAGGGTTGACTCCTTCTGGATGTTGTAGTCGGCCAAGGTGCGGCCGTCCTCGAGCTGTTTGCCGGCGAAGATCAGCCTTTGCTGGTCCGGGGGGATGCCCTCCTTGTCCTGGATCTTGGCCTTGACGTTGTCAATGGTGTCAGAGCTCTCCACCTCAAGGGTGATGGTCTTGCCGGTGAGGGTCTTAACGAAGATCTGCATCTGTTAATTCAATAGACAAGATAGATATCAATCAGCACCATATCACAAATCAGTAATAATAATTAAACATAACCAAATTTAATTATCTCCTAAAACTTTCCTACCGCTGAATAGCACACACACATGAGATACAAATTATAACAGATCAAGAAGTAAAAAAACAACACTCCTTTTCAACTAGATTAACTCTATATTTAACAAACAGATGGGAATCATATAACCCGATTAGTACAAACAACAGGCTGCAGTTCGATGCTACTTGACACCGTATTAATTCAGAACATCCTTGTAAAAGGAATCAAGCAGAACAAGCCAGGAATTACTCAACAAACACAGTTCAGATCTGAATCATACATATGCCTTGCGGATACCACAGTACAAACCAACCTACGCTATTAGTTACGGATTTCCTCTTAGAAAAGAGGAACAGACAGATCGGAGCAGTTTTCTCATAGATCTGATCTAATATCACAACACACAACAATCAACACATATCTAAGCCCCTAAACAGGTACAAGCATACCTACAAAACAGGTCACATAACACAACAGAACCCGATCGATCAGATCTACCGGCTAGACCGACGGACCTACTCCCTTCAGAACCAACCCCTACCACAGCAATCGCAATATCAAACTCCCTAATTTCTAATTTCAAAGGAGAAAATCGTACCTTGATGAAAGAGGGGAAGAAGAAAAGAGGAACGCCGCTTTGATTAGAGAAATCAGAAAGAGAGAGTTATCGGATAGATTGAATGAATGATGAATTCTACAAGCAGCCTCAGGGTCCCTTTTATAGTCGATTTCGAGGGGGTGTAATCACCGTCGGTTAGGTCACCTCACCGCCTTGAAGAGACGGAGAAAGAATAGTCTCTCTAATTATTGCTCGCCACGTTTGACGGAAGGCAGGCGTTAGAAGGACCGTTTCCAATAGGACTCTGTTCGTCCAATCTTGACCGTTGGATTGGAACAAACGGACCGGATGGGCCAGATTTTGGTAATAGGTGGTCTTTTCAAATGAATCTTGTCCGTTGATTTTAATCCGACGGTCCTAACTATGAACTCTGGAAATATCGGGAGTGCTGTATTTGGGTGTTTCTAGAAGAATCGGGAGCAAAATATCTGTGTGGCACGCACCACGCAGTCCGTGCTTTCTTTCTGGCGAAGTATGTAGATCGGCGTGTCAGTGTTACTGGCCATATAACGGTGTTCGAGTGCCTGGTCCACAGGATTAATTACGGAAGCGATGAGGTCACGGTGAAGAACTATTCAATGAACCCGGAGTATGAATTATTAAGGGTTGAATTATCTATTCCTTAGAGTCACGGTTCTTGTGGTCCTGGTGTAAGATGAGATATTTCTGAAATCGTTTAATATGACGGCGACCAGAAATAATGTGACGGAGACCAACTCCTGCATTTTTCTTTCTTTATTTATTTATGAAACCTAATCTTGTAAGTTGTATCTGCCCCAAATAAGGACAAAGTATAATTATAGTAATTTGGTAAAAATGAATTTTATTTATTTATAGCTGTTTCAAGTTTTTGAGGTAAATTTTATTTTCAGCTGGTGGGATGTTTTTATTTAACTAAATAGTTCAACTTTTCAAGGTAAATCTTATTTCAGCTGTCGGCATATTTATTAAATTTATCAGCTTATAGCAAATGACCTAGTAGCTCAAGTGGTAGCTAACTAAGATGACTTCTAAGAGGTCATCAATCTTCTATAGACACAAATATCTCCTAAAAAGAAATAGGAGATGGTAAAAAATATCCACTTAAATCTGAAAAAAAAAAATTAGCAGCTTATGCCAATTCTTAAACAATAATTAGAAAACTAAAAAAAAATGCAATTTTATCGGCACGCCTTATAAAAAAATAATTTTACATTATATCTAATTATATTTTTTTTCCAAAAATATAGATAATTATTCTTTCGTTTTGATATCATAATCATCAAACATATTTTGTTTTAAACTTTTAATTAAGCTCAAACTTGAATATAATTTGAAGCACAACTCCTTAACAGTTTATCCAAATTTGACTTTTATTTTTGTCCTCATCAACCCAATATTACAACAACTGCTGCTGTTTTATTTTGCTTCGAGTCACAACTGGTATTTTATGTGTTGATTAAGAAGTTAAAAAAAGAAGTTATCAAAATTCAAAACCACTAATTAATTTAACTTGAAAGATGGTTTTGTGGTTTGATTGTTTGTACGGCAAACTGTGTGCTGGTAACGTGCCTTGTGACATGTGATTAACCAATTCTTCAAAATTGGTTTATCCTCTTTTAATTTCTTTACCAGAACAGTTGAGAATTGAAAACTTGCCTTGTGGAATTGGTTGATCCTTTCATGCTGAACAATAAAATGCAACATTTGTAATTTGTTTGTTCGTTTGTTGCTGATCATATGATATATATCGCATGAACAAGAGATGAGCAAGGTCATCATATTTAAATTTGAGTGACTTAACTCTCATCTTTATCTAAAAAAAAAACGAGGACCAGCAAAAAATATTTGTACCATGATACCATATTATGTCCTGTAAAATGTCATTATATATATGTGGCCGATTTCAGAATTCAAGATTATGAAATTATGAACTCTCTATTTTTTTCTTATATTTTTTGTCACTTGTTGGTGCCAGAGTTATACCGGCAAATAGAAGACTTCAACGCTAGACTTTAGAATTATACTCTGATCGGAATGATTTCTTAAAAAAATTCAAATGATTTGACGAGAATAGATTTCAATGGAAACGATTTCGGTTGAAATTTTGTGATCAGTATGATTTATAAGGAGAGAAGAATTCATTCTTGTAAAGTTAGAATTAGCCCTTTGTTTTTGCTCAATTTACTAAATGTGCCACTCAAACCTCAAAACTAGGGTTCCTCAAAACTGGCAAAATGAAGGCAAATCGAAGAAGAAAAATATAATAGTAGTGCGCAAAGCTGGTGCAGTTTGATTTTCAATCAAAATCGGAAAGTCACCTGGTTATAATTGCTCCAGATTTTGCTCCGCCATTGTTGTCGCTGAGAGGAGGAAGACGAGGGCACCAGCGTCCATTTTCCAATTCTTGCCAAATACCTCCATTTTGAGCGGAGTTGTCAACGAGAATTCAGACCTCTCAAATCGCGTGGACCGAAATCATCTCTCGACAGTTTTTTCGTTCCGATCACGAACGCGACGCGATTTCCATTTCCAATTCGTGTTTAAAGCCTCGAGAGTTCATTCCGATCAGAGAATTAATATATGAATGAATGTGATTTGTTGAGGCAGGGAGTTGTTGAAAACTTGGTTGTGGTTCAATTGCAACTTCCAGGAAATTGACTGGCAGGATATATGCAATTGCCATTCATATATGTAGCATTTCTTTATCATACTAGAGGCGTAACTGCACGCTGCTGCGGGCAATTTTAATTTTCCATTCAAGCTAAATAGGGTGAAAGAATAGAAGAGAAGAAATGGGTTTCTGACTTTAGCGATCAATATTTTAAAAGGTCAGTCAGAAAATTCGCCACTTCGATTTTGTGATGAGGCAGAAATAGAGGGGAATACAATAATAGGAAATGGATGCGATGTGAGCCGTTCATTATTTGATGGATGGTGATTAAGTTATAAGTTAGACTATAACCATCAATAGAGGGTCTATTCCTTAGCTCCTTTTTATAGTAGTATAGATATATATAACTGGATCAAATATAAAGTTCTTACTTATAAAGAACCACAATGAATTTTCACTACAGGAACAAAAACTGATCGTTATTTACAAAAAATATTCTTTGTTTTCACCTCTCCGCTGCATTTTTTTAATTGTTCACAAAACAATTGCAACATAACACCATTCAATTATTAGCTTAAAAAGTACCCTTCAAACTTAAGACTGCAAACACCCTCTCCTCCCAATTACAGCCCATGTATCACAACAGCCCAATATATATAGTAGAATAAAAAAAGTCTAAAGGTATTTAAACTTAAACACCCGACTACCCAACATCAAAAGCCCAATTTATCAGCCATTTACAGCCCATTTATATTCTCCAACAATTTCAGCTGTTTAAAATCTTGTTTTTCATTCAAAAATAGTCAGTTTCATGGATCCATATGCAGATGTATCTGCTTCAGAAAGAGTTTATTGCAATGTCATTTCTGTATGTAGAAATTGTATAATAGAGATTATAGAAGACACCATGTCCTATATAATTGGCATTTTTGTGTTATAATAATGTGATAACATTTCAAAATTTTGCATCATGAATAACATCTAAATAGGATTATTTCTAACCTTGTGTAAATAACATCATTAGTTCATTATTGTACTTTTATGTTTTTACAACAACACATCCTAAACTTCTGATGTTATTTCTTCATTTACCAGACAAGTTCATGTAAAGAAACAAGAAGGTATTACACATGTTATATCTTATCCAAGAAAACCTTCATCACATGGAACTAAAAACAGAAAACAAGAAATTGCATTCTAAAATTAGGCAAAAGGAACAAATCGGCTAGTAAAAACCGACTCACAAGTCACACGCTTTCCCCTGTGTTCGCAGCTCGCTGCTCCAATTCCATCCAGGCTCTCGCTCCCGCCATTCTCTCCCGGCCTTTATTCCAAAACTCTCCCCCGTTAAACCCCGTTAGGATAATCGTCTTCTGGTTGGATGCACCCGTTCCATCAATGCAAATGCAACCAACATAATCCCTTTGCCTCCCTCCATTTTCTCCAGCCCATTGTCGCCTCCTCCTCTCATCACCCCCCCATCACCAATGGGCAACTGCTGCTCCATCATCGGCTTCAAACGGGCCAAGACTGCCCAAGACGAGGCGACCCAGGAAGAAAAGCCATCCGTGGCGGCTCATGGCACCGGTGAACAGGTACCACAGATGCCGGTTCCAAAACCCGCATCACCCCTCCCCTCCAAGCCACTAGGCCCGATTGGTCCTGTACTTGGTCGGCCAATGGAGGACGTGCGGGGGACATACAACCTCGGCAAGGAGCTCGGACGGGGGCAGTTTGGGGTCACACATCTCTGCACCCACAAAGTCACTGGCGAGAAACTCGCTTGTAAGACCATTTCCAAGAGGAAGCTCTCGACTAAGGAGGATATCGACGATGTCAGGAGAGAGGTTCAAATAATGTATCATCTAACCGGCCAACCAAACATCGTGGAGCTTAAGGGGGTGTATGAGGACAAGCAGGCGGTGCACCTGGTGATGGAGCTGTGTGCGGGAGGGGAGTTGTTCGATAGGATCATTGCGAAGGGGCACTACACGGAGAGGGCTGCGGCGGGGCTACTCAGGACAATCGTGCAGATAGTGCACACGTGCCATTCCATGGGGGTAATGCACCGTGACCTCAAGCCGGAGAACTTCTTGCTGCAATCCAAGGCAGAGGATGCACCGCTCAAGACCACCGACTTCGGCCTCTCTGTGTTCTTCAAGGAAGGTGCATAACCACCCCTTGGAGGGAAATTATTCCCACGGTTGCTGTAAATAATCATCTCTTTCCCTATCATCAATGGTCATAATAAAAATTGGCAACAATCATATTTTTCAGCAAATAAATTTAATTCATAGCTTATTATGATCATCCTCTCCTCCCTCATTGTAGATAAATATAAACTGAAATGATCTCCATCTGCAAAAAAACATCAATTCACACCTTCCACATAACATTTTTCTTTTAATATAATTTCAAACACTTATCCAATGTACAATCATAATTAATATCAAATTTTGAATAATCAAATCATGCATATGTTTCTCAATATATCGCTCTTTTATGAGAGTTTTTACAGTAAACATGGTTTTACGTTGTACCTTTTACAGAAAATTCTACAGCTAATGTTATTTTGCAACAGGAGAAACATTTAGGGACATAGTTGGCAGTGCATACTACATCGCACCTGAAGTACTAAAAAGAAAATACGGACCTGAGGCCGATATTTGGAGCATCGGTGTCATGCTTTACATTTTCCTCTCCGGAGTCCCCCCTTTCTGGGCTGGTATATCATCCAAAACTTGTTTTGCATCTTTCTGGATTGCTGTTGCATATAAAACTCTAACATAAGCCAACTTGAAGCATAGTTGGTTTCTTAATTAAGAATGCACATTATTAATATATAAATATAAATCTTAAATTCTTCTTAATTCAACTTGTCTAGAAAAAGAAAACCAGAACAAGTACCAGAATCTTAGACATAAACCATGAAGATGAGGTGAGGTCTGAAATTGCATACCTGTTGGTACGGCAAACCTTTGTAATTCCTATACTTCACCAGTGCAGTATAATGACAACTCTGAAATTTTGTTATCTGGATCACACAGAATCGGAGCATGGCATCTTCAATGCAATCTTGCGTGCGCACATCGATTTCACGAGCGATCCATGGCCAAGCATTTCACCTGGCGCAAAGGACCTTGTCAGAAAGATGCTAAATCCTGATCCCAAACAGAGGCTCACAGCATTCCAAGTTCTCAGTAAGTATACATTGCAATTTAGAACAACTGTTAATGGCATGAGAAACCAATACATTATATTTTCTTTTCAACCAAAATGGTGCTAAAACTGACAGCAGACAATTTCTCTACTTGTTTTCGTTGATTCACTTATTAGGAATTTAATCTAGTTCTTTGAACTTCATTGAATGAGGAAGTTTTTTCAGAAAGAAAACTGACCTCTTCGCTGCACATCTCATTGGAGAAAATAGTTGTTAATTCTGAAATAACGGTCAAATAGATAATTACAGTGATATCGAAGTATTATCATAATGCAGATCATTCATGGATCAAAGAAGATGGAGAAGCACCTGATACACCTCTTGATAATGCTGTTATCGGTAGACTCAAGCAATTCAGAGCTATGAATCAGTTCAAGAAAGCTGCCCTCAGAGTATTGCTCTACTCCTATGCACACAATTATCTGAAATTTCTCTTTCAGAACACATTAATCGATTAAAACCAGAAGCTCTGTGTGTGTGTGTTTTGAAAATGAGCCATCAGAAATCAATCAAATATACTTACTGTCTTTACTGCTGAATAGGTCATAGCTGGATGCTTATCAGAAGAAGAGATCAAAGGCTTGAAGGAAATGTTTAAGAACATCGATACTGACAACAGTGGTACCATAACACTCGATGAGTTGAAGCAAGGTCTGGCTAAGCAAGGAACTAAACTATCAGAGCAGGAAGTTCTCCAATTAATGGAAGCAGTAAGATAGACCCAAACAAATTATTCAGTACCATTAAGTACTAAAATATTATCAACCCAATTTTCTACACAAATTCTGAATTAATAATGTTGTCCTCAAATGAGAAAACAATTTATACATGGGAGGTATTTCTGTAAGTGCTAAGGTTTTAAGCAAGGACCAGTGTTTAGATGTGTTGCTTTGCGTGAACAACAATATGATAGATATCCAAATAACAGGCTGATGCAGATGGAAATGGCACAATAGACTACGACGAGTTCATAACTGCGACAGTGCACATGAATAGAATGGATAGAGAAGAGCACCTCTACACTGCCTTCCAATACTTCGACAAAGATAATAGCGGGTATGTATAACAGACTTGTCGAACATTAAATTTTCAAAATACATATTTACGATAAAATTAAGATCAACAACAGATTACAATAGAATAAACATGATAGGTTTACTAAATTGTACTCGCAGATTTAAATATGTCAGGATTGTAGAATCCATCTGATTTCAAACTCATACAAAATTTGTTTCTCTGATTACAATTTACTGGAGCTGGCCTCCTAAGTTCTAACCAACTAAAAGTTACATACATGAAGCTTCCTAAATAACATGATAAGCAAAATTACTTAATAAGATTAGTTTCTTCCGTGCTCGCCTTATTGAAATATTGTGTGGTCATGTGTAAGCATTGACAAAGGTAACCTTGATTGCAATTTTATAGATACATCACTAAGGAAGAGCTCGAGCAAGCACTGAAGGAGAAAGGCTTATACAATGGTCAGGAAATAAAGGAAATCATCTCTGAGGCTGACAGCGACAATGTAAGAAACAGTGTGATTACTTCACGAATAATGTCACTATTCATTCATAAAATCATATTTTAATTTTAAATATCACAATTTTCTACAGGATGGAAGAATAGACTACACAGAGTTTGTCACCATGATGAGAAGAGGAAACCCAGAAGCAAATCCAAAGAAGAGACGCGATTTGGTATTTTAAGGAGAAGAGTGTTAAAATTGGCGGGAAAATCAAATCGTATCTGCTTGAGGCTTCAATTGGTCGTTTGTACAATATATAAGATATGTTAGCGGAGTGAAAATTTGGTTTGTGTGTTGGCCAGTTGACGGCTTGAGCAGTTCAATACCATTACTGTATTCCATCTTACTTTGCTAGTTAATTACTTAGATTGCACAAAGTAAGTAATTGTGTTGCTCCACTTTTGGGTCGTTACGAAATATTCTGGTGAGGTAGCCATAACCATTGTACCAACAACCATATACATGTTAGATGGATAAAAAATTAAAAATCTGTTGCTTTCTCAGAAAAGCGGGACCTGCTTTTCCGATCGGATGGTCAGGATCGGTTGTATAAAAAAAATCAAAGTACTTCGGTGTTTTTGCACAGATCTCAACGTACTTCGGTATTTCTCAACCGTCGGATCGAGAAAAGCAGGTGATCCCGATCCAAAATATGTTTGATATGTATAAATTGTGCTCCACACATAGAAATTGGTACCACAATACAACGCTTCATACTAAAAAGATACTACATCAGCAGCTTTGTCAAAACTAAACAAAAAAATAAAAGGATCTGATAAATTTCTTTTTTTTCTTTTCATTTTCATCATCGACTTATAACCAACATGATTATCAGAAACTAACTCGGAGCATGCAACATCAAACATTTTCTTCAACAAATTATACATAAAGCAAAATAACACAGGGAAATTGTAACAATGAGACAGGTAGCTGAATCCACTAGCACATTATCAGTACAGAATCCATTCAAAGCAGATAACAATTTTATACATATTACACCTCCAAAGACAGACAGATCTCACTTATCTTTCGGAGCGGCGGATCCGACGCCGTACTTCTCCTGCAGCTTCTGGAGCTCCTCCTCCTTCTTCTTCGTGTCGGCCTTCTTGCCCATCTTGGTGGCCTGGTAGTAGAGCACGATCAGGTACCGGTTGGCCACGTTGAACCCGGACAGATGGTCGACGGCCGTCTTGGCGTCGTAGATGTCCTCGTAGACCACGAACGCCGTCCCGCGCGTCTCCTTGCTCGTCCCGATCCGGATCTGGCGGATCGCCCCGTACTTCCCGAAGATATCGTACATCTCCTCGCTCGAGATGTTGAACGGCAGGTTCCGCACGTACAGCACCCGGTTCACCTCCGGCGGCAGCCGCGTGTTCGCCTTCCGCAAGCTCATCGACGCCATTGCCGTTGAGGATTCGTTCCTGGGGTTTCTAGGGTTTCTAGGGTTTTCCGACGATTTTCTCTCTTTGTCGGAAAGAAAGAGAGAAGGCCTTATCGGATTCGGGTTCCTACTACTGATAGCTTATTGGGTCGGTTTGAATTGGGCCTAAAATTCGGCCCAATACTAATATCAGTAGGCCTTGGTTATTACATGAGAACGCCCCGATATGATTCATATCACCTACATACTGTGCAGTATGTGGTCCATTCGATTACATCAAGATCGTTCCAATCCAAGAACGCCCCGATATCGGATCAAGATCTGGCCGTTCGTTTTAATCATGGGGGGCTGAATTACTGAAAGCAGAAATGGACGGAGGAGATCCGGATCGCGTGCTTGTCCTCTATTGCGCAGCAAGCGTACTGCACAATTCCCGACCTTTGGATTTTCACGGGGCTCTTTGAGATTGGAGTTGCACGAATCTCGTTGCTGATCAAGCGGACAAAACACTGAGGTGTTGAGACTGTCTGAATAGAGCGGAGAAAGGAAAGGAAAGAAGGAGAAGTGGAAGTGGGAGAGGAGATGCCGCACAGAGCGAGGCCGATGGCGGGGCTGCTGCTATTCACGGGGGTGAACCTGGTGCTCCTCAGCACCATCACGCCGGTCTACGATTTCGTCTGCTTCCTTCCCTACTGGGAGCGGAGGGTACGTACGCTGATTTGATTTACTTCTCCTTTTCTTTCCCAATTTAAATTTATGTATATACCATCATTGCTTTGCTTGGGGTTTATCTTGTTCTGAGCTGAAATTGATTGTGTATGGTAGTGGCTGTTATTGTCCAATTGTCATGGATAGTTAGTTATATACTTATATGCAATGTGCATATCAGGTGTTTGTGAAAATGCCTCAAAGAAGTAGGTGCTATGTAATTTGTATGATATGTGTAGATACATAAAGAGAAACATCCTGTGTCCATTGAAAATGCGTTCATACATCCATATGTGTCAGAATGTAACAGATACATTCGATTTTGTAACAGATAAATATATCTGATTCTGTAACCTATGGACGCTATGGACAGATATTATATGGACACTAGGTATTACTCGCGCATAAAGAATATGAAACCGTACCGGGAAAATGTATAATGCAATGAGAAAATAATTAAACAGGCATGGGAGTGAAATTCTTTGCCTTGCTGTAACAGCAAGCAGCACAGCTGGGACAGGTGGATTGAAATCTAATCTATTTAGCTATGTAGATTTGTGTCCATGCAAACTAAAACGGCAACAAACTGTTCTTATGAGTTTATTATTGTTGATAAGGCACAACTTCAATGTCTCTCACTAATATGGCCTGATCATGTTATTTCCATGTTATGATGCTTTTTTGCAGCGGGAGAGGCGCCGGCTGGAGCGTGAGGCTGCTTCAACAAAGAATTCTTGACTCTCAAGTGATTAGTGAACATTATTTCTTCAAATTCTGTTTCTACTAGAAAGTACCACGCAAGACGGGGAAACTAACTGATTTGTAGCACGCTGTTCATGTTTCTTGTTTCAAGTACCGTGTGAAGTGAATTCATGAATCATGAAAATTATGCTCAATCAAGAGCCCACTTGTATTGTTTTGGTGACTTTAATTCTTTTGTGCAGTTGTGCTCCTTAGCCTTGTAACATCTCAGTTGGGAATAAAGTTTTTTGATGTAGCAGGCAATTGCCTACTATCGATTTTCCATTAAATCAAATAAAAATAGAACAAGGTTGTGAGGATATACAACAGGATTAAAAGAATATACAAAGAGTCAAAGAGACATAAAAATAAAAATAAAATCTACCCTATGTACAATACTATGTGATTATGCCTATTCTATTCTATTAAATTTGAGAATTTTACTCCAACACTCTCACCAAAATTTTTTTCTTTTCAATCTGACAATTATAAATGATATTACTCATTATGAGATTCATCTGTAACCGATAAAATTATCTGGGTGTAAGCATGAAACCAACGTCCTAAATTTTATTATACTTGAGAATTACATTTTGTGTCAATGAATGTCTGAATTCTCTTCGATTCCAGTTCTTATTAGCCTCGGATTTGATATACAGACTACGCAAAAGAAGCTCATTTTCTTAAGGTTTTTAAGCATGACATCTGATTTATACAAAGGCAATACAACAAAATTCTTGTAGCATCTAAGAAATTGTCTATTAACCGAACAAAACAAACAGCAAAAGAAAAACAACTGCCCCCATGTAAACAATTTCTTCATCTGTGATATCCAAATTAATGGAAAACATTAACAAAAAAGATTATGTATATTCTCTCTTATTATACACAAACATCCAACTGCACTTGGTCCAAAAACATGCAGTTTGGGAGACACCAACCACCATTACTTCCATTATTACACTGCATTCTATTGAACAAAAATAATAACAGAATGACCCCTTAACCTCTCTCCCCCTTGTTGCTGCTATGTGTGCTTGTCAAGCAGTGCTTAGATCGACTCTACTCTTGACGATCTGAAAAGCTGGAGTGATCCAACTACCGCAACTGCACTGAATTCCTGACCAGTTGAAGTACCCCAACCGTGAATTACAATGGATGCAGAGCAACTTCCCTTCTAATGCGCCCTCTTCGACTGTGATGATGAAACATGTTTCAGCAAATAATGTCTTGTTACAAGTTACATGAGTTACCTTACACAGCATATCGGACCAAACTATTGAGGCATATAAACAGTACCGGGGGTAGCTTTTTTGAGGATGACAGGTGTTCTGTTAAAAATAGACTACTTTGCCCTCAATTATTTATAATTAGATTTTTAACCTTTGATGTCATTTTCAAATCACTGCATAACTTTTAAACTAGAAAAAACAGACAAAATATCATAAAGTGTCAGATGCACTTTTGAGTCTGGTACTGAGTCCCTGGATTACCTGAAGTCATCCATTTCAAAGGCTCAACAAAGAGAGATGAGCACTCATTCTCGTCGGATGGGTTAAACGGCCGAGAATATCTTCTCTTATTCCAGTCAAAGCACGTTTCACCTTCCCTCGGAACATGACTGACGACATTTTCTTGTAAAGCAACTACTCTCCTACATTTCTTGCACCTATAAGCAACTTTCTTCTCAGGTTGCTTTACTAAATCTTGTTCTGGCTGTTCAGGCTGATGTTGGCTGTCTATGACGGCTTCTGGAGCGGGTCTGGGTTTGGGAGGAAGACCCGGATCCGCTTCGAATATCGACTCATCGACTTTCCTTCCTTCCCTGTAAGCATGACCTGAAAACAATGATCGACGAATTAAAAATTCGACATGCATTTATGACAAATAATAAATTAAGCTGATGAAATGGTATTATCTAACCTAATATCTTCAAGCGAAATCGCTTGTAAATTGGGCTTGAGGTGTCGACCTTGAATCCCATTTCTTCAAAAATTTTCAACTGCGATAATCAAACACACCATTTCATTCAATCATAAAACAGCATTAATTAATAATTAACAACATTAACAACTTAACAAATTTGATAACGATAACCGGAGCAGCGCGCAATCGAACCTGATCGAGAAAACCATCATTCGGGGACACATATTCACAGACCTCCTTAAGAGATGTGAGCGCATCTGCAGATAAAGACCACACACACAATTCAAGTTAACATCACAAAGAATGTTGTACAATGATAATAACATTAACAGTATGAGGAATTTTGAAGATTCAGCGACGATTAGTCACATAAACCTTCCAACGATTTCTTCTCTGCTTTCATAAGATAGGCCGTGATAATTGCCGCACTGCAACAAGACAAAAGGCCTCAATTGGTACATAGATACATTCATACATACATAACAAATAAGCAATCCTGAATTCAACAGAATTTGAATTCAGTAAACCTTCTCGAGACCCCGGCAAAGCAATGCACAAGCACGGACCCGGCCTTCCTCCCTTCCTCGACGAAATCCAAGCAGACCTCCAGGTAATCCAACAGATCCTCATCCTCGGTGTCCTTCAGCGGCACGGCCATGCGCACGAGCTTGAGCTCCGGCCCGGCGCGCTCCTTCAGGTACAGCAGCTTCTCTTTCGCCAGCGACTTCTTCGGCGACTCATCGCCCGCCACCCGCACGCGCTCGATCTCCTCGGTCGGGATCGAGATGCCCGCGCGCCACTCCGAGAAGAAGGAGATGGACGCCGAGCTGAGCAGCGAGAGCACGTGCGTCACCGACTCGGTGCCACCGCCCGTGAGCACGGCCGCGGCGTCCCCGATGTTGCCGAAGAAGAGACGGTCGCGCACCAGGAATGGCATCGAAACCCTAACCCTAACCCTAGGATGGATTCCGATCGGGAATTCGAGAATTTCAGAATTTCGCTTCACTTGAGAAGTGGGAAAATGAGTTTGAGAAGGAATAAGTGGGAAAACTGTTTTCCGTCTCCCTCGTTTTGGCGTTTTCTTCTTCAGGAGATGAACCAGGAGCGCTTATCCTCTGCTGCGAAGCATTGTACTGCGCAGCGAATTAACGATTGAGATTGAATTGCACGAATCTCAAAGAAGATCCAACGATTGGGATACTGCGAAGTAGTTTACCGCGCAGTAGAGGATATGAATTGGATGAGCGAGTGATGAGTGGTGAATAGTTGGTTTCGTGAGGGAATATAGAAAGGAATCATTTGGTTTTCCGTCTCAAGGAGAGAAGGAATCTTGAAAATGTGCTGTGTGACTGGTGTGATATTTATGTAGTGTGTGCACGTAAAAATTGTAAGTGTGCTTGACAATCTTGACAATTGGATATTTCAAAATTTTTAAATGAAAAAAAAAAGTTTATGGATGCATTATTTAATGGCTTATCAAAGATTTGTGTACTTTTTAACAACTATAATTTAACTGATCTTTAAAAAGTTATCTGACGTCGCTTAAGTTGAATATAATCAAAAACATAATAAATCTATGAGTTAAGCAATATTCCTGTAACATTCTTTCTATTTTTAAAAATTTTTAATGATTTTTTTATTTTAAAAAGTTTTATTGTCAAAATTGTCAAGATGAGCGTTGTCTATAAATCCCTCCTCAAAATCAAATATTGGTTTGGTATCAGATTCTTGTGTTTGATGACTGATGAGTTTGTAATGGTTTATGGTAAGTGGCAATGTGCAATTGGACTTGGAGCAGTTTGTACTGATGGGTTTTGAGTTTTCACAAAAATAAAATGTTGTTGATATTTTTATTTTGTTTGAAAAGGATGGGAACTTGGAAAGCAACGTATGGAAAATGTTATGTAGTGCACTTTTGTTTTGGCCCTCCAAGATGGCTCTGCCACTTGTGATGATTGGGAACTGTTGTCATGTTCATGTGGGACCAATTAAAATGACATGGATGGAATATATTGGGTATAAATTCGGATAAAATTCTGCTGCTTTCATGAGAAGAGAAGCAGTCAAGCAGGGTCTGCCTTTTCGATCGGATGATCAGTATCAGTTATTGTACCGATTTAAAATAATTCGATATTTACTGCACCGATCTCAACATAGTTTGGTGTTTCTTAACCGTCGGATAAAAAAAAACATGGTCTGCTCTTCTTTTTAGAAAAGCAGGAAAAAGGAAAGCAGGTGATCCCCATCCTATAAATTCGGCAGCATCATATCTAAATTTGTTAAAAGATATTTATATAACTTTGCCAGCATCATATCTAACCATTCACTTTTATCAAAAAAAAAAATATATCTAACTGTTGGCATTAATTGTGTTTCTTGTAAGATGTTTAATTCAGAAAATTCATACAAAAAGCTGGATCAAATTATATGTCATTTTTTATTATTTAATTCCGTAAAATGTTAGATATTGTCACCTTGTTTACTGTAGTTCCCATAAAAAGAGCTTTCATTTTTTTTAAGAAAAATGTTGTAGAGATAAAAGATATCACAATCGATACTAACTATGTTGATTTTAGGTATGTATTTAAATTATTATTTCACTATACAGATTGATTTTGTACAGAGATATATTATTCAAACAAGCTAAATATTTTAATGAGTTAACTTGAATATCAATGTATTTAATATGTATACTAAGACAGTCAATATCAATTTTAAAATCAATCTAGATATCTATGTATACGACTATCACCATTTTTAATGCAATTAGCGTACTTAGCACTGGCACACATCAAAACTTTATTTATATTTTTTGGCTCATGATTGTGTTTCATTTCTTTCACAATAAAACTTTATCGCATCTTTTTATTAATTTATTGATCTCCTAAATATATCCGCAACAATTAGTGTCCGTTCCAACTAATCGCACGTATATAAAAGGATAAACTTAAATATTGAAGATAATGCAATGCTACACAAGCAGATGAGTTGTATTGCCTGATTATAATATTATCCTCTCTTATCTTATCTCTAAGTTTGCATTGAAAAAAACAATTAAACGTTTTGATAAAAAGGAGGAAGAAACAACATGAGTTGGACCAGTAGTCAAGCATTTTGATGTTTTTATTTATTTATTTGTTTGTTGTTTATTTATTTATTTATTTACTTACTTATCTACGTACTTACTTATTTTTATAAGTCGGAGGTTGAAACGTATGTAAACGTTTTTGTTCTTTTTTTTCCAAAAGATTGAAGTGAGCACTTGTGTAACAATTTGCATAGTAGTTTAAATTACCAATATTAAATGTTATAAGATTGCATGAATTTGCTAAGAATTAATAAATATAAGATAAATTAGAAAAATAAAATTAACCACTTAATTAATTAATTTTATCACGCAATCTACACATTTTTTTTTTTATAAAAGCAAGTTAAAATTAAAATGAAAAATGTCTGATGAATATTGCTGTTCAAAAAAATAAAAATAAAAAATGAATATCAAAGATAATTTCATTACCGACGCAATGGAGAAAAGATAAGAGTTATCCTCATCTTATCATCTGTCACTTTAGTTCATCACTGTCCAAAAAAACACTGATGTTTTGGTACTGTCTTCTTGTTATTTTAGTTTTGTTTTTCCTTCTATCTGATGGATATTGACACTTAAGTTTACTCAGTCCAAAGAAATAAAACAATAAAACCAAGGATAAGAACTAAGAAATGGTAGCCAATTCAAAATAAGAAAAAGAAAAAAAAAAGAAAAAAAGGATATGGGCCCAATGAATTAAATGGACTTTATACAAAGGCCTTCATTTATAAAATGTCATTACAAGAACTACAACTTTTGCCACTTTATAAATGAAAATATGAAATAGTGCAACAAACCCAATTGAGGCCCAAAATTTCAACAACCCATTTTTTATAAGTATAAAATTCAAATTTCAAAGACCCAACTATTTTATCTTGTTAAACTTTTCTACCATGGACCTTTCTACTTGCACCAAGGTGAAAGACTTGAAAAAAAAAAAGGAATTTTTCAAGCGTCCTCATTTTAACTGTGCACAGGTCCACATATACACAAAAATTTGTATCTCTTATCTCAAATTGTATAACACTTAACTCAAATTTTGTAACAATATAAACTTGTGAACACTAATTTTGAGGGCACTGGATATGACCCTAAAAAATATTTGAAGGACTTTCAACTTTGTGAGAAAGAGGGACAACAACAAAAAATGTAGGGTCCTCAATTTCCTTTGTCTTTTGTTTTCTTTGACACTTTTGTGAGACATTGCACTTTAACTATCCATACGTCCACACATACACAAAATTTGTAACTCTTATATCAAATTGTATAACACTTAACTTAAATTTTGTAACAATACATGTATATATATAGACACTAATTTTGAGGATACTGGATGTGACCTTAAAAAAAATCTGGAGGACTATCAACCTTCAACTTTGTGAGAAAGAGGGACAACAACAAAAAATGTAGGGTCCTCAATTTCCTTGCCTTTTGTTTTCTTTGACACTTTTGTGAGACATTGCACTTCAACTATCCATACGTCTACACATACACAAAATTTGTAACTCTCATCTCAAATTAGATAACACTTTAACTCAAATTTTGTAACAAAACTATGGTGCTCCTAGGAGCACGGAGGCCTCCCGTGCTCCTAACTCAAAAATCATACTAAACCATCTCGAAATTTCGATTTATGGGTCTCATTAAATTCTTTATATCAAAATATCATAGGATACAAAAATTTTCCATTTTTTGAGATTATTAAGTATTTGTTTTGTATTTTTTAAAGTTGACATAGTTTTATAAATTATTTTGAGATTATTCTAAAAAATTTCAAAACATATACTTAAGAAACTCAAAAAATGGAAAATTTTTGTATCCTAGGAGATTTTTATATAAAGAATTTAATGAGAATGATAAATCAAAATTTCATAATGATTTAGTATGATTTTTAAGTTATGAGCATGAGAGGCCTCCGTGCTCCTAGGAGCACGCTAGATTTACTCTCTCTCTCTCTCTATATATATAAACACTAATTTTGAGGACACTAGATATGACCTTAAAAAAATCTGGAGGACTTTGAACTTTGTGAGAAAGAGGGACAACAACAAAAAATGTAGGGTCCTGAATACCCTCTGCCTTTTGTTTGCTTTTGACACTTTGGTGCAGAGAACATTGCACTTTAACATCCATACGTCTACACGTACATAAAATTTATAACTTTTATCTTAAATTGTAGAACACTTAACTCAAATTCCATAACCACATAGATATTGGCAATTTTGAGGACACTGGATATGACCCTAAAAAAATTCTTGAGGAATTTCAACTTTCAACTCTGTGAGAAAGAGGGACAACAACAAAAAATGTAGGGTCCTGAACTTCCTCTGCCTTTTGTTTGCTTTTGACACTTTGGTGCAGAGAGCATTGCACTTTGTTAACACTTTGTTGAGACACATTCATCAGGAGAGCCGACAGCCATGCTTTGTTTATATTCCCCCTTTTCTAGTGTTGTTTGCCTCTTTTATTTATTCCTCTGCCCCTTTTGTTTCCTGCAGCCAGGGCATCATTTGTTCCCAAGTGCGCATGCTAATAAAAGAGCAAAAAAAAACAAAGAAAGAAAGAAAGAAACCCTAATAATAATAAGCTCAGTAAAAGCACCACCTCTTTCCAAGACTCAGGCAGGCTCATTGCACTAGATGGATCTCAAAAGCAGGAAACGCACCTTTGTCTTTACTTTTTTATTTTTGAGAAACTCAAAATTAACAAAGTTGCAAATTAATACTCTTGATCCCAAAAATTCTCTTTGTTTTTGCTCAATCCAAAAAAAAAAAAAATCTGGTTTGGGTCTTTCATAATATTTTTCAATGTCATGTAAAAAGTCCTGAAATGTAATCTGATAGAAAAGTTAAAAAAGAGATATTTCTGAATTATCCTATAAAGAATAAATTGTCATGAATTGGAAGGAAAAAGAAAGAAAGCTCCAAAATTCCAACACAAGCAAGCAACCTGGTATAACAAAAATGGTCCAACAAGCAAACAAGCAAGCAATCTACTAACACTAAACACACTGAAAGTGGTCCAAAAAAGAACCCAACAATAATAGATCCAAGGAGGGGACAAAGCATTCAGGCTTCAGGTAGATAGATACCTCTTTTCAGAATCTAACATGTCTCAAATCCAAAAAAAGAGAGAGAAAAAAAGAATCTAACATGTCAAAATGGTGGTCCATTATTTGAGCTGCCAATGTTCCAGTTCCACCCAAACTGTACCTTTGTTCTGTAATGGAATTCTCAGTTTCTCACCATCTGATCAAATTGTGTTGATCTTTTTGATGGAATCCTCACCATTCATTATTTAATACAATTTGACAATTTGAGCACTAAAATGTAACTTAAATTTAATTCATTTATAAATTACAAACAAACGAATTGTTAAAACCAAAAATAAGCTTAGACTTTTTTTTTGGTTGGTTGGCAAAAGGTTTGCTAGATATTTATGAAATAGATGTTGTTTCTTGAGGGGATTATGTGCAAGATTTCAACACATTTTTGGCTGATTTGATGGTCAAACAACTGAAACATCAAACAAGTAACAACCTTGCATGTGGTTGATTTGATCAGCTAAAAAGGCAAGGAAAAAAAAAAAAAAAAGAGCATTTTTTTTTTTTTTTTGAGAGGAGCATTTATTTTTGCTTTCTGCCAATCAATCAACTTTTCTTTCCATTTTTTTATATAAAAATGCATTTTATATAATGAAATCACTTTCAAGAAAGAATTTGTCTTTAGATTTCCAGGGGTTCCAAATTTTGAAATAAACATTATATCTAAATCAAAATTGACCCATACCTCTTTTGAGTATCAACAAAGGGAGTTCCTTTGTGAGAAAAATGGACAGAACTTCAGTAAAAAAAAACAAAGCATATCAGAAATTTCAGTAACTAACTAATAACAAAGAAGAGTTGGAGATGTTAATATATTGCATCCAAAGATTAGGCACCATTTCAAAATACTAGTACTAATGCAAAGATCAGAATGGTACATTGGTACTCCCTCTATTTGATCTACCAATTTTAACTTAACTGCCTAAATTAAGTAGTAGTAGCTCTATTTTGAGTTTTACATGAATCTAACAAAAAACCTCACCTATCACTGTCAGAGAGGAACATACTGTCAAGGTACCGGTCGAGCCCGAAGAAGACAAAAAAGGAAAAAAAAAGGAATGAAAAATGTTAATTAGGTCTAATTAATTGCCTTCTGATTTAGAGCCCCAACAAAATGTAGTAGACTAGAGTAATCGGAAGGGCTATCAGCATTCCGAATATAACCCTGCATAGTAATGCAAAACAAGAGAATCAAACAAGTGTTTTAATCTGAAATCCAGAATGATGTATACACAACTGCCTTCAGATTCACATGACCACTATGGTACCAGTTCGGTACCGTTTATGTACCGGTTTACAAGTTTGGTGCAATAATCAATAAGAACAGCCAAGAATGAGATACCAAATTTTTATCAGTAAGATTTTGTTAATGATAGAACTATACAATCAAGATTGGTACCAATGGCAATTTACTTGGTTAAAATTGAAACGAGATGATAGGGATAGGGATTATACGCTGTGCTGAGGATGTCGGGATGCACGTTGTACTCCTTGGCAAACACAAAAGGAACTATTCCTTGAGGAAGAGCGGCCTGAAAGTTTGCAGTGCACGTTAGCATATTTATTCTACATCTCAAATTTACACTTCATTGAAAATCATATTATGAATTAGTTACATTTTGGGAAATAAGATGAATTAATGAGAGATTATATTGCAAAAAAAGTAACGAAGCAATTGCGGTAAGCAGATAAAAATAGAAATAGTCACATACTTGCACAATAGCGACATGTAGAAGCACACCGCGCAAGCCAACAATAATGGAGGCGGCAGCCATGACAGCCGGGCCCGTAAGGAATCTGACAGCCATAGCAAACGTAGCGAGAGTATTTCCACAGGCAATAATTCTTGGTTGCAACGCCATAAACAGTCCTGTTTGAGAAAATCATCTCATGTAAGCGAATAAATAGCATATTAATTTGGCACTTGAGTATCATCGATAAGAAAACATGCATGTACCGAGACTGAACATGGCCATCCCGAGCCCCGCATCAGAAAGGATGGCAATTGAACGTGCGATAATTGCCGGCATTTCGACTCCCCACCTAGCCAAAGTAATTTCGTTGGATTAGTCTCTGCTTATCTAATAAAAACATTGTTTCATAAAAGGGTCTAGTAATTGATTATAATTAATTAGGAACTATTACATTTCAGGAAATAAATTTACATCTCCAACCAAAATTATATATAATTTCCAATTTATAATAATGAGAAAGGTTTAAGTGTTAAAAAAATCACAACCTGAATGAAACGAGCGACCAAATGATGCCGATGAGGCTCGAGTAGGTATTCGGGTTCCTTATCAGCTTGCGCCATACCATGATCAGGATAAGGCGGGTCATCACACTGGCAGGCGGCATTGAATTCTGCTTTGCATCTCCTTCAATGCCCGACTTCGGGTGAAGCTCCGCAGTTGAGTTGGACCCGAGCTTAGAAAGGTTTGCGGGATCCTTCGGTATCGGGTCAACTCTACTGTACTCGTCATAAGCCTCCCGGTGCCCACCTGTCAGAGCCAAATGACACCGTTAATTAACTGACATTTCTTTACACAAATTTTACTTCTTAGTACATCAAATTAAAAATTGCAAATTATCCACAAGTACAAACTTTTTTTTTTTTTTTTTGAGATTTTTTATTAATGCCACTTGATTGCTACTAACTAAACAAAAGAAAAGGCTGCACCCTAATTTATTAGTTTGAAGAAAGTTTCCTGCTTTATTTAAGAAAAGTGCAAAGGTGGTCCAAAATGCTATAACAAAACATGATTAGTTATAATGTGCTTAAGACAAAACAGCATACATCAATTAAATCATTCTATAACGCTAAATTTAAACACCAAAAGAATGAATCCAACCTTTGGCATGATGATCCGCCATGTTACCGACTCCGTGTTCGTTCCCGTACTCCCCTCTAAACACATGGTGGTGCACGCCGCCTTCTGACACTGGCGAAGCGCTCGAGCTCCACACAAACATGTGCAGATCTTTTCCTCCTTCTGCTCCATTGACCTTCTTCTTTGTCGCCACCACTGGCGAAAACATGCCGCCATTGCCATTCACAACCCCCTTTTCCTCGTCAAATCCAAAGTTTGAGTTCCTCGGGCTCGTGCCATTTGCCGCACCCGATTTCCCGTTGACCATGGTGTAGAAATCAGTGTGGTTGAAACTTGACCCGCGAGGAGTCGGATTGCGGGACGATTGGAGGGAGTATATCTCCACATTCGAAAGGTTTGAGGGGCGGGGTGTGGCTGACACGTGCGAGCGGCGTGAGTACGCTGTTTCAGACCTTGAGCTGGTCGATTTTCGGACTTTGACATGCAATTTGCCATCTTCACCTATTGCAGCCTCAGTTTGCAAAGGCTCTTTACCTGTTGACAGTATAAATTACTCAATATTAAGCATATATATTTTCCTCCATTAATATTACTAAATTACTTAAAATCTTAGCTGGTTGTTATTAAAACAAAAATTGATACATCAGGCAAGTAAATTCATATGTGATGATTGAACAAAAACTTGTGTGTGTGAAATAATATTCATTCATTCATTCATATAAAAGAAAGTATGCATTTTTAAAAGTTGCAAAAAATGGGAAAAAATTATATGTATATTTGCTTGATTTATTCCATTTACCATCTAATGAGATGATGTCAGAATAAAAAATTGATATATTAGGTAAGTAAATGTATACATATGTGATGATTAAAATGAAAAATGTGTATGTGAAATAATATTCATTCATATAATAGAATATATGCATTTTCAAAAACTGCAAAACAATGGTAAAAACCATAAGTATATTTTTCTTGATTTATTCTGTTTACCATCTAATGAGATGATGTCAGAATCAACATGGAAAGAGATGATGGAGCCAGCAGTGTCTGGGAATTGCTCCATGATGAGAAGCCTTGCACCTCTGTACTCAAATAGGAAAAGCATAAGGGTGTACCTGTAAAAAAAAGACCCAAGCTTTCTTGCATTAGGCATTGAGGATATGAGATGATTGATTGATTGGACAAGGATTTATTAATGGCAGGAAAAAGCATTAAATGGCATAAGCTTCATTTGAACTTAGTAGTAAGTACACAATGAATTGAAGCCTTGCATATATTCATAAAAAAATAAAAATAAAAAATAAAGCCTTGCATGTCACTTGCTCTTTTTTGAAGTGAAACAAAATTTATATATAGAAAAAGTGTCACTGATAATATTTAAGAAAAATATTTTATACAATATATGAAATGGGTCTTTGCTAAAATATTCAGTAACTGAAGTTACAATGAGACACAAGTAAAAATATATTTATTTAAAATATGAAATGTTTTTCCCACAAAACAGTAACCTGTAGTCCTGTACTGGGCTATTCTTTTTTAAAAAAAATAAAAATAGTCAATCCCAAAAATATTTTAACAAAGAAAAAAAAAATTTAGAATGCAGAATACACTTGACAAATGAATTTAAACAAAACCATCATTATTGTAAATTCATTATATTCATCATAATATACAAAGTAACAGTGCTATAATATGACTAGCTGGATTTAATTTAACTAAATACATGGTTAACATAAAGATCGGTCAACTTCTATTTTATTTAACTACAAATAAATATCACAACAAAACATCCCCTTTCTTAAACCCCAAATACAAAAAAAGGAAAACAGAAAAAAAAAAAAAGAAATGAAGAGAAATGTAGTACCAAATGATGCACTGAAGAACAACAATCTGCACCATCAAGCTGCCCGATTCGGCGCCATACATGCCCTTGAGGAGGGGGATGCCCATGACGAGGGTGTTCGGTAACGTCGACAGGGAGAAGAGGGTGATGGACCACTCGAGGGAGCCGCGTTTACTGAGGTGGCTCCAGAGGAAGAGCACAGCCAAGACCATGATCTTCTGCAGCGTGTCGGCGGCGATGAAGCGGAGGTTCATGGAGTACGGGTCGTTGGTCGATATGAAGTGGAACGAGAGCAGCGGCACCGCGAAGAGCGCCACGAAGCGGTTGATCCCCGAGCATTGGTCCGGCGTGAAGATGCGCCACCATTTCACCGACCCGTACGCCAGGATCATCGCCACGTAGAGCGGCACCACCGCCGACAGGACATGGTACAAGTCTAGAGCTGTGATCATTCTGCTTTATCCCTTGTTGGGTGTCCTTAAAACTGATCAATAGGTAACAAAGATAAGGGTTTTGGGTGTTTTAAAATGGATTTCCCTTGTTGGGTGTCCTTAAAAATTGAAATTGATCGATAGGTAACAAAGATAAGGGTTTTGGGTGTTTTAAAATGGATTTCCCTTGTTGGGTGTCCTTAAAAATTGAAATTGATCGATAGGTAACAAAGATAAGGGTTTTGGGTGTTTTTTTAAAATGGAATGTGGAGTGCCATGTATGCAAATGAAGATTGAGATTGAGAGGAAGAAAGAAAGAAAGAAAGAAAGGTCTCCTCTTGGTGCACAAAGAGGAGGAAGGGGGAGGCAAAGGAGCTGAGTTCAAATAGAGAGAGCAGTGTGAGAGTCTCTGTGTGTGTGTGTGTGTGTGTGTGTGTCTGTGTGCTCTGTTATTTTTCAGTAATTGGTTTGGGGCTGGGCAACGGTACTGAAATTGTATTGCAGTGTCACTTATAATTGGGGCAAAGACAACAGGTATGGCATGTAGATGTGTGAAATACCTGGTATGGTATGGTATGTATGCATTCGTATCTGCTGAGATCGAGTGCGGTCTCAGGGTCCTCCAATACTAAAAGAGGAGGGATCTATTGACAATACATATTTTGACAATCTTGATAATGATTATCTTTAAAAATTTGTAAAAAATCTTTAAAAAATTTTAAAAATGAAAAAAAATTTTGTGGAAGTTATGCTTAACTTATAGATTGATTATGTTTCCGATTATAATCAATTTAAGCGATATTTGATAGCTCTTTAAAGATCTTTTAATTACAACCGTTAAATAATGTACAAAATTTTGATAAGGCATCAAATGATGTTCAAATTGATTGAAATTTGAAACACTATCAATCTATAAGTTAAATAATACATCCATAAAACTTTTTTCATTTTTAAGATTTTTTATGATTTTTTACAAATTTTTAAAGATGACCATTATCAAGATTGTCAAAATATGCATTGTCAATAGATCCCTCCTCATACTAAAATGCCTCACGTCCGATTTAAATGTGATAATATGAATGGTGTTGGTTGCTTCAGCCTTCGGCCCAGCTTTGACGTCGCTGCCCATCTCATGCCCGAAAATGCTACAAATCAATTTAACTCTTTTTTTTTTTCATTTTCTTATGTACCACATCTGATGCTTCATTTCCGTCACTATAGTTTGCATAGATAATTTTAGAGTAAATTAAGCTAATTGTCCGTAAAGTATCTACCTTTTACCAAATTGGTCCTTAAAGTTTTTTAAGTTATCAATTTGGTTCTTAAAGTATTTATTTGCTACTAATTTGGTTCCCAAAATTTGGATGCACCATTTTAGACCGTAAAGTTTTACTAACGTGTCATTTTGGTCCTTAAAATATTTTATATATACCAATTTTTTTTCATTTTTAAGATATTTTATGAATTCTTACAAATTTTTAAAAATAACATTGTTAAGATTGTCAATGGATCACTCCTCTGTACTTAATAAGTGTTTGATAGCATGAAAAAATATATTTATTTGTACATTATTTATGTTTTTTTAGTGGTATATTATCATTATTTGTAATGCTAAAAATTAATTGAAGGACCAAATTGGTACTTTTGAAACTTTAATGACCAATTTGGTAAAAGGGAGATACTTTTACGGACAATTGGCTTAATTTACTATAAAATTATTTATGCAAACTACGGTGACGGAAATGAAACATCAGATGTGTGGTACATAAGAAAATGAAAAGAAAAGAATTAAATTGATCTGTAGCATTTTCGGGCATGAGATGGGCAGACCTCAAAGTTGGGCTGAAGGCTGAAGCAATCAACACCATTCATATCAATCGGACGTGAGGCATTTTAGTATTGCAGGACCCTGAGATCGCACTCGATCTCAGCAAATACGAATGCGGTATGGTACTAGTTTTGCAAAGAGAAATTTTATGTGTCGACGCAGTGGACATCTATAGATGGAGTGCAAATCCTCTCAAGTAACTCAGATCGTGCAGTACCTGCCCAAAGCATCTGAGCCGTCCGTTTTAGAAATTGGGCAGAGGGCAGATGAGACAGTATGGTTTTGAGATTCACGGGGCTGTTTAATCTTAAGGGCACAGGCAACCCAAATTTTGGGTTACTTGAGGAGATCTAAATTCCTATAGATGACACATAAATTGTGATAAATAGGACCTGTAATGTAACACTTACACTTATACGTGTTTTTTATGGATGTTCATAGCGTGAACACTAGGTATGACTCTTTTGCAAACTGGTGGGGATCGGGTGACAACCGCCGCGACAACGGATTCTCAAACAAAAATATAAATAAAATTTCTAAAATAGAAAATTTTGTACAAACATGTTGTGCAACGATCATAGATTGACTGTGTTTCAGATTTCGGTCCATATTATGTTCGTTTGATACTCCATTTGAGTCAATCAAAATTTCTTAATATTTTTAACAGTTCAAAATATTATGAGTTTTGATATGTTACTAAAGGACTTTCAAATTGGACGAAATTTTGATGTGGTATCATGACCATCTATGATGGCATACATGTCTTGTATTTTATAAAAAAATTGAGTGGGGCTATGGTACTATTAGTAGTACAAATTAACTGTACTATGGCTCTCATATTATAGTTTTTAAAGTGCAAATGGTCAATCAGTGACTTGATCTAAAACATTATGAACCATTCAAAAATGTAGTTTTTTATCTATCTAAAAAAATAGTTTAAAAATTCTAAAATTATAAAATTTTGTCTATAACAAAATTAACACGTAGAGATCACATTGAATTGTTCGGATCAACCGTTTGAACTTCGAAAATAATAATATAGAGCCGCAGTACAGGGCAATCCGTACTATTAATAGTACTATAACCTCACTCTAAAAATTTTACTCTGTTTAATTTGGTACATTAATACACAATACACCATATGTGTGATGTGTATTCCAAAGATTTATTAGGCCAACAATAATAATATACACTTAGTCTTAGACAAGAACTGACACTGTCAAGTACCTCATTCAGTTATACTGTTATCAATTTATCATCACTGAAACAAAGTACTGAGGTTGTCATCTCTGCTCATCTGGCACATTTGACCGTCCCCCCCCCCCCCCCCCCCCCCCCCCCCCCCCATTTCAGATTGCACCTGCATACAATAACATACCAACCAACAGAGCAAAGCAACACAAAATATCATAGACCATTGATAGAGGTAGTAATGTGAGGAACCGGTACCGGTACAAAATATCATAGACCATTGATGGAGGTAGTAACGTGAGGAACCGGTACCAGCTATATATGGGCTGGGGTTGTAGTTAAACGCTTTGTAATGTATTAATGGATGGATTAATTAATGGCAGACAAGAAAGGGTGAAAGGATGGAAGTAAAGTAAGTAAACAAACCTATAAAAGAAGAGGAGGGATCCAATGACACTCAAAATTTTGACACAAATGTTACACTAAATCATATAAATTTATAAAAAATCTTAAAAATGGAAAAATTTTTATAAACATGTTCATTTACTTATAGATCGATTGTGTTTCAAATTTCATTCAATTTAAGTGTCATTTGGTACTCCATCAACGACCATCAATTTATATAGTAATTAGAACGGTCTAAATTTAATAGGCCTGTTCGGCACCATGGATCAAGCAAGTGAAGATCAAGAATTTGATCTTCTCTAAGGAACTGATGTTCGGCGCAATACTTAGATCAAATTTGAAGGATCAGTACAAATAAAATATACACTTTAGTACGAAGATAGAGTAAATGACCAAAGTGTCCCTTATGTAATGCATTTCTAATAAGGGGAGGGATCCATTGACAATTCTTAACTTGACAATTTGATATTTCTAAAAATTTTAAAAAATCACATAAATTTTCAAAAATAAAAAAAAAATTTATGGAAGTATTTCTTAACTTATAGATTGATTACGTTTCCGATTATATTCAATTTAATTTATATTTGATAGCTTCTCAAGGATCCGTTAAATTACAACCGTTAAAAATATACAAAATTTTGATAAGTCATCAAATGATGTTCAAATTGATTGAAATTTAAAACACTATCAATCTACAGGTTAATACTGCATCCATAATTTTTTTTTATTTTTAAGATTTTTTATGAACTTTTATACATTTTTGAAATATTCCATGTCAAGATTGTCAAGATAAGCATTGTCAATGTATCCCTTCTCTTCTATAATAGCTACAGAACAAATTATATTATAAATTAACCTGTGTTAGTAATCAATTCACCTATATTGTTACATTAGAAAAATATTGACACAATTTAATAAATAAGACAATCGCATTGAATTAATGCACAACAACTATTCTGCCGAATATTTTAAACTTAAAACTCATGATTTACTCAGAAATTAACAATTTGTATCAAAAGGAGAGAGTTTTTTCTTATTTGTGTCTAGGGAAGCGTGCAACAGAGAAGAGAGGTGTTCAGTAGAAAAGAGAAGCAACAATAAAAAAATGATAAATTTCTTGAGGAACTGTACTGTGCTGGGGTATTATTGTCCAAAATCTAGTCATTTTCATCCTTGAGGAGGCCTTGAGGAAGCCAGATCGTTGAGGAAGGGGGGGACATGGATTAGCATTCAACGCTGAGGAGGCTACCTTGATCAGGCTAGAGGGACACTTGTTCGGACAATTTAAGAGGGATTAAGTGCTTGGGGAGCATTGAGGCTAGAGGGACACTTGTTCGGACAATTTAAGAGGGATTAAGTGCTTGGGGAGCATTGAGGAGGCCTAAGCCTGCCCTGCCGAACAGACACAATGGTTCTTGATGGAGTATCAAATGACACTTAAATTGAATGAAATTTGAAATACAATCGATCTATAAGTAAATGAACACGTTTATAAAAGATTTTCCATTTTTATGATTTTTTATAAAATTTATATGATTTTGTGTAACATTTGTGTCAAAATATTGGTGTGTCATTTGATTCCTCCTCTAAAAGTAGAGGAAATATATATAAAGAGGAGGGATCTACTGATAACGAGTATTTTGACAATCTTGACAATATAACATTTCAAAATTTTCTAAAAATTCATAAAAAATCTTAAAAATGAAAAAAAAAATTATGGATGCATTACTTAACTTGTAGATTGATAGTGTTTCAAATTTCAATCAATTTGAATATCGTTTGTAAACTTATCAAAATTTTGTGTACATTTAACGGTTGTAATTTAACGGATCTTATGAAAGCTATCAAATATCACTTAAATTGAATATAATTGGAAACATAATCAATCTCTAAGTTAAGAAATACTTTCTTAAACTTTTTTCTATTTTTGAGAATTTATATGAATTTTTACAAATTTTTAAAATGCCATATTGTCAAGATTGTCAAACTACTCATTGATCCCTCCTCATATATAAAACACTGGTTATAGTATTATTTTTTTTTTCTAGTGTAAACAGTGAGAAGTGAGCACTTTTTTTTCTTCTTTTTCTGAGTTAAGGCAGTAGTGAGAAACTGAATAGAGTAAAAGTAGAGAGGTGATGAGGAAGCCAAGTCTGAGCCCCTTCATGTCAGTTTTTGTGCCTTTGTCGCCCATTTTAGGATTTGGTGTGGATTGTGGAATGCATATACAGAGTTGTTCGTTTGCTGTACTCCATGTAGAAAATTACTGTATATAATATATCATACTTTTTAATGCGGATAATCTGATATTTTATGTACTTGTTATATTACATATTTTAAAGTAAGTACATTTGTTATATTTTTAAGAAAAACAAGTTAAGAAAAATATTTGCATCTATTTATAAGGGAAGCGCTATCTACACCAAAATTTTTGCTCCGTATATTAAATTTAATTTTTTGTAACAATTATATCCCTTTCCAAATAAATGAAAAGTGCTATAATAATTTGGAAATATTATTATCCTTCTTAATGGCATATTTTGATGAAATTAGATCAGTTCATTTGAAGGAGAATAATTAATAAAAAAAATTAGTTTGATGTGCAAAGCAGAAATTTTGATGTAAATAGCACTTCCCTAATTATAAATCAGGTCAGATTAATGCCACACAGCACAAGCCATTACCATACCACACTGCATCCAGAAATACTTGTCTCACATGAGAGAAAAGGCAGCCCCTGATAGGCCTGGATTATAGGCTGACATAAATAAATAGAGGGAGGTGCAAAGCAAAGCAAAGCAAGCAAAGGAAGTCTTAAGTGTTCATTCACAAAATCCCATAAAAATAAAATAAAATGAAATGATCATCAAACCTTGGCCAGCTTTGCCTTGTCCTTTTGGATTCTGTTTGAAATGAAATTCCTGTGTTGGAATGAAATGAAAGCTTGAAACTATTCTCAAAAAAAAAAAAAAAAGAAAGCTTGAAACTTTTTATGTTTTTTTTTTTTTTTATTTTCCTGTCTTTTCTTTTTCTTTTTTCATTGCATATGCAAGCTGTATGTTGACTACGTCAGTGTGGCCGTTTAATCTATCTATTGCTTTCTTTGGTTCTCTAATTAGTTACTTTTTTTTTTTTTCTTTCCATCTTTTCAGGGAGGCAGGATCAATCAAGTGATGGGATTTGCATTGTGGAATCTGAACAATTGCACATGAACAAATTAAAAAAAAAAAAACAATTGCACATGAATAATTTTTATTTTCCCCTTTTCTCTTTTCTCTGACATAAATAAATTAATACTTCTTTTGTCCATAAGAGAATGAATTTATAGCAAAAAGTAAAAAAAAATAGTGAAATAGTGAAATTACTTTTATGCCTTCAATTAATAGAAAAGTGAATATTCTTGGAAGGAGACAAAGGCATTTTGGAAATTTCGTAATATATATATATATATTTTTTTTTTTTGAGGAAGAAAGTGGATTCAAACAAAGGGTATAAATTCATTTAATTGTGGACAAGTTGTAAAGGGTATAAATTCATTTAATTGTGGACGGAGGAAGTATCTCATGTCATTTTGTAGTTAATTGCTTTAAATTTAAACAGATTTTCCATTAAAAATAATAAAAATAATTTAAACGGTAAATTACTTGAATTGTAAATTTATTTGAGCACCTATGAAAACAAAAGTAAATGTGTCATTTACCTTAAAAATTGGAATAAACAAAGATGATTCCATCCACTTTTGTCTCTATATATGTCATCAATTTGGAACACAAATTGCCAATGAAAAAATTATAACCAAACAATACCACTTTGTTAGTTGGCTTGTCAACTTTGTATTGCATTTTTGCTAGGTTATGATTTATAAAGAGTATATTTTGCTACATGAAAATAGCACCATTGAAGAGATAGTTGAGGCGACATTGCTTGCCTTTTCTTAGTAAAAAGCATTTTTTTTTTTTTTTTTTATGAATCAAATCAATACATGTTAACATAAATCTTTATAAATAGCGACAGCTCTTAAGAGTGAACAGTGACGAATCTTTCTCTAACAGATGCCTTTCAATATTATGTTAGAACTTTAAATATACATACAAAATATATCCTTACTAATAATAAAAACATATTGAAAAAAAGACATGAAAGGGCTGTCCTCACATCTAAGCCGTTGATCATTTTCTTCGATAGATCAGAACCGTTGATGTACGTTAATGCCTATTAACCTTCTCAACCCAATAAAATTAAAGGCCCATTACATATTATACTAAAAGTTTATTATAAGAAATAACAATTTCGGCCCAAAGCAAGGCGTGAGCTTTTCACTAATAAAATTACAATGTACATTTAATACCCAACAAGAAAATCACAGAAAAAAAAAAGCACCACTTTTAAAGAAAAATGGAGCATAACTTTTGATGATTCCTTTACAGAAACGCAACTATAAATTCCTCTGATTGGGTTTAAAAGAGCCAAATCTATGGTTAATTTTTTTTTTCTTAAAAAAAACAGAATCTGTTTTATTTAGTGTCTGAAAGTCTGAAAAAAAAAAATGTAATACACGTGTAATATAACCAAAAAGAAAAGGCCCAAAATTACCGCGTGTCATTGAAACGTGGCAATTAACTGCTAAAATTACCAAATGATCCTGGATTAATTACTTTAAATTTTTAATACATATCCCTTTTTTCTCTGCTTTACAAATCTTTAACCAAAGCATCCTATCTTTTTGTCTTGAAAGGAATTAATTAATTAATTACTGTATACATATCCTGGATTAATTACTTTTTTAATTTTTGATACACATCCCTTTCTTCTCTGCTTTACAAATCTTTAACCAAAACATCATCTCTTTTTGTCTTGAACGGAATTAATTAATTAATTACTGTATACATATCCTGGATTAATTACTTTTAAATTCTTAATACACACCCCTTTTTCCTCTGCTTTACAAATCTTTAACCAAAACATCCCCTCTTTTTGTCTCGAACGGAATTAATTAATCAATCAATCAATTAATTAATTACTGCATACATACATACATATTCTTTTTGGAACGCCGGTCGAAAAGAAAATGATGGAGAATGGGAGGCTCACGAGGCGATTGTCTAAGTAAAGGCACTTTATAATCTCAATGGCAATGGCATGGAATCGGTTATGTGTATTTATTCATTACTTCATTCATTCATTCCCGCATGCTATGTTGATTCTCTTTGCTTCCCTTTTTTATCATAGCGGATTCATTATTAGGTGTGTATTTATTTATTTATATGTTATGTTTTGTTGTTGGCTTTTCTGACACGCTCCTTTTTCATTTCATTTTTTTTTCTTTTATATCTTTACTCCTAATAAAAGTATATTGGATTTTTTGATATTAATGGTCTACCTTCTCTAAGAAATAAATCTCAGCCGTTGATTGTTTACTTAGATTGATCACCACCGTTGACGTTCTCAGCCCATTAAAATTTTAGACTCATATAAATTATCTCAATTTAAGACCCATTACATATTATCTTAAAAATTTATTATAAAAAATAGCAATTTCAACTCAAAACAAGGCGTAAACATTTTACTAGCAGAGTAAAACTACAATGCTCCTAAGAGCACGGAGATATCCGTACTCCCACCTTAGTTTTACTCCTTTATATATACACAAGTAGCTTTATTAGCTTCCAATTTTTTTTTTTTTTTTTTTGCATTAAATATGCGAAGTATAAGTTACAACTCCAAGCGGCGCCACTGTACAAAAGGCCATCATGATGTTTCATTAATTATACGAAAGCAACGAAATCTGAGCCGTTTATTTTCGATATATCTGTTTAGAGATGAACAAACCTGATTATACATGTTCCCGATGAATTCTTTTACAACTGTAAAGCAACCAGCCGTTCAACTCAGCAAAAATGTATATTGGTTGATATATTTCTTTGATTATTTAAAAAAAAGTATATATGTTAATTTATTAATTAATTTTTTTCCATATATATATATATATATATTTTTTTTTTTTTTTTTTGAGGAATTCCGTATATTCTTTTAAAAAAAGTTGATTTTTTTTTTTTCAAAGTTCAAAAAATCAAACCCACCATTATGATTTTTTTGCCACTGCCAATTAATTAAGTCCTTGGAAACATGGAATGAGAACATGTCCCATCCATCCAGATTGATGTCATGTTACATAACATAACATACAACTTTGAGGCTATTTATATGTCTCGTGCCACTAGGCCTATATAGTTGTGGACTTAGCAATAATAATTGTATACCGTATACACTTCATGCAGATTATTAATGAATTCGGCCCATATATGAGCCTTTATATCCTTACTACTAATCCTTACTATAGAGTTAGACTATTATGCAAACGTTAGCATTTCGGTCCGAAATGCTAACTGTTAGGATCTTTTTATTGAAACATTTGATTTAAAATGTTTATGGGGTGATCCTTCCAAATACATCCTATATGAAGGATTTTTTATTTGATATGGGATTCGTATTCTTCCGACAAGCGCAAGCCCCTGCCGTTAATTACCCTGAATCATCTTCAGGAACCTCCGATTGAGAGACTCTTTGGAATTGCAGCATATATTTGAAATAATTGATCAAGTTATATCACATGATCGATATATCATAATATGGATTTGAGGGAACCGATCGAGCTTCATATATTAAACTGACCGATTTATGTAGTATATGGAATGAGATTAGTTGACATGACTAATCTCTATAGATATGAGATTATAATCATTATATATAGATTTATGGGAGCCGGTCGAGCTTCATATATTTTTAAACTTGACCGATTTAGAGTATATCAAATGAGAGATTAGTTGACATGACTAATCAATATAGATATGAGATTAGTTTAACATGACTAATCATATTTGGACATGAGATCAATTTAACATGATTGATCAAATTTATATATGAGATTAGTTTCGCATGACTAATCAATTTGAATATGAGATTAGTTTCATATGACTAATCAATATAGATATGAGATTATAATCACAATATATAGATTTATGGGAACCGGTTGAGCTCTATATATTTTTAAACTCAACCGATGTGAAGTATATGAGATGAGAGATTAGTTGACATGACTAATCATATTTGGATATGGGTATGAGATTAGTTTCACATGACTAATCAATATGGATATGAGATTAGTTTAATATGACTAATCAAATTTATATATGATATCAATCTAGATATGAGATTATAATCATTATATATCGATTTAATCGAAGTCATGCTGAGAGTTGAAAACATTAAGATAATAGGATCATGCAAATTTAGTATCAAAATGTTAATTATTCAACATTAAGATAATAGGATCGAATTCAGTACGTAGCTTACTTAATTCGATGTACAGAGCCTCGTATATCTGAGTATATATGCATATATCGCATTTATGCATTTTATGTATCATGTCCGTTGCAAATTGCATAGAAGGCAGAAGACTCCTCTATTTAAATACATTTTCATTATTTCATGATCATTCTACGACTTTAACCATTTTAGAGTTTTCGGTCATTTTATTATTCATATCCCTTTTTCATAATTGAGTCCAATATACTTCAAGATTGTGTTTAACAAGAATATAATGAACACAAATATTTTAAATATGGAATTTGAACAAGAACATGAAGGCATAAGCCTAAGAATATAATGAACACAAATATTTTAAATATGGAATTTGAACAAGAACACGAAGGCATAAGCCTAAATATTCCAAAAGTGATCCACCATGGATCAATAATTTTTATCATGGCACAAGTGTTATATTTCCTCTTGCCAAAAGCAAGAGCATAAAGGATTTACATCCAATATACTCCAAAATAGGATTATAGCAGCAAATGGCCTAGTAATTCAAGTGGTAGCTAACTAGGATGACTTCTAAGAGGTCATGAGTTCAATCCTCTATGGACACAAAATAATATATCTCCTAAAAAGAAATGGGAGATGGTGGAAAAAATCCACTTTATCAAAAAAAAAAAAGGATTATAGCAAGAAATCAAGGCATAAGCCTAGAATTTCCAAAAGTTTATTAGTTATCAATTTTATCATGACGAAAGGATATAGTTTTCTATTGTCAAAAGCAAGAGTATAAAGGATGCAACTCCAATATACTCCAAATGGAATTTGAGCAAGAAATCAAGGCATAAGCCTAGAATTTCCAAGGAACGATTCATGATGGATCTATATATTATGAACGCGCGGCACCGCCGACGCAAAGTTATGAACGCCCGGCACAAGGCCAACGCAATTATGTCATAAGAGACGATTATTATCATCTCTCAACGCGACGGCACCGCTGATTGCAAAGTATGTGTCATAAGAGACGATTATTATCATCTCTCGACGCGACGGCACCGCCGATCGCAAAATATGTATCATAAGAGCATGATTAGTATCATCTCTCGACGCGACGGCACCGCCGATCGCAAAAAGAATAGGGAAAGAAGGAGAAGGTGATGTTGGGTATTGAGACAGCCAGACCTTCGGGTGGTTTTGATATCGGTTAGATAGGTTTTCGGATGTATTTTCATGCAAACTTGATATGGTTGGATAGAGGACTCCATGGTCTACTCCCTGGCAAATTTTGGTGGCCATCGGAGAAGTTTTCGTTGAAGAAATCGGCCATGGAGTTTGTTGGTTATTTTCTGGACGGACAGATCTGAACGTCAGTTTGTTTCATGGTTTTGGTAGGGCTAGCCTTCGAGTTCATGGACATATGATGGCTTGTTGGAAAGCTTGAGATGTGAATCATCAGGTTATGAAAGGATTTCATGGAGTTTCATGGGTTTTGGAATCGGAAATCGACAGAGAAGGGTCGGGTGTCTGCTGCCTCTGTTTTCTGTTTTCTGCCAGGCAGTTTTCCTCTCTATTCTCTCTATCTTTTGGAGGGTTCCTCTCTATGTATTGTTGTATGTGGTTGCTCCTCTTTCTTTGACAGGACTCTTGGGGTTGTTATATATCCAAGAGATGTTAACTTCTATAAAGAAACCGTACTAGAGATCATGCACAACGTGCATGTAGTGGATCTGTCCACTACTCTTCATGGCTGCTCTGTTGTATGGTTTATTCGGCTGTGATAAGTTCTGAATTGGAACCAACTCAGAACATGAAAGTTCTAGAACTTTCTTTTACCTTTCCAACGGATGTTGTTTTATTCAATTTAGTGTTAGCAATTAGGAGTTATACCAAAAATACTAACTGGTGTTCGCTGCCTCATAACTGTCCAAAAATTTTGATGACCGTCCAGTTATGCAATTATTTGGCTATGATTTGTTCTGAATTGAGACCAACTCAAAACATGAAAGTTTTATAACTTTCTTTTATCTTTCATATGAATTTTATTTCATTCAATTCTGAGTTAGTATTTAGGATTTATACCCAAAATATTAACTGGTGTCTGCTGTTTCGTAACCGTATTAACTGGTGTCTGCTGTTCCGTAACCATCCAGTGATTTACTGATCGACAGTTTGTGTGAGCTTTTGAGAGATGATACATTCCGAATTAGAAGAACTCTAAAACATAAAAGTTGTAGGTGGCCCTCTTAACTTCGGATACAACTTTATTTCAACTTGATCAGACATCATATGATTAAGTTATGTCTAAAATACTGACACGTGTCGGATCTGATATAGGCCATAGCTATGTTTGCTTTTATACCATCATCAATAATCAATTATTTTAAATTTATTGACCAGAAATTATTTTTTAGGTGTCAGCACTAACGCCTCAAAATTAGCGTAATTATATCCGAAATCACGATTTATGGTGCTCAATAAATTCTTCATATGAATATATCAGGGAATACAAAAATTTTCCATTTTTAAAATTTTTTAAGTTTTGTTTTTATTTTTGAAAATAGCTTGTACAAACATCAATTTTTAATTAATATTTATGAGTACTTTTCTAAAATTCAAAACAAATACTTATAAAACTCCAAAAATAGAAAATTTTTGTATTTCCCAATATTTTCATATGAAGAATACATTGAGCACCATAAATTGTGATTTCGGACATGATTACACTAATTTTGAGGCGTTAGCATTTCGAACAGAAATGCTAACGTCTGCATAATAGTCTAGCTCCTTACTATATATAAAAGCATATTGGAAAAAATGACATGAAAGAGTTATCTTTCCCAAATAAGAAACCTGAGCCATTAATCATTTTTTTTTATAGATCAGAACCATTTATTTACGTTAATGCCTCCCATTAAAATTTAAGGCACATATAAATTTCCTCAATATAAGACCCATTACATATTATCTTAGAAATTTATTATAAGAAATAACAATTTCAGCCCAAAGCAACGTATGTGCTCTTTACTACTAAAAGTTAAAAGGGATATTGAATTTTTTTGATATTAAAGTTCTATCTTCTTTAAAGGAGAAAACTCAGCCGTTAATCGTTTACTTAGATTGACCACCACCGTTAACATACATTAATAAACCCACCCATTGAAATTTAAGGCCTATATTAGTTTTCTCACAAGGGATGAGCTTTCGGCACTTTATTGTAAGATATAATAATTTCAATCCAAAGGAAGGCGTGACCTCTTCACTAGTATATTATTATACAGTCCTATGTCCCTAAAAAAAGTACCAAGTATTTAGGGTAGTACCTGCCTACAATTTTCCTCAAAAAAAAAAAAGTACATGCCTACAATTACAGCGTACAATTATATTGTCTCCTCAATATTGCCATGTACTATTGTACTGTATGAAAATCAAATATTTCCCTTCATTTTACATTCAAATATTTTTTTATTTTTTATTTACCAATATCAGTATTCAGTAAAGTGAGGCCGGAATTTATGGTGTCTGAATTTTATTATCCCCAAATTAATTAACGATTGACGTGCATGCCAGTATTTTTTTTTTTTTTTTTTTGAAAGAAAGTGCATGCCAGCAATATATTGCATTCTGAAAAGTTTGGTTGTAAATTTAAGAGCTCAAATTAATATCTGATAACATGTCGGTAAAAAAGATTACGGTTTTAATTAAATTTCAGCTGTGATTTCAGAAACTGGGTTGGTCAGAATTAAACTTATCTGAAATTAAATGCAAGTTTCACATTTTCTTGATCTCAATTATTTTGGGTGTTCTTGGACAATTCATACGCTGCAAATTACTGCGCGGCGCTCCAAACATTGAATATGCTTTAAGATTCGTGCAATACAATCTCAAAAAACCCCTCTAATCCATATCGTTGATTTGCTGCGTAGTAAAATACTGCGCAGAGGGTAAGCACTCTAAATGCATGCTCATCCCCTATATATTGTGGAGTATTTTACTGCACAGCCAATCAACGATGTGGATTACAGGAAGATCTTTTCATATTAATGTGCACGAATCTCCAAGCAGATCCAATGGTTGGAGTTATTTATGCTCAGCAATTTACTGCGCAGTAGAGGATATGAATCCTTACTATAAAAAGCATATTGGAAAAAATAACATGAAAGGGCTATCCACCTACATGAGCAGTTGATAATTTTCTTGGATAGATCAGAACCATTGATTTAAGTTAATGCCCGTTGACGTTAATGTCTCAGCCCATTAAAATTTAAGGTCCATATCAATTTTCTCAATATAAGGCCCATTACATATTATCTTAAAAAAAATATTACAAGAAATAACAATTTCAGCCCAAAAGCAAGGTGTGGGCTCTTTACTAGTTGGAATAAATGAGTATGAGTTGAGTCTTTCCAGTTACCAGTCTTACCAGTTTTTTTTGAGATTAAGATGAGGGTCAAGCCACTCAAATTTAAATGTTTATAAAAGACCCCATCCGAGTTTCGAACCTACAACCTCCTATTTGGAGAGCGTTACCCTTAGCCACTAGACCAAAGGCTGGTTCTTACCGGCCTTACCAGTTACAATACTATAACCGGTAAGGCATCCCTTTGCCCTGATGTGTTGTTCTGTTTGATGCCTTAAAAGATGATAACATGCAGTCAGTCACTGAGTCAACATTTTTCTGGGTTTCAATTTATCGGCTGAGAGTATAGTTTGTCTGTGTCTTGTTGGTTTTGTTCATCGTACGTGTTGTTTTTTTTGCTCTTGTTAGGAATTTTTATTTAATATGTTTGAATCAATGAAACTGGCAATATTTTGCTTTGTTTTCCATTAAAAAAAAAAAAAGTTGGTTTACAAAGCAAATTTTTTTCTGGTATATTATGGACATTTTTCTTATAGATGATAGAGTTGTGCTTAAGAATTGGGTGGATATATATGTTGGTCACTGATCATCAGGATATAAAGGGGATTTGTTGTATTTGAAAATGAATTTTTAACCAAAAATATATTGGGGTGCGTTAAGGAGTTTTTCTTAAGGGGTACAGTTATCGTGCTGAAATTAGCTGAGATCCCGATCCGACGGTTCTCATAGACCCCAAGATCCGGACTCAGCAAATACGGGTCCTGAGAACCGTCGGATCGGAATCCAGAGTCCTGAGATCCGATTTGGATCTCAGCAGATACGGACGCTGCAGTTATCAACTCCCTTTTCCAAATCTTCCAGTTTAAATTTGATAGATCTCACAATCACATTTTCAAACTGCATATAAATCAGTAAACTATTCATTTAAATGCGGTAGTATTAAGCACTATTAAACCCTAAAACCCTAAACCCTATTAAGCACTGAACTTCTTTTTTTTGTTCCTTCAAAGAAAGCACTGAACTTTTTTTCTGACTAGTAAAGAGCCCACGTGTCGCTTTGGGCTAAAATTGTTATTTCTTATAATAAATTTTTAAGAGTATATGTAATGGGTCTTAAATTTTAATGGGCTGAGACATTAACGTCAACGGGCATTAACGTATATCAACGGTTCTGATCTATCCAAGAAAATGATCAACGACTCAGGTTTCTTATTTGGAAAATAACACTTTATATCATTTTTTTCGAATATGCTTTTTTTATATACAGTAAGATATGTGACTGACGCAATGCACATCTCTGATGTTGAATCAGATTCAGAGAATGAGGACACAAGGTTCAAAGCAATCAATGAGATATTTATTCATCTTGAAAAATAAGTCATTTGGATGCATGAACGAAATTGTGCATCGGATAAACTCATTCATGCATCTGATGAACTAATTTCTGCATCCAATGAACGAGTTTTGCATCCAATGAACGAATTCTGTATTGGATGAACGAATTTTGCATTAGATGAACAAATTTCTGCAACTCATGAACTTTTCCCTTAATTTTCTGTTAGTTTGTTTCTCAAGGCACTTGTTTCCCAAGGCACAAGACACCTTTTGGTTTTTCTTTTATTTAATACTTACTTAATTAGAGAATATGAAGAGATATGTTTTGGTTATAAATAGCATGGTGATTGTAAGAATAGACAGAATTTGATTAATAGAAAAGTTTATTTGTGTTATCTTGTCTCTCTTTCTCTCTTAGTGACTATTTTCTTGTCTCTATTACTACTAAACCAACTCGTGAGCTTAACGGGCAATACCGTAGCGGGACCGCTTGGGGTCAGTGACCCACATAGTAATTGCAAGTTATTGGAAATTAATAACAAACAAAAAAGTTTGCAACTGACAAATTAATTTGTCTCCGAGCAAATACAAATAAAGTTTGTTTGTTTGATACTGCTTGACCAAAAAACGACATGCATTAATTGTTGACATAACTAAATTCTGAGGAAATGTCTTGGGCAGACGTTGCAAAAACTGAAAAAATGATGACCCACGCGGTCAGGGGCGGAGCCAGACTCTGATTCAGGGTGGTCCAATTTTTTCAATAGAATATAGTTTTGTAACTATTAAAGAAGTTAGGTATATTTTTATAAAATTTTAAAGTGTACTGGTGAAATATTTTTCAGGGTGAGGCCAATTTTACAAATTTTCTTAGAAAATAAGCACATTTTTGTAAATGTTTAATAAGAGGATTATTTTTGTAAATTTTTAAGGGTATATTTTTGAAAAAAAATTTCCAGGGGTGGGCTCTCCGTCCCGGCACGTAGTTAATTAGTTATATGCAAACAAAATATATATTCTGAAAAATCATGCATGTGTTATTAATCAATAAACGAAAGAAAAATAAGTAACTCATGTGTTAATATGTCAATAACCATATGGATAAAAAAAAGAAAATATAATACATTTGCTTTCTAATTAATTAATTAGCATTTGGATCTTTCTTGATACAAATCAAACTTAATTATGGTGAATTCAAATAGCTCTTTTAATTCTAAAAGTTAATTTATAGAGCAAACTAGTTATATTTTCGATCATATATTTTTGTGATTATAATTGTAATATAACTATATTTTTTTTTGAGGAAATACAATATAACCAATTAGATAGCTTCGAGTCTTCGACTTTTGATGATTAATTATTACAATGTTTTGTTCTATTATTTTTCTGTCATTTTTAATTTATTTATAGCTGAATGCCACAATATATAACTTTTATTACAATACTTAAATCTCTACTTATCTGAATTTATATACTTTCATGAGTTAGACTATTGTGAAAACGTTTGCATTTCGATCCGAAATGCTAACGGTCCAAATTATACTTTGTAACGTCCGAAATTTTGATTTATGGTTCCCATTAAATTCATTATATAAAAACACTAGGAATACAAAAATTTTCCATTTTTGGAGTTTTTTAAGTATTTATTTCGGATTTTTAGAAATGACCCTAAAATATTAATGAAATAATGCTTGTTTGTACATGGATTTTTAAAAATTTGAAATAAATACTTAAAAAGCTCCAAAAATGGAAAATTTTTGTATCCCCTAGTATTTTCATATGATGAATAATTTGGACCGTTAGCATTTCGAAGCGAAATGTAAACATTTTCACAATAGTTCTACTCTACTTTCATAATATATATATACGTATAAAACTGTAATATCTTGCATGTTAAACTTATATGCATATATGTATACTAGTAAAAAACCTATGCCTTGTTTTGGGCTGAAATTGTTATTTCTTATAATAAATTTTTAAGATAATATGTAATAGGTATTAAATTGAGGTAATTTATATGGGCAAGGAATTTTAATGGTATAAGAACGTCAATAGACATTAATATACATCAACGGTTTTGATCTATAAAAAAAAATGATTAACGGCTCATGTTCTTTATTTAGAGAAGATATATAACTATTTCATGTCAATTTTTCGGATATGCTTTTATATATAAGTAAGGATTTGTTTAATCGTACAGTGGATTGCACAGTATTTGAATTCGTTATTGTTAGTGGGACCAACAATAAAAACAAAAAATGAACCATGTTAGTCTTTTTTTTTCTTTTTTTTGAGAAGTGAACCATGTTATTCAAACCCAACTTCTCAAATAAAATAAAATCAAATCAGAGCATTCAATAACAAAGTCCAAGGTGATATTATGACAACAGATGATGGATGATATCCTATTCTCACTATCTATACTACGTAGTACGTACGTACCCACATGTATAGTACGACTTGAAGGAGAAGGAGAACTGTTACGTAATTATTCTCGTATAATAATTATAAAGTAAAGCTAGCTGCACACAGTCACAGTACATCTATATATGTCCAATCCCTGATGTTGATGTACAGTATGGTATGGTATACCGTATACTATAACCTGAGGCTAAATCTCCTACGCACTACCCGGCGTATATATACAGAGGAGGGATCCATTGATAATGTTTATTTTGACAATTTTGATAATCTCAATTTTCAAAAATTTGAAAAAAAATAGTTAGAAATTCTCAAAAAAAAAAAAAAATTACGGAACTATTGTTTAAGTTATAGAATGATTATGTTTCTAATTATATTTAATTTAAGTGACGTTTGATAGCTTTTCAAAGATCCGTTAAAAAATGTATAAAATTTTGATAAGCCATCAAACAATGTCTAAATTGATTGAAATTTGAAACACTATCAATCTATTAGTTAAATAATACATCCATCAACTTTTTTTCATTTTTAAAAATTTATATGATTTTATTCAAATTTTTTAAAATTGACATTATCAAGATCGTCAAAATATGTATTGTCAATAGATCGCTCCTCGTATATATATATATATACTTGTATATATGATATCTTATTAATAATTGCGATTGTACATATAGAATACAAGTATACTAACTAACAAGCATATATCATTTATAATGAGTAACACCTAGCGTCCACAGAAAACCATCCATAATCATAACGTTCATAGGTTACATTTCGGGATGTATCTATTACATTTCGGGATGTATCTTTTACATTTTGGGATGTATCCGCTACATTTCGTATACTTATATGCACATATGGACGGTTTTTCAATGGACGCAAGATGTTTCTCATTTATTTATGAACTCGGCCCACAAGCCTTCCTACTTCACAGGCCTCTTAGGACTTGTTCGGCTCCCCAGTATATTCCCAGGGAAACTACTGTTTTAATGGGAAAAATCAAATTCACTCTCACATAATTTTTCTTTTCCCATAAGAACAGTAGCTTCCCTGAAAAAATTTTATAATGAAATTATTTTGAGATAACCACAACGTACAAATTATTTTGAGAATTTTATAATGAATTCTTGATAAAATTTGAACGCAGATTTTTGTAACTTTGGACATAATACATTGATATATAAATAAATCATCAAGCAGATAAATGTAATATTTTTTAAATAAATTATGAAAGTTCCGACTTATTACTTACAAAATATATCAGTTGTAATTACAAGCGGTAAATTGGTAAAAAAAACCTTCATTAATTAATTAAGTGCAGAACTAACCTACTTCCTGATACATATATGACCCACTTAGTGAATGCAAATAATTAAGAACAAACAAAATCAAGTACATAGTTACATACACGGCTGACATCTCTCTGTTTAATCCTCAGAGAAACAACCACTGATGTTAGAGCATATCTAAGAGACATCGTAAAACACTCCTAAAATAAAAAAATTGGGAATTAAGGAGAGAAAACTGTTTCCAAGAGATAACCAAACAGCTATCCCTATTTTTAGCACTCCCAAAACCAGAACCAAATCCAGACCGTTTAAATGTATTGGGATCCATATTTTGACCCAATTTAAATGTATTGGGATCCATATTTTGGGAATCTGTTGGAGATTGAAGTGAAATTTACTTCTAAAAAATTTAGGATGACACTAATATGTAACGACATGCATTAATGGTGCATAATAATCAAAATCCTGCCTGCCCGGGCAATGTTACTGCATGCCAGGCCAGGGATTGTCTTGAGAAAACGCTGCATAATCTGAAGGAAACAGAGACTCGTGCATAAATGTTTACCCAATTATAATTAAAGGAAGGTTATAAGGTGGTTGCCTGATAGACTGATTCATGCAGTGATATGTTTAATTATGTACAATTTTTTTTAAGAAAAAAACTTTTTTTTTTTTTTTTTTTTTTTGCAGTTTCTAAAATGATGATTTTTTTTCCGTGCATTAGAATGGCTTAAAAATTAAAATAAAATCTCGGACTCTTTGTACGTGTTGTGGTGCACAACATCACAAGGTAGAGGGTTCAGATTTAAACGCCCTTTCTCTGAAAAATACAAATTGGTTTATGAGATTAAAAAAAAAAAAAAAAACGTAGGTTACAAGTATATATATATGTGTGTGTGTGTGTGTGTGTGTGTGTGTGTGGTGTCTTATTTATAGGTTTATAGCAGATCCTGAACATTCAGAAAATAAATCGGCTGGTAAATTAAGTGCCCACCATGGTCCATAGGGGGAAAATAAGTATTGCAATTTCTAATTAGATTTAGAGTGCAAGTATTAATTATTTGCCAAGTTGATGCATTGTTATAAAGATCAAACTGCTCCAGTTTATGAATCCTAATATTTCTGTAATTTTATTATATATTAGGGTGTGTTTGGCAACCAAAAATTGGAATAGAATAACAAAATAATAGCTATTCCATGTGCCAAACAGAAAATAGCTATTTGAATAGCTCTAAAAAATTGCTAATCCGCTATTCCTCCTATTTGGTCGAATAGCGGAATAGCTATTTGAATAGCTCTAAAAATATTTTTCACAATACTATTTCAATTGTCATTTGTCAAACAATATTTCTACTATCCGAATAGCTCTAAACATCACTATTCCTTTTACTTTCCAACAACCACTAATCCATTTTTACTAATCGGATAGCACTATTCTCTTGCTATTCCTTGATTTGCCAAACGCCTATATATATGTTTAACTAGTAAAGAGCCCACGTGTTGTTTTGAGCTGAAATTGTTATTTCTTATAATAAATTTTTAAGATAATATGTAATGGGCCTTATATTAAGAAAATTGATATGAGCCTTAAATTTTAATGGGCTGAGCCACTAACGTCAACGGGCATTAACGTATCAACGGTTCTGATCTATCAAAAAAAATTTTATGTCATTTTTTCCAATATGCTTTTATATATAGTAAGGATATGTGTATATGTTGGGAAAGAAATGAATTCGTGTGTTCATGCATGCAGAGATTTAACACTACAAAATAAAGGTTATGGTTTTTATGTCACGCTATTGGTGCCTACGTCGACGTGTTCTTGTTAATTTTTGAATGGTCTATCGTTCACAGAGAAACAATTTGCATGAATAAAAATTGACTGCACATGAACAAGCTTTACAGTTGAGTACTTAAAATCTCTTGAAACATATTGTTAAAAAAAAAAAAAAGATCTCTCGAAATATTGTATTAGAATTTCTAAGTTGATTTTATATGTTTCACTAATACAAGGATAACTATGATATTGAATACGTGCTTTGCACTCAGATATAACATATAATTCAAACACGTAAGATATTAGAGAAAAATCATTCAAATAAAAAAAGCTCGTATTTATAAAATGTGTTTATTTCATAATAACTAAATAATTATTAAGTGAGTGTTCATCTATATATGTACGATGCAATAAATGTAAATTGAAAAATATTAGGGGAACTAGATATTGTTATATAATTAATACTTAGATATATTCGCTGTAATAGCGCACAAATTCCGTCCCGCTATCCTTGATAAGTCATGAGTTTATATGTTATCATAAGTACTCAAATTGTGTTGTGGCAATAATTTTTGTAAGACTGGTAATATGTTCTTTCTTTTTTTCATTCTATTTGTTATAGATAATCTGGTGAATGGTGCGATCTGATGCGCATGAGATTTCAGTCTTCCACTCTATTGCCGTTGCTACGCTTGGCAACTATTATGGATTCCTACCATATTTACTTCTTTGTTAATGGATGATAATGCCTTTTGAGCTTTCAGTGTTTTTCATTTTTGTTTCTTTTTTACACCGTAAAGCTCTAATATATTAAATTAGATTTTTGTCTTTTTTTATTTTTTATTACTTTTTATTGGATTGTGAACTCAGTTTACGACATACTAGCCAATAACTTACATCTTCCACTTTTATGCATGATGGACAAAATTCTCGAGAAAAATCTTTAAAAAAAATTGTTAATGGAAAATATAACCATATAACATAATGTTCTCCAATTAAATTATTTGAGCTATGATGTAGCTTCTTCACACATACATTATTTACTGTCCATAATGTTCTCAATCCAAAATAGATATTTTATATTTAAATCAATTAGTGCCAGCAGTTTCTTTTTCTTATTTTTACATTATCATCTGAATCAAAATTAAAAAAATGATGGTCAATAAGGGGTCTAAACATGATACTTTCTTCCTTTAGGGCGTGTTCGGTTCCTTCCCACTCGCACAGTGGCGAGTGGGAAGGAACCGAACACGCCCATATTGTTCGGATCAAGGTTATTTTGGCCGGTGCAATTCTATGTTCATTCTTTATTCTGCAATTGTAATCGGAAAGATGCTTTTGTTGTGTATTTGCAAAATATGCAAAAGCATTGCATTGTATGCATGTTTTTGAATTGTTTATCATTGTCGGGAATATGCTTGGTACATTATTTTCTCCTTTCGAGATGTTGATTTGCTTCCCTATCTCCCCCATTATTTTGTGAAACTTCTTATCTCCCGCTCCTCGTGATCTTGACAATATTTTCTTCCTCTATGTGCTATGAAATCGTTGGGTCCCTATCGCAGATCGGAACCATCGGCTTTTCTTGATCCAACGGTTGAGAAACACCGAAATACTTTGAAATCAGTGCAGCAAACACCAAAGTACTTTGAGATCAATGCGCCAACCGATCCTAGCCATCCCGATCGGGAAAACACACCCTGCTTTTTCTATTCATATCCCGCTATCTCCCCTTTTTTCGTTTGAGGTATCAATGAAGAAACTATGAATTGTTATAGCTATGTCCTCTTTCTTGCAGTGTTAACATTAAGATGAGGTTGCTTCCCTCACCTTTCCATGAGTTAGGGTTGCTGATTTATAAACCTCATAACATATCCATGGGTCACTTTTTCATTGTATCATGGTTACCACACTCCTAAGTTTGAGTAACTAATCAGCTCACCGAATAAATTATAAAATCTAATGTTAGAGTTGCTAGAGAATATAGTAGATACAGATACTATAATATTTATTTGGTATTTATATCGACCGAGACTCATTGAGGGATAACTTCAATTCATCCGAGGTATACATCTTTTAAATGGATACCAAATTACAAATGCCCAAAAGATCATGAACCCTCCACTCTCCAGTCATATTTATGCTGCATTATTCAGTTCTTTTTATGGCTTAACCAATAAAATAAAAACTTAGAAACGAACTACCTGCATGGAAATCAAACCACCCGTATTTGTATTTAGCATAGCTTTAGTAAACAATAACATCACCCAAAATTGCTGATAGTACAACAAGGCAAACAAGCAAAAGAAATCGACAACTGAGCCGTCCCCAAGGCTCGTTCACCGAAAGCCCACATTCAAAGTTGTTAGAAACATACAAGCTAACCTGTACCTCAAGCTAACAACAATGGCTAAATTTCTTTCAAGATTTTTTAAACGCTCCCTGCATTTTGTCAATGGCAACCCAACTTGAACTCTCAAACCTCAGGTTAACAACAACGGCCAATTTTTGTTATTTACACTCTTGACAAACAATCTTCCTACTGCAATCAATCAGCTTATTCCTCCCTGACCAAATCAAATCTGAAGCTGGTAGTTCTTTCTATACACTAACAAATAATACAACTTACAAATTGACAGTTCTCCACTTCAAGATGACATTATCAGTCCCATTTCAGTGACAGCCTGCTATGGGTTTTCTTTGGTATGCTTAACCCCAGCTCTTTGCACTGCTGTTCATCTGGATAGAGGCTCTTTGGAACCGCACCAAAAGCTTGCCGTGCAACTTCGACACCTGACAAACACTGGTGCACAAAAACTGATGCCTCCTCCATGTGCCTCTTCAACTTTGGTGCTCTCAGGGATGATGGTTTGGCATCTACAGATCAAGAGACACATTAAAATAAGATGATGGTTTGGTCCATCCATTGCAATCATTCAAAAAAGTTCAGAGATTTTGCAAATTACACCCATATCTATTCAAATTAAAATGAGCAATACAAATAATACCAGATATTTTGAGCTTATAGTTCTTAGACTTTTTTTTAATAAAAATATCATAATCAATTTGCTGTATTTTCAGTAATTGTGGTAAAATCTGGGTGTATCTTATGTAAACCAAAACAAAAAGGAAACTCATGAATATTAGAAAACTCAAACTCAGTCAAAATGAAGGTTGACTTGGATATATGATATGCAATCCCCGACAGAAACTGGACTCAGATAACATTATGATTTATTAACCTTAATATATGATATACCATCCCCAGTAATATAAAAAATCTTTTGTTTCAAGTTCATTTCATATGTTATAAAATCATCTTTTCTAAGCGTACTAAAATATGACTGAGCCTTGATTACTTCATGATAACTACAGTAAATTACCAGATCCTTCACATGTAATAAAATCATCTTTTGCAGAATCTGTACATGCAAGTAACTTAGTACAACCCGTTAGACTACATGAGTATACAAATACTCACCTTTATAAGGGTATTCCTTATCAAGCTTAGCAACTTTTATGAACCTTTCAGTGGCAGCTTCCCAAGAGAGCTGGCGTAGTAGATCATCTGTCATTGGCGATGGCTCATCAGATAGTGCCTCAACTGTCAATTTCACAAACTCTGATTCATTATTGTATATGCGGCAATTGGGAAACTGCTTGAAGAATTCATTTGAGGGATGGTTTGCACAAATTACTATTTTTCCCATTGCAAGGGCTTCGGCAGTTGTGGTGCAGACCACATCAGTAGTGCTGGGGTTGAGGAACACCTTGTAGCTGGATAAAAAGAAGTCAATGTCATGTCAGTTCTCCTGAAGAAGTAATAAACTACATAACTTCAGAAGTGAAAAGTTGATCATTTTCCAAATTAAGTCTTCAACTTTGGTGGTTTTGAATATATGCTACTTGTCAAGTCTATACAATTTGCTTAGAACATAATGGGAGAGCCTGTAATAGTTTAATCCAGCCACATCAAGCAAAACGTAGTGAAGCTATATAAAATTAGCTTCCTATTTCCCCACAAGTGGTATCAAGGGTGCTTCAGAACAATTTTGTGGAACTTTGCTTCATTTCACAGTAAATACAGTTGTCTTTTGCAAGCAACTCACAGCAAATTATGGTTGCACATACCATACAGTAAAACTGTAAGTGTAATTTGGAAAGTAATAATCTCTGGAAGCAAGTATTGTATGTCACAAAAAGAGTAGCTTGAGACTTACTCATGAAATAATTTATCAGCATGGTCCCGTCCTGGGTAAACCTTCACCAATAACCGTAATTTTTCTGCAGTCTGACGTATTTCGTCAGCATCCTCTCCACTTCCATACAAATCCACCTGAAGCCCATCTAGTTTGTCTTCATGCTTTGATAAAAGGTCCAGTAGTTCTCTATAACCTTTATGCCATACCATTTTGCCAATGTAGTAGGCCCCTTTTGTGAAAGCGGCCTCACCTCTCTGTAACTGGGCACATTTTACCCTTCCAATTTCAAGAAATTTGGGGTTTACACCATGTACATTGCAGACAACTGAGCGAGGGAGATCTTGGGTGGCTGCTGATAATCTAATTACCTGTATGAAAGGAATCAAAATGGAGTAATAAAGTTAGCAATATGTCATTTCTAATTAGCCTGTATGAAAATAAATTAGCCAATATGTCATTTCTAATTAGCCTGCATGAAAATAATTGATGCTGACAGCTTGAAACAAACTAAATTTATCATCAAACAAAACTTATGACTATCGAGTATCCACTTGTCAAACAATTTTCATTACTAACAATTTTGCTTATGTTTTCAAAAAAAAAAAAAAAAAAAAAACAACGCTAATTTCAAATTTTGCATGAAGTGGTGGATATCGGTTCTTACTGCTTACAAATAATAATATATTGGGACAGGTTTGAAGAAGAAATATAACGGAAAATACAAAATGGAATATTTTCTCTTGGCAGCCAATAGGTACCTTATATCCATCTGGGACATCAGCAACTTATATTTAAACACAAATCATACCAGGCCTCTCAATCTAGCACCTGAAGCAGGTTAACAGAACAAGAAAGAGCAAAATTAGGACCTTACTTTGTGGCAATAAATCCTCGTGATCCATGTATTCATATACCGGAGAACAAAAGCAATGACCTTCCCGTTCTTTTCCCGTCTGACATACTCGAGATAATTTGTATGAACCACGCCAATGACTCGCCTGAACTTGTGCTTCCATTTGCACCCATGGTGGTACCAGTTGAGGTGCTCCGGCTCCTCAAGCACCGCCACATCAGCTTCCTCGTCAGGAATGCACTCAGTTATGTCACCGACTGGTATGATACTCCTCAATTCTTTCGAAAACTGTCCAATAGAGAGTATTGTACAGTCAGTGAGGCGTAATTTTTGATCCATGGTAATCTTTCAAGAACAATACGCTTTCTTTCTTTCTTTTTTGGCTTTAGTTTGTAACCAAAGAAGCAACTATTAGCTTCTGGTATCACCGGATCGAGATCACTTGCATTTCTTTCTAAAAAGAAAAGCAGGCCCTGCTTTTCTTGATCTGACGGTTGAGAAATACTGAAGTACTTTGAGATCGGTGCAGCAAATACCGAAGTACTTTAAGATCTGTGTGGCAACCGATTCCGACCATCCGATTAGAAAAGCAGAAAGCGGATTCAGGTCCGGTATCACCGTATCAGGTCCGTAGTCTGTACCGATTATTGTCTGATAATGTACTGGTACCTAAATGTGCTCAAATGAGACTTTGGCATATGAACATTTGCAATCAGACAAACAGCACATACTGACAACGACCAGTACCTACATCAGAGTGAACCCTAACATATTTTTACCACTATCAATGCAACAACATGACATCAGTTTACCAGATATTAAATTTCAGCCCTAACAGCATTCAAAGTACAATCTACCTTGCCGGGATAGAACCTGATCTCAAACTGGGGTCTAAAATCGACCCGCTCCTCGATCCACCTCCTGACATATCTCTCCTGCTCGGACGGGGAGTTGAAGGTGACGCCATTGGGGTAAACCAGGACCTGGTCACTCGGCGACAGCCAGGGAATCACCAGCGTCACCTCTCTCTCATCCCCGTCTCCGGCGAGGTACGCGGCGCGGAACAGCGGGTTCACGGCAGTGCCGGTCATCCATGGGAGGCTCGCCGTGGTGAAAATGGCCACGCGCTGCCTCATGGATAGCAACGGTTAGGGTTAGGGTTTGAGGAAGGAGGGAATAAGGCGGAATTAGAAGGGAATAGGAAGGAATAAGTAAGGAATAAGGAATAGATTTGCGTGGCGTGGTGGTAGGAAGAAAGTAGGAACTGGGAAGGAATGCGGAGTGTTCATCCCCCGACTTACTGCATTGTGCAGTTCACTGTGTCAGCCGTTGGATTGTATGGAGATCCGCGCCGGTACGAATCTCGAGACAATCCAACGACTGACGCTGTCAACTGCATAATGCAGTATAGCAGGGGATATGAATTCGGGGAATGCGAAGAATGTGAAGAATGTCGGATGGAGTACGTGGGTGGGGTGTCTGTTTGTTTGTGAGTGTTGCGTATCTGCTGTTATTCTATAGGAATATCAGGACCCTGTTATTCCGATCCTAACCGTTAGATCAAAACATACGGTCCTGATCGGTTCATTTAGATTAATCCTGTCCGTTTATTTTGATCTGACGACCCAAATGAGGATAATAGGATCCTGTTATATATCCAAGGATAACTAACAGGAGATGTGATTCCGTCTGGCTGTTTGTTTATTCGTTGACGGGAGGGTAACCTTGTCCTTCAACTTCAAACTGTTGGACGTCAGCTTCAACAACGGGCGTCAAGTTATGCGCAAGCGTAAGCAGCGTAACGGACTGTGTGGAGTATCAAGTATGAAGTATGAACTGAACGGAGGGAGAGTCGGAGAGTATGCGCCTCTACGGTGAGGTCAGCTGAACGCCTGGACGAATGTTTGTGTGTGTCACTGCAAGTGGGACCTTTTCGGTCAGAGGAAAGTTGTGCGGGAGGTTTCTTGGGAGGGGGCACAGAGTTTTTTAGGTGATGAGGATTGAGGAGGACGGATTTTCTGTGGCGAAATTTCCGTAGGCGCAGGGTAACCGTGATGTACTGTGCAGTGTGTATTGTGTAGAACTGTAGACAGTATGTAGTTGTGTACTGTCTGAAGCGAACAGGAGGCATTTGGAGGTCATTGTGGATGGGTTGCCGCACCGATCCCGATGTTTGCTGTACTGATCTCAATGTACTTCGATATTTGCCGCACTGATCTCCAAGTACTTGATTTCTCAATCAGATTTCTGTGTTTGAAGTTAGTTTAATTATCTTTTTTTTTTTTTGATAGAAAGATGATCAGTTTCAATTTAATCATTTAGTAAAACCTTTTTTAAATTTTGTTGAACCTATGTCATCGTGTTATATCTAAATCAATATATCAACTTAATTGCTTCGTTATCACATAATAACTGAAACCTTTATTTAAATTTCATCTATCAAAATTGATACAGCAACTTGCTATAATCTTTTTTTTTGAGTCAATGTTTCGGGTGTTTCCTGTCAAACAGTCAAAAACTCAAAATGCTTGCACGTCCGCTTGTCTTCAAAATTTAAAAGAACGAGCCCATTAAATCTCACTATCTCAGAAAGGCCTTATGTAACTATGGATAAAATTTCCGGCCCATTAGAAATGGACGCCAACCCTTTTCAATACTTTTTTCTATAATTGAATGTTGCCTACAAAAAAAAAAAAATAATAATAATTGAATGTTGTGATATTATAGTGATTTCATTATTATTCAATACAAAATTTTAGCAACATTTTTTTCTAGTTATTTATATGTGATTTAAGCATTCTTTTTATATATTTGATGCATGAATTTCATAATTACAGCAAGCTCAATTCAATATTTTCTCTCTTAATATATTATTTTTATAACCTCGTGTGGTGCACTCTCAGTTTTAAGAGTTTTTCAAATATTTATTTCCGATCTTTTATTTTTTAAAGATCTGTATTCATATGAGATATTTAATATTTAATTATTAATCTATAACCGTTATAAAATCTGATTTTTCTTTTAAAAAGTCTAACTACATGATTTTGCTATAATGATTGATTAAACAACATAAAAATATAATTTCAAATTAAGCCCACTAAAGTTGTTGATGACCTCAAGTTCCATTCTTTTCATCTTTATCAATCTTTTTTAATTTTTTTATTCATTTTTTTAAAAAATAAAAATTATCATATTGTAACTTGTAAGATCATTTTGTGGTTTTACATAGTTTATGCGCATTTTACTATGTATTTCGTGTTGCGGTCTTCATTTTTATTCCCTTAAGAAGAGAAATAATTTTATCCCCTTAACTTTCCGCCTTATCCACCCTCCAATTAAATTGATGAATATTCTCTCTTTTCTCATGTAAATTTTTTTTTCTCTTTCTCCTTTTATCATACATGTATGGGTCTTTTATACGGTTAAGGACATGCATTTGTGACCATTAAAACTTAAAAGTGTTTGTTGCTTTTAAAGAAAAAAATTTCAGCTAAAAATGTATTGGAGAATGGATAAAAAGATCTTTTAAGAGGAATAATTATCATCTCCCAATAGGAAAAGTTTTAAAAATTTATAAATGTCAATCAGGTATTATAGATATAGTTTATTTATCGGTATACATGCATAATGCTACAATATTTTTTTTATCGAAATGTTGGTAGCAGCTACCAACTACAATATTGCCAAATTATTATTTTATTTCGTTACATTTCATATCATCGACAATACGCCAGCAATGACTTGTACAGTAGGTTTTTTAATTTAATCCAACCGTACCAATATAAACAATTGTGCCTGATTTTGAAATTAGTTTGCATGAAGCACGTAAGGAATGCCTGATTTTTTGAAATGTCCTTAATTTATTTATGACCAGGAAAAAAAGCACAAAATAAACGGCGTGATTTTATTAAATTAGTTAATTAGTTAGTACTAACTTGGCATAAAACCCATTACACATGTGATGCTTTTTTTTTTTCTAATTATATCCAATATTCCAATCTACACTCCATAAAGAGGGGTAGATTTCCAAGCACCTCAACAATGCCACATCATCACTATTATTAACCATTGATTTTGTTTGAAATTCTTCATCTACTTTGATCCAATGACTTATATTTTTTTTCCTCCCCATTAAATAAGATGAATGTAACATGTCTAAAACAAATTTTAACTCTTAAAATGGTCTAACATTAATTTATATATGTTCTTATTTATAAATTATTGTATTATTATTATTATTACTACTACTTACATAAAAAAATTACAATATTTTTATAAAGTTTTGTTTATATAAATATTTAAATTTTATAAAATTCTTAGTTATTTATTTGATATAACTTTTCGGGGCAAAGCCCGAATTATAGCTCTAGTCATAATAAACAAACTAATTAAGGTAAGTCCGCTTGGGAATTGAGAGCCGTTTAAGCGTGAAGTTATTAAATTGTTTAATTATTGTAGAAGGTTTTGGTTGATATTTTTGTTTTTTTTTTTTAATTTAGATTGAGAAACAATTTCATTTTAATTATTTTATTTTTTCGTGGATGTAACCTTTTAAGTGAATGAAATTAGTTGCCTACGGGCCTTGAATGTTCAAGAAAAAAAAAGCGTGAAGTTATTAAATTTTTTTTTTTTTGAGAAGTGTGAAGTTATTAAATTGTTAAATGAACTATGAAATAAAGTATACATTTTTTTTTTGAAAATTAAATAACTCAAATTTAAATATTTTATAAAATATTTTATTTGAATTTTAAATATGCAATCTTCTATATAAAATTAGTGTTCTTGTCCCTACACCAAAACTTGAATTTTAAATTACAAAGAAATTAAGGAAAGGAGCCTCCCATCGTCTGATATTGCCCCATTAGCGACCACACTCGACCAGCTTAATTAGTTCCAACATAAAATTATATGAATTTCGTATATTTGAAGGCATGTTAATTGTCTTTTGGCACATTGTTTTCTTTATAAAAAAAAATTATTAGTAATTCGATTTAGTAAGATGAATTATCACTTTGTTAGTTAGCTAGTACAATTTTTTTTGATAGAAAGATGGTAGTCTAGCTTCTCAAATTTCATTTTGTACCTATAGAGGATTGAACTCATGACCTCTTAAAAGTCATCTCAGTTAGCTACCACTTGAGCTATTAGGCCATTTCTATATCAGTATGAACTTACTACTCAGTAAGATGTGACTAAATAAATTTTTAGTGAAAGAAGATTGCAATTATGCCTAAACCAAATCGATATTAGTGTAAACTATGTAAATAATAGGCCAAATTGGGTACATGCCCTTCAAAACTTTGTTTATTAGATATTTATCCATAAAACTTTAAATTTAGATATTTACCTATTCATTCTTTATTCTCTTATATATATATCCATGAACATGATTTTAGAGCATTATAATAAAGTTTCTATTTAACAAAAGAACCAAATAATTTCAAATGACAAATTTACCCCTCCTCCCACCAAATGAATATCGAATGATTTGGGAAATCTAGTGATCCGAAACCCGAACCGTCCCGAAAAACGAGATGATCCGGAAATCTAGTGACCCGAACCCGGCCCGACCCGACCCGACTCAACGCGAACCCGAACGACTTAAAACCTGACCCTACCCGAAATCAGATTACATAAAAATACAGCAGCAGCCGACAACCTGATACCCGACCCGACCTGACTCGAGACCCGAATATACACCGGCATCCGTCAACCCAATACATGAACCCGACTCGAAATGACCTGAGACCGGAAAAAAATGGCAGCACTGGTCAACCCGGAACCCGACCCGACCTGACCCGTGACCGGCATTTCCATTTGGTCAAATTGACCCGACTCGACCCGACTTGACTCAAACCCAGATCATCTCAAGTTTCGGGTCACTAGATTTTCGGATCATTCGAATATTCATTTAGTGGGAGGAGAGGGGTAAATTTGTCATTTGAAATTATTTGGTTCTTTTGTTAAATAGAAACTTTATTATAATGCTCTAAAATCATGTTCATGGATATATATGTAAGAGAATAAAGAATGAATGGTAAATATCTAAAATTAAAGTTTTATGGATAAATATCCAATAAACAAAGTTTTGAGGGGCATGTACCCAATTTGGATTTAATATTAATATGTTGGATCGACTCAATATGTTAACAATGTTAATTACAAGAATTAACTCGAAAAGAAAAAAATCATTTATATATTCTGTACCCTAAAAGTTTGGTCGAGAGTTCATGTCGTTTTAATTAATTTATGACTTTTAGAGCAAATGCACATGCACATGCAGAATTTATGCAGCTAAATGATTTTACACGCGAGGTTTGATGTTCCTTTTTCATGTGGCCATTATTCTTTTCCGTGGAGATTTAACAAACACTCCCACACACCGGCGTTCCGAGCATCTCCAAGAGATCCCTATTAATTTATTTCCAATATGATCATATTGGGAGCTGCTCCAAATTTTTGGAATCCAAATTATACTTTAAACTTGAAGAGTTTCCCTAAAGATGGATCCTAATAAATTTAAAATGGGTCATGTCACAGGGGCCTGACCAATCAAACGGCGGAGAGGGAAGGGAAGGATTATTGAGAGTGCGGAGGGAGTGCCTAAAAATAGCTAATATTGACTTCGATGTGGGGATAGCGCAAAAATTGGGAAGGGTTTGGGACTTCTATTGGAGCCCGATTTTTGTCCTTAATTCCCAATAATTGGTTTTAGGAATGGTTTAAGAATGCTTTTGGATATGCTATGACAAATTTTCATCCCATTTTCTCTTTTTGTCATTTATTATAACAAACATAACATGGCTTTTTTTACTAATCAAATAATTGTTCAATTTTAGTATTTTATTTGTCTTACACTAAATATAATAAGAGTAAAGCTTCTATGCCCAATCTCAAATCCCCACGTTTCGTCCCCAAGGCTAATTAAAGATAGTGAATTCGGGATGTGGTTTTTTCCCGGAATGAACAGTACACTCCTCACTTGGGCCGTCTGATCAAGATCTAATGCCTCTCATTCCTCTTGCTGATGTGTGCTGGCGTAAGCAAAATTTTTTTAACTTCCTTTTCCTTTCACTTCCGACTTTGTACAGGTTCACCGCCCTTTCTTTCCTTTTCTTTTCCTTATTTCCCCTTCCTTCCCTTCGTTGTTTTGCTCCCTTCGCGCACACTGGGCCGGCCGCTGCTTCCGAGGTTGCGAACGGCGTGGCTTCTGACGCGTGGATCATGCTGCTGTTTTTTCTTTTTTCTTATCCCGTGACGCGTGGTTTCTACTGCCGTTCGGTCTGGTTGGGTGGCAAGGCTATTCGGTTTTCAGCGCTTCTCTTCTCCGTGTTACAAGTGTTTCCTCTTCTCCTTTTCCGCTTCTCCTTCTACTGCTGCCGCTCCTGCTCTTCTCCAGTGACAAGGTAATTTTTATATACTTCAATTGAAATATTTCTTTGATTCTGATACAACAGAAAGGTCTCGGCAATAACATAAAATTTTGTAATTCGCTTGCACTGCATTGAACTCAGTAAAAATTGAACCTTTTTTTTTTTTTTAATTTTATAGTGTTTGGGTTTCTCAGATCCATTTTTTGAAATCCAGTGCCTTAAAATTTTGTTTCAGTTAAATCTTAAAGCTGAACTGTCCAGATTAATCTTATTCTGTTTGTTCTTCTTACGTTCTGTCAGGGATTGAACAACTTAATACAGTTACGAGTAGGAGAATTTAATTATTAAGTTTCAGTGTAGACTTTCTTATAGGTTTGAAATTGGGTAGGGATGTCCAAGAAATTCATGTTACATTAATCTCAATTGTGTTCCTCCATATAAATGCAGTGTTAAGATTTATTCAAAGATTAAAACCTGTGAATTCCGTAATTGCCCCTCATTCAAGAAGGGCAGCAGCAGTTCCAATTTAGTATAGTTATTTTTGTTGTTCTATGGCATAATTAGTGGTGTTAGTGTGTGTAGAACATGGGTATCTATTTTTGTATCAGCTAATTTAGAAGATGCAAAAACGTATCCAGCAGGTTACTTCGAAAAATAGGTCCTTATAATTATCATTTACTTAAGTAGTGGTTGGTTAATTTTCTGTTATGTCTTCTGGTATAAAAAGAAACTTTTGTAATTCGTTTTTTTGTTGAGCAAGTCAGTAAGAATAAGAGTTAAATTGAGTTGTTTCATATAGTAATTTCTGTTCCAGCAAATACTGGTAAAGGCAGTTAGTTTTCTGCAATTTTCTGACCCAAAACTTGCTGCCATTCTGAGAGTTTCCAATATTTAGTCCCAGCATTGTTATAAAAATGTCAAGTCAGCACATAAATGTGAAGGTATTGATGTCTTACTAGTATGTACATGAAGTTCTGAAGTTACTGATATGAATCGTTACATGTATAGAGGTTGGTCAGTGCCTCAAGCATATGATCGTGATGTCTGATCTAGATCGACTTAGCAAGTAGATATATACATACTGAAAAATTGAGATGCACGCAATTTCTTCAAAGGGATATAAATCATCTCTTAATTTCAAGCTCGGATATGGAGTGGTATGGTTATTAGAGTATATTGGGCAATTTAATCAAGCCATCGGTTAATTAATAGGCCACTTGATTTCATTGAGTAACAGTTGAGGTGTTGTTTACCTCATACTTCTACTAAGGGTTGTGAATTGTTGACATCATAATTTCTTTCTTCAGGTTCGTTCTCCTACGGTTTGCTGCGCGCTGTGGTAACTCTTTACACAAGACTATCTGCCCTTCTCCTGCTACAACGGGAGACATGGTACAAGCCCGCAGAGAAAAAAATGAAAAATACTCTTAGAACTTAAACAGATGACTTAAGCTTGCAACTTTTAACTTCAGCTTGCAACTTATCCTTTTTTCTTCTCTTAATGCACGAACTGTAAAGAATATTTTTCTTCAAATTAAACAGATGACTTGCGTATATGCTTTGTATGTAAATATTATTCCATTAATTTATAAATTACTTTAGCTCGACAATATTTTTTTTATATTCGTAAATTTGGTTGCTGCGAAGCAGCAACAACAAAGTATCTAGTTATACTAATTCCGGAAGTCTATCTCAAGATCCAGTCAAAATTCGAAAATGCACCTTTATAATTATTAACTTTCTAAAACCGTCAGCAAACCTCTTCTCTCCGATCCCCATGGTTTCACTCCAACTGTCAGTAGATCTCTCCTCCGGCAACTGCTCCTCCGGCAACTGCTCCTCAAGTGACTAATCCTCCGGCGAGTGCTTCTCCGACTACTCCGCGACTCTCTTCTCCGATGAGCTCATTGCGCCCATATGTTTCAACATTCATAACATCAATGTCGAGATGCCAGAGAAGAATCGCTGATCAAAGGGACGCTGCTTGGCGGGGCCTCGTCAAGCAACCAACGATGGGTTCATGCCCATGATGACCACCTGGTGCAACCTGCTGGAGAAAGAAGGTGATTTCCAAGTCCATCCGCACAAGGAATCAAGGAAGCCTTTTGAACGAACAAATTGAAGAATGAATACATTATCTTACTTGGACTGGACTTAAATCAATTTTTTTCTGCAATTTCTCCTATTATACTGATGTTCCAAAGTATTTTTAATTTCCGTTTACTACTATTTTGATATCAAGAGTTAAGAACTTTTATTTCGGCATTTAAGTATTTTTGTTTCTACATATAAAATAATAACACATTATTAAATTATTAAATTTATGAAGATATTCTGTTATTCCAATACGACTATATCCACTTCAAATGTAAACTATTTATACTTTGATGGGAATATATTTCGATTCTATAATATTTTACTTTTAGACTGTAGATATTAGTAGTTGAATTATTTTTATTTTTTCTTCTTTAAATCATGTAGTCATAGTGCATTTTTTATGTATTAATTAGTGTCATATTAGTGATAATTTATTGAGCCAAATATTTCACTAATATGAAGAACACTATTAACAATTGAATAAGGAAACAAATAAATTATATATATTAATATTAAGAACATCAAGAAGCACAAATCTGTAAACAACATAGTAAAGGTATTTCATGTTTTTTTTTTTTTTAAATAGTATCATATAGAAAATATTTACACTTTGTTATATAATAATTTATACTTACAATGTTTACTATTTATATTTTGTCTGTCAGGAAAGTTAGTTATGTGGGCAGTTATTTGGTCAAACTGAGGATTTGACCGGAAGATTTTTGGGATGAAACGTTTTTTCACGTTCTCAATGTTAGGACGATTTTTAATTGTTTCATTCATAAATATTTATACTTTAATTTTTTAATATTTATACTTCTCTTTATAGGTATTATTACCAATGTCAGTTTTCCATATTTTTCTGAAAATCATGTAATAACTATTTATGTTTTACATCTTGACATTAATGATGGACTAGTCAAACTTAGGGATTTGTATTTGGGGACAAGCATCTCCTCCCATATAATAAAGTATTAAAGCTTGCATTTCTTACCAAAGTTGACCCTTCTGTAAATGTATAAATATTTTATATCCTACGCTCCTGAATTAGGGACACTTTTGTTGACAAAAACACTCCCTGTTTGTATCATACCAAATCAAACCAACTTACTTTTACTGACTTGTTTTTCTTTGACTAACTCCAGTTCTTATTTCTTTTATTAATTAATTAGTTATTCTTTTTTGGTAATTTGAACCTATATAACTCTAATATCCATCACCTGATGTTCTTATTTATCAGACTTTTCATTAAAAATTTAAAATATATTGAATAAAACTAGAATTGTTTCTATGTTATACAAAATCAAGTTTGACTTTTATTCTTCAAATTAAACTACCAATTTAACTCCTTTTCAATTTGTTTGAATTGGCTCAATGTAAGTCAGCTCAATGCTGATGGTTAATGATTATTTCATAATAATTCATACCAGCTTCATTTTTTTTTTTAGCATAATCAGACAACACAAAAACTCCACTTCCAAAAGCGACCTGGAAGTGTAAATGATTTTGACCGGTTTTACTGGTACTCAGTAGTCCACTTTTGAATAGTGATTTGGTGACAAATACCTTGACTGTTGAACTTGATAAATCATAATAGACACTTAAAATAAAGTTGAAATTTTGGCATTTTGAATTTGCCTGCTATGAGAAAGAACTAAAATATATGCTTAAGGAAAATATCCAGAGTCCGTCCTATAAAATAGGCTATCTATCTACGCCTACGCCTGTTTCATAGTCCGACACACTTATGTGTTGTGCTTGTAACAGTTGTATAAATATTAACTAGAAACCGCAGTGTACCTGTTCACTGCAAAATGATATCTGTTAATCGGAAAGATATAAATATGAACTTAATTAAAATACAGTGGACGGCGGATAAATAAAAATAGTGGTCGGTAGCTGTTACCTTATACCCAAAATTGTAATTAATAAATTAAACGTGCCTCAAAATTTGTGTGGTCAAGAGTTTGAAGAGAAAAGAGAGAACCCAAAAAAATCAAATGCCCAAAAAAATAAAGTGTTTGCCCTGCCCGGAGGTGTTGACCGGTTACTTCAAACAGACAGAGGCAGGAAACGTGCACCATGGAAATAATAATAGAACAAATACAAATACAAACAAATAAATCAAAATCAACATCAAAATCAAAATCAAACTCAATCAATACAAAAATGGAATGGAGGAGCAATGTTGTGTTGTGTGGTTGCCCACCTAACTGAAAACCACCAACCAACCAAATCCCCCTCTCTCCACACCACAAGTAAGATTTCATGATTTCCCTTGATTGGTCCAACTAGAACTAATAATAAATAAACATAAATGCAATGGAATGAAATAAAATAGAATAAAGAAAAATGTTATAGAGATATCAAGAGTGATACCAAAATTGCTACGGAACGTGTATTCATATTAAATAGGTACGTATTCAAAATTATTGGTTTTAAAATGCAACTTACTCTGTACAGTGTACCGAGATATAATTTACAAATAAGTTGAACACTTTAATAATTTAATCTGAATATCTACGCATTTAACAAATACTAACATAATCGATATCAATTTTGGTATATTTTATTGTCTATGTAATAAACAAACATAAATGAGATGAAATAAAATAAGAATGCAGATACGGTGATACCATTAAAAATACCATATAGTTTGACTTGGTCAAACAAGTTAATTAATCAACATAACATGCTAATTATTCAATTTAAAATTAACTTATAAAATGAATAATTTTATCAATAATTATTCACTTTTACATACGAATTATTTAACTTAATATACTAATTATTCAACTTAACATATAAACTTATAATTAGCATGTTAAGTGTAATAATTATTAATATAATTAACATAAAATTAACATCAACTTAACATGCTAATTACAAGTTGATGTTAAGTTGAATAAATAGCTTGCTAAGTTTGAAAAATAAATATGTTAAGTTGAATAATTAGTTCATTTGTCCAAGTCAAACTATATGGTATCCCCAATTGCATTACATTTTATTTATATTAAATAGGTATGTATTCAAATTATTAGTTTCACTATGCAATTTACTTTGAACAGTACACGGATATATAATTTACAAATAAGTTGAATACAATAATAAATTAATCTGAATATCTACACATCTAATATGAACACTAAAACAATCAATATTAATTTAGGTATTATTTTGGTGTCTATGCATGCATCAGTTCCCTAATTAACAAACATAAATGAAATAAAATAAAATAAGACAGTGGAAAGTAACGCATTCAAATGAAGCAAAGTATTTTACAACGAATCGAACACAAAAAAGTTTCCCCAAATCAGAAATTAAAAAAAAAAAGGAAAAACATATATTTACAAAAATATTCCCTTTTCAGACAAATTTACAGAATTATCCCTTTTTTCAAAAAATATTTACAAAATTGGCTATATCTGGAAAACTATTTACAAAAATGACCCTAAAATTCTAAAAAATGACTCTAAAAATTCTATAAAAATGACCCACCGACTCTAAAAATTTTACAAAAATGACCCACTCAACTCATATACCACCTCATCATAGGGTTGTAGGGGCAAAGTTTGTGGCATAGTATAATCGTCCAAAAAACAAAAAAAATGGGGGAAGAAAGATCAAATTCCAATTGAATTGAGGATGTTGCAAGCGTAGCTACCTTGACGCGTCTCCTTCTTTCCTTCTCACCTTCTCTTCTCCTCCTCCCTCCAACCTAACCTACCCAATATTAATACCACCCACCAAACCAAACCTTCGCTTTAATCATAAGCAATTACAACAAGTTCAACAACAACTCCTCTATTTGAGGATCGCTATTCTCGCAACTTGGTGCTTCCCAATTTTGTCCTCCTTCCTCTGTTTTTTGACCCAAGGTCCGGAATTTTTGAAAATTCTGTTGCTTTTTCTTTCCTTTTTCCAATTTTGGATGAAATATTTTTGTGGGTCTTTTTCTTGATTTGAGTAAAGTGGAATTGGATTGAATTGAGATGATTTTATTGGTGTAAAATTAGAAGATAAAAGGGAAAGTTGGTTCTTAGAGCTTTTTTATGATGGTTTGAATTTTGAGGAGTTAATTGTGGATTGAAGTTTGGATTTTATTTTTTATTTTTTTTATGGAAGTTTATGATTTTGATTTTGGGTTCCTCCTTTTTTTTTTCAGCTTACCTCTTCTTCTCTGCGAATCGCATAATGTCGAGCTTGGAAGAGCCTCTTGGTCTCCAAGACCTTCCAAAATTGAGCATTAACAGGCTTCACAGCTTCAATTCGAGCACCTACATGCCGGTTTTGAACCGGATGGAGATGGGCAGTTGCTACCTTGAAAGCAAGTTAGTATTTAACTATTTATGCTTACTTCATTTGCAAGATAAAAATTTGTGTTATATCATATATGGAAGAAGATAAAAAAGCATGAAATAATTAAGATGGTGTGTATATATATGGTTCTTTCCAGCGAGGAAGGCACGCTGCGAAGGAATCAGAGCGATGCGCATAACAATTCATGTAATGGTAACACTAAGTCTCTTAACTCGACGACAACTTGCAAGGAAGATGAATTTAGAAATCTTACTTACAAGGTAACTAACTATATAAGTACGAAAACAATCCTTTTTTTTTTTTTTTCTTATTTTGATCTTGGTTCACAATATCTGAGTTGGATTGGATTATTCGCCTTTGTTGATCGCAGTTCATAACTTGTTGGCCTAAGTTTGTGAAAGTAGTCGAAGTGGGGGCTCGAGACGGGTTACAAAATGAGAAGGCAGTAATACCAACATCTGTAAAGATTGAACTAATAAAGAAGCTTGTTTACTCTGGATTGTTCTTCGTCGAAGCCACAAGTTTTGTCTCCCCAAAATGGGTACCGCAGGTACTGATTAGTACCAATTAATAAGTTTAATCGGGGAGTGTTTCTTGGCTATTCACCGAGACAAGTAAATTTAGCATTTTATCTCCGGTTATTGTCAGAGAACACTGGATCCAAACTCATTATTAATCTCAGCACCAAAATAGTGCAAAGCCTATCCTTACTCCTAATAAAAGGAGATTGGATTTTTTGACATGGAAGTTCTATTTTCCCCAAAAAAGAAACCTCGGCCGTTGATTGTTTACTTAGATTGATCACCACCGTTGACGTACATTAATGTCCCGGTCCATAAAAATTTAAGGCCCATATCAGTTTCCTCATAAGGATTAGCTTTCGGCCTCTATTATAAGATATAATAATTTCAGCCCCAAACAAGACATGGGCTCTTAACTAGTTATTAGAAAATGGGACTACATTATACAAGTATGAAGTATTGACTTCTTTATTTATATATTTCTTCCAGTTGGCAGATGCAAAGGATGTGATGGATGGGATTAAACACATCAAAGATGCAAGGTTTCCTGTATTGACTCCAAATATTAGGGTAGGCTTCTTGCTGTCAATACAAATTACCTATTTTGAATTTACCGTTTGATCGCAAAAGGATTAGTAACCATGCATCAAAAAAATGTACAATAGGGGTTTAAGGATGCTGTTGCGGCTGGAGCAAGAGAGATTGGAATATTTGCCTCTGCTTCTGAATCTTTCTCAAAGTCAAATATAAATTGCACCATCGAAGATAGCCTTTTCCGGTATCGTGAGGTTGCTCTTGCCGCAAAGAAGCACGGGATACCCATACGAGGGTAAGTCTTGAGTCTTGAACTTACTGGTTGTAACACTTCATGTACACCAAAAAGATATGATGGTTTTCACTTTTCAGTGATAAATCAACCTAATAAGATCTCACATTCAAAGCATATAGAATTGCATTGATGATAGTATATTCCTATGCCAATTTGTAGTCCTGTCTGTACCACTTAATGCTGATGCTATAATAACAATGACTATCTTGTAAGAAACAAGGTTTTAGATTCGCATACGTAAAGAAAAGGTACAGTTCACTTAACAGAAAGTTGTTACAGGTATGTCTCATGTGTGGTTGGCTGTCCAGTCGAAGGAGCCATTTCGCCATCACAAGTGGCTTATGTGGCAAAGGCGCTTTATGAAATGGGTTGTTATGAAATCTCTCTCGGTGATACAATTGGAGTTGGTACTCCAGGTACTTGATTCATCTTTCCTTTCGTTATCCTTCTGATGTTTTTCCTTACATTGAAATAAAATAACTAAATTGGTTGCAAATATTGCTCCTGATGAGAACTCAAAAAACAGCGTTACTCAGAAAAGATGTTATATCCAACCGACAAAAAGTTTGTAACGCACAAAGGCATCACTACTTAGTAAACCTTCATTATTAACTGTCATGATCCATACTAGGAAGTATGAAGTAGTGACAATTGTCTGTACCAAGCTTTGCTAAGATTTCCACGTGTTTTTATTACAACAGGAACAATCATTCCGATGCTTGCTGAGGTCATGTCGGTAGTTCCCCGTGAAAAGATAGCTGTTCACTTTCATGATACCTATGGCCAGGCTCTCTCCAATATCCTCGCTTCTCTTCAAGTAAGCAAAGGCTACTTGTGTAATTACCAAAGTTACCAGCCGGATGACACGTGCCACTGCTCCGTTTTATCCAAATTAATTGCTTTTAAGATTAGTGTAGCAACTTTGAATGTTTTCCCGTTTCTTTAAAGTCGATAGGTGCATGGTTCATATCACCTTGTCCTCAATTATGTTAAATTTGAAAGATGTCTGAGTGTGTATATAATTTACTCTTCAACAAACACCAGAAAAAATATTCTTCGTTTCTCGAGATCTATCAAGTTACCTGAGATACATGCATATTAAAGTGAGGTTCATAGAGTTAACCAAGGTTACTGGATCAGGCGTCGGAACACAATATCGTATCTTATGCATTTACTTTTCAACAGATGGGTATAGCTGCAGTAGACTCATCAGTGGCTGGGTTGGGAGGATGTCCATATGCGAAGGGTGCAACAGGTAATGTGGCTACAGAGGATGTGCTGTACATGCTCCATGGATTGGGCATAAAGACCAACGTCGATCTGGATAAGGTGATGGAGGCCGGCGATTACATCTGCAAGCAACTGGGGCGCCCGTCGGGGTCGAAAACAGCAGTTGCTCTTGCAAAAGTTAGTGGGAAGATGTGATGTAGATGCATACAGAATTCTTCAATGATAGAATGCAGTATGATAATTAATTCAAAATTGAGTTACCCCTATATAAGGAATAGATAAGTGAATAAATTTATAGCATTTGTTTGTGAGGTAAATTGATCAATTGTCAGTGTAACCTGTTATTAGTATGTATTTTGGGGATTTCTCATGTATTTTGTACTTTGACATTCGTTTTGTTCCTGTCAAATCATCAAGGAATAAATTCGGAGCTCCCCTTCAAAAGTTCAAATTCTATTCGATCTTTTTTATTTATTTATTAGCTACAATAATCTACTTGTTAGCTAAAAATATAAATAATAACAACTGACAAAGCTCAAATAATTATTAATAATTATTACGCAAGTACCTAGAATTATTTGAACTTTGGTAGTTAATAGATATATCTTCCAGTTAAAATTAATTATAGCTAATAAATAAAGGGCTAGAATCAATAAAAGGTGGAGCACCTAATGTCTTGATTCTTTCTAGTGAGATGAAATAATTTTCTACTACAATTGGGAACATATCATGGATATTTAAAAGGCCTCAAGGAAATAAGAACATTGAAGCAACGTCACATAGAAACAGCACCATCCAACCAATTTCATATCTTAGTTCTCTAAATATTTTTCATTGAGCTATAGAGAAATATCTTTCTACAACCATCTACACATTTATAAACATAGCTTTTCTCGCCTTTACGGACTAATATTTTATAATAGCTACGGAATATTATCAATTTGAAGCTCTAGGTTGATTGATTCTACGAGAATAGGGTTGAAAAGCATTCTCGAAGTAGTGTCTTGGCTTGCTCGTTCTTCTCTAGCTCACATAGGGAAGCGAGATCATCCTTGAAAGAGATGTCCATTCTGTGTTCCAAAGGAACATTTTTATAGATCTTACTCATCTCTAGTAAGCATTCTGCAGCAGCAATATGTACCTACAACAAGAAGGCATATGAAGTCGATATCAGAACAAAAGCAACAATTCATCTGAATCTAAAACCTAAACCCTTCCACATGCTTTGATAGTTTGATCTAAAGTAGGTATCTTTATCACCTGAGGGGCCAAGTTTAAAATTATGAAAATATTGCTAGCTTGCTACCATCATGCAAAAATTGATGGGTTAGGAGACTAACTACAACATAAAGCAATGATGTATGCACACATAAGAATAGTTGGTGCTAATACCTGAGCAATCTTCACAGAGCGGATGCAATCAAGGACTAGTGGTGTGACGGAGTGAACCAACTGCACATAAAAACAGCAAATTAATAGAATCAAGCAAACTAACAAAAGGACTTCTTGGAAATTCCTTCTGTTTGGTGTAAAGTAATGCAAATGAATGAAAAATAAAATAAGGTGTTCATATATACCTCACAAACTGAAGTTAGTCCGTCATGAGAACGAGCACAGGCATCATCACCAGGTGCAGAAGAAAACTTCAAACATAGCTCTTTGATTGATGAAAAGGCAGACATTTTAACTGTATATTGACATCCAACTCTCATTACATGATGCACTATTTATATTCCGTTTTTCTCGAATAAGCCTAATATGTACTCTAGTTTGCCCCCATTTCACGTATTTGCAACCAATTATAGACATTCTTGGGACCTTTGCAACCAAAAATATCATTTAGAATAATGCCAATATGATGGATAAGGTCATTTTCCCCGCAAAGCCAAACTCAAATCTAAAAATAAACCGAGAACTTTCAGACCATGGTCTCCCAATATTAACAGGATTAAATGAGTAAATCCAACGGAGTACAGAATTATTTGGTCTTCTTCTTCTCACATTGATTTTAGATTGACATAAGGCCAATAAAAAATAGTCATTCCTTCAAATTCAAAATTAGAAGAAATATAGAAAATTAACAAACAAATCTTTGCAAAAAGACCTATATCAATTACACAAACATGAGAGGACGTTGAGAAGTTATTATACCTGGCCAATTATAGCTTGGTGAGAGAGCAATTGAGATTACTTCAAGGATCTGTTCCTTTTTATCAAGTAAGTCACTGATTGGTGAGACATGGACGCATGATGAAAAACAATCAAGCACCTTATCCATAGGAGCGGAAGTCTCTTCAGCATCATCTAGTTCCACATATAAATCAATTTTGTATATTTAAAACAGCAAGTCAAATATGAATAAATAGAAGCAGATATCTGTCTGACAACTAATCTGGACACAAGGGTACAAAGCCACTGTTTCAACAGTTGTCAGGAACTCGGTTAGGTTGTAACATATATCACGTTCAAAAGCATAAGAGAATAAAAAGAAAATGTTCCTTGAAACCAAAAGGGAATGTGACGTAATTTAACAAAAGGCATTATAAGTATCATCTATCGCCCTTAATTCCCAGTTAATTCACATTATTTCAAAATAATACTGTCATTCCTCTGTTAATGTCTAGAGAATAGACATAAAAGAGTAACAGTTCACATGAATCAGTACTATGACATACTTGTTTCTTACATGTGCAATATCTTTCCATTTTTATCCTTATTGGTACCCATTACATTATTTAGAACAATCTACAAGAGTACAGCAATAGCTTACCTGTACCAGTACTAGAAGATGATACGGAAGAAGAACTATTCTTTGCACTATCCTTCTTACAAATCTCATATAGCATTGGAAAAACCGAATTAAAGAACTCAGGATTGTTAAATGCTGAAATCACCTGAAAGGAAAGGCAAGCAATCATTCAGATGGAAATTATTGTACAGCTGATACTGAATAAATGGATTCAATTGCCAACTATCCTCATTGAAGTGCTCTATCAGCTATATACATTTAATGGAACATAAACAGAAACTAAATAAAAAAATCTGAAATCATACATGTTGATATGCATACTAGTTATGTCAAAATCAAAGGATTAGAAATAGAAATATTACTTGTTGTAAGCAAGAGAAAGCTGCTTCGCGGTAGGATTTAACTTTTTTGGTGCATGCACTGGAAAAGGCAGTTACAACGTTAGTTGGTGTAGTGGGGTCTACTTCAGTTAAAGCATCATGGCATGACGAGCATACTGAAGCGATTGCATGCAAGATAAGGTCCTTTCCCTGAAAAAAGGGGGAATTAAATGAGTTTAACGAAAAAAGGAAAACAAATTATAACCATCCTTCTGGAGATGACATACTCAGAACCAAAAGTAAGTGCTTAGGTAAGATGTCTTCATAATTGAATTGATTTCTATTTAATTAATTGTTTTTCCTATTTGCTTTGTACTTCACCTTTTACTCTTACAATGCAAAGCAATAAGCAATGAATGACAGTTGTGAATTTGTAACAGAAAAGAAAAAAATTATGAGTTCACATGACTTGTCAATTTGTAATGGAAATAGAGTACATATATTTGTTGCAGAAACTATCTCTTTTAATATTCCAAGAAAAGATACCCCACTCATGCTGTTTGGATGTCTGTTCAAGATATCATAAATATAACTTACACGAGAACAAAAATGAAGACAAACAAATACTACAGAGACATTGAATTCGAGAAGTTTAACACTTATTATAGAAGACTTTGTTAGAGCAGTTAAATACGGAAGTCTTCCAAATGGTACAGGAACTTACGAGATCATACGATTTTAAAAAAGTTCACATCACATTCTGATTTCATGCTTGTCAAATGTGGAATTAAATAAAAAATAAAATAAGATTTCTGTAGTTTACACACCTCCCAAATACGGCCCGAGAGTTCCTTCAGAAGTGATGAAAGTAGCTTGTTTTGATGTGGAGCAACAGTTTCTTTGAGAACTTCACTTAACTTCCTCATTGCCTTTGCTGACTAAAACACATAAAAGATACCTTAATACCAATGAATGGAAGTACATATATGATTTACTCTATCTTAATCTGCCTCCATAGATAATGCTGACGGATGAAATCAAAACATGAAAATGTGGAAATCCATGTCCTAAGCTATATTTCTTTAAACGAATGACAACAATGGAGAGGCAACAGGACCAGTTTCTTGAAAGTCGAAGACAAACAAAATTTTTTTTGAGCTTATAATTGTTTTTCAGAGACACATCTGGAGTATGGGTTTGGTACAAAATTTATGGACCAGTTCTCACAGGCAAACATGAATATTCAATATTCACAGTTAACACAGTAACTAATTCGGGAATGCACCTTTCTTTTAGCAGCCCAAGAAGACGATGCCATGCAATCGCAAAGAAGAGATACCACTTCTTCTAAGTATAGCTGAAGTGTAATTCTTTCACCACTAGGGATTTCTTCCCACAATTCTTCAAATAAGGTGCTAATATCCTTATCATCTTCAAATCTAAATAATAACATAGCACAGATGTTTTGTTGCATTCAGGTGAGGAAGAGAAAAAACAATCAACAGTGACTTCAAATTATAAGCAGAAACAAATCAATACACTGCCCAGGTCCCCAGGCGTACCAAACCTGACTGTACTTTGATGCATTTCTTCTCTACAACGATTTCTAAGGTGTTAAACCAAATAAAGTCCAAATTGCCAGACAACGTTTAGATAAAAAAAGCATCCTATAATGCTATATAAATGAACATGTGGTACATTACCCATTACACATACCTTGAAACAAAGGTGACAGGAATAACCACGGCATTGTAACCACTCAAAACCTCAGCTGCATTGTTGAAATATGCTCGCAAAAGAATAGCACCAGAAACCTGGGCATTCTTTTCTCCTAAATGGAGAGCTGTGGTGTCTTCAATTAGTTTCTGGACCTGCGACTGGCTTGCATACTTCAAAATTGCCGCACAAGATGAAGCGAATGCCCTTTTCACAGAGCTGCTTTTTTCATCCAACACAGCATGAAAAAGAGTCTTAAGGAGGGTGTTAGTGAATGGCTTTATGTCAGCAGTCACCTTTTGCACTAACATGGTGATAAAGCTAGCAACCCCAACTCTGAAACCGGAAAGCAAAGTTATTAGGAGTATTTTATGAATCAAGTATAACACACATAAATTATTTCCTTATCACACGTAACTTATTTCCTTGAATCAAGTATAACACACTTAACTGGAAAGCAAAATCAGGTTTTGTTTCAAAAGATGCACGGCCATAAATAGAACCATATATTATGATGCATTTCTCAGTATTTTTGGATGCACATTTGAGGACTATTGGGTCTAAAACAAAACCTGATTTTGCAGTGTCTTGCAATCAATAACCAAACCTGACCAGATCCAGTTATGGCCAATGCAAATATATTCAATTGGTCAGTTTTATTGATCTATCATGCATTGTGATTGATTTTAACATGTTATTAATGCAGAAGTTTAGTTGCAATTATTACAATAATTTTCTTCAGGAGCATGTAGGAAAACAATCAAAACAATAAATGCATCAGAAAAGAAAACATATTAAAGTTTGTCAAGGTCAACCTATGGGCTCAAGCCTAATCATCAACCTGGTACAGTGGTATTAATGGGATAATTAAGGGAAGTCATGTCATGGTGGTACCAGTTAAAAAAAAAAATCCAATACCAGGATCTACTAGTCACAAAGAGTATAAGTAGAACAACATAAAATTCAGTAAAATGAAAAGAACCTGGTGTTTAGGCCAACTCCGGACCGAACCATTTGTGCTAGCCGAGGAACTAACAGAGTCAAAGACTCTGTATCAACAATTTTTAGACAAACATCCAGAGTTTCCCACATTGGGCTGTCTTTAGCAACAGCAAGTCGTAACCCTTCGAGTTTCTCAGCTTGGATTCCAACATTAGAAGCATGCAACTTCAAGTAAATCACAAACAAAATAAATAAAGAAATATGCAAAACAATGAATAAATTCACAAATTACAGATCCTGCTATTTTTTACTTCCAGGAAGGCTTGTTTATGAAGAATATCTATTATCATTAGTGAAGCTTTCACATCAATATCATTACAAGCCATTGATTACAAAAGCTGATACAACCAGAAAGTTAAATCAAAATGCCATAATCTGTTTCTTACAAAAAGTATATGTTAGCAACTAGATAATTTTTATGTTCTATTATGGACTTCTAGCAAGAACGAGGAATGTAGAGGGCTTATGAAACAGATTATGGCATTCTAATTTCATAAGCCCTCTACATTCCCTGTGCTTGCTAGAGGTCCGTAATAGAACACAAAAAATTTAGTTGCAAACATATACTTCTTGTAAGAAAAAGATTATGGGATTTTGATTAAACTTTCTGGTTGTATCAGCTTTTGTAATCAATGGCATGTAATAATATTGACATTCAGAAAGGCAACATTTGGTTTAATCTGTCCAAACCAGTACAACTGCAAGAACTGAAGAGATAATAATTAGACTGCATTACCTCAACATAGTTTAACCTCTGATCTTCAAGACTTGATAAGCATTCAAGCATGCAACATACAAGATCAGGCAAGTGCGGTCTAAGTGTAATCCCAGCACCCTGAAATCAACAAAATCAGGAATACACAAATATTCTTCATTTTTTTTAGGGCCAAGTCACTTAAATTTAAATGTCTATAACCACCCCACCACCCACCCTAAAAAAAATCAGGTTTGATGTTATGACTTCTCTCAGAATTTTGAAATATTCTTCAGTTTTGATATACCGACTTTTCAAATTTTTTAAAATATTCAGCCTCCAATTAATTTTCCAATTCTTCATATATTACAGAACTATTTTGAATAATTTTCACTTCGTGAAAATATATGGCTGGTTCCAATTTATTTTTCACTGACATCACCGAACTATGTCCCATGTCACAATTTGTGCTGGAGCAATGAACATTTATTTTCACACTATCAGGCATTTCACTGCCTTCCATCAGTAACTTGACACAATGAAAATTCTTCTTTATCATGTCTCCTTCACATTTTCCAATACCTGCGATCTCTTTGCCTTGACCTCTGAACTAGTTTATTCATATTTCGCTTGTGTTGATTGAAAGAGAGAACAAGAGTTGCAGGTTAATAGGAAAATAGATGTTCAGTGCAGCTGTCTTTAGTGATCCGATTGGTGCAAAGAGGTTCTTTAAATCCCAGTAAACGAATTTATTATTAAGTGATCATTTAGCAACTTGGATACATGATGATCACCTAGGACATCTGTGCTCTATTTTTGTTGGAAAAAGGCATCAACTTTAAATTAAGTTTATTGAAACAAAGGAAACTCAACCAATATAATAAAGATGTCCAAAAATAATTCAAGATTTCATATAAAATCACAAGCCTATGAAAAGTATCTCTTATTTGATCTCATGTCCCTCCAGAAAAGGAGAAATCCAAGTATGACTTGTTACCCAATACAAACAAATGCTGAAAGACCAAACCAGTAGAGGCTTAAAGAACAAAAACACACCTTTGCAAGCTTCATGACTATACCAATGGAGGCCTTCTGCACACTTGAAACTTTACTGACGATGCCTTCAACAAGCAAGTACGGCAGTACTATATCCATTGTCTGTCGTGCATCAGAGGCCTCAGTCAAAGAAATGTCACACAGCCTGATAGTCAATGAGCTGACAGCACGGCACAAGCTGTCTCCTGATTTTCGGACAGTTTCTTTGATGTCATCCATAGCTCGAAAGGCTGCAGTCCAAATTCTTTTCAAATGCTTACCTACCTTTTAGGAATAAGGAAGAAGCATTAAAAAATTTAACATAATTGAAACATAAAAAAGAAAAAAAAAATCTACTGGCTCATTTAACAAATTAACTTTACAAAACCACTATTTCAGTTTAGATCACACAGAAAGGTACTGACAAGTAAATAACTCAGTCATACAAAAATTAATGCAAATTGCTTTAATTAAACGTACACAGTTGAGGTGTAACCAGGGTTTCTATCCAGGATGCATAAGAAGTTAAATGTGGCAGAGCAGCTGAATGTGGACTTAGGAATTTAACAAGGCCATTCAAGAATTATCAACAGTAAATAAGATGCATATCAATTATGACAACCAAATAACCTGACTAAACCGTCGGCCTTGGATAAGGTCAGCAATAGCAAGGCAAGAAGCTTCTCTTGAGCGCCAAAGTCTTGATCCGCATTGCATTAATAAATCATCCATAATAAGATCAAAATATTCATCAATGGTCTTCTTAGAATCAGCCACAATGGATTTCCATATGTGTGCCATTGCATCCTAAAACACAAGTACAAAATTCCAATGAGGTCTACTGTTCAATTGCTGAATGAAGTCAGTATAAATGACACAAATCACAAAGTCCTTTTGGTCCTTTTAGTTGTGTGTGTGTGGAGTGCTGCATCCAACCACTCACCCTTAGAAATAGGAAATATAGCTGATAACTTCAAGAATGCCATTCAATAGCAAAAGTTCTTATTATTATACAAATTAAACCAATTCTAACACATTGATCTGTCACTTGTGTATAGTAGACATCTTTGGTGAAATAGTGATTAATAGGAAGAAAAAAAAGAAGTCACTAGAAGATTCTACGATACCAAATTGTTATCAGAATCATTCAAACATCATAGCAAGAGTAACACAATTCACGTGGACTAATTGAGTACCATATGCAAAATCCACTACAGGAGTACCGATTTTAACAATTAAATACAACTCAGTTGTGGTCAATCCATTGGTTCAGTGAATCAATTATAGTTTGGATTTCTAAACATACTGCAGCTCAGTCAAGTCTGATCTGATCCAAAGACAACTTACTGCAGACCTAACACCAATGTAGATCCATGAAGTATTTTAGAAAGACTAAGTCTACTCAAAGAATATATAAACATGCTACCTGAACATTTTTATCAGGGTCATACTGATATCGAACGAGCCTAGGAATCAAAGACTTCAAATGTGGCTGAAGCGCATCTCCAGCCTGCTTTGCAATCTTAGAGAACCCAAATGCAGCACCCCTCTTGGAATTTAGAGAGGCTTGGTAATTGGCAAGGTCCATGAACTTGTATATCAAGTCAGGCTGGCCCATTTCATTGGCAAGGCTACATAGTTCTTTGTAGGTACTTAACTTTCCTCCACTTAAATCTTTGCCAATAGTACCTTCTTGAAACACTTCCGAATCTTCTGTAAGCTGAAAATCAAATGAATGATGATGGTGGTTGGTGATTGTGAAGGTAGATAAAGGGGCTCATTTTCATATAAAGCTGTAACGTTTTACTTATTCATGCTCAATTCCAAACAATGCAGGATAAGTAATACATTGTTTTCCTCTACCAAAACGAGAAAGGGCGTGCACAATCTTTTACAATTTGCACTACAAGCATATTTGCCTCTTTGTCGTCTAGGATTGAAAAACATGGTTGTCATTATTAGGTTCCTTGCAAGTGCTATAAGCTTACAGATTAGAATAGCTGGCTTCTTCGGTACCATTGCAATAAACCAGAATATACCCTTTAAATTCCTTTGAAAAGAGGAAAATCATGCATTCTAAAACACACAATGGTAATTATCTTGCTACCACAAATGACATGAAATATGAAACAACTTGTGCGCAATCAAATTTAGCTTCTTCAGTGCCATCACATGAGATGAGCAAATATAAATGCAAGCTTTTGAAGAGCATATGTTACAAAATTGTGAGATTAAGAGTATTATTGCATGCAGAAACAAAACCGGCATTTTACTTTCTTAAGGTTAAGCAGGAAATCTTTCCTCATAAAGTAAAATTTGTCGCTAGCAAGAACGAACAACTTGCATGGATCAGTGTAAAATATTTACCTTGATAGCTCTTTTCCTTTTCCCAGTACCAGTCAAAGTGCCAACAAGAGCATGGACCAACTCTTGTTTCATGGATGCATCACCAAGTTCATAAACAATGCTCATTCCTTGTGAAGCCAAATCTTGCGTCAGATCATTCTGATCTCCGATGAGGTGCGAGAAGGCTTCCTGCGAAGAAAAATAACATAACATATAACACCTAGAAGTTTGAAATAAGAACCTAAGACAATGTTTAATATTCACCCTTGCAAACTAACATGATAGCACATATTCAAGCAAATCCCGAGATGTGGGATGAATCATCTCTCCAAAAAACCAGAAAAAGTGTTCTACTCACTCTTTGGAAATGATCAAAATTTGCTATGAATCTAAACCTATCACCTTCTCTCCAAGTAAACAGAGAAACGGGCAGGATAAAGGCATTCTTTTAAGATGACAGGAAAAAAAATTTTGTTTGATAAAAGTGTTGTTGTGGCACAAGTGAAACTAAGCCTCAAGAAGAAATTGTGTCTGAACAACAGACCTGGATTTCTGGAAGAAGCTCTTGGATTCTCCTATGATGGCCACAATACATTGTCAGAGAAACCAGCCAGACAGTCCCCGCACACCGCTCTTCTTTCCTACTACTATAAAGGAGTGCTTCAAATAATTTCTTGATGATTACTTCCCTTGCCATAGAATGAGTTTCATTGTCATTGACACTCCTCACAGAGGTAGCCAAAGAGGAAACTTGCATTTCGCTAGTCAGGTAGTTTGTTCTTTCAGAAAGGGAACCATTGTTGGTATTCAGTACCACATCAGCTGTTATTGGGACATCACCCCATATGTAAGATAACGCCTCACCAGCAGAAAATAGTACATCTTCAACCTGGTAAAATTATTCTCTTAAAGATTGGCAATAGGAAGTAATGTGAACAGATAAATCACATAGCAAACCGTTGCATAGACACTGTGGCAGTGCCGTAAATATGCGTACACAATTAGGTTTGAGTTCATTAGGGCCATAAGGCACTTCTATGTTATGTATAAAGACTAAATGTCACCAACACTCCAATTTGAAGCGGTATTGCAATATTTTGATAAAAGAATGTATAATTAAAAAGCAATAACCAAACTCTACCAACCTTCGACCGTGATATGCCGAAAATCAAATCCAATGCAACTTGAAGGTGAGAAAATGATGTTTCATTAAAAGATATGTGCCCAAGAGAGACAAGAATCTTCTGTACGCATTTAATTTCATTTCCAGACAGTAACTTCGCCGACCTTTCTTGAAGTATAATCAGAACACCGTCTACAGTAGAGAAACAACAAATAAGATACTTGAAAATGATGTGTAGAAAGCATAAACTTATAGTGCAATTCATTACAAAAATTAATTTTACTGGCTAAATCTCTTTTCAAAATACAACATTGGAATGCTTCATTGGTAGCTATATCCTAGATAAAGAAATAACATATGATTACAAATCTGAGGAAGCACTGCTATCTGTCCCAAGGATCAACAGGGCAGGGTTGCCATACAAAATAGATCAACAAATTAGGACTACCTTCAGGCATTTCACAATTATTACCAAGAAATTGAAAGAAAAGATAGAATCGAAAGAAATATCCTTTAAAATATTTTTAAGGAAATTCCTTGCTATATTGAATGCAAATAGCTTCCTTCTGGATATAGGATCTGTAACAAGGTTTCGTTGTCATTTCAGGCGACTAAGAATGAGAATAAGAGGTCTTGTGCAATAACTAAAACACTTCCAATCCAATTATGTGAAATCACAATATTCAAATAAGGCCGGTCATGCCATTGAACTCAATTGACTTTTCCTGACTAAGTCAGACTCAGTACAGCTAATGAAAAGATTGAAGTTTCTCTGCAACACACACACAAAAAGAAAAGCACGGGTGGTGGTGGACTGGTGGTTGGGGGGGCAGAAGAAGAAGAAGAAGAGAGAGAGAGAGAGATTTTGCAACCTGTGATGGAATCACGTGTTACCGGAGGCAACAATGTGCGAAGGCCAATATGACCAAGGGCCTCCATGGCAACAGAGGCCAGAGGTGCCGTTTCTGACTCAACAACTTTAACAAGAGCTTCTATGATGCTGCTATACAACTGTTCTGATATCTACCCAAAAGCACAACAAGCATCAGCAAAATCTTAGCCTTTTGACCAGTAGCATTATGCTATTACAAACTAAATGGCAATCTATTTTGGCCTTTTATTATTCTTCATTCTTAGCTCATGCCAGATTTAACATTTTCATAGCATAGTAGCGGATGACCAGCACAAATATTTAACAGCAAACCCATACTAATACATCAAGCTTATCAGTCAATTTTAGACTACTTATCCACATAAACCAAGTCCTGTGCTGGCATGCCAGGTGTTAGCCTACACTATTATTTTGCATTTGTCTCTTGCTCTTGTTTGGCATCAAACATAAAAATAGGTAACTCATGTCAGCAATGCTGAACTGTACACTCTGGGATTAAAGTAAAATTTGGTTCACAAGCCCAACTAATTAATATAATATTAGCTGAATCTAATTTCAGATTGCATAGTGCTAGTAGAACAGTACTTTTGAACACCAGCTCAAAGCTGGGCCCAAAACTCATGGAAAGGCTGGTGGTCTACAACACCAGCTTTAGTTTAATTAATTAGAAGAAGGGAAACTTACAAAAGAGGATTCCTTCATGCACTCTGCTGTCACATATCCAATGGCACATATTGAACCATGAAATGTTTCCAATCTGCAACAATTAAAGGTTTACAGCTGAGCTGAAGATAAAAACCTGGATTTACAATGAAACAGAAGGATAAGAGCTTGACATTCGCATACATACCTTATTTTCTGGTTTTTGCTGATCAATGAAACAAGCTCAGATAAAAGATCAGATGCAGCAACACATGATAGCGAAGAACAAGACAGGCCAATAAGGCGAGATGCAGCTTCTCGAGTATCAGAGTCAATATGACTAAGCAAATGTTTTAACCAGGGCAGACGGACTGAATAGCGTGACGCCACCAACTGTTATAGGGAAAGAGAAAAGACCATAAGAAGACTGAAGTTTTTATTCATGCATCACTGATATAATGAGAAATACTATAACAGAATGTCAACTACCCCATATTACATACAGATATACAAGTACGGGCAGATGCAGAAGATTTTTCAATACCAAACATTAGATTGGAATGCTGGTCAACAGTAAAACCATTTTAATATTTCTATGAGATTTAAATATAACAGAAAAACTCCAATATAACACCAAAATAAAAGACGGGCCATTGACCCCATTTTCCATTACTAGATTTGCCTACACATATGAGCAAATATGCAGATACAGTGACCAATATCCACTAATATTCTATCTTATTTTCTCTACAGAAAATACCTTCTCATTTATTTTATTTTATTTTCAAATTACAACAGACATAATTCAGAGTCATATCTGAAGCTAGATCCAGAACTGTTGAGATAAAATAAAACTACAACACCCAGATCCAGAAGCTGGCAATATTTTTTGTTAAGTTAGGCATAATACCATGTGTAAATGCTAGAAACTCAAAGGTTTTAAGTAGCTGGTTGCTGGTAAAATTAAAGATACGCAGTGAGCTGGATCTTTCATTCTTTTGCATCTGCTATTCATTCCTCCTCTACCAACCCATAACATAGACCAAAAAAGAAAAGGAAAAACTAGTTTATGACACACAAATACCTTCGGAAAATGAGAGGCAATGTCAACTAGTGCCCTTAAAGCAGTAGCATGCAATTCATTAGACCCTTCCACTGCTGTTGCCTTTTCAATCAGTATACCCATTTTCTCAATCAATGATGTTTCCAACTCTCCTTCAAGAAGCTGCTTTCTCTGGCTTGCCTCAAAGCATTTCATCAAGAACTTAATCATTGCAAGGTACGTTTTTGATGGTAGAATGAGCCTGCCCTCTCTCTGCTCAGTTGAGTTTAACATCTCTGGTTGTTGTGTCGAGATGAAATCTAGCATCGATTTCAAATCAGGATAGTTTGCCTCAGTATTGATCAAAGACAACTGCCTTTCATCTTTTAAAAGGTTAAGCCCATCAAGAGCCATTTCCCTGAGAACACAATACAAACAATTATACAACATGCAAATCGACAAATGTTACAATGGTCAGAGAAGACAGAATTCTATTCAATGCAGTAAAATATGCAGTTTTGCAGCAACTGTGTAATTGCAATACTCATTCTCAATAACTTCCATGCCTTTTAATTTGGAAATATTCATGTATCCCCAGCAGATTCATCAAAAAAAAAAAAAAAAAGGAATGTCTCACTAATACATCGGAAATTCATTATCAAAAATAAAACACTGCGCATCTCAGCTCATCATCTACTCCACAAATTTCTTAAATTATGTGTGTTATCTCATCCATATACAAGAAAGGAAAGAGATCCGGACACATGATTCACAGAAATTAGGAGAAGCGCAAAAGAATTTATCCACAAACTGGAAGGTATGTATATGGCATTTGCAGCGGTAATGATGCTTTTGGATAGCTGAAGGGGTATGCATAAAATTTTTATCAAACTTAACTGTTGTCTGTACATTCAAGATTTCAAGTTAAGACAGTCATAACTCATAAGTCATGAACAATCCATAGTACTTAACCAATAAGAAGAAAACCTACAAACCAAAAATATGGATACATACCTGATATCAAGCCTTGCATCAGAAGCACAAAGCATGCAAATGTATCGACTGGGACAATGTTGTAAATCAAACAACGAAGTTGCCCAGCGAATAGCACAAAATCGAACCTCAGTTTGTTCCTGTTTTAAGCATAATGAGGAAGAAGGAAAAAGGATTATGCTCTGCAAATATATATATAATAATTAGGACTTAATTGTGTAGTAACTTACTGCTTGACAATTTTGCAACAGCAGTGCTTCAAGTTCCTGGAGTACTGCTTCAGGAGCACCCTATAATCATTGTTATGAGGTTAAAATAGATTAATCAGATTGCAGAAAGAAAGCAAAAATCTGGTCGCCACTGAATTTCAATCAATGATAGCCCAGGTGTAGGATAGTGAATTGTAATGTCAAGTAAAGCAATTAGAAAAGGTCAAAGTTTAAAATTTTGGTACCTTGTAAGCTGTTGCAAGTGAACTAGCTGCTTCCTGAATAGCTAAACGAAGAGATTGGTCTTCCAATCTTAAGGCCATAAAAAGTCGAACAGCCATGTCAGCTTTCTCTCTGCAGCACAACATAAGCACGTATAGTTAAAACAAGAACTACTAATGATCTTGGTACAAAAAGTAAACTGGCATAAAAATCTGCTTCTGTTGCCATGGAAGTGATCGCACAAGGAAATACCAATTGACTTTGGCTGTCCAATACAACCAAACAGCGTACAACACACCTTGATATTTAGAATGATATTTTCTTAGACCCTTGGTATAGATCATCCAATTTTGATCTGACAATCATTTGCAACCTACTGCACATTTGCGCAATAACATTATATGACAGCAGATATTGAGCCTAGCAGGTATTGTGCAATTCTGAATTATTTTATTAATCTTTCCATGCCAGTTTCATACCTGAACAAATTAGGCAACCGAGAAGCAAGCAAGCCTATAGCCTGGTAAGCAAACACTTTAAGACCTCTGCCAGTAGAATCTATCAGAATAAGAGTTGGTGTCATGCAACGAATAGCAAACATTTTTAGAATAAATCTCACTTCTGCTATCAGCCCTCCTCCCATCCCCTATCCCCCACCCCAACATACACACACAAAGAACCCCTCCTCCTTGCTAAGTTTTGGCAATCATTCCAAATAGAATATTCCAACCAAATACCATATTTTCTTGCTCTAGTAAAATCACCCTCTAAGAAAATGAGAATTTCCATGAAACTACAAAAAAATCATCATTCTTTTTTGTGGGGTATGACTAAATTACACCCAATTTTGCAGATGGATGTACAGCCTATTCTTTCCTAATTAACCTGGGAACTTTCCCAGAGAGAGGTCACAATTTGACAGAGATATAAATGTCAGACTGAAACCTGCTTCTAAGCTAGAAGAACCATCAAGAGATCTTAATACTCCACTCAAGATAACGGGACCCATTAGCTTTAGTTGATCAAGGGAAGCCTGAATGTAATTAAAAAAAAATCCATTGTAAGTTAAATCTAGGAAGTTAAATCCATTGATAAGTTAAAAAGATAACAAGTATAGCTTGCTCTTCCAGGAGCACATATCTAATTATGCCTTATTGCTAGAGACATCAAACACTTACATGCTTAAAAACCCAGACAGTGAACTCCATACCTAGTTGCTTTAATCGAGATGTGGTCCCATCTCCTACAAGATATAAAAGGAACTAGCAAAACTCAACACGAAATAAGAAGAGAGACGATAAAATTACTGGATAATGTACTTAATAAAATATATAATTTGTGTTCCTGTAAGGGAACTTTACTTTTATAAAGTAGCAACGTCAACTTGCGAGAGTGTTTCAAACTTGTACAGGTATGTCATTGTGTAGTGCACATTGGACCACATAATATACTGCCGAAAGGGACAAATCCGGAATAATGAAAAACTGATTACTTAGTACAGCTACATCGAAGGATTGCGTACCATAAATACAACCAAAAATACATTGAAGTGAAAATGGGAAAGCGTTGGCTGCTGCAACTGATTTGGTAAAAACAGACATGAGCCTTGCTTTCAGTGAAGAACTGGCTGGCATGACCTTCAACTCATTAGCTACTTTTTCATCCTTTGATGTACCTGAAGTTAAATATTACATCCATTAAGAAATACTATCTGAAGAATGCTTATCAGTACCACTATTGAAAACTTGCAGAATATCATAAAGTGCTTGTATTTTCTACTTGCAAAGATAAGCAGGGTTCCATTGTAAGGTCTTAGCAACTGCATTGTTAAATTGAATTTTGACAGTGTCTATCAAAAGTTGTTTACTAACTTATTATCTCCACTAAAACCATAAAGCTAATGAAGGACTTCACAAATAGAAAAACGTCTTAATTGCATGAATAACTTCATAATTTCTTAATTGGAAACCTTCATTTCCACAGAATTTTTTTAACAAGTGAAACATTCTGGACATACCATTAAATAGCATGAATAATCGTTTGATGAGATTTGGATCTTCTAAATTGACACCTGAAGCTTTCCGCTTAAGCAAATCCTCCCCTCTTCTAAGAACTGGTTCAAGACTTAAAACAAAATAATAAACAAAAAATAAATCAGAAAATACAAACTCTGCTGCCTTTACGAAAATGCCTCTTAAAGAGAAATTGGGCTACAACTACCTGTCAGAAGCAGCAGCCAAATAAATGGGGTAGACGACCTCCGGTCTTAACTCCATAACTTCAAGAACATTTAGAATTCCAAGCTGAAATTATGAGGCAATAACATTAATAAATAGTATTAAATAAAAACAAAAGCGTTCCTTATATAGTTAAAAAGGACAACCCACTTTCACATAACAACCCACCCCCTCCCCCCTCAAAAAAAAATTAGAGATACTTTTAAAAAGGTCATATTTATTATAATGTCTGTTTATAAACTTTGACTAATTGACTGATTAAGCCGTAACGTAACCAATTATTGTAATGGCTGATAATAGTAGCCTGTTTAACTTGGGAGTTATTTGAGTCTGCACAGTGTAAAAAATTAGTCTAGTTACGGTAAACCGGTAAAGGCAATATTGTAAATGTTCTACTGTTTTTGCAGCACTCTTATCCAGAAATAAAATATCAGGGGAAAAGACACTAAGTATCATTTACAAATCAGAAAACCGTCAAGGTTTGACATTATTAGTATCATTATATTTGGTCATTCGGTACTAGATCCAAAGGCTACAGGCATCTTTGAAGTACACAAAGTATGTGGTTCAGTGTGACAAAACATCTATAAAACCTATATATAATCACCCAATGATAATAAGGGAGTTACCTTTCTCATGGAAAGTATGTCACTCTTAAATGGTTGCTTTCCACTGACCCGTTCAGCCTGAGCAATTGATAGTCCCGGTGGGCTTCCCATACTATATATACATCAAGAGTACAGTACAGTTCTTTAAAAGACCCATGAAAAAGACTGATAGAAAATAATATGGCAGATTGATAATTTCACACCTCACAAACTTTAGGTACCATGAATACGATTGCAAAACAAGAATAGCTTAGTCGCCCTATGAAACATAAAAAATCAAATACAGTGCTGCCCTCCAAATATCCACAACATGCCAAACTTAACCTCTAGTTTTTGCTTTGGGTACACAGCAAAGAGATGGAAAGATGACCAGACAACAAACCAATTAGAAAGCTTACCTGAGAAGTGTTTCATCTAACCATATAGTGCCCACGGTTTTCCATTATTTACAATTTTCTAAAACAATAATTGATGCTACAATATCCAAGGGTACAAATGAAAAACATCATCATTCCTTAGAATAATTTACTTACCCAGATGGTACAGATTGATATAGAATTACATGAAGGCAGAACTCCACAAAAACATCTCCATCTCTAGAACCACTTATGGCTTTATACTTTGAAGCAACATTTTCATCAATTTTACTTGAATGGAAATCTCCAATTGCCTGAATAAAATATTAATAAAGCAATTCATAAAACTCAAACATTAAAGAAGGGAAAAAAAAAAAAAGAAAACAAGATATCTTCAACTAACCTTAGAGACAATTCTTAAAATTATGCCTTGATGCTGAGATGGAATAGTTGAAACCTTGACTAAGAGCTCAGGTGCAGTATGTATTTTTTTCTGCAACAAAATGATACCATTAGCTTGTCAACGTAGAGTAGAAACCCCTATAGCTTATTTTACAAAGTCTACAAAATACTCCACCTTTATTTGCATAATAATGGGTCCAATCAAACATTTTTGGAACTAATGACCAAAATTCTTATGAATTCTATAGACTAAACAAAACTATTAGGATAATGTCATTGAAACATTTCACATGATCATGAGTTAGACGTTCATCAGCTCTAAATCTACTGAAATTGAGCAAATTGGATCCGGGTTCAAACAATGTACACTTGGTGTGAAGCAATGTGGTGAGATAACAGCAAATCAAATGTACTTTACTTTATCAAAATTTTCCTAAAGAGCCTCAATTTTAAAAATTTCTTATCAATTCCAGTTTTTAAAACAAAACTATAAGAAGTCAGTGAAACTTCAGACTTTACCACTCAATCAACAGTTGGTATTAACTCTAACTCAGACCTAACACAACATAATACTATATACAATTGCAAAGCAAAACAACACACTGGAAATTTCAAATTCCCAGACAAGAGGAATCGAACCTCGTCTGGCAGCCGCTCGAACGCCATCTCGATATACACAATACAAAAGTTCCGGACCATCGCAGACGCGTCAGCTCCGCAGTACAGCTGCCACAGCTCGAGCATCGGGAGGCCGATCGCGTGCTGGTGCTTGACCCGCCTGTTGATGTGTGTGAGGATCTTCATCACCTGACATGACAGTAACAAGTTTAATCAACAATCGCAGCATATTAGCTCCTGTTCGGCAGACACAGATTCTGTAGGTTTCTATAGGAAATGAGAGTCTATAGGAAATATAGGAAATAATTTCTATTCACTGCTCGGCAGACTATGCTATCAGATCCTAATAGGATTTTATTCCTCTAAAACGCTTATTATCTTATTTTTAGAGGAAAATATTAATTAGGTTGAAGTGGATTATTTTTTTCCTATCAATGATGAGCTCTTTATAGGATTTCACCAAATACAATATGGAATCCTGTCCTAACAAAAAAAAATTTATGTAGGATTTGTGACTACCGAACGGGCTCTAAAACGCTTATTTTTATAGGAAAATATTAATTAAATTGGACTGAATTATTTTTTTTTCCCATCAATGATAGACTCTTTATAGGTTTTAACCAAATGCAATCCGGAATCCGGTTCTAATACAAAAAAAAGTTTATGTAGTATTAGTTGACTAGGTTAAATTGGAACAAAACGAGTGATGAGGAGGTGAGGATCATTACGAGATCGCGGACGGAGGGGGAGGGGGAGGGGGAGGAGAGGGAGGAGATGGAGAAAGGGAGGACGGAGGAGAGGAGAGGCTCGAGGTTGGAGTCGTCGGCCAGGGCCAGGCGGGTGAGTACCCGGTCCAGCGCGGCCTCCCGCTCCGCGTCGGACTGCGGCTGCGGCTGAGACATCTCTGGAGCGAGATTGATTGCTTGGGCCGCAAGAGAAGAGAAGAGAAGAGAGTAGGGAGTGCGGAGTAGCGAAATGCGGTGCGGTGCTGCAATCGCCTAGCGCTGTTGAAGAGTGAAGAGGGAAAGACGGGCAATTGTAGACTACGGAGGAACGATGAAGACTAATGGGGGGATTTTGAGATTCATTTGCACGAATCTTAAAGCAAATTAAACGGATGGATCGCTGCACAATAAATTACTGCGCAGCAGATCATAAGAATTTGCACGAATCTTAAGCACCCCAAAATCACTTTGGACACCGTCTGATTGAATTTTAGAGTTAATTTTTTGTATGCTCTTGGACTTCAACTACTACATTTTTGTGTGAAATATTTTTCAACATTTTTTCAAGTTTGCTCCTAATTGAATTATTACATAGTTAAATCTTAAATAATTATTTTTCTTTAAATAAATATCTATAATATATAGAATTATCTATTATTTTGATTTTGAAAATTATTAAAAAATAGTGAAAATCTTTTAATCCCCAATATCTTGTCCCCTTCCTGTCCCTGCGAGCCGCGACCTTACTAGTATTATTTTTCTTTTGCATTTAATCATCGTATCTATTTCTTCGCATTATTAGGTCTCCTTTCAAGATATTGTCTGGTCGACGATCTCGCTCCGACGATGTTGTTCTCACGATCTCGCTTTGATTGTCTCGCTCCTCGACGATATCTCGCTCCGACGAACTCGCTCCGGTGATATCTCGTTCCGTCGATCTCGCTCTGACGATCTCGCTGCGACAATCTTGCTCCGAGGATCTTATTTTCGGAATCGCACTCCGGTGTTGACATCTTCGCCTCTTTGTCTCTCCTGCTGTCCTTCTCTCCTTTTTTCCTGACAGTGACATCTTCATCTCTCTTTCTCTTTTCACCTTCTCCCCTTCTCTCATTTTTTCTCCTCATAGCATCACCTGATATTTAAAATATAAAAAATCTGATTTTGAAATATAACCACTTGCCATTGAAATATAAAAACCCGGATTTGAAATATAACTATCTGACTTTGAAATACAAACACTGAGATAAGCACGTGACTTTGAAATATTAATGCCTAGATTTAAAATATAACCACTTTGCGCTGAAATATAAACACACGGATCTGAGATTTAACTATATAATTTCGAAGTATCAGCACTTAGCTTTGAAATAAACACGTGATTTTGAAATATAAACACTGTGTTTTGAAATATAAACACTTAGTTTTAAAATATACCTGGCTATGAAATGTAAACACCAAAATTTGAGATGTAAGCGTCTAAGTTTCACATATAAACACGTAGCATTTGTGAAATATTAACTGGACGTGAAATATAAATATTTGGAGTTACGATATAAATACTTGACTTTGAAATATAAACATTTACACTGACATGTGAGTGCATTGCGCTGCACATGATTGGGAGCAAATGTAAGTTCAATGGACGACACGTTTCGGAGTTTGACCGGTCAACACGTTTTGACAAGTGGCACGCCCTGTTGGAGGGGACAAATTGGGAGATTTTTGTTGGGGGACTGATAGTCTAACCCCTCTTAAATGATGTCCCAATAATTTTGGAGTGCCCAAATAGCTCCAGGAAAAGAGGTGCGTGTGGTCATGTGCGCTGTGGGCTGTGGTGTGTTGTATGATTCGGCCCATCGGCCCGTTAAGTGTTACGAGACTACAATTCAGGGTTTTGGCCCGTTAGGTGTTACGAGACATCAATTTAGGTGTTTTATTTTCTTTCTGGAGGATACTGAGTTTAGGTTGGCTTTGGAAAAAAGTAACTGGAGACCCCAATGTTAACAAAATATATATATTATATCAACACTAAATTGCATAATTAAGTAACAAAATATTTAATTAAGTAATTATTGTCTATGTTTTGATTAAAAAAATAAAATATTAGCATCAAATTAACAAAAATTAATATTTGGTTGGGTTAGATCCGCTCCTGGCTATTGATATTTGGTTGGGTTTACATTTTGTAAGATTAGATAGCCTAAAGAAACTTAATAGACCAAAATATACTAAATAATATAAATTATATGATAAAATAGTTGTTATATATAAAAAGAATCAAATATTTTTCTCTGCTTAAGTGCTTGTTATGTACTTATTTCTTAAAAAAAAAACATTATGTGTCTTGATCTTTTATTTTTACTAGTAAAGAGCCCATCTTATAATAAATTTTTAAGATAATATGTAATAGGCCTTAAACTAAAAAAATTGGTATGAGCCTTAAGTTTTAATGGGTTAAGATATGTCAATGGTGGTGATCAATCTAAATAAACAATCAACGGCTGAGATTTATTTCTTGGGGAAGATAGAACTTTAATCCCTATCCCTATCCCTACTAATAATAAAAGGAGGAGTTCATATTACACATTGAAAAGACTACTAGATTACTTGTTGCGGCGTTGCCGCAACCATACTGGTTGTGTGATAAACTTATAAAACATAGTGTGATTTTTGTAATTATATATATTGCTAAGGAGTTCAACAGAAGAAATAACAATAATATGTAATGAACAATGTATTGAGATTAACACATTATTTAATTAATAATTAACATGCCATTATATTCTTACCCTACATATATAGTAATAATCAGAGATCCATTACAACTATTTATTTATCTCGACAACCATAAAAAAACCAATCTCAAATTAAATATAAAATTTTTCATAAATATATCCATATATTTGTTGTTTTAAATTACATTCAATTTGAATATTATTTAGTACTACGTCAAAAATCATTAGACTTAGATCCCTGAAATTTTTATATAATTTTGATAGTTTCTGATACAGTATTAAACAAAAGTCATTTTAAATAGAATTTGAAATACAATTATTCTATGAATGTATCCATGCATCTATAAATTTTTTTTAATATTTGAGATTTTTTATGAATTAATTTAAAATTGGATGTCATCAATGTGTGCATTGCCTATAGGCTTTCAAAAAAAAAAAAAAAAAGATGGCATTATTCATTGTGCACTATTCATTGCCATTTTCAATTGAGGTTTTATAATTTGTCTAGAACAAGTTTCAGCCGTTGGATCGTCCAATTTAACTCAATCCGCTCTGTTCAGATATCAGAACTGGGCTTTCGATTTTCGGACCAAGCTTAATTGCTACTTTAGTCTTTACGCAAATCAAAAAAGAAGAGGCCAGTAGGCGAAGTGGGTTTCCAAGATAAGAATTCGGATTGGATGCTCATCCCCTACCTACTGCATTGTGCAGTTCCCAACGTTGGCCGTTGGATCGTTCATGTGCTGGTATAAATCTCGAGACAATCCAATGGCTGACGTTGTGAACTGCACAATGCAATACAACAAGGGATATGGATTCGGATTTTTATGCACGGATGATATTTTATTTTTATTTTTTAGAAACACGGATGATATTTACATATCTCTGACTTATGTTTGTTTTTTATTATTTTTATATATATCTAACATGATGGTATTAGCCAGGTTGAGATGCATGGGTCTTTTTTATGTTACTAAATATGTACCCGCGCATCACGGCGGGGAATTTTAATTTTTATTCAAGCTAACGATATTATGATCCAAAAAAGTTCTTATCATACAAAATTATAAAAAATCATAAAAATTAATCATGGAGGAGGGATCCATTGACAATAGTTATCTTGACAATATTGACAATATCACTTTTTAAAAATTATAAAAAATCATAAAAATCTTAAAAATAAAAAAAAATTACGGAAGTATTGCTTAACTTATAGATTGATTATGTTTCCAATTATATTCAATTTAAGTGACGTTTGTTAACTCTTTAAAAATCCGCTAAATAATAACCTATGAAAAGTGTACAAAAAAATTTGATAAGTCATTAAATGATGTTCAAATTAATTGAAAATTGAAACACTATCAATCTATAAGTTAAAGTTAAATAATATATCCGTGAACTATTTTTCATTTTTAAAATTTTTTATGAATTTTTACAAATTTTTAAAAAACCCCATTGTCAAAATTGTCAATGGATCCCCCCCCTCTTTATCATGTAAGCTTTGTATAAAATTAATAATATTTGGTTCGCTAAAAATCAAAAGATCCTAAGGACCGGTAAATTTCCCATGAATTGTTTTTTCAATATATGAAGAATAAATTAATGCTTGTTTGTATGTGCACACACTTTCACGTAAGCATAAGCTGAAGCTTTATCGGTTCAATCCGTGAGAGTGTGTAATTCAAAGCAGTGGCTATTCGAGTACTGAGAGGGGAAATTTTTCTCTATTTGATGAAAACCGTGACCAAATGGACGTGTCCAATTTTTACGTGCTTTTTATAATAGTATAGATATAGATATAGATATTATTTATTATTATTTATTATTATTATTATTATTATTATTATTATCATCATCATTATTATTACTGTTGTTGTGTTTTGTTGTTATTATTATTATTGTTATTATTATTATTATGAGTCCGGCTATGTGCTTTCGTAAGCATTTCAAACCGAAATGCTTACGGTCCGAAATAAAAATCCGTCATCCAAAATTCTTGACATCATAAAGTTAGAGGATTCCAAATTTTACCATTTTAGGGATTTTATTACTATTTTTAATGATTTTTTGAGATATTGCTCTTAAAATAAAAAATAAATCAATTTTGTATGTCAATCTTTAAAAAATCATTAAAAATAGCTAAATTTTTTTTAAAATGGAAAATTTTGGGATTCTACAAGTTATTTATGTCAAGGTTATTATAATTATTTTGATTAAAATTTCGTACGACTGATTTTTATTTCGGACCGAAACGAAAGCACCGTAGCCGGACTATTATAATTACTACTATTGTTGTTGTTCTCTATATCTTGAAGGCTTAAAGCATGAGATACTTTTTATTATTGTTCTCTGTATCTTGAAAAAATAATATTTAATTAAGTTCTTAATTATGTCATTATGATATATTTGGAGGTTAGATGTTATTTTAGTTTTTTATTCAATAATTTAAATAAATACAAATAAAAAATTTGATACCCCACTGCAACGCGTGGGCACTATACTAGTATAAAAAATCAAATATCTTTTTATCAGGAGTAAGGATTTTAGTAATACGATATTTTTTTATTATCATTGAAAAAGTACAATTTTGGTTTAACCGAATAAACTACTTTTTCGATTAAAATCGAATCGACTGATTCAACAGTCAACACCCTATAATAGTGGATTGTTGTCACTTGTGCAGTGCAGTTGTAATTCAAATTAGGGTCCAAGGCTGGAAGTTTCGTCGTCACACTAATACATTACACACCACATGTGCCGCGTATATTTATATAGGAAATCTGTAATTAATATAACCTGCCATTAATATAGCCTGTCATTAATATAGCCTGTCATTAATGTTGCCTGTCATTAATATAGCCTGTCATTAATATAACCTGTAATTAATATAGAGAGAATCTGAGAACAGTATTAATAGTTTGTAACCAGAATGTCTCGTACTTTTTTTTTTTAAAATCCATATACGTATATCGCCTAACAGAGAATTTCGATGCCTCCATTTTTTATTCATCCATCATGCCTCCACTTTTAAATTTTATATAACTTAAAATTTAAAACAAACCATCAAATTTGATCAATATGATATTCTCTATGTGCACACATTTTTTTTCACTTATTAATTTTACTTTATATACATCAATAAGTTATATAAATCAACGTCTAAAAATTGTTCATATTAGTGTATATATATATTTTTTAAAACTCTTGATGTCAAACAAAATAATATTTTAATTTGATGATTTTTGACATATACATAAATAAAATGATATAGATTAAAATCTAACAGTTTTGGTTTGAAAAATTAGTTTTAAATTTTGAGTTATCTAAAATTTGAAAAGTAGAGACATATAATGGAGACAAAAAAAAATAAATGCATTGGAACCTCATCAAAAGATGAGACATAAAAAAAATGTACTGAATTTTATAACCACCCTCCGACACCACATGTCCTCATTATTCTATGGGATGCCCATGCCCCGAATCCCTCGTCCACACGGACCGCACCATTACCACCATACATATGCCTTGTTCAGTTGTGCTATATATATTGGCAAGCTGTCCTTTGACTATAGTACTGCGCCCAATTCAATCAGTTCCGTTTTTCTCTCATAGTCCCACTGTCGCAACATTCTTCAACAACATCATGATCAGCTCTCGTACTAGATTTTTTCTGATCCTCTTTCTTCACATTCTAATTCTGACTTTGCATTATCCGGACCGTCCAAATTTCACACTTCCAAACACAACTTCAGTCCCCTTTTCACAGCAAACACAACGCAACAGCTGCCCTTCTTTCACGGCATGCATTTCATTCCTCAATGACTTCAAGGAGGCATTCACAAAAATGACAGACGCCGATACCATAAAAAGGTTATGCGCCGCCGTGACCGCTACCTTCGATGAGGATGAAGTTTTCATCCGCGTAGTTCTGGATGTTCTCCTTGATTGTGACAATGTCGATGTCCTGTATTCAAACGCGCAACAAAGTCCTCCCACCTGACTGACGAGTACTTGCCCTCCAACGTGTAGTTCATGATGCCAGCCATTGGATCATCTCGAGATTCGTGCTGGCGTCATGAACTGCACGAATGCAGTACGTTAGGGGATCTGAATTGCCTGACTGATTGGCTAATTGGTCTCATGAGAAAAAGAAAGGGGGGCTTTTCAAAGTTTTTATTTTTATTATTCACAGAATTAGCCTTGTGTGATTTAACATGTTAATTCTCCATTGTACTGTAGTAATGTTTTTCCATTTTTTCAGTGTAATAAATAAATGAGTGCTAGTACTGTTGTTAACATGTCAGATATTCATATGTTACTGAACTATGAAGTCTATAATATTAATCAATGTAGATTTTATATTAGTGTGTCTTTAAAGTTGAAACATTATCCAATCTGTGTTGGGCCGCATCTTAAATCAAACCTCAGACTCAACGTGGATTATTTCAACCAAGATATTTATAAAGGTCCAAACCACCTTCAGGCCATAACAAATTAAAACAAGGACCTCTGTAACACAGTGACTACAGCAAAATGGAGAATCTGCGTCCGTAATGGTATCATTGTAGCATTTCCTTTTCAATATATTTCAAAATCAAAGTTACAGATAATTCTATAATTTAGATATTTATTTATTTAAAAGACAAAATGAATATTTGGGTGGGGTTCAGATAATTTTGGAGTGCCCAAATAGCTTCCGAAAAAGAGGTGTGTGTGGCCGTGTGGGTGTGGGTTTTGCTTTCGGAAATGTGGGCTGTGGTGTGTTGTATGATTCGGCCTGTTCGGTGTTAAGAGACTTAAATTCAGGTTTTTTTTTATTTTCTTTGTGAAGGATACTGAGTTTAGGTTCGCTTTGGAAAAAAATAACTGGAGACCCCCAATTTTTTTTCAAATCTTTCATAACGAAATATATACTGGATCAACAGTAAATTGCATACTTAAATAAAAAATACTTAATTAGTTAATTATTGTCTATGTTTTGAGTAAAAAAAAAATAAAATGTTAGCATCAAATTAACAAAAATATATACCCCTTTAAAGAGGAAGAAAGATGGAGCTCTCTCATTTATTGAGCTTCACAGCTGTCCGATATGATCATCTGACGGTCATCATAAGTTCCAACTCCCTCTATTTCGTTTTCAAATGGAGAGGTATTGAGAGAAGTTGGTTTTTTTATTGGTTACCATTGATTTCTCATCAAGATTGTGATTTCTCTTATGAGTATTGTTTATAAGTGATTTTTTTTTTTATAAATAGACTAAAAAATTTTAATTTGTTCTTATATTATTTTGGTACCAATTTTTTTTTTATTCTGATATTTTCTCAAAATTAATTGGACATCTTATTCTCAGCTTCTTCTATTAATTAAATTGGAAAAAATGACTAGATCATAATATTTTTCTAGATAAAATATTTTTATAAAATTATTTTTTGGATAAACTCAAAATTTATAAAAACAATTAGAAAAAAGTAAAAGAAAAAAATTATGGATGTTTACTCATAAATCGTAGATTCATATTAATTCCTTTAAAGGGAAACCTTGACTTAATTAGCCATCTTTCAGTCGAATATATAATAAGTCATTAAGTCTAACTAATATATGAAGGTAACTTTTTCTTTAAATTAGGTTAGAAAAAGGTAAAAAAATTGGATTTATTGTTTTCCTGACACCTTTCGTTTATCAATTTCTCTATTGGTCTGATTTGTCTTGCACAATTAATCTATATATTTTTTGTAACCTATCGTTCATGTATTGCATATTTCCAATTATTTCATCTCTGATCTCATTTATTTCATCGATTGTTTTCTTTCCATATTGTCATGTAGTTTTAAACTATATATTTAAGCTTGATTGTGCAATAAATATAATCTAATCAATATACAACTTAATTTCAGTTAAATAAAATTTACAACTAAATTGTAAAGCACTTACAAATACAAACTGTCCTGCCGTGCGGTAATTACCCTAGTTAATACTAAGTATGAATGGAGAGCTGATGAGAGATTTGCTAATTGCCGTCACAGGTGAGGGGACGTAGAATTCGAAGTGCTGGGTATAGGGAATGCATTATAAAAAGTTGTATTTTAATTATTCATCCGTCTCTTTAAGTAGCGCGCAATTTGCAAAACATTAGGTGAGCTTGCTGCCTTGCTGCTAGCAAACAAAGGGGGATCCGTCCCGATTGTCATTTTACTAATAGTACTTTGGGGACCCAATTGCATGTATAATACCCTTGTGGGACCCATTTGCTTGTACTCTTCATGCATCTTCCCTTCTCCATTTCATCTCACATATTTCTAATTTCATTTTCATATTATAAACTTTCATTTAAAATTTTCATAATAGAAATCATTAATTGAAAAACTTTGTCATTTTAAATTTTGGATATCTTCACGTTGCATTTATATTAACATTAAGGTAAAACATTTTGTTCCATCCAGATATTATTCTAAAATATTTTACGATATTATACAATTAATCAAGTAATATTAATTAAAATCATTTAAGTACTAAAACTATTTTCAAATAAAAAAAAATTATCAATAAATAAGTTAAAATTTATAATGTATGTACAGAAAGTTTGCAATAATCAACATTTTTTATGCTAATCCATGAAATAAGTAATAAAAAAATGATATTTAGATTCAACTAAAAAAATTTTAATTACTTTTTAGAAATTTCAAATATTTCAATTTAGCATGTTAAACTGAAAGCTTAAACAATTATATGACATTTAGAAACTTATATAAAAATTGTGTATATAAATATATACTTTATGCATTTATTTTAAAAATATAAATCTTTGTTTTTAAGAGTTAGACTATTGTGCTAACGTTAGCATTTCAATCTGAAATGTTAACGGCTCAAAAATTATGTTATCGTATCTGAAATCGTGATTTATGGTGCTCAATAAATTCTTCATATAAAAATATATGGGTAAACAAAAATTTTCTATTTTTAGAGTTTTCTTAATATTTATTTTGTATTTTTGAAAGAAGCATGAACAAACATCAATATTTTATTATTATTTATGAGCTATTTTCAAAAATTCAAAACAAATAGTTAAAAAACTACAAAAATGGAAAAATTTTGTATTTCTTGGTATTTTTATATGAAGAATTTATTGAACACTATAAATCACAATTTCGAATATGATAACACGATTTTTGAGGTGTTAGCATTTCGATCCGAAATGCTAACGTTAGCACAATAATCTAGCTCTGTTTTTAATATACAAAATATGTATATTTTATAGTGAAATTAAAAATTAAAGCTTTTAAAATATGAAAATGGAATAGGAAGTAAGTGGTAGAATGGAGAGGAGGAGAATAAAAGACAATGACTAAGCAAATGGGTCCCACAAAGTTTGAGAGTAGTTTGTTTCAACTTTTATAAATGAACTGAAGAAATCGTGTCCATTGGCCGAAAAACATAAAAAAAATGCACTGAAATCTATAACCCACCTTTGACATCTCATTATTCTATAATTGAAGCTGCTATATATTAGACCTCTAAGTTGTCCTTTTAACTCTACCTCTAGTACTATGCCCAATTCAATCGATTCCTTCTCTCTCTCGTAGTCCCACTGTCGCAACATTCTTCAACAACATAATGATCAGCTCTCGTACTAAATTTTTTTTGATCCTCTTTCTTCATATTCTAATTCTGACTTTGCATTATCCGGACCGTCCAAATTTCACACTTCCAAACACAACTTCAGTTCCCTTTTCACAGCAAACACAACTCAACAGCTGCCCTTCTCTCACGGCATGCATCTCATTCCTCAGTGACTTCAAGGAGGCGGTTAAAAGATCGACAGATCTTGATACCATAAGAAGGTTGTGCGCCGCCATGACCGCTACGTTCGATGAAAACGAAGTTTTTCTCCGCGTAGTTCTGGATGTTCTCCTTGATTGTGACAGTGTCGTCGTCCGGTACTCGAATGCGCAACAAGGTCCTCCGGCCACCTGATTAATTGCTCTCATATAAAGAAAAAGGGGTCTCTTGTTTTCTTGTTTTCTTTTTTTTTTATGCACAAAATAGCCTTGTGTGTTTTAAAAAGAAAATTCTCCATTGTATGATCCCTGTAGATGCTTTTCCATTTGTCCAGTGTAATGAATAAAGAGTGCTAGTACTGTTGATAACATGTCAGATATTCATACACAATAAATATGTTACTGAACTATATTAAGTCTATGATCAAATAATTAAGTAGATTTTATATTGGTGTGTCACTAAAGTTAAAACATTATCCAATCTTTGTTGGGCCGCATCGATCTTAAAGCAAACGTCAGACTCAATGTGGATTATTTCAACCAAGATATTTATAGAGGCCAGAACAAACTAAACCATGGACCTCTGGTACACAGTATCAGTATGTGTTAAGATTGTAACATAGAAGAAATTGCAAAAAGTTATAGCTACCGACTACCCCTTTATCTATCCACCCAATCCACCATATTTCAATTAACAATTATCATTTTTCAGTCAACAGATATATCTTTCCGATTAATAGATATAATTTTCCAGTTAACATAACACTACAGTAAACATTTATACAACTGCAACAAGCACACAAGTACACGTCGGTGTATCAGACTGTAAGAGAGTGGTGGATGGGTAACTTACTTTTATAGGTGGACTCTACATGTTTTCCAATCACAAAAGAGAGCAACTTCTCTTTTCCAGTTCAAATGAACGGTTGATGCATCATCCAATCGAATCGCACGGCCACAATTTGCTGTGATTAGGAAGATATTGTAGTGCTCTCCTCAGGTGTCTCGCCATAAATTGTAGATGTCAAATGCAGAAATTAGTTTGTTACTTAGCCGCTTAATTTATTTGCAAAACTCTGCACATATATTGCATCTAATTATTCGGCCCATAAAAAAAATCTACCTGGCCCAAAAACGCATTCTAATAGAGAATTGCCCGGTGATGCAGATAGAGGGCGGTCAGCCCCAGAATTGATCAGATTGATATGCTGTGGTATTTTGATTATAAGTTCCTCAATATAAGTCCAAATGAGGTGATTCAAAATTCTGTAGAAAGATAGCGAAAAGAGCTACAACTTTCATGTTTTGGGTTTTCTCATATTCGGAAGGCATCCCACTCGAAATGGCGAATTAATACAGCATGATCATTATGGCAGGAATAATTTCCGCCCGAAATTATTAATTTCGCACCGAATTTTTGTGTTTTGAAACAGTGCCATAATTCGGCCCAAAATTATTTATTTCGGTCCGAAATTTTAGCAGTCTGCCCCAGACGGTTCTGTTGTGCGTTTTTGAGTTGTTCTTTGCATTTTTTAGAGTTATTTTTGTAATTATTGCTTGATGTTGTCTCTTAGGGTTCTGTTTTTGTTTTTCTATTTAAGTAGTGTCATATGCCCTTTGGGCAGAAGAAGTTGTTTTTATCAAAATTATCAAGAAAACTTGAATTCTGTGTGAATTCACCAAATCTCTCGTGTCTTCCGATTCTCTTCTCCATACCGTTCGTGCATCACCCGGATTGATGCTAGTCGTATATGTACTTTTATAGAGACTTCTAAAATCTGTAGAGGTGGCAAAATCTGACCCGACCCAAAAAACCCGCCCGACCCGACCCGAGTTTTAGGGAAAGTCAAACCGACCCGTGTTTCAGGGAAAGTAAGACTGATCCGAACCCAACTCGGAAAAATGTCAGCAGACGTCAACCCGATACCCGACCAGACCTGACAATCGGCCATCTCTAAAAATCTGTGTTGATAAATCTGAAAATCCAATTAGATAACCTTGTCCTTTCCAGTGGGCTTTGTGTTGGTCCCTCGATTAATTCCTTCTCTTAGGCAGAATTCAATTCACATACAAAAAAACTATAAAAATAAAATCTAATTGTGTGACAATGATTTATTCCAACTGAAGAGTGCAAGATCATGACCGATTTATTTTGGCATAAAAGTACAATTGTTTGAACCTTAATAATTCCACAGTGTTAACTGGAATTTGTCAAATTGCAGAAAGAAGTTTCAGTTAGCAGCATCTAATAAACTTTTAGTTCCCAATTCCTAGCTAATTAATGAAAAAGGAAAAAAGCAAATTACAAAATTGGAAAGAAAATTGCAAACTGCAAAGTGATTACTGGTACCAATGTGAAACCCGCTTCTTCAAGAAAAAGAAAAAATTACTGGTACCAATATGCTAGATACGTACCAGGTAGTTGAGTAGCTGAAATTTTGTAGCATGGTATAGAGTGGCAAAACCGGACCCGACCCAATCCGAATCTAACCCGGACCAACATTTTCCAGAAAGTCAAACTGACAGGACCCGAAATCAAACAACATGCAATCAAACTCAAATCAACAGATGATCCAAAAAAGGTCGATATTAAAATTGACCCAACCCAAACCCTACCCGACTCGTTTGCCCGATTTGCCACCTCTAATATGGTAGATGACACTTATTTTCCTTAAAAAAAAAAGTTAAAGGGGAAAAAATTACAACTTGAGCACAAAAACAAAATCATCCTGCGAACCTTACATATCCAGAAAGTGATGATTTGAAGTTGCCCTCATCCCATTCAACATCATTCCACCATTTTTCGTCGGCTTGGATGCAGTTCAATTTAACCGGGATGTTATCTGTTGTGAATGGAAGGGTCCTCAACTTTTTGCACTTTTCGACTATCAACGATTCCAGAGCAGGAAATGTAATCTCCGGCTCACAGATAATTTGAAGCTCATCGAGTGGCCCCAACATCAGCTGTTTCAGAAATGGAAAAGTCGGCTCATCACTGACCTTAATTCCGACAATCAGTTGCTCCATGTTGTGACAGTAGCTCACTTGCAGTTGTCGAAGGCAGGGGAGATGGATGGTCCATGAAATGCTCGTCAAGAAATGACATGACCAGATTTTCAGACATTTAAGCCTCGAAAGAACATTCTTTGGCTCGAGACCCTTCCAAACGATTTCTTTCATTTCAGCATGCAAAATTTGCAGATTTTCTAATCTACTAAGTTTACAATTGCTTGGATTTTTTGATTTTGTTTCGAACTTCAGCGACTCTACTGCCATATTTTCGATGTTAAGGGACAATATGTTATTTCTTGATTGTGAGGTCTCGAGAAACGAATCTGAAAACGAAAAGGTTCTTAGTTCTTCCCACATTGTAACCGTTAGCCATCTTACAGGCACATCCGATAATTCACAAAGCTTTTGAAGTTGCATCATATCGACAACTTCAATTCCAAGAGCCCCGAAACTTGGAAGGCTTTGTAGTTCTTCTAGCAGTGAGATTACAAAATCAAATTTGCTTCGAATCACCTTCTTGTAATAACCACGACGAAGGGTTATATGCAGCACATGCAAAGCTTTCATTTTTGCTATAGTCCCAATCGGGATGGAGCGAATGCTGTTTTCTTTTAGAAACAAAAATCTTAGATTAACAAGGTTTCCCAATTCATTTGGCAAAGATTGTATTTCATTATATGATAAGTCCAAAAACTGAAGCCTAATTAAGCTGCATACCTCTAGGGGGAAAACATGGAACCTATTTCTTTGCAAGTTCAGAACAGTAAGCTCGGAAAATGATAGCCTGCCGAGGTCTTCTATACTGCTTAGACTGCTTCGAGTGAACGACAGTGTAGTGAGTTTGTTATTGCCACCGGTACATGAGATGGAAAAGCTACTCTGCTGGTACATTAACAACATTTTTTCAGTTCCCACGTGAATGTTGATCCCGTTGGCATTCTTCGATGCACTTGAGCAAACAATCCATTTGTTCCTTTCAACTGCTTGGTCATTTATAATGCATAAAGACATATCGCGAATCACATCGTGCAATTTAACCTGCGACTCTTTGTTGGTTGTTTCCAATAAGTATACCGCTTGCAACTCTCTTATATAACTGTACCCAATATTGTATGCCATGTTCACATCAGCCTCATCTATCAGACCCAACCCCATCCAAAGCTCTACCAGTTCATCCTTCTCTATATTGTAATCCTCCGGCCATAATGAACAATGTAGAAAACATTCTCTTAGATTATCATTTCTCAACTTATCATAACTGAACTTTAGTACCTCGAATACATTTTCATTTGTATCCGAAAGTTCAACATCATTTAGGCGCGTCTTTTTGAGTAACTCGATAGCAAGCTCCCATTCACTTGGATCGGTTCTATAACACATGGCTCTTCCGACGGTAATGAGAGCCAACGGCAGACCACCTAATTCCTTTACAACCTCTATTGCATATGTTTTTATGAGGGGATCTGATTCGATAGTCTCCTCAGTTACTTTCTCCTTAAAAAGATTCAATGCGTCATCTCGATTCAATACATTCACCTTGATCTTTTTCCTTACCTCCATTAGTCCACAGACCCCAATTGACCTCGTCGTTAGAACAACTTTTCTTTTGTGCAAACATGTTGGGTCCAATGTGATTGGGATGCCAACAGTTTCCAAATCGACTCTGCTCCATAGATCATCCAAAAGGAGCATGAAGCTCCTTTTCTTGAGGAAATTGAAGATTGTCTGCCTTCTCTGATCCATGTTGTTGCTCTTTTTCAGACCAAGCTTATTGATTATTTCATTTTGAGCCTTTTCTTCAGAGCATTCTTTTGAACATGTGATGAAAATCACGGTGTTGAAGGTGCCGTCCTTGTATGTCTCATTATTTATCTGCTTCAAGAGATGTGTCTTTCCAACACCGCCCATACCGTAAATACCAATGATATTGAGCTCATCGTTTTTAACATGGTTAAGCACTACCTTCAGATTTGATGATTTTGAGGAGGATACCGGCATTTCTTGTGCAAGAGGAGGTGGTGGATGGATGATCACTTCGATAGCTGTTCTTTGCTCACACAAATTCCTTACTTCATGAATCTTCTTCACCGTCCTTCTACCGATTGCATAATCTGACCAGATAGACCGACGGGGTTTGCGGCTGGGGATCTCCAATATCTCCTTTTCAGCGGCATCCACTTTATGCAACCATGCTTCAACTTGCTTTGTCGGAACACCGCCCTCTCGCTCCTCATTGATTATGTTCTCCTTCACATCATCTTTCATTGCTGCCAATTCTCTTGTTGTCGACTCTAAGTCTCTTATTTTGTTCTCAATTTGGAAGAGAACAGTTGCCTGTTCGACAATTGTGGCAACAACTACCGGGATGGTCTCACTGACAATAGTTTTAAGGAATTCCATGCATGTAAATGTTAGAAACAAAATTTTTTTTGGGGAATGAGAGAAAAAAGCTTAAATTCAGAAGAATCAGAGTAGCTATATAGTTAGGAAGACAAGATAGAGGAAATGACTAATTGACTAATAAGCTTAAATTGAGAGAGCAGTTTATTTTGTTCTTCTTTATCAACTTGTCTTTCTTTACTCGCTTTCTCTTATGTTTGACAATTACACATGCATATTATTATCCAGAGCTGGCTTAATCCATTCAATTGTCAATCTGGTATCCCTGTTACAACTAAAATAAGGCACCAGGTTGTTTCATACCTTACTAAAAAAAAAAGTTGAGAAACAATGGGAAACAAAACAGGGATCAAAGTTGGAACTTTTTAAATTTGAGCAGTTAGCGCGTTCAGTTGATATCGTTTTCTTGATATCGACAAGAAATTATTTTAATTTCATTTCAGATGGAGATAAAGTAGTTGTAGATGTTGGGTTGTTGTTTGTATATTTGCAACATGACCTGCGGTATTTAAAATTGTCTTTGGTATGTTTATACAAGGGAAGAAAGCTAAAAAGGAAAGAACATATATAAGGGAAGATTGCTTTTATTTGTTGGACATATTTGGAAAGGAAATTGTGAATATTAAATTGATAAATATTAAAAAGGAATGTGCAATAAATATGGAAATATAGCTAATGCAGCTATGCATTTTGCATCTTCTCCTGCGTCAAAATTGGCCGCAGTACCGACTGCTGTAGTTAAGATGAGTTATGCAATTGGAAATGCAAAATACTTTTCAAATGCAGCCAACCAAACATCTGTGCAAATTTTTTGTGCAACTCCAAATGCAGTGTTGTAATACTTGCAAGGGAACAAACAGACCCTTAGAGGGGTGGTGAAGCCAAAACCAGGCATACTTGTTTATAGATAGTGTGCTAAATTTTCTGATATGTTACTGTCACAGGTGTGGCCGTGCTAGGAAATGAAGTGGCCAAGTACGAACTGAGAAGTATATAAACTCAGACTTTGGAAGCAACTAATGCCCAATGGACATTATACCTTAACCTGACTAATCTATAACAGACATAATACCTGACTAATCTAGATTAATCAATACATGCATAGTTGCATACACAATGCATGCATATCAGTTATCGATCCCCCACCTAAAACATGCAAGAGCTATCAGTAATTGCAAACAGATGCATCGACAAAATATTCATAGATCTAAACAACCGAGCTAGCTTTTTTTCTAAATTAATGTACAATGCAGAGCTCATGTTTTCAGCCTTTTTGAACTTGGTTTTCTACTCAGCTTTCTCAGAAGTTCCTCTTTCTTCCCTACAATATGAAGGTCATCGAAATAAGCATGCCTATAATTTCCTTCGGTGTTACGGGGCAGCATCGATCTCCATAATTTCTTCTTTTTCTGTTTCCCAGGCTGAACAGGAGGCTGAAACAAAATTAAAAAAATCAAGAGATTAAACCAAAGCAAACAAATATGACATATTAATTTAAATATTTAAGGCCAATTCTTCAGAGTAAGGAACACATAAGCTTACACACAGTTAATGGGCTCCATTGTCAGTTTTTTACTATTAGTGTAGATACCAACTGGAAATGAAAATAATTAACAGTTTTCATCTCATACGGCGGCATCATCTTTAAATTATTATGCATAACCAAAAAAAAATAAATAAAAGAAAAATCAACACTTATATTCACACCTTATGGACCAATTTAAGCGATTCAAGAGCAGGAGAGTGTCGAAGGAAAGCCACCAAGTCTTCAATATTATACTCATGAAAACAGACTTCAAGATCAAAGTGTTTCAAGAATGAGAATGTCGGTGCATCTAAACCCGTTACCACCAAAGCATGGAAGGGGCATATTTGGCCCTACAAAATTTAAATGCAAATAGCAAATGTGCTCAGCCGAAAGCATATATAAATTTAAACCAGTCACCACCCAGATTACATAGAAGGATGAAATAGTTGGACACTGACCATAGTTGCCTTAGTTAGAAACATTTAAAATAGATTTCCCATATGCATATATAGATTAGGGAGATCATAATTTTCCTTGATGTAATTAGCAGATAGTACCATTAATTTTCCCATTTGCATACCCTTAAAGAACCTTTTCCTTCAGACACAACATTATAGAGAAACGTCTTGCGTCCATTGAAAAAACTAATCAATTACATGAAGAGCAGTTTGCATAATACAAAAGAAACGGGCAGACTTAGATCGGAGGAATAAAGCTAATCAAACCTTCCCTAATAAACTGAGCTATGAGAGTATCACACCACGTCAAATTCTCAGAAATAGTGTGCGAAGCAAGCAAGCCTTATCGAAGCGCAGGTACAATTCATAACAATATGGAATATCAAGGAATTCAAGTAGTGTCGATACATCCATAGACGTGTACAGAATGTAACAGATACACTCCGATATGTAATAGATACATCCCCAAATGTAACCTATGGAAGCTATGGACGGTTTTTCTATGGAGCTAGGTATTACTCAACATTATATTTGATCTAAGTATCAGTTTAATCATGACAACTTTGAAAGTTGGTCTTGCAAGTTGCAAGTAATACTACAAATATGAAAACAAAATCAATGCATGCAGGGGCGGAGCCAGAGTTGCGGCATGGGGGGTGCTTAGCAATATAAAACAACACATCAATCAGTCATAGGGGGGCCAAATTGAAATTACAGATCAAATTACACTGAAAAATGATATCTTTGCATTAATTGGCAAAATCATGGGGTGTGCTTAGCACCCCCGTGTCCACCCCTTCCCTCCGCCCCTGAATGCATTTTACAAACACACCACAATATTGTTCAGTAAATTAGCATCAAACAAGAAATAACAAAAGATAGATTACCGAACTCTCTTCGATATCAAGGCGAAGCCTTTCTACACCAGAGACCGCAATTAACATCTGACGTATGACACGGACACTTTGTGGAAAGACAAGCCGCACTTGAATGATGGCTTCCTTCAGTAGAGGCATGTCCCAGTGACAGCTTAGATAGGATCCAGAGATTTCAGACTGGAATTCAAAGAACTCCAAGGAAGGACCAGATATTATCAAATCGTCACAATCATCAATTACTAGCTTCAATCTCTTGATGGACCCAAATTTGAGCTCTGTACGTTGGTAGGAGGTGAAGCAGGATAGATCTAGGCCTTCCAAAGCACTGAGTTGTGAAATTAGGTAATTCAGTGCATCATTACACAAATTTTCCGTAAAAAAGGGAGAGAGAGATTTGAGGTGTGATAGAGTGACTGAAGAGGAAAAGATAGATGGGAGTCCTTCCCTGGGATGCAAACCGGCTCTGCGAAGTGAAAGGGATTCGAGGGAGCTCAGAGAGAAAATCAGAGGCAGCACTGTGAGAAGCAAGTTGGAATCTAGCTTGACGGTGAGGTGGCGGAGGCCGAGAGAGGCGGCCTTGGCAAGCAAGGATGAGATGTAGGAAGTAGTCAAGAGATCCTTGTGGCGCGAGGAGAACGATTCGAGACGGAGGCACAGTCGGTGGAGCGGGGGGGAGGGAGGGTTACCGGCACGGCGGAGGAGGAGGGGAGCCGCTTGAAATCGGCGGTGTCGAGCTCGAGGGCCGAGCAGCCTTCCCAGGGGCGGCGGAAGCGGCGGGAGAGGAGGGAAGTGCGCGCGGCGAGCTTGGTCGGGAGGAGGGAAAGGACGTCGAGGAGAATGTCGTCGGGCAGGTCGGAGAAGTGGTCCGTCCGGCCGCTCGGTGGCGCGCTCTCCATGGCCTCTGTGTCAGTGACTCAGTGTGTGTGTGAGGGTCTGACTGACTGATTGACTGAGGGAGGGAGTCGGACAGTCACTTGGGATTTCAAAAGAGAAAAAAAAAGTCCCGTGATTGTCCTCTACTGCACAGATCCAAAACACCAAAGTAATGCAATAAACACGGAACGAGAACTTGATGCAAATAAATAAAAGAGGAGGGGTCCAATCAGTGTTTTAAAAATCGGTATAATCGTCCGATTAATCGTCCCATACGGTGACGGTAAGTACTCCGTTCCGAACATCTTATGCGGGAGGATATCTGTCGGATATCAAAATTAATCCATTCGCTTCATCAATTTGCCATGCATCTGCGTGTCGAGTGCTCATCCTCTGTAGCGCAGGATGTGAACCGTTGGATCATCTAGAGATTCGGTCCTGCACAGATCTTGAGATGATCTAACGGTTCATATCCTGCTACACGATGCAGCGCTTACAGAGGATATGGAATCCTGCGTGTCAGGGTCCTTTTTATATAACAATAGAGAGAAGATAACAGCACATGGCCATTTGCACACGATATCTGCACACGGCTGCATGCGGTTTAATTTTGGCGCATAGCGCCAAAATACTCGTTGCGCGCTCTGCGAACACAGGCCCCACGTGCATAAACACGCGCCCTTCCAGCCAATTCTCATAGCCAGCCCAACGCGCATGCAAGTTCCCTGGCTCCAATACCCGGCCCAACGCGCATCAATTTAAAACTCGCGTCGCGTTTCGACATTTTTCACGACTACTTCAGAAGTGTTTACAACAGATATTGGGAATGTTTAAACCGATCAAAGCAGACCTTTTAGTTGAAAATGTTGAAAATAATTTGAAAAGTGTTCACATCAAATGTTGAAAGGGTTTAAACTACCAATTAAAAGTTTGAAAAATCTGTAGCACGTTTGAAAGAAGCTAATTAGACCTCAATTAAAAAGTGTGCACATCAAATGTTAGAAGAGTTTAAATTGATTCACATAATGATTTTCAGAGAACAAATGGCTCCCATTTGGCGCGTAGCGCCAAAATTTGCGTCGCGTTTCGACATTTTTCATGACTATTTCAGAAGTGTTTACAGCAAATATTGGGAATGTTTAAACCATTCAATGCAGACCTTTTAGTTGAAAATATTTGAAAAGTTTTTACAGCAAATATTGGGAATGTTTAAAAAGTGTGCACATCAAATGTTGAAAGGGTTTATACTGATTCACATAATGATTTTCAGAGAACAAATGGTACAAATGAAAAACTGAAAAAGTTGTAGCACTTAATCTCATGACCATTTCGGAAGTGTTTACAGCAAATATTGGGAATGTTTAAACTACCAATTTACAAGTCTGAAAGAAGCTAATTTCGAAAGTGTTTACAGCAAATATTGGGAATGTTTAAACCAATCAATGCAGACCTTTTAATTGAAAAATGTTAGAAATAATTTGGAAAGTGTTTACAACAAATATTGGAAATGTTTAAACTACCGATTACAAGTCTGAAAAAAGCTACTCAATAATTTGAGAAGTCAAGTTAGTGGTAGGGTCTTCTTCGTCTCCGCAGCCCCTATTCTCAGAAGAAAGTGCTACTCAACTCAACTCAACTCAACTCACGGCCTTTATTTCTGCAGGGAACTGCTATCGGCTTTTAAGTCTTTGACACACCCAAATAAAGAGGAGAAAAAAAAAGGTTCCAAACTTACACGGAAGAAAAGAAAAGCGTGGTGATGGAATGGTGTGTTGAGTTTGAGTAGAGTTACACGTCGCATATTTATCGGTCAGACACGGTCAATGCGCCCTTATTAGGTCTATTAATAGCAGCGACCCTCGTTAATTGAGCGGGATCTCGCAGAATCTTAGCTGGATTAGCCCGTGTGCAACTCTGGTGTGCAGGAGCCGGGTATAGAAAGAATTTCTCATAACAATAATATTGTTTGGTTGTTCTCTAACATCATTTCTTATATATAATTGTTGAGATTTTGCTAGTGGATTTTTGTGTGTGTTTGTGTGTGTGTGTGTAGAAGGAAGAGAGGAAGAAGAGAGGAGAAGGGGGCAGAATTTTTGTGGGAAGAAGAAGCACTCCCAATTTTCCATTTTCTAATATTTATTTGGTCTTTTACAAATTTACGAATTAGACCCTACAAATACAAATAATTACAAACAACAATGGAAAACATAAAAACAAAAGAGGAATGAGTAGGGACTCCAACAATCCTCCTCCTCCCGACTCATGGAGCGTGTCCGCCTACCAAACCCGCCTTCTTACAACAAGCTTCAAGCTTCAACGGCGGTACCGGCTTCGTCAACATATCCGAACAATTTTCACTCGTATGGATTTTCTCTAACGCCAATTCTTTATTCTCAAGCACATCTCGAATCCAATGATACCTCAAATCGATATGCTTGGAACGAGAGTGAAACATCGGATTTTTACTTAAGTGAATTGCACTTTGACTATCACAAAATAAAACATACCGTTCTTGCCGAATACCCAACTCGTGCAAGAATTTCTTCATCCAAATGGCTTCTTTGCACGCTTCCGTAACGGCTATGTACTCGGCTTCGGTTGTTGAGAGTGCAACACACTTTTGCAATTTAGATTGCCATGACACGACCCCGTTTCCAAAACAAACCAAATAACCGGATGTAGACTTCCTTGAGTCTATGTCACCGGCTCAATCGGCATCCGTATATGCCTCCAACACCGGTTCGGTTGTGCTACCAAAACAAATGCAATGCTTACTTGTACCTCGCAAGTATCTTAGAATCCACTTAGTGGCATTCCAATGTGCCTTACCCGGATTCGAGAGAAAGCGACTAACCACGCCAACAGCATGAGCTATGTCCGGTCTCGTGCACACCATTGCATACATTAACGAGCCTACAACCGAGGCATATGGCACATTCTTCATCTCCTCCTTCTCCTTGTCATCCTTCGGACAACTATCATGAGACAATTTAAAATGGCTCGCAAGGGGAGTGGTTACCGGTTTACAATTTGCCATGTTGAATCTTTCAAGTACCTTCTCAATGTACTTTTCTTGTGACAACCAAATTTTCCAATCTTTCCGGTTTCTAGTGATTCTCATTCCAAGAATTTGCTTGGCCGCACCCAAATCTTTCATAGCAAATTCACTACCAAGTCTCTCTTTCAATGCTCTAATTTTTTGCAAATCACTACCGATGACCAACATGTCATCGATATAGAGCAAGAGAATAATAAAATCACCGCTAGAATACCGTTTCACAAAAACACAATTGTCGGAATTAGTTTTCACGAAATTGTTGTCACTCATAAAAGATTCAAACCTTTTGTACCAATTTCGTGGCGCTTGCTTCAAGCCATAGAGGCTCCTCCTCAACTTGCACACTAAGTGCTCTTGTCCTTCCGCCACGAATCCTTCGGGTTGCTCCATATAGAGCTCCTCCTCCAAATCACCATGGAGGAATGCGGTTTTGACGTCTAGTTGTTCGATCTCCAAATCCAAACTAGCGGCCAAACTGAGCATAACCCGGATAGAGGACATCTTCACAACGGGAGAGAAAATTTCATCAAAATCAACTCCCTTCTTTTGATCAAATCCCTTCACTACCAATCGAGCCTTGTATCTCGGCTTTCCTTCTTGACCCTCCGATTTTACCCGATATACCCATTTATTTTTTAGCACATTTTTGCCCTTCGGCAATTCCACCAAATCAAAAGTGTTGTTCTCATGCAAGGATTTCATCTCATCTTGCATGGCTTCCATCCACTTATTTTTGTGCTCTGATTCAATTGCTTGATCAAAGCATTCGGGCTCACCATCATCTACTAACAAAATAAAATCATTGGTAGAGTACCTTGTGTTGGCCCGCCTTTCTCGGGTTGACCTCCTCACCTCTTGTGGTTGAGGATCCACACTCGAAGAGGTTTCGGCTTGAGGTTCATTCACCTCTTGAGAGTCATTGGTTTCGGTTGGTTGATTCGGGTTTGGTTGAGTTGTTTGGGAATTTGGGTTAGAGTTTGAGAGAGGAGTTAGATCAACAAGGTTCCTCGAAGAGGTTTCGGCTTTGTCGAGGTTTTGCGAATCACCAACGTGCTCTTGTTCAAAGAACACTACATCTCGACTTCTAACTACCTTCTTTTCAATCGGATCCCATAATCGGTACCCGAATTCACCATTCCCGTACCCCAAGAAAACACATTCTTTGGTCTTGCTATCAAGCTTTGACCTTTCATCTCTAGGAATGTGCACGAATGCTCTACAACCAAACACCCTAAGATGATCATAAGAAACATCTTTACCTTTCCAAATCGTTTCCGGTATATCACCGTCCAACGCATGTGAAGGGGAGCGGTTGATCAAGTGGACCGCCATGTTCAAGGCTTCACCCCAAAAGCCTTTTGAGAGTTTAGAATGAGAGAGCATACAACGAATTCTCTCACAAATGGTGCGGTTCATCCTCTCAGCTACACCGTTTTGTTGTGGGGTCTTCGGAACGGTTCTCTCAAGTTTGATACCGATGGTCTTGCAAAATGATTCGAATGGACCACGGTATTCTCCTCCGTTATCGGACCGGATGCACATCACCTTCTTTCCGGTTTCTCGTTCCACTTCCACAACCCACTTCTTGAACACGTCCAAAACTTGATCTTTTGACTTTAACGGGTATGCCCACAATTTTCTAGAGTGGTAATCCACAAAAGTCACAAAATAAGTGCACCACCGATGCTTCTATCTCCCATAGAACAAAGATCGGTGTGTACCAAATCCAACAAACTCGGTTTCTTACCATGTGGCGTTCTCTTGAAGGCGACACGGTGTTGCTTGCCCGCCAAACAATGGGTGCAAGAGGTGAGAGAGCTACCGTCACAAGGCACGAAATTCCTTTTAGCGAGAATTTCAATGCCTTTTTGGCTCATGTGACCCAACCGTAAATGCCACAAATCGGTCGAGCCATTTTCCAAAACATTCACCTCCCCACATACTTTAACTTGGGTTGCATAAAGCGAACCCGATTTCGTACCGCGAGCAATCACCAATTGTCCTCTCAACAATTTCCATTTGCCTCCAAAGAAGCTACTCTTGTACCCTTCGTCATCAAGGATACCAACCGAGATCAAATGAAGTCTCATATCCGGCACATGCCGAACATTTTTCAAAACAAGCTTGCTTCCCAAATTGGTCTCGACACAAATGTCTCCAATGCCAACAATTTTGCAAACTCCGTTATCTCCCAACCTTACAACACCACGTTCACCTTCCGTATAGGAAGTGAACAAGTCACGTTTGGATGTGACGTGGAAGGAAGCGGCAGAGTCTACGATCCAATTGGAGTCTTGACCAATATAATTCACAAAGCCTTCATTGTAGGCTATGAACACCTCTCCATCGGAAGCAAGGGCGGTGGTGTTTTCATTTTCACCATCACCGCCTCTCTCCTTAGATTGACTTTTATTACAGCCATTATTCTTGGCTTTCAACTTCCGGCATTCAAATTTCATATGGCCGGGCTTCTTACAATAATGACAAATGATCCCCTTTCTCGACTTCGATCTTCCCTTCGATTTATTTCGTTTGTCATCATTGTGAGAGTTTCTATGAGAACTCCTCCCCCGATTCTCGGTGACTAGAGCCAAAGACTCACCGGTGACACCCAACTCCTTACGCCTCAACTCCTCATTGAGCATACTATCCTTCACCATGGATAGTGTCACGTCACCGTTTGGAGCCGAATTACTCAATGTCACCACCAAAGTTTCCCAACTATCGGGTAGAGAACTCAACAAAATCAAAGCTTGCAACTCCTCATCCAAAACCATTCTCATGGTTGACAAATGATTTACACAATCTTGGAAACGACTCAAGTGATCCGAGACCGAAGAACCTTCTTGGTACTTCATATTTACCAACTTCCGAATGAGAAACGCCTTGTTTTGAGCGGTCTTGCGCTCATACATGCTCTCAAGTTTCTCCCACAAAACTTTGGCATCGGTTTCGGTTGAGATATGGTGGAATACGGAATCATCCACCCATTGTCTAATCAAGGCTATGGTCTTCCGATTAGACACTTTCCAAGCATCCTCCGAGGTTTCAGCGGGTTTGGTACCGGTAAGGGGTCCGAAAGCATCCTTACAATACAACAAATCCTCCATTCGAGACTTCCAAATACCATAGTTGGATGAGGTCAATTTAATCATGGTACCACTGCTACTACTTTCTTCCATCTCAATTTGACAGATATCCAACTAGCAAATCCCCAAATTAATCAAATCAAATCCCAAACCGGGCAACAAACAGTCAGACAGAATCAGTGCAGGTTGCGCTATGATGCACCTCCACTTCCGTTATAACGGAATAATTCAACTGCCTTTCAGAGGCTTTCCATTATAACGCACCCCAAATTCCGTTGTAACGGAACAACTCCAAATGGTTCACCCAGATTGCGTTATAACGCAACACCACTTCCGTTATAACAGAACAATGCACTGACCTTCCAGAGAGCACCCGTTATAACGCAATACACCTTCCGTTATAACGGAACAGATTTCGGTACCAGTTTCAGAGGGTCTCAGCTTGCGTTATAACGGAACAAAGATCTGACTAGGTTTTACCTCAGATCGCTGACGCCTTCGATCGTCGGAGCAGTGATCAACGACGACGCCCACCAAATCAGCACTCTACTGACCTCAAATCTGCTCAGCACCAACCAGATTTCGCAACTCACACCAAATCCCCAATCCGCACACGACTCGGCGAGACGCGGCGGAACAAACTCGAGCGCCAGCGAAGCGACGGCAACGACAGTAGGGCAGCGACGGTGGCAGCGAGCGGAACGAGCAGGACAGCGGCAGCAACGAGCAACATTGACGGCGGCGAAGCTCCGGCGACGGCGGCGAACGGTGGCTCTGATACCAATTGTTGAGATTTTGCTAGTGGATTTTTGTGTGTGTTTGTGTGTGTGTGTGTGTAGAAGGAAGAGAGGAAGAAGAGAGGAGAAGGGGGCAGAATTTTTGTGGGAAGAAGAAGCACTCCCAATTTTCCATTTTCTAATATTTATTTGGTCTTTTACAAATTACGAATTAGACCCTACAAATACAAATAATTACAAACAATAATGAAAAACATAAAAACAAAAGAGGAATGAGTAGGGACTCCAACAATAATCATATATAAACTATCGATCATGCATTTCTGATCATTGACTTTTAGCATCAATTTTTCTTCTCTTTCTTTGGTAATCCTAGTTTTTCTTTCCTTTTTCCCATGATAATGCAAAATTAATTTATTTTATACAAATTGCCAAGATACATATTTGTTATCTGATTATTATATTGACTTATATTATAAAAATATTTAAGATTTATGTGTGTATTAATGAGAACGCAAAATTGTCCACAAAATTCTGATTAATCGGCCACATAACGATTAATCGCTTAGCGATACCCCATCCATCCAACGAGTGTATACCGTTTTTTACAACACTGGATCCAATAAATGGTGCCCATAGTGACCATCTTTTTATTTATGCATAAATTGAAAATCTAAACCATTAGATGTATTCTATATTATCTCAATAACATATACATAAAAAATAATAAAGTTTTAACATTGTTTCCATAGTCATGATCAAGAGAGAAGAAAAAATCATAAAACTTGAACCATTGATTTTTGTTAATGCTTGATGCACATGTAAATAAAATCAAAATGATATAATTTTTTGTATACACATAAAATATGATATATACAACATAATCTATCAATTACTTTGGTTATTTAAAAATTTAAAATGTAGCTATTTAAGATTTAATTTCACGGTCACCGATCGCTCACCAAAAACATGGTTATTTGATCCCTCTAAGTAAAAATCATATAAAATGGAGGGAACGGAATGGTCCACCAGTACACATAAGAATTTAATGAAAATAAGAAATAACGCTAAATGCCTGAACCCAAAAAACACGTATATATTCAGTTCAAATGTATCTGTCTGTGTTTCACCATCATCAAGACCCTAAAGCCATTTTCAAATGTGTGCAACGTTTAACTGATATCATTAAATCACGAGAAAAACCTGGGGAGATAGAAATATACTGGGATTGGATTAGTATGTAATCAATAACATGAGAAATTCCATGTCCCTACGGGCAATTTGGCAAAAGAAAATGAAATGAAATGCAAATATCGGATTAATACTTACGGTTATTTTATAGCCCAATTCTAGCTAGCCGCATGCTTCCATGGCTTTAAATTCCGACCAATGGCCTTATAGATTTCTTACGAAATATGTACCTTCAAATTGTATATTTTATGGGCCTTGTGTTATGGACTAAGTTATTTTATGGGCCTTGTGGGGCCCAAGGTCATAGGCCTATCACATGCAAAACACATCTGAATTTAAAAATTTGATGTTGCGGTTTTATATTATGAGTAAATAAATATAGCGTGAGGGCACCTCCAAAAACATATTAAATCACCTCCAAATTTTGATTTATATGGCTCAATAAATTCTTTATATCAAAATCATATGGGATACAAAATTTTCTATTTTTAAAAACTTTTAAGTATTTGTTTGAGATTTTTTAAAATGATACATAAAATATTGATTATATTATTAATATTGTATAGTCACTTTCAAAAAATCTTATTCAAATACTTAAAAATTGTCAAAAATAGAAAATTTTTGTATCCCATATGATTTTAATATAAAGAATTTATTGAGCCATATAAATCAAAATTATTTGGAGGTGATTTGATATATTTTTGGAGGTGCACTTACAGAATGGCCCCGTAAGCTTAAGCTCACGCTATCTTTACTCTTATATTATATAAAAATAAGTAAATTTATAATAATCAAATAAATTGTCCCCCTAAGCAACACAAAACTAGACAAATCATCGTCCTATATTGTTTCGTAAGCAATTTAACTATAAAATTTTGATAAACATTGGCTATTGTATATGATTAATTGAACAACTTATTTCACTCTACTATGAAATATTAACTTCCAAAAATCATGAAAACCAAAAAAAATTGACATATCAGACATTTGACATTCACAAATCACAATTAAACAGACCATATACCGTGCACATGCACATGTGCTCTGCAAGTAAAATTAATAAATAAGATACACTTATTGACAGTCAAGGTTAGTTTCAGCTTGAGATATCAGGCACTGCAAGTCTGCAACTAAACTAAAAGGAGACAAGCAAATTAAGTTTGTAAGAGAGCAATGATTCTATAATATGGAATTTAGAGATGTAGATTAAACCTGTCAACCCATCTGGGGTTTAGGGGTTTAGAGATGTACATTAAAGGAATTCATATCCCCTGCTGTACTGCATTATGCAGTTCACAGCGCCAGCCGTTGGATTGTCTTGAGATTCATGCCAACGCGGATCTCGAGACGATCGAATGGCTGATGCTGTGAAATGCACAATGCAGTAAGTTAGGGGATGAGCACTCACATTATAACCCATAGGGACGATCATACTTGGATTAGTATGGAATTTCGACAAAATGTTCAAAATTGATTCTTTATCAAATTATAACCTTGTTAACCCATTTAATTTGCGTAACCTGTGAAAACCTGTATGTAAAAAATAAACGAGCTGGGTCAGGTTATGGGTGGGTCAAATAAAGAATTTTCTCACCAAGTATGATCGTGTTAGGTTCAAAAATATTATAAAATATTATCAACCCACCAGTTGCATACCTTTAATAGAATTATAACAAGGTAAGCCTTTGAAACATTGACATGCTTATCAAACTACCTTTCATAAATTAAAATACCAGGATGCCTGCTGAAATGGTGATGCATATAATCCTAGTGAAAGGAAACATAAAGGTAGTGCAGACCAGACAAAATTATACCGAAAGGAAACATAAAATATTTAAATTTCTTAATATAGCTGTTATTGGATTTGGATTTCTGAATATAAATAAGATAACTCACAGTCACAACTAGCCTCAGGTCTTGGGCAAGTAGCCATGAGAGAAGCCACTACTGATTTTCATTTAATTGCTTCAATTCCTGTCTTAATTCCTCACAGATTTCAGCGAACTGCTCATAAATACAAAATAATTTCACAATTGTTCTCAAGGCTTAAAATATTTTTAAGAAGCATTTCTCTTCTCTTAATAAAATACTAAATTTACCTGATTGTTGCTCCTGGCAGACAAACTAGTGCGCCAGATATTGCCAGACTAATGGGACGAAACATTAAATATAGAAACCACAATGATTTTAGTAAGAAGCTCGTGATATAATTTCTCCACTGCAACTTTAACCACCTAGAAAGCATAATCAGGAACCTGTTATAGATTTAATTATAGATACTCGGCTTGACATTCCTCACCGACGACATATATCACACGTCAGGCTTTCAACATAACAAATAATAAATCAAGCATTGAAATGAGGAGAGACTACTGTTCACATGTTAGTACAGTGTAGCATTAGCTCAGCATTGCGGGATTCGGCTGCAGAAACCTTGGATTTGGCAATTGATAAAGAGTCACGCGTCCGATTCTGCTGTTATTCTTCGGCAATAACAGGACCCTGTTATCCCGACGGTGACCGTCGGATCAACACCGAACGGTTCAGATTCAGTGCAAAGTTCGGTTTTTGAAGTCAAAAAGAGTTTTGCCGAACAGATCTTATCCGTCCATTTTAATCCGATGGTGCCGATCGGAAAAGCAGGACCCTGTTATCCGAGGGAAGGATAACAGCGGAATTGAATTCAAGAGTCACTACAGGGATTGTGGCATAGTTGTTCTTCAGTTCCATCAGTTAAGAGGAAAGTAGTGGAGTGTATTCCTCTAATTCGATAATTTATGTTATTTTTTTCTTTTGTAGTCAGACTGTTTTTCGTGTGGTTTTATAAGGGAGTGTGTGGTTTTATTGGTATAGCTCACTCATGTACCTACTATATTTCAAATAGGAACAATAATAATAAATCAAGCATTGTCAGATAGTCTTACCGACGACTCAACCTCCGGCGAGGTAAGTGGAGCTCGGATCGGTGCAGCGAAGGTTAATTAGTGTGGCTTCCCATTTGGTACCCTCCTCCTCCTCCGAGGAGCGGGCATTCCACGCTCCACGGCGAGACTTGCGAGAGGAGACGAGATTTCTGCGAGCCGAATCTGATCCGTCAATTGTTAGAAAGAAAAGAAGAAAATTTGATGAAGATCCAAAAGGACCGACCAGAATTTCGAACCTTTTCTGAGGAAATTAGGAATCTTCCAGAGGCGCTTCGCGGAACACCTTGGAACTCCGAACAGTGAGAGGTCACACCTTCAGTCCGTCTCCAGCCAAAACATCTCGAACACTGACAAGTAGGATCCACACTGCTGCCATAAAAACTGACACCAAAGTACTGTAGTTATCTCTAGCCTGTAACACACTAGAACTGAATTCAAGGTGTACAGGTAACAATTGTAGATAATTGGATCGGAATTGAAGAGAATTGATAAACAATTCAAGGTTTCGCTGAAGCGGTACCAAGAACTGAAGATTTCAAGTTGACCAGAATTGTATTACTTTTCACATAATCCCCTCTTTACAATTGATTGTCTATTTATAGACGATGCTCAACACACAATCTGATCTTAATTTTACTAAGTAACTAATCCTAATCATTCTAGAGCTGACACGTCATCATCCAAAGTATGAATTGTTGAAACGGTCATTAGATCGGACGGTGAGTGTTTAAATCGAACGGTGCGTTTGTTATTAATAGATTCTTCTGTTAGCAGGTCCCTGTTGTTAGTGTTTGACTCAACTCCTTCTTCCCCAACGTTCTCTTCGATCAATCCGTTATCTCCGATCTGTTGTGACATAGCCATTGGATTAATTGACACGTTCCCTTTGTAGTTTACGGCGGATCTTTTTTATTGCGGGTCGCCATGTCATACCAACAAATTTAACAGACATTATCTAATCATCTCTTCTTTTCTAGAGAGAGCATCAGCTATAATGTTATCAATTCCCTTTTTGTATTCTATGGTATAACTTAATCCTAATAGTTTAGTCAGACCCCTATGTTGTAAAGTAGAATGAATCCTTTGCTCTAGCAAGTGTTTGAGGCTTATTTAATCAGTTTTGATAGTAAGTGTGTCCCCAATCAAATAATGCCTCCATTTGGATACAGCAGTTATCAAAGCAAGCAATTCCTTCTCATATGTAGAGAGACCCTGGTTTTTAATTCCTAATTTCTTGCTTAAAAATGCCAGTGGCCTCTTATTTTGCATTAACACTGCTCCAATTCCATCCTTACTTGCATCAGTTTCCACTATGAATTTTTGAGAAAAATTAGGGAGAGCAAGGACTGGAGCTTGTGTTATTGCTTGTTTGAGATCAATAAAGGCCTGTTGAGCCAGTGGGGACCATTGAAAGGCATTCTTTTTCAACAGGTCAGTCAATGGTCTACTTATAGAACCATAATTCTTAATGAATTTTCTGTAATATCCTGTCAGCCCTAGAAATCCCCTCAAGTGCTTGATGGTTTTGGGAACAGGCCAGTTAACCATTGCCTCAATTTTAGAAGGGTCAGTTGCTACCCCTTGTTGTGAAATTATATGCCCCAAGTAATCAATACTGGTGGTAGCAAAAGCACACTTACTCAATTTGGCAACCAGTTTGTTTTCCCTAAGTACTTGCAAGGTCAATTTGATGTGTTCTAAATGAGTATTCATATCCTTGCTATAGATCAAGATATCATCAAAAAAACACTAAAACAAACTTTCCTCAAATACTCCTTAAAAATAGAATTCATCAAGGATTGGAAAGTAGCAGGTGCATTGGGTAATCTCAATGGCATGATAGTATACTCATATAACCCTTCATGTGTTCTAAATACAGTCAAAGGAATGGATTCTCGATGTATTCTGATCTGATGATAACCAGCTCTAAGATCAATTTTTGAGAAATACTGGGCCCCATGTAATTCATCAAGAAGGTCTTCAATTATTGGAATTGGATATTTATCTTTCACAGTACTTTCATTTAATTGTCTATAGTCCACACATATCCTCCAAGATCCATCTTTTTTCTTGACTAAAATGATTGGAGATGCATAGCAACTGTGAGAAGGTTGAATGGATTTGTTTTTCAGCAATTCCTCAATAAGTTTTTCAACCTCTAGTCTTTGAAAGTGTGAGAATCTGTATGGTCTTAAGTTAACCACCTTACTATCAGGTTTGAGACTAATATGGTGATCAACTAATCTTGTAGGAGGTAGGTCAGAGGGCTCAGTGAATATGTCAGCATACTGTTTCAGTAAGTTTTGAACAGTAGAACAAGGAGTACAAGAAGAGAGAGGAGCATGTACAACCTGAGATGTGTCCTGTAAGCTGAAGAGGTGAGCTATAATTACTTGCTTGCCCTTCCTGTGCTCCTGCAAGGCATCTACACTGTCTTCACAAATGTGCAGTTCAGTAGTAACTAGAAGAACTTGAATTGTTATTTTTTTTCTTGTTGAGTATGAATTGTGCAGTGCCCTTCAACCAATCCATCTTCATTGGTCCATAGAAAGAGAGCCAGTCCATTCCAAGTAGGATATCAAAGTTGTTGACAGCTAACACCCTTAATTCACTGATGAAAGAATGTCCCTGTATAGAAAAAACTACATTCTTGCACAATTTATTAGTAGTCATATGTCTAGAATAGGCAATAGTAAGTGTCAGAAGATTAATTGGAACAGTTGGTAAATTTTATTGAAATGCCCTGAATTGAACCTTGAAGTTTGTAAATCCTATTTGTAGTTGGCCTACTGTCAAAAGTGGATTCAGTGCACATGAAGAGAGAAGCAGGTTCAATATTTTGCTCAAGCATAGGTGAGTCATGCTGTTCAATTTCAATATCACTCAATTCTTCTGTATCTTCATCCTGCATGAAATGAACTGTTTTATTGGAACATTTGTGACCTGCATGGAATTTTTCACCACACTTGAAACATAATCCAAGGGCCCTTTTTTGTTCTATTGTCAAGTTAGAAGGGTTTCTTGAAGAATCATTAGGTTTAAAAGGGACCATGACCAGTTGATTGTCAGAGGCTTCTTTTCCCATGAACATCCTGAACTGAGAATTGTTGTTGAAGGGTTTAGTCTTGAATCTTTTCTCTTGACTTTCTAGAGATTTTTCTAACTATTTAGCAATCTTGATAGCATCTTTAAGGGTTTTTGGTGCATGTAACAGTAAAGAGTCAGAAATTTCATCCTTCAATCCACTAATAAAGCCAAGAAGATAAAACTCCTCACTACTATACCCTTGAGATAAAATTCTTGATTTAACCCTTAAGAAAGATTTGCTAAAATCAGCTACAGACCCTTTTTGTCTTAAATTCAAGAATTCATGGAGAGGGTTTTTTGTATTAGGGGCAAATTGTTCAAATATGTCATCCATAAATTGTTGCCAAGGGGGATCAGGAATATCCCTCTTGTAATGTCTATACCTCTCTCGTGCATCCTCTATTAAGTATGGAACAATTGTTTTAACCTTAAATTGGTCCTGAGTAAGGTATATATCAAAATAGTATTCTACATCCTCTAGCCATTCTACAATTCCAGTACCATTAAATTTTGGTAACTCAGCCCTAGGAGTGTTCCATTTAAGAGCATCATTTGGTCTATTAGTATCATGTTTGTCATGTCGCTTTTCTTGACCATTAATTGTTAAAGATTTGAAACTCCCTTTTGGTGGTGCAGATTGGAATCTCTGAGGAGTCTCTGGGGTTGGAGTCACTGGCTGAGAAGAGGAAGAAGAAGAAGGTAGATTTGATAGAATCTTCAAAATAGAATCCAACTTCTGATCTCGAGCCTGATTCAACTCTTCCTGAGCCTCAAATTGTTGATTCAGCACCTTGACTGCTGCTTCGTAGGATGCAACTTGATTCTCCGGTTGATTATCAGGAATGGCCTTCTATCGTCCCATTCTTGGGAATCTTGAGTTCCTTAATTGAACAAGAAACAAGAACGATCGCTGGTTGATACCAAATGTAACACACTAGAACTGAATCCAAGGTGTACAGGTAACAATTGTAGATAATTGGATCGGAATTGAAGAGAATTGATAAACAATTCAAGATTTCGCTGAAGCGGTACCAAGAACTGAAGATATCAAATTGAACAAAATTGTATTACTTTTCACATAATCCCCTCTTTACAATTTATTGTCTATTTATAGACGATGCTCAACACACAATCTGATCTTAATTTTACTAAGTAACTAATCCTAAACATTCTAGAGCTGACATGTCATCATCCAAAGTATGAATTGTTGAAACGGTCATTAGATCAGACGGTGAGTGTTTAAATCGAACGGTGCGTCTGTTATTAATAGATTCTTCTGTTAGCAGGTCCCTGTTGTCAGTGTTTGACTCAACTCCTTCTTCCCCAATGTTCTCTTCGATCAATCCGTTATCTCCGATCTATTGTGACATAGCCATTGGATTAATTGACACGTTCCCTTTGTAGTTTACGGCGGATCTTTTTTATTGCGGGTCGCCATGTCATACCAACAAAAAAACTATGGCACTTGACATCCGCTGCATAGTTTTCTATGGTGGCACAAGCCGCACAACGGTGCCATAGTTCTTTTATGTGGTATAAGTGGGACCCACAATTAAAAGACACCCTTTATTTTTAAACATCTGGGCCGTTCAAAAAGATCCAACGGACTTTATAAACTATGACAAAATCGTGTCATAGTTTTTTATGCCAGCAGATGCGGACAAACAACCATGACTCTCGCCATAGTTTTTGATGGCAGCAGATGCGGACGAACAACCATGACTCTTGCCATAGTTTTTTAAGTGCAGTTCTAGGAAGCTACTGTCCTTTTATCTGAACTGCTTTCTGTTTTGTTTTTTGGGCGAAGATAACATAATCCCGAGTTCTGTACCCCGAATTGTACCCAGCGCAACTTTTCATATTTGAAAAGTCGTTAAAATTATTATTATGCAAAAATTTGAAAGTTGTTAGGAGGGCATATTGCATCGCATCTCTGCAAAATTTTTATGCGCAATTATATTCGGTATTTACATTTAAGATTGAGGAGGATCAAATGACACAACATTATTTTGACACAAATGTTACACTAAATCATATAAATTTATAAAAAATCTTAAAAATGGAAAATCTTTTATAAACATGTTCATTTACTTATAGAACGATTGTGTGTCAAATTTTATTTAATTTTAGTGTCATTTGTTACTCCATCAAGAATCATTAAATTTAGACCATTTTAATTACTATATAAACTTGATGGTCGTTGATGGAGTATCAAACGAAACTCAAATTGAATGAAATTTGAAACACAATCGATCTATAAGTAAATAACATAGTTGTAAAAAATTTTATATTTTTAAGATTTTTTATAAATTTATATGATTTAGTGTAACATTTGTGTCAAAATTGTGTGTGTTATTGGATCCCTCCTCTTTAAGATTAATGTATTCATATTTCCAAAGTGAGTTTTCATAAAATCTGTACAATTATGATTTATGGGTTTATATTTTTGACTTTTTGTGTTTATGGGAGCAAAGTTTCTGTGATTTATATTTTCATAATTTCTCAAGTGGATGTTTATATTTTTCATGTTTGACCAAAATTTTGGACAATGTTTCTTTATACCTTTAAAAGGTGGGAAAGATGGAGCTATCTCCTAGATTTTAGCTTCATATCCGTTCGATCTTAACATCTGACTGTTATTATAACTTTCAACATCCTCCATTTGTTTTTCAAATGGAGAGACGTTGATAGAGGTTAGTTTTACATTGGTTACCATTGATTTATCACCAAGATTGTGATTCTTTCTGATGAGCATTGTTTATAAATGTATTATTTTTATAAATAAGATATAAAAATTTTAATTTGCTCTTACATTGTTTTAGGACCAACTTTTTTGCTCTGGTATTTTTCTCAAGATAAGTTGAAGATCATGTTTTCAATTTTTCTTTTAATTGAAGTGAGAAAATTGACTTGATCATAGTATTTTCTTGAATAAAATATTTTTATAGGATTATGTTTCGAATAAGCTTAAAATGTTTTAAATAATCAGATAAAAAATAAATAAAATTATGAACATAAATCGTAGGTTTACATTTCTAAAAAAGGTAAAAAATAATCGGATTTATTTTTTGTCTGACCTTTCTGATTTATTCATTTCTCCATTGGTCGGGTTTATCTTGCACAATTAGTTTGCATATTTTTTGGAACACATTGTTCATGTATTACACGCTTCCAATTATTATCGTCTCCAATCTCATTTGTTTTAACAATTATTTACTTTCCATATTATCAATAGTTTTAAACTATATATTCAGTCTTGATTGTGCAACATATATCATCTAATCAATATACAACTCAACTGCTTCTAGCTAAATAAATTTATAGCTAAATTGTAAAGCACCTACAAAAATACACTGCTCCACCGCGAAGCGCCGGATAAATCCTGGTATACTTAATTTTCAGGACTAAATTCGGTGGTTGTTACTTATTTCTAAGTCACTAAAAGTGTCTATATATTTGAAACAAAATGAGGCTATGAATATGTGGTATGAATGATTAGTTGACAACCATCCAATCAAAAATGGTAATCATATAATTAAGGCTACTTGGAGAAGAGAAATTGGAGTCACATAATCTAGTATCCAGCGTATCAAGTTCGAGCGTGGGAACGGGGTACGGGAGATGGGGGTACTACGATAAATTTTTTTTTTTTTCTTTTTGAGAGAGAAAGAATTTGGAAATGATCCCACCCAAACATGTAGGACAAAATGGCACCCGGAATCCAGATCCTGTTTCTTTGCATAATTTATTTACCTGAAAGAATAGTGGTTCCACTCAAAAAAAAAAAAAAAAAAAAAAAAGAATTGTGGTACGACCGTGTTGGTTTCTGTTTCTTTGCATAATTATATACGGTAGCTGGTACAAACCACTTCTAGTCTTCTACTTCCTCCGTCCCAAAATATTTGCATTTTTAGGAAAAGTCAACTAAATTAGTGGGAAAGTGAAATTACCTTTATACCCTCAATTTAATAGAAAGGTTGTGATATAAAAGTTTTTAGAAAGTTGTGATATAATAGAAAGTTGTGATATAAATTGGGTAAAACTCATTTAATTTGGGACAAGATAAGAAGGGTAAAAATGCAAATATTTTGGGACGGAGGAAGTACTATATAAGCCTGAGCCACCCCGTTAACAGGAAAATCATATCCAGCAAAGTCGCAATCAACAAACACTTGTGTATAATCAGCAACACTCATCGCCAAAGGGCTAGTTTGCGCGAAGAAAAAAGGAATTCAGCATCATTTATGATGTCTATCTCGAGTATGATGTCACTGATGTGTCATTCTTCATCAAAACTGTTTTTGCTGGTTGTCCTACAGATACTAATCTCTCTTCTCGATTCTCCCAGCTCCAGTAACATTAACTTCACTCTAGTGAATGTGACGCTATTATCCCCAGTTCTTCCACCGCCAAATCAGCCTCAATTTACACCCCCGAAGTGCGAAGTCAACTCCACCTCCCCGTCGACGCCGTCGTTTTTGAATAAGATTTGCAAGCTCGTAGATGTTGTGATCCCCAATGATACGAAGGAGGCGTACTGCCTGTCGATCGAACAATGCTTCGTTAATTTAAGTAGCAAATTCGACAACAAATACGCCCTCATCCCAATTTTTATAGAGATGCTTCTCGAATGTGACGAACTTGTGAAAAGTTCAAAGGGGAATCAACGTCCCACCTAGATCAGTCGAGTGCTCATTCCCTAACTTACTGCATTGTGCAGTTCACAACATCAGCCGTTGGATCATCTCAAGATCCGCGCTGGCACAAATCTCCAGACAATCCAACGGCTGACTTTGTAAACTGCACAATGCAGTATAGCAGGGGATATGAATTAGTTAGTTTAATATGTAGCACTAGTATCTGCTACTGCTTGTGTATTATCTATTAATGAGAAATGAAAAGTTAATTTTTCTGAGATTAGCTTTCTTGTTTTTTTTTTTTTTCATATTGTGTAATGTTTAGTGGATTATTAAAATAATAATTTCAAGTGTTACTATTACCTCTCTTTCAAGTGTTACTGATCCCCTGACTTACTGCATTGTGCAGTTCACAACATCAGCTGTTGGATCATCTCAAAATCCTTACTGGCACGAATCTCAAGACAATCCAATGGCTTTCGTTGTGAACTGCACAATGCAGTACAGCAGGGGATATGAATTGAGTGGGCCCTGTGAAATCGTATAAATGGACATAATTTACATTGGAAAACATTTACCCTCTTTTCTGCCCCACCGGCCACCGCTCTCTTATTAATCTCATGTCGCCGCCTGCTGGTCTCCCGATCCCTCTCTCCTCTCCCATCCGCCGCGGCCGCCCTGTTGACCTCACACCCACCGACGCGAAACCCTCTCAGATCTCAGTCTCTCTCTCTTCTCTACCTCCATGGCGCTCTTGCTCTTACTAGTAGGATTGTAGAACCGGATCGGATCGGAGTCGAGCTCGAACCGAGTTCGATTCCACTTAATTAGCTCTCTCAAATTGCTGCTTCGCTGTTGTTTAATTACTCATTCAGGCCTGATTCTGGTATTGCTGGGATCGAAATTAGAACTATATATTCAGTAATTTGTTCCCTTGTTATCATATCACTCTCTGCATAGGAGTAACACACCAGCTCTTTGCTTTCAGCCTTGTAGGTTCAAACTGAACTGAACAACATTGATGATTGTATTGTACTGTTAGGCAGCATGTGGTTTCCGAGCATTGTTTGCCACCTCAGGGACAGGTACAGTTTTGTTCGGAGCAATTGCATTGGCCATTTGGTTGGTAGTTGGTACCGTTATCTATGTGTTCCTTTGCAGAGTTATGAGAAAGGATGGTACCATTGTTTATGAATTATGAGTAAATTTGCTTGAATATATGTACCTGATTCTTAATTGTCAGCACACTTCAACCAGGGTAACAAACTTCATTCTGTATTGTATTGTACTTTCATGGATGGTTTGCATCTATTCTACTACTAGGGTACCAAACTTGATTGCCCAGTCTTTTCTTGCATGCTGACCCCTTGTATATGTGCAGATGTTATTCTGAATAAAGAAGACGCATGTGAATAGTACAGTATAAAAAATCGATGCTTGTGAACATACTGAATAAATTCAGAATTATGGAAGAACGATATGGGAACAATAAAACTGAGAAAAATATTTATGGCACTCATCTGATTAGATTGTTGTCAAACCCAAGGATTATCAGTTTTGATGCTGTTATATGCATTGGTATACGGTTGAAGGTCTTGCTGGTACAAGGATTTGAATGGCACCTACCAACTATACAGCTAGCATCTTGGCAGTTAGAAAATCTGATGTCCCGCTATTTGAACATGTTGTCCCTTAACATTGAAAATATGACAGTAGAGTCGCTGAAGTTCGAAATAGAATAAAAGAAATCCAAGAAATTGTAAACTAAGCAGATTAGAAAATCTATAAATTATGCATGGTGAAATGTTTGGAAGGGTCTCGAGCCAAAGAACGTTCTTTCGAGGCTCAAATGTCTGAAAATCTGATCATGCCATTCCCTGATGAGCATTCCTTGGGTTATCCATCTCGCCTGCCTTCGACAACTGCAAGTGAGCTACTGTCGCAACATGGAGCAAATGATTGTCGGAAATGAGGTCAGTGAGCCCACTTTTCCATTTCTGAAACAGCTGACATTGGGGCCACTCGATGAGCTTCGAATTATCCGTGAGCCAGAGATTACATTTCCTGCTCTGGAATTGTTGATGATTGAAAAGTGTAAAAAATTGAAGACCCTTCCATTCACAACAGATAACATCCCGGTTAAATTGAACTGCATCCGAGCTGACGAAAAATGGTGGAATGATGTTGAACGGGTTGAGAGCAGCCTCAAATCATCACTTTCTGGATATGTAAGGTTTGCTGGTCGATTTGGATTGTGTGCTTAAGTTGTAATTTTTTCCTCTTTATTTTTTCTTTTGTTTGTTTGTTTTTTTTTTTTTTTTTTTAAAATAAGTGTCATGTATAATATGCACCCCTTGCTACAAAATTTCAGTGACTCAACTTCCTGGTACGTATCTAGCATATTGGTACCGGTATTTTTCTTTCTTTGAAGGAGCGGGTTCACATTGGTACCACTGTACCAGTAATCACTTAGCAATTTGCTTTCCAATATTGTAATTTGCTTTTTTTTTTCCATTAATTAGCTAGGAATTGGGGACTACAAATTATTAGATCTGCCAACTGAAACTTCTTTCTGCAATTTGACAAATTCCAAATTCCAATTAACACTACTGTGATTTATTAAAGTAGAAACAATTGTACTTCATGCCAAAATAAATCGGTCATGATCCTGCACTCTTCAATTGGAATAAATCAATGTCACATAATTAAATTTTGTTTTTATATTTTTTTTTGTATGTGAATTCTGCCTAAGAGTTTTTTTTTTTTTTTTTTTTTTTTAAGTTTTTCAGATTAAATTGTCAACACAGATTTTAGAAATGTCTGTAAAAGTACATATACGAATAGTATCAATCCGGGCCATTCTTTATATGCATTTTTGGGCTAGGTAGATTTTTTAATGGGCCGAATAATTGGATAAAATATATGTGCAGTTTTGCAAATAAATTAAGCAGCTAATTAATTAACAAACTAATTTCTCCATATGACATCTATAATTAATGGCTAGACGCCTGAGGCAAGCACTACAATGTTTTCCTAACCACAACAAATTGTGGCCGTGCGATTTGATTGGATGCAGCATCAGCCATCCATTTGAACCGGAAAAAGAGAAGTTGCTCTCTTTTGTGTTTTCTTCTATGTTTTAATCTTAACACGTACTGATATTGTGTATCAGAGGTCCTTGTTTTAATTTGTTCTGGCCTGAAGGTGATTTGGGCCTTTATAAACATTTTGGTTGAAACAATCCACATCGAGTCTGACGTTGACATAAGATGCGGCCCCAAACAGATTGGATAATGTTTTAACTTTAGTGACACACCAATATAAAATCTCCTTTGATTATAGACTTAATATAGTTCAGTAACATTAACATATTTGTTGTGTATGAATATCAGACACGTTAACAACAGTATTAGCACTCTTTATTCATTACATTGGACAAATGCAGAGATCATACAATGGACTGATGGAGAGTAACATGTTAAAACACACAATGCTAATTTTTGTGAATAAATAGAACAAGGACGAGACCCCTTTCTTTTTATCTGAGAGCAATTAATCAGGTGGGAGGACTTTGTTGCGCGTTCGAATACCGGGCAACGACATTGTCACAATCAAGAAGAACCTCCAGAACTACGTGGAGAAAAACTTTGTTTTCGTCGAAGGTAGCAGTCATGGCGGTGCATAACCTTCTTATGGTACCAAGATCTGTTGATCTTTTAAGTGCCTCTTTGAAGTCACTGAGGAATGAAATGCATGTCGTGAAAGAAGGGCAGTTGAGTTGAAAGGGAACTGAAGTTGTGTTTGGAAGTGTGAAATTTGGACGGTCCGGATAATCCAAAGTCAGAATTAGAACATGAAGAAAGAGGATCAGAAAAAATTTAGCACGAGAGCTGATCATGATGTTGTTGGAAGAATGTTGCGACAGTAAGACTATGAGAGAAAAAAGAGAAAAAAAGGAAGTGATTGAATTGGATATAGTACTAGAGTTTAAGGACAGCTTAGACTATATATATAGCACAAGTGTGCAAGGCATCGGCAACTAGGGGGCATCCCATGGCTTTGAATGTTCACTAGGAATCGGCAACTAGGGGGCATCCCATGGCTTTAATAATAGAATAATGAGGACATGAGGTGTCGAAGGGTGGTTATAAATTTCAGTGCATTTTTTTATGTTTTCCATATAAGAACTATTAGTTAGATGATGTAATAGGGATTGTGATAGCAGACCAAACCTAATCTTTCCAAACTGCGCGCAATTTCAAGTACGAGACAGATGAATAATTAAAATACAAAATAATCTAAATGTTGCCATTCTTCGTTCTGGTTACAAATTTTTATAATGCATTCCCTATATATTGCAGGTTATGTATGTGAGGCGGCTTGAGAAGCAACACTTAATATGATCTGATTACTGAGCAGCTAATGAAGCTATATATTTTGACGTCTGCTAGTGACCCGTGATATAGTTTTCCTGTGACAGAGAAGTCATAACGAAACCCAGATTCCATGCCAACCTTATGCAGCTTTGCCGAAGCACAAGTGAGTTCTCACCCTTGCTTGCCCAGTTGCCCTACCCCATCTTACACCTTTCCATCTACAATTCTTAGAGGGTCTGTTTGGCACCCCGTTTCCGCATAGAATAGTAATTTATTTAGCTAATCCGCTTGCCAAACACAATATAGCGTATTCGTATAGTACCTTAAATAATCTATTCCGCTATTGAGGGGTAGATGCCGAATAGTGGATTAGCACTCCAATTTATTTAGTTAATCCAATTGGTATTTACCAAACAATATTTTCACTATCCAAATAGCTCTAAACATTACTATTATTTTCATTTTTCCAACAATCACTAATCCATTTTTACTAATCGGATAGCACTATTTTAGTACTATTCTTTGATTTGCCAAACAGACCCTCATATTCTGGAAAGAAAACTCCAGCGCCGATCAGGTGATCAATAAGAATGTTTTTGTCTCGGCCCACAATCTTCTTAAAAATCATATTAAATCGTATTTAAATTGTCTAAATTAATTAGTCTTTATATTGATTTTGAAGCTTTTTAGTCTGACCGCTTCTCACCCCTTTCCTAGCCCTTCCCATCTACAATTCTTTCACATTCTACGATGTTACAATTCTTTTCCTTTTTCTTTTTAAATTAACAATCCGTCTCTACTTAACTTTTTTTTTTCCCCCTTTTCTTTTATCATTGATCAATTCATTTGTAAAAAAATTGAAAAAAAAAAAGTATTTGATTTTTAAATCATATTAAACATCTTAATTTGAATATATTAGTATACTCAACAATTGATCACTTATCATCCATAATTTGCTTGTCATCATACATACAATACAAATAACACACTATAACAAGTGGTTCTTCTATGGATCGGTCAAGTAACATTTCATTTTGAATCGAACGGTTATAATCTAATATATCTCTTTAATTGTATCGAAAGATATATCGTGACCATTCGATTATAAACAATTAACGTTTCATCAAATCTGATCCACAGCAGAATTAGCCATAACACATTGATGCAAAATCACATAGCATGAAATTACAGCAATTGCACCCTAAAAAACAAACACGGCCACATTTTCAACTTTTGGATGAAGTCTTCCCCGCGTGCCTTCCTCCCCCAAAACATTTATATATCGTCTAAGCTGTCCTTAAACTCTAGTACTATATCCAATTCAATTAATCACTTCCTTTGTTCTCTCAAAGTCTTACTGTCGCAACATTCTTCCAACAACATAATGATCAGCTCTCGTACTAAATTTTTTCTGATCCTCTTTCTTCACATTCTAATTCTGACTCTGGATTATCCGGACCGTCCAAACTTCACACTTCCAAGCACAACTTCAGTTCCCTTTCAGCTCAGCTGCCCTTCTTTCACAGCATGCATCTCATTCCTCAGTGACTTCAAGGAGGCAGTTAAAAGATCAACAGATCTTGATACCATAAAAAGGTTGTGCGCCGCCATGACTGCTACCTTCAACGAAAATGAGGTTTTTCTCCGCATAGTTCTGGATGTTCTCCTTGATTGTGACAATGTGGTTGTCCAGTATTCGAACGCGCAACAAAGCCCTCCCGCCACCTGATTAATTGCTTTCAAACAAAAGAAAGGGGGTCTTTTCCTTGTTTTTTTAGTCACAGAATTAGCCTTGTGTGTTTTAACATGTTATCCTCCATTGTATGATCTCTGTTGTAATGCTTTTCCATTTGTCCAGTGTAGTATAGAGAAACATCTTGCGTCTATTGAAAAACCGTCCATACATTCATAGACGTGTACAGAATGTAACAGAGTCCAGAAATGTAGCAAATACATTCCGGAATGTTACTTATGAACGCTATGGATGGTTTTTCTATGGACGCTGGGTATTACTCTTTTCCATTTGTCCAGTGTAATGAATAAAGAGTGCTAGTATACTGTTGATAACATGTCAGATATTCATACACAACAAATATGTTACTGAACTATATTAAGTCTATGATCAAATTAAGTAGATGAACAAACTAAACCATGGACCTCTGGTACACAGTATCAGTATGTGTTAAGATTGTAACATAGAAGAAATCACAAAAAGTAATAGCTACTGACTACCCTTTTATCTATCCACCCGATCCACCAAATTTCAATTAACAATTATCATTTTTCAGTCAACAAATATGTCTTTCCGATTAATAGATATCATTTTCCAGTTAACATAACACTACAGTAAATATTTATACAATTGTAACAAGCACACAAGTACATGTGGGTGTGTCAGACTGTAAGAGAGTGGCGGATGGGTGACTTACTTTTATAGGTGGACTCTATATGTTTTCCAATCACAAAAGAGAGCAACTTCTCTTTTCCAGTTCAAATGAACGGTTGATGTTGCATCCAATCAAATCGCACGGCCACAATTGCTGTGGTTAATTAGGAAAACATTGTGATTTAGTGCTTGCCTCAGGCGTCTAGCCATTAATTATAGATGTCAAATGGAGAAATTAGTTTGTTCCTTATTAGCTGCTTAATTTATTTGCAAAACTCTGCACATATATTGCATCCAATTATTGGGCCCATAAAAAAAAAATCTATCTGGCCCAAAAACGCATACGAATTGAGAATGGCCAGGATTGATACTATTCTTATATGAACTTTTACAGAGAGTTTTAAAATCTGTGTTGACAAATTAATCTGAAAATCCGTTTAGATAAAATCTTGTCCTTTCCAGTGGGCTTTGTGTTGGTCCCTCGATTAAATTCCTTCTCTTAGGCAGAATTCAATTCACATACAAAAAAACTGTAAAAACAAAATCTAATTATGTAACAATGATTTATATATTTTATTCCAATTGAAAAGTGCAAGATCATGACCGATTTATTTTGGCGTAAATTACAATTGTTTGTACTTAATTTAATAAATCACAGTGTTAACTGGAATTTGTCAATTCGAGAAAAGTTTAAATTTGCAGCATCTAATAAACTTCTAGTCCCCAGTTCCTAGCTAATCAATGAAAAAAAAAGCAAATTACAAAATTGGAAAGAAAATTGCAAAGTGATTACTGGTACAGTGGTACCAATTAATGTGAACCCCGCTCCTTCAAAGAAAAAAAGAATACCGGTACCAACATGCATGCCAGATACGTACCAGTATTGTAGATGACACTTATTTTCCTTAAAAAAAGTTAAAAGGGGAAAAAATTACAACTTAGCACAAAAACAAAATCATCCTGCAAACCTTACATATCCAGAAAGTGATGATTTGAGGCTGCTCTCATCCCATTCAACATCATTCCACCATTTTTTGTCGGCTCGGATGCAGTTCAATTCAACTGGGACGTTATCTGCTGTGAATGGAAGGGTCTTCAATTTTTTACACTTTTCGACTATCAACGATTCCAGAGCAGGAAATGTAATCTCTGTCTCACAGATCATTCGAAGCTCATCGAGTGGCCCCAATATCAGCTGTTTCAGAAATGGAAAAGTAAGCTCATCACTGACCTCATTTCCGATGATCAGTTGCTCCATGTTGCGACAGTAGCTCACCTGCAGTTGTCGAAGACAGGGGAGATGGATGACCCATGGAATGCTCGTCAAGGAATGACATGACCAGATTTTCAGACATTTGAGCCTCGAAAGAACATTCTTTGGGCTACAATAATTATTTAAGTCTCGAACAAAAATATAAAAAAAATTTGATCATTAAATTAGCATAACTTTTGATAGGAAATTCTTCAAAAAATGTACAACCACATTTCGGAAAGTTCGTGAGAAGATCTACAATAATTATTTCTTAGAAATTAAAGTAATTTTTTTTTTAATTTATCGGGGCACACTTTACATGTGCGCCGCCCCCGGATAAGAACAAAAAATTTTGTTGGGCGCACTTAGCATTTGTGCCCCAGCCAAAGCCATTTATGAAAATATATTTCGGTTCACGGTGGCCTATCTAAATTTGATTGGTCTCATGGTCATATACGAAAATAGTCCAAAAAAAAGGAGGGATTTCATAATTCACTGTCATCTCCTATCTACATTTTCCATTCATATATATATATATTTTTTGAAAAAAAGTGGGAAACCCACCGGTTTCATTAAGAAACTAATGATGTGAATGTCACAAGACCCCGACATTCATAGGGTATTTAAGTCCTAAACATAGTACTTTAAACCTACATTAGCATCTAAACAACATTAACCATATCTAAGCATTCTGACTCCAAACATTTTAAGCAAACACAGTATCAACTAATTAACAAAAAACAGAAAATGTAGTTAATAGAGGCATCTTCTCAAGTAAACCTGCAACAAAACAAAGAAAGCAATGTATTTATATTCTCTGACTAGATTCTCAAAGAGTGAATCAATTCGCTTCTTCCATTCATATTTGTGTGGTGTTTTTACATGATACGCACTTGATTAAAATCTAAGTAGGACTCTATAACAACCACCAATTAAGAAACATACTTTGGCATTTCCTTCTAATTTACATCGAACTGGTTATTTACATGATTGAAAAGATAAAAATAGAAATGACTAAAAAAACCAAGGAAAAAATAAGTTCAAGATAGTATAATGAAGTTTATAAAATTAAATGTAATCACTTCCTCAGTGATAATCCAACCGTGAGTGATTAATACCCATGAATAGTTGATTTTTAGTCTCCTGCAGCAGTTTCTTCCATCAGTTTTCATCTTGAGATGTGTTTATTTTATTCACTCCTGTAGTAACTTGGTTGCCATTCTGTAGTACCGTGAAGTTGTGTTTCTAAAAATCCAATCACATCTTTGTTTCCATAAACCATGCAGCATATATATATGCCAGCATCTCTCACCTTTGTACCGGTTTGATATTTGCTACAGCTTGCAATCCTTTATTGTGATCAGTGATCATTATATACAAGTCCTAAAACCTGATATGCTTAATTACCAGTGCTCTGGCTACATTCAACATTTTGATGTAATAAACACAGTTGTTAAATATGTGGTTGATCATCTCTTCGTCATCCGTAGTCCATACACTTACCAGTTCGATGCATCGTGATTTGCTCAATATAAGCTGCTCCTTTTGTGTTACCAAATTGCCAGTCATCACCCGAACAAATGTAGGCTTATGACCTCTCTGATTGTTTCCTCTAACATTGTACCAAGGCCTGTAGCCATTGCCATTTCAGTATGCTTCTCTTGCCAGAATCTGATCTAACCACCATGTCCATGCTTGAATTTTGTGAAGCTCATACCAGAGTTAATGCATTGGCTACAATAGGTACTACTTTAGATTAGATATAATAGGCAGTTATAGCATCACATTAGATTTCATAGATTTTAAAAAAAAAAAAATTCAAACTGTCAGAAGAGGTGACTAGAGGGATAGTCACTGCTTTCCCCGATCCAATGCCACACTACCTTCTGAACCACCTTCTTATTTGAGCATCTACAACATTAACATTAATACCTACGGGTCAATTCTAAAAAAAAAAAAAAAGATATTCCAGCAGATTGGTACACTTTTAACGCAAGTTAGTGTACACAAGACAAAACTATACCGAAAGGAAACATAAAAGTATTTAAATTTCTTAATATAGCTGTTATTTGTATATGGATTTCTGAATAAAAAAGATAATTCACAGTCACAACCAGTCTCAAGTCTTGGGCAAGTAGCGAAGAGAGAAGCCACTACTCCTGATTTTCCTATTTCATTTAATTGCTTCAATTCCTGTCTTAATTCCTCACAGATTTCAGCAAACTGCTCATAAATACAAAATAATTTCACAATTGTTTTCAAGGCTTAAAATATTTTTAAGAAGCATTTATCTTCTCTTAATAAAATACTAAATTTACCTGATTGTTGCTCCTGGCAGACAAACTAGTGCGCCAGATATTGCCACTAATGAGATGAAACATTAAATATAGAAACCACAATGATTTTAGTAAGAAGCTTGTGATATAATTTCTCCACTGCAACTTTAACCACCTAGAAAGCATAATCAGGAACCTGTCATAGATTTAGTTATAGATACTCAGCTTGATGTTCCTCACTGACGACATATATCACACGTCAGGCTTTCAACAGAACAACTAATAAATCAAGCATTGAAATGAGGAGAGACTACTGTTCACTTGTTAGTACAGTGTAGCATTAGCTCAGCATTGCGGGATTCGGCTGCAGAAACCTTGGATTTGGCAATTGATAAAGAGTCACGCGTCCGATTCTGCTGTTATTCTTCGGCGATAACAGGACCCTGTTATCCCGACGGTGACCGTCGGATCAACACCGAACGGTTCAGATTCAGTGCAAAGTTCGGTTTTTGAAGTAAAAAAGAGTTTTGCCGAACAGATCTCATCTGTCCATTTTAATCCGACGGTGCCGATCGGAAAAGCAGGACCCTGTTATCCGAGGGAAGGATAACAGCGGAATTGAATTCAAGAGTCACTACAGGGATTGTGGCATAGTAGTTCTTCAGCTCCATCAGTTAAGAGGAAAGTAGTGGAGTGTACTCCTCTGATTCGATGATTTACGTTATTTTTTTTCTTTTGTAGTCACTGTTTTTCGTGTGGTTTTATAAGGGAGTGTGTGGTTTTATACTGTGTGAGATCAGTAAAAAAGGTAGAAGTCGAGTCGAGTGTACACCATTACTGGTACTTTCTGGTTTTTCCTCCCAGACCATGTATCATGATTTTAAGTAAGATTCTAGCTACTATATTTCAAATAAGAATAATGATAATAAATCAAGCATTGTCAGATAGTCTTACCAACGACTCAACCTCCGGCGAGGTAAGTGGAGCTCGGATCAGTGCAGCAAAGATTAATTAGTGTGGCTTCCCATTTGGTACCCTCCTCCTCCGAGGAGCGGGCATTCCACGGCGAGACTTGCAAGAGGAGACGAGATTTCTGCGAGCCGAATCTGATCCGACAATTGTTAGAAAGAAAAGAAGAAAATTTGATGAAGATCCAAAAGGACCGACCAGAATTTCGAACCTTTTCTGAAGAAATTAGGAATCTTCCAGAGGCGCTTCGCGGAACACCTTGGAACTCCGAACAGTGAGAGGTCACACCTTCAGTCCGTCTCCGGCCAAAACATCTCGAACACTGACAAGTAGGATCCACACTGCTGCCATAAAAACTGACACCAAAATACTGTAGTTATCTCTAGCCATTGGATTAATTGACACGTTCCCATTGTAGTTTACGGCGGATCTTTTTTATTGCGGGTCCTCATGTCATACCAACAAAAAACTATGGCACCTAAACAACTATGGGCTTATGGCCGAATTCTATCCTCTACTGCGCAGTAAGTTACCACGCAGCGTTTGCACAGTTGGATCCATATTGAGATTCGTGCTACTCCATCTCAAAAAACCCCCTGTAATCCTCATCATTGATTCGCTGTGCAGTAAAATACTGTGCAGCAGAGGATAAGCATTCGGCTTCTGGCAGCGGCAAATGCAAATATTGCGGTAATTGCTCGACCAATCATAAGCCAGAATATTTAGACCGCGGGTAGGTTTTGGATGACGGTCAGATTTTAGAAAGTATTGTCACAATTAATTTATATAGAAGAGATTTGAAAGAGCCATGCCCATGGCACAACGAGAATGTATTCAAGGGTTACATATTTTTTTTAAAAAAATATACTGAGCAGCAAGTAAGAAGAGACAAGCCAACTTAACTGCTTCTAGCTAAATTAGTTTGCATATTTTATTTAGCTTGCATATTTTTTGGAACACATTGTTCATGTATTACATGCTTCCAATTATTATCGTCTCCAATCTCATTTGTTTTAACAATTATTTACTTTTTAAACGGTGAGTCGGTGACAAACAATAGTCCTCGGGTAGCATTTATTCACTGAGATTCATAAGGGCATTTTTTTGTCCATATCAATTAAATTAAGAATTAATCAGGAATTACAAAATGACCAAGTAGAAAGTGAAATCTTTGTTCACATTCAGTTTCAGGGAATGCAAATCGATTGCATATATGTTTGTTCAATTTCAGAGCCAGCCATCAATTGGAGCAAAGGCCAGATGGTTTGTACTCAAGCTCTAATATTATGGGCTAGAAATTAACAAATTGTTAATATTATTGTACCTCAAGAAGATATCGGCAATGAGCCAAGCAGTGGTGGAGGTAGCGACTGCGATTCCGACAGGGAAAGTGCTCGGTTTTGTGTCAGAAGAGGCGCCATGGGAGGGGAACGGAGGAGGAAGCGACTAGATCCCAATCCATGGACGAGTTCTTCATCCCCAATTTCCACTCAGAGATCCGCACTGAACAAAGAGAAGGAGATGGGTTGGGCGAGAGAAAAAGGGCGAGACGGTTTGGTTTCATTTCAGAGACGGAGAATTGTAGAAAGGGTAAACGGGTTAAATGGGGGTTCTATTTTTAGAATCCGATAATCAACTGATCTGATCAAATATTCAAATCGAACGGTGTTTAGTGCCCATCTGACAGGGTTTGGTTGGTCCGATGGGCTTCGGAACTCGGAACGCCCCTTCTCCCTTGTGGGCTTCTGCGAAGCTACGTCCCATTAAGCGAAGCTACGTCTCATTAAGAAAAAAAAAAAAAACCCTACTTTAATCTGAGCTTTCTGTTTTGTTTTTTGGGCGAAGATAACATAATCCCGAGTTCTATACCCCGAATTGTACCCAGCGCAACATTTTATATTTGAAAAGTCGTTAGCGTCAATTATTATTATGCCAAAATTATAAACTTGTTAGGAGGGTAATAATATTGCCTTGCATCTCCGCAAAATCTTTATGCGCAATTATATTCTGTATTTACATTTAAGATTAATGTATTCATATTTCCAAAGTGAGTTTTCATAAAATCTGTACAATTAATGTTTTCATAATTTCTCAATTGGTTATCATATTTTTATTTATGTGTTTATGTTATATTTTTGTGTTTATGGGAGCAAAGTTTCTATGATTTATATTTTCATAGTTTCTCAAGTGGGTGTTTATATTTTTGAGTTGTGTGTTTATATTTTTCATGTTTGACCAAAATTTTGGACAATGTTTCTTTATACCTTTAAAAGGTGGGAAAGATGGAGCTATCTCTTAGATTTTAGCTTCATATTCGTCCGATCTTAACATCTGACTGTTATTATAACTTTCAACATCCTCCATCTGTTTTTCAAATGGAGAGACGTTGAGAGAGGTTGGTTTTACGTTGGTTACCATTGATTTATCACTAAGATTGTGATTCTTTTTGATGAGCATTGTTATAAGTGTATTATTTTTATAAATAAGATATAAAAATTTTAATTTGCTCTTACATTGTTTTAGGACCAACTTTTTTGCTCTGGTATTTTTCTCAAGATAAGTTGAAGATCATGTTCTCAATTTTTCTTTTAATTGAAGTGAGAAAATTGACTTGATCATAGTATTTTTTTGAATAAAATATTTTTATAGGATTATGTTTCGAATAAGCATAAAATGTTTTAAATAATCAAATAAAAAATAAATAAATTATGGACATAAATCGTTGGTTTATATTTCCAGAAAAGGTAAAAAATAATCGGATTTATTTTTTGTCTGACCCTTCTGATTTATTCATTTCTCCATTGGTCGGGTTTATCTTGCACAATTAGTTTGCATATTTTTTGGAACACATTGTTCATGCATTACATGCTTCCAATTATTATCGTCTCCAATCTCATTTGTTTTAACAATTATTTACTTTTCATATTATCAAATAGTTTTAAACTATATATTCAGTCTTGATTGTGTAACATATATCATCTAATTAATATACAACTCAACTGCTTCTAGCTAAATAAATTTACAGCTAAATTGTAAAGCACCTACAAAAATACACTGCTCCGCGGCGAAGCGTGGGGATAAATCCTAATATACTTCATTTTCAGGACTAAATTCGGTGGTTGTTTCTTATTTCTAAGTCACTAAAAGTGTCTATATATTTGAAACAAAATGAGGCTATGAATATGTGGTATCAATGATTAGGACTTGACTTGCTAAAGGACCTGATAAGGAAAAAAACAACAACATGATAAATTTAATTAATCACTAGAGTGAGCACTGCTTGACTTATTCCACTTATTATTTTTCTGGCACAAGCTTTCTCTCGCCTCCTCGGTCGGTGACGTTCAGCTCCTTTCCCATACTTCTTGAAGTTTTCAGTCCCACCTTCATTCTACGAAGCGCAGGAGCACATTCTGTTTGAAAAAGCCTGGAACGCCACTGCCTTAATCAAGAAATTCAATGAATTGCAGACTGAGCCGTTTGAAATTATGGAACGAAGGAACTCGAGCGTAAGCGAGAGGAATAGTTGACTACCATCCGAGAAATTGGACTCACATAAATTGTTAGGGGTGTCAAACGGACGAAACGATCACGCAAATAGACTATTGCGTCTTCCGTTGCGCTTAACAGACGCAAATAAATTTTTTTGCGCGTTGCGTTGCGTTAACTAAATGAAAACAAAATTTCTTGCGTCTTCTGTTGCGTTATATTAAACGAAACGAAACGAAACGCAATTGCGTTCAAAGACGCAAATTTTTGTACATTTTTTTTTTGGAGGCAAACTTGAATATTATTATATGAAAAATGGAAATAAATACATAAAAATCATAATAACAGTCGAGTGGCACTAAATTTTTTTTTTTCACACCATATAGCATGATATAACATGAATCACATAGCTAACCAGTCAAGTTACAACTTACCTTATATGTTTCAAGTTTACAACACCATCTCTAATACAAAATTACATAGCCAATAACATAGTATGAAAAAAATCATAAAAATCACATGTTCACAAGTCACAACTAATTTCATGCTTAACATATAGCCAACAGGCTAACAACACAAATAAATAACAGATAATAATTTAACTAAGTGTCAACCTAGTTATATAGCATATATGTAGAATTTGCACGAAATATGCAACATAAATGAAACGCACACTGATCTATTGCGTATACCGTTTCGTTAATCCAACGATACTAAAAAATCTTGCGTCTACCGTTGCATTGATCAAACGGCACAAAAATTTTTTGCATTTTGCGTTTTGGCGCAAACGAAACGCAACGAAAATACATAAATTTTCATGCCTTTGACACCCCTACACATAATCTAGTATCCAGCGTATCAAGTTCAGAGGGTGGGAACGGGGGTACGGGAGATGGGTACCACGAGAATTTCTTTTTTCTTTTTGAGAGAGAGAGAATTTTTTTTTTTTTTTTTTTTTGAAAAAGTGGCAGTAGGAGAGAGAAAGAATTTGGAAATGATCCCACCCAAACATGTAGGACAAAAACATGGCTTGCTGTTTTTGTTTCTTTGCATAATTTATTTAAAAGAATTGGGGAACGACGTCGACCGTGTTGGTTTTTGTTTCTTTGCATAATTATTCAGGGAAAGCTGGTACAGACCACTTATAGTCCTCTATATAAGCATCCGCCACCCCGTTAACAGGAAAATCATATCCAGCAAAGTCTCAATCAACAAACAATTGTGTCGAATCAGCAACACTTATCGCCTAAAGGACCAGTCTCCGAAAAAAAAAAAAAAGGAATTCAGCATCATTTATGCTGTTTATCTCGAGTATGATGTCACTGATGTGTCATTCTCCATCAAAACTGTTATTGCTGGTCGTCCTACAAATCCTAATCTCTTTTCTCGATCCTCCCAATTCCAGTAACATAAACTTCACTCTAGTGAATGTGACACTATCCCCAGTTCTTCTACCGCATAATCAGCCCCAATTTACACCCCCGAAGAGCGAAGTCAACTCCACCTCCCCGTCGACGCCGTCGTTTTTGGATAAGATTTGCAAGCTCGTAGATGTTGTGATCCCCAATGATACGAAGAAGGAGGCGTACCGCCTGTCGATCGAACAATGCTTCGTTAATTTAAGTAGCAAATTCGACAACAAATACGCCCTCATCCCAATTTTTATAGAGATGCTTCTCGAATGTGACGAACTTGTGAAAAGTTCAAAGGGGAATCAACGTCCCACCTAGATCAGTCGAGTGCTCATTCCCTAACTTACTGCATTGTGCAGTTCACAACATCAGCCGTTGGATCATCTCAAGATCCGCGCTGGCACAAATCTCCAGACAATCCAACGGCTGACTTTGTAAACTGCACAATGCAGTATAGCAGGGGATATGAATTAGTTAGTTTAATATGTAGCACTAGTATCTGCTACTGCTTGTGTATTATCTATTAATGAGAAATGAAAAGTTAATTTTTCTGAGATTAGCTTTCTTGTTTTTTTTTTTTTTTTTTTCATATTGTGTAATGTTTAGTGGATTATTAAAATAATAATTTCAAGTGTTACTATTACCTCTCTTTCAAGTGTTACTGATCCCCTGACTTACTGCATTGTGCAGTTCACAACATCAGCTGTTGGATCATCTCAAAATCCTTACTGGCACGAATCTCAAGACAATCCAATGGCTTTCGTTGTGAACTGCACAATGCAGTACAGCAGGGGATATGAATTGAGTGGGCCCTGTGAAATCGTATAAATGGACATAATTTACATTGGAAAACATTTACCCTCTTTTCTGCCCCACCGGCCACCGCTCTCTTATTAATCTCATGTCGCCGCCTGCTGGTCTCCCGATCCCTCTCTCCTCTCCCATCCGCCGCGGCCGCCCTGTTGACCTCACACCCACCGACGCGAAACCCTCTCAGATCTCAGTCTCTCTCTCTTCTCTACCTCCATGGCGCTCTTGCTCTTACTAGTAGGATTGTAGAACCGGATCGGATCGGAGTCGAGCTCGAACCGAGTTCGATTCCACTTAATTAGCTCTCTCAAATTGCTGCTTCGCTGTTGTTTAATTACTCATTCAGGCCTGATTCTGGTATTGCTGGGATCGAAATTAGAACTATATATTCAGTAATTTGTTCCCTTGTTATCATATCACTCTCTGCATAGGAGTAACACACCAGCTCTTTGCTTTCAGCCTTGTAGGTTCAAACTGAACTGAACAACATTGATGATTGTATTGTACTGTTAGGCAGCATGTGGTTTCCGAGCATTGTTTGCCACCTCAGGGACAGGTACAGTTTTGTTCGGAGCAATTGCATTGGCCATTTGGTTGGTAGTTGGTACCGTTATCTATGTGTTCCTTTGCAGAGTTATGAGAAAGGATGGTACCATTGTTTATGAATTATGAGTAAATTTGCTTGAATATATGTACCTGATTCTTAATTGTCAGCACACTTCAACCAGGGTAACAAGCTTCATTCTGTATTGTATTGTACTTTCATAGAACGTTCGGCATCTATTCTACTACTAGGGTACCAAACTTGATTGCCCAGTCTTTTTTTGCATATGCTGACCCCTTGTATATGTGCAGATGTTATTCTGAATAAAAAAGACGCTCGAGAACAGTACGATATAAAAGATGCTTGTGAACATACTGAATAAATTCAGAATTATGGAAGTACAATATGGGAATAGTAAAACTGAGAAAAATATTTATGGCACTCATCTGATGAGATTGTTGTCAAACCCAAGGATTATCAGTTTTGATGCTGTTATATGCATTGGTGTACGGTTGAAGGTCTTGCTGGCACAAGGATTTGAATGGCACCTGCCAACTATACAGCTAGCATCTTTGGCAGTTAGAAAATCTGAAGTCCTGCTATTCGAATGGTACAAGGATTCCTTATTTATGCATTCACTGCCCACTTTGGCACCTGCTATTGTGCTTTTCTTTTCAAAATGGTCAAATTGTTTACTTTGCTTCCATTGAAATTTGAAAAGTTGATTACAAAACATGATCTTAATGGAGCTGCATGAGTGACCTGGGATTTGGCTGAGTTAGGAAACTATTTTTATTTTTTCATTACAATTATAATTGGTGTTGATATGGTACCAACATTTCTGGAAAATAGCCCAAGTAAAGCTGAGGCCTAATTTCCCAAATTCCACCACTTTTCTATTTATTTTTTACTTTTCCAATATGAAATAATACTATACAATATACATCCTTTCACTGACCTGGAAGTGTGGTCCCACAATAGGGCCTGAGCTGGGGGGGACTTGCTGGCTTGGTGCTCCCCTCGCAGGGACCCATGGCATGAGTGTCTGAGCACAGAGAGATCCTGGACTAGGTTGGCCCCAGGGAAAATGGTTATGGCTCATAGAATGTTGGTATTGACTTCGATCGATGCCATGGCTAAGTTGCCTGTGCCAGGGATCACACTAGGAATGATGCTAGAGGTGACTCGAGGAGAGCTAAGCTTTAGATGGTAATCTGTAATTCTGTATACTGAATCTGAGTAGATCACGATCCATCTCAACCGGGTTGAACATAGGCTGGCAAATATCAACAAGCCTATCTTTCTTCACACTGACAACTTACCGCATAAGGTAAGTAGATACTCACCTGTAATTTATATTTTAGGACCTTTTCTATTGGTCTGCAACTGTGCATACAATTAAGCTATATGTGATATATCTTGTTGTGTAACTGAAAGGAATGGTTGCTTGCGCATGAGGATATCATCTCAGGCATATTGTACCTTATAAAAAAATCCACCTCCCAAAATTAGCACATTTTAGTAAGGTTGATTCGGGATTATGTTGGGAATTGCACCCACTAATAAACTTATAGGTGTAATAAGTAGTAACTAATACTGGTTATTTACTAGCTCTTGATTTTTGAATTTTTAAAATTAGAACATAGATTGATCCAAATGCTGCACATTTTGGAATTTAGAGTGCAATCAATTGTGGCATATTGTGCTTACTTGGGGTTAGGGTTTAATGTTCAACATTGGTCATTTGGGTTTATTGTACTTCCATCATAGCCTAGTATGCTTATTTTGGTAGTGATCTTTTTTATTAGAAATTAAAGAAAAAGAAAAAAGAAACAATGTGCTTCAATCTATCATATTCACTAATCGGGCAAAGAAACTGATTTGGCCAAGTAACAGGGTCAATCAATACATTTAATTAGGACGGACTGGTGAGATGGGATATACATGAACTGACTAAGGGTTGGTGTATGTGACAGTTTGGGCACTCTCCTTGCACTTCATGGGCCAGACCCAAAACACTTCATCTTTGTTTCAAAATTACTTTGGGATGCAGTTACAGGTGGACACTCCCTTGTTTAGTCAATACTTCTGTTTCTTCTCTTGAACAAATACATGACTGTGAGTCTGTGAGCTTTGCTCCTTGCTCGCATCAGGCACTAGACTTATGTTTGAACCACGCTATAAGAAACAAAAGTTTTGTAATTGATGCAGCCTCCAATATGGAAGGGCCAGGTAAATGAGCTTGGCAGGTGGGCCATGAAAGATTTCAACGTGTCTGGCAATAACCGGGATTCCTACTGTTTGGATATTGCTGTCCCAGGTCTTGGTTGGTCTGGCAACAACTGGGACTCTTTTGAGGAATTTATGTACGTAGTAGATCTGTGGTCTTCGAAGAGAGTGCTTAACCCCTGCAGTACTGCAAGTTGCAGATAATCACGCAGGCCGTTGGATTTCTTCAAGATTCGTGCAAAGCCGAATCTCGAGACAATCTAACGGTCCAAGTAATTAACTGCAAGTTGCAGTACTGCGGATGATATGAAATCCGTTGAGGAGCCCAGGTTCTGTGTCTCTAAGATCCATCTTGCAAGGCAATACAGCATCTGTTAAAATCAAATGGATGAACAAATCTGGAAAGAAATTGGATGGAATGGTGGACATGGTCTTCTGATGCGGTTATTGATAGCTGCAGGCAGTATCATGCAATATTCTATATCTTGAAACTTAAGCCTCTCAAAAGCCACACCCTACCGCAACAGGAATTGCCGGAAAATATGGCCAGGTAGGTCACTGCAGCAGTCTCGAACTCCATTTTGAGACGGAGCCCAGTCGGTGATGTCAAGCTCACTACGAGGAGTGGATGTTAAACCAGCCCGATTTTGCTCCTCATCGGTGTGTTTGTGTTCATTTTTATTGTTAAAAATTCTTTCTCATATGTTGGTTTGTTGTATGTTTGAAATTTGGTGTGTTACTAAGTGCTAAAAGGGCAGACAGATTTAGATTTAGAAAGACTTTATAATTAGATTAGCTATTTTATTATATGGATTGTTAATTGCTCAATTTAAGTTTAATAAATATACTTGATACTTGGCATGCTCTTTTATTTTTAGGTCACTTTTACTAATACATTTTTATTGACTGATGTTGCATATAGAATTTTGCAAATGGGCGATACACTGGTAACCAAATAAACTACACACTATATATACCTCTTTATTAGCTTTGTTATTCAGAAAACTAAAATTGAAAAATTATATGCGTTTGCGTTATTTATATTCAGCTGTTATTGAATTAATGTAGTCCTTTGGAACAAAATTATGATGTGGTTTTCAGAAATATTCTTGTTTTTCTTCTCATCTTAAATTTCATCGAATCCTCATGTGCTTACAAGTGGCCATCTTATTATACATACCCTTAAAAGGGTGTGGAAAACGGAGCATCCTCGGCAATTTGGAGTTGGAAACCGTCCGATCAATATGTTCAACGGTTATATTTGATGGGAAACATATTATATATATTTCTTCAACCTTTTTAAATCGTTAAATATGCACCATGATGTGCTTGTGATGTATGGACAGATAATGTCGGGTGTATTTAGTATGACCATGCACCAACTACATTTGTTTGGTCTATTGTGTACGGTTTGAGTTGACCTCTGAGATTCGTGCCAACGCAATGTGCTATTTGTCAGTAGAAAATCACAGAGAGATATAAAATCAACGCTTTAAGAATCGTGCAAAATCGGAGATATTCAGAAACTTTGGAAAGTGCCCTCTCTAGATTAGTAGCGGGGTGTATTGATCATCTGCTAATCTTCACTTCGGCGCGTGCCCGCTGTCATATCCTAGAAATTGTAATAAGGAGATAAATTATGAGTAGATAATGGGAGATGCTTAGAGTAGTTTGGTGGTTAGGCGGGTGCAATTAGTGGACACTTAGCAATTATTGAACTGATGGTTATTTAAATACATCTCAACCTTGTAACAGATATGCTGAATATTGAAATGAAATAGAAAATTCGATTATATTTATATATTTATTTTCCTCTTTGCCTGATTCTTACCAATAGCGAAACACTTCTTTCTCTTCTAATTAGATCCTCTTTTAGCACTCTTCAATAACAACACCGTAGTTTTCTCATATATATAACTAGGAAAATTGAAATGTTGAGTTCGTCGCAGTCCACACGCGTAGATTTTCTGTTACAACGTGAAGATAACCATATCACATGTGAGGTGACTAGCAGACAAAAAACTTGCTTCATCGTTCATATATGCACCATATAGGCATTGGTCCGCCCACATTAATTAACCTGCAATATGGAATTATATTATAGAACAAGTAATATGAAATCCCAACAAGTTGCACCACAGAAAAAATCAGACATCAGTAGAAGAATGCCAAAAAAAATATATTGAATGTCCTAAAAAAAGCTCTTTCATTTACATAATAATTAACAAAAGGATTACCCTTTTGCATAATAATTAACAAAAGCCCTTGAGCTGTATTTATTTGTACAAGAATGCCCTAAAAAAATATATTGAAAAGGATTGCCCATTTGACTTTTCGATCCTGTTATATATATATATACCCTCCCGCATTTTCATATATTTCATTCATTCATCATCAGAATATATATATGCTTAAGAGTTCGACGACTTTCAAGCCATTCAATCACTCCTTTCTTTTCGTTTTCTCCCAAAGTACCAACACTCCAACGACAACAACAATGATCACTCCTCGTACAAAATTTTTCCTAATTCTGTGTCTACACATTCTAATCTTCACTCTGAACTATACAGACCACCCAAATTTCACCCTTCCAAAAACAACTCCAGAGCCCCCTCCACACCAAACACAATTCAATTGCCATTCTTGCACTCCTCAACATTCCAAAACATGCCCCCTTCACTCTGCAATGTGTACATCTTTCCTTCGAGACTTCAGGAAGGCACTTAAGAATCTGACAGATCTTGATACTCTAGAAAGGTTATGTGCCAACATGAGTGCCACATTCAATGGGGATGATCATACGTCTCTCCGCATCCTCTTGGAGGTTCTTCTTGATTGTGATGATCATATTAATCATAATTCAGACACCGAACAGCGACGTCCTCCTACCTAATTAATTTCTTGCTCACTGAGAAATTTATATATATGCACTGTTTTAGTCTTTTTTTTTTTTTCTTTAATGGAGATGTGTTCAGCTTCAGCCTCTCCCTTGTTTGTTATATATAATATATCCTCTGTTCATTGTGCAAGAAATCACTTGTAATGATGCACCTTTTTATTTTTTTTAATTATTTTTTTTTATGAAAAGCCCTTGGGCCATATATAGCCATTGGTGATCTTGTAATAATATACAGACGTATGGTACCCTGAATAAACTATAACAATGGAAGTGGATTTAATATTAGGGCGTCATTATGTTGAAATCCGATCTAATCTGTGTTGGCGCCTAAAATCTGAAATGGATCGTGTTCGTCGACCATGTTGGGTATTTTCCAACAAAGATTTTATAAGCCCAAACCAAAATATAATATTGACGTGCTACACAATATTTATTGGTTTATTTATCATACAAGAGCTGTGAATCGAGCTTGCCCCAAAAATATAATATTACATAAATTAAAAGTATAAAAATAAATATACATTTTTCATAAATATATCTTATTAAATAAATATTTAACTTAATAATTTTATATACTATATATTTTTTTAGCAAAAACAAAGAGTTGAGTAATGGTTTGTTGGCTTGATACAAATACATTTTTTAGCAAATACGAATATATTTTTTGGTAAATTATTAAATAAATATTAAAAGAATATAAAGAGTTGCAAATATTTTGAGTCTTAAATTGTTCTTTGGGGCACATCATATTATATTTTTTAATGAAAAAAGAAAAATTAAATTGAGTCATTTGATTAGATAATGAAGAGAGAGAAACAAATCAATGATTATATAAGAGCATCAACGATACGATGTAGCTAAAAAGTTTGGAAACTTAAAAAAATACGAAGGATTAAATCTCCTTTCCATAATTCCATTCACAACGGACGGCCACATTTGTTACGCTTGGGAGAACAATCAAACATTGCAGCACTAGCCTTCTATCGTTGTAGATGTCAACGAAGATATATATTAGTAGGCTTCTTAAAATTATTTACAGAACTCTGCAAGTGTTAACATCCAATCCGGCCCATTAAATAATTCACCCGGCCTAAAATCTTGTAGTTCTTGAACTCCCGGACCTAAATCTTCTGACATGAATTCATGTCTCTACTACTCAATACACCAATCATTGGATCTGCTTTGAGATTTGTGCAACTCACTTCCGACATATGGCCAATTGAATTCATATCCCCTGCTGTACTGCATTGTGCAGTTCATAACTTTGGCCATTGGATTGTCTCGAGATTCGTGTCAGTGCGGATCTCAAGATGACCAACGGCCGAAGTTATGAACTGCACAATGCAGTAAGTCAGGGGATGAGCCAATTATAGCCACCAATGGAAAATCTCGATTCAGTGGGGTCCATCACCTTCAGCGGAACCCATAACGAATTATTTTTTTGTCTATGTCTAAAATAAAAAAGAATTCGAAGGATATGCCTGGTCTAATAAGAATCACAAGACTATGCCTACTTTTCAAACGCCACGTTCAGAAGGTCCAACCAGACACCAGCGTTCGGTTTATTAAACTTCTCGGACTTAAAAAATTTTGCCAAAATTTCCCTCTGAACGCCGATGTCTAAATGCCGGCGGCTAGGTGGACCTTCTGAACGCCAATGTCTGAACGCTGATGTCTAGACGCCGGAGTTTAGAGGAAAATTTTGGCAAAATTTTTTAAGTCCGGGAAGTTAAAAAATCGAACGCTGGCGTCTAGGTGGGCCTTCTAAAAGTGGCGTTTGAAAGGTAGACATAGTCTTGTGATTTATTAGACCGGACATATACTTCGAATTCTTTTTTATTTAGGCATAGACAAAAAATTAATTCCCCGTTCGACATCTGTCTCTCTGCACGGCATCAGTTGCTGCAAGTTATTTGATATCGATCCTGCACTCCCAAACCTCTGATTTAAATAAATATTTGCCTTTTATTTCATTGCTTTTTTCCATTAAAGGCTGTTAAAAATATTTAATGTTGGCCTTTTTCTGCCGGTGCTTCCTTTTCTCCATTGGAGGCTGTTATTATTTATTAATCTAACATTGGCCTTTTTTGCGAGTGCTTTTCTCTCTTTGATGATGTACAAATTAACATTGGATGTGATAAAAATCCTCCTTATCTGCCTCCAATACATTTTTAGTTGAAAATTATTTTTCAAGTACAACAAATCACTTTTATTAGTTGCCATTCACATCCTCAACTGAGCATAAAACTGGTACATGTACAATAGAAAAATAAAGAACAAGAAAAATTCGTTCAAATTTTATGAAATTATGAAAGAGAAAGAATAATATTAAAATTTAGATTTGGATAGATAAAAAAATAAAGTTAGGGGACTAACATGGCGTCATTTCTCAACGACATTGGCCTTCTCTCTGTTACTGTTAGTGCTTTATTCCATATACGACCATGGAATCGAATCTCCTGACCCCCGGTGGTCAGGAAATTCCAGCCAACATTGGATTCTAACCAATCTTCAAGTGACACCTGACATTTACTGTATTTTCCAGATAATTTGGTTTAACCGGTGTTAATGTCCTCCGTCAAAAACTCGCTATTGATCCAAAATAAGAGACCTGATTATTATATGCAACATATTATTTTCGTTTCTTGATATCTTGCAGAGACAATATAAAAGTTACCAAAAAAAAAAGAAAAAATTCTCCATACTATCTGTAGAAGGTGAGAAGTGAGAACTATATTCAATTATTCATAGAAAAATAGGAGTTAGACTATTATACATGTTAGCATTTCGGATCGAAATGCTAACGCATTAAAATTTATTTTATCGTGTCCGAAATCACGATTTATGGTGCTCAATAAATTCTTTATATGAAGATATTGGGGAATATAAAAAATTTTTATTTTTAGAGTTTTCTAAGTATTGGTTTTACATTTTTAAAAATAGCATGCAGAAACATCAATATTTTATTAATATTTATGAGTTATTTTCTAAAATTCAAAATAAATACTTAGAAAACTTCAAAAATAAAAATTTTTTGTATTCCCAATATTTCATATAAAGAATTTATTGAGCACCATAAATCATGATTTTAGACACGATAACATAAATTTTGAAGCGTTAGCATTTCGGACCCGAACAGATCTTTTTTTAATAAAACTAATAGTCGTATATAACAAATATAACCCGGTTAATTACAAATTTCTCATATAATTATTTTCTATCTCCTGATTTTATTTGATTTAAAATTAAAAAATCAATTAGAGATACATCAATTGGTTTACATATTGTACTATGTTCTGACAATTTTGAGCACTTCAACGGGAGGTTCCCGTTTGTTGAATATCATGCGGAATAGTTAAAAACATAGGTTAGAATATATATTAAAGAGTGTATAAAATTTTGATATGTCATCAAAGATGTTTAAATTAATTGAGATTTAAAACATTATCAATTCATAAATTAAAAAATGTATCCATAAAATGTTTTTTTTTTTTTCATTTTAAAGATTTTTTTAAGAACTTTTTCAAGCTTATCAATAATTCTATTGTCAAGATTGTCAATAAAATTATTGTCAATAGATCCCTCCTCTATTGATAAAATGTTATTGAGTGATTAGATTAAAAATGTATTGCAAAGTGATATATGTATGATATACTAACTTCAAAATTAATTAAGTTGAGATGTTCAAAAGTTGCAACAAAATACTATTTGTCTTATTTATTTATTTATTATTATTTTTTAAGGGAAGTTTTTTAGCACAGAGAAATAATCTTTTTACTTTAATAATCAGCTCATATGTTGGTGTTGGGTATAAGCGTTGAATTATAACTTCTAACAGAGAAAACTAACATCGTTAGAACAATTAATTGGAAACATAGAGAGTGCCAAGTGCCAAGTGCCAAGTGTCAATTGTAGATTGGTTAAAAGCCGGTGTTGGCTGGAATTTCCTGCCCACCGGGGGCAGGAGATTCGGTTCCATAAGATCGGAATATACAACGTTGGCTGATTCTGATTCCTGATTGGCCTTTATTTGCCCTTTTAGACTCCGAGTGCTTTTCTTCCGGTTGTTTTTCCTCACACGTGGGTCCGTATCTGCTGTCACAAAAAAATATGGCAGGATGCTGACATAGTTAATATGGCCGTTGGATTTATTTAAACGGCAGAGATTTTAACATAGGAGTGGCTTTTTTGATTGTGGATCCCCCCTGTCATTAATCATAACAGGTTCCTGGCTTCCTGCTATACATAATTATTGTAGGGGAGTGGGGACAAATTCAATAGGGACCAATTAACTCTTCCAAGTTTCGATTAATAAAGTGGCATAATTAACGATGGTTGTGGATTCCTAATCTTCCCGGTGTTATTTCTTAAGGAATTGATGCATACATACAAAAAAATTACTACCAAAATTGATACCGATTATGTTAGTATTGATATTACATGCGTTGATATTTAAATTATCTTGTCAAAGTATTCAACTTATTTATATAATATATCTCAGTACACTGTATAAAGTAAGTTGCATAGTGAAACAAAAAAAATTAAATAAATTTATATTTAATATGAATATTAACACAGTTTATATCGATCTTGGTATCATTTTTTTTATCTCTCTAACATTTTTCTATTTCTAATGGTATTATAAACTCCTCCTGGCTTAACTTGCAATGCTATTTAAAGAACCTCCCAACAGGCAAAACGTACAATCACATCCCAGCCTTAAGCCAATTTATCAATCATATATATCATGGATCATCCTTGTGTAAAACTCGTTCTATTCACCTTAATCCAATTCCTAATCTTTTTATTTGATCCTTCCGGTCCCAGTAATCTAAGTTTCACTCTAGTGAATGTAACTGTATCCTCAGTTCCGCTGCCACCCCAGTCTACAGCCCCGGCATATGCATGCAGCAAACTCAACTCCATGTCGTCCGTCAATCTGCTTTGCAACCTCCTCGTCGACGTTGCGATACTCGATGATAAGAAGGAGATGAACTGCACAATGGTCGAACAATGCTTGTCCAAATTGAGTGATCATAAGTTCGACGGAAAATATGCACTTGTTCTACCAATATTTCTAGAGTTGCTTCTTAACTGTGACCTCGTTGTGGAAAATCTGAATGGAAATCAACGTCCTACTTAGTTATCTATTGTCTCAAATAGAAAAAAAAAAAAATGGAATGTACTTGAGCTTCTTATGCTGTTTTTATTCTTCTTTTGGTAGTTTTATATAGTATACTTGTTATTTTCCGTTGGTCCATGCAATAGTAATTAGTATTCTATAGCTAGCTCTTGTTTGCCTGTACTATCGTAAAATAGCCTATATGGGTATTTTACTTGGGGTGTCAATGAAAGAAAATTTTCCTTTTTCGTTCCGTTCAGTCCCAAACGGAACAGCAACGGCAGAGATTTGACTGCCGTTCGCAAAACGGAACATTCAACGGTGCTGATTTGATTTCCGTATTGATTAACAGAATAACTAACGGAAATTTCAGTTCCGTTCCGTTATTTCCGTTGTTCTGTGAAATTATGAGAAAAAGAAAGGTCTTGGATGAAAAAAGCCAAATCCATCTGATGTTGGTGTCGTTTCCCCTCTTTCTCCTCTGCTCTCCGATCTTCTCTGACTCTCTCCGGTCTTTCTCTCTCGCACAAGCCAAGCACTCTCGCCTCTCCACCAATCCAAAGTTGTCTTCTTCGCTGCACTGCCACCTTGACGCTCCACCATGTCGACATGTGAAGCTATCTCGCCGCTCTATCACTTCCTCCTTCTCAGGTCTTTCCCCTCTCATCCCTCTTGCATGAGGTAGTTTCTGGTGGGTATGGGTTCCCCAAGGCGAAGGCAACGCTCGAGGCAAAAGCACGCGGTTGCTGTTTGATATTTTGCTGATTTTTTTCTCAAATTTTGCTACTTTTTTTTTTTCGAATTTGACTTTTTTTATATTCTTTTTTTTGCTGATTTTTCTCAAATTTGGTACTAGTTTTCTGTTTCTTCTTTTTGGTTTTTGTTTGTCAATTTTGCTGGTTTTGTTAGTTTTGGTACTGATTTTAGGTTTATGGTTTTTGGTACCGGTACAAGGGTTGCTTGGACCAGTAAATGAAAATTGATACTGGCACAGGGTACTGAACTGGTACCAGGATTGGTGTTTTGTTGTCGATTTTGCTGGTTTTGCTGGTTTTGGTACTAATTTTCTGGTTTCTGGTACAAGGGCTGCTTGAAACCAGTACATGGAAATTGGTACTAACACAGTAATTTGCTGCTAAGGGTATGATTTCTTGGCTATTGATTTTTTCTTACTTGAATTGTGAACGAAATTAATTTTAGACGTTTTGATCGTTTTGAATGTTAATTTATAACGAAACGACAACGGAAATAAAAATTCTTCCGTTCCTTAAACGGAACGATAACCGCAAATAAAATTTCTTCCGTTCCTCGGACGGAACGATTAACGGCAGAACCTATTTCCGTGTCTGTTGTGAACGTTTGACACCTCTATATTTTACTCATTATATATTGAAACTTATACAAAAATGTCAATTGCTAGCTACCTTTATTTTAAGAGTAGTGATATATGCCCCATGATATGCCCCTGGGAGTCTTGATGAGGTGGAAAGGTAAGTGGTCCCCTAAGATAAGTATTTGTTATAATTGTATGGTCTTTTGTGTGCAAACTTTGACTCACCCAAACGGGTTCCAACAAGGCTTAACGGCCACTCGCCTCTGCGCCTATCTATGGCCTGATTTGGTCTTTTGTTTTGGTTTGAACATTATTTACCAACAATTATATGTTTAAAATTTCAGATTTTTATATTTAGGTTTTAGATAAACAGGCAAACAATATCAGCAAATGAACTAGTTTTGGACAACACAGATGAACAATATTAATAATTTTGGTATAACCTTTCCTTTACTACTTCCTAGAATAAAAGAAAATTTAGAAAGCCATAATCTTTACTAACCAAATAATCTAGCTCTGATACCAGTAAGAAAACGCCCGTTCTTAGGATCTCAACTCCAAAACTTCGTTGCTAAAAGATACTAGACTAGAAGTTTAAGAGGAAAGAAATTTTATTAAGTAGAGGATATCTTACAAAGAGAGAGAAGTAAGACTTGCTGGAACTCGGCGATGTCTTGCAATTCTGAGAAAACACACTTATATAGACTCGGGAATGGAATCTCAATTATCACACCGGGTGCTCATTGGGCCCCATCGTCATGTGAATAAAGGGATTTCCACAATCCTTTGTCTCCCACTCAGTACACCTACTATCCAAAAGTTAGGTGCACTGATTAAATAAAAAGAGAGATAGTACAACCACTCCACCGAAAGTGGATCGCACTAACTCAAAAGAACACTACTGGCCAAAACAGGTAGGCCGAAATTTTCAAAAAGAAAAAGATGCTCAAATAATTGAGCTTACTCCACACAAAGCAAATAGTGGTTTTTCATAGATCACCACCAGATTATTTATTTTAATTATTAGATAAAGTTGTGAAGGACAGTAGTTGGGTCCATCACGCTTCTCAATACTGTTCACCACTTGACAAATTGCGTAATTAAGTTGTCAAGTTCCTTCTCAATTTTCTTAATTTTTGGAATTTGTTCTTCAAGTAGCAAACATGTATCACCCATCATGCAATCAACGTTTCTGTATGGACGTGCAGTCTCATACTCACGTTCAAGCATGGTCTTCAGTACGTTGATTTGTGCAAAGGCCATCCTTGCTTGAAGTTCTTTGACTTCACGCATGACACCTCTGTGGATAGCGGCATTTGTGAGTGATCCACCATTGCGTTCCCTGGCGTAGTGTATGTCATGGATGTCTGCGGTTGTGTACAGGGGAACACTGTCTGAATACGAGTGCATAGAAGCATAGTGCTGGCGTCGTTCAGCATTCCAGTCTGAATTTCCTCTAGAACTGGCTCCAACATGGAAATGAACGCGGTTTGCTCTGGGTTGAGACATCTTGTTGTGCAGTAAGTGGTCAGTCGGGATAGTGTATCTGCAAGGGTGTTGTGCCTTCCGTCAATATGCTCGAAATTGATCTGCACACCTGTTCCTGTCACAAAATCAGTAAATTTAATCCATCTAACCCGAGAGGGTTTATTGTTAGCAGTTTTATTATAAAAGCTAATAATCGCTTGGCAATATGTCCTAAGCGTTATTTCACTTTTATCTAAATAGTGGATTTTCATGGCTGTTAAGTTCTCCATGCAGGCGTGAATTTCTGCATCTATCATTGATTTTATGGCTGGAAATTTGCCGCTTGCGTATGCACACACTTTCTCAGTTGAGCGAGGATCCGCCTTCTTTGGCTTCCATTTGCAAACACCTCCCCAGCCTTCCATACATCCATCAGTTTCAAGGATAATATAGGCTTTTTCAGGGGGAAACTCCAGGTCTGGAAGATTTTGAACCTCATTCTGGATTTGTCTGATTAGGTTGATATCAGATGGTTTCAGCCTCTTGTCACCATGGGGAGAAGTTTTAGAATATAAAGGGCCGAGTTTGGTACCCAGTTTTGGAATATACGCCCTTGCATAGTTGAGAATACCAAAAAAGGAGCGAAGCCCTTTCTTTTCCTTCAAAGACTCCATATCAAAGTTGATAATCTTCTTGATTATATGCTCTTGGAGTTTAACCTTTCCCCGATTAATAGTTGCACCAAGAAATTCTACCTCAGGTACAGCTATTTTGAACTTTGTGGGTGACAACACAAGTCCATTCTTCTCACAAATAGAAAGCATTACCTCCAAATGCTTTGCGTGTTCTTCCTCTGTCTGTGAGAATATTAAAATGCCATCTATATAGACTGCTATGAATGCTTCTGTTCCTCTGAAGCAGTTGTCCATCTTTCTTTGGAACACAGCGGGTGCATTTTTTAATCCGAATGGCATGACTAACCACTCATATAATCCTCCAGGGACTATGAAAGCAATCCATGGTATAGATGCTGAATCCATAGCAACTTGATGAAAGCCGCTCTTCAGATCAAATTTCGAAAAGATCTTGCTATTATTGATCTTTTTCAAAATTGTATTGATACCTGGCAGAGAGTATTGGTCTTTATAGGTGTTGTCATTGAGGGTTCTGTAGTTGAGGACCATCCTCTCCTTGTCTTTTATCTCCTTCCCAGTTTTTGGATCAATTGAAGTCCCGGAATTGATCATAAATGCCATTGTTCGGTGTCTGCTTGTGCTTAGCCTGATTACTCCAATTTCAAGTAAGGCTTTAATATGGCAGTCAAATTGTTCCTTCATGGCCGGAGTTACGTGTTTGAGCGGTTTATCTTCAATTGTAAGGTCCGGGTTGATGATCTTCAGTTTGCAAACAACCTTGTTTTTGGCCCAATGTTGAAGTGGGTTGCTCCCAATATAGCCTTGGTGTTTTAGACGGGCTAATAGTGGACTAAACCTTTTTTCAAAGGTTTTGTTAGTTATTGGGTTTTGGTAAAAGACAGCTTCTTGGATTAGTCAGTATTCATGTTCTTCTAGATCCAATTCTTGTATAGCAGCTGGAACTGCTATTGTTTCTGTTGTGGTATGGATCTCTGTTACATTCTTGTAGAATGTAAGCACCTTGCCTTCAATTCTTAATCCTCCTGCCATCGATCTTATAAAATTACACCCAAGGAGCATCTGTATCCCTTCGCGCATGCCCATTGGAAAGCAATAGGTGAAAGGAATACGAAACTTGTTTTCTCCAATCACGAGTTGTCTTTGCTTGAGTTTTGTATTGACAACTTGTCGTGAATTTACTTCTGTGATTTGGACTGGGTATAATGTTTTCTCTTGGGCTTCATTGGGGATGGCTGTCTGGCAAATACAGCAGGTTGATGCGCCAGTGTCGAGGATTGCTCGGATATCAAATCTTTTGATTCCAGGGATTTCAATGGATACTATCAGGTTATACCACCTATTATCAATCTTTTTGTGCTGTCTGGGCTGTTGAACTTGTGTTAGAACTTCTGCTTTATATGCTGCATAATCAATGAAGACTACGAGTGCAGCTTCACCATCTTCATCATCTTCCTCCATTATTGGTTCTTCTGGGTAGGTTGTTTTCTTCTTTCCTTTATCAGAGATTGCCAGTTCTCTGAATTCTTCTGCCAATTCCTCTTTAAGGATTTTTATCTGGTTTTCTTGTAGAGGTTCTTGTTTTGCCAACTCTTCTTCGGGAGTTTGTATTTGGGTTTCTTGTAGAAGTTTTTGCAATTGTTCATTTCAGCTTCTAAGAACTCAACATATTTTATGAGTTCTTTTATAAGGGTATCTTTATTGGAGTATTGTCTGGGCTCAAATTGAGTTTTCGGTTGTATTTCTTTTCCCAGATAAAATGGTGAGCACATGGCACAGGCTAGAAGTTTACAATCTTCACAGCCTATCCTGTAGTTTTTATTTGTTTCGACTTTGCAAAAACTACAGTTACCATTGATTTGGACTTCAGTGCTAAATTGGTGTTGGCACTGTTCTTGCTTCTCAGGAAGCTGAACTTTACTTCTCCATCCATAATGCTCAATTTGCAGCATCATAGCGCCTTCCCAAGGGATTTCTTCAATTGCAGTTCGCACATGGACCTCCGTGTTACCAGCTTCTCCTTCTGAGAGGCTGCATATGGCATCACTGTCAGGTTCATTTAGATCCACTGACACTACATCTATGTCATCTGGTAGGTCCAGATTATCCAACACCGCTGCTCTTGCGATGTTCCCTCTATTCCTCTTGCATTCTCGCGCAAAATGACCTTCTTCTCCGCATATAAAACATTTGCATTTGCGGACTCGGTCAGCATGTTTTCGTTTGAACACTCGCACATGTGAGTCATGTGGCTTTCCTTTGTAGGTCTTGGCTTTTCTAAGACCATACTTCTTTCGGCTGTTATGGTATTCTCCTGGTATGGGTCTTTAAGGCTTCGTTGCATTGCCGCCTTCTTACACATCTCTGCCAAATACTGGTAAGAGAAGTGTATTCTAGGCATGACGCCAATAGTATTACCAGGAAACTTTTTCTGGAATGCCTCTTCAAGTTCATTGCCAATAAGAGGGGGCATTTTTCTGAAAAACTTTGCTGAGAGTTCTTCATTTACATACATTCTCCCAGATTTTGCTGCTAGAACCTTGTAATCATTCATATAAGAGAAAAGGTCTCTCACATTGTTGCAGCTTAATCTTTCAAGATCATGGTATGCACGATCTTGCTCGTCTGTTGTTCCTTGGTAGGGATCCTCCAATAACATTACTCTTCGGATTTGTGATATAACATTTTGGGGATCATCGGCAATATTTGTGAGTATAGCATATTGTTCTTTGAACGCCGTTCGCCATTGGATCCAAATCTTCTTTTCAGTTTCACCAAAGAGGTTCTCAATGAACATCATTTTGGCCTTGTTATCATCAAAGGTTCTTTCACTCAAGAGATTTAGAGTGATTGATTCCCATCTTGATATGGTATCATTATAGAGACCAATATCTTCGGGTAATACCAGCAAAGCACCTTGTTGTTGCATTGCTGCTGGTAAATTCCACATTTCATTATGGTGATGACCCACTCCTCCTGGTAAACTCAGGTTTTTAGGTCTTTGCCAGCTTGATGGAGGTTGTTGAGAGGTTGATGCTCCATCATGTTTAGCTTCAAGCCTAGCTGGTGTATAGGACACTTGTCCCATAAGAGGCTCTGGGGGTGGATGATAAACACCAGATGTTGCACTAGAAAAAGCTCTTTCTTGTAAAAACTGTTTCAGTTTTGGGTATTCTGTTTCTTCTTCTTCTTGATCATGCATCATGAAAACAGTTTCAATTTGTTTTTGTTCTTTTTGTTCTTTCCCACCACCTTCCACAGAAAATGGATTGATAAAATCCATTTCTGCTTCTTCTTCATTATAACTATCCCAGATAGGACAGTCATCTTTTGGACCTTCTATCAGCTGTGCAGTGACAGATAGGGCTCCCCAGAAAATGTCATCTTCTATCAGCTATGCTTTCTTCTTCCAATTGTTCTTCATCAAATTCACCTCTTGGTTGTTCTTGAGGTGGCGGCGTTGCACCATAGTTTGTGAATCTGAGCAGTAGTGAGCCATCGGTTCGCATTTGTGTAACTGCTCTTTGAGGATGTTGAGCTTCAGGCTGCTGCATTGGTCTGAGTATCTACTGCCTTCCTCTTAATTCTGCAGTGGTATACCTTTGCCCTGGGATAGCTTGAACTCCATGACTTGTGAGATAATCAGATACATTGTTGATGTTGTATCTAAATCCCGTGAAATTAGTGTTTGAAAGCCTCCCAATGAGTGATCTCGTCAGCAGCAGGTTGCTTTCACCAGCTCGCCATGTGTCATATCCATGAGTTTAAATCACCAGCTGGATATGATTATAGAAATCCCTTATGAATAGCATCATATTTGGGGCAATATAGGCCAATTGAGACCCATGAGTTAGATCCATTTCCATAGTGCCAATTATAGATCTTTCATCAGACCATCTTGTATCCTGGATTACCACAAGGGCATTGACCCCTGCAGCTACTCTGTGAAGAGTAAAGAGACGGATCATGATCAGGCCCATGTGGAGATGCTGTAGGCCTTCTCTTTGTAGTCTCTCAAATCTTTGTTGTGTAATGAATGATAATTCCAGTTGCTGGTTATCTACAACTGAAATTCTCTGGTCTGAGTAGTGTTGATAAACCTGATGCTGGGTTTGGAAAAGACTCCCTGCTTGGTAAAGTACTTCAGCAGGAACATTTTGTGCTCTCCTAAATTGTGACAGGTTGAGTTCCGCATTTGGATTCATCTGGGACTCGAGTGTTCTTTGATACCCTTGTTGTCTCCTGGGTATCATACGGCTTAATGAGTGCCGTGCTCGCTGTCCAAGTCTGTAGCCTCTTATTTGGTCTTCTACTGTGGAGGTTTGTTCTCGGTTTTGATTTTGTTGGTCACGGTTGCTTATAGATGGTCGTGACGCCATCTCTGTTCGGGTTTGAGTTCTACTCATTTTGAAGCTTTACGCTTTTCTTCTTCAAAGACCTTTTGTGGGTCCTTAAAGACGTAGAAAGGTGCAGGCTTCGGTTTTGGCTTACGAAGCGGTTCTCCGAGATTGAGTTTTTGGAGGTTCTTCTCTAGATCTTCAATGGTTTTTGTGGAGATATCAGAAGACGTCCCAGCTAATTTCTTAGCTACGACCTTCTTAATATCTTTGACTGTTTCCAAACAGTCATCGAGGTTTTCGCTTATCTTGACTAGCGGTTGGATAATTGTGTTGTTCTGTTTGATCAGGGCTGCAGTGGCCTTCTGGCTGACTTCTGTTAGTTTAATAAAACCTTCAGAGGGTCCTTCTATGGATTCGGTTGCCTTTAGCGCGTCTTTGTAAATTTCAGTTCTCTTGGTGATAAGCCAGTCGTTCATATGTAATTTCAATTAAAAGTGATTAAAAAAAAATTGTTACTGAGCAAAATTATTAATTACGACTGCTAAATTACGTATAGTAAGATTGGTAGCTTCTAGGTTCAAATATTCTAGGTTGGTAGTCCAGGAATGATTACACCAAATTTGTAAATTTTGTTCAAATTATTGTGACATAACTAGACCATTTACTTAGTTTTTCTGTTTACCGTTACACGAATACTACACAATTTATAACCACACTTGATCCTAGGAGTCCTAGTCATCAAGAGTCATGGGGGCAAAACAAGGGGCATGCCATCATTATCCTTATTTTAAAGAGCGTGTTGAACAGACGGACCAAATTGTGGAATTGTTGGTTCCTACGATCCTGAGGGATCGTAGCAGATGTGAACGCCGCGGCGAGCGGGTAACTGAGCGGATCACAACGTCACTGTGCAAGTTCACAAGTCTGAGCTCAATTAATTATTATCATATCCCCTGCTGTACTGCATTGCGCAGTTCAGAACATCCGCCATTGAATTATCTCAAGATTCATGCCAGCACGGATCTCGAGACGATCCAATGGCTGATGTTGTGAACTGCACAATATATGCAGTAAGTTAGGGGATGAGCACTGGGAATTCATACGGCCAGTTCCGAACTACAATGATTAAACAGTCGTACTGTTGCCATTTTTCTATTTTCTTCACTTCGTACATAATTCGATTTCGGAATATGTCAATGGAAATAAGAATACAAAAATAATGCAGATATATATATTATAGTATCATGGCAGAATACAACTATTATGAAAACGTATGCACTTCGTTTCAAAATACTAACGGTTCAAATTATACTTTGCTAAGGCCGAAATTTTGATTTATAGTTCCCATTAAATTTATCATATGAAAATACTAGGGGATACAAATATTTCCATTTTTTGAGTTTTTTAAGTATTTATTTCGGTTTTTTAAAATCCATGTACAAACAAGTACTATTTTATTAATATTTTAGAGTCATTTTGGAAAATCCAAAACAAATACTTAAAAACTTTAAAAATGAAATTTTTTTGTATCCCCTAGTATTTTTATATGATGAACTTAATGAGAACCATAAATCGAAATTTCAGACGTGGAAAGATATAATTTGGACCGTTAGCATTTCGGAGCGAAATGCAAACATTTTCATATTAGTCTAGCTCATTAGGGCATATATATATATATGACAAGGAAAAAAAGTTCCAGTTGATGTCGACTTTTCCACCTATATTATTATCTATCATACTTTTTTTTTTTTTATCGAAATTATCTAGCACGCTTGATCGAGAGAGATGCCAAAGCTAGCAGTAGTCTTTCATGGGGCTTAATTAAAATTTAACGATAATCATCTGATAATGATATACATAAATCATTCATATATCATTTTGCTAATATAATTGAAAAGAAATGAATTATGGTTCTCAAAATTAAGTTTTCAGTTGGAAAATAAGTTGATTATTAATCTTTGTTATGTTTTTCTTATTCTTTAAGGAAGTTAGTTCTTAAAACCTTCTTTTGTTGACGTGAATATTAATTCATTTGAGACGTTTTTGTGTCAGAAGCATGTCAAGCATATATGTAGAGGCTAATTTATCATAATATTCTCATATGATACGTATGAAATGATTGAAAGTTTGACATATGATTTTGTTCCTATAATTAATTACTGCTACGTACTCCACAGAAGAAGAAAACAATTTATCGATAGTATTGTCGCAACTCAGAGGCATGCAATAGAAAAATGTACACACAGAGTACGTAATTAAGCTCATCATTCTGATGATTCTCCAGCAACAGTAAATTGTACACTTAATGCTGACACTTTGCCAGATTGACCTGGTACCTGGTGCCACTTTGCCAAATCGACCAGCCTACCGTATGAGCCCGAAAGAGCATGAGGAGTTGCAGAGGCAAGTGCAGGACTTGCTCGATCGAGGGTTCATTCGTCCTAGTTTGAGCCCTTGTGCTGTTCCAGCACTCTTGACACCTAAAAAAAGGACGGTTCCTGGCGTATGTGTGTAGATAGCCAAGCAATTAACCGCATAACTATCAAGTACCGATTTCCAATTCCACGAGTGGATGACATGCTGGATCAACTGGCAGGTTCATGTGTATTTTCAAAGCTTGATCTCAAAAGTACTGGGTATCGTCAGTTGAGGATTCGTCTGGGTGATGAGTGGAAAACTGCATTTAAGACAAGAGACGGTTTGTTTGAGTGGTTGGTGATGCCTTTCGGCTTGTCAAATGCACCAAGTACATTCATGCGACTTATGAACCATGTGCTGCAACCGTTCATTGGCAAATTTGTAGTGGTATATTTTGATGATATTCTTATCTATATGTAGCCGTTCAGTTGAGTCTACTTGCAACATCTTCGCCATGTCCTTACTGCCTTGAAGAGGGAGAATCTGTTTGCTAACCCGAAGAAGTGTCAGTTATTAACTGATGAGGTGACCTTTTTGGGGTTTGTGGTGTCTGCTAAAGGGTTATTAGCTGATCAAACAAAGGTGCAAGCTATACAAGAGTGGCCGCAGCCGCGAACTCTGACTGAACTGCGAAGTTTTCATGGGCTAGCATCATTTTACAGGCGTTTTGTGCGAGGGTTTAGCAGCATGTTGGCTCCTATTACAGCTTGTATGCGGGGTCGAACATTTCAATGGACCCCTGAAGCGCAATCAGCTTTTGAGCTAATCAAGGAGCTGTTATCCTCTGCCCCTTGTCTAGCATTACCGGATTTTGAAAAGGTGTTTCAGGTGGATTGTGATGCCTCAGGTACGGGTATTGGAGCAGTTTTGATGCAAGACTCACATCCACTTGCATACTTTTAGTGAGAAATTGTCAGGTGCCCGGGCAAGGTATCCGACTTATGATGCTGAGCTTTATGCGGTGGTGCGAGCATTAAGTCATTGGCGCCACTATCTGTTGCATCAAGAGTTTGTGCTCTTCTCTGATCATGAGGCTTTAAAGTTTATAAGGAGCCAATCGAAGCTAAGCAGTAGGCACATTCGCTGGTCCAATCTTCTTGAAGAATACAACTTTGTGCTTCGACATAAATCTGGTGCCTCAAATAGAGTTGCTGATGCTCTGAGCCGTAGAGCCAAGGTTCTGAATGTGTTGAAGGTTGAGGTTGCAGGATTTGATACTTTTAAGGAGTTGTACCCTAATGATCTGTACTTTGGCAAGTACTTTCTTGAAGCCACTAATAAAACTTCATCTCAGTATACTTTACAGGATGGGTTTCTCTTTCGGGGTGGGCAGCTTTGCATTCCTGATTGCTCACTGCGTGAAAAGATTGTTCAAGAATTGCATCAAGAGGGACATTTTGGAAGAGACAAAACACTGGCAGCTGTTGCACGCACGTACTATTGGCCTTCCTTGAAGAGAGATGTTGGCAGGTTTGTGGAAAGATGTCATATTTGTCAAATTTCCAAAGGTGTTGCTACAGATGCTGGTCTGTACACTCCACTGCCCGTGCCCGAGGGTCCATGGAAAGATGTGAGTATGGATTTTGTCGTGGGTTTACCACGGACTCAGCGGCATGCTGACTCAGTGTTGGTGGTGGTTGATCAGTTTAGCAAGATGGCTCACTTTGTATCGTGTCGCAAGACGATGGATGCAAGTCGTGTGGCTGATCTCTACTTCAAAGAAATTTTCCATTGGCATGGAATTTCTAGAAGTATCACTTCAGATCAAGATGTTAAGTTCACGAGCCATTTCTGGAGAAGCTTATGGAAGAAATTGGGAACGAAATTGCAGTTTAGCACAGCCTATCATCCCCAGACAGATGGACAAACTGAGGTAGTGAACCGCAGTTTAGGTAACTTACTTCGTGCACTTGCAGATGACAAGCGAAGGTAGTGGGATTTGGCCCTGCCCCAGGCAGAATTCGCATTTAACCGGTCACCAAACCGTAGTACTGGAATCAGCCCATTTGAAGTAGTCTATGGTGTGGTGCCTCAAGGTGTGTTGGACTTGGCTCCTTTTCCGGAAAGTGGGAGAGCTAGTGCAAAGGCAACTGATATGACAAGTCATCTTAAGGAAATTCATGGTATGGTGCATCAACACATTCAAGAGAGCAATGCTAGATACAAGACTGCCGCTGATCAACACCGACAACATGTAGTGTTTGAAGAAGGAGACCTTGTATGGGTTGTGCTGACAAGGGATAGGTATCCTGCTGGAGAGTACAGCAAGTTAAGTCAGAAGAAAGTGGGTCCGTGTCAAGTTCTCAAGCGTATCAATGATAATGCTTACAAAATCAAGTTGCCAACTCACTTGCGCACCTCTGATGTTTTTAATGTAAAGCATTTAGTCCCTTATCACGCCAATGCAGTTGATGATGGTGCCAACTCGAAGGCGAGTTCTTTCCAACCACGGGAGGATGATGCAGGCCAGAGTGCTTGATTCTCACAAGAGAACAATGTTGAGACAGATTTTCTGATATATCTAGTTGATTTTTATTATCTAGCAAATGAATAAGTAGTATTTCATAGGATATATTTCTGGATTGTTTCCTTTTTGGTAGTGATAGTAGCAGATTTGCTCTATCTTTAATTATTTTTACTTCTATAGTTAGAGAATTGTTGAATTATAAGCAGAGGTAGCTTCACTGTATGAGGCAGTTTTTGAAATAATAAGAATTGTGAAATTCTCAGAGTATTTTCTCTGTTCTTTTCCTGTTGTTTGAGTTATCAGAATTTTGACTTCAATTGTGTTGCCTTTAGGCGGCATCAAATCTGGTCATGTCATTCCTTGATGAACATTTCATGGGTCATCCATCTCGCTGTCTTCGACAACTGCAAGTGAGCTACTGTCGCAACATGGAGCAAATGATTATCGGAAACGAGGTCAGTGACAGTGAGCCTACTTTTCCATTTCTGAAACAGCTGATACTGGGGCCACTCGACGAACTTCAAATTATCTGGGAGCCAGAGATTACATTTCCTGCAGCCAGACATTACATTTCCTGCTCTGGAATCTCTGATAGTCGAAAAGTGCAAGAAGTTGAAGACCCTTCCATTCACAGCAGATAACATCCCGGTTAAATTGAACTGCATCCGAGCTGACGAGAAATGGTGGCATGATATTGAATGGGGTGAGAGCAACCTCAAATCATCACTTTCTGGATATGAAAGGTTTGCTGGTTGATTTGGATTGAGTGCTTAAGTTGTAATTTTTTCCTCTTTCTTTTTTTTTTTTGTGTTTTGTTTTTTTTTTTAAAAAAAATAAGTGTCATGTATAATATGCACCCTTGCTACAAAATTTCAGTGACTCAACTTCCTGGTACGTATCTAGCATATTGGTACCAGTATTTTTCTTTCTTTGAAGGAGCGGGTTCACATTGGTACCACTGTACCAGTAATCACTTAGCAATTTTCTTTCCAATATTGTAATTTGCTTTTTTTTTTTTTTCCATTAATTAGCTAGGAATTGGGGACTACAAATTATTAGATGCTGCCAACTGAAACTTCCTTCTGCAATTTGACAAATTCCAAATTCCAATTAACCTGTGGATTTATTAAAGTAGAAACAATTGTACTTTTATGATAAAATAAATCGGTCATGACTTGCACTCTTCAATTGGAATAAATCATTATCACATAATTAGATTTTGTTTTTAAAGTTTTTTTTGTATGTGAATTCTGCCTAAGAGAAGGAATTAATCGACGGACCAACACAAAGCCCACTGGAAAGGACAAGGTTATCTAAATGGATTTTCAGATTAATTTATCAACACAGATTTAAAAGTGTGTATAAAAGTGCATATACGAATAGTATCAATCCGGGCCATTCTCTATTTGTAAGCGTTTTTGGACCAGGTAGATTTTTTTATGGGCCGAATAATTGGATAAAATATATGTGCAGTTTTGCAAATAAATTAAGCAGCTAATTAATTAACAAACTAATTTCTCCATATGACATCTATAATTAATGGCTAGACGCCTGAGGCAAGCACTACAATGTTTTCCTAACCACAACAAATTGTGGCCGTGCGATTTGATTGGATGCAGCATCAGCCATCCATTTGAACCGGAAAAAGAGAAGTTGCTCTCTTTTGTGTTTTCTTCTATGTTTTAATCTTAACACGTACTGATATTGTGTATCAGAGGTCCTTGTTTTAATTTGTTCTGGCCTGAAGGTGATTTGGGCCTTTATAAACATTTTGGTTGAAACAATCCACATCGAGTCTGACGTTGACATAAGATGCGGCCCCAAACAGATTGGATAATGTTTTAACTTTAGTGACACACCAATATAAAATCTCCTTTGATTATAGACTTAATATAGTTCAGTAACATTAACATATTTGTTGTGTATGAATATCAGACACGTTAACAACAGTACTAGCACTCTTTATTCATTACATTGGACAAATGCAGAGATCATACAATGGAGAGTAACATGTTAAAACACACAATGCTAATTTTTGTGGATAATAGAACAAGGACGAGACCCCTTTCTTTTTATCTGAGAGCAATTAATGAGGTGGGAGGACTTTGTTGCGCGTTCGAATACCGGGCAACGACATTGTCACAATCAAGGAGAACATCCAGAACTATGCGGAGAAAAACCTCGTTTTCGTCGAAGGTAGCGGTCATGGCGGCGCACAACCTTTTTATGGTATCAAGATCTGTTGATCTTTTAACTGCCTCCTTGAAGTCACTGAGGAATGAGATGCATGCCGTGAAAGAAGGGCAGTTGTTGAGTTGTGTCTGCTGTGAAAAGGGAACTGAAGTTGTGTTTGGAAGTGGGAAGTTTGGACGGTCCGGATAATCCAAAGTCAGGATTAGAATATGAAGAAAAAGGATCAGAAAAAATTTGGTACGAGAGCTGATCATCATCGTTGACTCGTTGTAGTTGGAAATCTGGAATGTTGCGACAGTGGGACTATGAGAGAAAAAAGGAAGTGATTGAATTGGGCATAGTACTAGAGTTTAAGGACAGCTTAGACTGAGAGGGGTATATATAGCACAAGTGAGCACGCTGCATGGTGGTGTGAACTGGAAACTCAGTGCATTTTTTGATGTTTTCCATATAACTACTATTATATTATTTGATGCAATAGGGATTATGATAGGCTGATGTGACTGATGACCCAGTACCTAATCTTTGCAAATTGCCTAATCTTTGCAAATTGCACGCAGTTTCAAGTACAAGAGTCAAGGCAGATGAATAATTAAAATACAAAATAATCAATAATCTAAATGTTGGCGTATGGCGTATATTATAATATTATATATATGGTGTGGACGAGAGGGGGGCAGCGGCGATTTCACGCCTTAAGGTACGGTGCCATAAAGCACGTGGACTGTTGGATTGCCTCGTTATTCGAGCCTACACATATCTTGAGGTGATCCAACGGTCCACATGCTTCATGAGTTCATGGCACTGTACCTTAATTAAGGCAGTGGACAAGCACTCGCATCGCACGGCTTTATAATGCATTCCTATATATAGCAGGTTATGCATGTGCGGCGGTTGGAGAAGAATGCAGCACTTAATATGATCTGATTATTGAGCAACTAATGAAGCTATATATTTTTGACGTCTGCTAGTGACCCGTGATATAGTTTTCCTGTGATAGAGAAGTCATAACGAAGCCCAGACTCTATACCAACCACAAAGCAGGTCTCACTGAGAAAGTAGGAAAAATAAGTGGAAGAATCCGAGGGCAAGGTGTGACGACGATACTTCCTTATGCCATTACAGGGTGTTGATGGAATCAGTCGGTTCGATTTGAATCGAAATAAATTTATGCCACGGTCATATACAAAAGAGTCTACCGAATAAATCTGAACTTTGTCGGCTTTTCCGGTTTATTCGGTTGAACCAAATTGTGCTTGTCAATAATAACGAAAAATATCGTATTACCAAAATAGAAATAAAAGATCGAGACACATAATTAAAAAAAAAAAGAAACAGGTATATAACAAGCAAAGGAAAATATTTTATTCTTCTATATATAACCACTATTTTTATCAAATAAATTATATTATATATGGTTATATATGGTTTATCTCATCTTACAAAATACAAATCGAACCAAATAACAATACTCAAGAGCGGATCTTAGGGGTTGCTAGGGACATCATCCCCCCTGCCCGGTAAAAAGTATTAAACCCCAACTTTTTTTTAACTCAAAAATTCATATTTGGTATTACTTTCTTGTTAATTTGATGTTAAATTTTTTTTTTACATCAAAACATGAACAATAATTAACTAATTAAATATTTAATTACTTAAGTATGCAATTTACTCTTGCTCCAATATCTATATTTGAAAAAATCGGGGTCTTTGAGTCATCCTCCCTTTAATATTTGATGATTGAAACATTAGTTGAGTAAAGATAGCGTGAACTTAAGCTCACGGAGCCATTCCATGAGCGCACTTCCAAAAATAGTATGCTCAATCTGCAATAATATGAGAAAGTTTATGTATTTTTTTTTATTTATCTATGAGCAAGTTATGATTGTTTTGCGAGCGGTTACTCTTTAAAACTTTATCTTAGACTCTTAGTGTTATATACAATGGAGTTAGACTACTATACTAACGTTAGCATTTCGAACTGATATGCTAACAACTCAAAATTTATGTTATTGTGTTTGAAATTATGATTTATAGTGCTCAATAAATTCTTTATATGAAAATATTGGGTAACTAAATTTTTTTTTATTTTTAGAGTTTTCTAAGTATTTATTTTGGATTTTAGAGCAGATCTCACAAATATTAATAAAATTTTGATATTCTGATTCCGACTTTATGCTAAACTATATGATGGTTGATTCATGAAAATTAAATTATATTGGGACAGTTTTGCGCATAGTTCGGTTTTTAAAATGTTTAAATTATTATTATATAATTCAACTTTTTTTATTCCCCCACTATTTGAAATTTTGATAATCTGATTCCGATAGTTTGCGCATAGTTCAAGATTAATAAAGACATTATATGCAAAAATTTGAACTATGATAATCTGATTCTGATAATTTGATAAGAGCAAGTTCAGAGCTTGGGGTTGTCAGTATTTAAATTCAAAAACACAAGTAACAACAACTGAATCAGGAATTGTGCTAACCTCGTGTTAATTGGGCCGACATTTTTACATGTCCATTAATTGTGGAAAATGCCCTTATGTGGATCAGGAATTTCAACAGCTTTGTCAAGGTACTGCTGGGATGGGCGGATGGCAGATCACCACTATATGGGTTTCAAATTTGAATTTTGAAATTTGAATCCAGCCCAATCAATGTCCGCAACCATATGAAAGAACAGCTCTTGGAATGTATGAAATGTTTGATCCAGTCCAATATGGGAAAGAACAGCAATTGCACACATTATGAGGAATCTAAAAAACATGGGCCGCTATTGAACCATTCAAAGGAGGCTTTGCCCCTGGCCTACCAATTGCGCAAATGTTGAAGCAAAGTCCAGCACACCAGCACATCAACGGCCTAGGGGTCCAAACGCGTGTATTATTTTACAATTTGCCCTTCCTAATGAAATCTTGAAACAGATTGGCCCTCCCCTAATTTTTTTCAACAAAATTGGACCTATAGACCCCATTTTCTCCTCCCCTCCGTTTTACCGATCATACATTTTACTCCAACTAAAATTAATTGTGAGTTAAAAAATATTTGAGAGTATATTAAAATGACATTTAGGTATTAATCCAATTAAACTAATGATTTTTAAACATGCTACAATATATTTTTTGGCTGATAAATATTAAAATGTTTCAACTTTGTTTAATAAGAGAAAAGTAATTTATCCAAAAGTAACTAATTAGTATTTAGGCCAACTTTTAAATTGTTTTTCTAAAGAAGATTTACTCATTATTATACTAAATTATTAATTACATAATTTGTCGAAAGTCAAATATTTTGGATCATTGCCTTTATAAAATATTGTGCGTGTTAACAATGTAATATTGAATATTGCTGATTCAAAAATTTGTCATTTTGTTTTCCTTATTTTTGTTACTTTGTAGAAGTAGGAAATGAAAAAAATATATATATATAGTTAATTTAGATGACATATTTTTATTTTTCTTGAAATTATCTCTCAAGCGTTTTAATGTTAATAAGGCAAAAAAAAGTGTACTTCTGAAAAATTATTAATACAATTAGATTAACGTCTAATCATCATTTCATATCATGTAAAATATATATAGTTTTAGTTGGAGTAAAAACTAAATAGTATGATGGGTGAAGGGGAGTGAAGCAGAAAATGGGGCTAAGAGGGATATTTTGTTGAAAATTTTCGGGGAGGGACAATCTATTTCAAAGTTTCGATTGGAAGGTCCATCTGTGAAATTGGCCGTGTATTCATATCACCAAAAATCTTGGGTTACGTTTAAAAATCGGGTGGTGCTTTGTGGGAAGTGTTTATTTTCTCAGCGTTTTGACATATTATGGACATTAATGTCCTTGTGAATCATTTTATGATTTGTTTACAAAGTTGTATTCAAGAGGAGGACGGATCCAATAACCATGGCCATGAGCATTAGTAACAATGGTGACCATTTTTTAATTTATACATAAATTAAAAAATCTAAACTGTTAGATGTATTATATATTATATCAATAACATATACATAAAAAATGATAAAGTTTTAACATTGTTTCATAGTCATCAAGAGAGAAGAAAAATCATAAAACTTGAACCGTTGATTTTTGTTAATGCTTGATACATATGTAAATAAAATCAAAATGATATAATTTTTTGTATACACATAAAATATGATATATACAACATATTCGTCAATTAGTTTTGTTATTTAAGAATTTATAACGTAATTACTTCAGATTTAATTTCATGATCACCAATCGGTCACTAAAACTCCAAAACCATGGTTGTTTGATCTCTGCTCATTCAAGAGGGGTAAGATAGTCTTAAAAGTGTAAATAAATGGTGCGGAAGTAAATGGGCATGCAGATCACTCGAAAAACGTCGGTGGCCTATTATAATATTTTAGGGAAACTTTATTTTACCTGTTAGTGGGAGACTAAAATACAGAAATCTTAACCTGGGAGTACATGCGCTGATTCTCTGTTACGACGTGATAGATAGAAGAATATCAAGGGTCACTAACATAAATAAAACTTGCTTCATCATTTGTATACTCCACATAGGTATTGTATTGGTTCGCCCACATTAATTAACCTGCAATATGGAATGTATATTATAAGACAAGTTACATGAAAGCGGATGTAAAAATGTATCTTTGCAAGTGAATTAAAAAAAGCTCTTGAGCTGTATTTATTTGTACAAGAATGCCCTAAAAAATATATTGAAAAGGATTGCCCATTTGACTTCTCGATCATGTCATATTCATATATATGTACACTGGCAACACACATTGATTCCTCATCAGAATATATATATATACTTGAAGAGTTCAACGACTTTCAAGCCATTCGATCACTCCTTTCTTTCTTTCTTCTTCTTGTTCTTCTTCTTTTTTCCCCTAAATACCAACACCGATCCCAACAGTAACAACTATGATCAACCCTCGTACAAAATTTTTCCTAATTCTGTCTCTACATATTCTAATCTTCACTCTGAACTATGATCCAGACCATCCAAATTTCACCCTTCCAACAAAAACAACTTCAAATTGTCATTCTTGCCCCCTTCACTCTTCAATCTGTACATCTTTCCTTCGAGACTTCAGGAAGGCACTTAAGAATCTGACAGATCTTGATACTTTGGAAAGGTTGTGTGCCAACATGAGTGCCACATTCAATGGGGATGATACTTTCCTCCGCATCCTTTTGGAGGTTCTTCTTGATTGTGATCATATTAATCAGAATTCAGACACCGAACGACGACGTCCTCCGACCTAATTTCTTGCTCACTGAGAAATTTATAAATATGCACTGTTTTAGTCTTTTTTTTTCTTTAATGGAGATGTGTTCAGCTTCAGCCTCTCCCTCTTGTGTGTTATATATATCCTCCGTTTATTGTGCAAGAGATCAATTGTAATGATCCACTTTTTTTATTTTATGAAAAGCCCGTGGGCCGTAAGCATTGGTGATCTTTTAATTAATAATATAGCAATGAAAGTGGATTTAATTAATATTAGGGCGTCATTATGTTGAAATCCGATCTAATCTGAAATGGATCGTATTCGTCGACCATGAATGTGTTGGGTATTTTCCAACAAAGATATTACAAGGCCAAACCAAAAGCAACGACCAGTTGACGTGCTACACAATATTTATTTATCGATTAAATCTCCTTTCCATTATTCCATTCACAAATCACAACGGACGGCCACATTTGTTGCGCTTGGGAATACAATCAAACATTGTAGGTAGCACTAGCCTTCTATCGTTGTAGATGTCAACGAAGATGGATTATATTAGTAGGCTTCTTAAATTAATTACAAAACTCCGCAAGGGTCAACATTTATTTATATCTATGAACAATTTGCGATAATATGAGAAAGTCTATGTATTTTTTTTTATTTATATCTATGAACAAGTTATGATTGTTTTGCGAGCTGTTACTCTTTAAAACTTTATCTTAGAATCTTAGCATTATATATAATGGAGTTAGACTATTATACTAACGTTAGCATTTCGGACTGAAATGCTAATGTTTCAAAATTTATGTTATCGTGTCTGAAATTATGATTTATTGTGCTCAATAAATTCTATAGACAGATTATTGATGAAATTTTTCTTGAAGATGAAATTTATTGGAAAAATAGGTCTAGGAATAAATGGTTGAAAGAGGGAGATTTGAATACTGCATTTTTTCACAAAACAACAACTCATAGGAAAAAGAAAAGTCTGATTTTTAACATGGTTATCAATGGTGAGCTGTGTGAGTCTTTGCCACAAATTCAAGAACACATAATTGATTTCTATAAGGATTTATTTGGCAATAAGGATGAGCAATTTGCATATTTACAACCTGATTTTTGGGAAAATAATTTTTGTGTTTCAGTAGAACAAAACCATGATTTAGAAAAACCTTTCTCTGAACAAGAACTTAAAAAAGCAATTTTTGATTCAGAACCTCAAGGTGCTCCTGGCCCTGATGGGTTCAACTTTGCATTTTATCAACAATATTTTGAATTAGTTAAAAAAGACTTGTTAGTTCTCCTAAATGCTTTCCATGGTCATTCCCTAAATATTGCCAAACTCAATCATGCTATGGTGTGTCTTATTCCTAAAGAACCATATGCTAATATTGTGACCAAATTTAGACCGATTAGTTTAGTTGATTGTTGCTATAAAATTGTTTCCAAGATTTTAACTAACAGATTAGCACCTATCATGAATTCACTTGTACACCCTTCACCATCTGCATTTATTCAAGGGAGGTATATTTTAGATAATGTCTTGGCCACTAATGAAATTATCCATTTTGCCAAAAATAAAAAATCAAGGTCAGAAAGGGGTTTTACTAAAGGTTGACTTTGAAAAGGCCTATGACAAAGTAAATTGGGATTTTGTGTATCAAATGTTGATTAGCAGGAGCTTTGGAAAAAGATGGACATGTTGGGTTCTTAGTTTACTCCAAGGTTCAAAAACATGCATAAATTTCAATGGTAAACCCTCAAATTACTTTAATTGCCAGAGGGGGCTGAGGCAGGGTGATCTCCTTTCACCATTCTTGTTTGATCTTGTAACTGACACACTTTGTCAAGCTCTTCAAAGAGGGCAACAACAAGGATACATTGAGGTGTTGGGTCCTGATTTATCTAATGGTCTTAAAATATCCCATTTCTTATATGCTGATGACACTGTTTTTTTGTTAAAAGCAGATCAGAAGAATATTGAGGCTATCCTATGGGCTCTTGTTGCTTTTGAGGGGTTAACAGGTATCAAAGTTAATAGAGGTAAGACTGAATTAGTCTCCATAAATCTCAACTTGGAGGAAACCGAGGAGCTGGCTCACATTGTAGGTTGTAAGCATTCTTCCTTTCCCATTAGGTACTTAGGGGTACCTCTTTCTGATAAGAGACTTAGAGAATGTGATTGGGCTATTATAATAGATAAATTGATCAAAAAATTAACAAATTGGTTAGGTTCTTTGCTATCTGAGGGGGGGAGATTGACTTTGCTGAATTCAGTCCTTACTTCAGTCCCTCTCTATAAGTTATCATTGTATAGACTTCCAGTTGAGGTACAAAAAGAAATTGATAGGATTAGAAGTAGATTTTATTGGCAAGGAACATCAACTAGTAGGAAAAAATATATTCTGTTGAGTTGAAAAAAGTTGTGCATTCCTAAGGAGTTTGGAGGTTTAGGGGTACTAGACTTGCAATTGATGAACATTTCACTACTTTTGAAGTGGTGGTGGAAATTTAAGGACCCTAATTACTCACGTATTTGGAAAGATATAGTTTTAGCAAATTACCATGATAACACTGCTGTGGGACAAATGTCTCCATTATGGAGGGAGATTCAGATGCTAGGAGTTATTGGTAATATAGGGTGTAACATGGTTGTAGGAAATGGATTAAATACAAAGTTTTGGACAGATAGATGGATTGATGAATGTTCTTTAGCTGTGTCATATATGCATTTGTTTGAAATATGTAGGGACAAAGATGCATCTGTTTTTTATGTGATAGTATCTCAAGGTCATAGTTTACAATTTTCTAGACAATTGACATGGAAATTACTAGTGAATTTTAGTTATTTATGTAACTTGATTGCTAGCTGTCAATTATCCCTCAATAAAGACAGATTAGTTTGGAGATGGGACAACAAAGGTGAGTTTAGTTCACATTCTGCCTATGAATGGCTTGCATTTGGGGGCCTTGTAGAGACCAGATTTCATATTTGGTGGCAATTACATATTCCTCTAAAAATTAAAGTGTTCATGTGGAGAGTCCATAAAAATAGCATTCTTACTAGGGATCAAATGAAAAAAAGGGGGTGGCAAGGTCCTTTCAAATGTAATTTCTGTCACATGGAAGAGAATGTTGATCACTTATTTCTTACTTGTGCATTTATCAAAACAATTTGGTTCTGGATGAGGAATTGTCAGATTTTAATGCCTCATTGGAACACACTGGATGACATCATTCAGTTTGCTGTTAGTCTACCTGGAAGTGAAAGGGGAGCTTTCTTTACTGTCTTTTGTGCAATTTGTTGGTCAATCTGGAAAGTGAGGAATAACATTACATTTCACCAATCCAAAATGTTGACTACTAGGAATATGATTATACTGATCAGTTCTGTAATTGAATATTGGGCAAGTAATTTACCAGAACAGGTCATCAAGTATGTGGGAAGATGGCTCCCAAGAGATATGGATGAGATACCCCTACAAGCGGTTGCTTCAGTTCCTCTGCTGGGTTTTTGAGCTGATAGAAGCGGTTTCAAGAGAGGTTATGGGTATATGTTGCTACTTGTAATAAAGATGCATAATGTTTTGTATCGAAAACTTTGGATGATATCATGTCTGTTTTGTTTTGGGTTATATGGTGGAAGCAGAGAGGGGTTTCTTTGCAGATGATGCAGAGTTGTTTCTTGTTGTTTTTTGAGTTAGATTTAGAGGGTCGTTTTGAGTATTGATTTCTTGGTTGTTGCAGTTTATGCTATGTTTTTTGTTCTGTTGTGATACTCTTTTAATTAATGCAATGGGCCATGCTAGCCTTTTATCCAAAAAAAATATGAAAATATTGGGTAACTAAAAAAATTTTCATTTTTAAAGTTTTTTAAGTGTTTATTTTGGATTTTAGAATATAGCTCATAAATATTAATAAAATTTTGATAATTTGATTTCGACAGTTCATGCTAAACTATATGATTGTTGATTTATGAAAATTAAATTATACTGGGACAGTCTTGCGCATAGTTCAAGTTTTTAAAATGTTTAAATTATTATTATATAATAATTCAACTTTTTTGTTCCCCCACTATTTGAAATTTTGATAATCTGATTCCGATGGTTTGCGCATAGTTCAAGATTAATAAAGACATTATATGCAAAAATTTGAACTATGATAATCTGATTCTGGTAATTTGATAAGAGCAAGATCAGAGCTTGGGGTTGTCAGTATATAAATTCAATAACAACAACTGAATCAGGAATTGTGCCAACCTCGTGTTAATTGGGTCAGTATATAAATTTCCATTTGCCATTTTTTACATGTCCATTGTGAAATAGCCCTTATCTGGACCAGAAATTTCAGCCGCTTCGTCAAGGTAGTGCTGGGTAAGTATATATAACCATCTTTGTTAACATACGGATGGCGGCAGATCACCCCTATATGGGTTTCAAATTTGAATTTTGAAATTTGAATCAAGCCCAATCAATGTCCGCAACCATATCAAAGAACAGCTCTTGGAATGTATGAAATGTTTGATCCAGTCAAATATGGGAAAGAACAGCAATTGCACACATTATGAGGAATCTCAAAAACATGGGCCGCTATTGAACCATTCAAAGGAGGCTGCCCATCATCCTTTTGCCTCTGGCCTACCAATTGCGCAAATGGTGAAGCAAAGCCCAGCACATCAATGGCAATGGCCTAGGGGTCCAAACGCCTGTATTCAGGACAATTCTACAATTTGCCCTTCCTAATGAAATCTTGAAACAGTTTGGCCCTCCCCTAAATTTTTTCAACAAAATGGCCCTCTAGACCCCATTTTCCTCTCCCCTCCCCCTTTACCCATCATACATTTTACTCCAACTAAAATTAATTGTGAGTTAAAAAATATTTGAGAGTATATTAAAATGACATTTAGATATTAATCCAATTAAACTAATAATTTTTAAACATGCTACAATATATTTTTTGACTGATAAATATTAAAATGTTTCAACTTTTGTTTAATAAGAGAAAAGTAATTTATCCAAAAGTAACTAATTAGTATTTAGGCCAACTTTTAAATTGTTTTTCTAAAGAAGATTTACTCATTATTATACTAAATTATTAATTACATAATTTGTCGAAAGTCAAATATTTTGGATCATTGCCTTTATAAAATATTGTGCGTGTTAACAATGTATATTGAATATTGCTGATTAAAAAATTTGTCATTTTGTTTTCCTTATTTTTGTTACTTTGTAGAAGTAGGAAATGAAAAAAAAAATAGTTAATTTACATGAAATATTTTATTTTTCTTGAAATTATCTCTCAAGCGTTTTAATGTTAATAAGGCAAAAAAAATAGTGTAATTCTGAAAAATTATTAATACAATTAGATTAACGTCTAATCGTCATTTCATATCATGTAAAATATACATAGTTTTCACAATTAATTTTAGTTGGAGTAAAAGCTAAATAGTATGATGGGTGAAGGGGAGTGAAGCAGAAAATGGGGCTAAGAGGGATATTTTGTTGAAAATTTTTGGGGGAGGGACAATCTGTTTCAAAGTTTCGATTGGAAGGTCCATTTGTGAAATTGGCCGTGTATTCATATCACCAAAAATCTTTGGGGAGTGTTTATTTTCTCAGCTTTTTGGCACATTATGGACATTATGTCCTTGTGAATCATTTTATGATATGTTTACAAAGTTGTATGCAAGAGGAGGAGAGATCTAATAACCATGGGCATTGGTAACAATGGTGACCATTTTTTAATTTATGCATAAATTGAAAAATCTAAATTGTTAGATGTATTTTATATTATTTCAATAACATATACATAAAAAATGATAAAGTTTAAACATTGTTTCGATAGTCATCAAGAGAGGAGAAAAATCATAAAACTTGAACTATTGATTTTTGTTAATGCTTGATACACATGTAAATAAAATCAAAATGGTATAATTTTTTGTATACACATTTTTATGATATATACAACATATTTTATCAATTAGTTTTGTTATTTAAGAATTTATAATGTAATTACTTAAGATTTAATTTTATGATCACCAATCGGTCACTAAAACTCCAAAACCATGGTTATTTGATCTCTGCTCATTCAAGAGCGGTAAGATACTCTTAAAAGTGTAAATAAATGGTGCGGAAGTAAATGGGCATGCAGATCACTCAAAAATAGGGGTGTAAACGAGCCGAGCCGAGCCGAGCTAGGCAAGCTCGGCTCGTTTAATTAACGAGCCAAAAACACGAGTTCGACCTCGGCTCATTTAATTAACGAGCTGATCGAGCTGGCTCGTTAAGCTCATTTATTTTTTAATAATAAAATTTTAAGTATGTTATATCAAAATTTATATAAAAATTAATATAAAAGGACTAATAAATTTATATTTATACACATTTTACATAACAATTTCATATATATTTGACCATATGTTGTATAATATATTAATAATTTACAATAAGAGGAGTACAAATTGCAATTAGTAATAGTTTATCGAGCCAAATAATAAACGAGTTTAACGAGCCGAGCCATGCCAAGCTCAAGCTCGGCTCATTAGCTTAACGAGTTTAACGAGTGAGCCAATAACGAGTCGAGCCCGAGCCACTAATGAGCGAGCCACGAGTTTTTTTGTCACTCCTACTCAAAAAAACGTCGGTGGCCTATTATAGTATTTTAGGGAACTTTATTTTACCTGTTCGTGGGAGACTACCATAAAGAAATCTTAACCTGGGAGTACACGCGCTGATTCTCTGTTACGACGTGATAGATAGAACTATATCAAGGGTCACTAACATACGGAAAATTTGCTTCATCATTTATATACTCCACATAAGTATTGGTTCGCCCACATTAATTAACCTGCAAGATGGAATGTATATTATAAGACAAGTTACATGAAAGCGGATATAAGAATTATCACTTTGCAAGTGAATTAAATAACAGCTCTTGAGCTGTATTTATTTTAAAATTAAGAATGCCCTCAATACATTATAAGAGGAGGGTTTCAATACCTCCATCATGCCTACACTTTTCAAATTTCAAATAACTCAAAATTTAAAAATAGTTTTGCAAAACAAAACCATTAGATTTGATTAATATGATATTATCTACGTGTACATAACAATTTTTCCACTTTTTTATTTTATTTTATGTAAAACAATGAGTTATAAAAATCAATGACTAGAATTTGTTTATATTAGTGCATTTTCTTGAAGCCCTTGATGTCAAACAAAATAATATTTAAATTTGATGATTTTTTACATATAGATAAATAAAATGATATAGATTAAATCTAATGGTTTTTTCTGCAAAATTATTTTTAAATTTTGAGTTATTTGAAATTTAAAAATTGGAGGCATGATGGAGGCACATGAAATGAAGGCATTGGAACCCTCCTCACATTATAATATAAATTGAAAAGGATTGCACATTTGACTTTACAAATAGGGCAGGCGTAACAAAACTGTGGATTGCCACTCATACACCGCCCAGAGGCTATATACACACACACACACACAGAGTTTGATGGCTTTCAAGCCATTTGATCACTCCTTTCTTCTTCTTTTTTTTTCCCCTAAATACCAACACTCCAACAACAACAACTATGATCAACCCTCATACAAAATTCTTCCTAATTCTGTCTCTACATATTCTAATCTTCACTCTGCACTATCCAGACCATCCAAATTTCACCCTTCCAATTACAAAAACAACTTCAAACTGTTATTCCTGCACTCCGCAACATTCGAAACCATGCCCCCTTCACTCTACAATCTGTACATCTTTCCTTCGAGACTTCAGGAAGGCATTTAAGAACTTGACAGATCTTGATACTTTAGAAAGGTTATGTGCCAACATGAGTGCCACATTCAATGGGGATGACACTTTCCTCCGCATCCTTCTGGAGGTTCTTCTTGATTGTGATCATATTAATCGGAATTCAGACACCGAACAGCGACGTCCTCCAACCTAATTTCTTGCTCACTGAGAAATTGATATATATAAGCACTGTTTTAGTATTTTTTTTTCTTTAATGGAGATGTGTTCAGCTTCAGCCTCTCCCTTGTGTGTTATATATATATCCCCGTTTATTGAGTGCACATCCACTGGAATGGTCAAATTACCTCAAATTATGGAGTGGTCAGAAATTGTACTGAAAATAACATATATTACTATAGCAGACAGCTTTAAAAACCTTGCACAGTAGTATTTTAGAGGGGTTTTTGATCATTTCACTGTGGAATACCCTTGAGGATTTCAATTCCCGCTTATTATTGTGCAGGAAATCAATTGTAATGATGCACCTTTTTTTTTTTTTTTTTTTTTTTATGGAAAGCCCGTGGGCCGTAAGCATTGGTGATCGTTCAATAATATACAGACATATGGTACCCTGACTAAACTATAATGAAAGTGGATTTAATATTAGGGCGTCATTAAGTTGAAATCCGATCTAATTAATATGTGTTGCGCCTAATTAAAATCTAAAATGGATCGTATTCGTCGGCCATGAATGTGTTGGGTATTTTCCAACAAAGATGTTCTAAGCCCAAACCAATTAAAAAAACAACGAGCAGTTGGCGTGGTACAAAATATTTATAGGCTTAATTTTTAGTGTACCCATCAAAATCTCCTTTCCATAATTCCATTCACAAAGGACACAGCTGAGCTGATATAGCCTTCTATCGTTGTAGAAGTCAATGAAGATTAGCCGTCTTTTTGAGAATTCTCCGGTGGGGAGAGGCGGTGTGCCTTTCCCCCGCCACCCTCTTCTATTCTACTTCTCCGTTGATTGCCTTTAAGTTTTGTTCGTTCGTTTCGTCTTTTCGTCCGTCTTTTCATCGCCCTTTTTGTTCTAAAAAGAGTCTTTTATTGTTCTTCATTTAAGAAGGTTTACATCATGAATCACTTGAAAATGGATTTTGCTCCAACTTCAACAAACTCTAGTGGTGCTTCACGAATTGAAGATTTACGGAGTTCTTAACAAGTTTTTCAGTCATTGCCAAAGACGATGGATCCATCACAACTAAACGGTAACTTGAAAACGAATTGTGCACTTCTTCAAGAACTTGTCTCTCTAGATATAGTTTATCAAGACAAAAATTGGTTAGATATATCATAAAACTTTTGGTTGATATTTTGTTTCATTTGGATTTAGATTGAGAAACAATATTCTTTTTTTTTTTCTTGTGGTTGTAACTTCTCTAAATGAATGAATTTAGTTGCCTACGGGTCTTTGATGTTCAAAAAAAAAAAAAAAAAGATGTCAACGAAGATATATATTAGTAGGCTTCTTAAATTAATTACAAAAAACTCCGCAAGGGTCAACATTTAATTCGGCCCATCAAAGGAACTACCCGGCCCAAAAATCTTGTCATTTATAAACTCCACCATTCTGAAACTATTCTGCTGTTAAGTAGAACTGGAAGAGGACTGTCAAAATTGTATGATCTCCTACAGTAGAGACTTGAGATTAACTGTGGTATTGTACAACAAAAGATTGTGATCTAGATCTTGAAGCAGGTGTGTAATAGAAAACAGAATATATAAATCAATAGCTAGCAAAACAATCCACATTCCATAGTGCCAAAAAGGTCGGACAGATCGATCTAGACTATGCAACAACTTGCATATATATATAGTTCTAAGTTGCCACACTCCAAACCATCCCTATTTGACTATTTGCCAGTAAAGTTTAGCAAACAGTAACCTTAATTTTATGTTGAATTCGTTTAATATATATTGGTCGCTAATTTATGGTTTATCGACTGAGTTAAAATGTTGATGGTCAAATGGAAGTTACAAATTAAAACACTACATTATAACATATTGAGGCATGACAAAATACATTTATATAAATTGAGCATATTGGAAAACATATATAGGAAATTATCATGCACCGCCTTTTTGAGTAGTTAACAATTGAAGAGAGAGCTAACTAGGGTTGAACAAAAAGGAACAAGCAAGAAAGATACAGAGGCTGCCCAGTAAAATTATATTCTCTCTCTTAAGATTAAAGTTGAGAAGGTTTAGTTTAATACATGATTAAAGATAATGGACCAAACAATTAGCCCAACTATTCCAACACAAATATAAATTAAATGAGACTAATCTCACAATGCATAAAACAAATAAACTAAGATAAATAGCAAAATGGGTCGGGACCAACAACAATATGGGACATTTAATTTGGTATCTAAGTTGTTAAAAGGAATAAGATTAATTAAATGAAAATAGGTCTGCAAGTCGTGAGTACTTGTGTGGAAATTGGGTCACATATAAATACTCTTCCTCTCATCTACCGCTAACAAAATGAAACGAATCACAATATGGGCCAGCTTATGATATCTCTTTTGATGACACGTGTCTTGTGAAGCTCGGTTGGCACCTGAAGGTAAGTTCTACATGTGGGGATAAGAATCTGCTACCATTATTGTGATGGTAGCAAGCTGCCATAGCTGATCTGAACGGTCTAAATTAGTTTGGACGGTTCAGATTCTTTGAATCATAAGAAGGTTTTTTGTGGGATCCATTTGTCATAGAAACTATGGCAGCGTGCTGCCATCACAAACTATGGCAGCGGATAAAAATCCCTACATGTGGTGTATATTCATGTATCGGTAACAAACCCTAACTGGAAATAAAAGGAACATGATAACATAAAAGAAATATAGCATATAAACCATAAAGCGGTTCATGAAATTCACAATTGTTTATATATATTGTTGCTTATTGTATATAATTGGTTTGTTTAACATTCTACAAATCAATTTATCCAAAGAAAAAACATTCTACAAATCAATCGATAGCAATCCAATGAAGAGACTAGAGAGCCACCCCTGCCATGCTGCGCAGGGGTCAAACCCTTAGCATATTTAAGAATGAAAACGCGCGGTAGCAAAATTGAACTCTCGGAAATGCCAAACACCCTCGAAATTTCCTGCTACCAAATTGGCTGACTGGCATATGCATAATCTAGAACATGGATACGAATTATAAAACCTCATTCGGTAATGTCGTTGTAATTTCTTGGTTATATCGATGTAACAGTGCTATTTGAACAGTGAATTGGATTTGTTGTCCTCCGTTAGATTTTGATCTTATGGTTGCCGTCGCTTGAGCTGATGTCATTTGCTGATGCTGTTCCTTGCTATTTTGGGTGCCTGCGCTGGGAGTTCTTCGCGGCGGCTGTGCTTCCATCGTATTTGTAGTGTGGTGTTCGTCCTGGTTATTACTCTAACTCGAAACCTTCCACACAAAGAAAACCAAACACAAAAATATTCAACATGAAGTAATCAATTACATCAGGTAACAGTATAAAGATCCTCAATGACGTGCCACAAATCACAATCAGATTATATAACACAATTTTATATGCAAAAAAAATGAGCTTAGTAATCTAAGACAACCTTGAGTACCGTTGTTGTGTTGTAGACAGTTTCAAAGCATTTGACATATATGACACACACACACACATATATATATATATACGTGAGACTGACTAGCTTGTCTTGTAAGAAAGTACATTTTATAATCTTGTATTCAAATGCAAATAAAACCGGATGTCATCCAATCTGTTTACATCAATGACGCGTCAAATGCTCCTTCAGCCAATAAACATATGACGTGTTAGAGATTCTCACGATACACATGAAGTGCTCTTCATAATTTCAAAGGAGACGGGGGAATGCAATAACAAAAAGGAAGAAGTCAAATGAACTTAAAGTTCTCAAAACGAGGCAAGAGTAATACCTAGTGTACATAGAAAAACTGTCTATAACGCCTGTAAGTTATATTTCGGAATGTAACTATTACATTTCAGGATGTATCTGTTACACTCTGTGTACATTTTATAGACGTATGGACAACGTTTCAATAGACGCAGGATGTTTCTCAACCCCAATATTTTAAATGTTGTCATCTCTCTCTTATTATTACTATTATTATTATTTTTGGGAAGAATCAACCCCAATATTGTGGATACGTCTCATCTGTATCTGCTGTCACAGGGTGCTTTGAGGACTCCCACCTGTCAGTAATCAACTGCACAATTTTACAATAGGTAGCCATAAGACTCATAACAGCCAATCCAAATTAATCCCCTCTAGAGGCCAGAACACAAGGCGATCTATAAAAGACTGTTATTTGCTTGCTTAACCTTTCACAATTTACAGCAAGAATCAATCATGGATGGCCCCTGTAAAAGATTTTGTCTAATACTCTTCCTGCAGATCGTTATTCTGGTGTTAGACTACCCCGACCGTCCGAATTTCGCCCTTCCGAACACAAACCCATCATCGCCCGCCCCGCCGCACTCACAGTTCAACGGAGCTTCTAATCTCACGCCGGAGCAGTCCACAAAAGCATGTCCTTTCAACTCTACACATGTCACCCTTCTCACTGACCTCGAGGAGGCTACTCGCATGTTAAGAGACCTCGATACGTTGAAGGGACTCTGTGGTGCCAATGCGAGTTCCCCATCCACTACCGGCGGTCGTTCTCTCCGCATAGTTTTGGAAATGAGCCTTGATTGTGGTAATATTGTTCAAATTCATGATATTGGTCAACATCCTCCCACATAATTGTTCTTCTCAGATATAGGGAAGCCGCGAGATATGTTTTGCAGTTCTGCTTTATGTGTTGTCCACTTGTCCTCATTTGTACAAGGAACTAGTTGTTAGCCATATATGCTTCTTTTTTGTCTGTAATTTGTCTGTCGATCTAATGTACAGAAGAATAAGCAGTTATTTTTTAAAATACAAGAATATATAAAAAAACACCAAATTATAAATCAAGAAACTAACGTTCAAAAATTATAAAAAAAAAAGGGCGAGGCTACACTAGTGCACCAACTTTTTTAAGTGAAAAAATATTTTGTTGGATTTTAAAAGGGAAGAGTAATTTGTTTCAAAGATTATAAAAGTATGACAAAACTAAAATTGTCCGAACAAATGAGAACAGGCGCAGATGTGATACTCTCATACTCATACCACTTATAATGTTGATTACTTGATCAGAACGCTCCCGAGTGCTCATCCCTGATCACTTACTGCATTGTGCAGTTCATAGCATCAGTCGTTGGATCATCTTGAGATCCGCGCTGGCACGAATCTCAAGACAATCCAATGGCTGTCGTGGTGAACTGCACAATGCAGTACAGCAGGATATATATATGAATTCAACGCTCCCCTCCCTGTTGACAAAATTGGAGCCTAAATAAACGGATTACCAGGCTTGATTAAGCAATTTGGTCAATAAAGCTGTTTTAGAAACAAGAACTAAAAAGCCACCTTGACTAACCAATGTTTATGTTGTGGTGTATATTTGTGGAGGCCCTTTGTTAACAAATCATAGCCCCCAGGCCTTGATTCATTCCTCCCTGAAAAACCCATGTGTTGCAAGCACAGTGAACCGAGACTTAATCAAGTAAATAGGCTCATTAATTCTAGGCCTTACCAACATCTGTTGATGAGCTAGAATTAATAATTGGAGCTGAAAATATAGAATTCTGCATATAAGAGTTCAATAAGAGTTTGCAGAGGAGAGAACTACAACGAAAATACATGGATGATTTTAACTTGAGTCTATGATCTTTTTTTCGTTTTTATTTTTCTAATTGTTGGCCGTAATTGAGATACGCCGAATACAATGATCAACCAAACTAAACCAATTCCGGTTATAAGGAACAGAATTCATTTGTTGTTCCTTGAGCTGCAATGATAAGTAATAAATATAAATTAATTTCATTCCGATGCAACTTTTATTACATTTATCACATATGTAAATTCAAAAAAACCTTTCTTTTATTTTGTGAGAAAAAAGGTCAAAAAATGACAGGTGTATTGTTGCCACTCGGCTGAATTCGGCTGTGAGTAGTGACTTTATGCTAGCCGACGAAATGCTACGGAAATTGAAATGAAAATATGATGGTAGGTGCCTTTGCACAAACTCGGGATTTGAAATAGGCCATCATATTTTATTGAGTCAAGAAGAGTTTGGAATTAGATATTGTTATAAGCTTTCCTATATATATATATAGTCCGGCTACTGTAATATGCATATTACGATTTTACCGTACTATACGGTCTGTATCTTAGTTTTAGATGTCAAGATAGTCGAACCGAAGCGCTGAACGTGAATTTCATAAGTTTGAGGAAAGAAGAAATGAAAAATATATAAAAGCAGTAAGGCAGCAACATTACATAAGAAGCCAAAAAAGTCATAAGCGGCTTTTGACGAATATCATGTGCGTAGAGTGCACGTACTGACGTACGTGGTACGTGAGAGCCCCCAGACACTGTGGGCAGGTTAATATAATAGACTTCAATTATAAAACACAAAATTTAACGATTGAATTAAAAATATATAAACGGCGCTGATAACAGAATTGGGCCCCGCTTTTCACCAAGAAAAGCGGCTTATATATTCGTTAGGTTTGGCCTGTTTAGTTAAAAAAATAAATAAAAAATGATTTAAAGTGCTTTAAAGTATCAAATGGGAATGATTTATAATGTAGAAATTAATTTAATCCTAAATTACAAAATTTTGTAACACATTACTTTTACTTTACTATACCACACATGACACACCGCTATTTTAAAATGATTCAACTCCTACCCGGTTTAAATAATTTACTACCGAACGGAGATTACAGTGTGGTTACAGATAACAAACAGTCTTGACCCAGGTCTGTGTTTTGCAAGGCAGAGCACAAAGTATGCATGCGATAATACCTATGAAAATGCTAAATTGACTAATTGACTAATGTCCGGCATCTATGAAGATAGGATAAAAATCTGCTGCTTTTCTGAGAAGAAAAGCAGGGTCTGCTTTTCTGATCGGATAGTCGATTGGGATCGGTTGTCACACCGATCTCGAAGTACTTTACAAACTTCAGTATTTTATGTACGGATCTCAAAGTACTTCAGTGTTTTTTAACTGTCGGATCAAGAAAAACAGGATCTGCTTTTTTTTAAAAAGAAAAGCAGGTGATCCCGATCCATGAAGATGTATACAATACAACCGACAATCCTGCGGAATTAAAAAAAAAAAAAGATCTACCCATGTATATACACGCATTAATTAATCGTAGCTTCTCTAAATCATATGTGGCATCTTTTGAAAGCCTTTCAAAGATGTAGAGACTTTCTATATAATTTCTAATTAGAAATAAATAGAAAATCTTTTTAAAGCCTTTTCAAGGAGTAATTTTTTATTAGAAATGAGTAGATTTCAAAGATATGTTGAATGAATCTAAAGAAATTTTCAGATCTCAATTATAATTACAAGATTACCCTTAAAAAAGCCCCATAAAATTCCAGAGATGCGGATGCTCTAATAAAAGTTTTAGTTTAGTTTTCTTTTTCACTCTGACAGTCCGTAGGTTTTCTTGTTTACAGAAGTGGGAGTACCCAATAGGGGGGTTCCCATCTGCTGCCATAAAAAGCTATGGCATGATTGTGCCATAGTTAAGATGGGTCGTTGGATTAATCTAAACGGTCCAGATTTTAGAAATAGAGGGTATTATTTTATTATGGTCCCATTTGCATTGACTCAAAAGAAACTATGGCAGCTGATGTGAATTCCCCAATAGTGTACCGGCCTCCAAACCAATCCTTATCATCTTCTGCGCAATAACGTACGTACTGCACAGCACAGCATTCTGATCGTCCGATCTGCTTTGCGATTCGTGCTTTTGTCAATCTGAAAAAATCCCCCTCTAACCTTCTTGCACCCTCCAAACCGTGACACCTGTCAGGAGATGGTGGGGTGAATTCTCTTTTTAACGTGTTTTAACTTTTTAAATATATGCATGCATGCCCACGGGCTCTCAATCACAATAAAAAATAAAAATGGGTCAGAAATAGTTTCATTTTCTTTTTTTTTTCTTTTGTTTTTTTTTTTTGGAGAATTGATTAGTTTTCTCTTTGTAATTTAGTGTAGTTGTGTACTGCACATGTAGCGCGTTCAGAGTACAGCTAGGAATCGCGACTGGGGTCAAATTTCTTTTTTCCTTTTTTTTTTAAGAATGCATGCTTCCTAATTCGGCGGGTTGTCTCGTACTTATGAGTAAGGAATTGCTATCCATACCAAAATTTTTACTCGCCACATACATCAAAGTTAATTTTTATAAATAATTATTCTCCTTCAAATTAGTTAATTTAATTACATTGAAATATATTATTAAGAAGGACAATGATACGACACCTTTTAATTTAATTGGAAATAATAGTTTCTTAAAAACTAATTTGACGTGCAGAGCAATATTTTTTTACATAAATTGCGGTCATATGTTTTTCCATAATTCGATCTATATATTTAGCCATGATGCTGACGTTGGCACCTTGGATTCATATCACCTACTGTGCAGGTATTGTACTGTGCAGTAGGTCATCCATTAGATTATCTTAAGATTCGTGCTGGAAGCAATAACAAAAATCCCCTATAAATCTTAAGGTTCGTAGTATGTTATAAATGCTATTGCGCAGTAGAGGCCAATCATGTGTGCCACTATGGAATTGTAATACGACATATCAGCGTTTACTTCTCTCGAGTCAATTAGTTCAGGACTTCGGATATAACTTTTGTGTACGCATAAACATGATATATAAACAAAACATTCCACCGTTTACTTTTGTTCCAATAACCTACATCGTTGATTCTTTGCTGTGGAATACTGCACAGCAGAGGATATATAAGGGCACGTTGATTCTCCAGTAATCACATGATTCTCACATACTGACAGAGATTCTTTTGTTTTTTTTTTTTTTTGGGGAGAAGTGAGAGAATCCTGGTTGCACGTGCGGGTGCACGTACACATGTGATTATATAAAGCACCTTCAAGTACTTCCCCATCACTATTCCGAGTTCCCCAGACCCACAAAAACCAAGAATAAATGGTTAATCTTTCAGTACAAATCTTACTAACTACCATCCTACAAACTTTGTTCTTTTTGCTGGATGCTCCGGCTCCTGGCCTTCTCACTTTCACTCAAGTGAACACTGTTGTGAATGTACATGTTTCTCCACCGGTACCACCGGCACCACCGGCACCACAGGCACCACAGCAGCCCCATTTTGCCGCCACACAGTGCTTACTCAACTCGACATTGTTCGACTTTGTCGATCTGGTTTGCAAGCTAGTAGACACCGCGATACTCAACGATACCAAGGAGACGTACTGCACAACCATCGAACAATGCTTGATCAAATTGAGTGACAAGTTCGACCTAAAATATGCACTCTTTGCAATTTTTCTGGAGATGATTCTTGACTGTGACCTCAATGTGGAATACTCGAATGGAAACCAGCATCCTACTTAGTTATCTGTTTTTTCGCGTCGATTGAGAAAATAAAGGAATGTACGTACGTACTTGGCTTTGTTAATTATGCTATTTTTATTCTTTGTTTATTACAGTAGTGTACTTGTTAACAAACAATATTTAAGATTCTAATAGAATCGGTAGGAGAGAGTCCTACTTTTTTCAAAAAAAAAAAAAAGAAAAAGAAAAAAAACAGTAGTGTACTTGTTAAGTTGTGTTGATCTTCATGCAAGACTCGTCTCTGTTGTTGTCTATTGAAATTTTTAAGGAAATACATCGAGCACTTTTGTTTTATATGTAATACCCAGTTAGCGATCATAGAAAAACCGTTCATAGCGTCCATAGGTTACATTCTAGAATGTATTTGTTACATTTTCGGGACGTACGTATCTGTTACATTCCGTACACATCTATGGACGTATGGACGGTTTTTCAATGGACGCAAGATGTTTCTCTTGTTTTATGAAGGTCTCATTAGTCATTACATTCCGGTTAGAGCTTTTTCTTGTCTAAAAATAATGAAATAGACACTTAATTATATGTTTATATATATCACCCAAAAATAAACAAAAAACTTGAGTTGAGTTTTCTTTTTATTTTATTTTTTTCCTGCTTTTTTTGTCAATTTTTTAATATATAATTGTAATCTCGATGATCACTCCTAGCTTCGTAATCAAAATTTTATGAAATTTGTTGGGTGAATGATCACTATCTTTCACTGTATAAAAGAAACAGAGAGTATAGGGTAAGTTGACATCATCAGAAAATCCAATAGAAGATTATATATAGTATAACAGATATGAATTTTTCCCTATATATAACGTTGCTTGACAAAAGAATAAAACAATCATATAATAATCTATACAATTATAATTATTATAAAATATATATATATTGATTTTATTGTACTTTTCACAGTGATACTCACAAGTCACAAACATATATAGTTCAAATAACAAATCTAATTAAGTTGCAATTTGCAAACTTAACATAATTTTCCTGACTTGCCACTCTGTTCTCACATTGTTTACGTTTGCATGCTGCATGCACCAAGCGGCCACTGTAGTACACGATGCGCAATATATATAAGAGAAATAGCTTGTGTCCATCTAATGGACTTCCATCACACTCACAAAGAGTCACGTGGTGGGCCCACTCTATATATAACTTGCACAAATCACAATGGTATTGGGTCTCTCGTGTGCTAATTATTAAATATTAATATTCCATAATGGATAGTCCGACAAGATATTAATTTAGAAGCCTGCTAATTGGTCCGTTTTGCATGGGATTTCTTCTCGTGGTGTACTCTAAGGATCTGTTTGGCACCCCGTTTCCGCATAGAATAGCAATTTATTTAGCTAATCCGGTTGCCAAACACAATATAGTGTATTCGAATAGTATCTTGAATAGTCTATTCCGCTATTCGGGGGTAGAGGCTGAATAGCAGATTAGCACTCCAATTTATTTAGCTAATTCAATTGGCATTTGCCAAACAATATTTTCACTATCCGAATAGCTCTAAACATTACTATTATTTTCACTCTTCCAACAATCACTAATCCATTTTTACTAATCGGATAGCACTATTCTAGTACTATTCTTTGATTTGCCAAATGGACCCTACGTTTATATATATGACATGCACACTGGCGTAAGATTAAAATTAAATATTGGTTTAATTAAAGAACTATCTATATATATATGTTGAAAGACAGCAGATTCTTAATCCCTTCCTCTCGAATGCTTATCCTCTGCTGCGCAGCGAATCAATGATGTAGATTATAGAGGGGCTTTTTTGAGATTGAGCTGCACGAATCTTAAAGCAAATCCAATGGAGTACTGCGTAGTAATTTACTGCACGGTAGAGGATATGAATTGCTTCCTCTTTAGTAGTTTAGTCTCGAGCGGCACAAATAGCAATAGCAAACTGCAAACATCGATTGATCTGAGCTGTTTTTTTTTTTTTTTTTTTTTTTTTTTTTTTTTTTTTTTTTTTTGAGATAAGGTGAGGGTCAAGCCACTCAAATTTAAATGTCTATAAAAAAATCCTCTATCCGGGTTTCGAACCCGTGATCTCCCACACGGAGAGCGTTACCTTTAGCCACTAGACCAAAGGCCGGTTCTTGGATCTGAGCTGTTTTCGTATGCAATTCAGTATGAAACTCATTATTATTGGCTCATTGAATAATCCACTGGACTCTTGAGCGCTGTGTACTCCAGGCATAAGGGCGCGCAGCAGCATATTACATTACAAAAATAATATTATAGAGGTATTAAAATGATATTAAAATATTTTCTGATTAGTAGTATTTATATTGAATATTGAGAGACTATTCAAATTAATAGCTTTACTATACTACTTATAATTAAGAATATCTTGATTACTAAATAAGTTAATTTAAATAGTAACTCATTTAACTTGACAATTGATTGACATAGTTAATACTTAATATCGATTTTGTATAATTTTTTGTATATCTATGTATAATTAAGCTCCCATTAGGCCATTACATTATACTGGACACAACAATTAAAACCTCTCCATTTTCTTCTTTATACTTTGTTGTAAAATTTCACAAGTCTTTTGAAGCACAATCAGAAAATGTAAACCAAACCAAATAGACAAATATTATGCGCAATTCGTGTCGTGTGTCAGCTATATATGATCATGTTATCATTTACCAGTGGTGATTTCATGGGTCTTGGAAATTAAACACACCTCTCACTCTCAGCACATATAGTTACATCCAAATTCCATAGCACAGCTATCAATTGGATGGTTGGTTCATATACATTGCAAAATTAGGCCCAGATTTATATTTTCTAGGTTGATGACTGGTCATATAGGCCCAATTACCATAGTTTATAAATTTGGGCCAGGATTTGAATTTTCTGTTATTTTGTGTTTCCTATTTCTTTTGGGTGCTGCGGCAATGAATCTTATGTTATGTATTTCTACTAGGAAAATGCTATAGGGATACTGCAAAAGATACTGTCGGGGATACCATTAAATATTGACTGCCAATAAAAAATGTGATGAGTTGAATATTTAGTAGGTTAAGGTGAATATTTAGGAGGATAAGCTGAATAGTTAGGAAGTGTAATGCTACAAGTTAAATTAAGAGTAGTTTTTATTGGCTGTAAAGCAAAATGTGTTAAGTGTAATACTGCAATTAGGTTTTTATTATGTGGAGTTTTTATTGGTTGTTAAGCAAAATGTGTTAAGTTGAATATTTAAGAGGTTAAGATGAATATTTAGGAGGTTAATGTGAATATTTAGATTTAGTTGAATTAGTCAAAGATCATAGTATCCCCGACGATATCTTTGTGGTATCCGAATATATGGACTGTTTCTACTATTTTGCATTGTCAATCTGCGATAATATGAGAACGTCAGTGAATTTTTTTTTATTTTTCTATGAACAAGTTATGATTGTTTTGCGAGCTATTACTCTTTACAACTTTCTTAGACACTTAGCATAATATATAATGTACAAAACTTATAATTAATTCATTATCATTCCAATGAATGAGTAAATGTTTGCAAAATATTAAAAAACAAGATTGATTAACGAACTTAAAAAAATAAATAAATAAATTACAGGGACATTTTTCTGGAAAAAAAAAATAAAAGAGTATGATAGAGTTTGTTTAATGTGTCATAAGAAAAAGAAAAGAAAATGGTGTTGATAATATATATGTTCACATGCTTATTATATTAGCAAGAAACCCGCCCGTTGTGCGGGCGTTTTAAATTCTGATATCATACCGTGTAATACATATAATGTGCTTTTAGTTTTTGACTAATTATTTACCATTTTAATTTCATCTTTACACTAAATTAATTTATTGAATGTTAGAATGTAAAGAGTTAATTCCTCATTAATGTAAATTCTAATCAACATTAATGTATTCTATACCATGATTGGTTATCTTTCCATTTTTTGTAAAAACTAAAATTGATAAGAAGTTGTTTAATCGGAGAACACCAATGCCTTTAAAATCAATATATTTTGATCTATACTGTTGATTAAGGGGTAGAATGGGGATTAAAAAAGTTTGAAGAAGAAGGAAAAAAAAAATGGAGAAGTCCAATTTTTATGTGCTTTATAACATAGTACAGATATATATATCATAGGATCACATGGTTTGGTTTGTATGTGTTTATATTCTCTGTGAGAGGATATATTTGACTATATAGAAGGGCGGAACCAAGGGTAGTCAGGGACGGTCCGGGCACATCCTTGACCAAAAAATATTGACAACCCCTCAAACTTATACAACTATTTTATGTTGCTCGGCGGAAGTAATTTTGGTAGTTTGATCTTTATATATTTAAAAAACATTATAAATTAATTATATATATACAAGTATCCATATTAAATGAGTAAATATACCGTGTTAAACTTACAAAGCATTTCTGAATTTCGTTATGAATGTTATATTGAATCTTATCTTATATTTTAGGCACTCAACATTCAAACGGGCATAACTTTGATAGGGAACTTCGATCGGAGAAAACTTCGTGGCTACAGAAAGTTAATAACGAGAGCTATCCAAAGAAAAATATCAAAAAAAAAAAAAAAAAGAATTTAGGCTGGCTCCTGAGGACCCGGCCTGATAAAAGTAGGCCTATAAAAGCCTGATAAAAGTAGGCCTATTTTTATGAGGCCGGTTTTGGGGAACCCGGATTTTCTATTATTGAAAATAAGTTTTTTTATTTCGAATTTTAAAATAATTTTTTTTATTTTTTATATTAAAAAATTGGCCCATGAGAACAGACAAGTACCATTATACGAACGGTGATTATTCGTAAATTTTTATTTACCCACGCTTTGCAGTGGGCTTTTATATCTAGTAAACGAAAAGTGTACTGCACATGTACCGTTCAGACATACAGGATCGCGGCAATATCGCGAATGGGGTCAAGCTGCTATTCTCTATTCTAATTTCATGCTGAACAGGGATCTTTTTTTTTTTTTTTTTTTTTCAAAAAGTTGGTAAAAGGTTTCCAACGGTTAGTCTCCTGTCCTGTATATTAAATCTAGGTTAATTGACCTAACATGTTTTAGGTTATGCCGAGCGGGGATGGCCTCCCGAAATCAAATTTTTTTTTTAGAGAATGCATACTTCCTAATTCGGCGGGTTGTCTCCCATATACTATGAATAATACTATGAATAATGAATGGGATGAATTGCTATCCTATCTGTACTAAAATTTTGTTCCACACAATTGTTCTCCTTCAAATTAGTTGATTTAATTATATTAAAATGAGAAAAGTCCGATTTTGGTTCCTAAACTATTGCATATAGTTCAAATTAGTCCTTCAACTATTTTTTTGTTCAAATTGGTCTTTAAACTATTGCATTTGGTTCAAATTGGTCTCTGAACTATTTTGTTCGTATTACTCCGCACTTTACTTTCATTTATGCTAACTTCAATAGTTTAGGAACTAATTTTGATATCAAACAAAATTACTTGGGAGGGGCTATATGAACCAAACTTATAAATTTAAGAATCAATTTGAACCAAAAAATAGTTTAAGGACCAATTTAAACCAAATACAATATCTGGGACCAATTTGAACCAAATACGATATTTCAGGGACCAATTTCAACAAAAAAATAATTTAAGAACCAATTTTAACCAAATAAAATAGTTCAGGGATCAAAATCATATTTTCCTCTATTAAAATATAATAGAAGGATAATGATATTTCATAATTATTAATTACAAAACCTTTTGATTCAATTGGAATGATTATAAGGATTTAAAAAAAAAAGTGAAGATATGGTTTTATTAATAGTATGGAGTGACCTATACTACAGCTTCATATAATCATTTTTAAGATTCAAATGTTCGATCCAAACCGCTTAACATGATCTCCACATATAATTTAATTGTAGACTAAATTTTATAATTTTTTAGTATTTTTTTCTATTTATTTAGATAATTAGAAAATGACTTGATGTAAATATTATGGTCCATTAAAAAATATGATTTTTTTGTCATTCTAAAAAAGATGAAAAATTCTAAGAAATATAAAGTTTGATCTAGAATCATATTAACATATGAAGATCAAGTTGAGTAGTTCAGATTGACCATTGAACTTCAAAAACAATTATATAGAGCCGTAGTATGAGTCACTCTGTACCATTAATAGTACGTAGCCTCAATCTTATAAAAATAAATTTGATATAGATAGCGGTCACAAATTTTCCATAATTCCATTTATATATCCACGATGCTGACGGTGACACCTTGCAATATGTGTGCCTCTTTACCTCAAAAAATCCTTATTATGTGTTGGAAAATACTAATCCTAATTAAATAAAAATAAATAAATAATTAATATATAAAGTTAGAAAGAACTTGTCGGCTGCACAATCTTCTAATTAGCATCTATTCATAGTCGCAGATCATCTATCCATTGTTGAGCATCAAAGCGCACCCATAATACTACGAGTACTAACTTTATAGAAGTATTTGCCCCACATGGTGCAGTGGATTCATGGCAATCTCCTCCCAAAATACTTCGATTCATGCCTTCATTGATGCGGTGCACCCCGCATAAGGAGCGAATCCGAATTTGATAATAACAATAGCTCATTGAAATTATTCTTATTATTCTTATATATATTCTCATATATATATATACAAATTTTGTAAAACATCTCGAGTATGGATGTATATATATGATAGCAACTGATTCAATTATATGAACATTGGATGTATTCTTGTCTGCTCTGTCTTGTCTTATATAGCTACTATCTTAAGACTCTTAATATAACGGTACACTCTATTAATTCACCGTGTATTCACGGCTGTAGCAAATCACCCAATTTATTATATATCAATAACATGATGCGTTACTGTTTTGACCGAGTAAACTCATTTACTCTTACCGAGTTAATTTACCATGTATAATTTGAATTAAATTCTCAATTAATTAAAACGCTTTGTAGCTGTATAAGTATATATATAATGGTACAAGCTTAACGGTCTAATTTGATATTCATGCAATTAATTAGATGGTCAATAACGCATATAGGTGGCCACCCACATCCGTTAGCATCAAACCATTTATATTTTTATATGTTTTAATTAGTAAGAAACTTATAAATTGTGTTTTAATAAAATCTTAATATATGTATATAATTAATTATTTCTAATTAATTTTCAAACATTATGTACTACTAAATATAACAAATTGCGTGGGTAATTGCGCATGAGTATTACCCAATTTTTTTCTAATTTTGATCGACTGGACTATCGTTACTTTTAGTTGCAAAACTAAAATCTTCTATCTAGGAAGGGCAATTTAACAATTTACTCTCCTTCTAAAACTTGTTAAACAAATTGCCCTTCCCTCAAAAAATTTAACAAAATGCCCTTGTATTACCCTTCATTCCCCTCCATTCTCCTTCCCTTATATCAACTTTCAAATTTTTTATATAAGAAAATTTTGTATAATATAAATAATAAGTATTATATTCTTAAAAACTTAAAATATTCTTCTCCAAATTTAGAACGATATGTCATACAAAAATAATTTTAACATAATTCATTTAATTAATGATAATGAGATTAAGGATATAAGATTTATATTATTGTGAATATAGTAAAGAAAAGATAGTCTTTTTTAAAATATTATATTCACTATATTTACAAGATTATCAATATTATTTTTTTTATTAGTAGAAAATTAAAATTCTATATAAGAGGTGAATTTTATTTATTTTTATTTATTTAACAAAGCTAACTGAATATTGCCTGAAAATGAGGATTGCAAAATTCAGAATTTTAATGGAAATTTTATGTCATACATCATGAAAACTTTTATATGTAAATGAAAAGATTAAAAGAAAATAATAAAAAAAAATGTATATTGCAATTTTTAAAGAAGGTTAAAGAAAGTTGATATAAGGGAAGGAGAATGGAGGGGAATGAAGGACAATATAAGGGTATTTTGTTGAATTTTTAAAGAAAGAGCAATTCGTTTAACAAATTTTGAAAGGAGGGCAAATTGTTAAATTGCCTATCTAAGACGTTTTGTAGGAGCATATTTGTTTTCTTGTGCCTTATCTTGGAGAATCACGAAAATTTATTTATACCCAGTTAAAGTAAAATAGTAAAGTTTAAAAATATAAATTTCTAAGAAAGTTAAAGAAAATTGAGAAGTGTAGTAATTTTGGTAGAAAATTTGTTTGGGAATAGGAGTGAGACAATTATAATAGTATGGATTGCTCTGTATTGACTCATATATCTAATTTTAAAATATTAATAGTCGATCCAAACCGTTCATTATGAACTTCATATATAAGTTTGCTTGTAAACCAAATTTTATATTTTTTTGAAATTTGTTTAATATTTTTTAGATATTTTAAAATAAATGTCACTTATTTAAATGACTCATAATGTTTTAATCAAGTGACTTTGAAAGTATCTTTAAAATAGTAAATTTACTAAAAATTTTAAAATTTGGTTTACAAGTTAATTTAGATATAGATCATAATAAGCGGTTCGGATTAACTATTAATATATGAAATTGGATATACGGCCAATAGTATGGGACAATTTGTACTATTAATAGTACAATAGCCTCACTCTGGGAATAGATACATAGATACTAAAAGTGATATTAAAATTGATACTGACCGTGTTAGCATTCATGTTTTTTTTTTAGAATAACAATAGATACGGACTCCTTCAGACAATCCACGTATATTTAAACCTTGTGGAATATTTATTTTTTGAGGAGGGATCCCTTGACAATCCCTATTTTGACAATCTTGACAATCTAATATTTCAAAAAATTATAAAAATTCATAAAAAATCTTAAAAATGGAAAAAGATTTGTGGATGCATTACTTAACATGTAGATTGACAGTGTTTCAAATTTCAATCAATTTGAATATCGTTTGATGACTTATCAAAATTTTGTGTACTTTTTAACGGTTGTAATTTAACGGATCTTTGAAAAGCTATCAAATATCACTTAAATTGAATATAATCGAAAACATAATCAATCTCTAAGTTAAGAAATACTTCCGTAAACTTTTTTCTATTTTTTGGAATTTATCAATGTTCTAAATAGCGCGCTATAGCGCGCTATAGCGTTTTCTGGACCCAAAACGCGATGCTATTGGCTAACACTGCGCAAGTTGCGCTATTTCCGCTATAGCGTAAATAGCGTGCGCTATAGCGCATAGCGTGATAGCGCCAGAATAGCGCGCTATGCTACAAAACATATTTTTTCAGAAGATGAGGATAATGAGCCGCCAGTTAAGTCTGATACTGAGCCAACAGATAATGAAGTGTCTGAAGAATCTATAGAATAATATATAGTTTGACTTGAAATTAGAGTAAACCTGATATATATGATATTTTGTATAGGGTTGATAATATGATTAGGGACCTTTTGTATAGAAAATGACTTAGGATTAATGACTCTTTTGAGCAAGAATCTAGGAAATGACATTTTTTGTGCAGAAAATGACACAGCTGTGACAATTTAGATCATTTTGTATAGAAAACAATCCTATATCAGATATTTTGAATAGCAACTCGGACTTTGTACTAGTTTAATGCAAAAACATTAGTTTGTTAATTATTTTGTTTTGATTATTTGCTCTACAGAATTCTATAAGAATTCTTAGTAATGTTGAAATTTAATACAAAAATATAATACAATTCATAAAATTAATGGACACGCTACGTACGATAGCTTCCGCTATAGCACGCTATAGCGGCGATAGCTTTTCCGAAGACCCGCCGCGATGACGCTATAATCGCGATTTAGAACCTTGGAATTTATATGAATTTTTAAAAATTTTTGAAATATTAGATTGTCAAGATTGTTAAAATAGGGATTGTCAAGGGATCCCTCCTCTTATTTTTTTACTTATGGAACTTCCAAGCTATTTTTGTAATTATAAGAAAAAGATTGGTGTATTTTTAATTCAACTTTCTAAAGGCTACAAAATAGTTAAAAAATTTTAAAAAACGATTAATATATAGATTGTGTTGAGCAACTTAGTTTATTTACTTGAAAGGTACAATAAAATCATTTTATATATTTTATTATAATGATAATTGCAAAAATTAAGAATTTGCCTTTAGTCTAGTGGCTAAGGGCACGCTCTCCATATGAGAGGTCTCGGATTCGAAATCCGGATGAAATTTTTTTATAGACATTTAAATTTAAGCAATTTATCTAAAAAAAAAAAAATAATTGTAGAAGTTATTATATGATTGTTCTATTCTTTTGTCAATCTACGTGATAGGGATGGCTTCGTACGTATCTGTTACTATATATAATCTTCTATTGCATTTTCTGATGATGCCAACTTACCCTATATATATACTCTCTGTTCCTTTAGTGAAAGATAGAGCATTCACCCAAATTTCATAATATGTGATCACTTTGTACTGATCGAGGTTAGAATTATATATTACAGAATTACATTGAAAAAAAAGAAAAAAGAAAAAGAAGACTCTCTCTCTCTGTTTTTTTTTTTAAGATATAAACATATAAGTGTTTATTTTTAATTATTTTCAGACAAGAAAATGCTCTTACCGGATCACGGGATCAGTGCTTCATAAAACAACAATGCTCGATGTTAAACGTACCATTAATTAATTATTGAATGAAGATCAACACAATTTACTAATTTAGCAAGGTACACTAGTGTAAAAAGACAGAGAATAAAAATAGCATATATTATTAAGAAAGCCAAGTGTAAGCATAGCTAATTGTAAGTTTAGGACTTACTAGTAGTTGCTAAATTCCTCATGGTACCGAGGACCTGTAGTACCAAACTTTGGTTTCTTAAGGAAACTGGTGGGAGATACCCACTTTTGTTCAAAAAAAAAAAAAAAATTAAGAAAGCCAAGTACATTCCTTTATTTTCTTAATTGAGACGTCGACGGTAGATATATAACTAAGTAGGATGTTGGTCTCCATTCGAGTATTCCACATTGAGGTCACAGTTAAGAATCATCTCTAGAAATACTGGTAGGAGTGCATATTTTAGGTCGAACTTGTCACACAATTTGATCAAGCATTGTTTGATCGTTGTGCAGTACGTCTCCTTGGTATCGTCGAGTATCGCTGTGTCTACTAGCTTGCAGATCAGATCGACGAACAATGCTGAGTTGTGTAAGCTCTGTGTGGCTGTAAACCGGGGCTGCGGTGGTACCGGTGGTACCGGTGGAGGGGGCATTGTGGAAACATGTACATTCACATTCACTTGTGTGAAAGTGAGAAGGCCAGGAGCCGGAGCATCAAGCAAAGAGAACAAAGTTTGTAGGATGGTAGTTATTAAGATTTGAACTGAAAGATTAACCATTAATTCTTGGTTAAGTTGTGGGTCTGCAGGGAGACTGGGAATAATGACCGATGGTGAATTGATTGGAGGTGCTTCAAAATTTATAGTGGACGTACTAACGTACACCTGCAATTCACTACTACAAAAATGGCATTCAGCAACACAAGTCCCGCCACAGGAATTTGTTGATGTTGCTGTTTCCCTATCTTTGTACATTTTTATGCTACACTAGGACTTGTGTTGGGTGTACGTACGCTACAATTTTTAACCATTTTTATTAAATTTTATATATTGTTTGTACCAAAAGTGTAGCTTGCTACCAAAAAATATTACTCTTTTAATAATCCGGCCAGCTACACTAGTTGATGTGGCCAGATCAGCTTGGAAATTAAAGGAGGTGTAGCTAGTTGGCAACAAAAAGTTTCAACCTTTACCCACAACAAGTATTTCAGTGGCTATAGCAATTTGCTACACTATTTGAACATTCAGACACATGTTGAGATGTTGGTATATGCCTTTCTTGTTCTAGCAACAGGGATTCTTTTTTTTTTTTTTTTTTTGATTAAAGTGAACCAAATGGTTCATTATCTCTCATTTCTTTTCTGCAACCGCGATTCTCTCGGTTCACAGAATTAACCAAACAAGACAAGACAAAACAAAAAAATAAATAAATTCTGGAATAGTTTTAATAGTTGTGACACAAAGGGCTTGACTGTAATTTTGACATCTTTGAATGGATCTTAGTTCCAAAAGTAAAAAAATAAATATATATATATATTTTTTTTTTTCTAATTGAAAAAAAATAAGAATAAAAATAAAAATTTCACAAGGTTTATTTTCCGAAAAGATATTCGAAGCTACAATTGGAGTGCTCATCCTCTGTAGCGCTGCATTGTGTAGCGCAGGATGTGAACCGTTAGATCATCTCCAAATTCGAGCCGGCACAGATCTCGAGATGATCTAACGGTTCACATCACAATGCAGCGCTACATAGGATATGAAATCCTACAATTGGTCCATTTTAAGGATTCCTTCTCACGGTGTTGTGCTAGCTGTACTCCTTTTTTATGAACTTTTACTAGCTGTACTCTGTTAGGTCTGTACAAGTATACAAGTATAATTTCTCAAAAAAAGTATACATGTATAATACAAGACTGATTTAAAAAAAAAAAAAAAAAAAGCATACAAGACTGTATACAAGTATAATTTTCTCAAAAAAAGTATACATGTATAAGTATACAAGACTGATTTAAAAAAAAAAAAAAAAAAAAAAAAGCATACAAGACTAAAATATTGATTTTAATTGTCTATAAAAGTATACATGCTGAAAAGGACAGAAGGTAGTACACAACCTCTCGCTGGTATGACCACTTATATCAATATTGAATTGTCTATAGTCTATAATTATGAAAAGGACAAAGGTATCTCGCCACTTTCTAGTAGTTTAGTCCCGTATCTCAAAAAAAAAAAAAAAAAATTTAGTCCCCGCACTTGTGGACACTTGGCAGGAATTGGTAGGGGTGTCAAGTTTGCAAATCTCATTTTTGTACCCTGTATGTATAAACTCAGGGATCGTCCGCCGCATTGTCGAATCTGCAGCACAGATTCGACGCTGCGGTAGACCTCGGGATCTGTAAAAAACATTGAGTCTGGATCTCAAAGTCTAGCGCACCGTCGGTCTGCGCTGCATATCTGACAGTGCGCCAGTAGATCCGAACTAGTATGTATAGTACAGCCCTCCACATCTTGCTTTCCGAATGGCCCATATACACCGTTATAGAAATGGTTCGATACCTTCAAGGCTTCAACCTATAATAAGATGCACAGATTATGATTATCATATACTACCATTGCTCTCATAGCACTCCATATTTTAATCGACTACAGCTTTCTTTAATTGTCGTATACAAAAAAGTTTCAGTATCGCCTAAACTAAATCATATCAAATAACCGTGTTTCAATTTTTTTTTAATTTGCCTTTCTACGATGAAATTTTTTGGTCAGATTTTTAGGAAACAAAAAAGAGCTAGATCAATTTATTTTCCTTTTTTTAAACACTACAAATATGTTAGCTAGCACAAAAAATAAAATATATTTGCAAAATCAAATGAAAAAAATATAAATATATATATATATTCAAATTTCTTTGTCACAATTTCTAACATACAATCCAAACAACATTTCTTTCCACTGAGAATAGCAACATATTTTACTATTCTCACTTACTACTCCTAATCACTATTCTCACTTACTAATCTCAATCTTTCTATTCGTTCACTAATCCTTACGGCTCTGTTCGGCATGAAGAGAATAGAAGAATAGTATGGAAAAGTGAGTCTATTCTCAACGAACATGATAGGATTACTGTGGAAAAGTGGAAAAGTGAAAGTGTGGAATAGATATAAAATTTTGCAGTCAAACCCTTCTATTTTGCACTTTGGTCCCTCTCTATTTCATGGAAGAGCCTATTCTCAATTCCATGGGGGAGATGGAATAGAGGAAAAACTCACTTTTTCACTTTAGAATAGAGACAATGCACTTTTCCACTATTCCTTGGTTGCCAAACACAATTGAAATAGTATGGAAGAGTGCTCTATTCTAAATTCCACTTTTTCCCTTTTCCACCTCTTGCCGAACACAGCCTACACGATCCAAACGTACCTAGATAGATAGATGAAAAGTCGGAATTGGTCTGGTTGCAGAAGGCTCTCCATATATGTAGCTGCACTATAATGTCATTAGAGAAGATCCAGTGAGGGCGCAGCAAATATGATACCCAAAATCTATGCCAAGTTGCCAACCACGAAACTATGATTGATCTGAACGACTATATATTTTTTTTTGAAATCCTCCCAACGACTATATGACTGAAGTTTTCTTTTAGGAATAATATATGAAGCCCCTGTTCTTTTCTTCCCCTGAAGCACTTGATCCGCTGGCATTATATACTTTTTTTTTTAATTTTTTTAATAGCTGCCCATATGTTGCAGTGCATTTGACATATTGCTGCCCGTGCAATTGTTAGGATAGAGGATTAGAGGTGGTAAGGTAGCTGCTTTGGAAAATTTAAACTAAGGGATAATGACTCAAAGGCCTCCGAACCTCCGAACTTTTATTTTGGACAAATGCACCCTCAAACTATGAATTTGTGACGGTTTGCCCCCTCAACCATTAATTTGCCATATAATAATTCATTTGAAATATGAAATGACCAATTAAAGTACCCTTGTATATTTATTGGATTCATTATTTTTATTATTACAACATATAATTACATAAATAATTAAATTAATAATTTACATAGTTACATAACTAATTAAAATTAATAAATCTTGTTTATTTGATTGTGATGATAGCAAATAATTTATGAAAAAAAACCTAATTGAATATTTGAAATTGTAAATATATATACAAATTTTTTTATCTCTTTTAACTTTGTCTATAAATACATAATCATTATAAAGATTAAATCATTATAAAAATAAAAATATATCATATAAAATAAAAGGCAACAATGTATTATGTAATATAAATTTTTAATTAGGTACTGAACATATAATTATTATCTCTTTATAAATTAAGAATTAATGAACCAGGAATATTTTATATACTATCTTACAAATGTACGAGGGTATTGTGATCATTTCATATTTCAATTGAATCATTATATGGCTAATTAATTGTTGAGGGGGCAAAGTGTTACAAAATCATAGTTTGAGGGGTTATTTGTCTAAAATAAAAGTTCGAGGACCAACTTGTCACGAGGTGAAAGTTCGGAGGCCTCTCGGTCATATTCCCTTAAACTAACCCAGAGGCAGTGGTCATGGGTTAAAGCTGGTGAAGTGAGTGTCAGATTTAAATGTGTAATTCGATTCGTCCAACTGTTACTGAGATGATTCCTTTTCCATTTCCTCTCTTCCTCTTCTGTCTTCAACCTAAGCAACAAATTTTCTTTATCTTTAAAAGCTATATAAAAGAGGATTGTTCAATCAAAATAATAAAAATAAGTCGTAGATTGCTATACCAAAAAAGAAAAAATAATAATATCTTTTGGAGCTTAAAATGACTACTTGATCTTGGACTTCTCATTTTCCTTTCATTGATGATGAGATTGCCAAATAGAAGTTCATACCTAGATTACCAACAATAAAAAGAGCTGATCAACAAATAACTTAATTAGACTATAAAACTTAACATTCACATCAGCACTTCACTAAAATCACCAAGACATAAATCTGAACTTACGACTTTATATCAACACTTAATCCTAATTTAAATATTACAAATCAAATCGATTTGTACTTACCGGGTAATGGCTAGATCTGAGCATGGTGTCGTGTCATGTTCGGATGCTCCTTTGCTGATGGAGTCCCTGTATGCCAATTGCAGTTCCGAGTTTATCAGATTTAATAGAAGTTCATCAAAGAATTGAACTAAAATTCTACTGTCATCAATCACTTATAACTGGGGAGTAGAAACAGGATCTTTTGCCTTTGAATTCAGCTGTGATGGTGTGTAGTGATATAGGGCTCTGAAGATGCAGCTCCGGCACTACCAGTAAGTGCTCCAAACCTGCAGAGACATAAACTAACATTTCAGAATGAAAATCAATTATAGTTGGGTCATTTATTCTTGCAAAGATGATATACCTTTGGTTAATTTCTTCCCTTGGGAAACCGCTTGTCCTGGTTTGGCAGCCACAAAAAGGATTGAGTGAGCTCAATCGGGCTGTTCGGCGGTGCCTCCTCAAGGTTCCTCAAGCCTCCTCAACGCTTTGATCTTCCTTGATCCGTTCGAACACGTGTTCCTTAGTGCGGATCAAAAACCCCTCCTTAAGCCTCCTCTACTGCCCGGCTTGATCCCCTACCCCAAATCTTAAGGAAGGGGAATCCATGGCTCAAGCCTCCTCAGCATTTTTGTACAGATCAAGGCATCCGAACGTGAACTCCTTAGTGCGGATCAAATTTTAATCCTCGTTGGATTGCCGAACAAGCCCAATATGTATTACTGAATGAAACATTGGTACAAACTACAAAGATAAAAGACTGGAAACATAGAAAAGACAGAAACAAACCTTGGGGTGGCAGGCTGGGCATTTGCCATTTTGGACTATCCATCTCAAGTCTCAACGTTTTCACCTCTGTAACTATGTTACCTCTCTCACCAGCAACAGCTAGCTTCCACCATCAATTCATCACAATAATGCATATATAGGTCCAATGGGCCAGCTTAAATTTTGAATTTCAAAAAAATTTGAATTCTCAGATGATCGTTCAATTCAGGCCTTTCTCGCAAGACAATGTTGGGTTTGCCACTTCCTACGGAGTGCTCATCCCCTAACTTACTGCAATGTGTGGTACACGATGCGAACCGTTAGATCATGTAGAGATACGCGCCCGTACTAATCTTGAGACAATCCAACGGTTCAAATTGTGAACTGCACATTGCAGTACAGCAGGGGATATGAGTTCAACATCCTAGGGGCAGCCTGCGATTTTAGATGGACCTGGACCCACAGATACGATAGGGCCCACGTAATCCAACGCATCAATAGTTTTGGGGGCAGATCACAGGTCTTTATATCAACTAGAGCTGTAACTCGGGATTCGCTCTGAAAAGTGGTATCAAATAAATAACTAAAAATTTTATAAAAAATTTAAATATTTATATTGAACAAAACATTTAAATTTTTAATGTAACTGAATAATAATAATGCAATAATTTATAAATAATAATATTTAAATATTGGATGGGTTAAAATTTGTTTTATACATAACACATTCATCTTATTTATTGAGAAGAGAAAAAAAAATATTAGCCATTAGATCAAAGTAGATGAAGAGTTTCAAGCAAAATCAATGGTTAATAAGAGTGATGATGTGGCATAGTTGAGGTGCTTGGAAATCTACCCTCATTATGGAGTACTAGAGTTGTGAATCGGGCTTCGCCCCGAAAAAATAATATTACATAAATTAATAGATATTAAAAATAAATATAAGTTTTTCATAAATATATCTTATTAAAAATATTGAACTAAATATATTTTCTATACAATATATTTTTAGCTACATATCAATTATATAAGAGAATATAAAGAGTTGTAAGTATTTTGAGTCTTAAATTGTTCTTCAGGTACAATGGTACATTATATTATCTCTTTAATAAAAAAAGAAAAATTAAATTGTGCCATTTGATTAAAATAAAGAAGAGAGAATAAACAAAATTAATGGTTGAAAGTAATAATGATGTGGCATAGCTAAAAAGCTTGGAAGTTTACCCCTCTTTCTAGAGTATGAATAAATACTCTTTTTTTATTATTTTAAATGTGACACCACGAGGTCAGTTACTTACATATTTTAATTGAGTCACAAATTTTAGATCTATTTCTAAGCAGGGTCAACAATAAGTACATTTAAGCTGGGATTTGGAGTGGTGAAACAACTTCGGATGATACATTTTTATTCAGGATTGTATTTATTTATTTTTAAATATTCAATGAAATAAATCTATGTTTAAACAGTTTAATTCCCTCTATGTTATATATGTATTATTTTACTCTCATGCCGAAGGAAAGTTAAAACCATTGATCATGCGTTTATAGAACTTGCTATAAGTAAATACTCAATAATAATACAAATGTGTAAATACGGACCCTTTTGTAAGCGCATCTTCAAAAACATATCAAATCACCTCCAAATTTTGGTTTATAGGGTTCAATAAATTCTTTATATCAATACCTTACGGGATGCAAAAAATTTTCATTTTTTCAAAATTTTTAAGTATATGTTTGAGATTTTTTAAAAATGACTTTACAATATTAATAAAATAATCAAGTTTTATGTATTGCTTTTATAAAATCTCAAACAAATACTAAAAAATTTTCAAAAATAGAACATTTTTGTATCATGTAAGTTTTTGATATAAAGAATCTATTGAGCCATATAAATCAAAATTTGGAGATGATTTGATATGTTTTCGGAGAGGCACTCACGGACCCTTAAGCTCACAGTATATTTACTCAATACAAATATATATTTTTCAACCATTCCGATGTGATAAATTGATAATCAACAATATATAAGCATAATTTAAGTAAACAATGAACTATATTTTATACATAAAAGTTTTAATTTAAAATATGATTATGTAAAAACGCACATATCAGAACTCATGAACTCCAGTTGTTATCTTTCATTTTTGGACGGGCTGCAAGAATTGGTTCCTATCAATAAAAACAAATTTTCAGATCTGAAAGTAAGTACTTCGCAAATCGCAAGTCCTTTCAAGCACAATCAGAAAATGTAAACCAAACCAAATAGCAAGAATTGCGTCAGCACCATCTGATTTCTAGGTGCATAACAGATGCAGAGTTGCACACCGTCATTCTCGTTCTCGGAAAGTCCTTACAAATCAATCATCCTAATGATCAGAGTTCAAGTTTACCGTGCACTGTGGGCAGCCTACTTCGATTTTCCTAATCTATTTCGGTATTTCCCTTTCTTTTTTTGTTTTTTATGTCAGAAATGCAACTTGACAATGAATGCAAAATTGAGAAACACTAGCTATGCTGCATAGGAATGCTATAGATATGTAGGTTTTTATGTGATGGATCATAAGTGATCTTTTTTTAGATCAAGAGACCAAACTATTATAACTAGAGCTGTAACTCGGGCTTCGCCCCGAATATAAAAGAAATTATAAAAAAATAAAATAAAATTTAGAATATTTAAACTGTACTTTAAGATAATTATTTAATCTTAATAGTAAATTATAATATCAATGTCATAAGTTTGCCGATATCTTGATCAGTACCTGTAGATAAGAAAATAATGTGCTATATATCTAGAAGATATAATACAGAATTGAACAAAAATAATATACCAATTAAACAACTCTTTAGTAAAATATAAAAGATTAATTTAATACACCCAAAATAAAGAAAATTCATTAGCGTCGAATATTGAGGTAATGAATGCTTATTGGAAATTAAATATTTATATCTTTTATTTTAGATTGTGCAGGAAGGAATCCTCCTCGTTTCTAATATATAGATGTTAAATCTTCGCAAAAAAAAAAACACTCCCAATATGCGTACATAATAAAACAAAAGAAACTTTGACAAATGAAAAAAAAAAAAAGCGAAGTAGAGTTACAAATTCAAAGTAAATAATTAATAGATAAAATGGAAACAGCAATAAATTTATCTCCAAAAAAAGTTTATTTTTTTTTTATCATCTGTTAAGTGCAATACTTTGTTAAGATCTTAATATATTCTAGATGGAAAATAATCACAACATCTATTGTTTATGTAATCTTCAAAAAATAATAATAATAATGAAAGATGAGAATAGACATGTACCAATTACCATATTCAAATGAACTGTATACGGAAAAGAGAAAATGGTTATAAGTTATAAAAACTAAGGGTCTTTATATAGTTCTATCTGTCAAGTTGAACAGACAGATTATCTATATTCTCATTTAATCAGGGGACTTGAAATGGTAGGAATGTTGTCCAAGTAATTTCCAACCTTTTGAATTTCTTCAAGCAATTAGAAGAGACATAAACGGAAGATGTTTAAATGTGATGCATTAATTGATAATTAATTGATTCTATATTGCATATTAGAAAATCACAATTTATCAAAAAAAAATAATAATTTGCTGAGGTGGCATGGCTAAGGAGCTAGGAATCCTTCCCCTCTTTCTGGGGTATGGATTTGCTAGTGTGCCAATCAACCATACCATATTCATACTCTAGAAAGAGGGGTAAACTTCCAAGTTTTTTAGATATGCCACATCATCATTAATCTCAACAATTAAATTTTTTTTCTCTCTCTTCTTTATCTCAATCAAATGGCTCATATTATTTTTTTTTCTTTTTTCATTAAAGAGATAATATAATTTGTCGTAAAAACAATTTAAGACTCAAAATATTTGCAACCTTTTGTATTCTTTTTATATGAATTGATATGTAGCTAAAAAAATATTGTAATTAGAAAATATTTTAAATTCAATATTTATTTAATAAAATATATATATGAAAAATGTATATTTATTTTCAGTATCTATTAATTTATGTAATATTATTTTTTTGGGGCGAAGCCCCAATTCACAGCTCTAGTATATATAGAGATGCAGGCATATTGCTGAATCCCAGTGTTAGGTAGAAGTAAGACTAATCATATTGATACATGTAGGTTGCCTAGTCCTGATACTTACATATGATTTTAGTTGCTTTAAAACTGAGTCGTGACGTATAAAAATTGCAGCCATTTGATAATAGATCAAACGGTTGGTCAGAAGGAGTATGGCGCATTGCTAAAATTATTTTTGCATCAAGGCCCCTTTAAATAATTCAACTGGGTGTCAATTTAGAAGTTCTTTTACAATTAGTTTTTATCAAATTTTAATTTAGTCTAACTACACATTGAAGTACTTTTTTTCGTTTTAAGACAAATAATTACATTTATTCAAATTTGAGTAAATGAGACAATTAATATAAATTTTTTTTATATATTCAACAGTCAAATTACATTTTTTTCGTCACAGTCTGCTAAATTTTACTAAAATTTGAGAAAAAAAATTTGAAAAATGATCTTAGAGACGAATAAAATTTAGATCAATATTTGTTAATAGAACTTTCTTTTACTATTAAAAACGCTAAAAGCTCGATGACAACATCGTTATATTTTTTTCGCGACCCCCTATCCAAATTTCTGGCTCCGCCTTGCTTGCTTCATCGTTCATATTCTCTCCAAATAGGTCTCCGTTCGCCCACATTAACCTGTAATATGGAATGTACATATCCCTTTTATAGTTATTTAATCTTAGACGGATGGTAACAGTGTAATGAACAGTGATATGAACAGTTTTTTTTTTTTTTTTTTTTTTGGTTGTGGTGTGTTTAAGAGAGCAACACTAGACACCAGTTGATATTCTATCTTTCAGTGGTCTAATTCACACACAACCAAATGACAATATTCAAATACATAGATTCAATGTTGTTTGTACCAAACAAAATGGCAATAAAAATCACGAGTTATGCCGAAATGTGTAAATTATTAATAATTATTTATGATATGGATCATATATTCGATAATTTATTTTAATCAGGCACGAGGCTTAAACACGAAAAAAAAAATTCTACTATTTATTTTTTGATAAGTTTGATTAATCTTTCCGTCATAAGTTCCTAGATGCAAGCTATTGAAAATTAAATTCATGTTACCTATCTCTATAATAGTATATTAATTTTGGACGATCCTCTACAGTGCTAGCAACAGTATTGTCTACAGTAAATTTTTTTTTGGGTAGAGATGGCACACGTGAGCCAGATCATGAAAAAAGTTATCTGAGAAACAAATTACATACACCAGTCCTACACCTTTTATCCCCTTCTTTTCTTTTATTTTCTAATGATTATTTTTTTTTATGCATCAATACGGTGACACATAGAGTGAGAAAAATGGACATGTTGATGTTACTAAAATACTACTCCATTTCAAAGAAAATTGCAACATCCATTTGCCAACTTTTTAATGAATTTTCTCTTTATAAATGTTTCCAAATTGATTTTAAGAAAACCATCATACTTTTTACCAATAATATAAAATCATCAAAAAATGATAGAACATATTTTTTATTAATAATTATTTTAACAATTTTGATAGAAATATTTCGGTTTTATGGGGAAAAAATTGTCTAAGTAATTAATAATTTTCATAAATATGTTTTAAATTATGGATTTAATTATTGCATTTGAAATTTGATAATTTGATAGCATTGGTAGAATATTAAAGACCATAATTTTTTTTATATTATATTACAGTTACTTCTAAATATATATATAATTAATATAGAGGAGGGATCAAATAACCACAAGTTTTGCTGCCCCATCAATAATCACAAAATTAAATCTCTAATAATTACATTATAATTTCTTAAAAAATAAAACTAATTAATAGAATGGTTTGTATATATCATGTTTTATGTGTATACAAAAAATTATATCACTTTAATTTTATTTACGTGTGCATTAAGCATGAACAAAAAATAATGGTTCAAATTTTATGATTTTTTTATCTCTTGATGGCTACCGAAGCGAGTTAAATTTTCATCATTTTTTACATATATGTTATTATGATGATTTAGAATAAATCTAATGTTTAGATTTATTAATTTATGTATAAATAATAATGTGGTTAGCAAAGGTACCAATTTTTGTGGTTATTGAATCGTGGCCTACTTATTAATATATTAGAGTTGTGCTACATAGCACAACTTACATAAAGAAAAAAAGTTGAAGCAATTTGAGTTGTATTATGAATGAAGAATTTCAATATTTGATAAGAAATTAGTACTAAATTATAACAATTGCAGCACACATTCTATTTTTCATTGATCATATAACTTGGAATAATTCAATTTCTTTCAAAAAAAAAAATTGGTATACAATAGCAAAATTCTTAATATTATTAGAAACACAAATAACTCAGCATTATCAAATTATGTATAGCTCAATAATTATTGTTGAAGCAAAGCGAGGCTATCCTCTAGTATTTATAAAACATGTAACATGAAAGTGGCCGGAAATATCGAATGGCATGTTCTTTAATTAATTTGCGGGTGAATATTAATTAGTGCACTCTTGGGCTGTTTTTATTTGTACAAGTCAAGTCAATACATTAAGGGTGTGCTCCGGAAAGGGGGAGAGGAGAGGAGGGGAGGGGAAGGGAGGGGAGGGCTGACCAAGTTTGCAGTTACCTGCCCAAGATCATAGAGAAGGGATCCAATAACTACAAAATTTGGTGCCCCAAATAACCACATCATTATCTATGCATAAATTAATAAATCTAAACCGTTAGATGTATTCTAAATCATCTCAATAACATATATATATAAAATGATGAAAATTTAACATTGTTTCAATAGCCATCAAGAGAGAAGAAAAAATCATAAAATTTGAACCGTTGATTTTTGTTAATACTTAATTCATATGTAAATAAAATCAAAATGATATAATTTTTTTGGTACACATAAAATATGATATATACAAAACATTCCATCAGTTGGTTTTGTTATTTAACCATTAAAATGTAATTATTTGAGATTTAATTTTGTGGGTACCGATGGGGGTACCAATAGTTGTGATCATTTAATCCTTCCTCAAGATCATGTTAGTTGTTTCATAATTACAATTTGTATCTTGTTACCCTCCTCTCTTCTCTAGTAATTATTGTTGTGGAGCAAGTAACATAATTTTGAGCATGTAACTCCAAACTTGATAAACTCTCCCCTCCCTCCCCCTCCCTCCCCCACCCCTCCCCTCCCCCTTTCAGAAGCACACCCTAAAAAGCAATTTCGGAAGGATTGCGCATTTGACTTTGAGATCTGTCGGTGACGCATGCATGATGCTGTTCTCCCAGAGGATCTATATATATAAACACACAGAGTTTGATGACTTTGAAGCCATTAGATCACTCCTTTCTTTCTTTTTGTTGTTTTTTTGTTCTTTTTCCCAAAGTACCAACATTCTTACAACAACAACAATGATCACTCCTCAGTCCTCATACAAAATTTTTCCTAATTCTGTCTCTACATATTCTAATCTTCACTCTAAACTATCCAGACCATCCAAATTTCACCCTTCCATAAACATCTTCATCAGGGCCCCCTCCACACCAAACACAGTTCAATTGTCATTCTTGCACTCAACATTCCAAACCATGCCCCCTTCACTCTGCCATTTGTACTTCTTTCCTTCGAGACTTCAGGAAGGCATTCAAGAACTTGACAGATCTTGATACTTTAGAAAGGTTATGTGCCAACATGAGTGCCACATTTAATGGGGATGATACTTTCCTCCGCATCCTTTTGGAGGTTGTTCTTGATTGTGATCATGTTAATCAGAATTCAGACACTGAACAGCGTCCTCCGACCTAATTTCTTGCTCACCGAGAAATTGATATATATGCACTGTTTTAATCTTTTTTCTTTAATGGAGATGTGTTCAGCTTCAGCCTCAGCCTATGTAATGATGCACCTTATGTTTTTATGAAAGCCCGTGGGCCGTAAGCATTGGTGTCTTTTAATCAATAACTAGTAAAGAGTGCACGCTTTACTTTGGACCGAAATTATTATTTTTTATAATAATTTTTAAAGATAATATGTACTGAGATTTAAATTGAGATAATTTATATGAGCCTTAAATTTTAATGAGTTGAGACATTAAAGTACGTCAACGCAACAGTGGTGATCAATCTAAGTAGGGGCAGACCTTTACTAAGGCCAACCTGGGTAGTGGCCCCCCTTAGTTTCAAATTATTTGGATTAACAGTTAAAATTTCATTGATTTAAACCCAAAAAATCAATATTGGCCCCCCGCTTATTGCACACTCCATTCAAGGCACCTTAGCATTTGACCCATTAAAAAATAATAAAAGGGCCAGCTCCAATATTGGCCCCCTCTTATTACTACTATTATTAGTATCATCATCATCATTATTACGATCATGATCATCATCGCAATCATCATTATCTATACTAGTATTTTCACTATCAGACTATTATTATTTTCAAAATCATTTTTTTGGCCACCACCATTAGCATTGGGTTCTACTTGGTTTCATTTCTAGCCCACCCCAACTTGTTTGGGACTAAAGGCTTGGTGGTTGTTGTTGTTGCTGCTGTTGTTGTGGTTAGCTCCAAGGCATAAAGCCCAGTAACTTAAAGAAATTTATACATTGTTTGAAAAGGGTTGGCCCCCTCTTATTTCTTTCTCAAGCTCCGCCACTGAATCTAAGTAAACGATCAACGGCTGAAATTTATTTTTTGGAGAAGATAGAACTTTCATGTCGAAAAATCTGATCTCCTTTTATTAGGAGTAAGGATATAACAATGAAAGTGGATTTACTATTAGAGCGTCATATGTTGAAATCCGATCTAATTAATCTGTGTTGCGCCTAAAAAATCTGAAATGGATCGTATTCGTCGACCAATACCATGAATGTGTTGGGTATTTAATTCCAACAAAGATTTTATAAGCCCAAATTAACCAAAAGCAACGAGCAGTTGACGTGCTACACAATATTTATTTATCATATTACGATTAGATGAGATCTCCTTTCCATAATTCCATTCACAACGGACACAGCTGATATATATAGCCTTCTATCGTTGTAGATGTCAACGAAGATGGATTATATTAGTAGGCTTCTTAAATTAATTACAAAACTCCGCAAGGGTCAATATCCGGCCCATTAAATAATTTCACCCGGCCCAAAAATCTTGTAATTCTTGAACTCCTCGATTCTGAACTCTTCTTCTGCTAAGTATAACTGGAAGAGGACTGTCAAAATTGTGATACAGGCATGGCCGCAGCACAGAGGCTTCAACTAGTATATGATCTCCTACAGTGAAGACTTGAGATTAACTGTGGTATTGTACAACAAAAGATTGTGATCTAGATCATGAAGCAGGTATGTAATAGAAAACAGAATATAAATCAATAGCAAAACAATCCAAATTCCATCGTGCCAAATTAAAAGGTCGGACAGATCTAGACTATGCAACAACTTGCATAGTTCTAAGTTGCAGCACTCCAAATTAACCATCTTTATTTGAGTATTTGCCAGTAAAGTTTAGCTAGCAAACAATATACCTTTTATGTTGAATTCGTTTAATTGATCGCTAATTTATGGTTTAACTGAGTTAAAATGTTGATGGTCAAATGGAAGTTACAAATTAAACACTACATTATAAATTTATAACATATTGAGGCATGACAAAAATACATTTATATAAATTGAGCAGATTGGAAAAGACATAGGAAATTATCATATACCGCCTGTTTGAGTAGTTAACAATATGTGACATTTAATTTGGTATCTAAGTTGTTATATGAGAATAGGTCTGTGCTTGCAAGTCGTGACTTGTGTGGAACTTGGGTCACATATAAATCCTCTTCCTCTCATTTAATTTGGGCCGCCAGCTTATGATATCTTTTTATATGACACGTGTCTCGTGAAGCTCGGTTGGCACCTAAAAGGTAAGTTCTACATGTGGTGTATATTCATGTATCGGTTACAAACCCTAACTGGAAATAAAATCATGTAACGGAAAGGACTATAGCATATTAACCCCAAAGCGAGAGAGAATTGAAGAGTGAAAATTGACTGAATTGTCTATAGTCATGAAGCTGAAAGGAACGAAGATTTTAGGGCAATTTAATATTTTACTTGTCATTCAAAATTTGTTAAACAAATTGTCTTTTCTCAAAAAAATTCAACAAAACGAGATCTGCTTAAAATTGAAAGTTTTTTAAGTTATCCGAATGGAAAACATTTTGCGCGTGCGGATTTGAGTTCTTAAGAAGAGAAGAGGAGAAAGAAATGGGAGAAGAGCTGATATATAGATATCATTGGAGCTCCCGTAGTTGATACGGATGATTTGACTAATCAAACTTATTCTGCACTCCTGATTTATGCATGTAAATGTGTTTATTATGCAGCAAAAGTTATTTTTTATGCATTTAAACTAAGTTGTTGTGCTAAAAAACATTAAACAACTTGCATACTAAGCATTTTTGCCTGCATAAAAAATATTTAATTACATGCATTCTACAATCAATACGTTGCATACTAAATAAAAGTTGAGAGTAGAATAATATTTTTATTTATATATAGTATTTGTAAACATATAGTCTAAAACCAATACACTGCATACTAAATGAATTTGTATGCATAATAAATAAGTTTACATGCATAATTAGCTATATAGTGTGCATAAAAAAGTGTGACAGTGAAATAAAGAGAAAAAGAGGGAGATGATACAGTGAACCGAACGAAGGGGTCATGAATCGATTAAAATTTGTTGAACCGGATATTGAACCGTGACTTATGTATTGAAAAATAAGTTTGATTCGGCAAGTTGAGTTTACATATATAATTATCAGATTTTTTTGCATAATTATAGATTTCGCAGCATAATAAAGCAAAAGAAAAAAATTGTTGTGCACATATCAACGACGGGAGGTACGATTGTATCACCGTAGCATTTCCCATGGGAGAAAGGGAGATATTGTGCTGAGCAGTTTGCTCTTAGTTGGAGCTCTCAGATGCCGACCTCTGATCTAGCATACTAAAGGCGATTCTGTGTGCACATGTTGACATGTTCAATTGTGTACCCAACAACTGATTATTGTATTTGAGAAACTAACGACGTCAAAATCATATGTGGATATGTCATGAGCACATATTCAGCAAGGATATATTAATTAGAGTCGTAGCTATATATTGTCCATCCATGGACAATCCATAGAATGTACAAAGTTGTATGACAAGTGGGACCCTTGTAGATCCCAATATAACAACTTGTGTCACACATGTGACTTTATGGACTATCCATGGATAGAAGGAAAATGTTTTCCTATTAATTAATTAAAGGAATCAGGGTTGAATCCATTTGTAGGAAATGGAGTCAATTGAGCCTTCCCCTAAATATTTCTAATGAATTTTTTTATTGACCCTTTTTATTGAAAATTTTGTTATATTTCGCCCTTACATTTATTTAATCGTAGGAAAAATTTTATTACATTTTCTATCCTGAAGAAACATGCATGTTGATGTTACAACTTACAATACAATGTCTATAGTCAATACATCATTCACCGAGCTATCAGCAGATGAACCCAAGCAAAATTAAACGGAGGCCAGAGTAATATCACACAACTGATTAACATATGCAAAATCACACAACATCCGGACATTTATAGTATGTTGATGAGATCAGGTGAGAGACGGTGTATTGATGGGACCCTTCATTCCAGCTCATTATTGTATTGACTAGGTCAAGAGATATATATACAACGAAAATACATGGATGATAATATAAGAGTTCAATATATAAGAGCTGAAAATATATTAGGAGTAAGTCTACGCTTTGTACTTTGTTCTGTTATTTTCAATCAAAATACCGTTTTCCTCAAAAAAAAAAAAAAAAAAAGAAAAGAAAAAAAAATTGAGAGGATCATTCAATAATAAATAATGAGTTTCAAACTGACTTGTACGAAAATAGCAAAACAACCCAGAGTCCCGGATCGGGGTTTGCTATAGAAATGCTACATGTGCCGAGACTAAAGTGTCACTAAACTACCAAAGAGCATGCAGAAAGGAGGGATTCCTATCACCTCACCTACTGCGCAATACCTTACGGCGCAGTAGATGAGCCATCCGATTGCTTAAAGATTCGTACTGACTACAATCTCAAAAACCCCCTATCAATCTAGAATTCACATCTCCTGGAATACCCCACCGGCAAAGGTCAAAATCAGCGCCCTAAAAAGCTTTCTGCGTGAATCTCAAAGCTGCCCGTAAAAACTTTTTACACTAAAAAACTGACCACTCTAACTACTCTATGGGCTGACCATTCTAGAGGATATGCATTCATTAATCTAAAGATCGTTGTTGCGCAGCAGCCCCTCCTGCGCGCACAGCAGAGGACAATCACGCAGAAAGGAGGGATGTAAATCAATATTTTAATCTTACGCCCGTGTGCATAGCATACATGCACGTACAGTTAGTACAAGAAATCCCAAAAAGGACGGACCAATTAGCAGGCTTCTAATATATTTTCGGACTATTAATTATGGAATTGATATTTAATTAGCACACGAGCGACGTCCCAATATTATATCATTGTGCACGTTGCGCAACGTGCACAGTGGGTGTTTGGTACATCAGTACATGCAAACATAAACAACGTGAGAACAGAGTGGCAAGTCAGGAAAATGTTAAGTTCGCAACTTAGATGGATTTCAAAAAAAAAAAAAAAAAAAATTGCAACTTAGATTTGTTATTTGAACTATGTTTGTGAGAAAGTGCAATAAAATCATTATATATATTATATGATTGTTTTATTTTTTTTGTCAGCAACGTTATAGGGATAAATCCGTATCTGTTACATATATAATCTTCTATTGGATTTTCTGATGATGTCAACTTACCTTATACTACTCTATGTTTCTTTTATACAGTGAAAGATGAGCGCTACGGTACTTTTGTAAGCATTTCAAATGCTTACGGTTCAAATTAAAAAAAAAAATCTGAGGTCCGAAATTTTGATCCAAATAGCTCATATTAATTAATCTTGACATAATTAAATTGAATTATGCCAAGAGTTGAGTTATGGTACTATTAATAGTACAAACTGTGCCGTACTATTGGCTCATACCTTCAATTTCAATATATTAATAATCGATCCAAACCGCTCATTATGATCTTCATATATAATTTTACTTGTAAACCAAATTTTATATTTTTCAGAATTTTTTACTACTTTTTAAGATATTTTGAAATGTCACTTATTTAAATGGCTCATAATGTTTTAAGCAAGTGACATTTCAAAATATCTCAAAAAATATTAAAAAATTTAAAAAAATGTAAAATTTTGTTTACAAGTAAAATTGTATATGAAGATCATAATGAGCGGTTTGGATCGACTCTTAATATTTTGAAATTGGAGATATGAGCCGATAGTACGGCACACTTTGTATTATTAATAGAACCATAGCTCAACTCATGATACCAATATTTATTTTAGGAACTTTATCACTATTCTTAATGATTTTTTGAAATATGGCTCTTAAAATAATTAAAAAAAATCAATTTGTATGTCAATCTTTAAAAAATCACTAAAAACAGCTAAAATTTTCATAAAATGGAAAATTTTGGGATTCTACAAGTTAATTATGTCAAGAGTATTATGAGCTATTTGGATTAAAATTAATTTCGGACGACGAATTTTGAAATTTAGATCTTAAGCATTTAGGTCTGAAATGCTTACGGAAGCACAGTAGCCGAACTTGTGAAAGATAGGGATCATTCACGCAAATTTCATAAAATCTGACCACAAAGCTAGTAGTGATCCAGGTTACAATTATATATTAAAGAATTGACAAAAAAAAGGAAAAAAAACAAAAGAAAAAGAAAACTCTCTCAATTTATTTTTGGTGATATAAACATATGAGTATCTATTTTAATTTATTTTTAAACAAGAAAAAAAATTACCGGATAGTAATGAGTCTTTCATAAAACAACAATGCTCAATGCATTTCCTAAAAATTCCAATTAATAGACAATAACAAAGCGTCATCAAACGTAACATTATTGCATGAAGATCAATACAATTTTTTCATCAAAAAAAAAAAAAAGATCAACACAATTTTTTCATCAAAAGAAAAAGATCAACACAATATATCAAGTACGCTACTTAAAGAAACAAATTAATAAAAATAACATAATTAACAAAGTCAAGTACATTCCTTTATTTTCTTAATTGAGACGACGGTAGAAAACTAAGTAGGATGCCGGTTTCCATTCGGATATTCCACATTGAGGTCACAGTCAAGAATCACCTCTAAAAATATTGGTAGGAGTACATATTTTAAGTCGAACTTGTCACTCAATTTGATCAAGCATTGTTTGATGGTAGTGCAGTACATCTCCTTGGTATCGCCGCGTATCGCAGTGTCTACTAGCTTGCAGATCAGATCGACGAACAATGTCGAGTCGAGTAAGCACTGTGTGGCCATACACCGGGGCTGCGGTGGCACCGGTGGTACCGGTGGAGGGGGGATTGTGGAAACATGTACATTCACAACAGTGTTTACTTGAGTGAAGGTGAGAAGGCCAGGAGCCGGAGCATCAAGCAAAAAGAACAAAGTTTGTAGGATGATAGTAACTAAGATTTGTACTGAAAGATTAACCATTAATTTGCTTGGTTAAGTTGTGGGTCTGGGAGACTGGGAATAATGATGGATTGATGGTGGATTACTTGAAGGTGCTTTATATAATTATATGTGTACGTGCACGCGCACGTGCAACCAGGATTCTCTCAGTTCTCCAAAAAAAAAAAAGAATCTTGCGTCGGCACTTGAGAGACGTGAGGTATATTCTCAGAAAAAAAAAAAAGTGTGAGGTATCTTCACTCAAAAAAAAAAAAAAAAAAAAAGTGAGGTATCTTTTCTCGGCGTGCTTATCCTCTGCTGTGCAGTATTTTGCTGCGCAGCGAATCAACGATGTGGATTATAGGGGAGGTTTTCTGAGATTGAGTTGCAAGAATCTCAAAGCAAATCCAATGGTTGAAGTACTGCACAGTAGAGGATATGAATTGCTTTTCTCGGGTCTCGAGGGAGCTTTCTTTTGCCTTTGAATTAAAATAACAAAAGTAAATGGTGGAATGTTTTGTTTATATATCATGTTTTACGAGTACACAAAAAATTACATCTGAACTAATTGATTGGAGAAAAATGAAAGCTGGTCTGTCGTATTACAATTTCAAGGTGCCATGCGTGATTGTCCTCTGTTGCGCAGTAACATTTACGGTGCACTATCAACCTTTAGATTTATAAAGGGTTTTTGAGATTGCTTCCAGCACGACTCTTAAGTTAATCCAATGGATGACCTACTACGCAGTACAATACCTGCGCAGTAGGTGATATGAATCTGAAATGCCACCGTTAGCATCCTGGCTATATAGATCGAATTATGGAAAAATATGTGACCGCAATTTATATAAATAATTATTGCTCCGCACGCCAAATTATTTTTTTATATCTATGATAATCCTTCCAATTAAATTAATAAAAGGTATTGTAATAATTTTGAAATATCATTATCCTCCTTGATAATATATTTTAATATAATTAAATTAACTAATTTGAAGGAGAATAATTATTCATAAAAATTAATTTTGATATGAGGAGTACAAATTTTTGGTATGGATAGCAATTCCTTATTCATAAGTGCCGGAGACAACCCGCCGAATTAGGAAGCATGCATTCTGAAAAAAAACAAAAGAAAAAGAAAGAAAAAAACAAGAAGAAGAAGAAGAAGAAAAGAAAAATTTGACCCCAGTCGCGAATTCGTGATTTCCTAACTGTACAAGTACAACTGGGCTACATGTGCAGTACACAACTACGTACACACTAAACTACAAAGAGAAAACTTTTTTATTTTTTATTTTGATTCAGAGCCCGTGGGCTGCATGCATAAATTAAAAAGTTAAAACACACTGTGTATGTTCGGCAATCTCTCCTTATGTCTCTTTAGGTTTCCTTTAGCTTTCTTAGCCTCTTAATCATTCCGAACACAAGTTCTTTAGTACGGATTAAAAGTTTCTCCTTAAACATCTTTTTGACCGGGGCTTAAGCCCTGCCCGAATTCTTAAGGAAGCCATACCTATGGCTTAAGGCTTAAAGCTTTCTTAAGTCACTTTTTTTTTTTTCCGAACATGTGTAACTTTAGCAATACTTATATATTTAAACCAATAGCACCGAAGAACGAGCCCATTGAGTAATGAGAATTCACCCCAACTTCTTCTGACCCATGTTGAGAGTTGAGATCGGTACATTATTTGGCTACTCCCAGTTCCCACTTCTGTAAACTGTAAGGTCCTGTTCGGACTCATTGACTCATTGGGATTTCTACTGTTTGCGTGGGAACAAATAAATTCTGTGAGAGTGAATTTATTTTTTCTCACGCAAATAGTAGAAATCCTGGTAGGTCCGAACAGGCCCTAAATAAGAAAACCTACGAACCGTCAAAGTGCAAAAAAAAATAAGAAAAAAAGAAGAAGAGGAAGAAGAAAGAACTACCTAAACTTGAAAGAGAAACTAAAGAGTAATGCATGTGTGCATGGATAGATCTATTTGTTTTTTTATACAGCAGGAATATTGTCGATCGGTTCTATTATCTGTAACCACAACTCCTGAACGTGTCATGCGCAGAATTTGCGGTGTCCTTATATCAAGTAATCTCCGTTCGGTGGTAAATTTAAACCGGGTAGAAGTTGAATCATTTTAAAATAGCTAGCGGTGTTAGGTTGTATATTGAAGTAAATGTAATGTGTTAAAAGATATAAAAATTTTGTGATTTATTTAACAGATAAAATTTTGTAATTAGATTAAAATTAATTAATTTATATATTTTGAATCATTCCCATTTGATATTATAAAGAACTTTAAATCATTTTTTATTTTTACTAAAAGGAGGGCGAATATTTATTTTGACAATCTTGACAATGCAATGCATGAGACTTTTGACAAGCTTGTAAAAATTCAATAAAAATCTTAAAATTGAAACAAAAAAAATTTATGGATGCATTACTTAACTTATAGATTTATAGTGTTTCAAATTTAATTCCATCAATTCGAACATCATTTGATAACTTATCAAAATTTTATACACTTTTAACGGTTATAATTTATAGGTCTTCGAAGAGCCATCAATACTTCTATAGAAAAAATTTTCTAATTTTAAGAAACTTTAATAATTTTTTGAGAATTTTTGAAAAATCTTATTATCAAAATCGTGAAGATAAATATTGTGTGAATGATACCTCCTCTTTTATTAAACTCGCCAAACCTAACGAATATATATAAAGCCGCTTTTCTTAGTAAAAAGCGGGCCCAATTTTGTTATCAGGGCCGTTTATATATTTTCAATTCAATTGTTAAATTTTTGTGTTTTTTTAATTGAAGTCTATTATATAAATTAATAACCTGCCCATTGTCTGGGGGCTCTCACCTCACGTACGTGCACACTCTACGCACGTGACTTTTTTTGGCTTCTTATGTGATGTTGCTGGCCATGGCTTGCTGCATTTATATGTTTTTCATTTCTTTTTTACTCAAATTTATGACATTCGCATGTTTATTGTTAACATTTGCAACTAATTACAGGTACATATATATTGCGTTCTATTAATTAAGCTCAATTTTAAGACTGAGATACTAAACTCGTAAACTCGATCAGTGGTTCAAGTGGAGTCCGTATCCACTGAGATCCGATTCCGATCTCAGGACCCTGAGATCGTGATCGGATGGATGCGGTTTTTAGGGGATTTTTTAGATTAATCTCATCCTTTAAAAGATGGATTGCAGGGGATTCCTGGGTTTTGATCTCAGCTGATTTCATCGCGGTTCAAGTGTACATATAGTCACACTGTCACATTCACATATCCCCTCACAGAGAATATAAGCAATTAAACACGTACCAACCAAACCAAGTGATCCTGTGAATATAAACACATATATCTAGACGAATAGAAGCCGGAAGAAAGAAAATATGTAGAGTCCACCTATAATGTAAGTTATCTATTCACCTCTTTCTCACATTCTGACACATGCACGTACATTTTTATGTATTTGTCACAGTTGCATGAATGTTTATTGGAAATCGTAGTGCATTGTTCACTCGAAAATGATATATGTTGATCCGAAAGATATAAATGTTCACTGAAAAATTATATTTGTTCATTAAAAATACGGTGGACCAGTGGATAAGTAAAATGGGTGACGCTACCTATGACTCAAATAGGAAAGCTTGATCAGATCCCAATATAACAATATCCAATTCCAAACTCTTCGTGACTCAATAAAATATGATGGCCTTTTTTCCTGAGTTAGTGCAAAGGCACCTACCATCGTATTTCATTTCAATTCCCATGGCAGTTCGTCGGCCAGCCTCTAAAGTCACTACTCACAGCCAAGTGGCAAACAATACACCGGTCATTTTTTTGACTTTTTTTTTTCACAAAATAAAAAAAAAGTTCTATTGAACTTACAGTAATAAAGACCTTGCTTTGGGCTAAAATTGTTATTTTTTATAATAAATTTTTAAGATGATATGTAATTGACCTTAAATTGAGAAAATTTATATGGGCCTTAAGTCTTAATAGGTTGAGACATTAAAGTAGTCAACGGTGATAATCAATCTAAGTAAACAATCAACGGCTGAGATTTATTCCTTGGAGAAGATAAAACTTTCATGTCATTTTTTCTAATATGCTTTTATTAGGAGTAAGGATATGCGATAAAAAAAAATGTGGACTAGACAGCCAAATATACTTGATCACATTTGCTAGACAAGATCGAATTCTCATTGCGGACTACTATCTTAATTCACATGAAAGGGTCTTGATTAACAATATTTCCGGGTATTATCATCAAAAGGCGGGAACTATATATGTATAAATGTAATGAAAGTTGCATCGGAATGAAATTAATTTATATTTATTACTTATCATTGCAGCTCAAGGAACAACCAATGAAATGTATATTTATTATTTATGTTCCTTATAAACGGAATTAATTTAGTCTAGTTGATAATTGTATTCGGCGATATCTCAATTACGGCCAACAATTAGAAAAATACGAAACGAAAAAAAAAAAAAAATCATAGACTCAACTCAAGTTAAAATCATCTATGTATTTTCGTTGTATTTCTCTCCTCTGTGAACTCTTATATGCAGAATTCTATAAAAATATATTTTCAGGAGCAAATATACCGTGAGCTTAACCTCCAAAAACCTATCAAATCACCTCCAAATTTCGATTTATATGGCTCAATAAATTCTTTATATCAAAACCTTACGCAATACAAAAATTTTCCATTTTTAAAAATTTTTAAGTATTTGTTTAAGATTTTTTAAAAGTGACACATAAAACTTGATTATTTTATTAATATTGTATAGTCATTTTTAAAAAAAATCTCAAACAAATACTTAAAAATTTTCAAAAATGGAAAATTTTTGTATCCCATAAGGTTTTGATATAAAGAATTTATTGAGCCATATAAATCAAAATTTGGAGGTGATTTGATAGGTTTTTGGAGGTTAAGCTCACGGTATATTTGCTCTATTTTCAGCTCCAATTATTAATTCCTGCTCACCAACAGATGTTGCTCGGCCTAGAATTAATGAGCCTTTTTACTTGATTTTAAGTCTCGGTTCACTATGCATGCAACACATGGGTTTTTCAGGGAGGAATCAAGGCCTGGGGCTATATATGAATTGTTAAGAAAGGGCCTCCACAAATATACTCCACAACATTGGATTAGTCAAGGTAGCTTCTTAGTTCTTGTTTCTAAAACAGCTCTGTCCTCTCAATTTGTCCGAAACTGGGTCTGGGCCATCTTCTCAGCTGGCCTCATCCGTTTATTTATTTTAGGATCCAATTTTGTCAAGTGGTGACCAGACCGAGCTAGTCCAATTCATGTCCTCTACTGCGCAGCACTACAACTGTTAGATCTGCTTTAAGATTCGTGCAATCCACACTCAGAATATCCACCCTAATCCACTCTCAAAAACAAAATTTGAGAAATACCAACGATTTTAATCAAAACACCTAAAATAATTTAAATCGTTTCAAATATAATAGCAGCCATAAAAATAAGATGAGGGATCCATTGACAATGGCTATGCTTATATTGACAATTTTGACAACGAGGTTTTCCAAAAAAATTGTAAAAATTCATAAAAAAATCTTAAAAATGAAAAAAAGTTTTATAGATGCATTATCTAACTTATATATTGATGATGTTTCAAGTTTCAATCAATTTGAATATCGTTTGATACCTTATCATAATTTTATACACTTTTTAACGGTTGTAATTTAATGGATCTTTAAAGAGCTATCAAATGTTGCTTAAATTGAATATAATCGGAAATATAATCAATCTATAAGTTAAGTAATACTTCCGTAACTTTTTTCTATTTTTAAGTTTTTTTGTGCTTATTTATAAGTTTTTGAAAAATACCATAGTCAAGACAATTGTCAAAATAACCATTGTCAATGGATCCCTCCTCTTATCTATATATGTCGACTTTCCACAAATATAACGTAACGGTACCGGACGCTATATTATGACTTATGATGTCAGTTTACATACTCGTCTCTTATCTTTTGCGTAGCTAACCAAGCAGATAATTAAGTGCGTCTGCTTTTTAAACAATAAAAAGCTTTACTGGATCATTGAACGAGGTCTTTAAAAACAAAATTAACAATTGACATTTTTCTATAAGTTCCAATATATAATGAGTAAAATACCCATATAGACAATTTTAGGTGATATTACAGGCAGACAGGAGCTAGCTAGAGAATACTAATTACTATTGCATGGACCGACGGAAATAACAAGTATACTAGATATATAAAACTACCAAAAGAAGAGTAAAAACAGCATAAGAAGCTCAAGTACATTCCTTTTTTTTTTTTTTTTTTCCTATTTGAGACAATAGATAACTAAGTACGACGTTGATTTCCATTCAGATTTTCCACAACGAGCTCACAGTCAAGAAGCAACTCTAGAAATATTGGTCGGAGTGCATATTTTCCGTCGAACTTATCACTCAATCTGGTCAAGCATTGTTCAACCATTGTGCAGTTCGTCTCCTTCTTATCATCGAGTATCACAAGGTCGACTACAAGGCTGCAAAGCAGATTGACGGACAACATGGAGTTGAGTTTGCATGCTGCCGGGGCTGTGATGAATTGGAGTGGTTGGGGTGGTGGAGGAACTCATGATGAGGATACAGTTACATTCACTAGAGTGAAACTGAGATTACTGGGAGTGGAAGGATCAAGTAAAAAGATTAGGAGTTGTATGAATGTGAATAGTACGAGTTTTACACAAGGATGATCCATGATATGATTGATAAATTGATCACTTAGCTAGGGCTGGGATGTGATTGTACGTTTTGCCTGTTGGGAGGTTCTTTAAATGGCATTGCAAGTTAAGCCACGAGGAGTTCACAGTAGAAATACCATTACAAATAGAAAAATGTCAGAGAGATAAAATAATGATACCAAACTCGGTACCAAATGTGTCAACTTTTATTAAATATGTGTATTAAAATTATTAATTTCATTACGCAACTTGCTTAATTTATACAATGTACCTAGAATTACTTACAGAACTCTGAAAGTGTTAATATCCAACCCGGCCCATTAAAGAATTCACCCGGCCCATTAGAGAATTCACCCGGCCCAAAATCTTGTAATTCTTAAACTCCACGATTCCATACTCTTGCAAGTAGAACTAGAAGTGGACTCACCATTGCTACCAGAATTGTGATACAGGCATAGTCGCCGCATAGAAGCTTCACCAGTGACTTAAATAAAGCAAAAATTGGGAGGAGAAAGATACGAGTGTGCAACTATATATGGCTTTAAAGAACTAAAGATTGTGACCTAATTTGTGGTTTGACTGAGTCAAAATTGTTGATGGTCAAATTAATGGAAGCTACAAATCAAACACTACACTGTATATATTTAACTTCCATAACAGCAAAAAAAAAAAAAAAAAAAAAAAAAGAACTGGCTGAGGCAGTGACTGCTGATGGTTTTTTTTTTTTTTTTGAAAGGTAACTGCTGATGGTGTTGCCTCAGACAATTCTTAGAGCCATGTCCTGGGTCAGGGTAAAAATCTGCTGCTTTTCTGAAAAGAAAAGTAGAGCCTGCTTTTCTGATCGGACAATCGGGATCGGTTGCTACACGGGTCTCAAAGTACTTTGACATTTGTTGTACAGATTTTAAAGTACTTCGGTGTTTCTAAACCGTCGGATCAAGAAAAACAGGGCCTGCTTTTTTGAAAAGAAAAGCAGGTGATCCCGATCCCCTGGGTCACACACAGTGGAGATCTGCAGTAATGAAACGTGCATAACAATACATAGAACTTAATAACATACTTGTAAATGCAAACGCCAAGATGCAGGAGAAAGATGACAAAAAAAATGTTATGCAACTGACAGTGCTGTTGTACACTTCCTGTCTATAAATGTCTATCCCCTGTTCCCTGCCGATGTGAATTTTCTTCTTAATTCTCTTTCTCAGGCCAAGGCCAGACTGCAAACTTGTAAAGGAAGGAGCCATGAGTGGCTTCAGCAGGATGCTCAGGGAGGATAATGTAGGAGGAGCTAGCTAGCCAGAGTAAGGAGGGAGAACGAAGAAGTTTCTGAAGTTGGAAAAAGTAATCTGGAACTTCAACCCATGCCCGAGATTGATCGCTATTCGATGGGACAATGAATATTGATTTACTGTTGAGTACTGTTCTTTACTGTTTAAAGAACAGTAACGAACAGTACAAGTCTTCGGATCAATGTCAAAGATCTTCAGTCAGCGACTCTTTAACGGATAAGATTCATCTGGGGGATACTGTAGAAACCAAGGGCAGAATCAAGGGTAGTGCCATGGGATGCCCAGGCACACCCTTGATCCATAAAAAAAATTTAACCCCCATGTATAATAAGGTTTAATTCCAGACAATAGCCAACACCCAACATCCCAATATAATATGTTGTGGTTTTGAATTCTTGTGGATCTTTGATGCTTTACAAAGAGTCAAATATTGTTAATTTTTCCACTAGCTTTGAATGTTATAATTTTTTTATTTTTGGAAACGCTTCTTAATTTGTTAGTTGAATGTGTACATTTTGAAAATTTTGATACATGATAATTATAGAAAATTTTCTATATCATTTGATCTTTATACATAATTAAACTAAATTTGATATTCCAAAAAATTATATACAGAGAGACAAGGGTATCAAGCTTCTCAATACTCTATTTACATCATTCCTAGTTCTGCCACTGGTAGAAACCATCGTTAAAGATATACAATATGAGTTAAGGTTTTTATTTAACGTTAGCATTTCAGACCGAATTAAATGTTAACGCTTCAAAATTTATGTTATCTTGTCTAAAATCATGATTTATGGTGCCAAATAAATTTTTTATATGAAAATATCGGGGAATACAAAAATTTTCCATTTTTAAAGTTTTCTAAGTATTTGTTTTGTATTTTTGAAAATAGCATGTACAAACATCAATATTTTATTAATATTTATGAGTTTTTTTTTTCTAAAATTCAAAAAATTATGTAGAAAACTCTAAAAATAAAAAAAAAATTTATATTCCCCTATGTTTTCATATAAAGAATTGATTGAGCACCATAAAATTTTTGTATTCCCCTATGTTTTCATATAAGAATAAGAAAGTGGGAAAAGACGAAAGTGATCTAATGTGCCACATCAATTCCGGACTTTTCCAACTGTGTCCAGTGGGAAGAGTACCTCCGTTCCTTCCGATTCCTCTTTTCTGTCTCAGCCGAATAGTACCTCCATAGTGATTTTTTTTTTTCAGTGTGGAAATTTTAAATTCATATCTCACTTTTTATTTTGTATTGTATGTCCCAGAATTATTTTTAGTTGTTAGGTGTAATATATTGTTAATCATAGCTTAATATTTTTGTTTCGAGTATGAAAATGATCTTAGTAAATATATATGTTTTCATACATAACGCTTAGACAATTTGAGTTAACATTTATGTGTTTCGAGTTCACATATATAATTAGAGCCAGCGTGTAAATTCTTACAAGGGTATTTCAGATTTGTCAAGCAACAAAAAATAATGTTAGTAATTTGAGTAACAAATAGACAATTTGAGTAAACATTTATGTGGTTTCAGTTCACATATACTGTTGGAAATATAAAGTCAAAAGTCAAGATTTCACAAAACTTCTCCAAAAAATTGTTCTTTTTTATTTTTTGGAATTCACAGAGTTGTACCCCCTTAAAATTTTTTTTTTAACAAATTATGTAAATTAAAATTATTGATTTGAAGGATTTTCAAATCCAATAAACATTTAGAACTACAAGAATAACATATATCTAGACAAACTCACTAGTTCAATATAATTAAATAGTTATATACTTATACGTATGAAAAATTAATAGACAATTTAAAATCCAGTAAACATTTAAAAACCACATGTAGAGCATTTAAAATAACATATTGAATTAAAGAATAAAATATATATACCAGTATTACAAAAATTAACAAAACGGATTTTTGGCTAAGATTGAATTAACAAAACGATTTGAAAGGATTTCATTTTTTTTTTTCTTTTTACAACGAGGCAGCAGCGCTTGTATAAGCCAAAAAAAAAATTGCACATCAAATCAATCTTACCTTGGAAGTTGAAATGGACTTCCAATGGAGTAAGAAAATTTTTTTTGTCAATCGCTAAAATAAAAACAAATCTTAATAATATCTTTCTTTTGAAACAAATCTTAAAACTATCCCTATTTTATTCGCGGTCACGGTCACAAGTGAAAGTGACTACAACGGTCAGAAGCATTGCCTGAATGCTGCGGTCAGACAGATGTCTAACCAACTTTTATATGGCTGGCCGCTACGGTCACTTTGACTTGTGACTGTGGCCGCAGGTAAAATAGGGATAGTTTTGAGATTTGTTTAAAAAGAGAGATAATATCAAGATTTGTATTTTTCTAAGGGATAGATAAATTTTTTTTTCATGGAGTAAAGTACAAAGCTTACCTCCAAAAAAAAAATAGAGCAAAACCTTTTTCACAATATTCGAGGCGTCATGGAGTAAATTGGGAGAGGTCTCTGAATTCAATAAAAAAAAAAGAGGTCTCTCAAAACAAAAACATTCTCAAAACAAAAACATGTCTCTCAAAACAAAAACTGGTCTCTCTCTCAAAACAAAAACATGTCTCTCTCTCAAAACAAAAACATGTCTCTCAAAACAAAAACAGGTCTCTCAGAGAGCAATATCCGAGGCGCCAGGGAGTATATGGAGGGGTCTCTGAAAGTATATGGAGAGCAAAACTTTTTCACAATAAAAAAAAGGTTGTCTTCACTCAGAAAAAAAAAACAAAAAAAAGTCTCTTAAAACAAAAACAGAGAGCAAAACTTTTTCACAATATCCGAGGCGCCAGGTTGAATCCCTTCGGTATTCAGGCAAGCCCGAATCTCGAGGAGATCCAACGGGTCACATGCCTGCATGTGACCCGGGTCAGACGATAATCATCCGGGAGTATATGGAGGGGTTTCATTTAAAAAAAAAAAAAGTATATGGAGGTAGAGGTGGCAGAACCCGACCCGACCCGAGAAACCCGTCCGACCCGAACCTGACCCGACTCGAACCCGCCCGACCCGAAATTTTTCAAATAGTCAAACTGACTCAACTCAACTCGACCTGATCCGAACCCGACCCGACCCGAGATCAAATAGCATACAATCCAATTCAAATCAACATACGATCCAAAAAAAGTAAATATTAAAATTGACCCGACCCGACCCGAGATATTCTAGAAGGTCAAACTGACCCACCCGACCCGAACCCGAACCCGAAACCCGACCCATCCGCCCGATTTGCCACCTCTATAAGGAGGGGTCTCTGAAAAAAAACAGAGTAAAACTTTTTCACAATATCCGAGGCGCCAAGGAGTATATGGAGGGGTCTCAAAAAAAAAGTATATGGAGGGGTCTCTGAAAAAAAAAAAAAAAACAGAGAGCAAAACTTTTTCACCAATATCCGAGGCGCCATGCACTTTTTCGCCATTAATTTGCCTGCATGGGCCCATTTCCTAATTCCTAGATAGCGTAGTTGGCATGTGTTCGTATGGTTCCTGGGTTATTTCACACCAGCAAAGATAAATATATCATGATATATTCATGTCCTTTATTATTTTGCCCCGTGAGATTCCCCTCTATCTCTACCTGTTGGGCACCCCAAAACTCTAGGACCCACAATCCAAGATAGTGGGGGATCTTTGAGGGCAAAACAAGGGAATGATATCAACTTCTAATTAGCATCAACGACGTGGGTGCTATAAAAGAAAATCTCCTAACAAGCACAACTTCAATCCCATATCCCCCAAGCTAAGCTGGTTTATCAACCATATCATGGATTATCCTTGTGGGAAGCTCGTTCTATTCGCCTTAATACAATTCCTAATCTTTTTGTTTGATCCTTCGGGTCCAAGCAATCTAAGTTTCACTCTAGTGAATGTAACTGTGTCCTCAGTTCTGCCGCCACCGCAGTCTCCAGCCCCACCAGCATGCAGCAAACTCAACTCCATGACGTCGTCCTTCAATCTGCTTTGCAACCTCGCGTCGATGTTGCGATACTCGATGATGATAAGAAGGAGACGACGAACTGCACAATGGTCGAACAATGCTTGTCCAAATTGAGTGATAAGTTCGACGGAAAATATAATTCACTCCGGCGAATATTTCTGGAGCTGCTTTTTGACTGTGATCACCTCGTCGTGGAAAATCTGAATGGATATGAATATCCCTCGTCTCAAATGGAAGAAAAGGAATGCAGTTGAGCTTCTTATAATGCTGTTTTTAGTAAGTCTTTGTTTAGTAGCATATATAGTATCCTTGCTAATTAGGGTTTATGCAATATATATAGTGTGATTACTATTCTCTAGTCGATATATATATCTAGCCCTGTACTATCACTAAAATTGTCTATACGGCTATATATATTTTACTTGTGAGTCAAGTTTCCATGCTTCTACTTGTGTTGATTCTGGACGTTGATCCTGAACTATAAAATATATATCACTTTCGTTATTTACGCATATGAAAAACCCTTTGTTCTTTTTTTTTTTTTTTTTTTTTTTTTTTTTGAGGTTGTAGGCGAACAGCCTACTTATATATTTCATTAATCGAAGAAAAAAAGAGTTTACAGAGATTGCGGGTAAAGTTTAACGTTACACACCAAACTATATATTGTCCAAATTAAAATTACAATCAGCCAAACATACAGAATGTAATTAGTTTGGTAAGCAACTATACTGGAAGTTTTTGCATTGAAAATTCTGTTGTTGCGCTCCTTCCATATCTCCCATGCCGTTGCCACCCAAATTAAGTTGTTGTTTGTTGGAGAGGCATGCATGCCTGATCCCACTGAGCTTGAATTGTGTCTAGCAGCTGCACCTGAGCAGCTATGGCCTGTGCTTTTGATGCATCACATATGTGAAAGGACACAACGAAGATAGATAGATGGAGTGTGGTTTCTATTTCCCGTGCATTGCAGAGGACACACCCGCTGTTAGCTAGCTGGCCATCCCCTTTTTTAGTAGACTGTCCGCCGTGTTTACTCTTGCATGTAGCAGCAACCACATGAAAAATTTTATCTTCACGATTTAAGGAGGGCAATGTGATGCCCGGATCATTAAGGAAGTCGTAAGCCGACTTGACCGTAGATATATATCTCTTTTGTCTCCCAGCGCCAGGAAAGGGTTCCGTCCTGCCGTGCATTCACAGAAGTTGAAAATATGTGTCGTAAGCCTATAATATCACATAGGAAGTATGAGAGATGCCGGTTTCGGTTTTGGCCCTGGCTGCCCCCCTCGTGTCGTTGCAAATCCACTCCAATTTGGAGTACAGTCTTACCCCAAAGTGACCCAGAGTCTGTGTTGGCTACCCATAGCCATTTGAGTAGCAAAGCTTTGTTTTGTAACTCGATATTGATGATCTCCAGACCCCCATTATGTTTTGGCAATGTAACTTTTGACCAAGGCACGAGGCAATGTCCACCCGATCGAAAAGGTCGCAGACGCTCCTCTCCATAGAAAACGTCGTGTGATGTTCCGTACCGCATGTAGTATTCCTTTGGGCAGCAGGAAGGCCTGCATGTAGTAGTGTAATGGCATGGCATTTAAAACGGAGTTTGTCAAGGATCGATGGGCCGGCCTCCCTGGCAACGCCAGGTGTTTGGATGCCCATTGATTATTTGAGCTCATTGATTTTTATGATTTCAAACAAAAATTGAGAAAGTTTGTTGTATTTATATATGAAGAAAACATTGTATTGATCGATGATCATATCCAACGGTTTTAATTTGAAAAATTAGCTTCAAATTTTGAATTATTAGCAAGCCATAAAGTCGAGGCACAAGAAGTTCTTGGGAGGTATTGAACACTTTTCCTTACTCTTTACTATATATATATGGAAACTTTAAAGAAATGTTTACTTTTAAAGAACTTGTTGAATTCCAGTAAAGCTTTTTAGTTTTTATTCTTTAAAAACACGCGCACTTAATTAATTATCTGCATGGTTACAAAAGATGAGAGACATATATATAAGCTGACATCATAATTAAAGTCCATATATAGCGTCCGCGCTGAAATCGGCTGAGATCCAAATCGGATCTCAGGACTCTGAGATCCCGATCCGACGGTTCTCAGGGACCCCGAGATCCGGACTCAGCAGATACGGGTCCTGAGAACTGTCTGATCGGGATCTCAGAGTCCTGAGATCCGATTTGAATCTCAGCAGATACGGACGCCATAGCGTCCGGTTCGTTATTTTATATTTGTGAAAAGTCGACACATAAATAATCTTGTAAGATTCACAGACCAAGAGTTCTTTAGGCCCAGAGTCCATGATTAAACTGTCGTACTGTTGCCATTTTTCTATTTTCTTCACTTTGTACAATATTCGATTTCGGAATATGTCAAGGGATCGAAATAAGAGTACAAAAATAATGCAGATATATATAGTATCAGGGCATATATATATATATATATATATATATATGAGGAGGGATCAAATAACCATGTTTTTGGTAACCGATCGGTGACCGTGAAATTAAATCTGAAATAACTAAAATTTAAACTGTTAAATGACAAAACTAATTAATTGATAGAATGTGTTGTATATATCATGTTTTATGTGTATAAAAAAAATTATATCATTTTTATTTTATTTACATATGTATCAAGCATTAACAAAAATCGACGGTTCAAATTTTATGATTTTTTCTCCTCTCTTGATGACTACTGAAACGATGTTATAAACTTTATCATTCTTTATATATATATATATATATATATATATATATATATATATATATTATTTAGATGATTTAGAATATATTTAACGGTTCAGATTTGTCAATAAATATATATATATAAATAATGAAATGGTCACCACGGTCACGAAAGTTTATGGTTATTGGATCCCTCCTCTATATATATGCGCTAATTAAGGAAAAAAACTTGCAGTTGATGTCTTTTGCGGTACCTATATATATTATTATCTATCGATCATACTTGATCGGTCCAGAGCCCAAGCTAGCGGTTAGTATTTCATGGGGGTTAATTAATATTAAACGACAAATTGATGATGATATACATAAATCATTCATATAGCATTATGTTAATTGAAAAAAAAAAAAAATCAGGTTCGCAAAAGTTTTCAACTAAAAAATAAGTTGATTCGTAATATTTTATTATACCGTTTTTCTAAATCTTTAGGTTCTGTTCGGCTGACACAAATTCTATGAGCATTACGTAGCTTGGTTGTTTTATGGGCCTTGGTAAGCACCTCTCATCACATATATTGATATATAGCTTCATCCAAATTCCAATAGACCAGCAATCAATTGGTTGGATAGTCCATAATGCATTGCAAAATCGGTCAGGCTTTATATTTTCTGGGTAAATATATGACTGGTCATATATATAGGCCCAATTACCATAGTTCATAAATTTGGGCCAGGATTTGAATTTTCTGTTATTTTGCATTTTCTATTTCTTTTGGGTGTAATCTTCCACCATTTGTATATTACAAGTTACCAGTGCAATGCTGATTTCCGCTTCCAAAGGATTAAAAAGAATATGAAAAAGATAACATTAATTTGTCTCCAACTTTATTTGGAACTAGATGTCCTCCGTTATTGCTTCGCAGCAACAATCGCATCATTTTGACTAATATAATTTTAAGTTGTGATAGAAATGCTCATTGGTTACATACTTACATATATGAGTCATAAATTTGGTGGTGATGATGTAGGTTCCACTGAGCTCCACATTAAAAACAACCATTGACCCTTAATTCTGGCAACATAGTTAATTGAAAATTAAAGCAAGGTCAATTATATTGGCACCGAGTTTTGATTGATACCAAATTATCAGCGCAAGGAGCAATTAGCAATAAATCATAGAAAAACTATTATAGCATAGAGAGATGATATTGTTTGGAAAATACTTTCAATATTACCAACTACATCCCTGGAGTTTTTTTTTTTTTTTTTACTCAAATGTTGGACAAATCACTTTCAGAAACTCAAATCGAGTTCTAAATGTTTGTCCTTCATGACCTAATCTAGCACTCTCTTGTACCGGACAATTTAACAATTTGCCCTCCTTCCATAATTTGTTAAACAAATTGCCCTTCCCTCAAAAAATTCAACAAAATACCCTTGTATTACCATTCATTCCCCTCCATTCTCCTTCCCTTAATTATATCAACTTTCTTTTACCTTCATTTAAAAATAGCAATATATATTTTTCTTTATTATTTTTTTCATCTTTTCATTTACATATTAAAGTTTTCATGATGTATGACATAAAATTTTCATTAAAATTCTGAATTTTACAATCCACATTTTCAACCAATATTCAATTGGCTTTGTTAAAAAATAATAATAAATAAGATTTACCTCTTATTATAAAATTTTAATTTGCTACTAATAAAAACAATAATATTGATAATCTTGTAAATATAGTGAATATAATATTTTAAAAAGACTATCTTTTCTTTATTATATTTACAATAATATAATTATTATTAAATCCTTAGTCTCATTATCATTAATTAAATGAATTATGTTAAAAATATTTTTGTATGACATATCTTTCTAAATTTGAAGAAGAATATTTTGAGATTTTAAGAATATAAAACCTATGATTTATATTATACAAAATTTTCTTATATAAAAATTTGAGAGTGTATATGAAAATAAATAAATAAATATAATAATGAAATATGTTTTTATTGACATTGTTGAGGGAAGATAAAAGAGATTAACATTTGTTAAGGGGAAGGAGGGGAATAAAGGTAATACAAGGACATTTTATTGTTTTTTTCACAGAAGGGCAATTTGTTTAACAAATTTTGAAAGGAGGGCAAATTGTTAAATTACCCTCTTGTACCAGCTTTTGAAATTCTATGGAGTTCAGAATAATCCTACATTTTCATTGATCAACAACACTTCACAAATTTAATCAAATAATTCCAACTTCACAATAAATTTGTTAAACCACAAAGATTGTTTATTCCATCTACTTGTCCTTCATGTTTGTTTGCCTAATCTTCATTTTATCATGCCTTAGTCCCACAATTGTTGCAATAGTAAATTAAAATTATAATTTCTGTCTCCTCTTCCTCATCAGTGCGTCCATCTTTTTCATACCTTCCATTTCACTTCAATACACACAATGTGAAAAATTAGCATATCGATGGACTGATGGTTCATATATACGAGTTCATGCAAGAATTGAGATTTTGTTCAATCATCGCTTCCAGCCAGAATTTCAATGGAACAAAAATTATTGAAAGGAAAGGCATCGGCAAGAGGGTCTTCTCAATGGCAAAAAGAGTTTGAACTTCTTTTTCTTCTCTCACATTCAGGGAGATACACGATGATGCCACAATAGAAAGCGGGAAGCCAAGTGAGGAAATTAGCAAAAAGATGAATGAACCAACCTATTAAATTATTTACCGGCAGTTGGGGGAAAGAAACCGCACTCGAAATCAGAAGACGAGCCGGATGCGAGACATCAGCAACAATCCCAATTAAGTAGGTGTTGTCCATTTATAATTTTATACATTACATGTTCAAGTAAAGCGGTACCTTTACCTTATGATGTGTTGGCGAAGCGGTCGTCGTGATGGTGTGCTAAACAACAAAAGCAAAGAAGGAAACACCTGAAGATTAGACAGTGAAAGGAGGAGTGACACAGAGCTGCTTGCATGGAAGTAGATAGTAAAACGTACGGTGGATGCAACATGCAAGTGCGAGGAAATTAAAATTGGAGCAACTGACATCAGCCATCGTCAGCTAAGATAATCTCAACCTTTAGATGAAGATCGGACCAAGAAAAAATGACCTGTTATTGTTCATTCCAAGCAGGTAACAGACATCCCTGCTTTACTATCTTTAACTAGATAGCTCTTCGTTGCAGCTCCGCTGCAACCATCACTTTTTTCTAGAGGTGGCAGATTGTCGGGTTGGGTCGGGTCGGGTCGGGTTTGGGTTTGGAGTCGGAGTCAGATCGGTTCAGTTTGACCAAATAAAAATGTCGGGTCGGGTATCGGGTTGACTGTTGCCGGCATTTTTTCGGGTCAGATCGGGTGGGTTTTTCAGGTCTAGTCAGATTTTGCACCTCTAGTAGGGTCGGGTTCGGGTTGGTCCGAATTTTCTGGAACACGGGTCGGGTCAGGTTCGAGTCGGTTCTAGGTCAGTCTTACTTTCCCTGGAATACGGGTCGGGTTCGGGTCAGTTTGACTTTCCCTAAAACTTTGGTCGGACGGGTTTTTCAGGTCAGGTCAGATTTTGCCACCTCTACTTTTTTCTCTAGATTATCAATTAATTAAAGAGGAGGGATCCATTGACAATGGATTTTTTGACAATATTGACAATCTTATCTTTCAAATTTTTATAAAAATTCATAAAAAATCTTAAAAATAGAAAAAAAGCCTACGGAAGTATTACTTAACTTATAGATTGATTATGTTTCCGATTATATTTAATTTGAGCGATATTTGAAAGCTCTTTAATGATCCATTTAATTACAACCGTTAAAAAATACACAAAATTTTGATAAGGCATCAAACGATGTTTAAATTGATTGAAATTTGAAACACTATCAATCTATAAGTTAAATAATACATCCATAAACTATTTTTCATTTTTAAGAGTTTTTTGAATTTTTACAAATTTTTGAAATTTCTTATTGTCAAGATTGTCAAATTAAGCATTGTCAATGGATCCCTCCTCTTAATTAAATTGCAAAAGAAGTAGGAAAGGAAGGGGAAGCAGAGTAAAAAAAAAAAAAAAAAATTGATGAGGTCGGCATATATCAGCATAGAGGACAAGAGCCACTCGATCTCAATCAAACGGCCCAAAAAATTGGTGTTACTGTTCATTTGGGGAGAATCAGGCATCCCCAATTCACTATCTTTAATTACAAATATTGCAGTAGAGCATGCATGCTCAGTCTGGTAATGTTCATCTCCAGAAATTAAAGCCTGCAGGAAGATCCCAAAGATTACACTGTTCAACTACAATTAGAATTATATATGATATAAACAATTTAAATCTTAAGACACAATAGTATAATACAAGAGTTGATGAATTGAAGGTTAAGACTCGAATACGACTCAAATCGCTATTTTTTGTCTCATTTAATTTCCTCTACACACAAGCCAGATCGAGCTAGCCCTCTTGCGCATAGAAAACAGCTAAGATCCAAATCGAATCTCAGGACCCTGAGATCCCGATCCGACGGTTCTCAGGGACCTCGAGATCCGGACTCAGCAGATACGGGTCCTGAGAACCGTCGGATCGGGATCTCAGGGTCCTGAGATCCCGATTTGGATCTCAACAGATACGGACGTCCCTCTTGCAACGTTCGCACGCATGGGCGGAGCCAGAAATATTTCATATGGGGTTCACCATTTCCTTAAAATAATAAATATAATATTTAAACAAAAAAAAGTTCATACAACATTATATATCCATGCACCAATTCTTCAATTTATATAAATAAAAAAGTGACAACGCACAAGTCTTAACAAAATGCAAGTAAAAAAGCTAATTAAGATCCAAAAAGTTATCATATAATATTTCTAATGACATAATATCAAATTCTAATTAAATTATTACATATTATCTAATTGAACTCTTCGAGATCTCATTTGCTGAAATCGGCGCAAGATGGCATCATTGGTAATTCCTATGAAAATCTCTTTCTCAATATAGGTGACTAAACAATCATTCAGCCATTGATCACATATTTTATTCCTTAAATCATCCTTGATGTAGTTCATTGCTGAAAAAACCCTCTCAACTGATGCGGTTGCCACCGGTAGAAGCAATGCTAATTTTAATAGCAAATAAACTTGTGGATACACCCTATGCTTTTTGGTCTGAACCATTGTTCTAGCCAATTCACTTATGCCCTTTAAGTTTGAAAACTCTTCCGTCATATGAACATCAGCAATGAAATTTTCCAATTGATTTGGAAGAGCTAAGAGGCTAGAACTAGAAAACTCAGAAGGATAGAAGGAAGCCAACTTAATTAACTTCTCTTTGTCAAAAACTTCAAATGAGTTTCTTGGGTTTAAACAAGCCACACATATCAACAATTCTGAATTGATCTCATTAAACCTATTATTGAGCTCCTGCAATTGTGTATCTATAATTACACAAAATATCTCTACACGATAACGGTGGAAGTATGTAATGTGTGGAGCATTGCGTGCAGATTTACCTTGAGGTAGATACCTTTCCTCCATGTTGGGTATGTTTATTTCATGGTCCTTGCAAAATGAAGAGACCTGGTCTAAAAGAGATTCCCACCCTTCTTCTCTGATGACTTGCAAGCGCTCTTTTGCAACCCTCACAAGAGAAACTGCATTCTCAATATCTTGATCTTTTCTTTGCAAAGCTAAAGAGAGCTCATTTGTTACTCCCAACACCTTTATCATCAAATGCATCATTAAAACAAAATCAAAATCCTGTAAAAACATTAGAAGGTGATCGGCTTCAACTCTTTGTTCTTGCTTTGCACCATCTTTAGAAACAACTTCAAGTACTTCAATGACACAAGAAAAATTTGCCTTCATGTTTAGAACACTCCCATAATTAGAACCCCAACGGTATCACCCGGTCTCCGAAGCCCTAGCTCTTGGTTTAACCCACTTCCGGTTTGTAAATTGCCATGGCTTAATCCTTCAACCAATTTAATTGATTGCTTTTCTCGAAGTATGTCCCGCCTTTTGGCTGAACCTCCAACCAAATTAATGGTACGATTCAACAAAGAAAAAAACCAATCAGCAACCCGATTTCGCCTCGCAACATAAATTAGTGCTAATTGAAGTTGATGGGCAAAACAATGAATATAGAAAGCAGAAGAATTTTCTCTCAATATTAAGCTCTTGAGACCATTAAATGGACCACTCATGTTGCTAGCCCCATCATATCCTTGTCCCCGTAACCTTGACAAACTCAAATTATGCTCACCGAGGAAAGAATAGATTGCTTCTTTGAGAGATGAAGCACTTGTATCCCGAACATGAACAATCCCAAGAAAACGCTCCAAAAGAACACCTCTTTTATTGACATACCGCAAAACAATAGCCATCTGTTCCTTTTCAGATATATCACAAGACTCATCAACCAAAATGCTATAAAAGTCATCCCCTAAATCATCAATTATGGTTTTGATCACTTCTTTTGCCGCACAATTAGCTATATCTTTCTGTGTTTCTGGGCAAATCATTTGTAGGTTTCTTGGAGCATTTTTCAGAACAACTCTACTTACCTCTTCATTATCAACAGACAGTTCTTTTAAAAATTCTATATAGTTTCCTCTATTATATAAATCTTCGGACTCATCATGTCCGCGAAAAGCAACACCTTGACGGAGAAGTAAGCGAGCGGTTCTTATTGATGCATTCAACCGGATACGGTAATCACGCTTAGCTTGCTCGGTTTGCTTATGAAGAAGTGTCTCTATTGATTGTTTTTGGTTCATCAAAGCATCACATTGCTTCATTGCCTGATTGTGAAAACTATTAGGCCCACCAACATGTCGGTCCAATCTCTCTTTTAATTTGTTCCAACCTTGAAAACCTTCAGTATTAAAAACGTCACCACCTTTCTTACTGTCTTTGAACAAATAGCAGTACAGGCAATACACCTTGTTGCTTGATTCGCTATATTCTAACCACTCCACATAATCATTGTACCAACTAGGACTGAACTTTCGCCAAGCACCCCCTATCTCAGTCAATTCAAAATTGCAAGCCTTTGGTTGATGTGGACCTCTAGTCAGATAAATTCTTCTAATTTCATCTCGATCATTTGGATGGTACTCAGAAATTTTCTTACGCTTTGCCGGATCAGTTGGATAGTCTTTGGAATTAAGTTGAACTCGCTTAGCGACTTGAGAGGTTGACGGGTTATCTTGTGGACTTGATCTTTTAAGAAATTTCTCCATGATCAATCTGTGATTGAAAATATCAAGTGAAAAATATAATTTTATATTCATATAAAATTATGAACTAATAAGGTGGGATCTGATTCCTAATACAACCAATGGCAAACTAAATGGATTTATATTTTATTGAAAGTTTGGTACATAAACAAATTAAAATATTATCTAATTTCGTTCTTGTTTTTATTTTTTTTTTTTGGCATGGAAGTCAAGTCTTGATTTCATACTTTACAAAATAATTTACTTGATAGAATGGCGATGGTCTATTGAGCAATTTTACAAACTTGAATCGCGGAACTAACCTCAAATTCCAGATTGGTGAAAATGCGAAATCAAAATTGTAAACACAAAACGTCTTTGATGTCCTCTCGTCTTGTCTGCAGAGTCGTCTCCACAAAATCAGATATGGTTTCTTCAGTAATCAGTAAGAGAGAAAAATGTAAGAGCAAAGGTCTCTACTCTAAAAGGAGAGTAATAAAATAATTAAAGAAAGTGATCCCTAGTTCCCTATAGAGAAGCCCAAAAGACTTGATTCTTTTTTTACACGGCAAGAGGGATCAAACAAATTAAATGCGGTTTAGATATTTTGGATGATTAAATGTTAGATGTACCCAAGAATACTTCACAACAAAACAATGGGGTTCACTTGTGGATTTGTGGCTAAGATTCAATGGGGTTCATTTACATGTACATGTAAAATTATTATTATATATAATGGTAAAATTGCATTAGAAGTACTACTATTTGATATTTCAATGGGGGACATTGCACCCCATTGGAACTATGTAAATCCGCCTATCGCACGGTCCTTTTACAAAACAGCTCAGACCAAGGAGATTTTCGACACACCAATGTGTTGTCAGTCTGATTTCTAGGTGCATAGCAGATGCGGACCGACGTTCGAAGAAAGCCCAGCCCTTAATTACAAATCAATCATCCTAATCGATTTTCAAGTTTAACGTGCACAGTTCCATTTTCCTGATCTATTTCCCCCATTTTTTTTGTTCTTTCAAAATGCAACTTGACAATGAATGCAAAATTGAGAAACACTAGCTATGCTGCATAGGAATGCTATAGATATGTGGGTTTTTATGTGATGGATCATGGATGATCATTAATGGATCATGGGTGGTCCTTTTTTTTAGATTATATATAATTAGATACCAAACGATCATATATTTAATTATATATAATTTGCTGGAGTGCCAATTGACCATACCATAGAGATGCACGCATCTATATAGGAATATCAATTTGAATGCCAGTGTTAGGCAGAAGTAATACTAATTATATTGATACATTTAGAGATTATTATAGCTACGTACTTAATTTAAAACTGAGTGACGTATGAAAATCGCAGCCATTCAATAATAGATCAGACGGTTAGCAAAGGAGTATGGCACATATATAATATATTGCTCATGCCATCCCTATGGATACAAATCAATAGGCTGGCCACATTAATGATTCATGAATTAATGAATGATTTTTATACAGTTGCATTTTTTTGTGCTATATATAAAATTATACACGATGACAGAAACAACTCGATTAGGAAACAAGTGAATTTCATTGATTTATTTCTCACATCAAGGTAAGATATATATAATTTTATTACATTTAATTTCTTGATCAAGCTTTAGATACTACAAAAAATAATTAAGTTATTAATTTTAGGAAAATGCTATGGGGATACCGCAAAAGATACAGTCGGGATACCACAATACAAAGTTAATTTAACGTTAATCTGCAACATGTTGCGATCAAAATGAAACATCTATAAAGTTAATTTGAAACTTAATGAGATCAAAATGAAACACAAATGATATAATTCTCTCTTTTGTTGCTCTTTCACTTCATCTTGCTCCCATACGTTCTGTCAACAACTTTAAGGTAATATTTATGTGATTTAGTAGTGATTCAAGTAGATGATTTAATTTATGATTTGTATTATTCAACTTAATACTATAATGTTTCAAGTTAATACGTTAATTGTTTCAAGATAATTTGTTAATGTTTCAACTTTGATATATTTTATATTATAACTGGTATCTGTTTTGGTATTTTTTTGGTATGACCGTTAATTTTATACAGCTCTTCGCATCTTCTAGCAGGCCAGTATATATATATACCCTAGTCGATCGACAGAAGCACAAACTTAAAAGTTAAAAGCTCCAACAAAATCCTGCACAACCAGCACAACATATATGCATGGCTTCTATAATTAGAAAGCTCGATCTACTTCTTGTTCTTATTGTAGTGGGTTGTTCTGATTTCAAAAGTTCAAGGAGATCACACCATATACAGTACGTTTCTTGAAATTCTGCAACATCTTTTTTTCTTTTCTTTTCTTTTCTTTTACATTAGTTGTTAATGGTCCCTTGAATCATCCATCATATGACCATACAAATAGAAAGTTACCGCAAAATATATATATATATATTATAAATTGACTCATGAATATAGCTTAGTTTTTTTGCAATAAATTATAGTTCCTTTTCATTTCCATCGTTGAAACTATATATTTATATGCATATAATTTAATTATGATTATGATTTTGGTTGCTGATTTGTATGAATGTGCAGATGCCTGCAAGTTGCTGCCAAAATGTGACATAAAGTGCGATGAATATTGCGGAGGAAAAGGACATTGTGACCCCAATAACGGAACGAAACATTTTCTTTGCTGCTGTCTTTAAGAAAATTTATATGATTTTTCAATAATGTATGTTTCTTATCTTAGAAAAATAAGGTCGGTGTATGAGCAATATAATGAGTAAAGATAGCGTGAGCTTAAAAGCTTACGGGGCTATTCCGTGAGCGCACCTCCAAAAACATATCAAATCATTTTTAAAATTTTAATTTATATGGCTCAATAAATTATTTATATCAAAATCATATGGGATATAAAATTTTTTCATTTTTAGTAGTTGTTTGAGATTTTTATAAATGGTACATAAAACATTGATTATGCGAGCATTTTTTTAATAAATATTGTATAATCACTTTTAAAAAATCTCAAACAAATACTTAAAAAATTTTATTTTTCTATGAACAAGTTACGATTGTTTTGCGAGCTGTTACTCTTTAAAACTTTATCTTAGACTCTTAGCATTATATATAATGGTGTTGATCAATATGTGTTCTATGGAGTAGAACTATTGTGAAAACGTTTGCATTTCGCTCCGAAATGCTAAATGTCCAAATTATACTTTGTCATACCCGAAATTTTGATTTATTGTTCCCATTAAATTTATCATATTAAAATAATGGGGGATACAAAAATTTTCTATTTTTGAAGCTATTTAAGTATTTATTTCGAATTTTTTAAAATCCACATACAAATAAGCACTATTTTATTAATATTTTAGAGTTATTTCGAAAAATCCAAAACAAATACTTAAAAAATCCTAAAATGGAAAATTTTTGTATCCCCTAGTATTTTGATATGATGAATTTAATGGGAATCATAAATCAAAATTTCAGACGTGGCAAAATATAATTTAGACCATCAGCATTTCAGAGCGAAATGCAATTAGTCTATCTCTGTTCTGTGTATATAGTTAGACGACCCAGAAGCCCAGGAGTCGAATGAAATGAATTACAGAAAATCAGACTGCCATGAGATGCTCATTGTTCAAATTGATTCCTTTAATACCGAAAACAGCCCAAAATATGCCACGCTGTTATTTGTGTTACATCAATAATATATTGCAAATTATGTTGCTCCTCCTAGTTAATTACCTGCTTTTCTTGATCCGATAGTTGAAAAACACTGAAATGCTTTGAGATCCGTACAATAAAAACTGAAGTACTTTGAGATCGGTGCATCCCAACCATCCAATCAGCAGATTCGGATCCAGTTAATTCACCCAACTGAGATCATAATATCATCTCTCAATGTTGATCAATTATAAGTGAAATTCATCTTATAACTCCAAATTGATCAATTATAAGTGCAAATAACAGTGAATGGAATCCAATGAAATTGCAAGTCTGCACTACCCGACTTTTTCCTCACTGCAGCACATCTTATTTACAATCCATCCTTGAGCCTTTTGAATTAAAATCTCTCTAAAAATGTATGTTCTGTGAAATGTACATTAAAAAAAAAAAAAAAAAAAACTGAGAATTCTATGAGGGGTGCCCAATTAAAACTGCACCAATCCCCCATAAAAAAAATAATAAAAAAAAAAGGAGAAATATGCTTGGTTAATTGTTGCCCTGTCTCTATGACAGAGAGACTATCGAATCACCTATCTAAAAATTCATCTGACAAGATAACCCGCATGATTTCTTTCAAGTTAGCCAATATATGCCTCGGGCCCAGGCTTTCTGCACCAATGTAATTCAATACCTGCTCCAAATCCTACAAAAAGTTGACTTACAAGGTTAGTAAACATGACACACGAAGCTGTTGCAAAAATTTGTAGAAAGACCGGATGGTCTTCAGTGCACATAAAAATGCATACATTCGGTACTCTGATACACATCAAGCATATACTAAAGCCCGATTGTAAGAAAAATATAAAAGATCATTGAACCAAAAAACAAGTGGACAGTTCACATGTATCTTGTCTATTATGTTTCATCAGCACCCTAAAGCAATGTTCAAATATGTGCACAGTTTTATGCTGATGCTCTAAATTTACAAAACAGACTGGAGAGATGGGCTGAAATATGCTGAGACAGGATGCATGTAAACTGAAGAAAATCTACAAAAATATACAACAACAACAAAGCCTTTAATCCCAAGCAATTTAGAGTAGGCAATCTACACATTTATAGATTATAACAAATTGAGAAGGACCCCAAACTTCACAAAGCATACCAATTTTAATTACAATCAAACACATGCCCTCATGTTGGTTTCTTCTTTTTTGGTTTGCAGATCTCACAGAAAAGATAATTTATTCAAAGTAATAGCCATTATAATGCTGAGATGAAGAGCTACAAAAGCAATCATACCTTATTCAACAGGAATATTGCATAGGCTGCCCTCGTTATTGTATCTTGTCCATCAAAAAATAGTGGAAATTCAGTAGGAATTGAACTAGTCAGCGGAAGAGTTGAGCTTGTTGCTACTGGATCAGCACTTGACAAAAAAGACTCAACTGAGGGAGCATAGTCATGAATATATGAGCGTGAACCTCCCAACTTTAAGGGGTACCGAAGTGGTACATCAAGGTATGAAGCAATAAGCTCGAGTGCCTAATGAGAAACAAAGAAGGAAATAATTAGACCTTAACTTTGAATTCTGAGTACTTTTAATTCAAAATCCAAGAAAATTGGAGCTAGATGCGAAATAAAAAATGCTATGTTCCATTTGCCAATAAAATGCAATAATGGATAAGTACTTAAACCAAGCCGACCCAGTGACCAGAATGAGCCAAATCAAAAGGAAGTATTAAAACAGTAACACATACCAGTAAAATGCAAGCACATATGATATAAGAAAGTTGGTTAAATTTAACTTACATGGGCAGCATAGCCAAGAGCAGTTGCTGACTGCTGAAGCTCCTTCTTGTCAGAGAAATAGCCCGTCTTCTTTGCTGGCAAGCCCATCAATTGCAAACCTAGAATAGTATAAGATGACTGGGATGAACCTCTGGAAGTACTTCTAGAGGGTTGCACAACATGTCCTGTAGTGGGAATGTAAAATGAAGATTTGTTCAGCAAAAGGACATAAGAAGTTCATTAAACAAATATACAGGTCCTGAAACAATTAGTTACTGATTTCCTATACTTGATCAATATTTTGTTGACGTCTATATAATTGTACATTTTTTTTTTTTTTTAACCCGTAGCAACGCGCGGGCATCTTACTAGTAATAACTAAATGACAGTCACTGTAAACAATTGTAAAAACAATAATAACAATAACTAAATGACATTCACTGTCACTATATATGAAATTATACATTATGTATGGTCCACGTCATCAAACCTATAAGGTACAATTAGAGAGTATTGGGACGACAATGAAGCTCAGCTATGCGGTTTCAAATTCAACAAGTGAGACCAACATGGCAGAGCAATTACAAAACAAACAATTCCTATTGTTGATTACCAATTCCTTAGTGGATGAGAAAGATTAAGCACAAGCAAGTATAGATGGACAGCATTAGCTAGGTCAGTTAAGTTCAGACATAAGAGAGAGAGAGAGTGACCAGTTGGTTTACTGCTGCTAGAATGAGAACCAATAATCTTCATAGGTATATGTTCATCCACAGTTCTGACAGGATATATGCTAGCAACTTGAGCAAACATATACTGTTGCCTCATTCGCAACTTCTGTTGTGTTTTGTTAAGCCGGCCGTGACCATTCTCTCCAGACAGAAGGCTTTTAGCTTCCTGTCATGTAAGGTTGTGCATTAGCACTAATCTGATCATATTTGTTCAGCTGTTTACTATAACTCTTTTCTCATGGGAAGACTATAACCACAACAACCATATCGGTTTGAAACACATTTCATAATTTCATGCAAATTATACCAAATAAATAACAGAAACAAACATCATATCATAATTATCATGTCTTGGTACCGACCTAAACCTCTTAAAAATAAATTTAACTTTAAGCTTCTCATATTATCATCACCTGCAACTGATTGTGTGCCACGGAAAGAGTCTTAGCAGCAGCCAGCAGAGTCCTGATTCTAACACTGAGCTGAGCCGTTCTGGTCTCAACATCCTCTGCAGAATCCCTACAGGAATTCAACAGGTCCCCATGCATAGCCCGTCTTGCCTCCAGCTTTTTCTTCATATCCTCGAGCTCATTCATCCTCTGGATAGATTCGCTCCGTACCTGTGCCCAATTAATTGTCATTTAAACTACTTATAACAATTTTATAACAATGCCAGCTTAATTCAACTCCATAAAGATGACAGATCACTGGCGGATCCACATTGATCCAATCGGCTTCAATGTGCCCCATTCAATATCCAAATTGTACAAATTTATATAGAATTTGTCCATGCCACACAAGTATTTTCTTAAGAAAATATGTATTTGATTTGAACCCCTTAAGAATTTAAAGATTATTCCATTCTAAACCCCATAATTCTTTTTTTTAAGTATAATAATTGAACCCCATATTAAAATTTTCTAGCTCCACCCATGTAACTATACATATATTATGGAGTTTATTAAATTTTTACTAGATATTTTAGTAACTATAAATCTATTATGGAATTAATTAAATTTCTTACTAGATAATACAGTAACTACTAACTACAAATCTCCTATGTATTAATTAACTAACTAATATACAATCCATCTCATTCCATAACTGATTCTTTCCAATTTTCCCCCAATTATTATCCTAATTCTAACTTCTAACTCCTAACAAACAATAAATCACCAAAACAATAACTGAAAGAGAGACTGAACCTTGATGATGGATTCAAGGCGCCGAGAGAGGGCGGCCTTCCTCTCCCCGGCCTCTCTAGCAGCCGAAGCGAGGCTCCAGAGGCGCGCGATCTCCTGCTCCATGTCCTCCCATTCCACCACCTTGGGCTCCTGGACGCCCGCGACCTCATCCGGACTCACCACCTGCCACTGCACCGCCGCCTCGTCGTCCACCGCAGTCGCCCGATCCGGTCCCGATTCCGATTCGCCGCCTTCCATCTCCCGCAGCACATTCTGCCCGCCGCCCCCTTCCAGCGCGCCCGCCCGCTCGCTCCTCACCGACCCTTGCGCATCGCGAGAAGTAGCAGCAGTACAACAAGCAAGCGTCGAATTCGGCGAGCGAGGAGGAGGAGGAGAAGGAGAAGAAGAAGCGAGAGAGAGACTTGGTGTGTTGTTTGGGAGGAGGAAAGGAAAGGAAGGAGTGCTTATCCTCTGCTGCGCAGTATTTTACTGCGCAGAGAATCAACGATGCGGATTAGAGGGGTGCTTTTTGAGATTTGAGTGGCACGAATCTCGATGCATATCCAATGGTTAGATTGCTGCGCAGTAAAATACTGCGCAGTAGAGGATATCAATTGGAAAGGAAAGAAGAGAAGAGAAGAGAAGAGAAGAGGAGAAGAGAGAAGAAGCGACAGTGTGTTCTGGAAAGTCGATGGAGGAGGCAATTCATATCCTCTACTGGCGCAGTATACCAATCGTTGGATCTGCTTTAAGATTCGTGCGACTCAATCTCAAAAAACCATCTATAATGCAGATCGTTGATTCTCTGCGCAGTACAATACTGCGCAGCAGCGGATAAGCAATCCGATGGAGGGGGTTTCGTTTGAATAAAGTAATTTTCAGGGCGCTATGGAGAATTTTTCATTGGGCCGGACCGGGTTTGGGCTTAGTTGGACCGGATCGGGTTGAGCTGAATTGGGCCGGGTTTGTTTTGTTTTGTTCTTGGCGTCGAACAGTACAGGACCAAAGGGCGTCCGAAATATTACTCTTCTTTGCATGAATTTTTTTTTTTTGTCTATCCCTGAGAGAATAAAAATTAACATGACTATCCCCAATTCAAAACATTTTTTTCTGCCTATCCCTACTTTCTGAACGCCGACGATCACATGCACAAATTGGACACCGGCGTTCAGACATATGCACCTCCCACCGTATCCGAAACCTGACCGCCAATGTCCAACCGCCGGCGGCCTGACCGCCCCAACCAAGCCGCCGGCGGTCAGACACTGTGATTTCATTTTTGCACGTTGTATAGTTACTTGCATATCCATTTTGTATAGATACTTGCATATCCATTTCTCAAAAATTGGCTGCATTCATGGTCCCAATTTTGTCTTTCTTGATTACAGTCAGTACAACGGTATCGATTTTTATGATTGGCTTTGAGTTTGTATTCTGCATCTCTGCTGCTGTTGAATGGGAACGATATGAGTTGAAAATATTTCTACGCTATGTTACTAACTGATGAGTTGTAATGGAAACGATTGAGTTGAAATATTATCATTTCCGAGTTTTTATTCATCTGGTAGTTCTACGCTATGTCCGAATTTATTGTGAATAATAAAGGTTTTGGCATGGAGAAACCAGCATCGATTTTACTTGTTTCAGTCGAGCCGATACCAATTCATTTGTCAGATCAGATATAGATGGTACAAAAGTAACAAAACATTCCCATCTTCCATGCATTCTCTTCTCTTTGATTTAGTTGGCACATCATCACATACATATATTAGCATATTTATTCCTAATAGTGCAACATTTTTCTCTTGCTGGTAAAAGAGAGAGCAGTAGTACTAAATTTACAAAGAGCAACAAATACACAACTGCATAAATGTTTATTCAAATTCAAATTCAGGTATACAAAATTGGAATTTCTGAAACCAAATTTACACAAAGATATGAATTACACAACAGTATTAGTATATTACAAACCTGGGCGCAGGCGCCCAAGGGCACAACTCTTGCCACTCTTCAATCATACCGACACCGCCCCAAAACTTATGCACAAAAGGAAAAATGAGAAGCAACAGAATTAAAAGGAAGTATTAAAAATAAGAGGCAAAAATTGAGCTAAGAGCTCCAACTAATTTAACTTGGCTCAATGCATACTATGCCCTTGCATGGTCCTAACCAAATGACCTTAAAAAACAAGGGACGTTCGTCGTCTACTCAAAATTGCTCAAGCTAGAACATCCATATGTGTATGCACCAAACCAAAACACACTCATATACAAAAACACACCTTTCTGAAGTACATCTTTTAATCAAAATCGCTTGAGCCCGAACTGGAGCTATCACCGTGTTTGTTTTGTTTTCTCAACATTTTCAAATTGGAAGCGATGGATTCTGACAGAGGCGACCTTTCTAAAAGACTGTCAGGTGCGACATCTGTTTCAGAAGTGCCCGAACCATTTTCTTCACCCTCCTTTTCTCTTTCCTCGACAACTTTTGGGTCGGAAAGTACCTTCATACCTGTTTCATCCCTGACTGACCCATCTGCGGCATGGTTAATCTCAGGGAGTACACCCAAATAAGGTTCATCCTTCACAATTTCTTGCCGGATCTGCTTCAAAATCGATTTCACCTCTTTCACAGATCTTGGGTCCTCTTCATTTTCTAAATTTTCATCATTTTCTTTAATTTTGACAGTGTCCAGAGCAAGTTCTTTTGTATCAGAAACAAAATTATGTGAGTCATCATCAGGGGCATTATTGACCCTGTGCTCCTCAAGTTCTAGATTTTCATTGTGTTCACCATTCACTTCGGCTTCAGCAAGTTTCAGGCCAAGTGCACTCACATCACAAACTCCATCATTTGTGCCATCAGAGAAATACTTGACCTTTTCCTCTCTGGGTTCAGTTTCCTTTTCTTCTCTGGGTTCAATTTCTTTTTCTTCTCTGGGTTCAATTTCACTTACTTCAAATTTATCCAGGGGGAAACTGGCAGGTAGAGTCTGCGCTTTTCTTGGTGGTAAATTTCCAGAGCATAAATTCAAGTATTCAGATAGTAGTATAGTGTCACAATATGAATCTGCGCCATTAACCAAGTCTTTGCTTATCTCTGTCGGGGCAAGTGTTTCTTCTATAGACTCCAGTTGTGAATTATCAGCATTGAAGACATCACTTCCTAAATAGAGAAGAAGGAAAAAAAAAAAAAAAAAGCTGAAATGCATGTAGTATACAGATCAAATAGAGTCTATGTATGAAACCAACTAATCTAGACTTGGTGGATTGCATAATGAACTATTAAAAAAATCTTCATTTTTATGTTATTTTCAAATAATTGGCTTTACCAAAGCTCCACCAAAAAACAAAATAATTTCCATACCCCAATGTTATGATCTGTTTGTCAGGAAAATATTCCACATTTTTGCCTGAAAATAAACACTCATATTATATAGATAGCTTGAACTGAACATTAAAATCTCACCTAAACTTTCTCCATGAAGCTGACGCATGTTAATATCGCGAACGACTGCAGAAGTGACACGCTCACCACGCATGCTTAGCCTTTTTATCAATTTATGCTCCTTCGAGACATTGCGTGACTCGACACCACGTACATGTCTGATTTTGGCATGATCAGTCATCAAGGAAGCGGTAGCATCTCTCCTCTCAGCCAGATCCATTTCAGTAACAAGAAACGGGTCAAGCCTCGAGAACCTTGTCGCGCCCGGTAAGAACTCTTCAAATGCGGTCCTTCTGTGATGAAGAACCGAAGGAGCCGAACCAGGTACATGCTCAAAATTCTCATATTTATCTGAAAATGGGTCCCATTTTGGTATATTAATTGGTGACACACTGGCTTCAGAATCTTGGTCATCGTCCACCAAGGTTTCCACATTTGGGTCCAAATTTCTCTTTATTTCATGCCTTATACTCATTCTAGCTCTTCTCCTTTCAATTAAGCTTGTTAACCTACGAAACCTCTCTTTTTCAGGATTCCTTTTTTCGTCATGCTGATTTTCTGATTTCTCCTCCGACTCCGGATATGACGTAGACTGATTTTCTGATTCCTTCTCGTCAGTATTTATTTTGGACTCATCATTCCTGGAACAGCTTTCAGGGTGGTTAGTTTCTTTCTTCCCGTACGCAAGAAGAGCGGTTAGGAGAAGCGATGTGATGGCAAATACTGGACAAGAACGGAGAATGAAGAAGAAGAGAGGAGGGAATACTCTGTACAGCATAAAGAGAAAAATGCACACACCAATGGGGTACGGGTAAAGATGGGCATGCTTATATCCGACCCGGATAGGAAACAAGATTTTGCCTTTTATCAGTGGAGTTGAATCTTCAGTGCTGTCGACCGCCATGCTACCAATTAAGTGTTCTACTGCAATAAAGCACCAGGTATCAGTAACTCAGAAGATCAGCACCGGTACAATATTAGTAATGAATTATCTTACGGAATAAAATTGATACGATATACAGGTACAGTAGAGATAAAGTAAATGGTACAACAATATCTTCAAGGTAAATGACACAACTTCAAATCATACAACAAACCACCAATGCTTCTCTAAAATTGACAAGAATGCACGAAGAGATGGGCTCAACACTTAAAGTTGAGAAAAATGTTATAGAGGTACCAAAAGTGATACCAGAATCGATACCGACTGTATTAATCCTCAAATTAAATAAGTAAACATTTCAAGATATTATACGAATAACTTGAAAACTAAACAAATTAACAAATTATTGACTCATTTAAAATGAATACCAACGCAGTCAGTATCGATTTTGGTATCTACCTATCACTTCCCAAAAGTTATAACTCATCATATTCACTATAAATAACTCGTATTAATGGATCCAAGATCAAATCTTTCCACATAGACAATCCCACATTTTCAGATTGATTTGAATTCCACAATGCATGCGAAGGTATGACATCTTACCTCAAATTTAGAATCAGGACTCTCTATCACCGCAATCATCATCCGAGATCAAATCTTTGCTACCATGGTTTTTTTAATTCCGATCCGATTACTTCCCAGAAAGTCGCCCGAATCGGGAATGCTGCCCGATTCGCCGTCCAAATGAATTACGCCGATGATTCCTTCCAGTTTAATATCGGCTGTTACAATTTTGGGGATGTGACGAGTGATCGCCTGATCGGGGCGGAGAGATTAGCTGGGTGGCGCTCGTTGATCAAGAAAGAAAAGAAAGAAAAGAGAAAGAAAGGAAAGATGGTTGGTTGGTTGGTACGGATGGCTAGGAGGAGGAGAAAAAAAAAACAAAGAAAAGAAAAGAAAAGAGAACTTTTTGATTACCAGCATGGCACTACGGCATTAGCAGCACACGAAGTGTGTTATTATCAAATTTATGGGGTGTATTTGTTCCTAATTTTTTGGAATTTTTATGTGGACACATTTTAACTATCTACATGTCTACGTATATATAAATTTTGTAACTCTTATAGTCATTTTAACTATCTACGGGTACGTTTGGATCGTGCAAGGATTAGTACAAGAATAGAGGAATTAAGATTAGTAAGTGAGAATAGTAAAAAATAGTAATTTGGATTAGTAATAAAGAATAGTAAAAGTTAGTGCTATTGTAAATGGTATGAAATGTTGTTTGGATGGTATGTTTGGAATAGTGATAGAAATATTAAATAATCACTGTTCTTGCTATTCACTATTCTTGCTATTCCATCTCAACCACGGAATAGTAGAATAGCCAGGTTAGGATGCTATTCACTGTCCACATTTTATAGTCGTTTAACTATCTACATGGTTTTGTTTGAGAAGAGATCTGATAACTATAAAATTTGATACCCTGATAACCATATTATTATTTATGCATAATTAATAAATTTAAATCGTTAGATGTATTCTAAATCATTACAATAACATATATATAAAAAATGACGAAAATTTAACATTGTTTCAATAGCCATCGAGAGAAGAAAAGATCATAAAATTTGAACCGTTGATTTTTGTTAATACTTAATTCACATGTAAATAAAATCAAAATGATATATTTTTTTATTACATATAAAATATTATATATAAAATATTCCATCAATTGATTTTGTTATTTATATATTAAAAATGTATTTACTTGAGAATTAATTTTGTAGTTATCAATGAGTAATAAAATATGTGGTCATTTGATCCCTCCTCAAATGAAAATGATGAGAACATAACGATAACTAAATCCGTTCCATTTGTGCCCTTATCCCATCGGACCTGATCAGAATCCGCTACTTTTCTGTTTTTCTAATCGAACGGTCGGGATCGGTTTCTACACGGATCTCAAATTACTTCAGTGTTTACTACACCAATCTCAAAATACTTCCATATTTCTGAACCATCTTAATCAATGATAAAAAAAAGTAGTGCCTGTTTTAGAAAAGAGGAGGGATTCATTGACAATGTCCATGTTGACAATCTTGACAATGCCAAATTTCAAAAACTGGAAAAAAATAGTTAGAAATTCTCAAAAATAAAAAAAAGTTTACATAACTATTGTTTAAATTATAGATTGATTATGTTTCCGATTATATATAATTTAAGTGACGTTTGATAGCTCTTTAAAGATCTGTTAAATTACAACCGTTAAAAAAGTATGAAATTTTGATAAGCCATCAAACAATGTCTAAATTGATTGAAATTTGAAAGACTATCAATTCATTAGTTAAATAATACATATATCAACTTTTTTTATTTTTAAAAATTTATATGATTTTATTCAAATTTTTTAAGTTGGAATTGTCAAGATTGGGATTGTCAATGATCCCTCCTCTTTAGAAAAACAGGTGATCCGATCCCATCGGACCTCTTTCCCCTGACAGGAATGTTGAGACAATCCAACGGTTGACGTTGCGAACTGCACAATGCAGTACAGCAGGGATATGAATTCATCCCATCGGATCCCTTGAGTGCTTATCCCCTAACTTACTGCAAAATGCAGTTCATGAAGTGAACCGTTGGATCGTCTCGAGATTCGTGGGGATCCGAGATGGAACGAATGTTAAGACAATCTAACGGCTCACGTCATGAACAGCAAAATGCAGTACAGGAGGAGATGTGAAATCCGGACGCCTTTGCCCTTTCTTTATATTTCTTTCCAACTAAACCCATCCAAAACCCTACGAACATTCCATTCCCGCAACAATGGCGTTACCAATTCTCCGCAATCTGCCTCTCACGACTCTGCCCTCCCTCCGCAAATTCCCCGCGAATTCGCTCCGTCTCGCATCCGCTCCGCTCGGGCAGTGCCTTGCCGGTCTGCAGCCCCCGCGTCCCTTGAGATCGGCGCTCTCCTCCAACGCCTCTTTGAGGTCCGGATTTGAGAACGGGGGTTTGAGGGGTTCGGATGTGCTGAGGGTGCGGGCTATGGAGGATGGTGGCTCTGGAGGTGGGGGAATCGGCGGCCGTGGAGGGGGAGGAAGTGGAAGTGGCGGCGCTGGTGGAGGTGGTGGAGGTGGTGATGAGAGTGGGAATGGGAATGGGAATGATGATTCATTCTTCTCATGGTATGGAAAAGTTCACTTCTTTCTAAGTTCTTTTTACATAGTTTACATGTTTCATTTTACTGTCAATTTTGTAGAATTTTACTCCAATATTCCCACCAAAAAAAATTTTATTCTCGATGTGACGATTATAAATGAATATTAGCCATTATGCGATTCATTTGTAACCAATAAAATTATCTGGGTGTGAGCATGGAAGTAACGTCCAATTTTGTAATTGGTACTTTTAGATGGGATTAATTGGTAATGTATATGTTTACACTTTGCAGGTATTTATCTGCTCTGGATAAACATCCGATAATCACAAAGGCCATTACATCTGCCATTCTGACTCTCATTGGAGACCTGATATGCCAGGTGGGTTATTCTTACTGTCAATGCATGGTACTATTTGAAGCACCTGAAATTGGTATATTTTGCCAAGTATTGATGAGAACTTGATGCATTTCATAGTCCAATCGCAGTTCTCACAGTCATACAGTATCACAATTTATTTATACCAGTGTTTTCCTTGTGCAAATATTATGTGATTAAATTCAACTTAACCTGTCGTCCTGTCCTAATGATCATTTGCAATTGATCTGTGTTTGAATTATGTTCTCGTGTCGTTTTACTAAAGCTTTACGAAGCTGAAGAGTTTTATTTTCAAAAAGGGCAGGGATTAATTCACGAATTGTGTGTTTCTGGCTGTTCATTGGAAAATGGTTGCTCAGAAGTTGATTAAGTTTGTCTTATGTTGTGATTTGGGCAGCTTGTGATCGACAAGGTGGCAAAGCTAGATTTGAGGCGTACGTTTGTGTTTACTTTCCTGGGACTCGCACTTGTCGGCCCAACACTGCATGTTTGGTAATATACTATGCTCTTTCTTGTTTGTTTAATTTGCTGTATATATTCATTATATTGCTGGTGGTATAATTAGGGATGGCAATTCCTGATTTTTCCTTCAGCTTTGGTCTTTGTCTTATGTTGTGCTTGTATCTCAAAATAAACTTCATATTCAGGTACTTGTATTTGAGTAAGTTAGTTACACTGCAAGGTGCATCTGGTGTAGTTGCTCGCCTTTGTCTTGATCAGGTATGACTCTGAAATATCTGTCTTTTCTTTATATATGCTTGTATGCTGTATGCATGAAACTTACTTGGCTTTGCAACTGACTCCCTTTTTACTGGGTGCAGTTCTTATTCTCGCCTGCTTTCATAGGGCTTTTCATGGCTTTACTTGTTACGTTTGAAGGGAAGCCTTCTAATGTCATGCCAAAGCTTAAACAGGTAATATACATTGTCTTATTTTACTATTTTGTTTCAGCACGGAGGATGTTGTTTTAATTATACAGTGAAATGGTTTAGGTTTCTGTCTTCGATTTATTAACCTCTATGCATATAAATCCAGGAATGGTTTCCATCGGTGATTGCAAATTGGCAGTTGTGGATCCCCTTTCAGTTTCTCAACTTCTATTTTGTCCCGCAAAAGTTTCAGGTACCTCTCATTCAATTGTTCAATGAGTCAAACAATGCAACTACCTCAATATGATCAAATTAATTCGTTTACCAGTGTTACACATGGTCTCGATAGGTCCTTATTTTTTGCCTATATTTAGTGTTTTACTTTTTTATACAATTAAACAAGGTATGCTTAAGTTATTCTTCGATATTTGTGGCCTATAAAGTTCATAATTACATAGTAATTGCATCAAGTGCTGCTCATTGCTTCAGTTCTGATACTCAGTCTTTGCACCCGTCATATCTGAAAGCTATGCATTTATCTTTATTTCCAGGTACTTGGGGCTAACTTTGTAGCACTTGCATGGAATGTGATACTGTCATTTAAAGCCCACAAAGAAGTTATTGTAAAAGAGGTAAAGTTTCCTACAAGAAATGCTGTAAACATGAAATTTAAGGAGTGACGTCTCTAATTGTCACAGTAAAAGCACGTCAGCAGATGCAGATATCTGTTGTTAACATTGCGTGATTGCGTCACTCTCCAGAATTAACATGTTTCATATCACTAAATTGTAATTTTTCTTGTAGAATTAAAATGGCGACTAACTGTCATTTGCTTGTGCAAGGATACCAAAGTATCACCTCTGTAAGTTATGAAGTTCTGTACCAATTTTGTGAGTAGTTCTGGTACAGGCTGTTGTCAATGGACAGTTGGTAAAAATCTTGCTAGAGATTAATGTAGATGGAAAACTGTTGTTGTGAAGGAGTTGAGTTTCTGTGGGAATGTTATTTTCATGTATATTTTCTGTTTCTTTTTCTTAATCTAATCCTTATTTGTTGTGAGTTCTTTTATAATTTTTCTCCAGCTTAAAATAATATCACGCTCAGTACATTGGTTGTGATCTTTTTGGTATTTTGAGCTCAACATTCCATAGAAATAAAATAATGGTAATGCCATTAAATGTAGTAAATCTAGTGATCAACTGATAATAGTTGATCTGTATTTATTAGGACTTAGGAGTTATGTTAGTTACTCCTAATATGTACATTCCGGTACCCAACAATTATCGCATTAGCATCACAACAGCAATACAGTAATAGGCAATTTATCCAAAATTATTGATAGAGAAGTAGATCCACTGTAAGAGCAGTAATGCAGCAAAGACCGCTTATAAGCTTGTGATTTTCGATCTGGTTCGATCAAGTCCGATCTGTACCGTACGATGCGGAATCAGAACTAAAACCAGACTGATGGAAACATCACTGTTTGTCTGTTTTTAACTTGATGGATGCAGATCAAAGGGGTACACGGCTCATCTTTCTTGTACATTGACATCACATTTTGTGTTATCATATAAAAGGAAATAGAGACAAGACCCAAAATCATCTAATACAATTCGATTTTTCTGTATTGGTATTGATTGTACTGGGGCCTACAAAATTACAGGAGAAGCTTCAAGTGGACAGAAGGTGAAAGCAATCGATGAAGTGGTATCAGATCACTATCAGCTATATTCTTTAGTGGTATCAGTCTTACATTTCTATTATTATTTCTTTAGTAAAGGTTATGAATAAGTATAAAAATAATAGTCAATACCAAAATCAAATTGAGTCAAAGAAACAATATGTTGAAACAGTTCTTTGGGACCAATACAGAGGGCAAGAACCAGAACTCCAGAAAGGAAATAATAAGAAAAGTGTACAGTAATTAGAACTTGAAACTGTGAACAATAGAAAACACAAAACTGCATGCAAGGTTAAATCTAGGATGAACTGGAACAAAGCAAAAACCATGAGCAACCATATAAAGCTTGGCTTAGAAGGTTGAACTAATAGAAGCTATGAACTTAGAAAAATGTAGAAATGAACATAAATTCTGTCGACATTGCTCGGTCCTTTTCTGGCAATGAGTGAGAGAACTCTTTTGCAAAGCTTTATACATACGAACAAAACTTAGAAAAAATGTGATATGAAATGTAACATTTCTTTCCTGACTGCGTGCCAAGATTCGTGTCTTAAATCTTAATATGGCACTTATCCGAAAGAACCGCTGCTTGAGCTGTAAGACTGGTAACTGACACATCGCACGACACTTTCACTCTGATTACCCATGATGTGATCAAACTAAACTTGATCTTCACTGGCACCTTCAAGTAGATCTTCAATGGCACACTGCCATTCTGTACATCTTTTACCAGTTCTTCTCTGTTGGAAGCAGTCAGCAAAACCCCTGATCCGGTTAGATTAGTCTCGAAAACCGTCACATTTTTCGGCCTCTGACGGAATGCAGGCCAAACCCCCTCGCATAACTGAAGTTGGTCGAAACTGATCGAGACTGAACCGCCAGTCTGGTACAGAATCGATATCTTCTTATTCGGGTTCTCAGTTCGTACTGTTACAAAGATAGACGGGTTAAGGGGAGTAACCGAGGAGTTCAACAGAGGCTCGAAGCCTGAGATCGACAAGTCACTGAGAGTATAACTCGGGGCTTTCGGTTGAAACAAGAAGTAAAAGCTGCAACCGAGGACAACGAGGATGAGCACGATTAAGCAGACCGAGGCACAGAAGCAACGGCAACAGTTCCGTCTGACGCGGCGCTGCAGCGGCTTATATGTCGTGTAGCTTTTGTACCGGTTCTGGTTGTCTTCGGACGGCACTTTCAGGACATAGTCTCTGGGTATCTGCAGCATGTGCACCGGCGGCTTCTCGGTGAAATACGCCCCGGATGTGCTGCCATCTGGCAGCATTGGATGAGTTTGTTTTGTATTCTGAGAGGGTTTTATTAGATCCCCCATTAATTAGTTGTTATAGCCTTAATTGGGGGGTTTTCTGTTAATGAAATTAGTAGAGAGAAATATATAATTTGGTTTTTTGTTAAAGAAGGAAGCATTTTGATGCTGGTCATATATATACTAACCCTTGCATAATTATTAGCAATATAAAACAATTGTCATAATGGTAAACAAATTATTAGAATATTTAGCAAATATATAAAAAAGGATGTATTAATTTGAAATTTTCCTGTTGCCGGGTCTAGACCTGCCTCATTCCTAAACCCTTGCAACACAATTGGGATTAAAAAAAAAAAAAAAACAGAGAAACAGTAAACTTCAAAATTAAATAAAAGAATATCCCTTACAGTAAGTAGTTGTAAGTTCCTCTTAGTAGTTTAAAATTAGAATTTTACTCCAATACTTTCACCAAAAAAATTATTTTTGATTTGACGATTATAAATGAATATTACCCATTATGAGATATATAAATTATCTGTATGTGAGTATGGAAGCAACAATCATGAAGCAACGTCATCCTTAAAATTAATTTAAATTAAAAGTGCCATGCCATAAAAAACTCACTGTTATATCTGTTATATTTAATCATAGTTTCAACTGTGTTAGTTAAATAGTCTTCTACCCTTGATGTAGGATATTGCATGACTCATGTTTGTAATAGTAACTTGTATGAAATTATGTAAATTAATACATTTCATACTTCTTTTATGGCCACTTTTTTTACAGTCATTTCAGTAAGCATTTCATTTTATTAAGTTTGTATGGTAATTACATTAATTTTAAATTAATCAATGATTAAATTAATGATCATTGATGAAGTATCAAATAATACTCAAACTGAATGAAACTTAAAAAACATTTTATTTATAAATAAATAATTAAATCTGTAAAATATTTCCCATTTTTTAAATATTTTGACAAATTTATTGCGGTTGATGTAATATTTGTGTCGAAAGTTTTTTGGTGTAGGCGGATTCCTCTCGAAGAAAAACAAATCCTTACTATATATAAAAACATATTGGAAAAAATGACATGAGACGACTATCTTCCCAAAATAAGAAACATGAGCCGTTGATCATTTTCTTAGATAGATCAAAACCGTTGATGTACGTTAATGTCCGTTGACGTTCTCATCCCATTAAACTAAAGGTCCATATAAATTATCTCAATTTAAGGCTTATTACATATTACCTTAAAAATTTATTATAAGAAATAACAATTTCAGCACAGAGCAAGGTGTGACTTTTCAATAGTAGTATAAAATGTATATTCAAAACCAACAAAAGAGGCACCTGGACAATTATGACTATTTTGACAATCTTGACAGTTAACTTTAGTAGATTTGAGAACCTTTTCAATTACAAACATATATTTAAGTGCGTCATATTGCCTATTTGTAATTTGAGTGTCATATGATACTTCAATTAAAGATTTATTGTAAAACATCTATGTCGTAAAAGTTGTGTAAACCTTAAAATGCAGCTAGTGATGAATATGTATAAAATTTTTACATTCAACTTTTTTTCTTATTCGTTGGAAATTAGGTCCATCGTCAAAATGACAAGAATATTTATTATAATGATATATATTATCGTCCCATAATTTTAGTGTAAATTCTAGTAGTGACCGGCCGGTTGTATCATATATACTTGTATTTATTATGATCATCTTCGAGGTTAACAAATCCATTTTATTGCATAATTGCCGTCAAAGCATCGATCCAGCAGTATTTATAGCTCCATCACCGAGTATATATTGGAGAAGTGAGAACTATAAATTCTCTAATTTTATTAGAGCATTCATATCCCAAGTTCCCAACCCTGGTGATAAAATGGTTCTCTAAAAATCATCTCCATTTTTTTTTTTTTTTTGATATCTTGTTATGGCCTGTTTCTATTTCACTCATATAATAATATTTTGTTTGTTGTAATAAAAATTATTGATTGGCAATTTATCAACCACTTCAAAAAAAAAAAAAAAAAAAAGAAAAGAAAAGAAAAAATCATCACCATGTTGGGTACGGCTGTCAATATGATATTTTTTTTATGATAAAGTGAAATTTATTATGATCACCCCCTCCCCTTTCTTTGTGGTAGGTGCATGTCAATATGAGAATTGGGTGCAATGGAAAGGCGAATTAAAGATCCCGAGATTATCCATATTATTTATTACTTTAAAAAAAAAAAAAATGCGATCAAAGACGGCTGTTGTCGTGAGACCAAGATATGGTAGTTGTTTTTTTTCTTTTCTTTATTGAAATCTATTACCAAATACATTTTGTTTCCACAGAATTGAAATTTAATTTTAAGTTTATACAAGTTGCTAATTAAATGTATATATTTACTTTCTTAGCTTATTCGCTTAAATGATAATTACTCTGTGTGCCATAGTTCAATTCACAAACTTCCCCTCCAAGTGAATTAATTTGACACACTCAGAGAATTATACTCAATTACTAATTTATTATATTTGCTCCATTATTGAATATTAATTACCTAAATTATTCATGTATCTTTTACTGATCGAAATATATTATATATGCTTGGCATGCAGCAACTGCCAAGGTTTTCAAAAGAAAATATTATTCATGCAGCTACATGTTATTAATTAATAGAGGCCTATAAATTAGCTGGAATGGTAGATACAAATTGAGACCAATTGTCCTTAAATTATTTTTATTTTTATTATATGATATGTGTACAGCTCGATTTTATTATATTTTCCTTTGAAATGTTTTTTTTTTTAAAAAAAAAACAGAATCACACTATTCTAAAATTAAATGAGCACACAGAAATTGAGGATTATTTCTTTCTTCCTTCCTTTTTATTTTGCATAGGTACTGTCAAAGAAAATTAATTAGTAATGGGAACTAATCAACAAACTAATAAAATAGATCTCTACATATATATATATTACACTAATTAAAATAATATCAACATATACACTAAACCAATAAATTAATTAAAAATGATGTCTTGACAGATATATAAAAAAAAATAAAAAACACAACCAAAAAGGAAATCATCAACATATCTCTACACTGATTTTGGAAAATTCTGTACGTATTTATATATATACGTACAACCCTCTTTTATGAGCAAAAAAACCAATTTGTATGTGTTGTATAAATAAAATTATAATAAACAAACATGAACTTATAACAATATTAATAAATTGTTGAAATTATAATAAAACATACTTAATTATGAGACCGCAATCAATTCATGATTATTGCCTTCAACCAAAAAAATATGATTTAATTCACACAACCATCTGTTTTACACGTACAATAATTCAATTAAATTGTTCAAAAAAAAAAATTAAATATACGTATACGTATACGTACATGAATGAATTGTATATATATATATATATATATATATATATATATATATATATTTGTATTTCTACGTTCACCATACCGTATATATATGTATGATCATCACCACAAGTAGTGAGTATTGGCATGGCAATTCCTTGACAGAACAACGGCCGTACCGTTGAGGGAATCCACCATCACCTTGCACGAGACCTTGACGGCGATGCTCCACGTCGTGATCACGCCGAACTTGATCTTCACGGGGACGTTCGCGTTGATCGTCAGCGGGATCTTGTTCATTTCCTCCGCCTTGAGGATCGCGTCGCGGGAAATTGAGGTTAGCAGGACGCCCGACCCGATCAGATCCGTGTTGAAGATGGTCACGTTGCGTGGCGGCTGGCGGAACGTGGGCCAGTCGCCCTGGCACAAGTTGACGTCGTCGTAACGGGCGGAGATCGAGCCCCCCGTTTGGTACAAGAATGAAATCCTCTTGTTTGGGTTGCCGGTTTGCAACGACGCGTTGATGCTCGGGTTCAGTGGAGTTAAAGCTGAGGTCGATAACGGGTCGAAACCGGAGATGGTGAGGGAAGTGAGGGTATACGTCGGGGCCTTGGGGCGGTAGATAAAGTACATTATCGCGATGATGACAATGACAGTGAGAACAGCTAAGCATAGACTGGCGCAGACGCAGCGGCTGCAGCGACGGAGCACGCGCCGCTGCATCTGAATCCGCGAGTAGCTCGCGTACTTCTTCACATTCCCTTCGGGGGGCGTCTTGATGACGTACTCCTTCGGAATCTGTATCGTGTGCACCGGCGTGCCGGTCACCGACGAAGACGAGCTCGCGTTGCTCCGTGGCGCTGCCGAGCGTGGAGGCAGCCGGCTGCGCGGGCTGTTGTTCGATGTCGGGATCGATTCCGACATCGTGATTGCCGTCGATGTATAAATTCTGTTTATAATTCTCAAGGATATATTGTGTAAATGTTGAATTTTGTGATCAATGGATTGTTAGTATATGAGAATGAGGTGCTTGCTCTTGTTGGAGGGAAGAGATATATATATATATAGCCGTTGGGAGTTTGTTAGAGAATTTGAATACTCTCACGTGTTGGTGGAATTAATTAATTTCGAAATTAATTAATGTAAACTAATTAATGTGATGACGTATATACGTATAATTGGGTCGCTATATATTATTACATTATATTTTTTTAATGTTGGCGTGTAGTGAATGGTGCTGAAGTAGTGATTCGTATGATTTTGGGAAATATTTTCATATATAAGATGTCTTGTAAATGGCCAATTATTATTATGTTTTTTTTGAAAGATTGGCAGTGGCCAATTATTTAATATAAGTAATTTAGTTAATGTCACGATGAGCATGATTGCTTTTTAATTTCATAATATATATATAACCTTTAAATACGTTAATTGTCTTGTTTTGTCCTATCAGCTTAATTCCCTGCCTCTGAGTTAATATAATCGAGTATTACATATTAAACTATATATACTCATAACATATATATACGTACATAATTAATTAACAACAATGTATAATTAATCAAATCATTGCTGACGTACATTCCATTGATAAATGAACGGTACAAATATATATGGAACTGTCGAGCTTAAGAAAAATAAAAAAAAGGATATTTTCAATGGCTCATAATTGCACGAATTAACCAAAAAGGAAAAAAAATCCCATTGACTTTTTTTTTTAAAAAAAAAAATTAGGTACATACGGCCATACGCTCAACCGACAATTAATATGGTTTTTATGATTTTTAAACTTCGATTTTTGTTCTCTTGTGATTGTTCTGTTAGCTTCAAATTAATTTAATTCGGAAACTAATGATGTAATAATCAATTTCCTCAGCGAGTATATTATTCAATATTTTTCAATTATATACACACTAATTATAAGTTTATAACAACTTATTTGTGCATTATATACGTCTGAGCACTTACATGCTACTTCTTCACAAATTAATTAAGAGAAAAGAATAATTCTAGCGTATATATATCGATCACTAGAATTTTGAGACGTATATATATATATATCCCGGTTGAAACTAAAAATGTTCTTACTCTGAAAATTGAAATTTATAAAGTTCAAACTAAATATAAAATTATTGCCTTTATTTTTGCCTCTTGCTTCTTTTTATTTTATTATTAGACTTCTACTGTCCTTATTACTCATTAAGGACTTGAGATTTTTCTTTCTTTTTTCTCATGATTCTGCTCTTTAGAATCAACTTTGTAATACTTTTATATTAAAGATCAAGGGCTATGACCCTTTTTCCTGCTCAAAAAAAAAATTTATCAAGATATATAACTGTTGGGAGATTTATATATTTGCCACCCAAAACGTGGAAATGAGAAAAATGCCACCCCAAACTAGTGTAATTCATATATTTGCCACTTTTTGTGTATATATATGAATTTTCCGTATCAAAACACAATAAATTTTTTTACTGACCGAAATATCCATCTCAAATCTGGCCCGACCCCGATCCGCGTTTCAGGGAAAATCAAACTGACCCGAACCCGAACGACTCGAAACCCGAGATGACCCGGGAATAGAGTTGGCAAAATCTGAGTATACTCGAAAAACTCGGGTCAGGTCGAGGTCGGGTCGGGCGGGTTTTTCGAGTCGCGTCAAACTTGAGATGGGTATTTCGGTCAGTAAAAAAATTTGTTGTGTTTTGATAGGGAAAATTTATGGATTACACAAGTTTGGGGAGGCATTTTTCTCATTTTCATGTTTTGAGGTGGCAAATTTATGAATTACATTGATTTGGGGTGGCATTTTTCTAAACCCAAACTTTGGGGTGACATTTTTCTCATTTCCATGTTTGGGGTGGCAAATATATAAATCTCCCTTTTTTAAATGCTTTTGTACGTAGTATTATTATATATATATACGGTATATTAATTATGTCTCCTAAGAAAAGATCTAGCTATAAGGTGAGCTTAATTAAAACTCACCCACCCTCTGGTGACTTTAATTAAAAAATATATATTTAATTATCATCCTTAAATTTCGTGATATCCATATCACGGTTTTACCATGCTATGCGATCCGTATCTCAGTTTCCGGTGTCCAAATAGTTGATATGAACTGCTCAATATGATCTCTATATCAAAATATACTAGGAAACCAAATTTTTTGATATTTTAATGATGAGAAGAAAATGACTAGATTCTAATTTATAAATAACAACGATTTTCACTCCATCACTAAAAATAGGAAAAAAAATTGTAAAATTTGGTTTCCTAGTATATTTTGATATAGAGATCACATTGAGCAGTTCGGATCGACTATTTGGCCACTGAAAACTGAGATACAGACCGCATTGCACAATGAAACCGTGATATGCATATCACTGTAGCCTAATTCTATCATATATTCTAAAGTTTCTTTTATGAAATCTTGTGGGGGGTATAGAAATGTTTTATATATATTTAGAGTTTTTAACCTTTTTTTCAAGTTTGAGATGATTTCGAAATAATGACAAACTCGAATTTTTCCATATATATAAACCATTTTTTTTTTCAAGTTTCGAGATTTTTGGGATGCATGGTATATAAACCATCTCTCTCTCTCTCTCTCTCTTTCTTTCTTTTTTTTTTTTTTTTTTTTTTTTTGGACATAATTAATGTTTGCATATGAAAGAAATTCTAAAGCCGGGACAGTACATATTATTTATATCCAAATTAAAAGAAATACATGGTGTATATTGCCTTCAACAGTTATGGTGTAACTCTCATATACAGCCTAGAAATTCAGAAAAGAATCTGTCTGTCGCTATTAATATAATTACAGAGTTTAATTTCCTATTATTTTGTACGTATTGGAAATTTAGAGAGTGATTATTATTGGTAGCAGTAAAATACTTTGAAGTGTTCATTTCATCATTTTCATAAAAGTACGTTGACAACTTGACATTGTGTATATATATATAGTACACTGAACATAATTGTACGTAGACCATATATTTTTTTTTTATTGTATAAATTTAATTAATTAAATCATGCGTAGATTAGTTGGTAATTAATACTTAAAAATGGGAAACTAATAAGTAATAAAATAATTTAATATATATATATATTCCTTTCTGCAGAGACTATTTTAGAGGCATACACGTTGCACGAATGTGCATGCAATAACTAACAGCTAACTAATTCATTCGGTCTAAAAGTTAAGTTGAATAAAAGATTAAAAATTGCCACAGCTGGTTAATTAAGCTGTTCCTTTCAATTCACACGCTCGTAGGCATAATAAAGCTAGCTCTTAATATTCCAGAGAAAGAGGAAAATAAGTCAAAAGAAAAAAAGAAAAATGAATAAATTAACAAACCATATGCTGTTAAAGAATTAATTAAAAAATGATAAAGATAATTAAATGAAAGAGGAATTTAATTACTCTTAATTAAATGGAATTAAATGATACAAGAAATGATCGATGTGACGTTCGATATACATATATGTTTTGTTGTGTTTTTACGTACTCCATGTAATTAAGCCGATTAGTTTGACAGGTTCATGAAGTAACAACAATTAAAAAGACAAACACAGAAGAACAGAGTGTTATAGACTTATAGTTTTTGGGTTATTTGAAATATACAAATTCATTTTTTAGTCCTCAAATTAACTATCTCAAAAAAAAAAAAAATTTAATTTGGTCCTTAAACTTTTATTGTCCAAACTAGTTCTCCAACATTTATTTTTTTTAAAAAAAACATCAAATTGGTAATTTGGTAGTTAATTTTTTTTTTCTATATAACTAAATTGGTCCTTTTACCTTGCAATATGCTTAAATTTTGAAAAAAAATATATACTAAAAGAACTAAGCTTATAAGTATATTATTATAATAGGCTTCAATTTTAATATAATAGAAAATTAATATAGGTCTATAATATAATTCTTTTCAAAAACATGCCTTTCATGAAACATATTTACTATACAAATTTTACAAAAATATCCTAATATTGTAAAATTATTACAATAATATACCTTCATAGATAAGCAATATTTTAGATGAAGAATAATATTGTAATTAATTAAAAATATTGGTATATTTGTAAAATTTTATAGTAAATATGCTTGCATAAGAGGTATGTTTTGGTAAATATTCTGTAGGGTAGGGCATATCTTTGCTATTATCTTAAATTTCAAGTATACTTTAGTAAACAACTATAATATTGCTTATATAGTTTCTCCTGTTATATTTTTGCAAAAATTTAAGCATATTTCAAGTAAATAGAAAAAAAAATTCAAGAACAAATTTAATGCTTTTTAAAAAGTTCAAAGACCAACTTTTTTTTATTTTGAGATAGTTTGAGGATAAAAAATGAACATATTGGTTTATTTCTAATTACAAAAGGTTGTTAATATTATTAACATAAATAATTAATTAATTAGTAGCGATGATAATATATTATTATTTTTTTTTTTTGCGTAAGACCAATAATAATATAGAAGTACAGAGTATATATATAAATGTATGCATATCATAAACAATAACACCTACCTAGCTATATATAATTTGTTGTAAACAAGCAATGACGCGTTGCAACTTGCATTGCCGTTTGTTAATTATGGGCATCCACTAAAAGTTTATTTGTTGTTTAACACCAAACTAAACAAAGAAACAAACAAATAATAATAATAATCGAGCCAACATACCTTAATTAACTATTATTGGCAGCAGCCGTAGCACAAGGTTATTGAGTGTACATGCATGTTATTAATTCCATCCTTTATTCAAAGTTTTGACATGCAAAAAGTTGGCACATTGTTCATTAAGAAATATATAACAAATTCACTACCACAGAGATGGGCATTAGCAACCCCAACTTAGCAACTGTTTTCAAGAAAACCGTTGGTGAAAAGTGGCAGTGGCATTTTGGAAATTTAGTTAAACATATCAGCAACGGTTTATCAGAAGGAACAATTGGTAAAGACAACCCCGAAATCTGAGAAAGAATCAACAACTGTTCCTTTAAAAAACAGTTGGGAAAGGCATATCATTCCCAACTGTTCCTTAAGAAGAAACAGTTGTTGATTCATGTGCAAGAGTTAACAACGGTTCTCTACATAAAACCGTTGGAAAAGGTGGAGCATTCACAACGGATTATAAAACACAAACCGTTGTTGATTCTTGGTAACATAAAATATTCCTGTGCGAGAATTAACAACGGTTCACTATTAAAAACCGTTGGTAAAGGGATAATCATTACCAACGGTTCTTCAAAGAGAAACCGTTGTTGACATAAAATTCATGTGCAAGAATCAATAACTGTTCTCTATAAGAAACCGTTGCTAACCCGTTATCATTCCCAACTGTTTCTAAAGAACAAACCGTTGTTGATTCTTGGGTAACATAATTCCTGTGTAAGAATTAACAACTGTTTTTTGTTGGGAACCGTTGCTGATTCCTTCTTGTGGCGGGAGAATTTCCCGCCTGTGGCCCATTTAACAACTGTTATTCATTTGGAACCGTTGTTGATTCTCTCCAAGCAACAACAACACTTTTTCCTCACCCAGCAGCTAGCAAATTAATCATAAGGCATATATACCTTCTTTTTTTCCTCCCTCCTTCTCCAGCAGACCAGCAGGCAGCAGCGCCCCCTCCCCCTCCTCCTTTAATTTCAATCTAGCTCAAGAGGAAGTTGATTGGAAGGCATACCACTCTCCCCTCCGACTCCCATTTTCGTTTCGAGATATTGAGGTTAATTCTATTTATCTACTTGATTGAATAATCAGTAGTTATTATATAATTAATTAGCATATAATTGCATGCATGTTAGCATTTTTTATATGTGGGTATTGTCATGCATTAGAACCAAACTACCGGAACTTGAATAACTTTAGGTCGTTACCCGTTCAAGATTAATCCAATAGGGGTTAATCTCGAATAGTCCCCGTTTGGGACTGCTCTTTGAATACCTTGTCTCATTTAGGATTAGTGAACATGCGTTGGGCAATTTGTTGTTCGAGAAAAATTCGGTAGATCATTTCTCCATTTGTTCTCACGGGTACGTGCAATGGCGTACTCGGGGGAGCTAATGGGAAATGCTGCCGAATTTTTCTCGAACAACAAATTGCCCAACGCATGTTCGCTAATGAGACAAGGTATTCAAAGAGTGGGTTAGGATGGTTGGCCGGCCCGGAACCTATTAATTGTAGAACCAGCAGGGACCTAGTACTAATATTGCATGCATAATAAAAATTATATTTAATTATCTCTTACAGATGGATCGTAAGAGTTGGATGTATGGGAGGCGTGATACAAGTGCTTACTTGTTAGGAGTCGAAGAATTCATTAATTGTGCGAAGGAACATATGAGGCGTGTTGTTCTTACCGGTAAACGGCACATTGTAGGGATCGGAGACGTTGTCGATGAGGACGACTACGATAAGTTTGACAAAACCGGACCATTTTATAATGGTACCGCCATCCAGCCAGTTGATGATGCGCCAGAGACAATCTACATCCGTACAGACCATGACGAAGGAACGTGGCTGAAGAGACGAAAAAGGAAGAAATCGAAGGGATCAAAGAAAAGAAAGAAAACCGCATAGAAGGTAAATGATACATTTTTTAATTAATTAAATAGAATAATTACTTAAAGTAATTAGGTATACTTGAAATTAATTAGATATATAGATATATTAACTAAATTAATTCATTAATGCATGTGCATGTTCAGCGAATGTATCGGATAGATGACAAGCTTGGGATCTTGCGCCTGTTGAGTTCTAATATTTCTTTTGTTTTGTTTGTGTGTGTTGCTATTTGTAATTAATGTACGTTTAGATAATTTGCTATTTGTAATTAATTAGATATTTCAAAATATTTATTATAAGCAACAAAATAATTTGCTCGTACTAAGATCATGTTTAGTGAACAACAGTTGTTGATAGAGGTATCAACAACGGTTACTGACTGAGGACCGTTGTTGATGACAACAGAATAACTTTTTAAACTAAAATCTGCGAAAGAATCAACAACGGTTATTTATTAAAAAACCGTTGTGGATGGAAAAATTAACAACGGTTATTTATTAAAAAAACCGTTGTTGATTGTTTCATAGCGGGATTTCCTGAGACCCAAATAATGAATGAATTCCTGTTTCAGCCTAGCTGATAGAGGTAGTATACCAGAACACACATAACAACTAAGTGCCTTGCATGAGCAAATTGTCGTCCATTTCAGCCAACTCAGCTGCTTTAGCCGGCAGGACCAGCTGCAACACCTCAGAAGAAAAGGCAATCTGATAAGTGCCTTGCATGAGCAATCTGCTTTAACCGGCAGGACCACACCTGCAGCACCTCAGAAGAACCAGAAGGTTCACAACTCAATGCCACACCCGCAGGCAAAACCTCGCAGAAGGGTTGATCCTACCAACTCAAGCTGTAGAGATAGCAGAAATGCCTCGAAATCTGCAAAGCATGGTCATAACTCATCATTTTTGGGTACTGTTAGTTAGTTACCAAGCAGGGCACTTGAGTTGGGTCTCCATCTGACGCAAACCGTCAGAGAATGGACTCAGACGGTGCACCAGCTCCTGGCATTTTTTCATCCTTGTTTTATCCCTAATTACTGTTGCACTTATTAATTTGCTGCTAACTGGAGCTGCGCGCACGCCGGTCATGAGACATGGGTTAGGTAAAAATGGTCTTGCCATTTTTTACACACCTGTAGGACCCCTGTGGCTCCAGTAAAAATGGTCTTGCCATTTTTTACACACCTTGCAACTCTTCTCTTCCTGCCGGCTAAAGCAGCTGAGTTGGCTGAAATGGACGACAATTTGATCATGCAAGGCACTTAAGATTTTTATTTGTATTGTGTCACCATAATTTACCTCTATCAGATAGGCTGAAACATAATTTCATTCATTATTTGGGTCTCAGAAAATCCCACAATAAAATAATCAACAACGGTTATCAATCAGGAACCTTTGTTGATAACAAGAAGGTAATTTTTTAAATTAAAAGCTGAAAGGAATCAGCAACAGTTTCCAACTGAGAAACCGCTGTTGATTACAAAAAGTAATTTTTCAGATTTAAAAGCTAGACAGAATCAACAACGGTTCCTACATGAACCATCGTTGTTGATTAGATTAAAAGTACTCTTGGCAACCGCATTAACTGGGTCTCGAGATTGGTGCCAGTGCGCATCTGAAGTCTCTGGAAACCCTGCGATTCATATTTATTAAGGCGCGAAACAATCAACAACGGTTTTTAATTACAACACCGTTGTTGATTGCCGTCATCAACAACGGTTACTCAAGAAAAACAGTTGTTGATGACAACAAAATAATTTTGTTAAATTAAAACTTTGAATAAATCAACAACGGTTTTTTATATTGAAAACCGTTGTTGATTGATTTCATTAACAATGGTTATTAACAAAGAAACCGTTGTTAGTGACAAGGAAAAATTATATTTTTTATTGAAAACTGGAAAGAATCAACAACGGTTATTTAATGAAGAAACAGTTGTTGATTGTTGTCATCAACAACGGTTTTCAACTTAGGAACCGTTGTTAATGACAAGCAAAATTATTTTTTAGAATTTTGAGATGGAAAGTATCAACAACGGGTATTTATGTATAGAACCGTTGTTGATGGTTATCATCAACAACGGTTATTTAGTAAAAACCGTTGTTGAGTGTGACAACAACGGTTTCTCTTAAATAACCGTTGTTGATGCTTTCACAGTTTTTAATCGTTTGTACTCCTCTCTTTCATTTCAAATTTCACTGTAAAATTCTCTAAGTCCCAAAACCTCTCTAAAACCCTCTCTCGCGCTTGTTCAGGCGATCAAGCCCTCGCTGCCACCGCCGCTGCTGCTGCCGCTGCCGTGCCGCCGCTGCCTCTCCTCTCCCTCCTCTCTGTAAGCTCCTCTCCTCTCTCCTCTCCCTGCCTCTCCTCTCTGTCTCCGACCTCCTCTGCCTTGCCTCTCCTCTCCTCTCCCTGCCGTCTCTCCTCTCCCTGCCCTGCCTCTCCTCTCCTCCTTCTCTGCCGCCGCCCCCTCTCCCTGCCTCGCCTCGCCTCTCCTCTCCTCTCCTCTCCCTGCCTTGCCTCTCCTCTCCTCCCTCTCTGCCTCTCCTCTGCTCCGCAGCCATGGACCCTGAAAACCTCGAAACCACCGAACAACCCAAAGAACAACCCGAAGAACAACCCGAACAACAACCCGAACAACAATCCGAACCCGAACAAGAACCCCGGAGGCGACGAGGGCCAACCACCGGGGAGACTTACCGCAAGAAGGTAAAAGACCCCGAAAGGAAGATAGAGTTCGGGACAGATGGCAACACCACAGGGGCCGCCACGGGGTCGTTCGCGAATTAGGCCAAACCGCGAGAGATCATGTGCCCATCAATTTCTCGGACTGGAAGAAGGTCCCGTTGGATTACAAGACGAATTGCTGGAACAAAATAAAGGTGTTTTCTTGAACTTTAATCTCAGATTATATTATTAATTGAATACCTTCATTTGATTTTGTATAATTAATAGAAATTGCAAAATTTAATCTCGAACTTTATTCAAAATAGAAATTGCATAATTGATTGTACAATTAACCGAATTCGTTGATTAACTGAATAATTACTTTATATGTCCTGCAGGATTTCTGGCATCTCCCGGACGACAGGGAGAAGAGGAAGGTCTTGATAAAGGTGGGAGTCCGTTGGAAGGAGTTCAAATCGCACTTGAACCGAACCTACATTCTTCAGGAGAGTGAGGAGGACCCTTGCGCAAAGCATAACATCCCGCAACATGTGTGGGAAGAGTTTGTCAGGAACTGCAACACTAACGAGTTTAAGGTTCATTAATTAAATCACTGTTATTTAAAAATCTGCACTACTAATTACTTAATTTGTACTGACGCCGCTGTTTCATAAATTGACAGAAAAATAGTGCGCAAGGGCGAGAGGCGTCCAAGAAGAACGTGTACCCTCACAGGCTCGGCTCGGGCGGTTACGCGAGTGCAAGGAGGAAGAAGTGGACTCGCAATGTCGTAATTGCACCGACGGAACCATCGGGCACTCCTATCAGTGCCGATTTGGACGAACGGAGCCGCGACTGGATGTTGGCAAGGTCGAAGAGCATCGTCGATGGAGCTGCCGTTATCGACGATCCGGCTATTCGGGAGGTCCAGAAGAGAGTGGTATATATTCTTAACTTAACATTTTAAATTAACTGCACATGCTTTCGTCATTTTAAATTAACTGCACATTTTAAATTAACCGTTATTTATTGAAGAAACAGTTGTTGATTGTTGTCATCAACAACGGTTTTAACTGAGGAACCGTTGTTAATGACAAGCAAAATTATTTTTTAGAATTTTGAGATGGAAAGTATCAACAACGGTTATTTATGTATAGAACCGTTGTTGATGGTTATCATCAACAACGGTTATTTTAGTAAAAACCGTTGTTGAGTGTGACAACAACGGTTTCTCTTAAATAACCGTTGTTGATGCTTTCACAGTTTTTAATCAATTGATTTTAAACTGAACATATATCATGTACGTTAATTTTACTCAATTGATCACTGCAGGAAGGAAAAATAAGAGAAGCGAGTGAGGGATCATTCGTCCCTGACGGCGCAAATGATGTCCTCACTACCGCTCTAGGGACGCCGGAACATCCCGGGAGAACGCGGGCCCACAGCTCCGAGTACACACGCCGGAAAGACGTCTTCGGGAAGCAAAAGAGGAGACGGGGCGCGACTTCTCACTCCGGTTGCTACTCCCAATCGGAGGTTGACGGGATGAGAGAGGAGTTCGAAGAGAAGCTGAGGAAGCAACGGGAGGAGATGACGGCGGAAATGACGAAGGAGATGAACGCAAGGATCCAGGACCTAATGGCCTCCGTCTGCGTCCCGGGTAACTTCCAACAGGTACTGCTCGGAGGTGAGCTCCAGCAGGCAGGTACCTCTTCGTCTGCGGCGCCGGCACCGCAGGGACCGCCCGCCCCCGAGAACAAGGTAATTTACCTTTCTACTTGTTGAAATAAGTGTCAGACACAATTTCGGTCCGAAGTGATGCACGAACGTAGGAGACGACAATCGACGAACAAGAACGAAAATGAAATATTTCGGACCGAAATTTTGTCTGTCGAAACAGAAGACAGATTTCGGACCGAAATATGGGTAGACATTTTTTTTTTCTGTTTTATTTGTAGTCCAACACTACTCGACGAATTAAAAAATGTGGTTGAGTTAATTCAAAGCTTCTAACAATAATATTTACATTCCAGAGGTCACGCAATTGCAAACTCTATGTTGAGGCGGCGGATACTCAGATCGAGGTGGCGACCGGAAGGATGTTTCTACCCGTTCCGGGCGCCACATGCCACGGTCAACCGATCCCGCCCGATCAAAGAAAGGTGCAGATAGATTTTTGCGTCGAGGCGAATCGGTCACACAAACTCCCGACTCCGGTGGCGGATCTTGTGGAAATCCATGAAGCAGTCGGGAGTTTTGTTCTGTGGCCGGTGCACTTGATAGAGACCGAGTCGACCGGTCAGGTATATATTTTTTAAAAAAATAAAAAACTATTTATATACCAATTCGGTCCTGATTGCATAGGTTTTCATTAATCGTAGGCCCGGAGAGCATCGGCACGGAGCCCGAGTACACCGCCCCCGAGGTCGTCACAAGCTACGAGTCGGGTGCCACTACTTGAGGATTCTCAGGTGCACCGACTTCAGGAGCATGTCCTCGCGCTCTACCAGTTGCTGATGAGCCAACTGTCAGAGGTCGACACTTTCGAGGTCGACTACGGTGTGGAGGATCTAGGGATCGGGGGTACAACGGTGCTCACCACCACCGCGATCACCGACATGCTAAAGAATGATTGGCTCGAAGTAACAATACTTCAAATGTTTAGCATGTAAGATCGATTATTTGACTTTGATATTTCTTTCATGAAATATTAATCTGTAGTTAGCGTAAAAAAATATGATAATTGGTTTTCCAATGTAGTGCAAGCGCACGTCGGTGCAAGATGTTGTTGTTCGGCCGCTTCCGTTTTCTGGACCCCTACCGATGTGCGGCCGACAACATTGCGAGAGAGGGTGCTACTTACCTCACCGACTTCATTGAGCCGATGGAGCTCGACTCGATCGTCTTCCTCCCGTATCACGAAGGGTTCGAAATTACTCAACTCTACTTTAACAAAAAAAATATATAAATTCTTACCTTTCGTTCTCGTTGGTTTGGATGGCAAATAAACTGAAATAATTAATATTGTAGGTCTCACTGGCGGCTTCTCATCGTGCATCTAGCCGAGTCTCGGTGCTATATCATGGATTCCTTGTGTCCCACCGAGGTGCCGAAGTTAACGATTATGGGCTATTTGAATACGTAAGCTTAATAATCAACTAAATTCCGTTCTCCTTTTATTAAAAAACAAAATATGAATCATCGCACTAATTTATATTAATTGTAGGGCCTTCCGAAATTATTGGACCAAAAGAGGAGTGATCAAGAAGAACGGAGGCAAGCTCACGTATAAGTTGATCAAGGTATATACGTATACACGTAACTTATATATACAATTAGGCTTGTAAATATTCAAAAAAAGAAAAAAAAAAAAAACGTACGAAATCCATATTGATTCTTGATCTATTTTCATTATTGTAGGGCCCAAGGCAACCGGGCGGCTCCGAGTGCGGATATTACGTCATGCGGACGATGCATGACCTAATAAATACGTGCTATGAGGAGAAGTTACCTTCGGTATATATACCTATTTCGTTTATCAAGTATATATGTTTTATTTCATATTATATATCAAACTAATTCAAATATATGCAACCTCTTAAATTTACAGGCTATTGCATCCGAAAGGTACGAACGACATCAACTCGACGAGGTAATAGAATTTTGTTGCGAATTTTTGCGTTACGAATTGTGATCTCGATCGGATTTTTGTAGTAGATATTATTAGGAGGTTTCGAATTGTAAAATAGGTACAATTAATTGATTTTGTATGTATATCAGTGTTGTGAAAATCGTTCAAGACGGACGATTATTCGGCCGAATAGTCGTTGGCGGAGAGCAATCCGTCACGCATAAACCATTCGGAGACAATTTTGCGGATGAGAACGTCTAATCGGGCGATTTAATCGATTAATCGGCTGTTTTACCATTTAATCGGCCGATTAATCCGCATAATTCGTTCTAAACTCTGACACGGTGTCTCGTAAATTGAAGTTCCAATCCACACTATCGTTCTTTTGTCTCTTTGCACCGCTGTGCTCCTTCTCTTTATATTGATGACGATGAATTTCTAAAACTTTATGAGGACTGCGTTTTCCTTTTTCAAAAAAAAAAAAAAAAAAAAAGGCACTGCGTTTTTAAGAAAAGCGATAACTACACAAGGACCTCAATATATTTAATTTAATCTATTACACACACTGATATACTATATAATTTTTAAGGCTGTTACAGTAAATTTCCACTGTGCATGAAATGTTGACCTTGATTTTGGGAATTGGGACTCGTACAAAATTACAAAATATTGAATTCCTTGTTTGTATATATATTGATAATATTATCACATATAAACTAAAAACACATGTTTATGTTATACTCATATCTTAAGGGTACTATATATATAATGACATATTTTTTTATAATATATATTTATTATGGGAGGACCAATTGACAATACATATTTTAACAATCTTAATAATTGAAATTCAAATAAAATATTATGAATAGAAAAAAATTGTAGATAGAATTTTGGACTTATGGATTGATATTGTTTTAAGTTTTATTCAATCTGAAATAATGTGATAGCTCATTACACATTTGAACTATTCTAATATGAACAATCTTTGATGGAATATCAAATATGACTCAAATTGTTTAAAATTTGAAATTTATTTAATCTACAAGTTTCATAAAAAGTTTCCATTCATACAGGTTCTTACATTTTTTTCCCCGAACTTTGAAAAAACACATTATCAAGATTGTTAAAATATGTATCGTCAACCAACCCCTCCCCATTTTTTATTATAAATTGAGTGTATAGATATTTAGAAAATATAAGTATATTTAAATCCAATAATTTGAATGTCAAACTGTCTGTCAAAATTCGATTAATTACCCTTAATGTTATAATTCATCTTTCTGACAAGTTCTGGTGAGCTAAATTTATTATTTTTAACAAATTAGGATTATAAGTACATAATTACAGTAAAAACGCAAAATTATCCGCAAAATTCCGATTAATCACTCGCATAACGATTAATCGCTTAGCGGCACCTTGTCCGTCCGACGAGCGCATACCGTTTTTTAAAACACTGATGTATATAGATTGGTTAATTAATTTAGATGTGTTAATTATGTGATTTATATTAATTTAGATTGGTTAATTTCTGAATGAAACAGAAAACAGAATATATGTGAATGTGTATGGTTCTCTGAATGAAACAGAAACAACATGCCCAGTTCGACAAAACTTAACAACGGTTATTTAATTGTTTAAAAAAACCGTTGGTAATAACGCTGTGTAATAAAACATGTAAATAATCAACAACGGTTCCACAACAAGGAACCGTTGGGAATTACGACAATCAACAACGGTTTAATAAAAAACCGTTGTCAAATGATGAAATCAACAACGGCTCCTACCAAAAAACCGTTGTTGATTCATATAATTGCCAACAATTGACTATAAAAACCGTTGTTGATTAAAGTCGTTTCCAACGGTTATTTACTAAGGAACCGTTGTTGATTGGCATCACCGACAACGGTTTCTTATTGTAAACCGTTGTTGATTGACAACACCAACAACTGTTCCTTATTGTAAACCGTTGGAAAATATATTTTATTTAAATAATTTAGATCATTGATGACGTCATTTTCCAACGGTTTCTCCAAAATAACCGTTGTTGATTTGTCTCATTGCCAACGGTTCTTGGAGAGAACAGTTGTGGATTAGCTTCTTTGCCAACGGTTATTTCTTATAAACTGTTGTGAATTACGGTCATCAACAACGGTTCCTTCTTATGAACCGTTGGCAAAGATATATTATTTAAATATTTCAGATCACAGATAATGTCATTTGCCAATGGTTTTTTATTAATAACCGTTGTTGATTGCGTAGGAACAGCAACTGTTATTCTCTTTTAACCGTTGATGATTGATGGCATCAACAACGGTTCTTTAGTAAGCATTAGCAACCCTCGTATTCCCAACCCTCGCTGAACCGTTGGGAATTGTCATAAATAACCGCCGTTGATGATTTTTTCTGTGTAGTGATTAATTATATTCGACTAATAAATGATGTATATATATAAATGGGTGATGAGTGGAAACCTTGACTCGCAGCGTTTTATTCAATGGAATAAAATTAAACCGGAGACATTTCACTAGTTTGTTCGTTCTAATTAATTAAAGGAATATATATATCGCAAAGAACTTGGAGCAAATAAAATACAGACATAGTCACATAGAACAAATCTGTTCAAGCATTTCAGTGCAAATTTATATACAAAGTTATTTTAATTTCACAGAAAAATAAAATATAAAACATGTTTAATCCCCAAAATATATATACAATAATAAAATGTTAGTAAGTTTTTGTCATTTTTTTTTTTTGGAGATAAAGAGGGTCAGTCACTCAAATTTACATGTCTATAAAAGACCCCATATCCAGGTTTTGAACCCACGATCTCCCACACGGTCATTTTCCAATTCAAACAATCCTAATTAACGTCATATATATTCCATTTGTTCGATTAATTAACGTCATGTATGTTCCATTTGTTCGATTAATTAAGTTGTTTCTTATTACATATCTTTTTTTTGTTTTTTTTTTTTTGATGAAATCTTATTACATATCTTGACACTGGATGATTCATATACTACTATTTTTTCGCATTTAAAAGATGTGCATAGATTATTAACTAAATTTCATATTATTGACCATTTTTCAAAATATATAATAAGAAATTTGTGTATTCCTTTGCTAAATTACTGAACATCAAATTGTGTTATTTATCTTCATACGTATCATAATGTTAAATTGTTTAGTATAAACTTTTTTCCTTAAGGTACCAATATTAGTTTAAAAAAAATTGCATCTGGGTATTAAATAATGATATTCTGATTCGAAGCAAAACAACGTAATACCGAACATAATTCTCATCTTAAGCAAATTTTAAATTAAAATGAAATGAATATCTTGATTAATTATATTCGTGAGAGACGTATACTTCAACGTTTTTCATTAATATTTTCAAGGTTCATATATATCATAATAGATACTAAATGAGTACTTAATAGTGAATGCCTTCAAATTATTCAATCATATGTAATTCATTCCAATTTGGACCACATGATTTAGTATAAGATCGATGAGCTTCAAAAATCATAAAATTAGAAGAATATATACATCTCGTTAGGACCATCATTTTAAATTAAAATTAAAATTTTAGCGTCAAATTCCAAAATACAAATGAAGTTAAAAGTACATTATTACATAACAAATTTCTTGGTTAATTTATAAACCCTAGTTTATTATTTGTGGGCTTTAATTCGTGTTATGTTGTGTCGGTGGCCAGATTTTAGTGTGTGACACGTTTTGCATTAAGGCAATAAATCACATTTTAAAATATCAAGAAAAATCACATTTAGAAATATCAACTGTTACCAACTGTACTTCTTAGATTGACTTTGTTAAAATAATAAATTAGTACAATTATTAATGGAATACATATAAGAAATGACCAAGTCAAAATAGTATTTAATTTAAAAAAAATGCAAAAGAAGGTTGGTAAGGAGGAGTTGTGAAATATCAAATATATATATAGACAGTTAGTTAAATGCTAATTGGAGGCCCACTTTTAAACATCTTTTACAATTTATAATTAAATGAAGCAAATTATTAAATTAAGACTCTTCTGAATTTTCAAAATAATGAGTTTACAGCAAAAGTTATTTAAGAGAATATATTTAAATATATAATCTAATTTTTAAAAGATGTTAATATATAAATTACGTTTTTGGGGGACCGGAGAACAAATATAAAACATGAAATTATAAATTTTTTTCATACATAACTATGGAACTATAGAAAAACTAAAGGTACAGCCCCATACCAAAAATAATTTCACAGATAGCCTTAACATGGGTACACATACCACATCCACGTGTGCCCCTATATATTTTTTTATTCTTTTTTAAAAAAAAATGTTATCAGTGAGCTAAAAGTGAATAATGTAGGGGCACACATACAAAGTGCGCCCCTGTATGATTTTTCATTTTTGTTAAAAGACATGATATCATCAAACTAAAAGTGAATAATGCAGCGCTCATACAAAGTGCGCCCCTGGATGTGTTTTGGTAAAACTTGAAAATCTGAAAATTTTGACAAAACTTCGAAAACTCGGAGCTGCACAACATGTTAAGTGCGCCCTAATCAAGATCATCTGTGATAATTTTCTTAACAAGTGACAGGCTAGCTATTTAATTTTTAATTGTTCCATGGTCATTTATATGAAAATAGTCCGAAAATATATAGAGAGAAAAACATATAAACAGTTGTTTTTTTTCTTTCTAAAGCTGGTTTAGACAGAAACAATTAGTAAAGAAAAAAATTGTTTAGCTCTCTACTCACATAATTTCTTACTGTGGACTTACACGATGTAAAAAATGCTAAGTAGTTTATCTCAAAACATAAAATTTCTTAATATGTTTTCAATTGAAATACACTAATATTAAAATCAATGCACGATTGTTAATTGATAGGGATCCAACATAATTAAATAAGCAGCACTGATTCGTGATGTCCACACATTACATTATTTTTCATGTCACATTAAGCTCAAGAAATAATAATGTAACTATTACACGAGCTATTAGCAAAAATTTCTATTAATTATAACGAACATTCTCTAATTAGATAGTCGTGTAAGATATTATCATCCGATCGAGTACTCTACATATGATCTGATGAATCTATTATCGCTATTGTGTTCGATAGATTTTGAGGGTGCTTTTTGAAGAATGTTTTTACCTATTGATCTTATATAATTGGCTTATTTTATTTAATTGGCTAATTTGATTAGGTGTGTTTGGGGTGTGAAAGACAAATATTGATGATAAATCATTTATCTACATATATAATCTCCCTAGCAAGTGCCACGGCGTACGCGTTGATTCCATATCCTCCGTAACGCTGTATTGTGTAACGCAGAATGTGAACCGTTAGATCATCTTAGGATCTGTGCTGACTTGAATCTCGAGATAATCTAACGGTTCACGTTCTGCGTTACACAATGCAGCTTACAGAGAGGATGAGCACTCGTACGCGCTGGTCTCAGTTTACTGGACATGTTACACTTGTATTGTTGGATGGGGCTACATATATAGAAAAGCATTGTTATGTTGGTCAACTATGTTTATACTTTATACTGTTTAATTTGCGCTAGAAATATAATAGAACCTATTCTTTAACTTCAAGGCTTGCTTGGGCTATTTATTTGGTTCATTTCTGTTTGAAATGTTGGGATGCATAACGGGATCAATTTTGTGTGTAAATTGTTGTTTGTTGATGATTAACGGGAACAGGCTGTTTGAGTACTGGAATACCCCTTTTTCCTAGGTATATACATCGTCTCCATTGTTCTAAAAGGCCTTTGGGCCGATTTTCATCCTCAATGATCTACAACTATGGATCACTGTGCTTTTTTATATCTTAGAGTGTGTGTAGTGTTGTAGCGTTGTATAACTCAGCTACCCACAAAAGCCCAGTTAGCAAAAAAAGCATGACAAATGCAATGCTCATTGATCACCATTTGGACCTTTTGCTTGTATTAATGAAGTAGCTATGCGTGATCGAACTACCTTCACATCTTCATTGTTTTTTCATGCTAATAGGAAAGGACCACATGTAATACATTTATATATGAGATACTTGCATTGTAATTAATTTCTCTGTGGTTGGATAGACAAGCTTTTACATTTTTTAACATATTGAAAATGTTGTTTGCTAAAAAGAAGTCATATATCAACATTAATTAATTTTAAATAGAAAAGAAATGAGACTTTGGAGAAAACCAAATGTTATTTGATGGATACAAAATCTGCACTATAGTTTCCATCACTTGTTCCTATTATCTCAATGGGTGAACATCCTCCAAAAATTGTCAGCTTAGATGTAGTGGGGAATGGGCAGATTTGTATAGAAAATTGAGTAAACAGATAGTATCGAGATCCGTGCAGTAGCTTTGTAAGGGGGATTTTTGACCCTTACATATGGGAAGATCTATATCCGTTGCTTTTATGAAAAGAAAAACAGACCCTGCTTTTCTTGATCCGATGGTTGAGAAATATCGAAGTATTTCAAGATTGGTGCGGGAAACACCCAAGTACTTTGAGATCGGTATAACAACCGATCCCGACCATCCAATCAGAGAAGCATGATCTTCTTTTCTTTAAAAAAAAAAGCAGCAAATACGGATCCCTTACACATGAGGTACCCTAGAGGATTTTTGACCATTGCATATTGCAATCGCATCTAAGGCTTCTCGTGGGTTCTTTGAATACTTCTTCAGCAATTGCCCTTGCTTTTTTTTTAAAAAAAAATGGAGAAAAAAATGTACAGATATATTATTTAACTTCTATATCTATATCGATAGCGTTTCAAATTCAGTTAATTCCAATATCATTTAATACAACTCATATAATTTTTTGCATTTTTTAAATAATTATAATTTGGTGAATTATTAATGAACTACCAACCAAAATCTTATGGGATGCAAAATTTTATTTTTTTAATTTTTTTTATACTTGTTTTTTTATTTTATAAAACTGATACATAATACATTAAATATTTTATTAATATTGTATATGCAGTCAATTTCGAAAAAAACCAAAAAAAAGTACACAATTTTTTTTAAAAAATGAATTTTTTGTAGGCCACATGATTTTGATGTAAAGAATATAAATATTAGCCATATAAATTACAAATTGAAAGTTATTTGATGTGATTTTTGAGTGTAACCTTACGGAAGACCTCCGTGAGCTTAATCTCATTGTATGTTAAAATAAGGCCTAATTTTTAGCAAAATTAATCAAACCCTAAACCCTTAATATGAATGGTTTTTTAACAAAATTAATCAAAAGATTCAATGTCAAGCTAAGCATTATCAAGTGATCTCTTCTCAAATATTATATTTTACAAACATCCATACATCCATAAGCTGTACTATTGTCAAGTGACCCATATTTGTGATCCCTACTCAATAAATTTCCAAAGTTTATAGGTGCGATCTTCATACAAAAGATAAACAAACAAGCTTTAATTTGTCCAAACCGTAAATCAAGTTTTTTTTTTTTTTTTTTTAACATAATAAAAAACACAATCCAATCATAGTACGTAGACCCGGCCGTCTCTCCGTTTTCTTCAATTGTGTACGTACGTCAGGTAGCAACTAGAACCAACATGACACCGATAATGATGCTGAGAATACTGGTAGGACTAGACTCCCTTGAACGCATGCCTAGAGATACATAGTTCAGCATCACAAATTAATTAATCATTAGCCTTTAATCGTTACTCCTAATAAAAGAAGACTGGATTATTTTTGGACATGAAAGTTTTATCTTCCCCAAAGAAGAAATCTCAGCCGTTGATTGTTTATTTAGATTGATCACCACTGTTGATGTAAATTAATGTCCCGGCCCATTAAAATTTAAGCTCCGTATCAGTTTCCTCACAATAGATAAACTTTAGGCCCTTTATTATAAAATATAATAATTTCAGCCCAAAGCAAGGCGTAGGCTCTTTACAAATACAAAAACGTACATATATATTGTTTTACAGTAAGTACAACATTTCAACATATATGAGAAACTTAATATATGTTGATCATAAGATTTTTTTTTTTTTCCCTTAGGAACCGGAACAACCATTGAAACCGTCCCGAATATTTATAACAACCAAGGCAACCAATCTTAATGTTTAACGAAAAATATAAATTTTACGTAATTCTAAAGTTGATTCACTTAAAAACCAATTAGTTATTAATATCACAATATTAGGGAAATATTACATACCGATATTCGGTGGATTCTGCCATGGTGAATGCGCATCCGGTATCACGTAGAAAGGCTGGAATGCGCTCCTCACATAGCAACTCACTGCTTTTAGAGTCCGATCACTTGTAACCTGCCTCTCTTTCGTCAGTCCTCTCACACCGAAATCGGTTAGGTTGGAGAGGCAATTCTGGCATTCGTCCGGCGGAAGGTACCGCGTGCATTGAACGAGTGCGTAGATAGTTTCATTCCATGTGTAGTCCATTGTTCCGGCGGCTATCTTCAGAGGCGACTTTGATGCATTTGTGGCCAAACTACCAGTGAGTTGTGCGAAGGTATTGACATACTTTTCGGGATCTGTCAGATTTAGTAGCCGGGTGCTATTGCCCTTCGGGCCTAAAATTAGAAGTCCGATGCCGTTGGTCGCATTGAAGGATGCATCTGAATAACGCATCATGCACGAATCGTACCAAGCAACTCCGCTTTTCTTGGAGTTACAGAGTTTGATTACGTCGGTCGATCCTTCAGCGAGGCAGCCGTTGCATTCGGCTATGGTGGCATCCGCGTAGCACATCGCGAGGCCGTAGACTACGTCAGGGTCCTTGCCGTATGTCGTATTGTAGGAGTAGTTGTTTTGAGATGCATTTCGAGGAAGATCGACGAGGAGCTGTTCGAGATTGGACTGGTAAGTGCTTCCCGGAATGAAGTCGGGTTCATAGATTGAATAAGAACAAGTCTTATCTGAGGAAGAAAACTTAAGTAGCAGGATTAATGAGGTAAAGAAAGGATAGATGGAATATTGGGCACGCATCTCTTTTCAGGTAAAGAAAATGGTTTGAGACTTTGAGTACAAGTATATAACTCTGTTTTGCTCGGTGAGGTAAATATATGGGAGGCTCCCTTGTATATATAGAGGAATATATCTAGAGTCGTAGGTACCACCCCTTTATCTATCCACCGGTCCACCGTATTTTTTATGAACAAATATTTTTTACAGTAAACATTTATATCTTTCCAATCAACATATAGCATTTTCTAATAAATAGATATACTACGATTTTCAGTTAACATTTATACAACTATGACAAGTACATGAGTGCATGTGGGTGTGTCAGATTGTGAGAGAGATATAAATAGGTGGTTTACTTTATAGGATGTTTTCCATATATCTCCTTGGAAAATTTTTCATGCCAATCAAAAGCCAACAACTTTAATTTTTTACCTAATCCTATTTGCATCTAATTCAAATAAGAATGTATTCATAATTTCATATGCCACTCTTGAGAGCTATTCTTCTATTGAAAATATATATAAAAAAAAAAGTCAAGTTCCTGTGTTCTACAATATTTCAGCTAGACATGAGTATGACACATCCAGCTGGTTACAACTTACAAAGTACGTACTCCGTACGTACTACGTTGGTCTAGTGGTCAAGTACTTAGAGCATTAGAGGCGGCAGATTGTCGGGTCGGGTATCGAGTTGACGGCTGTTAGCATTTTTTGTGTCGGGTCGGGTATCGAGTTGACGGCTGTTAGCATTTTTTGGGTCTGGTTCCGGTCGGGCGGGTTTTTCGGGTCTAGTCAAATTTTGCACCTAAATTCCTGGGTTGGGTCTGGTCGGGTTCGGTCGGGTCAGATTGGGTTGGGTTCTGGTCAGTCTCACTTTCTCTGAAATACAGGTCGGATCGGATTTGGGTCAGCTTGACTTTCTCTGAAACTCAGGTCGGATCGGAAGGGTCCGCTCAAATTTTGCCACCTCTATAATAAGAGCATGGCCTTCAATTCTTGATCAGACTGAGTTTAAGTTCAAAACTTAGTGGTCAAGTATATACTACGTACTACGTTTCATATTGATATTGTCAAGCTTGGGTAAGATCAAGCATCGTCAAGTGTCCCTTCTCTATATTTATTAAGGTGTCACCCAAAAAAGGATAATATAGATAAAAGCTAGTGATGCATTTGTTTTTAACTAATATATATTATATGTTATAACGCTTTTCTAAACTCGATCATTAATTAATTAAGGTGCATGTTGTTTTAGTTTTGAGGAGGGATCCATTGACAATACTTATCTTGACAAGCTTGACAATGAAACATTTCAAAATTTTATAAAAATTCATTAAAAATCTTAAAAATGAAAAAAGATTTATGAATACATTATTTAACTCATAGATTGATGGTGTTTCAAATTTCAATCAATTTGAACATAGTTTGATGGTTTATCAAAATTTTGTGTAATTTTTAACGGTTGTAATTTAACGGATCTTTGAAGACCTATCAAATATAACTTAAATTGAATATAATCGGGAACATAATCTATCTATATGTTAAGAAATACTTCCGTAAACTTTTTTCTATTTTTGAAAATTTATATGATTTTTTATAAATTTTTGAAATTTCAAATTGTCAAGATGGGAATTGTCAATGGATTCCTCCTCTTTAGTTTTTACTTCCAACTCTGTATTAGTATATATTATATAACATGTGCAATTAATTAGCTAGTCTGTTTTCGTAACACTTAAGTCTCAACCATTTTATAAATCGTTTACACTTATTTGAAGTTTTTAATTTGGAGAAGCAACGTTAACGCCAGCAAATCGTGTTGAGGAAGTGTTAACGAAGAGCGAATAACAAAATAAGCTTACTTTGACTTTAAAATTTTCAATATATTATCGGTGGGGACCTGTTGGAGAATGGTCGACTGGTAAATGCTTCCCGGATCTTGTTCTAAAACCTGAATTATAACCGACATTTCACAGGGGCGGAGCCAGGATTTGAAGTTAGGGGGGTCTGACCCCCCGACCCCCCCTAATTTCGCCCTTGACATTCCATAATTACTCTCAGGGAAGCAGACCGGATTAATTCAGCAAGTCATATTTAAATGCCTCTAAAAGACTCTCTATCTGGATTTCGAACCCGGCCGTGATCTCCCATACAGAGAGCGTTGTCCTTAGCCAGTAGAACAAAGACTATTTTTTTTTTTTTTTTGAGCTGTTACAAAATTTGAACTATGAGTTACAAAATTCGTACTTGTATGGACATATCGATAGTTAAGACAAGAAGAATTTATAATCTGTTAAGATTGCAACTTTGTTTTATAAGATGCGGAAAAAAGAAGGCCCCATTACATAGAGAAATATTTCTACCTGAAAAACTTTCATGCGAAACAGAAGCGAACAATATACTTTTCGGGCCTAATAACTGTACCCCTTAAAAATCTCTCTTAACCGCACTCCAATATAATTTTACATTTCCCATATGATAACAGAAAAAATGGTTATACTAACACGCAAAAGTGTTTATAGTAACTACTAATATAGTTTATACAAATAACTAAATGTGTATTAAAGAGCTGGAGCAATGGAGGTGTGGCCGGAAATGATGGCGGAGGTGCGGCCGGAAGGGGGCGGAGGTGCGGCCGAGGGGTGGTGGAGGTCCGGTGGAGAGGGTGAAGATGGGCGGAGGTGATATAGTGGTGGGAAAGAAATCAATGGAAGAAGAAGAATGAAAGAATGAGAATAGAATGCAAATAAGAAGTGTAATTAAGAGGGATAACAATAATTTCTCTATACTTTTATATAGACCTTATCCGATTTGGACTTTGGAGTTAATTCCGAATAATGTACTGATATCCCACTCTTTTGAGAGCTATACTTCCATACAAAATTAAAAAGGACATATCAGCAATTTAATAGTTAATACCTTAACCTTAGCCGCTTTTATTACCAGGTCTCAGATTTGAAGCAGTCAAAATATATATATAAATAATTTTTCCGTTTATCCTCTCCAATTCAGCTAGATATGTATGTATGATACATGTATGTACTTGGTTGGTCTAGCGGTAAAGTACATAGAGTTCTTCTACTAGAGTCTAGAGGAAAGAAGGATAATAGAAAAGAGCAAGGATCTATTGACAATACTTAATTTGACAATCTTGACAATAAAAATTTTCAAAAATTTGTAAAAATTCACAAAAAATCTTAAAAATGAAAAATAATTTATGGATGTATTATTTAACTTATAGATTGATAGTGTTTCAAATTTCAATCAATTTGAACATCGTTTGATGCGTTATCAAAATTTTGTATAATTTTTTAACAGTTGTAATTTAACGGATCATTAAAGAGCTATCAAATATCGCTCAAATTAAATATAATCAGAAACATAATCAATCTATAAGTTAAGTAATACTTCCGTAGGCTTTTTTTTTTGTTTTTAAGATTTTTTGTAAATTTTTATAAAATTTTGAAAGATAGGATTATCAATTTTGTCAAAAAACCATTGTCAATGGATCCCTCCTCAATAGAAAATGAGTAATATCTAGTGTCCACTATGGATGTGTCCATCATAGACACAAATGGAGTGTAAGTGGCCCCACATGTAATACTTACACCTCTCACATATGACTATTATGGACAATCTATAGTAGACACTTAATGTTTCCCATAGAAAATGGATAGAAAGGACAATAGTAGTGATACTACCGGTTTAATGTGTCTCAAATTTTGAAACACAATATCAATCTATAAATAAATATTATGTTTGTAAACGATTGATCTTTAAGATTATTAATGAACTTATAAGATTTGATATAATTTTGTGTCAAAAATTTTTGGTATAGGACTATAGGTAGATCCTTCCTCAAATTAGATAGTCGCATAAAATACTATCATTGAGTACTCTATATATTTCAAACAAACTTAAATTTGTATCGGAGTCGAAGGTGCCTTCTCTTGAGAGTTCTCCAACCCTAGCTGCCAACCAAAGGAGGAAAACCAAGAAACCCATATCTGGTGGGGAGGTTGCTGCCTTGCCGATTGAGCGGACCTCCCTGGCACCCCTAATCGCTCTACATTTTTCATTCTTCCTCCTGTAAATCTTGATCTTAGCAGCAGCAGTCATCACCACCGTCACCGATGCGACTCGTCCCACCTGCCCAACCTCATCGGGTTCGTCACACTGGGTTCACCTCGCAACAGAAATAACCAGGATTTTTGTGGAGACAGTTTACAAACTTCATGGGTTACCCCACAGAATTATCACTGACAGGGACCCCATCTTTACCAGTGTGTTCTGGAAAGAGATCATGAAAAAATTGGATGTGAAACTCAATTTAAGTACTGCTTACCATCCACAAACTGATGGTCAGTCTGAGAGACTTAATCAGTGCCTTGAGCAGTATTTGAGATGCATGGTAAGCAATAATCCTAAACAGTGGATGAGATGGTTATACTTGGCTGAATTCTGGTACAATAACACTCATCACAGTGCTATAAATATGACCCCTTTCAAGGCTCTCTATGGATATGAGGCTCCTAATATATCCCTAGGTGCTGATCCTAGCAGCAAAGTAGCTTCAGTTGATGAGTTTCTGAAAGAAAAGCATAGTATAATGTTGCAATTGAAGCAACAGCTAAAAAAGGCTCATGATAAGATGAAGATGAATGCTGACAAGAAAAGAACTGAGAGGAGTTTCTCAGTAGGTGATTGGGTCTATCTTAAGTTGCAACCTTACAGGCAGACCACTGTACAAAGAAGGGGAAACCAGAAACTGAGCTCCAGGTGGGCAATAATAATCAGATTGTTCCAAGCTTACCAATTGTGGGTAATCAGGGAAAATTACAAGTGGAACCAGACAGGAGGCTTGTCAAGAAGAAGGGAGTCCCTGCTGCAGAAATTCTGGTAAGGTGGTCAAATTTACCTGATTCTGATGCAACTTGGGAGGAGTATGGGGAATTTGTGAAGCAATTTCCTGATTTTGTCGTTGAGGACAACTCCATTCTGAAGGGAGAAGGAATGTTAGCAATGCTCAAAGGCATAGCCGTTGGAACAGTACAGGCAGGGATGAGTTCAATAAAGAAAGGCCTAGAACTAGAAGATGTTGGCCCAGAACAGAAGGACAGCCCAAGTTATGGGGATGAGGCCCCAAACCCACAGCAGACAAGTGGTGAGATCAGTACTCAGGCAGTTACAACCGAATTGGAGTGCTCTCCAGTTAAGGATGATTCCAGGAGGAGTGATGAGGATTAGAAGACAATGGAGATGTCAGAAATGGAGAGAAGAATATTCACATAGTTAGCATAATAATTACTTAATAGACCATGTGTTCTGATTGGTTGTATTGCAATATTAAGAAATAGTATAAATAGCAGGTGTACTGAACCAAAGAGGTTGTTGTTGAAATATAAGAACTATTCATTTTGTCTCTTTTCTTGCTCTTTTCTTGTTCTTTACCTTTTCTCTCTTTTTCGATTCGATTTTATCCAGTTTCACTTGAGATCAGATTACATTGATTTGATCTCAGAAGCAATTGTTATCAATTGCTTATGTTACGATCTTTGATCGTAACAGCCACATCATTGTCGTCGAAGTGGCCGGAGTGGGTGGATGCAACGGAGAGGAGGAGAAAGGATAAGAGGAGACAGAGAAGATGACGTGGCAGCATGATTGTGTGCATGTGTGGCGCTGAGGTTGGAAGGCAGGAAGGGGTTGGGTCTATCTTCATGGGAGAAGAGATGAATAGAGGATTTGAAGGACGTGCAAGAGGAGAAGGTTTGAATTTTGTTTTGGACGGATTTGATCTAGAAATCTATAGATTGTATGTTTGTACAACACAAATTCTACATTTCCAGTGTATATTTTGTAAGTGGTATGAACTATGAACATCATGTTATAAGTAGTATGAACACATACTGAAAGTTGTCTGAACACCACCCTATAGAAGGTTGGACCGGTATGAATATTTTTTTGTACGTGGTATGAATACTAAGTTATAGTTAGTCTGAACATCACGCAGTAGAAGGTTGGACCGATATGAATGTTGTAAGATATGAGAAAAAAGTTTGACATATTTTTCACGTGCAAAAAATCAATTAAGCACGTGCTGAAGGTTAGGGCGGGTGTGGTAATTCGCCCTAAATTTCGTATTAAATTTGGTGTTCATATTAGTCTGTACAGGTGTTCATATCAATTGCTACATGGTGTTCATAGTTGACGTGGGCGGGGGTATGCATGCGGAGGACATTTAAGGGGGATTTTTCGTGGGGGACAGTTAGCATCTCCCTTGTGAGAATTTGTGCCACAATTTCTAGAGGCATGTATTCCTTAATCTGTCTTCAAATACGATGCAATAGTGTTTAATCATACGTAATCATTTACAAATGTTTAAAACTTTCAAATTCGTTAGTAGAAATCAAGCAAGTGTTGAAATTCATTTACACTAATCTATACCCCAGAAAGAGGAGTAGGATTCACAGCTCCTTAGCTATGCCACCTCAGCTAGCATATCATATATACTTTTTATTTCCTGATTTAATTTAATTGGAACCGGTTGATTATCAAATTAATGCACTTAATTTTTTTTTTCTGTTTGTCTTTTCGTTTATTCTTCCATAAACGGTTGGGTTGATTGAGTGAATATGGAAGGTTAGAAATTAATTACTATAAAGGCTTTCTATTTTACAGAACACCTCTTAATTAAAGGCGTAACGGTCGGAGGGAATATGAAAAGTGAAAACTTGAAAGCCTTTCCTATTTAGACTGATGAGGCATCTCTCTCTCCTGCATCTTCATCTTACAAAATAAAGCATTTTTTATCCTTCCTATACAATTTTGTTTTTTTTTTTTTTTTAAGAAATGCCTATACTACTACGTCCTGCCAATTATGTGTACATGATCAAGTGGGTACCAAGTCAATGAAATTTTGGGTAATTGCTATGCTGATTTATTCTTTTCCCAAACTTACTTTCTTATTGCCATTCCTTTTCTTTTTTATAATTTAGACGATGTATTATTTTAAATATTTTATATTATCTTTATAAGAACTTCATGGTCATGGACTTCAAATTATATTTATATAATTTTAAAAAAGCAGATAAAAGTATATAGAGCGCTATTATATAATATGACATTTTTCAAACAACAGCCTTTGTTATGTAATCCCTATTATTTGGTTAGCCGCGATCAATCGTCAATGCCAAACTTTTCTGCTTATCATAGAACTATTTTGAGTTATATATGCACGATCAATAAATATTCATTTTTCTATATTATGTAAATTTTTACATTTTTACATGTAAGTTTAAGATGTTTTTAATCTATATTTATTATTATTATTATTATTATCATTATCATCATCATCATTATCATCATCATCATCATTATTATTATTATTATTATTATTATTATTATTATTATTATTTTCCGGGGCGAAGCCCGGGTCACAGCTCTAGTAAATAGAAACTTTAACAACATGTATCACTAACTAAGTAAAACAATTTCAACGGTCTAGATTTATTATTCGAAACCAACTTTATAGTTTTTTAACTTAAGCTTAATTACTAATTAATTACCGATCATCTTTGTTAAAAAGAGAAATTGTAAGAGCAACTGAAGATTTCATATGTTAATAATTAATACAGTTTTCGTTTTTTTTTTTTTTTAACAAGGAATATTACACAGGTAGCTTTCCAACTTTTTTGAGTGTTGCATGCATCCATATAATTCTAGTCCTAATAAAAATAAACATAAGGTTGCCTTACCCACGTTATATATATCTTGGAAGCTATTCGGCCACATATATACAACAGCAACATCAACCAACACACACATAAATGCATAATATCATATATGTAATCACTTACCTTTATTAAGTTATGCAAACACATGCAAACATCCAGATCAGTTCACACAATTCAACGCATAACCAATATATCAAGAATAAAAGCAATCATCACATAAACAGTTCGATAAATAAAATATTCAGTTCAATTCATAGATTTGATAAATAACCGGAACCCGCACCTGTTTGACTATAACTTCAACCGTGGCGCCCTGAACCAGTTGCCCGGTCTCATAACATTGCTCAATCCAATGATCGCACCTCAATCAGGGTTAGTCCCAGACATGTCAATGCACGTACTTAATCCAAATAATCATTCATGATCCTGTTACTTCCAAGAGTAACTAATATGAAATTCTTTTCAACAGATATAAAAGACACGGCACATGGATGCATACACATTTAGGCCATATAATTAGCTAGTAGCTATATATATCAAGTATCACTAATCACATTTACATCTCATATGCACAGCTCAATTTGACAAATTAGTATTATTGATCTCACAAGCTAGCAGGTCACTGCTTGGTTCCTGAGTGTTCCCTTGTTATATGCTATATAACCCACATGTATGGTCATCCCTTAATTTCACTTTTAATAACTACGTTTGAATGATGACATACCCAACTGATCAAGTCATGGCTACATATATATTCAAGCAATAGTTAAGGTACAAACTTCTATATGCCCATGACCTAGGAATGGTACCGAGTTACTCAAACCTCCAATTAAAAAATACTACAAGAAAACTCGTTATGCAAACCTTGCCCTTAGTTAACTTTATTCAATCCCTTAATCTCAAATAGAATAGTACACAATTATACATTAATTCGTTATAAGTGATCAGCAGCTTACATAAACCAACAAATTATGACAGAAGAGACGGTGTACGTACCAAGAATCCTTCAAAATCCCCCTCAGTTACTTGATTTCTTACATCAAAGAGTTAATCATAATCCGATACCCACAACAGATACTTGAGATTGCAAAACCCTAGCTAGCTAACTCTAGTTCAGAAGAGATAAAGATGGTGCGAGAGAAATAATGAAACAAGCCCAGCACATTCGAGAAGCTTCAGATATATAAAGGAAACTACAACCAGCTGCTGTCATTTAATTGGCAAAATACTCACAGCATGCCACGTAAATCTTAAGATAAAATGATTTATACAAAGGAGATATTTTGTTTCACATGGGATGATTAATTAAAGACCAAGCAGCTTACTGATCATCTTAATAAGTGACAGCATGCCACGCATATGGTTAAGACTCAGGGGCTTCCTCAAGAAGAAAGACCGAGAAACCAGCATCACAATCAGATTTGTATTAATTTAATGGACCTTTTCCAATTTCAACCCTACAAATTTCCAATTATATTAAAGAAGCCTATTTCCTTTTTAAGTTAGTAAACTCTCAAGTATTCACTTCCTTGATAATTCGACATATATATTAACTATAAGAGGTTCAAGCAACTCACCTTGTGATAATAATGCATATTAAGCAACAGTCAACACACATATACTAATCAATTCCGCTTCTAATGTCAAGCAAACAAATTAATGAATATTCAAAATTCACGTATAACAATCTCGGGAAATCAGATTCTAATTAAATATTATATCTGAATTTCTAACTCAAAATTCATATATCACATTTTCTATTTAATTATGTTAGGTAGCACGTAAATATATCTTTATTTTTGAAAGTCAAAATTTAGATATCACAAGATCTCCATTCCTTACGGGCTTTTTTAATATAGAGAGATAATCTGTCTTCTGTTGTTGACTTGTTTTATGCTTATCACTTTTTATGGCATTTTTATTATGATGACACCTGTCATTTTCTTCCCCACAACAGCCAATCATGAAAGTAAGACTTTTTTAAAACTTTGCAACTAAAATATTTGGGGGACACCAAAGATTATCATATTACTGAAAAGAACTGATATCTGAAATCCTAGTTGTCTCTTTTCTTTCGATATCCTAGCCGTCTTTGCTAGTAAATTCTCCGGTGGGGAGAGGCACACCGCCTCTCCCCCACCACCCTTCTTTCGTTTACTTCTTCTTTGTTGATTACCTTCAAGTTTAGTTCGTTCATTTTTTCGTCCATCTTTTCGTCGTCTTTTTTGTTCTAAGAAAGGGTCTTTTGTTGTTCTTCATTTAAGAGGATTATATCATGAATCGCACGAGAATGGATTTTGCTCCCGCTTCAACAAACGGAAATAGTGCTTCAAATGCTTAACAAGTTTTTAAATCCTTACAAAGACGATTAATTCATCACAACCAAGACGGTAACTTCAAAAATTAATTGTGTGCTTTTTCAAAATTTGTCTCTCTTTGTTAGTTTATCGGGACAAAATTATATTGTAGAAGGTTTTGGTTGTTATTTGTGTCTTTTGGATTTAGATTGAGAAACAGTTTATTTTATTTTCTTGTAGATATAATCTTTTAAGTGAATAAAATTAGTTGCCTATGGGCTTTGAATGTTCAAAAAAAAAAAAAGAAAAAAAAGATTATCAGATTACTGATAGATGGTGAACTAATAAAAATGGGACCTCCTTATCTCACTGGTCTGGTTTCAACCAAAAAAAGAAAGCTACCAATGTAAAACATTCCTTGTTATTGCAAAAGTCTCATGTTTGACTGTTTATCACCACAACCTTAATTAGGTACCCTTTTATTTGGAAGAAAAAAATTGCTGGCAGTTCTTTATTCTTTATAGATAGATAAACTTGACTTGGTCAAAATTATAAGTTTATAACCCTTTTCACCGAGTGACATCTCAGTGATCTCACTATTGATTTAGTGCGGATCAAATCTCCATCTCAAAGCCACTTTTTATTACTATCACAGAAAATAAAAATTCAGTATCTCAATAGTTAAATAAACAAATAATTGATATCACCTATCATATGCTTTTAGCTTCCCCGACCTCTTAATTAGGGAACCATTTTTCATAATTTCCTACGTATCAAAAAATTGAAATAAAATGAAAATGTTTTAGATAAGGCTCATAAAATGAGTCAAAAACAAATTCTTTTCTTCTCGTCCACAAAATAACGATGTCTTTTCTAATATATATTTTTTTTCTCCATAGGACTAAATATTAAAACAGTTTTCTAAAAGCAAAATTTGTGATTATTATCCTCATTCTTGTTACTGTTAATAGGCATCGGTTCGATTTATGGATGACAAAAGGAAGTATGCAATTTGCATCTTGAAAGCAACAAATGGAACCAATTAAAGAAGAGATATGGGTCTTCCAGATGGCCCAGACCAATTTAATGTGAAACGTACATTGAAATATCGAATAATAATAGAGGATTAACAAAAAAGAAAAAATGAAATATAAAGAACTATATCAGATCATAAGTCACCTTTGAATAATATAAGAATAATTAGAAAATAATTTGAATGAATCAATGAATCCACAAATTAATTAAAACAATACATCTTACATCAAATAATAATAATAATAATAATAATAAACCAATAAAACATCATATTGTATATGCAAATTGCAATCAATACCGACCAAAACTAGGGGTGGCAAACGTTCAGCACGGAAACGGAAATCAATGCCGTTTCCGTTTCGTTTTGGATAACGGCACATATTTTTATTCTTTTTCCGTTCCGTTTTAATTGAATGGAAGAACGTTCAAAACGGAAATTTCTGTTCCGTTTGAATTGAGATGAATTACAACCTTGCAAGCATTAGAACATAATAAAATTCAGATAATTTTATTCACCACATGATCAGTGTCTAGCACATTAAAAAGTACATTAAATTATAGTATTTCATTCAAGCATATTAAAAAGCAAATTGAATTACTAGATTTTATAATATTGAAGCACATTCACAACAAAACAAAATTCATAAGCATATTAAACATTAAACAAGCATAACTTCATATTTTCACCATTTGATTTTCAATTGAATAACGGAAAGGAAATGCGCATTTCCGTTTCCGTTCCATTATTTCAGACGGAACCAAAATCTCTGCCGTTTCCATTCCGTTACAACGGATGTAATGGAACGGAATGTCACAACAGAAATTTCTGTTCCATTGACACCCGTAACCAAAACCAAGAACTACCATCAACCATCACCGATTCACCGAATTTATTGTTTCTCAGAGAGGAGTATCTGTACCAGAATCCTTTCCAACTCATAAACACTCATCTCTTACTTACCATATGCGCAACTAGTATATACAACAACATGGGTAGTTGAAATGTCCGTCCATAGACTAGCTATGAAGAATTGAAGATGGTTTCTGTGAAGGGACAGAGAGGGGCAGGCAAATCTTAGAGAAGGAGGGGAACTTGGCGCACCGCGGGCTGAGATACACCGTGCACTCGTCCTTTGGCATGATCGTCGGGGTGTATATTAGTTCGTCGCGGCCTTCTGAGTTCTCACGCTTGAAATCGATCAGTGATACGAATAGCGCGATGAACAGCATCAGGTGGTTGATTGCATACCTCTGTCCCACGCACTGGTGTGACCCGGCACCGAACGCAAGAAAATACTTCTTGTACAGACGGTCCTCCTGTCGATCTTCTGAGAACCGATCGGGGTCGAACCGGTCTGGCTCAGGGAAACCCTGGAAGGACGACTCGTACACTGAAGGGAATACAATTGTACCCTTTGGGATGGTGTACCAGTCGGTAAGCTGGAATGGCTCACCGGCAATGTGGGGTATTAGAGTGCCAGGTGGCCGGTACCGCACGACTTCATGTGCAACTGCCTCAGTGTACTTCATCTGCCGCAACTTTTCAGCCGATATAAGTTCACCCGATTCAGGTGACCATAGAGCGGATACTTCTGAACGTACCTTTTGAAGAACATCTGGATGCGAGTCGAGCAGTGACACGGCCCAGCAGAGTGATGAAGTGGATGCATCCTGAGCAGCAAACAAGAAATCGAACAGGTGGCTGCCTATCTCTTCCTCGGTTATCCGAGCAGCCAGCATCTCTTTTCCTACAGCTTCTGCCTCTGCTATTTTCCGTAGAGCATCTTGCATCCAGAAATCGATCAGACAACGCGGTTCATCACCCGACCTCATGCGGGTCTTACTCTCTTTGGCGCACCCCGTCAAAGTATGCACCAGACGGGACACGGCAAAGCGGGCCTTTCTAAATGCGAAACCGGGAAGATCAAAAGGGAGCGTCATGAGACCGACATTGACCAAGTTGTAATCCTTGTTGAACCGTTCCCTGGCTTCCATAGAGAGGTACGGCCCAGCAAAAACCGTCTGCGAGGTCTCGAGATTCATGTCCCGGCATGGAATACGGAGTGAAATTGGCTTGCTTTTGTTTGAAACTTCCAGCCATCTCTTCAAATGGGAGAGGATGACTCTCTGCTGGATCGCAGTGTAGGTGGCGAGTGCCTTGACCGTGAAATTCGGCGCGATCGTAGCACGCAAGTCCTTGTGTTCCTGATCGACCATGTATATCAAATTGTACTCACCAAATAACTTCTTACCGAACGGGTGGCCAATGAGGTGGAAGGCGTCGTGCCTCACATTCGCGAATATTTTGTGCGAGAGCTCGGTCGATCGGATGAAGAGGATGAACCGGCCCATGAGGAAGTCGGCAGTGAACCCGAGCCCCGAGGACTCAGCCCGCTCGTTTAGCCGTGCCCAGAACCGGGTCGGGTCAGCTATCATCGGAACTGCACTACCAAGAAACGGCACGATCATGTTCGGTCCCGGAAGCGGGCCCTTCTTCTTCAGATAGGTGAACTGCTCCTTGAGCAATAGAAACAAAACATAACCGACCACATACGGACCAATCGCCACCAGGGTTTGTCGCAGGGTTGCTCCATCCATGGCCCAATTCAACACCTCCATCAATCACAATTTCTCCCCTTCTAATCCTCTCTTACTATTTGTAACCCACAATTTTTGTTTCCCTTCTTTTTTATGTATTGGAGCTCTTATGAATTCAAAGGTACTAAAGGCAGCACCTTTTATACTGGTTTAATTGAGAATGTTCCCCCGCAGCCGTTGGGGGGCAAATTAAAGTTGGTGCAAGAGTTCTGGAAGTTTGATTCTTTTTCAGAAGCGGAAAATTGAGAGCGATCGTAATTGCTTTTTTTTTTTTTTGAACAGCCTAGCCAACTAAATTCATCCGCTTAGAAGGATTGCATCCACAAGAAAAAAAAAGAAAATTATTTCTCAATCTAAATCCAAATGACACAAAATATTAACCAAAACATTTTATGATATATCTAACTAATTTTTGTCTCGATAAACTACATCTAGAGAGACAAGTTCTTGAAGAAGTGCACAATTCGATTGAAATTACCGTTTGGTTGTGATAAATCCATTGTCTTTGGCAATGATTGAAAAACTTGTTAAGAACTCCATATATATATCTTCAATTTGTGAAGCACCACTAGAATCTGTTGAAGTTAGAGCAAAATCCATTTTCGAGTGATTCATGATATAACCTTCTTAAATGAAGAACAACAAAATACCCTGCTATAGAACAAAAAGGGCGACGTAGAGACGAAACGAACAGTCAAAGAGCGAACATAGCTTAAAAGCAATCAAGGAGAAGTAGAATAGAAGATAGTGGCGGGGGAGAGGCGGTGTGCCTCTCCCCACCGGAGAATTCTCACAAAGACGGCTAGGGTTTTCTTTGAGAAAATGACGGCTTCCCCTTCCCGATCGTAATTGCTTAGCAAAGAATGACAAACAGGATTTGATTTGAAGCTGAAATTTTGAATAAGAGAGGGGTTTCTGGAAGCGGGTTTGAAAGTTCAAATGAAAAGTTTTTGTATTCCTCAGACCCCAATATTTTTATATAAAGAATTTATTGAGCACCATAAATCGTGATTTCGGATACAATAACATAAAATTTGAGGTGTTAGTATTTCGGTCCGAAATGGTAACGTTAGTATAATACTCTAACTCCTTATTTCTTATTATAAATTTTTAAGATAATATATAATGGGCCTTAAACTGAGAAGATTGATATGGGCCTTAAGTTTTAATGTGTTGAGACATCAAAGTACGTCAACGGTGGTGATCAATCTAAGTAAACAATCAATGGCTAATATTTATTTCTTGGGGAAGATAGAACTTTCATGTCAAAAACTCCAATATGCTTTTATTAGGAGTAAGGATGGATACGGTTCAATAGTACTATAGATTTACTATTATAGTGACTAATTAATGTTTTGTGCATCAAATATAGTATACTAGTATAATGCCCGTACGTTGCTACAAGTGATTTTTCAAACTAAAAAATATCTTTTTATCATCTTACAAAATCTCATATTATGTACATGTATTGCAAGAGCCTGAAACGGTGAGATCAAAGGATGTTACAATAATTAAGAGACCATCAAGAAATATCTAGTTCAACTTTCTACAACTTTGGCATTCCTTTAAATTACGTGACATGTCCTAATTTTTTTTATGCCTAAATTAAGGCGTAACAGTTACCAGTTTTGTATGAATGCACGTTATTCTATTTCTATAACTATATATAAACTAGCATTTGACCCGTGCCATGCTCGGGATTATGAAATTTAACCAATTATTTCGTATCAATTTGTTTTTTGAATTAAAAATGAAAAATTGTAATGATTTTGAATTATCCTCTTAAATAAATACATCATATATAACTTCAGATAAACAAAGACGCCGGAAGAAATAATTGTTATTTTTAAAATCGACGTCATTTTAACAGAATTAATGTAAAATAGTAATTGTATAACAAAGCATGCAAATCCATTAAAGCTATTATCTTTTTTAATTGACAGAGTACAAATATTCTAGCTCATTGCAAATTAATAATTCTATAATATAAAGCCACTGAAAAAAATATGTGCATTTACAACTGCGCTTGTACGAATGGGTCATAAAAAAATAGCATTACGGATATTAATGACAACGCACTGACATAGTATCAAATTTATAATTGAAAAAAAAAAATTTAACCTTACATACTAATATATGGCAGAAAACAGTTGATTACAATAACTATTAGGATATTAAGAGCATAAAGTGTCTACTAAAAATTCTTGGGACAGCTTCGTAGTTTTCCACTACTCCAGTTTCAAAGAAAAATTTAAGTGGTTTAATTGAAGCTCATTGGTTTGTTCCAAAATTGTTAAGATTCTCCATATATTAAATTCCAATAATAATATTTTCTGAAAGAAAAATAAAATCTTCGTTCACATCTATACTCCATAAAGAGTGGTAGCTCTCCAAGCACTTCAACTATGCCACATCATCAATATTATTTACCATTGATTTTATTTGAATCTCTTCATCTTCTTTGATCCAATGGCTTACATTTTTTTTTTTCTCTTCTTATTAAATAAGATGAGTATGATAAGTCAAAAATAAAATTTAACACTTAAAATGTTCTAACAACATTTATGGTTATTATTTTAAAATTATTATATTATTATTTTCACATCAAAAAAATTTTAAAAAAATTATATTCAAATTTTGTTGAATATAAATATAAAAATTTTATTATTTATTTGATAGTATTTTTCTGGGCGAAGCCCAAATGACAGCTCTAGTAAAAGTAACACACAAGTAGATGTTGACAGGATAATTACTCTCCTATCATATAGATTAAAATAGAGTTAAACCTCAAGTTTATTAAAAGGGCTTTTCATTGAAGGCACCGGGTGATGGTTAGATCATATAACAAAAGGGCCTCAATTATTATGTATGATAAATATATCCTATATGGACCTGATGTAAAGGATTAAATTGTTTGGACCAGATAGCTGAGTTAATGTCACTTTGCCTTAAACCATTGAGACCATTTTAATAGTTTATGAAATAATATATACTAACATAATATGCATTAATTTCTAAGATAATTCTTTCAAACAGATATATAGTTCTATGGGCTAGACACTGGTTGTATATAAATAAAAATTCATTGCTGTTTGAAGGCCACAATAAAGAATAAAAAAAAATTTCTCACTGGAATATTTACAAAAATCTTAAGGACATGTCGTCTTAACCAGAAAATATTGATTGCTGAAATCTTGAAAAAACAAAGAAAAGGAAAAAAAATATATATATATATAGAAGAACTTTTTTTAAAAAATATTGAAGTTGTCAAACCTGCAATTTGAGTACTAAGAAAAGTCGACCAAATAGGATTACAAACACCAAAAAAAAAATAATAATGAATGAAGGGAACTGGCATAATATAAATAGAAATAAATTCTTACAAAAAATTATAAAATTAAACAAAATTAAATATACCGTATATTGGATTTCATTAATTCTACAGTATCATACATGTCATATATATATGAGGAGGGATCCCTTGACAATCTCTATTTTGACAATCTTGACAATCTAATATTTCAAAAATTTGTAAAAATTCATAAAAAATCTTAAAAATGGAAAAAGATTTGTGGATGCATTACTTAACATGTAGATTGATAGTGTTTCAAATTTCAATCAATTTGAATATCGTTTGATGACTTATCAAAATTTTGTGTACATTTTAACAGTTGTAATTTAACGGATCTTTGAAAAGCTATCAAATATCACTTAAATTGAATATAATCGAAAACATAATCAATCTCTAAGTTAAGAAATACTTCCGTAAACTTTTTTCTATTTTTGAGAATTTATATGAATTTTTACAAATTTTTGAAATATTAGATTGTCAAGATTGTCAAAATAGGGATTGTCAAGGGATCCCTCCTCTTTATATGTTGTTATGGACCTTTTGGTGAAGAAAAATCCCTACCTCTATCAGCACACATTGTTATTAGAGATACCGATGTAGCATTAATATATAAAATATTGCCGTGCAAGTTATTGGAATCCTACAAATATCTCTAATTCTCAAAATTGGTCTATTACTATATATTACAGTATGGATACACGTCGATCTTTTCCTTAGAGACGTCCATTCCATATCACGGCATAAAATAATAATATGACAGCAGCATTTTCTACTCATTGAAATTAAGGACAATGCCATACAAAATACACAAATGAAAAGGATCAATTTTCCAATAATTCTGATATCAACAATATATTAACTCCAGCAAAAGTAAAGGAAAGTACCTTAAAAAAATATATTATGAAGATGCGATCGACTTAGGAGAGATTGCAACTGTGAATGACTTGGACAAAAACTATTAGTTGCCTCTGAAGTCTGACGTATGTAATGCTCCAACATTTTCAGCATGGTGCCCGCCGAGTGCTTGTCCTCTGACCCGGGGTACGGTGATCCGGGTCACGTGATCCGTTGGATCTCTTCGGTATTCGGACAAACCCGAATCCCGAGAAGATCCAACGAATCACGTGATCCGGATCACCGTACCTCGGGTCAGACGATATGAATTCGGTGCCCGCCTCACTTGCATAGCTTCCTCCCTCTCATTTGCATATGATCATATTGTTTAAATCTTTAATCTAACTCTTTCGATTGCCTGGCTCGATATTAAATTGACTATAACCTAAAAGCACATCCAATCCCACGCCTAATCAAAACAAATTTTTTTATAAATCCAAATTGAAAAAACAAATTTCGAAAAAAGTAAGATGACACCCGTTTTTACACCACTAGATAGAACCGAATGAACCATTCAAAAAGGAATCGAATTGTTCATTTGGTAGGACCCTTTTTTTTTTGGTTTTGCAACCGGCCACACACCATTCGTGTTGTCAAAATGGGTTTGCACCCGAAATTTTTTTCAAAATGGGTTTGCACCCATTTATTTACTATATTTCAGTACTTATGTGGTTAATCATAATTATAATATGATATAGAGTTAGACTATTATACTAACATTAGTATGTGAGATCGAAATGCTAACGCTTAAAACCCATTCTGAACATTATTTTTCCACCCACCCCATTTTGAAACTGTTTTGGCCACATTTCAAAATGGGGTGGGTGGAAAAAAAATTTTCAAAATGGGTTTGCACCCAAAATGATTTTCAAAATGGGTTTGCACCTATTTATTTACTATGTTTCAGTACTTATGTGGTAAATCATATTTATAATATGATATAGAATTAGACTATTATACCAACGTTAGCATTTGAGATCGAAATGCTAACGCTCAAAATCTATTTTGAAAAAAATTTTGGGTGCAAACCCATTTTGAAAATTTTTTTCCACCCACCCCATTTTGAAACTGTTTTGTTTGTGGCCGGTTGCAAAACCAAAAAAAAAGTCCTACCGAATGAACCATTCGGTTTATAAAAACGGGTGTCATCTAGTGGTGTAAAAACAGGTGTCATCTTAGGGCCTGTTCGGCAACAACATATCTTGTAGAAAATTATACCTGTAGGAATAGGAATTAAGAATACAATTGACGAATTCCTATTGGATCTGAATTCTGTAGGAACATAGTATAAAAACTGTTCGGTCATCAAAGAAAAAATTTGTAGGAATTAGTTTACCAACCTTCGAGTACTTATCTGCACTTTACTATTCTCATTCGTATTAGATCAATATATTATTCGATTGGGTAGTATTCAATTCGTTGTCTTGTAAACCCAAATATTGTTGTATTTTGTGAAAAAAAAAAAATATCTTGTAGGGAAACAAACAAAATTGCTTAAGAAAATGGAAAATTAAACCTACACATATCTGCCATGGTGCTTTCTGAGCGAAAGAAGAAAATCTTTCAGCGTGGTGAGATAAAAGAGAGGAGATGCTAAAAGACGAAAGAGAGTTCTAGAATTTACAAAGAAATAATTTATATAACTTGAACAACCGGTTAAAGTTATAACTTCTTCCCCGCTCAACTTTCGAGCGATGTTTCTCAAATTTTTGGAGCGAACGAAGAGCCTATCGCCCACAGGAAAAAAATAATTACGTCTGAGTGAATTAATTTTTTCCTATAAAATCGTGTATTTTAGAGGAATATTTGTCGGATAGGAAACGAAACTGAGGTCAGCCGAACAGTAGATAGAAAAAATTTCCTCTAAGACTTTTATTCCAATAAAAACCTATAGGAACCGGTACAACCGAACAGGGCCTTACTCTTTTCCGAAATTTGTTTTTTTCAATTTCGGTTTATAAAAAAATTTGTAATCAAAACATCACACAATATGCTTCCACTTAATTTTAACTCAGATACTAAGTGAGATTAGCAAAATAATAGTGTTTCATATCCATGGTTTTTATAGGATCCTTCTGAGGATATAAAAAATGCACACATAGCATGGAACATTAATTATATTCTTATATTCATTTCCTAAAATATTCATAAAGATATAGAATAGTAATTGTAAAATGAAATTCAGAATTTCATCAAATGAAATCAAATCATCATGTAAAAGGCGGCAACAAATTGAACATTAATTCATGGGGAAGAAATTTCATCAAACAACTTGTTTAAAATACTGAAAGTTTAAAAGAAAATCATTTATTAAATTTACATTTAATAAATTTGTCACATGTAACAAAACAGGGTTTAAACTTTATAATCTTCTCAAGGTGTTGTTGGACTCATTAACTGTAGTGATTATGGCAATTAACAGAAACTATAAAGGCCTAATGATTAAATAGTTGGTTCAATACCCAGAATTTTGTATTTACGAATCATATAATTTGTTCCAACAAAAAAAAAAACAAAAATTACCGTTGTTCTAAAATAGTTGAAGAGAGAATTGCTATGGGTAGAGAGGAGGCCTGAGGTGGGTGATTTAATCTCCATCGTAGAGAGCAGGACTGAGGGGCGAAATCAAGATAACAGGTAAACTCGGTGAGAAGGCGAGTAGACGACAGTTTAGAGGAGAAAGGATTCAAGGAAGGCGTCCCTCTGTCTCTTGGATAATGCTACGTACAGCGAAGGGAAGCGAAGTTTTTTTTTTTTTTTTTTTAATTGTTAGCGCTATCGTAGGCAACTACAAAAAATCTAAAACGACTTAATCTGGCCGTCTCTTCGATGACGTGGCACTCTATACACGCTGTTTTTTTCTTCCAAAATTATATAGTTACAGAGATTTCTCTCTTTAATATGAAACTAATTAAGTTTCAACGTAATTCACAGTTTGATAATCCTATTTAAAATGTGCATGAATAGTCTAATATGAATACAAAAAAAATTAGGGTGTTGCTTCCTTGATCACACCTAAATAATTTTATTGGTTATAGATAAATCGAATATTGGATAATATTCATTTGTTGTCGTCGGGTCGAAAATAAAAATATTTTTGTTGGGATCATTGGAAAATTCAAAAATTTATTATATAATTAAAAGATACATATTTGATTCGTTCACAATCCCAAACTATAAGGCACTAATAAATTTGGAATGTTATTTTAATACATTTATATTTTATAATGATTTGGGCTTTTTCAAAATATCGACATCATATATATTATTCCCGCAAGTTATATGATTTTATATCATTACATATTCGTATACTAATTCGTAGTACATATATATTAACTTGAGTTAAGCATGTTGTATTATTTTACACGTACAGTGTTTAATTAAAATAACTTAATGCCATCTGTCTTCGATCGATCACTAGAATCCTCTACGACAAAGTAATAACGAATATAATATATACGTGGATGCTTAAACATCCAATGAATATTAATTCACCTAAGATAAATTGAAGTGCTAGCTCTTTGATACCAACCATTTCTTAAAATTTTTTTCGACCTTTTAAAGCTTTCTACTGTCAAAATGGTCAAGATAAGTATTGTAAAGATCCCTTCTTTAATAAAACAACTTCGAAAGTTAATACTTGTTAACATAACAATAAATCGATCAATATAATGTACTTTTTTTTCAAAATTACAATAGAACATGCTTGTTAGCTGTTCAACTTTTATCCCCTTTTTATAGACTATCGAATCATACTTAAGTTGCTTATAATTTGAAAACATAATCAATCCATAAATTTCACAATATATTTATAATATTTTTTTTCAATTTCTATCATTTTCTAAACAACATTTTTCAATTTTTGAAAATCTTTATTGTCAAGATGATCAAGATAAGCATTGTGAAGGATCCCTTCTCTAATAAAAAGACTTGAAAGTTAATGCTTGTTAACATAACAATAAATCGATCAATATATTGTACTTATCGAACAATATATCGTAAAACTAAGTTGGGATGCTTAGAGATTTGTAAAAAATTTCCCAAAATATCTGGTAGTCCTTTCAAAGATGATCCAATATTACTAGATATATGATAAATCGAAATTTGTATTATAGATAGGGACTCACATTTGTATTTGTTTCAAAAAATAAATTTTACTTTTGCAACTGACTATGTTAACCATGCGTTATAGTACCTTAGCGGTTCTCAAAGCATCCAATATTGCAAACAAAGCTCCTCAATTATAGATAAATCTAATATTAGATGATATTTATTTATAGTTGGCGGGTCAAAAAAAATTTTTATGAGATCATTGAAGTAAAATTCAAAATATTATTATATAATTAAAAGATACATATTTGATTCATTCACAATCCCAAACTATAAGGCACTAATAAATTTGGAATGTTATTTTAATATATTTATATTTTATAATGATTTGGGCTTTTTCAAAATATCGACATCATATATATTATTCCCGCAAGTTATATGATTTTATATCATTACATATTCGTATACTAATTCGTAGTACATATATATTAACTTGAGTTAAGCATGTTGTATTATTTTACACGTACAGTGTTTAATTAAAATAACTTAATGCTAGCTGTCTTCGATCGATCACTAGAATCCTCTACGACAAAGTAATAATGAATATAATATATACGTGGATGCTTAAACATCCAATGAATATTAATTCACCTAAGATAAATTGAAGTGCTAGCTCTTTGATACCAACCATTTCTTAAAATTTTTTTCGACCTTTTAAAGATTTCTACTGTCAAAATGGTCAACATAAGTATTGTAAAAGATCCCTTCTTTAATAAAACAACTTCGAAAGTTAATACTTGTTAACATAACAATAAATCGATCAATATAATGTACTTTTTTTTCAAAATTACATTAGAACATACTTGTTAGCGGTTCAACTTTTATCCCCTTTTTATAGACTATCAAATCATACTTAAGTTGCTTATAATTTGAAAACATAATCAATCCATAAATTTCACAATATATTTGTAATAATTTTTTCAATTTCTATCATTTTCTAAACAACTTTTTTTAATTTTTGAAAATCTCTATTGTCAAGATGATCAATGATGCACCGCATTCATATCTGTATTTTACCAGATTCGCACCTTTATTTTGGCCTAAAATTCCTAAGTTCATGTGCATTTTAGTGTTAGGATGTTTAGATTTCAGTTACTTGTTCACTTTTGTCCATATTTCAGGTAAATTGGGCTTTTGGAGCCATTTGGACGTGATTTGGCCCTGGAACGCACTGTCTGCTGGCAGCAGACGAGGCCCTGCAGGCCGCAGGACACCTCTTGCGGGCCGCAAGCCCGTAACTGCGCAGACAGCTTTCTGTTTTGATGCCCTAGCCGCCAGGGACCAGAGGAGACGTGATTAGGTGTTTTTGGAGTCGATCTTCACCATCTTCCGAGGAGATTTCGAGAGGACTTCTTGGAGACGTTGAAAATTGAAGCCACGCTAGTTCTTCTTCGGTTCTTTAATATCATGAACTTCTTCTTTGTTTTGCTTTCTTTGTTTTCCCTCGCCATGAGCGAGTAGATCTTTTGTTCTTAGGGTAGATGATGAAGTTTGTGTCGATGGATTAACTTTTTGTTGTGAGCCTTATGTTGTTTTCATGTTACTTGTGATTTTTATGATTATGTGTGCTTGACTTGACTTATTATGTGGTAGACCTGTAGGTTGCGAGCAAAATCTAGTTAGTTAATAGAGTATCATGCTTGTTGTGTGGTAAACCTATAGATTAGGCACAAAGTCTAGTTGGTCAATAGAGTATCATACTTGCAAGAATTGTTATTTACACTATTTGGATTGATAATTTGTTGTTCAAGAGTAACCGAACGGTCAAATTGTGGTTCTTACGAAAGTTGAACCGAATCCTAGATATAAAAGTAACTTGAACGTAGGCTTAGAAATAGATCTATGAATTTATGTTAAACTAGAACTGTTAGAAGAACCAAAATACGAAAGTTGAGGACTTGTACCATCGCTGGTTTAAATAGGAATTGATAGCGTGAGTCAAACTGTGAACCAGAACTAAACTGTTGTCTATCAGTTGCCTGCGGACCGCAAGAGACATCCTGCGGCCCACAAGCACCTGCAGAAAGTGTAAGACAGAGAGTACAAAACTGTTTGCAATTCACAGGAAATATTCTGCGGGCAGCAGACAGTTTTGGAATCTCTAACCAACCCCTGCGACCCGCAAGAGACCTTCCTGCGGGCCGCAAGAAGTTGATCCAGAGACCAAACAGATTCAGAAAACCCTAGGAACTCCCTTTTATTATCTGTTTTCTAGTCTTTACTTGTTGATGTTCACTGTTTTACTTTTTTTACTGTTTGTCCAACCAACCTTTGATAAACCCCCCCTCTTATTACAAAAACATTTCTTTAGGACTTAGAATTGTATCTAAGGCTTAGTTTAGAATTAACTCCGTCCCTGTGGTTTGACCCCGACTGTACTACACGAGATCGTACGCTTGCGATCGAGTGTTTGCATAGGGTATAAAGTTAAAAGCCTATACGTTTTAGGACATTAATCGAGATAAGCATTGTGAAGGATCCCTTCTCTAATAAAAAGACTTGAAAGTTAATGCTTGTTAACATAACAATAAATCGATCAATATAATGTACTTAATTTCAATAAATCGAACAATATATCGTAAAACTAAGTTGGGATGCTTAGAGATTTGTAAAAAATTTCCCAAAATATCTGGTAGTCCTTTCAAAGATGATCCAATATTACTAGATATATGATAAATCGAAATTTGTATTCTAGATAGGGACTCACATTTGTATTTGTTTCCAAAAAATAAATTTTACTTTTGCAACTGACTATGTTAACCATGCGTTATAGTACCTTAGCAGTTCTCAAAGCATCCAATATTGCAAACAAAGCTCTTCAATTATAGATAAATCTAATATTGGATAATATTTATGTATAGTTGTCGGATAAAAAAAAAAAAAATTTTGTGAGATCATTGAAGTAAAATTCAAAATATTATTATATAATTAAAAGATACATATTTAATTCATTCACAATCCCAAACTATAAGGCACTAATAAATTTGGAATGTTATTTTAATATATTTATATTTTATAATGATTTGGGCTTTTTCAAAAGAGGAGGGATCCATTGACAATGCATATTTTAACAATCTTGACAATGGTTATTTTTAAAAATTTGTAAAAAATCATAAAAAATCTAAAAAATGAAAAAAGTTTTATAGATGCATTATTTAACTTATAGATTGATAGTGTTTCAAATTTCAAATTATTTGAACATCATTTGATGCCTTATCAAAATTTTGTACATTTTTTAACGGTTGTAATTAAAAGATCTTTAAAGAGCTATCAAATATCGCTTAAATTGAATATAATCGGAAACATAATCAATCTATAAGTCAAGCATAACTTCCATAAACTTTTTTTCATTTTAAAGATTTTTTATGATTTTTTATAAATTTTTAAAGATGACCATTGTCAAGATTGTCAAAATATGTATTGTCAATGGATCCCTCCTCTTTTCAAAATATCAACATCATATATATTATTCCCGCAAGTTATATAATTTTATATCATTACATATTCGTATACTAATACATATATATTAACTTGAGTTAAGCATGTTGTATTATTTTATACGTACAGTGTTTAATTAAAATAACTTAATGCCATCTGTCTTCGATCGATCACTAGAATCCTCTACGACAAAGTACTAATGAATATAATATATACGTGGATGCTTAAACATCCAATGAATATTAATTCACCTAAGATAAATTGAAGTGCTAGCTCTTTGATACCAACCATTTCTTTAAAAAAATTTCGACCTTTTAAAGCTTTCTACTGTCAAAATGGTCAAGATAAGTATTGTAAAGATCCCTTCTTTAATAAAACAACTTCGAAAGTTAATACTTGTTAACATAACAATAAATCGATCAATATAATATACTTTTTTTTTCAAAAATACATTAGAACATACTTGTTAGCGGTTCAACTTTTATCCCCTTTTTATAGACTATCAAATCATACTTAAGTTGCTTATAATTTGAAAACATAATCAATCCATAAATTTCACAATATTTTTATAATATTTTTTTTTTCAATTTTTATCATTTTCTAAACAACTTTTTTTAATTTTTGAAAATCCCTATTGTCAAGATGATCAAGATAAGCATTGTGAAGGATCCCTTCTCTAATAAAAAGACTTGAAAGTTAATGCTTGTTAACATAACAATAAATTGATCAATATAATGTACTTAATTTCAATAAATCGATCAATATATCGTAAAACTAAGTTGGGATGCTTAGAGATTTGTAAAAAATTTCCCAAAATATCTGGTACTTCTTTCAAAGATGATCCAATATTACTAGATATATGATGAATCGAAATTTGTATTCTAGATAGGGACTCACATTTGTATTTGTTTCAAAAAATAAATTTTACTTTTGCAACTGACTATGTTAACCATGCGTTATAGTACCTTAGCGGTTCTCAAAGCATCCAATATTGCAAACAAAGCTCCTCAATTATAGATAAATCTAATATTGGATAATATTTATTTATAGTTGTCGGATCAAAATATATATTTTTTTTTGTGAGATCATTGAAGTAAAATTCAAAATATTATTATTTAATTAAAAGATACATAATTGACTCATTGACAATCCCAAGCTATAAGGTAATAAATTAATAACGTTATTCTAATATAATTATAATGATTTGGGCCTTTTCAAAATATGGACATCATATCTCTGCTTCTTATAATGCATATTGGGTGTCCTGATCCTGCAATGGTTAGGATTTAATCTGAAGTTGTCAGAGTAAATATGATCCGTAGGATCTTAGAAATGATTTTTTGTGGCACCGTTTTGGTGTAGAAGTCTTAAATTAGTTTTAATGTGGATGTTACACACAAAGTTGCATAAACTTGTAAGATGACATTGATTGTGCTTTTAATTCATTCACCATGTTTGGTAACAATGGCAAGTAGAGATATGGTATTTAATAATATTCTATGATTTTCATCAATTTATGGCACAGAGGCAATTAAACACGCATCCAAAAATTTTGAACTTACTATTGTTTTACCCTTTTTAGATAGTATCATATAATGTAGCATTTATTTAGAAGGGCGTATTATTTGGAAATAAGGAAATAATTGTATTAGGTGTACTATCCTATAGTATATATTTGTAACATCTTCAAATTTTCAGCAAATACAAAAAAAATATTTTCATCGAAAAATTATTGGCAAAATAATAAAAGAATGATGGAATATGGTGAATAGCAATTAAGATTTCCCTAATATTTTCTCAGAAAACAATTGAACTTAATTTTATTAGAATCTCAACAATAATTGCTGTAACTTTTATATTTTATGCCTTTTCAAATTCATGACTTAAGTATCCCAAAATTTTGTATCAAACCGAATCAAAATCCTGTTGACAGCTTACAGAACCCGCTGAACGTTTTATTCATAACTCCTATTAGATAATCCAATTAATGTGAAATAAATTTTGCTAGAATCAAGAAAACAAGATATACAACATTTACATTTTAAGATTTTCCGAAATCCTGACAATTTAATCACCAAAATTCGCAAATTTAATATCATCTTTACTCATAGAACAAAGGTAATAAACAGTTCAAAAAAAAAAAAAAAAGAAACACAATAAAACACAATCTCCTCTCTCAATCTTTCTTTCTTTCTTTTTTTTTTTCTTTTCTTCTTTTCCTCTTCTCCTCTCCTGCGGCTTCCTTTCTGCCCTTTTCTTCTCCTTTCACCAAAACCCATACCCCAGCAGCAGCGGCGGCCCTCCCCTCCGCGTGCCAGCAGCCCCGCCCCCGACCCCGCACCCCGACCCCGTGCCCCCTCACCCCCGTCCCCACACCTCCTCCACTCTGGGCCGCCACCAGCACCCCCACCACCAGCAGCAGACAGCAGCAGCAGGCACCTGCAGGTCTCCCTGTCTCTTTGCTATTACAAGAAGGGTATACTTCCCACTCCCAAATATGTATTGTCATTCTTGTGATATCTAAAATTGGTACACTTTGAATTACTACGAGTTGGTATGAGGTTAGAAACAATTTTACAAATCAGAAACTATAATTTGCCCCAATTGAATACAAGTTTAAGTGGTACCTTTGACAAATCACAAAGCAACTTAATAAGTCAAGAAAATGAAAAAAGAGAGTTCTAATTGTCCAAATGCCTTGAAATTTTCAGAAAATGTAAATAACGATCAAACAAGGGTTTTGGTCCAAATTTCACATTTTTCCGAATTTTCTGTGAATTTTTATGATTTTCCAAAGTTCAGACCAGAAAATGAAAACTGGGTCAATAGCAGTCAAAATCTGGTATACTGGTAAACAGCAAAAACTGAACCATTCCATGAACTGGACCACTATATTTTATTTTATATGCTTGAAGTATAGATTGAGTTGTACTTGCACAAAAATTTTCATGAACAAATTTAAAGTCTAAGGCCCCCAATTAAATATTTCAAGAAAACAGCAGCACAATTCCAGAATTACCCCTCTAATGAAATTGGTTCAAAAGTGCATCAAACAAGCACCAAATTAGAAAGTGTTCTACATGAAAAATATTCCCAAAACACTCCTCTAAATGTCTGCAAAATAAAATTGGATTGTTGTTAACAAAGTTTACAAATAAAGGACTGATTTGCCCCACAAAAGTGGATTAATTAAACATCAAATCCGGAGAACCTTTTATGTGATCGTGCCAATATACCGGTTTGCCGATGTTACTCTATTGTGAACATTGTTCAATTTGATCAAAATGAGTACCATTCCGTTATTAACCTCTGATCAGTTTTGCTTCTCTCCGATTGATCTAAAACAGAAAAAAAAGAGTACAAGCTGAATTGTCGATGTTGCTAGAGAATCTGAGTTGATTCAATTGTCGATTTGTTGTCTTTCTCTGATTGAAGGTAACTTGACTCATCTATGACTTGATTTACTGTTTTTACAGTTTAGTAGTTATTTACTATTTTGTGAATTGTTAGTAATTATTTATGGTAATTAGTTGTGCATATGATTTGATCTTGAAAGTGTCAATTTGTTATGTGCATGGAAATGTTTTGTGGAAAATGGTTTGTGGCATGAGAAAGGGATTTGTGCATGAAATTGATTTGTCATGGTATTTCTTTTACGTGCATGAAAAAGGATTTGGGATTTTGTGGTATTTTTGACGATGTATTTATCGAGCCCGATCGTCGGTCTTATAGTTCTGTGACACGACGGTACATGGAATCGCCAGAAAGGCCAGAAAATGATTCCTGTAAATGACGGTGTACTGATCTGAGAGACTGGCGACTATAAATGTCACTATGGGAATATACAAATGGTCGGATATTATATCGCGATTATATTCCCATTATTACGGAATCTTAAGTACATAAGTGAATGTCCCTTTATGGTGCTCATACTAGTCGGGTAAGGGAACGGACGGTGTGACATACGGGGTAGATTATTTTTAAAAAGGAATGTATTTAATCGGACATAACTGAACTTTGTTCAGTATAGGACATATTAAACATTTTGTATGCAGGACTTTTTAAATTACGAGGAAAATTGTTTTTATGGTAAAATGCATTAAATCTGGCATAACTGAAATTCGGTTCAGCACGGGATAGATTTAAATGTTTTCAATCAATAATTTTTCTTAAAATTCAATAGCCTGATATTGTGTATATATAATGCGTTGCATGGCATATTTAGTTTTATTTCTTAATATTGCATCTGTATTTCTTAATACAAGTCTTGTGCATCAATATTACTGCATTTGTAAAGTATTTTGTATTTAAAAACTTGTCATAGAGAAGCGCGTCATTAAATAACCGGTTACTGAGCCTTTTAGCTGACTCCGTTTTCTTTATTTTCCTTTCTTTTTGTTGGCGACGTAGGTTGATGGACCATCAGATGGATGCACAGGATACCGCACCGTAGCGCCCCGTACCAGGGTATTACAATGTTTCCCCGGCAACGGCACCAAAAAGCTTGATCTCTGTAAAGTGTATAGGCTTTTAATACCCTAAATAATGCCCTCAATCGCAAGCGTACGATCTATTGCAATATAGTCGGGATCGAATCCACAGAGACAGAAATTACTTCTAAACCAGACTTTAGACTCTATCCTAATCCTAATGAGAATATTTTTGGTGTTTTTATATAAAAGTTGGGGGGGTTTGTTTCAAGATTGGTTTCCTAATTAACAGATGAAATAAAGTAAATAACAGTAATTAAAACTCTTAAACTTATGCTAAACAAGCGTTCCTAGGGTTTTCAGAATCAGTTTGCTGTCTGGATCAATTGCCTGCGGTCCGCAAGGGTTATCCTACGGTCCGCAGGGTATACAATTTTGCCTCTCTTTCGGTTACCAGCTTAATGGTCCGTAGGGGTTAACTGCAGTTCGCAGATAACTGTCAGAGAGATAGATTTTCTGTCGGTTGCTAATGTTTGCGGTCCGCAACCTGTCACTTTGCGGTCCGCAGTAGCTGACAGAGAACAGTTTGGGTTCAGATCTGATAAGTTGACTAAAGTTACCGACTCCTAACTAAACCAAAGCAATTACAAGTCCCTGAACTCTCGTTTGTTAGCACTTTTAACACTTTTAGATCAATTAGAAATCTTTAGAATTATTTCTAACCTAAATTCAATTCACTTTCGTTCTAAGGTCCGGTGTAACTCTTGTTACAACCGCAATTTCACCTTTCGATTACTTTTGGACAACAAGTTATCTACCTAATTAGTACAAGTATCAGTTCTTAATCAAATGACATTATATTAACCAACTCGACCTGGCCACAATTTATAGGTTCTTACCAAACAAACAAGAAACAATTCAAGTACAATTATTATTAAGCACAAAGCAAATTGAAAATAACTTTAATTCATAAACATGATAAACGAGTATTCAATTAATCCATAGAAACAAACATCATCTTAAACCCTAAGAACAAAGACAACTACTCAGACATAACTAAAGAAAACATAATTAAAGAAAAGGTAAATAACATAAAGAAGAAAGCACCGATTATGATCGAGTAGATGAAGCGTGACGCCGCTATGACCTTCTTCTCCGAGTAATCTTCCTCTTCTTATCAACTCTCTAAACTAAACTAAACTCGAATTTAAGGACTCTCTACTAAAAACTAAAAGCTCTCCAAAACTAAAACTCAACTCTCAACTAATGATAAACTAAGATGGCTAAGATAACTCAGATACTGAACCTCTTCAAAGACGATGATTATATAGGCTTGGATGCTCCCAGAAATATGCTTCTTTCCTCTGGAACCGACCTCTAATTTCTGGAGCAAAGAACGGAATTAGATACCTTCAATTGAAACTGCTCCAGAAAATAGAGGTCCAGTCGGTTTTTGGCCTTCTTGCGTTCTGGACTTTGGTCGGTGCGAACCGCACTCCCCAGGAAATAGGGAGTCGGCTGCTCCAAAAGTGGATTATTGGCGATTGTGCTCGGTCCAGATTTAGATACTCTAGTTTTGATCTGAGTGCGGACCGTACACTCGAGATTGCGGTCCGCACTCCGTGTCTTCTGCGTGCTTCTTCGCCTATTTTTGCTCATCTTCTCCAAATTGGATCCCAAAAACTTAACTGACTCAATTTTAGACATCTAACTAACTAATTGCAACTAAATCTAAAGATCCTAAGGAAAATAAAGGTACAAATCCTAAAAATAAGTAGATACAAATGCAATGCATCAATTTCTTTAGGAACTATATTCCTAAAGTAAATAAAATGAAAGAGCCCAATAAATCTCAATTACATTAATCTCAATTATAGTTCTAAATACATTAAAGAAACGAATGCAAGGAGAGTCAATCATCATTAATGGTTTTGTTGCTCAAGAAATATCTCTAACTATTATGTTATAATATTGCCTTATGCTACTGTTAATAATATTGTCTAATATATATATAGAGAGAGAGAGAGAGTTATGCTACGATTATTCACGACTCACAGAGTCAGGATCCAAAAACATATTAAATCACCTTTAAATTCCGATTTATATGACTCAATAAAATCTTCATATCAAAATCTTATAACACGCAAAAATTTTTCATTTTTGAAGATTTTTAAGTATTTGTTTGAGATTTTTTAAAATGACTATACAATATTAATAAAATAATCAATGTTTTATGTATCATCTTAAAAAATCTAGAACAAATACTTAAAAATCTCCAAAAATGAAAAATTTTTACGTGCTATAAGATTTTGATATGAAGAATTTATTAAGCCATATAAATCGAAATTTGGAGGTGTTTTGATATGTTTTTAGATCCTAACTCATTAAGCAGCCCGTGAGTCATGACTAACCGTAGCATAACTCTATATTTTGTGCATTACGTCTGAGCACTTACATGCTACTTCTTCACAAACTAAGAGAAAAGAATAATTTTGCGTATATCGAACACTAGAATTTTGAGTATAAATCCCGGTTGAAACTAAAAATGTTCTTACTTTGAAATTGTGCTGCTAGGATTTTAGATGGAGTTTGAAATTTATAACGTTCAAAATAAATATTTTAATTTACCATTTGAATATATAATTTCGCATTTTTAATAGTTTATTAAATTGGATTGCACTGGTGATCAATTATCAAAGATATATACAACATAATAACATATGCATTCTAATTAATTTAAATGGAGCGACGGTAAGTTGGTAACAACCCCTTTAAATTAATGCTTTCTGATGCATCGCATTTGTATATACTTATTTTTAGGATTTGCACCCTTATTTCCTTAGGATCTTTAGATTTAGTAGCATTTAGTTAGTTAGATGTCTAAAAATGAGTCTATTAAGTTTTGGGGATCGAATTTGGAGAAGATGAACAAAAATAGGCGAAGAAGCACGCAGAAGATATAGAGTGCGGACCGCAATCTCGAGTGTGCGGTTCGCCCTCAGATCAAATCTGGAGCAGCTAAATCCGGGCCGAGCACAACCGCCTACAATCCAATTTTAGGGCAACCGACTCCCTGTTCCTTGGGGAGTACGGTTCGCACCTGACGAAGCCTGGAATGCAAGAAGGCTAAATCTGACGGGACCTCTATTTTTTGGAGCATTCCAACTGGAGATATCTAATTCTGATCTTTGCTCCAGAAAATTAGGGGTCGGTTCCAGAAGAAAGAAGGCTAAAACTGGGAGCATCCAAGCCTATATAATCATCATCTTTTGAAGAGGTTCAGTCGTGTTGTGTTATCGGGTTATGTGAGTAGAGTTTATTGTGAGAGTTAGTTAGTTAAGAGTCCTTTAAATTCCAGTTTAGTTTAGTTTAGAGAGTCGATAAGAAGAGGGAGATTACTCGGAGAAGAAGGATTCAAGCGCCGACGAGTCTCAACGTCACGATCAATAATCGGTGCTTTCTTCTTTATGTTATTTACCTTTTCTTTAATCATGTTGTCTTTTGTTATGTCTGAGTAGTTGTCTTTGTTCTTAGGGTTTAAGATGATGTTTGTTTGTTTGGTTTAATTGAATATCATGTTTTCATTGTCTATGATTTGAAGTTATTTTCAATATTGCTTGAGTTTGATTATAATTGCATTTGAATTGCTTCTTGATTGTTTGATAAGAACCTATAGATTAGGGCCCGATCTAGTTGGTTAGTATAACGTCAATTGAATCGAGAACTGAAACTTGTGCTAATTGGGTAGTTATCCAAAAGTAACCGAAAGGAGAAATTGTGGTTATAACGAAAGTTAAACCTTACCCTTGAACGAAAGCAAATTGAATTTAGGTTAGAAATAATCTTAAAGTTTTCTAATTGATCTAAAAGTGTTAAAAGTGTCAACAAACTAGAGTTGAGGAACTTGTAACTGCTTAGGATTAGTTGGGAATCGGTAACTTTAGTCAACATATCTGATCTGAACCAAAACTGTTCTCTGTCTGTGCCTTGCGGACCGCAGTGTGACAGACTACGGATCGCACTCCCAAGTAACTGACAGGAAATCAATCTCTCAGACAGTTATCTACGAACTGCAGTTAACCACTGCAGATCAACAAGCTGGTAACTGAAAAAGAGAGGCGAAATTGTATACCCTGTGGACCATACTTAGCAAGTGCAGACCGCAGGCAATGGATCCAGACAGCAAACTGATTCTGAAAACCCTGGGAACGCCTGTTTAGCATCTGTTTAGAGTTTTTATTTGCTGTTATTTACTTTATTGCACCTGAAACCAATCTTAAACAAAACCCCCCTACTTTTATACAAAAAACACCAAAAATATTCTAATTAGGATTAGGATAGAGTTTAAAGCATAGTTTAGAAGTAATTCCATCCCTGTAGATTCGATCCCGACTATATTGCAATAGATCATACACTTGCGATTAAGGGCACTATTTAGAGTATTAAAAGCCTATACACTTTACAGAGGTCACTTTCGTTTGCATATATGTCAGTATATATGCGCTAATGACCCCTTCGTTGTTAACACATCATTCAAAAAACAATATTTTTCTTCCTGTTAGAAAAAAGTGCTCTTGTAGACTTGTAGTATTATACGGTATATTATGTCTCCTAAGAAAAGATCTAGCTATAACTATAAGTTGAGCTTAAAACTCACCCACCCTCTCGTGAGTTTAATTAAAAAATATACTTAATTATCATCCTTAAATTTTCGATTTGTAGTTTCTAAAGTTTCTTTTATTAAATCTTGTGGGGGTATATATAGAAATGTTCTTTGTATATTTAGAGTTATTAACCTTTTTTTCAAGTTTGAGATGATTTTGAATAATGACAAACTCGAATTTTTGCATATATAAAAAACATTTTTTTTTTCAAGTTTTGAGATTTTTGGGATGCATGGTATATAAACCATTCTTTTTTTTTTTACATAATGAATGTTTGCATATGAAAGAATTTTTAAGACTGAACAGTACATTATTTATTCCAAATTAAAAGAAACATATGGTATATATTGCGTTCAACAGTTATGGTGTAACTCTCATATACAGCCTAGAAATTCAGAAAAGAATCTGTCTGTCGCTATTAATATAATTACAGAGTTTAATTTCCTATTATTTTGTACGTATTGGAAATTTAGAGATTGATTATTATTGGTAGCAGTAAAATACTAAATTTGAAGTGTTCATTTCATATATGGAAGTATACGTTGACAACTTGACATTGTATAGTACACTGAACATAATTGTACGTAGGTCATATTTTTTTTTGGGTTAGACTAATAGTCCTCCAACAAAAATCCCCCACTTTTGTTCCCCCAACCAGTGTGTGCCACCTGTCAAAGCATGTTGACCGGTCAAAGCTAGAAAATGCGTCTCTAGTGAACTCACATCGCTTCGGGTCACGTGCAGTACAGTGCCCCCGTATGCCCTACAGGTGTTTATTTTTTAAGACTAAGTGTTTATATCGCAAATTCAGGTATTTATATTTTAAAGCTAGGTGTTTTATCTTTCAGATATTAATATTTCAAAATCATGTGGTTATATTTTAAAATCAGGTTCTTATATTTCACATATAGATGTTTTTTATATCCCAGGTGTTAAAATTTCAAAACCAGATGGTTATATTTCAAAACTAAGTATTTATATTTCACATTCAGGTGTTTATCTAAAAAGCCACGTATCTATTTGAAAGTGGGATGGTTACATCTCAAATCTGGGTATTTATATTACAATCAAGTGGTTATGTTTCAAAACAAGGTTTTTATATTTCTGCTTCTGTGTGTGTTTTGTGGACAGAAAAGAGGATATCGGATAAGTTTAATGTAAGGAAAGTCCCTTTCAATTCGTTTAGCAATTGAGAATGTTCGATTCCACTAGTTTTGAATTTTAAATTGCACAAAAAGCAGGTCCTATCATTGAAATTTTCTAGAATATACTAAAATTTTGAAATTGACCTTTAAGAAAATCGCAACAAGGAGGCACAACTACCATTATTCTTTCATTTAAATTTTCAAACTTTGCAAATTTTGAAAAATTTTCAACAAATTCAAATCCTTAGTTGACATCTATATGAGATTAAATGCAATTCCTACATGCAAATGCAACAATTACTCTAACCTAAATGCAAGCTACATGTCATGATACATTCCTAGATACAATTCCTTTGATACCCCCCAAGCTTGTTCATTGCATTGCCCTCAATGCAACAAAGCTGAAAATAGAAACAAGGAATCAAGGGAATAAGAAAGCTCACATTGAATTAAACATGTTGAAATGGTTTCTATGGCCTTCTGCTTGATAGGATCCATGAAAGTGGTAACATTGAGACGTGTTGTATCTTCACTTTTTGACCGGCCAACGCATCGTGATTCTTCCAACAAATTATGAGAAGATTGCTCAAAATCCGCTTGGCGAATTCATCCATCATGTAACTTAGAGCAAGTTGAAGAGGTTTATGTTCTATGATTGGAACTTTATTCTCTTCTTTATTGCTGAAAGTTTGAGAGATCACAAGGTTGGAACCATTGTTGCGATGCAATTGTGTCTGTGGTTGCTCTTCCATGGCTTGACAATTCTCCATTGTTGTATCAATCTTGGGAGTTGAAAACTCGCATGAAATGGGCTGAAAATTTTGTTCTTCGCGTTGAGCAACTTTGACTTCGTTTGTTACATCTTCTTCTTCAACACATGAAGGACTGATGCAACTCGTTGAAAGAGAGTCCAACAAATTCTCATCATGCACCTTGGGATGTGAGGAACTTCCTTCCAGAATTAGAGTTCTTTCGCATTGGATTTGAAGGTGTTCTTTGGGAGCTTCAAAAAACCTACAATGATTACTTGAAAACATGGCATAATCTTGTGCAAGTTGAATAAATTTGTTTCCAAGTATTTCACTTTGGTTAGTCAACATGTCAATTTTGTTTGCGATGTCATTGTTTGTTTTTTCTTGCTTTTCAATAAAATTTTCCATCATCAATTCAAGATTTGACATCATTCTAGCGCTCTCTTGTTCTTCTTGCCTTTTAATGAATTTCTCCATCATCAATTCGAGATTTGATTTTGGGATTTGTGGTTGATCAAATTGATAATGTGAAACTCTTGTTCATGCAAGTTTTGATTGAAATATTGTTGATGGGAAAGATGATTATTTTCATAACAAATGTTTGAGTGATTATCCCAATTGAGATTATGTGTCAGTGCAAGAGTAGCGTTGAGGCAAAACAAAATTGTTAAGTGTGTGTACCTGCTCTTCCTCGATACCATTCAAAGAATAACACTCACTTGAGATGTGATAACCATGCTCATAAACCTCACATGAAATTAGACTCTTGAATGATGAGATTCTTGCTTGCTCCAATTTCTCTTCCAACGCTCTAGCCTTGGCTCTAAGAAAGTTCAACCCATTCATCTCATGCATTCCAACTTGATACATATTTCTCTAGATCTTTGGGAAAGAGAAAACCGCCTTGTGTTCCTACAAGAAAAAAAAAACTACAAAAAACGATGTAAAAAGAAAAATAAAAAAGTCTAGTCTAACCTACTAATGAAAACCTTAACACAAAGTGCTAGATCCTCTGAGAGTCCTAGCGCTATCCCCGGCAACGGCGCAAAAAAGCTTGACGTGTGTCGAGAGCTAATAAATTATGTGCCCTAAATACACTAAAAATGTCAGTTTACAAGCGCATAAACCTACAATTGCAGTATAGAATAGGGGTCAATCCACAGGGACAGTTTTTATGCTAACGATTTTCAGGTTTCAATTATCTAGACAATTAAGTTTGAGATTGAAGAAATTAAAGACTAAATTAAACTAAATCAAACTAAATTAAACAAAAACAAGTTCAGATACTAAGGAATCTAGGGTTGTCTGGATATAAACAAAATACTAGTTCTAATTAGCTTAATCAAATGATTCTATTTTCAAGTTGAAGTATTTGAGGGTTTCTAATCCAATTTAGGACATGCCCATTGGTCCTGGTGCAGTCCCTATCTAAGGTAGGATCCCTTTTGCGGCTTGCTACCCTAAACGCATTAAATTCTATGATTAGCCCAATCGTCAATCAAGTCACTAAGTTTCTCTAATGGTCTCGAATCAAACTAGGGTTCCCCGTAGTTACTAAGAACCCTCTAAGCAACAAGCATACGAGTTCTTATCCCTAAGTCTATGTTTGGGCCCGGTTGTCAACTTCACCTTTCGGTCCTTGATCTCTAACCTAGGGTTTTTGCAATTAGATTTATTCATGGCATATTTTCTACAATAATTCAAGTGTGATCAAGATCTAAACAAGCAAGCAAAATACCATACAACAATTCTAATCACAACAATATATTGCAAACATAAATCAAATCAACAACCATCATTAAAAAGAACCGAGAAAGATTAAATTAAAGAAAACAAAGTATCATGTTTACATGCCGTACAAACCCTAAGTTTCTACTCTTCCATGGAGGAGAGAGAAGTCAACAAGAATGATGAAAACATCAAAGAGAAAAAGAGAAAAGAAGAGAGAAAACTTAGAAGAAGAACTCAACTCTAGATCTGCTTTCTCTCCTTATTTTCATGGGTTTCTTCTCCTTAAAGTCTTCCAAAACAGTTTCCAACAGGTTCTACTCGAAAAGAGCTTTCTATAGGATCAAACGGATCTAAATTTGGAGTCTGAATGAGCCCGTAGCGTCTAAAATAGTCCAAGGTGTCTGGAAATCGCTCTGGGAATGTCGGGGGCGACAAATCAGGCCGCACGCGGGGTGAATTATTTCTGCGCCTTTCAATGCTTGTTTTGCTCCGTTCTCCTCCATCCTTGCTCCGATTTGAGTCCCATTTGTTGCGTTGGCTTTGTCTCTTCATTCTCTACACATTGAAACACAAAGTACAGCAGTAACATGATCTTTGACAAATACCTAAGTAATCTAAAACATTTCGATCCGGTTTTCTAAGTAACACCCTATCAATTTCTATCAAAAATGCATATATGTTTGGCGCTTATCAATTTCATAGTCAGGTGTTTATCTTAAAGTCAAATGTTTATATTTCGAAGTTAGATAGTTATATCTCATTTCCAGGTGCTTACATTTCAAAGTCAGGTGTTTATATTTTAACTCTAGGTATTTATATTTTCGAAGCCAGTATTTATATATCTAACATGTAAATTTTAACTTTTTTATATTATTGTCAGAGTCTTCTCCTTCTTTTACTACTGTAGATCATCTAAATAGGTGACAATGACGAAAGCTAGAGAGAGATCGTAAAAATGGTGTCCAAACTCATGAAAAAGTAGGAAAATTCTTGGAGAGGTAAGTAATTGTCTCAGAGAGCAAAGGAGGAAAATGGTGTCCAAACTCATCTGAATAGGTTACAATGAATGAAGATCGGTTGACGCTACGATTAGAGATCGGAGCGACGAGCGGAGGGTGAGATAAAGCTTTAGATCACTAGAGTGGTGAGCGAAGCGATGATCAGAGGGGTGGCCGGAGCAACGGTCGAAGCGACGGTCGGAGGGGTGGCCGGAACAACAGTCAGAGGGGTGGGTAAAGTGATGACCAAAGAGATGCCAGATTTTGAATTCCATCAATGAGATAGGGAAGGAGAAGAGAGAAGAGGGAACATATCTCAGTCAGATCTGAAAGAAGAGAAAGAAATGTTCTTTTTATTTGAATTGCATTTAATAATAGTTATAACTATAGAGAAGCGCGTGCCACGTCACGGGGACGGAATGGGGGGACAGAAGTAAGGGGATAATAAGATTTTTCACATTTTTTTTATTGTACAAAATTAATTAATTAAATCATGCCTAGATCAGTTGGGAATTAATCAATACTTAAAATGAGAAACCAATAATAAATAAGAGAATATATTAGAGGCATCCACGTTGCAGGAATGTGCATGCAATAACTATGGGCTAACTAATTCATTCAGTATATATTTCGGTCCAAAAGCAAAGTAGAATAAATAAAAATTGCCACAGCTGGTTGTAGGCATAAAGCTACCTCTTATAAAATATTCCAAAGAAAGAGGAAAATTAAATAAGCCAAAAGAAAAAAAAAAGAAAGAAAAATAATAAACCATATGAAAGTTTCTTTTTTTTTTTTCTATAAAAGGATTAGAAAATGATAAAGAGAATGAAAGAGGGTCTCAATTACTCCAATGAATCTGCTGCCATAAAAAAACTATGGCAGGATATATATTGGCCGTGGGATGGATTTAAATGTACGGTTGAGATTGTACTTCCTCTGTCCACAAAAGAATGAATTTGTAGCAAAAGTCAAAGGAAATAGTGAAAGAGTGAAATTACTTTTATACCCTCAATTACTAGAAAAGTAAACATTCTTGGAAGGAGACGAGGGGCATTTTGAAAATTTCGTAATATTTTTTTTTTTTGAGGAAGAAAGTAGATTCAAACAAAGGGTATAAATTTATTTAATTGTGAACGGAGGAAGTAGAAAATAAGGATTGTTTTATTTGTGGGTTCCACCTGTCAGTGTCTTATATATATATATAGCAGCATATTCTTCCATAGTTTTTTTAATGGCAGCCTAAGCTGCCCAGATACGGCAAATACCAACCGTATCACGTATCGGGTGCGTGTCCGATACGGATACGCTTGCGATTCGTGTGCGATTCGTATCGGACACGCCAGCTGGCGTATCAAAGTATTTTGGCTGTTTTGACTGACTGATTCGGTCAACGATACTTCTCAGATACGTCTGAGAGGCTATCGGATACGTCAGGTTCTGCCCTAGACACGTTTCAATGGATTTCTTTTGCTTAGTTTGAGGTTGGCAGAGTGTGTCGGGTGGGAAAACATGAGCTGGAGTGCCACAAATAGCTAAATAGGGGGGCAGCAGGATTCGATCTTGGGTGAATGCGCTGCTCCAATTGAGCACTTGCCACTGCGCCAAGACTTCCTTTGTTGCATATGATAGTTCCTTTTAAACATATATTCTTTTTATAGGTCTTCTGTTCCAAATTTTTTTCTTGATTTTTGTTTTATATTTTTATTTTTTTGTAATATGTATATTTAGATATTTATATATATTTATTTAATTAAATATTGGAACTCCCGTATCCGCGTTTTTTCAAAATTGCCGTATCGCCGCACCCGCACCGTATCGGATACGATACCCGCACCCGCACCCGTGCAACATAGATGGCAGCGGATACAAATACAAGTTCCTTATATGGTGGGGGAGTACGTGCTTTCACATGGACCGTTGGATCACATCGAGTTCGGGCCAGCACGTACGTCACTGCTTCGTCATTTGTTGACTCGTGTACCGGGCGTCCCGATCCCGGAACTCATATCCCCTGCTGGCCTGCTGTACTGCATTGTGCAGTTCACAAAATCGACCGTTGGATGTCTTGAGATTCGTGCGAGCGCGGATCTCGGTCACACAATGGTTGATGTTGTGAACTTCACAATGCAATAGGTTAGGGGATGAGCACTCCCCGATCCAGACCCAGTCTGGCAGTCTTGCACTCGGGCACAGAGATTATTCTCTATTAAGAGACGATCGATGTACGTACGTATAGTTTGTTATGTTTTTACGTACTTGATCATGGCGTCGGTATCGGCTGAGATCCAAATCCGATCTCAGGGTCCTGCGATTCCGATCCGACAGTTTTCAGAGACCTCGAAATTTGAACTCAGCAGATACAAGTCCTAAGAACCGTCGGATCGGAATCTCAAAACTATGAGATCCGATTTAACCCTGAGATCCGATTTGGATCTCAGCCCATTTCAGCGCCTTGATCATGTAAGCCTAGTTTGACACTTTCACGGATTCATGACGTAACAGAAAAAGACAACAACAGAACACTGTCAACTGTTAAGTTATAGTTTTTCTTTTTTTTTTATTTTATAAAACGGGGGACAATATATTCACCTTTTATTCTCAAACTATATATCTCAAAAAAGTTACATATGTTGATCCCTAAATTTTCATTTATACAAAATTGGTTATAAAACTTTTTAAGAAGTAATAAGTTGGTCCTTATATAAATATTTTTTATATAACTAATTAAATTGTTCCTTTTTAACTTGCAATGTGCTTAAATTTTAAGATAATAGCAAAAGTATTTTCCTGAAATATAATTATTTACAAAAACATGCCTTTCATCAAAATACTATAAAATTTTATAATAATATCCTAATATTTTAAAATAATTATGATGATATGCCTTCATAGATAAACACTGTTCAAATGAAGCATAATATTGTAATTATTTAAAAAAATTTGTTCATTTTTTTTTTAGTAATGATGCTTGCTTTAAAGGTATGTATTTGTAAATAATTTGTAGGGTAGGACATATCTTTGTTATTATCTTAATATTTAAGCATATTTTATTGAAGATAATATTGCTTAGTTCCTCTTGATACATTTTTGTATAAATTAAAGCATATTTCATATTAAAGGACCAATTTAGTGTTTTTTAAAAAGCTATATGGCCAAATTGGTGCAAATGGAAGTTTGGGACCAACTTAATTTTTTTTTTTTTTTAGATAGTGGGACCAAATGGTGAATTTTACGTAGGGAGAGAATTCAAAAATGTATGCAATACATTTTCCAATTTCCATATAGTATCTAGTTAGTATATACATACGTACTTTGCCTCTTACATACACACAGCAATTAATATATTGGTTTCTATATACAAAAGGTAATAATATTGTCAACATAAATAATTAATTAATTAGTACCGATGATATATAATATATTTCTTTGCGTAATTATGTAACATCCCAAAATTTAGACTTTCATATTTAATAATTAGAATTAATTAGTTAAATTATTTTTCACATATTGGTATGCTTAGATAGTAACTATCACTTGATTTATATAAATAGATACAAAAAAGAAAAAAAAATACAAATGATTAAACCCGACTCCTCAGACCCAATTCGTATAGCTTTCTAATTTAAACCTATTAAAATAAACCAACTTCTTAATTTCTATTGGGCCGTGATATTTGTCCATGCATTCGTGCGCGCTGCAGCTTACAGAGAGGATGAGCACTCGTGCGCGCTGGTCTCAGTTTACTGGACTTGTTACATATTGTTGGATACTTGGATGGGGCTGCATATATAGAAAGCATTGTTATGTAATTATGTTGGTCAAGTATGTTTGTCCTGTTTAATTTGGGCTAGAAATAGAATAGAACCTCTTCTTAAATTAAGCAGGCTTGCTTAAGGCCTATTTATTTGATTCATTTCTGTTTGGACTATCGGGATAAAATAACGAAATCAATTTTGTGTGTAAAATTGTTGTTTGAGTAGAATACCCCCTTTTTCCTAGGTACGTACATCGTCTCAATTGTTCTAAAAGGCCTTTGTGCCGATTTTCATCCTCAAAGATCTACAACAATGGGCAAGAATTAGATTCGAGAGAGTGCATAGTGTATCGTTGTATGTATATTAACTCAGCTGCCCACAAAAGCCCAGTTATAGCTAAAGAAGCATGGCAAATGCAATGCTCATTGATCAATGATCACCAGTTTTGTTTGTATGTGTTAATCAATTAGAGCGAGATTAAACTACCTTCACATCGTCATTGTTTTTTCATGTTAATAGGACTACATATAATACATCTATATATGAGATACTTGCATTGTAATTAATTTCTCTGTAGTTGGATAGACAAGCTTTTACATTTTTTAACATATTGAAAATGTTGTTTGCTAAAAAGAAGTCATATATCAACATTAATCCTTACCATATATAAAAGCATATTGGAAAAAATGGCATGAAAGCACTATCTTCCCCAAATAAGAAACCTGAGCCGTTGATCATTTTTTTTTATAGATCAGAACCGTTGATTTACATTAATGCCCGTTGACGTTAATGTCTCAGCCCATTTAAAAATTAAGCCCATATCAATTTTCTCAATATAAGGCCCATTACATATTATTTTAAAATTTTATTATAAAAAATAACAATTTTAGTCCAAAGCAACACGTGGGCCATTTACTAGTTTTAAATAGAAAAGAAATGAGACTTAGGAGAAAACCAAATGTATTCGTAGGGGTGTACAAAAAAACCCGCAACCCGGCTAACCCGTCCGACCCACCCGACCCAACCCTTTTTTACCGGGTTGGGTCGGGTTGTAATTTTGACTAACCCGTTATGCCGGATTAGGTTACGGTTGAGCATTTAGAAACCCACCTAATCCGGACCCGCCTGCAACTAGTTATAAATCATATACAATTTATTAAAAAGATAAATAATGAGACAATAGTTTAAGAATTAAGTTCTTATTTAAGATCAATATAAATTTTTATAATGTTTTTGGGTTAATGCTTATTATGTTTAACTATATTTTTGCAATTTTATATGCTCGTTCTATGTTTCTAATATGAAATTTAGCGAATAAATGTATAATTAGTCCTCATTTAATTCCTAATTTATGTTTCACGTTAAATTATCTTTATATTACTTAAGTTATCCAAAATATATTATCATCAAGTTATAAATTACCATTAACACTTTCAATATTATATAAAAAGTAAAAATTATATAGTTAGTAATTTAACCGAAACTATAACCTGTCTAACCCACGTAACCCATACAACTCGCAAAAACCCGTACATAAAAAAATAGTTGGGTTGGGTTGGGTTACGGGTGGGTTGACTAACAATATTTTATAACCCGGTATAACCGGGTTGGATTCAAAATGAAAGGTTGCTTAGCGGATCCATAGAAGAACTACTCCATTTAAAAACTAATTAGTTATTAATATCACAAATTCACAATAGAGAAAGATTAAATACCGGTATTCCAGGGATTCGGCCATGGTGAATGCGCATCCGATATCACGTAGAAAGGCTGCAATGCGCTCCGATCCTCACATAGCAACTCACTGCTTTCATAGTCCGATCACTTGTAACCTGCCTCTCTTTTGTCAGTCCTCTCACACCGAAATCGGTTAGGTTGGCGAGGCAATTATGGCATTCGTCCGGCGGAAGGTACCACGTGCATTGAACGAGTGCGTAGATAGTTTCATTCCATGTGTAGATCATTGTTCCGGCGGCTATTTTCAGAGGCGACTTCGATGCATTCGTGGCCAAACTACCAATGAGTTGTGCGAAGGTATCGACGTACTTTTCGGGATCCATCAGATTTAGTTGCCGGGTGCTATTGCCCTTTGGACCTAAGATTAAAAGTCCGATGCCGTTGGTCGCATTGAAGGATGCATCTGAATAATGCATCATACGTACATGAATCGTACCAAGCAACTCCGCTTTTCTTGGAGTTACAGAGTTTGATTACGTCGGTCGATCCTTCAGCGAGGCAGCCGTTGCATTCAGTTAAGGTGGCATCCTAATAGATTTGAGAGAGAGAAATGAATTCTTTATTGATTCTTCATCATTTGATTACAACTGTATCTCTTATTTATAATAGAGATCAAGCCCTACTTAATTACAAAAGAACCTATTGACTAGTCAACTTATTCCACTATACATTTATATGTCTAATACCCCCCTCAAACTGAACTGTCAATGTGTTTAACATTCAGTTTGGATCTTAAATGATGCAATCTTGGAGAAGGAAGCGCTTTAGTCATCATATCCGCTAATTGATCCTTGGAGCAAATAAATTCTACTTGAAGCTCTTTTGAAGCCACCTTTTCACGCACAAAGTGATAGTCAAGTTCAATATGCTTTGTTTTAGCATGAAACATCGGATTGGCCGCTAAAAATGTCGCGCCAATATTGTCACACCAGATTGTTGGTACTGAAGGCATTGGTACTCTTAATTCAGGCAGTAATTGTTGAAGCTAGATCAATTCCATGCAAGCCACCGCTAAGCTGCGATACTCTGCCTCAGTGCTTGAACGAGCCACTGTGGGTTGTTTCTTTGATCCCCAGGATAGTAAATCGGATCCCAGAAAGACACAGAACCCAGTGGTAGACCGACGATCATCAGGACATCCAACCCAATCCGAATCAGTGTAGGCATGTAATTGCATTGAGGAGGAAGCAGAAATAGTTAAGCCATGATGAATGGTACCTTTCAAATATCTCAGTATCATTTTCACTGCTATCCAATGCTCATCGGTTGGAGAGTGCATGAACTGTGATGCCTTATTGACTGCAAAACTGATGTCCAGACGAGTTATAGTAACATATTGTAAGGCACCTACTATACTTCGATAGTGATGTGGATCATGCATTGGACTCCCAGTATGCTTTGATAATGCAATGCCAGGTGCAGCAGGTGTAGTACATGGCTTTGCACCTTCCATTTTTGACTTGAGAAGAATGTCTTGAATATATCGTGGTTGAGAGAGATGAAGACCAGCAGGAGTAGTTTGAACTTGAATGCCAAGGAAATAGTGAAGTGGTCCAAGGTCTTTGAGAGAGAATTTTGAGGCAAGGGATGAAATGAAGATGGAGAGAGTGGAGGCATTGGAGCTAGTGATGATTATATCATCAACATATACAAGAACAAGGGTAATTGAAGAGGATGAGGAGCATATGAAGAGAGATGGATCATATTGAGAAGGAACAAAACCAATAGAGGTGAGTTCAGTGGCTAGCTTGTTGAACCATACTCTAGGGGCTTGCTTAAGACCATAGAGAGATTTGTTTAGTAAACAAACATGATCAGGGTGGTCAGAATCTACAAAACCTGGAGGTTGAGACATATACACAGTCTCTGTCAAATCTCCATGTAGAAAGGCATTGTTGACGTCTAATTGTCGAATGGGCCATCTTTGTGAAACTGCCAAGGAAAGGATGAGGCGAATTGTTGTTGGTTTGACTACTGGACTAAACGTCTCTTGATAATCGAATGCCATGCTCTTGAGTATAACCTTTGGCAACCAAACGAGCCTTAAACCGTTCAATTGATCCATCAGCTTTCCTTTTTACCTTATAAATCCACTTGCATCCAATTATATTCATGTCAGAGGAGGGTGGTACAAGAGTCCAAGTATTATTTTGAAGTAAGGCAGTCAACTCTTGAGCCATAGCTTGGCACCAGTGGAGATGTTTGTTAGCTTGTTGAAATGTTGATGGTTCATCATCAGCAAAAACAGGAGAGAGAGGATGTCGAGTGGTTAGAAACGTGACATGATCAGGAAATTCTTTGATGATGTGAGTATTGTCTTTGGACCGTGTAACCATCGGATGATTTGATACAGCAGAGTGTATTGGATCAAAAACATCAACCACAGCAGAATTTCTAGGCTGGGCCAAGGAAGAACCAGTGTCATCACCAACAGTTGTACCTACATTTGAATTGGGCCCAATAATTGTGAAGTCATCCCCTGGAGTGGGCCAATTCTCAGAGGATGGATTTGAGAAAAGAGATAAAGTAGTAGTAAAAATTGAATTAGATACAAAAGAGGAGAGGGGTGATTACTTTTAAAAATAAAAAATCTGGTTCATTATTGAAAAGTTTCACATATGGAGAAATATTTGTATCTGTCAAAGGAAGTCTATTTATAAGAAAAACCACACTTTGAAAAACATGGTCCCAAAACTGAAGAGGCAAGGAAGCATGAGACATTATTGATAGACCTAACTCAATTATATGTCTATGCTTTCTTTCCACTAAACCATTTTGTTGAGGGGTATAAGGACATGAAGTTCTATGAATAATATGAGGAAAAGTTTTGGAAATTGGTTTGTACTCAGTACCATTATCAGATTGTAGTATCTTGATAGTGGAATTGAGCAAGTTTTCAACTTGACCTTTAAACAGAGAAAACACATTCAGTAATTCATCTTTAGAATGCAAAAAATAGATCCAAGTAAACCTTGAGTATTCATCAACAAATGTCACATAGTACTTAAAACCAGTAGAAGATATTACAGGAGAGGGTCCCCATAAATCTGAATGCACAATTTGTAAAGGAACAGAGGCACAATTGTTTGAAGGAGAAAAAGGTAAAACATGAGACTTAGCTTGACAGCAATCAGTACAAGTATTTAACACTTTAGAAGAAACAGGTAAACTATTTTTATGTAAAATATATCTAGTAGTTGACAAGGAGGGATGCCCCAATCTAGCATGCCAAATGTCAGCAGACACCCTCTCACCAATGAAAACTTGAGGAGAAGTACTAATCTTGTAGAGGCCATTACTGATTTTTGCTTGAACCAACAGTTTCTTGGTGTAGAGGTCCTTAATAAAACAACAAGTGTCAAAAATTTCTATAAAGACTGAATTATCCCTAACCAATTTAGAGATACTAATCAGATTTTTCGTGATTTGAGGGACATGTAAGACATCCTTTAATGCTAGTTTATCATCAGTACTAGTAAGTAAACATGAACCAATGTGAAAGATTTTTAGAAAGTACCATTTCCTACTTGGAGATGATCAACTCCAGTGTATGGCATGAAGGCTGAGAGGTTGTTCACGTCGGATGTGATATGGTGAGTTGCTCCAGAGTCCAAGAACCATCCTTCAGCAAGACCAGTGTTGGGAGTTGATAGGAGAGCTTGATAAGGAGATGACACAGTATTGGCCTGTGGAGAAGGAGAAGGATATTTGGCAGTATCACAGCGATACCAGCAGTCTAAGGCCATGTGACCCCTCTTAGAACAGATCTGACAAACTGGTACATGTCCAGGTGGGTATCTGTTACCAGTGGAAGGTATGGGAGAGGGAGAGGGAGAGGGAAGGAGAGGTGGTTTGGTCTGATAATTGGGTCTATATGAAGGGTTAACAGAAGAAGAAGAATTGAATCTAAACCCAAAGTTCTTGAATTTTCTTTTATCAGCATAGAACACAGTTGGACCAGGAATGGCTGAGGAACTGATTGTTGATTGAGAGTTTAACAAGGCTTCATGATTGAGTAATAAACCATGAAGATCATTCAGACCAATAGGTTCAGCACGAGTATTAATTGCAACTACAAAAGAGTTGAATTCTGATCCTAAACCATTTAAAATGTAAGTTACCAGATCTGAGTCTGTGAGAGGATCACCAATTGCTGTGAGTTGATCAGCAATATGCTGCATTTTCTCAAAATACATCTCACAGTAGAGGCCACCTCTGGTTGTGGTTTGTAACTGTCTTCTTAAATCCATTAGTTTTGCTCTGGAAATTGCTGAATACACCTGATGTAGTGATTTCCACAGATCCGCCGAGGTTTGGCATTTGAGAACCTGAGCCAAGACAGTTTCTTTAATCGAGGAGCGGAGCCAGCCGAGCAAGAGCTGATCTTGCTTCATCCAAGCAAGAAATTCTGGATTCATGGAGGTTGTTGAATCTGTAGTGATGTGGCGGGGAGGAGGTTGAGTTGATCCATCAAGAAACCCTAGCAATCCGAAACCAGTAACAATCGGTTCGATTTGCGAGCACCATGTCAGGAAATTAGTTCTATCGAGTTTAGCAGAGATTGGAATGGAGATGTGAACTATGCTGTCGGCAGATGTGAAAGCCGGAGAAATTATTGCGGCGGAGTTTGCCATTGACGGAGAATCTGAGGGGTGGAAGAGAAGAGAAGAGTTGTTTTTGCGGAAGAGAAGAGAGGAGAGATCAGTTAAGCTCTGATACCATAATAGATTTGAGAGAGAGAAATGAATTCTTTATTGATTCTTCATCATTTGATTACAACTGTATCTCTTATTTATAATAGAGATCAAGCCCTACTTAATTACAAAAGAACCTATTGATTGGTCAACTTATTCCACTATACATTTATATGTCTAATACATCCGCATAGCACATCGTGAGGCCGTAGACTACGTCAGGGTCCTTGCCGTACGTCGTATTGTAGGAGTAGTTGTTTTGAGATGCATTTCGAGGAAGATTGATGAGGATCGAGCTGTTCGAGATTGGACTGGTAATTATATAAATGCTTCCTGGAATGAAGTCGGGTTCATAGATTGAATAAGAACAAGTCTTATCTGAGGAAGAAAACTTAAGAAGCAGGATTAATGAGGTAAAGAAAGGATAGATGGAATAATGGGCACGCATCTCTTTTCAGGTAGGGTAGTGATACCACGCCTCACATATTGCCCCCGCAGGTACTGATGTGTTGGTATTTCTAAAAGACGGATTACAAAAACGTTTTAAATGAATTTTAAAAAGAAATGGGCAGTTTACAAAACGTTCTAAATGACTTTTAGGAAGAGATGAGCAGTTTACAAAACGTTCTAAATAAATTTTGGGAAGAGATGGACAGTTTACAAAACGTTCTAAAGGACAAAAAGACAGTTTACAAAATGTTGTAAACATTTTAAAAGACAGTTTCTTTCTAAAAGACAGTTTACAAATTTGCAAAACTGTCAACTTGAGATACCAGTTTACAAAAACGTTCTAAATGGACAGCAATCTGCCAGCACATCGTATAGTTGGGGGGGCAATGTCAGGGGCGTAACATCTTTATCCATTGAAAAAAATGACATGAATTAAAGGGCTATCTTCCCTAAACAAGAAACCTGAGCCGTTGAACATTTTTTTTGATAGATCAGAACCGTTGATTTACGTTAATGCCCGTTGACGTTAATGTCTCAGCCCATTAAAATTTAAGGCTCATATCAATTTCCTCGATACAAGGCATATTACATATTATCTTAAAAATTTATTATAAGAAATAACAATTTCAACCCAAAGCAACGCGTAGTCTCTTTACTGATGTAGAGAAATATATCTACTTGGAAAATTTTTCATGCCGACCAAAAGCCAACAACTTTAAATTTTTACCTTATCCTATTTGCAACTAATTCAAATAAGAATGTATTCATAATTTCATATTCCACTCTCTTGAGAGCTATTCTTCTATTGAAAATTAAAAAAAAAAAAAAAGAAAAGTCAAGAAGACAGCAGTAATTTAATGCTATAACCAGTCTACCAAGTCTCAAATTTGAGGATTTCAAAAAAAAAAAAAAAAAGTCTCAAATTTGAGCCAGTAAAAAAACCGGTAGATAATTTCTTAATTCCTGTGTTCTACAATTCAGCTAGATATGAGTATGACACATCCAGCTGGTTACAACTTACAAAGTACGTACTACGTTGGTCTAGTGGTCAAGTACTTAGAGCATCAGAGGCGGCAGACTGTCAGGGCAGTTTGATCAAATAGAAATGTTGAGTCGGGTCGAGTTCGGATCGGGTCGAGTATCGAGTTGACGGCTGCCAGCATTTTTTCGGTCGGGTCGGGTTTGGGTCGGGCGGGTTTTTTGGATCTAGTCAAATTTTGCACCTAAATTTTCGGGTCGGGTCGGGTTCGGGTCAGTCTCACTTTCTCTGGAACATGGGTTGGGTCGGGTCGGGTTCGGGTCAGCTTGACTTTCCCTGAAACTCGGACTGGGTCGGGTTTCGGATCGGAAGGGTCGGATCAAATTTTGTCACCTCTATTAAGACCATGGCCTTCAATTCTTGATCAGACTTAGGTTAAATTCAAAACTTAGTGGTCAAGTATATACTACGTAGTACGTACTACGTTATTTCATATTGTCAAGCTTGGTAAGATAAAGCATCGTCAAGTGTTCCCTTCTCTATATGAATTTATTAAGGTGTCACCAAAAAAGGATAATATATATAAAAGCTAGTGATGCATTTTTTAACTAATATTCAAAGGTTTAAATAGTGCCACTATCGGCTGCTATAGCGGTCGATATAGCGTTTTGGAACCAAAACGCTACGACGCTGTCGGTTTTTTCTCGCTATGTGATACTTTATATAGTAACATATAAAATATGGTTTGAATCATCTGAATTTTTAATTATTTTATGATATCTAACACCTAATAGTCGTTATTAATTTATGTTTTACAATCATTTAACACATAATTAATTGGATTTATAAATAACAATCAATGTTATATAAACTTAGTATCCACATAAGAAAAATAGTGGGATTGATTAGTGAAAATGAAAGTCATATACTTCAAATCCATTAAAATATTATATAACCAATAAATATTTTTTTTACATAATGTTTTATCATGATTTGTTTACAATTTTTCTAGCATAATTTTTAGATTCTAAATTGTTTCTTAAAAAATGATAGGTAGATAATTTATTTTTGATAACTTCAATAATCCATTCAATTTATTAATATTTAGAAAAGGTAATTACTAAATTATTTTGAAATCCTTTTGATAGAAACAAATTATACTTCTGCAATAAAAGACTGACCAACATGTTGTACTATGTCAATATATCTAAATAAGAATGCTTTTGTTTCAAGAGAAATACAATAATTATATAATTTTTAAACAATTTGGTTAGAAAACTTTATAAATTATTCTAATTATTCATCATTTTTATTAAATATTTTAGCTCATGAACCAATAAAATAGTTAAATATTCCACATAAAAGGAACCGGTAGCGCCCGCGATAGCGCCGATATCCGATATCCGCTATCAAATATACCCCACCGTGATGAGTCCGCTATCCGCTATTTAAACCTTTGCTAATATTATATGTTATAACGCTTTTCTAAACTCGATCATTAATTAATTAAGGTGCATGCATGTTGTTTAAGTTTTTACTTCAACTCTGTATTAGTATATACTAGTTAATTGCCCACGCGTTGCAATGGGATACTAATATTACTTATCAAAATATTTATATATATATATATTTTAAAAAAAATAGGATAACACATAAATTTCTACTGTCTCGAAATGACATAATCAAATACTAAAAACAGTGATATTTTAATGATACAAAGAACAATATCCAACAACTAATGTATTCATAATATCTCATTAATAAATGCAATGATTATGGCAAAATTATCACAAGATGCTCATCTTCCTTGAACAATTTGTTGATTCTTTGGTAGATATTTCGACAAAAAATTTCAAAAGAATGTCTTCCTAGGCGGTGTGAAAAACAAATTGGTCAAGCAAGCATAGAAAAGGTTCCATGTAGTCCAAGAAATTTAGCAAGGTTAATATTATTTAAGAAATAGTTCATTCAGTAATACACGATTTAAGTATCCAATTTGCTCTGTTTACTATATATGTGATATTATGTCACAGAGATGAACTTATTAATAAATTTTGATCTATATTGTCAACATTTTTAATGTTATGCATGTGTGATTATTGTTGTGTATTTTTAACTGTAATTGTAATGTTGGTCTGTGTATTAGGTTTAATGATGCTTGGTTTTTAAAATTAAAACCGGAGGCCCAAAAGAACAACTTAATTACCAATTTTGCAACAAAATAGAACATGTACAGTGTGTAAGTAATTTTCTGGTATTAGTTTTTGATCGGTTTAGAAGTTTAACAAGTACATAATTTAATCAAATTGTTCTAGATTCCTAACTTTTCCACCGCAACTATCGATCTTCAACATGATGAATGAGGTCTTGTTCTAACTTTTCCACTTGAGTCAAATTAAAAGGTTGGCGGCTCCGGTTAATTATTCACCCCAAAAAAAAAAAAAAAAAATTGGGCTGCCCTGCCCATTCAATCCCTGATAGACCAATCCGAATTCATATCCCCTGCTGTAATGTATAAAGGGGTGAAAACGGATCGGATACGGACGGATAGCGGACAAAATTGTATCTGTATCTGCTTTAGTTTTTCGGATACAAATACGAATACGGATCAGATATCAAACGAATACGAATGCGGATCGGATATTTCACGAATACGAATGCGAATACAAATATATTTCGGATATTAGACTTATTATTAAAAAAATATATTGTATATAATTTTTTTCATGATAGATCATTAACTAAAATGTTTAAATTAGTATAAAAATTAATTACTAATCATAAATATGTTATTCATCGTTGATCATTATCATCAAACATAATCACATATTAGTTAAGAAAAAATCCATAATTATCATTATATTATTAATTTAAAATTCCATAATGTTATTCGTATCCGCAAAAATCCGAATACGGACAGATAATATCCGATCCGTTTTCACCCCTATTATGTATTATGCAGTTTCACAGCGTCAGCCATTGGATTGTCTTAAGATCCGTGCTGGCACGAATCTTGAGACGATCTAACGTGCTGGTACAACCCACGTGACTTTTGGGCTTCTGGCCTAGATGGACACCCAAAACGTAGTATTAAAATCAAAATACAGCTCATCAAATTCTCTGGGGGCATAATCAGTAGCATTGTATCAGCGCCCAAAAGAAAAGGGAGGAGCCGCATTAAATGGGAGTAGGGTTCGTGGACGAATGACAATTGAGAGAGATGCGCAGAGCGGATCCGCTCTGGAGATCGAAGAGCAACGGACAAGATGAAGTAAAAATCTTCAATCTGACGGCCCATATTTATTTTGGACAAAGACTCCTTTTAGTTTTAAAAAAAAAGTCCTCTTTTTATTATTAGTAGGGATAATTAACATATGCAATTAATTAGCTAGTCTGTTTTCGTAACACTTAAGTCTCAACCATTTTATAAATCGTTTACACTTATTTGAAGTTTTTAATTTGGAGAAGCAAAGTTAATTAACGCTTTAAATGTTTATAAAAAACTCTATTTGGATTTCGAATCCGCGATCTCCCACACAGATAGCATTACCTTTAACCACTAGACTAAAGGCTAGTTCTTGAGCTGTTACAAAAATTAAAGTATATATAAACTATAAAATTTGTAGACATGTCGATAGCTGATAGCTAATTAAAAAGAGGAGAATTGATAATTTCTTAAGAATATAACTTTATTTTATTACTTGATGCGGTGAAAAAACGGCTCTATTAATTACATCGAGAAATATTTCTACTTGAAAACCTTTCATGCGAACCAAAAGCGAACAATGTACATTTGAATAGACCTTATCCTATATATTTGGACTTTGGAGTTAAATTCGAATAATGTACTGATATTCCACTCTTTTGAGAGCTATACTTCCATACAATATTTAAAAGGACATATCAGTAAATTAATAGTTAATATCTTAAGTCCTAAACCTTAACCGCTTTTATTACCAGGTCTCAGATTAGAATTTTTTGCTACCGTTAGTCATGACTCACGGGCTGCTCCGTGAGTCACGATCCAAAATCATATCAAATCACCTCCAAATTTCGATTTATATGGCTCAATAAATTCTTCATATTAAAATCTTATAGCACGCAAAAAATTTTCATTTTTGGAGATTTTTAAGTATTTGTTTGAGATTTTTTAAAAGTGACTATGCAATATTAATAAAATAATCAATGTTTTATGTATCATTTTAAAAAATCTAAAACAAATACTTAAAAATCTCCAAAAATGAAAATTTTTTGCATGCTATAAGATTTTGATATGAAAAATTTATTGAGCCATATAAATCAAAATTTAGAGGTGATTTGTTATATTTTTGGACCGTGACTCACGGAGCAGCCCGTGAGTCATGACTCATTTTAGCAAAACTCTCTCTTTATATATATAGAGGGGGTTTTTTTATTAATATAAAAATCAAAAAATCAAAATTACAAACCAAAAAACCTTTCGATATGTAGAATGCACCGGTCGAATCGGATCGGCCATCCGACTTAGGGTTGTTGAGATACGAGCGCATAGCAAAAACATAGTTTTGCTATGCATATCACCGTAACCGACTCTATATATATATATATATATATATATATTTTCCGTTTCTCTTCTCCAATTCAGCTAGATATGATACATGTACTTGGTTGGTCGAGCGGTAAGGAAAGAAGAATAATAGAAAATTATAATGGACAATAGAGTAGTGATACTACCGGTTTAATGTGTCTCAAATTTTGAAACACAATATCAATCTATAAATAAATAGATATGTTTGTAAACGATTGATCTTTAAGATTATTTATGAACTTATAAGATCCGATATAATTTTTGTGTCAAAAGTTTTTAGTGTAGGTAGATCCTCAAATTAGATAGTCGCATAAAATACTATCATCTAAGTATCCTACATATTTCAAACAAACATAAATTCGTATCGTGTTGGTGCCGGTGGGTCGATGATAGGCCTCTTGCAAGTTTGTTTGTTGTTGGCTTCAACTGCGCGTTACAGTGTCGCTTTCCTTAAGGCTTAATCGTCCCCACCAAGTATCAGCTGGTGTGCAAGCGGGTACAACGAATAGCCTCTCAGGATACTGAAGCCCGTCTGACGGCGTCTGCACAAACGAAATCAGACCCGAACAACGCCGGAGATTTGACAAGACTCTTGGATACTTGATACAAATCTCGCGAGCAATTTGTATCAAGTCGATCTAGTAGAAAATTAACAAAAAATAAAGATACTTATGTTGATTTGAAACTCTATGAATCTGGATTGTATAAAACATATCATCTCATATCATTAGCTTATATGCAACTATGCATATGCATTGGATATATAACAACATTCCATGGTTATTTATAATCACATTCCAAACCGACCTTGGAAGTCGGTTCTAAGATTTCAAATTTCAATTTGAATTTTTCATGTCCATGCTTATAACACTACGAATGGAATTTCTTTATCCTTATTTCCAGTCATGTTCGGATTACAAGTTGAACGTGTATTGCGAGGTGAAATGCTCTAATTAGCTTTATTCTCTGATTTCTTGTCCATCCTTTAGGGAACTGAAGACGTTTCCAATCCCTATTGCAGCTCCCGCTAAAGCAATGATGAATCTATTATCACTATTGTGTTTGATAAATGTTGAAGGTGCTTTTTGAAAAATGTTCTTACCTATTTGATCTTATTTAATTGGCTTGTCTCTTTAGGTGTGTTTGGGCCTTTGGGGTGTGACTGTGAGGGAATGATGATAAATCATTTATACCAGTACAAAATCTCCGTAGCAAGTGCATGGGTATATAGAAATCAGTTCAATTACTGGGCAATTGGGCATACATTGTTGGATGAGGCTATATAGAAATCATTGTTATATTAGTTTATACATTGTTATATTACTCTTATATAGTTATACTATTTTGCGAAAAAATAGAGCCTATTCTTCAAGGCTTTTCTTGGGCTATTTTTTGGTTTCTTTCTGTTTGGGGTGTTCGGATAACGGGATCAATTTTGTGTGTAAAATTGTTTTTTGTTGTTGATTAAGGGGAACAGGCTGCATGTATGAGTGGAATTAATGCCCCTTTTCCTAGACACAAGAACAGAAATAAAAACCATCTTATGGTACACCGTCTCAATTGTTCTAAAAGGCCTTTGGGCCGTTTTTCATCTCAATGATCTACACTATGGAAAGGGCTTTTAGATCTTCTTATAGAGTCCGTAGTGTATCTTCATATTACTCAGCTACCCCAAAAACCCAGTTTGTTAGGAAAAAAAAAAAAAAAAAAGGGCAAATGCAATGCCCATTGATCACTCGTTTTGGTTTGTACTAATTAAATACTAATCCAAGTAGGTACGCATGATCAAACTACAACCACATCTTCATTCTTTTCTCATGCTAATAGGACTACATGTAATACAGTTAATTATAAGATACTTGCATTGTAATTCTCCTCTGTAATTGGATATGCAAGCTTCTATATTTTTTAACATAAGATATTATTGAAAATGTTGTTTGCTAAAAAGAAGTCATATATATATTAACATTAATTTTAAATTGAAAAGAAATGAGATTTTGGAGAAAACCTATTGTTATCCGATGGATAAAAAATTTGCACTATATTTTCCATATCCAAGTCCTCTTATCTACCGCGACAACATCAATGGGTTCTACCTTGGACTCGTTGACCACCGCCGGAGCAATTGCCCTTGCTTTTTCTCTTTGTCAGCCAAACTTGAAGTACGTCCTATAAAATCACTTGTTTTTTAATTTATTTTTATGCTTTTTTTTTCTTTTTTCTTTTTTTGTTTACTTTTTGATTCTTTGTTTGAAGCTATATGTTCCCATCGTATTAAGTTGGCTTACAGGTTACAACTTCATGTTTCATAAAAAAATTAGAGAGGGATGAATTCAATATTCTCATATTTTATTAGATGGCATAGTTAGAAATTAGGATGAAATATTATTACAAAATAAAATAATTTTACTAAGATACTTACATTAAAATTGTGATTTTATTTTTCCTTAAAAATTATATGAAATGTACTATTTAGCCGACCGTAATGGTCGTTTAATATTTATGTTGCAAATAATAGTATCCAAAATATCTGGTGAACCTTGTTAATTATATTGACCCCCTTGGGAATAAATTCCATTTCTATTTCAATAAATTCTCTATTATACTTCTATATACTAAACTGGATCTTGTTGCTTCAGAGATGGAAGCAACTGTCTTCACATTGCAGAAGCTCGTACAATCCAGTGCTTTGAAGCAAAAAGATACATGTCAAAAGTATCATGATAAGGTACTTGTTACTTAAAAACATTTCTATTTAAGATCATTTGGAATGGAACTTAAGATACAGATGATAAGTGTTGGAACTTATATTTTTTAAAAAAAGAAAATTGGAAGTTTTATTCTGTGTTATTATTTATGCAGTTTTTATGAACGACGGACCAAGTGTCACCTCATTTGGGTGTTATCTTCTACTACAACTGGAGTCGTATTATTTTTTGGGTCAATTTAGGCTAAGTTTAAATTTTTGCCATTTCCTTCACAGTGAGGGGAGAACCTGTGCTATCAGGTTTACATGGACTATCTTGCTTCTTTTTGTTGGCATTAAATTGTGTGTAAAATATTGTGTCTATGGATGATTAACGGGAACAACATGTATGAATGGAAGATCATTTTCTAGGTTAAGAAAGATTAGATTAAAATAGATTTGGATCGAACTTGGATACATCCAATAATTCGGCCCAAATATTGTAATAGAAGCAAGTTTTTTGAGATAAAGATAAGGGTCAAGCCACTCAAATTTAAATGTCTATAAAATACCACCTATCTGGGTTTTGAACCCGCGACCTCCCACACAGAGTGTGTTGCTCTTAGCCACTAGACGTCCAAAGGCTGGTTCTTATAATAGAATCAAATTATTACTGCCTGCTACATTTCCAATTCAAAGTTCAAATTCATGTATACAATGCAATTCTGCCTCGTATTTCTCCAGTATATATAATGAAAGAGTAATTAATTTGTAAACGTATTAGTGAAAAAATTTGTGCCACAATTTCCAGAAACCCGTATTCCTTTTGGTCTTCAAATACAATGCAATTAATGGTGTTGATCATACATTTTCATTTACAAATGTTTAAAATTTTCAAATTCGTTAGTAGAAAGCAAGTGTTGAAATTCATTTACACTAATAAATAGAAACTTAAAGACATGATAATTTATAGTAAATTGAGAAACATGTATCACTAAGTAAAACAATTTCAACGGTCTAGATTAATTTATTATTCGAAACCAATTTTGTAGTTTTTTTACTTAAGCTTAATTACTCAACCAATTTTCTAATTTGTTAAAAAGAGAAACTGTAAGAGCAACTGAAGATTTCATATGTTCTTAATACAGTTTTCATTTTTTTTTTTTTTACAAGGAATATTACACAGGTAGCTTTCCAACTTTTTTGAATGTTGCATGCATCTAATTCTAGTCCCAATAAAAATAAAAATTAAGGTTGCTATATATATATATATATATATATATATATATATATATATATTCGGCAACATAGTTAATAATTAATCACCTACCATTCAAGAAACATAAACATGAATTTTCCCGCATAATGCCAAAAGAAAAAGAAAAAAAAAATAATTAACGCGCACGGCGTATTGCTTCACTAAAATAAATGTTCACGAAGGAGAAGAAAAACATGGCAAACAAGTCAAAAACTACGACTATATATGCATTTATAATCCGTGGAACCATTCTTACCAAATCAAAAGAGACGAAGCAGCAAAACATGCATATGACTTAAACCAATAATCGTTTGAACAATTAGTATACCAATGGTTGTTGAAAAGACGAATTTTGATGCCATGCACAATATATAATAGTAAAACAAAACCTAAGACCAAACATAAATTTTGATTAAGAAAAAGGGTAATAATACAAATTAAAGGAGTGGTTGTCAACAACTACTGTACAACCCGGCACATATATTTCCTTAGCTCGTATGTGTATGTATATGAATAAATTATTTTTGTAAAAAAATAAACATATATAGTAATTAAAAAAAAAATTGAAGGAAAAAATGAACGATCAAATTAAATTCCAAGGAGCTCGAGTGATTTTACAAAGTTAATTATATACATGTACTATGTATTGCTAATATTTTTTCAAAAAACAAAAAACAAAAAAAAAAATACAAAGTTAATTATATATACATTTTTGTTTTTCCCCTTTCAATAAATTCTCACAATTTGTCCATATATAAATCAATCAAGCGGAAGGAATTCTAACTTCACAAATATTTTTTCCCCATTAAAGAAGAGAGGTGGACAGGTTTAATTTGGTCGATATCCACTTCAATGTTCTTTCTTCATTAATACATACATTATAATGAAGCCGTTTACAATGAATACTTATAATACAAACACTACTGATGATGACAATGTATGATAAAATAAGAACAACATGAACATATATAACAATCTTTTTATATAATTGGTAAACTTGTCAGTCCCGCAATGTACAAAAAAAAAAAAAAAAAAGAGACGTAACAACAATAACAAAATGGAAATTAAAGCGTGTAAATTAACTAAGAACTAGCTAGTTACAAAATGCCAGAATATCTATTTGACACGCTTGTTACGTACACTAAATACATACATACATACATATCATAAACTTACAGGCAAGTTTATCATGATTGGTCTATGAACAGCTGAGACATGAATATAGTTACATTTCATGATGTATCTGTTACATTTGTACATATCTATGGATGTATAGATTGTTTTTCAATGGACGCAGGATCTGAATTTCTCATGGATATATATGTATGCTTCTATCTCAAGAATCAAAAAATAAGATTAAAAAGATCCAAAAAAAAAAAAAATTAAAAAGGAACAAATTCTCACAAATCTTGGATAATTATCACCAAAGATAATTGGATTTGGCACTGCAATCCTTCTTCAAGACCGACATCTCGCCGGAGATCCCGTCGACGGTGAGGTCGCACTTCACCTTGGCGGTGATTGTCCATGTTGTCAGGAAGCTGTACTTGACCTTAATCGGCACTTTCGCGTGCAACGTGAACGGAACCGACTTGTTGTTCTGACCGCTGATTAAGGCATCGCGGATGGTAGCCGTCAGCAAGATACCCGACCCAGTCATCTGTAGTTGTACATCCGTGACGTTCCCCGGCCCCTGACGGAATTTGGGCCAATCGCCGGTACTTAATTTGGTGTCCTGAAAGTACACATCGACCGTGCCGCCACTCTGGTACAGTATCGAAAGGCGTTTGTTCTTGTTGTCGGCCTCGACGGTAGCTTCAATAACTGGCGACAGAGCGGCGGCGGCGGATTTCAGAACCGGGTCGATGCCGGTCATGTTGACAGAACTTAGAGAGTACGATGGGGCCTTGGGGCGGACGATCAAGTACAAAACCCCAGCAGCAGCAGCAGCAATAACGATGAGACATACAACCGCAGCGATAACCGAGCAGCAACACCGGCGCATCATCTTGCGACGGATGGGCCGGCGGGCGTAGACCTTAGCCCGGTGAGCGTGGTCGGGCGGGGGCTGGCGCAGGACCTGCTCCTTGGGTATCTGAATTATGTACGTCTCGTTCCCTTTGAGCTCCCGCGACAGGAACGGGGATGTGTCCCGATCATAATCATCCGACCCAACATCGGATTTCGTCTCGGGCGGCTTCGGGAACGCGAATGACGGGGGGTTGTCCAACGGATGGACCCGGCCCTGCGACGCCGCCATTGCCGGTCAATCAATCAATCAATCAAATTGTTGGTTTTTGGTACAGAAGTAATGAACTTTTTTGGGTGTTCTTGATGGATTGGATTGAAATCAAAAATCAAAAGGGTTTTGATTGATTTGGTGAGGCTCAGTCTTCTTCAGCTCTTCTTCTTATGAAGGGAGGAGTGTGATTCATTCATAAAATGTTTTGGGCGAGGAAGGCACGCGGGGAAGACTTCATCCAAATGTTGAAAATGTGGCTGTGTTTGTGTTATTGGGTGCAATTTGCTGCAATTTTATGCTCTGTGATGTTGCATCAGTGTGTTATGGCTAATTCTGCTGTGGATCTGATAAAATATGGGCTGTTTGTTATTTATATCGAATGATCACGATATATCTTTAGACACAATTAAAGAGATGTGTTAGATTATAACTGCTCGATTCAAAATGAAATATTGCTTGCGTTATTTGTACTGTATGATGGCATCTAATTAGGGATGACAAGTGATCAATTGTTGAGTATACTAATATATTCAAATTAAGATTTTTGATATGATTTTAAAAATCAACTCTTTTATTATTATTATTTATTTATTTTGGGATGAGTTAATCTTAATCCATGATAGCCAAAAAAAAAAAAACAGGGAGAAAAATTGTTGATTTAAAAAGAAAAAGGAAATGAACTGTAACGTCATAGAATGTGAAAGAATTGTAGATGGAAAGGGGTGAGAAGCGGTCAGACTAAAAAGCTTCAAAATCAATATAAAGACTAATTAAATTGACAACTTAAATACGATTTAATATGATTTTGAGAAGATTGTGGGCCGAGACAAAAACATTCTTATTGATCACCTGATCGGCGCTGCAGTTTTCCACAATGGACAGATTAATTTGAAAGCAGCCGGCTCACCATTTCAAAATTTAAAATTTGTAGATAAGAAGTAAAATTTTAAAAAGTTAAGAGGATTTTAAATGGCAGTGTGAGTTGCATTTCATTTGAGAAAGATTTAGTTTTACGGTACAAATGAACAATAATGATGTCTGTATTTTTTTTTCTTTTTTAAATATCAAATTTACTGGAAAAAAAATCTTTGAATTTGTCAAATTAACAATTATGTATAATTTAAACCCTTGAAATAAATTAATTGTTGGGCGCCCAAGTCAGATGCCAGTTTTTAAGGGTTCCTTGAAATAAATCAATCAGTTTCATATTTGAATTTGTGCGCTGCATTCATGAAGAATAATGCACGTATAATGGTATCTTTTATGGTGATGAATTGTTCAATAAATGCAATTGATGGATTTATTTATTTCTTTTTGATATATATAACTTGCCGCCTGATAAACAAAATATTGTTGGCATTTGTTAATTTGTTAAGGTTTGCATGTTTAGTTTTTCATTTTATCTTTTTGATAGAAATCCATAAAAAAAGTTTTCATGATCTATGAATTATACAACTTCATAAATATATCTTAAAAAAAATAGTAAATAGTTGGAATGTAATTTGTGTAGAGTGGGTCTTGTACTCTTATTTATACAAAATTTTGCCAGCCTTCAAACTAATATTACAAATTAAGAAAATAAAAAAAAATAATAAATTAAACTTGTTCAGCAGATTATAATTTCTACCAGAGATGGAATCAAACTGCGATCAACAGTAATGATTCATTCAAACAATGAGATTTTATTCCTCAAGAAACAAGTTAAAAGGTCACAAATACAAGCACAAATCTAATTAACAACTCCAAGTTGGGATTAAGAATTGCCCCAAATTTGAAATGGCACTGTCTTCCGCACCTGGAAAGTACGGACTGTAATGGACCAAATATCTCGTTTTGTCAAAACATAAATTACCGCAAATAGGTTCAATTAATAAATCTAGCATCCTACTAAATAGTTTAAGCATCATTCATTAAACAAGCAATAAAATTAAAATGCATATTTATAATTTATGTAAGCGAGTTCCGTCAGCATTTACAATTGGACTCCAGTTCAATGCCAACTGTTTCAGGAACTGAATCTTTTGTGGCTAATGCAGAGTTGAAAATGGTATTAACAAGTCTGATTCTCTTACCACTTACCAGTTCAGTTTTGTTGTGTTGCATGCCTATTGTTAACTTGTTATTTGTTTGTCAGTGACCCACCACATGGAATAACACATGTATAGGCACGCAAACTACCCAGTCAAGTAAACTGAGACGTGATCCAAGCACCTATTTATTGGCTAGAAATTAGAGAATAATGATATATTATACAGTTATACTTGATATAGTTGTTTAATATTGCAAGAGACCGTCTATCTGGGGATACTGTTCGACACGAAGATTTCTTCCTATGTTAGTTTAAGCAAGCCTCGCATACAAAGAATACTTCAGAAAATCTTCTAAGACTCACAGTTGTGTGTTCTACAACTGTCGTCTTGCTAGCTAGCAATTGAATTGTCGTGCCGTGTATGGCTTACGACTACTTCCCTCAAAAACCCTAAATATTTTCCTTTAAAAACAACCTAAAATATTTTTGTCATTTTGTTTGACACAATTGTCAGAGATCATTGTCACCATTGACAACTCCGCCCATCTATTCACGCTGATTTTATCAATGAATTTACAGCTTCTGCATTATTGCCTGTAGACTTCAGTGAAGAAAATTACGCCAATGTATTTGGAACTGGTCAAGAGTCTTTTTGTAGAAAATGACAAACTGACAATTACCCTGCAGTCTGCAGCACTTTCCACAAATGAATAATTGACGATTTCCAATTGATATTGATATACAAACTTTGGCAACAGCAGTAAAATGTAAAATTTAAAATGGGGAAGAAAAAAAAAAAACAAAACAAAACCACTTGCTAAAGCCACATGTTAACGAACCATTGCAGATTATCAGTAGATCATTACCTGTAGTATTCAAGTTTAGTCGTTTTCATGTAAACCAAGGCCTCTAGGTTACGATTTTAAAATATGTAAGCATAATTGTGCTATAAAGTACTAAAATCAGTTTTCACGAGGGGTAAATGTAAAGAAATATTAATTAGTAGTCTGGTATAGCCAGTTCCATACTGTATCCAGAATAACTCTCCATTAGAGCGCAGCAGGGCAAAGTTGGAGGCAAAAGATAACTAAGCTTTTTAACAAAACAGCACATAAAACACCTAATATACACAAAAAGATGCTAGTTCAAACCAGAGTTGCATGCTGACTGCACTTGCAATCAGTTATGCTCTCTGAGATCGGGTTCGTACTCTTCTGGAAGGCTCCCGTGTCTCCGTTGATTCAGGTTTGCATACCCTGCGCCTTTTTCTCTGACTCTGACTAACATCCTGGCCCGAGTCCTCACACTGCTCGATTTTCGCGCTTCTGAGATTCCTTTGAACAGGGTTAGCAGATGTAACTTGGCTTTCGTCCGGTGAAGTTGTGTTATTTTCGTGATTTTCTTCTGATTCATATTCTGACAACGGCCACTCAGTGCCACAACTAGGACAGGCTCTTGAACCCTGTTTTGATGCAATTAAATTTACTTAAAAGAGTAATAAAATCAAGTTACATTGACAATTATGTTTGTATGTTTCCCCTGGATCTTTTTCTCATAAGACTGGTAATCCAACTGTAATATTGGGTTTAGCGGAGGGAAGAAAAGGATCAGGTAATGATTGTTAGCAATATCTGAATGATTGAAGTTCCACCAGTATCTAGTAATTTAATTTTGGTATAGTAACATTAAAAGAAAAAAGATGTACCGCTTTATTAGAAAATTTCTTCTTTAGACAATAATAATGGATCCTGACGGTGCAGCCTTCCTTCGGACATACAGAGGCCTGTTACAGGAATAATTTTTTAGTTAATAAGGACAGATGACTACAAAATAAAACATAAACAATCTCTGAGTGCTCAACCTAATGAATTTTGATGACCATTCAGTGAGTTAATACAAAAGCTCAAAGGCCAGGGGCAATTAAATTGATTTGCTTGGACATACATTGGTGCTAGCAGTTTAATTACTCAACAAAATAGATCAGGTATGTTTGCACTACTTGAACAATCGAGGTCTTCATGCATATATATGACAAAAAAATGAAAGACAAACACATGGTATGATTGTACCAAGTACCAACATACCTTGACACCAGACTCATTGCAGACATCACAAGAAGGAACCTCATTGGTACGGAACCAGCCTCTGAGGTCAAAGAAGGATCTGATTCCCAGGCCAATCTGGTCAGGCGATGTCTGACAAAGCCACTTGTCTTTTATTAGTTCTTCTAATGTTTTCTCTTTCTGAGAAATATTGAAGAGTTTAAAAACAGTCGGCAGCCTTGCACCGTCTTGTGAAGCCTGGCTCATTATGACCTGAAATAAAGCATTCATAATATTATTTCATTTCCAACGAAAAAACATGCCAGAATGAGTCACTAGTAATGCTACATATTACTTATCACCTATACTTCACAATTTCAAAATTTATAAATATATCAAAAGTGAACTCAGTAGTCCTTGTAGCTACTGTCAGCTTATAAAGCAAAAAACAATGTTACCAGATATTGCAATTCAGATTCAAACCAATATAAATAGTAAGAAAAAGTACGTACCAGTCAACATTATCAGTTGATAAAAAAACTAGTGGCAGTCGCAGATAAAATGAGATGCTATCAATTTTATTGTCTGGTAGAGTGCTTGGATGGCTGGGTGGGTCTATGTTGGGTCAATTTTTGGACCATAATTACACACTAAACATTAAGATTCATCCAAAATACACATCCATCTACTTATCAGAATGGATTGACAAATAAGAAATCCTTCACGTAAATACAAAGCTAGAATAATACCTGGTTCTCAAGACGGACATTAAGGGCATCTATATTAGATATAGTTCCTTCTGGTCCAGCATCGTTAATTATAGCTTCAATCTACAACAATAAATATCACAGCATGAACTTCTTCATCAGTATTTCATCTGTACTATTATTACAGAAGTAACAAGAACATTCAGACATTTAAAATTCCATGGAAGCTTTACCCAAAAAATTTGATTTTGCCATATTTGCAAAGACAGTCTACATTTTCAAGTGCAATAGCGTTTAATGTATTTGAAAGTTTAAAATTTTTAATTCAACAAGGTAACTTAAGTCAATTTCGCCACAATTTTACATTATTTATCCATGATTTCCGAAAAACTTCCAGCTACTTACAATTTGCAAACTCAAAATTAACATGACCTGATTGCAGTTCAATTCCTAATCCAAAACAAAAATTCAAGTTACTAAATGTTGGTAATTTTGCAACATTTATTTGATTTTTATACTGTAATCACCACCCTGCTAACAGTCAGTTACTTTTCCAATTCTCAGATAAAGGAAAAAATTGTTCTAAGTTGCCGATGAGACATGAATTTCACACAATTTTGCAAAGAAACACCTATAAAGATCTTGTAACAGTAAAGATGCATTCATAGATCAGCACTAATTCGCATACCACGCCCTTGTAGAAGGCGATCTGAGGAGCGGAGTACCGAGTGCCGAGCCTCGACTGCTCATCGGAGACATTATTCACCACGCCGTAGTACACCCTGCCGTCGTACTGGTCCCTGCACGCCCTCAGCTCGAACTGCACGTACGACAGCGCGTCGTTTATCCTCAGCAGCGCCTCGTTGAACACCTTCTCGTTCTTCGCTGTTATCAGATATTAATTATTATTTTCCATTTAACCCCTAACAAATCCGATTTTGCTATCAGATCAACAACCCTAATGAAGGAGAAAAGGGAACGAAAGGATACCTGGATGCTTACCGCTGACGCCAACGAACACCGCGTGGAACTCGTCCTCCGTCAGGGGGCCTCTCGAGAGCAGCGCCTGGATCAGCGCGTGGTACCGCCACGTGAGGCCCGTCATCCGTCCGTCACTTCCTCTTCTTATCCTTCCTTTTTAAGTCTCCCAGATCGCCGCCACGGCGGGAGAAACCCTAGTTCCGGATCCGACAACGACGACGAAACCCTAATTCGCGAGGATCGGGGAAAAGGGCAAAAAATAAGGCGGGAAACGAAGGGGAAAAGATTATTGTTAGATTCGGAGAGAGAGATTAAGAATTGGGATTGGGATTGAATTTTGGGAGTTATTTTACTCGTTGGCGGGAAAGGGAATAGATTATCAGATGGTCAGGATCAACGCCGATGTTGATGTTAAAGTACTTCGGTGTTAGTCGCATCGATCTCGACGTACTTCGATGTTTCTTAACCGTCGGATCAAAGAAAGTAGCGGATTTAGATCTTAAAGTAAAGTGGTAAAAAGGGTGAAAGGAAGAATCTCGTTTTTACAAGGTGAAGTTAGGAAGAGAGTGATATCTACATCAAAATTTTTACTTTGCACACTAAATTTAATTTTTTTTAATCCATTATATTCCTTCCAACTGTATCAAAAGTGTTGTAATAATTTTACAATATCATTATCATTCTTAATGGCATATCCTGATACAATTACATCAACTAATTTGAAGAAGAAGAATCTATATCTATACTGTATTAAAAAGCACCTATGAATTAGACACCTCCAGTTTTTTTTAGTGTTTCCAATGTTAATCGGACGGTGTAAATTAATTCCAGCTTGTTGAATGCCTACAATTTGTTACTATAATCTTGTTTCCTCTCCATTTGTTTCAAGAGTGTAGTTGATGTGCAATCTCTCTATTTGGAATTGGAACGAGCAAATCTAGAATAATTGTTTCCAAATATAACAATTCAATTACCTTCCTTTCTGGTTGTATATTATTCTTAACATTTCAGATATCTATCTATAATATATGAAAAAACACCTAAGTATTGTCCCGCGCAACGGGCGGGTCTCTTGTTAGTTATTTAAAAAAGATAAATTTGATGTGCAAAGCAAAAAATTTGGTGTAGATAGCGCTTCCAATTTGTGCGTTCTTCCTTGAACATCCCTGTCTATATTTTCGTACTCACGATCGAGTTTAGGATATTTGGGATTTTCTAGGCCATACGATTTTGATCGTACGGAATATAGGAGTTGTGGAGTTGAGTAACTAGAGGTGGCAGATTGTCGGTTCGGGTTGGGTCAGTTTGACCAAATGAAAATATTAGTTCGGGTATCGGGTTGACGACTGCTAGCATTTTTTCGAGTCAGGTATCGGGTTGACGTCTTCCAGCATTTTTTCGAGTCTGGTCGGGTTGGGTCGAGCGGGTTTTTCGAGTCTGGTCAAATTTGCACCTTTATTCCCGGGTTATCTCGAGTTCCAGGTCAGATTCAGGTATGTCTGACTTTCCATAAAACACAGGTCGGATCAAATTTTGCCGCCTCTATAGTAACTTTGTACTTTTTTTTTTTAAATCAACTCTGTACTTCTTCAGTCTCTACTCTCTACTCTGTACTCTGAGCCTGTACTAGCTAGTGCTATGAATCGCATGTGTTGTACGGGCTTTTCTTGAAGTAAAAATGTAGTTTACTTAAGAATATTGTATGTTTAGCAGTTGCTCAACCATAAATGGAGTTAGATTGTTGTACTAACGCTAACACGTCAAAATTTATGTTATCGTATCTGAAATCACGATTTATGGTGCTCAATAAATTCTTTATATAAAAATATTGGAGAATACAAATTTTTTTCATTTTTAGAGTTTTCTAAGTATTTGTTCTGCATTTTTGAAAATAGCATATGTAAATATCAATATTTTATTAATATATATGAGCTCTTTTATAAAATTCAAATTAAATACTTAGAAAACCCTAAAAATGAAAAAAAAAATTGTATTCCCTAATATATTCATATAAAGAATTTATTGAGCACCATAAATAATGATTTCGGATACGATAACATAAATTTTGACACATTAGCATTTCGGATCGAAATGCTAATGTTAGTATAATAATCCAACTCATCATAAATGTATTGAGTTTTTATTTTTGCATGAATTGAGTGTGCTTTGAAGTTTTAGTAAAATAACATTTAGTTGCAGATCTTTGCAATTTAAATAAATCAATGAAATTTTATTTTATTATTTTTAATCTATACTCCATAAAGAGGGGTAGATTTCCAATCATCTCAACTATGCCACATCATCACTCTTATTAACCATTGATTTTGTTTGAAACTCTCCATCTACTTTGATCCAATGGCTTGTATTTTTTTTTCTTTCCTCATTAAATAAGATGAATGTGATATTACTAAAACAAATTTTAATCCTTAAAATAGTCCAACATTTATATATATTCTAATTTATAAATAATTGTATTATTATTATAATAATAATAATTATTATTATTATTATTTATTTACATAAAAAATTTACAATTTTTTAAAGTTTTTATAATATAAATATTAAAAATTTTATAAAATTCTTAGTTATTTATGTGATACCACTTTTCGGGGCGAACCCTGAGTTACAACTCTAGTTCATGTAATAGCGTGTGAATTATAGAGATATGACGAATCTTTTGGTTTCAACATCATCATCATTGAGATAATTAATTTATGATTCTCCAATCCATTAATTATTTTTGTGAGTTCCTCCAATGAAATATGTCTTATTGACTTGCATATATAGACCGTGTGAAGGGTATAATTTTTGTATATTGACTTTCTGTACATCTTACATGGTTTTTCCAAAACGTGCGGAACCAAAGTCATAAGACTTTATCTTTTCCTTTAGAAATTACATTATTTTTTTCAACACAGCTTTTTTGAGCTTTTAAGTATGACTTTTTTGTTTCACTAGTTTGACTCTTAGAAAATATTATAATTAACCACCTAAATTCCAACCCATGTGTGAAAGATAAGAAAAAAGTATCTTTAAAAATAATTAATAACAAAGAATGGAGGGATGAAAAAGAAAGCTGGCTGAGTATGGTGTGGATGTGATTGAAATTTCTACTCTCAAATTTAGTATGAACTAATCCTTATCCTTACAATATATAAAACATATTGAAAAAAATAATATGAATGGGCTATCTTCCCCAAATAAGAAACCTGAGCCGTTGATTATTTTCTTGGATAGATCAAAACCGTTGATTTATATTAATGTCCGTTGACGTTAATGTCTTAGCCCATTAAAATTTAAGGCCCATATCAATTTTTTCTATACAAAGCTCATTACATATTATCTTAAAAATTTATTATAAAAAATAATAATTTCAATCCAAAGGAACGTGTAGGCTTTTTTTACCGGCCACAAAATAGCTAGAATTAAAGTAGGATAACTCCAAAATTATATCGTTTTCACCTATAAATTGGACTTGACTGCTTAATTTTAGGCCCAGATTCGTCAACCCATTAAAAAAATTCGTAAAATATTGTGCAAAACACACAATTTTTTGAGTGTTACTTGATCAAATTTGGTATCAATTTGTACACCGTTTGCCAATTTTTAAAACTTGCAATTAATTTCACATTTGCACACACATAGACAAGGAGATCATCTAGCAGAAGAAGAATTAGGAGCACATGACATAAATCAAAGAAAAACTTAGAAATTAAATAAGCATAGAGATTAAACAGTATATGATAAAGTTCAACCAGTTTATATTACCAAAAAAAATAATAATAATAAAACAAGCTCTTGATCTACACTTACTATTACAACTAATATGTACACACAAAAGTCTAATAAGTAATACTAAAACGTGTCAAGTTAATACGTTAATTGTTTCAAAATAACCTGTTAATGTTTCAATTTGGATATATTTTATATTATAACCGGTATCTGTTTTTTGTTAATGTTTCAATTTGGATATATTTTATATTATAATCGATATCTATTTTCTGTTAATGTTTCAATTTGGATATATTTTGTATTATCACCGGTATCTGTTTTCTGTTAATGTTTCAATTTGGATATATTTTATGTTATAACCGGTATCTGTTTTTGTATCTGTATATCTATTTTGCCACTTGCCAATTTCGAGTTGCAAACTTGAAATTTCGCATTTGCACACACATAGACAAGAAAATCATCTAGCAGAAGAAGAATTAGTTGCACATGACATCAATCATAGAAAACTCAGAAATTAAATAAGCATAGAGATTAACCAGTATATGATAAAGTTCAACCGGTTTATATTACAAAAAAAAAAGGCTCTTGATCTAACTTACAATTAATTATAACTAATATGTACACCAAAAAAAGTCTAAGTAAGACACTAAATACAGCATATTATTTTTTTTTTCATTTAAAGTACCCCCGGCAGTTTCGAGCACCGCAGAGACATTTCCTGGCTCCAGCTGCCCGTCCCCCGCTCCCCTCCGCATCACAGTTGTAATCGTACGTCAGTTCGGTCATAGGCGGGATGTGTTTCATAGCGAAGAACATGACGTGTGTAGGCTGGGCATCTCCGTGCCCGCGCCTGACCAGCTGCCACAGCAAATTGGGGTCGCAACTGTGGTTGATGAAGCGCGACACATTTCCCGTCTCCTCTGCATTTATCATTGGTACCGGTACCGGTACAGGCTCATGCTCGTAACGCTTTTCATGTCGTGTATTGTCACCTTCTTCGTTAGCCAGCTCCATGCCTCGGTTCCAGTTCAACGCCTTTCTGCCCGGGTCGGTTGAGCAAAAAACGTACTCGTTCGAATCCAACTCTTTGTTGTCCGCGTCCTTCTTGTCCAAAGTTTTGCCCACAAACTCGCACACGAAAGAGCCGGCACGAATTGGGTCCCATGACCGGAGACCCCACCCGCGGTTTCCTGTCTGGAAAACCTCAAAATGCAGCTTCACACCCTTCTGGGTAACCTTGTTTCGGCAATTAACCGTGCATTCACAACTCGGGCCACACTCGTACAAGATCGGTAACCGTTGGATCAACAGACCCCACGAGTTGTAAGCGAGTGAGCCACCGTTATACGACGCGCAATGACAATCATCACCCCGTGAAACACACAAAGATTCGCACTTGCATCCCGTCGGCACGATGTCCTTCTCTTTCTCAGTTTGTTCATGCAAAATCCTCGCAACATATGTGAAGTTATCGAGTTGAAGATCGTCATCGACTTCATTCACAACGACGACGGGGATACACTCCGCACCTGACGATAGATCAAAGGTTAGTACCGTTCCTCTGGAAGAGGGTTCCTTTTTCCAATCCTCCGTCATTTTCCACACGGCAAATCCGTCGGGCTGTCCTATTTCTCTCACCAGTTTATGCTTGAAAGTAAGCAAGCCCGATTTTGGGCGCTCGGTCCACGAATCCTGGATTTTATACAATCCGTCGTAGATGTAAACCTTGTTCCCTCGGACGAACGGGTCATTCCTACTCCTGATAACCCTGATCGGGTTCTTCCAGATCGAGCTTTGTTCCATCGCATAATTTACACCCTTGAGCTTTTGGTCGCATCTCTTCTCTACTTTCCTACCGTTTCCCCCCTGCCCGGTGTATACCATCTCATTAACTTTATCGTCGTCATTTTCGTATCCGCCAGAAGCCACGACGGCGATGGCAATTGAGTTGGTACCATGTTTCATGTGGTCTATCCCGGCCATGGGGAGCGAATGCAACCCGACCACACACATCTCCATCCTGAAATAGAAAATGTCCCCGACCTCCACGCCGGGCACGGGGCCGACACGCCTCGTCTTGTTTGCCATCAAATCATTCGCGTTCATGATCATTTCTGCCCTCATGTCAGACCTCTTTTTCATGCCTTCTGTTTCGCTGATTTGCTCTAGGTTACGTCTGAGCGCATCGAATGTTGACAGGATCGCCTCAACATGAGCCCGAGGTTGAGTCACGGCATTTGATGAAGAAGCCAGCAAAACAAGCTCTCTACTTAAACTCCGTACCATCAATTTGGCTTTCTTGCTTGGTGGCTTTCGGTCAGAGACACGTGTTGATTTGCATTTTCCTCCCTGACTAGAATTCTGCGGAGCTGCAAAATCATATGATATCGGCGTAGCATTGATCGGCTCTGATGGGCTTGGTTCAGATTCAGCACTCCCGGTCTCGGCAGTAGGCTTCATGGCATCAAAACCAGGAGGGGTTTCTGGTACAACTGGGTCTAACATGTCGAAAGGGACTGGCTCGGCTTCTTCAGTTTCTTCTGACAAGGGTGTCGGAGATAAGATTGCACCGTCTTCTGATTCCATGATTAATGCGACGACTGCACATTGTAGAAAGAAAGTGTACGTAGTATTAAACAATTTTAAAATCTATATTCAGACCATATAATGGTACCAGTATTTGTAGAACTGCAATTTGTCAGAAAGGCATTTCTATACAGAAGAATCATATTAATACATTAAAAGTACTGCTGTTAAGGGCCAATGGTTAATGAGTTGTATACTGTGACATTGTGACTAAGACATGTATATTCACCATTTATGAGATGAAAATTTCTTGTAACTTTGACAATTGCCTATGCGAATTAATTACCAGCGCAGAATCTGAATCACAGAATCAGCATTCTTAGTAATGAGTAATGACTTATTAAATATTTTAGGACCTTATTAATTTGCAATTTTGAGGGGTTAAGCTCAAAATGTCAACAATAGCATAATACAATGACAAGTTACAACATTTTTTTTTTGCAAGGAATTACAGTAACTGCAACATTAGTTATCAAAGATGTCATCTTTTGTGCAATCTCAACTTGCAAACTATACAAATGCTATTCAGAAAATTCTTTAACAGGTACCAAAAATAATGAGGGGAAATCAAATGAGATAAATAAAGATTAAAGAAAGCAAGCATGAACCTGATCTCAGAGATGAAAATACCTCTAATAAAGATTTTTCAGACCAGAGAGCTTCCTTTGTTCTTCTCCTTTTTACTATTACTGATTTACTGTGCTAAATAAACTACAGAAGCAATGGCTTCTATAATTCTATTTGCGTTGTAAGTTGTAAGGATGCATGAAAAGACACACAAGAGCGGTGACACTGTTAATTAACTAGCGGAGAGAACGAGATGATTAACATTAACCTAACATTTTTTTAAGAGAAATTAACATCTTGTATCTATTAAAAAACCTTCCATACATCCATAGACGTACAGAGAATGTAAAAGATACACACTGAAATGTAACAAATACATCCTAAAATGTAACTTATGAACGTTGTGGATAACTTTTTTACTAACGCTAGGTATTTATTTTTTTTAAGCACTGGGATGTTTCTATGGTTTAAGTGTAATTGGAAATGTTTAGAAGATAAAATAAAATAAAGTATTGGAGCTTTTGCAACGTGTCATGCTGATGAAATTGTCGTTGTAACTTTTTTTTACCATGTTGCTTTTTATGTTGCTGACAGCAAAGCATTGTTTAAGCCATTTAAGGCCTGAATATTGTACTTTGTTGCATATCTTTTGGCTGTTAATATATATTGTGAAAATTTAGCTTCTATTACACTTACCATTCGACCATAATTTTCCAGCGGTATATTAATTAAAAATTTATATCGTATATTTTTGCTAAATCCCTGTTTCCAACTTTAAAAAAGAAATATGTTGCTTTGAGTAAATAAATAATAATTAGAAGTTATTTCTTCTTATAAGTAACCTGCACTCAAAGTTCTTATATATTTTCAAAATATTTATGCATAATCTTTGGGAATAATCAATAATGTATATTAATAGCAACCACACTTTTCCTGAGATGTGCTGTGAACAATTAGAAAGTCTTTCAGGTAAAAAATCATGAGAAATATTAAATAAATAAGCTGTTTTAGATATGAATATATGATTATATATCACTCATTTCAAATTGTGATTATGAGGTTTCCACTTTGAATTAAACAGACCCAAACAAGCCACCAAGGCATAACAAAGAAGATACGGAACACATGTATCATGAAGTTCACTGACAGATGTAGCATCATGTTCTATGATATATAATTTTTGAATCATATTCAAGAGTTAACAGTTATCTAGGCGCCAGATAATAGAAAAAATTGAAAACAGCATACAAGGCTTAAAAATTTAAAAATAATAAAATACCATCACAGAGAAGAAAAATTAGGGATAAATGCCTAACTTGTGCTGTGCCAATTTTTGGCAAATTAGTTTTTGATACAAGTCAATAGCTTCTTACAATCAAAACCTAGAACAGCAACTTCAGTACATCGTGCCATGCCTCAACTAGTATTTACAACAGGCTGCAATATTTGGTGTACAAAAAAACTAACCTTACCAATACATCAGCAGCAATTAGTTACCAAAATACCAAAATGATATAAAAGTTGTTTATATCAACTTTCATTGTAATTTTTCATCTGGTGGCCAGTCAAGAAATTTCATTCCCAACAGAGAGGGTGGCAGGTACGTCTGCACCGAACAATCAGCATGGTCGGGCGGATACAGGTACCCCTTCCCATACCCCAACTGATCCATCAGTTTCGTTGGCGCATTCCTGAGATGCAACGGGACGCCCTCATTTCCCCCCACGGATTCCTTCACTGCCCTCTTTGCCTTGTTCAGCGCACGATACACAGCCACTGATTTAGGCGCCAGTGCCAGGTACGTCACGCACTGGGCAAGGCAAACGTCGCACTCCGGCATGCCGAGAAAATGGCATGCCTGGTAGCACGCCACCGCCTGGTTGAGTGCGGTGGGGTCGGCAAGGCCAACGTCCTCTGAGGCAAACCGCACGAGACGGCGGGCAATGTACAGCGGCTGTTCACCTGCTTCTAACATCCTCGCCAGCCAGTAGATGGATGCATTGGCATCGCTCCCGCGCATGGATTTGTGCAGCGCACTGATAAGGTTGTAGTGCTCCTCGCCGGCCCGGTCGTACACCAGGTGCTTGCATTGCATTGCTTCTTTGATGTGGTCCAAGGTCACAGAAACGGTACCACCTGAAAATTTCATAGTGCCAATTTTATCTTCAATCATAATAACTAGTAGAGGTGGCAGAACCCGACCCAACCCGGCATTTTTTAGAAAGCCAAACTGACCCAACCTGACCCAAAACCGACCCAACCCGACCCGACCCGAAACCGACCCAACCCGACCTGACCCGAAACCGACCCAACCCGACCTGACCCGAAATCAACCCAACCCGTGATCAAATAGCATCCAATCCAACTCAAATCAACATATGATTCAAAAAAAGTTGATATTAAAATTGACCCGACCTAACCCGACCCGAGATATTCTAGAAGGTGAAACTAACCCGAACCCAACCAACCCGCCCTCCCGATTTGTCACCTCTAATAACTAGTGAACCACAGATACATCCATTATTGAAGGGCATTGATAATGTATCAGCAGACAATTGTTCTACACCGAAATTAATAGTTTTATTACCAAATGAGACTATTTTTATGTCATTCATTGTTTTATTACTTATCAAAGGGAAGTGCTATCTACATAAAAAATTTTGCTCCACACACCAAATTTAATTTTTTGAATAATTAATTAATTATTCTCCTTTGAATTAGTTGATCTAGTTACATCAAAATATGCTATTCAGAAGGATAATGATATCTCAAAATTATTACAACACATTTTGATTTAATTAGAAGGAATATAACGGTTCAAAAAAAATTTAAATTTGGTGTGCATAGCAAAATTTTGGTATGTAACTAATTATCTGTAACTGTGATCATCAAATTAGTTACATACTTGATGCTTATTACTGATCTGAAAATCTACAGCAATGAAACAATTACCATCAGAAATCTCACTGAAACCCTTGACAGCAAGCGACACCGCAACCTCGAGCGCATTCAGAGCAACCCTAGCATCACCATCGCAACTCCCCGCCAGAAACTCCACGGCATCGTCGGCCACATCCACATCCCTCCCGCCGGCAGTCACACAAACCCCTTTCTCCCGATCCGCCATCGCCCGGACCACCACAGCCCTAACATGCTCCTTCTCGAGCGGCTTGAGCGCCAGCACGCGGCACCTCGACAGCAGCGCGGTGGAGAGGTGGAACGAGGGGTTCTCGGTGGTGGCCGCTAACAGCGCCACCGATCCGTCCTCCACCGCCGGGAGCAAGGCGTCCTGCTGAACCCTAGAAAACCTATGTATCTCATCTATAAAAACCACCGTCTTCCTCGCCGTTACCGTTAAGCTCTTCCGTGCGGACTCTATTACCTCTCGCAGCTCTTTAACGGAGGACGAAACGGCGGATAACGGAACTAGACGGGGTTTCGACGGCAGCGTAACGGCGAGCGCACGGGCTAGGGACGTCTTGCCGCTGCCAGGCGGGCCCCACAGGATCAGAGACGGAATAAATTGGGCCGAGGGGGTAAAAGAGTTTAAAAAGGAGTTTGGGCCGAGTATGTGGTCTTGGCCCAATATCGCGGTCAGAGTCGCTGGACGCATGCGTTCGGGCAGCGGCGCTACATGCGGGCGCTTATTGGACGCCGTGGTAGGAGTAACGGTCACAGTCGCTGGACGCTCTGACCGCGAGGGTTCGGGCAGCGAAGCTGAATGCGGGCGCTTGTTGGACGCTGTAGGAGGAGTTGCGGTAAGAGTGGCTGGACGCTCTGACCGCGAGCGCTCGGGCAGCGGCGCTGACGCTGAAGCGGAAGGGATTGGGAAGAAGCGGGAGAGAGTGGATTGGGAATGGGGAGTGGAGGTGGGGGAGGGGGAGGAGGGGGGTTGGGAGAGGATCCAGTCGGCGGCGGCGTCGGGGGAGTGGCCGCCGGTCGCGGCGAGGGCCTTAGCGGCGAGGTCGCGGGAAAACCCCATGCTTAGGAGCTGGTCCATGGGGACTGGGGAGTTTACTGATCTCGCGCCAAAATGTGGGAACTGGACTGGGAGTGGGACTGTGGGTCAGTGGGAGGGTAGAGGGGACTGGAAATGATATATAGGGGAATTTATATGTGGCCTTCGATAATTGTGATGAGAAGGAATAAGATGAAGTGATGAACTTTGACATCACAATTATGTTAAATCTAATAAATTCGTAAAAATAGAAAATCGTTATCAAACAAGTTTATTTACTTTTACATATTGATATATTTCAAATTTTATTCAATTTGAATTCATCAAGAATCGTCAAATTAGACTGTTATAGATACTTTGCAAAACTTATTCTTCTTGAAAGAACATCAAATGACACTAATAAAATTTCAAATTCAATCAATGTATAAGCTGATAAATATATTTGTAAACAAACTTTTAAGATTTTTCATGAATGTATTAAAATTTCTGTGATTTTGATGTTAGTGGATCATTCCTCAAGTATGATTTATGAACAATATTATTCAAATGGGTTAGTGTAAAAGCGTTTTTTCGTTTAGATGTATAATGTTACATTTATTTTTATTAAAAAAATTGTTATATGCATTTATATATATATTCGTATCATTCGATATTGTTACTTCTTAATTGAAAGGTGGCATACGTTTATCACTCTCGGATGAATCTAGATTCTATATTAACCTAAATAATGAGCAGCTCACGTTCTGCAAGGCGCTTTGCTATAGTAAAGAGAATAAGAGAGGCATTAGTAAAGGAACGGGGTAAAAGGTACGCAACAATTATTTCCCTAGTTGTGAGTTGTGACTTCTCATTTACCTATTCACAATTTTTTTGAAATAAAGATAAGAATTTTTTTGAGATAAAGATAAGGGCCAAGCCACTCAAATTTAAATGTTTATAAAGACCCTCAATCCGGATTTCAAACCCATCTATTCACAATTTGATTTTCCAACCTGCAACCACATTAGATTGGTTGTGCAACGTGCTTTGGTCCTTTACACTAATCTCTCGTGCGATTGGCATCGCATCTTTGTAGCACTTCAGTTGGCGCCTTGGCAAAGCATCAAATTAAACCAATCCGATAATCAACCATAAACAAGAACAAGTATGGCCTGTGTATAGAACACGGACTGACAGTCAACTGATAAGCCCAGATAAATTCTAGAAATTTAGCTCAGCCTCATTTGTTGGTAATAACAATTTTAAGTAAAAATTTGCTATTCCTCCCTACATTATCACCGAAGCGGTAATCACAACAATAAGCTAACAGCACTCCATTCCAAGCACCCATGAAAGTTAAACAAATGTATCTCATAGCAAAACAACATTTTTGAAGTTACAACAGGAACTTTTGTTCCAAAACACATCTACCAAGTATTAGCACTGTACATAAATATCCCTTTCAAACCCTAATCAAGAAACCATTGCTGATCCGTCGGCAAAGCAACCTGGGTTAATTGTTATACTTTTTGTGCAGTTGTCAGTTTTGTAAATGCCAACCAGTCGATCAGCCAATTCAAACATATTGTTCCTCAGACTATCACAAAGAAAATAAGATGAACTTTTTATCAGTGCATGTGAAAGAAAACATAGCTACTGCAATTCAACCCAGAAAAATTGTTGCATACCTGATAATGATGAACTGTGCATCTCGGGTCCGGTCCTTCACATAATGCCCCACAATTGAAACATTCTTGAAATCTATAACCATATACATGGATTAGAACCCTTCAAAATATATAAAAACAAAACAAAACAAAAAAAAAAAGTAACAAGATAGAACAAACCTAAAGCAGCATCAATTTCATCCATCACATACAAAGGAGTAGGCTTGTAATGGTGAAGTGCAAACACCAAAGCCAGAGAGCTTAGAGTCTACCAACCCAAAAGAAAAAAAAAAAAAAAAAAAACATTATTATTTTTAAAAGAAGACCAGTGGAACATTCTATGGATCTTAATACATCTGTCAAGGAAGTTACCTTCTCACCACCAGAGAGATTCGCAATATTTTTCCAGCTCTTTTTTGGAGGTCTCACACTAAAAACAACACCCTCAGAAAATGGGTCTAGTGAATCAACGAGCTCCAGTTCAGCATCTCCACCTAAAGTAATCATCTGCCAAACCTCAAAAATATCAGATGTTATCAGAAACACATCCATTTAAAACAAACCACATTTGAAATTTCTGCAAAAGCAAGAACCTGGTACATCTCTTTCAGCTTCAGAGAAATAACATTAAACCCTGCCATGAACTCATCCAACCTGACAAGAAAGACTTAATCATTTAATATAACATTTATCTGAAGTCTCATATAAAAAGTTGATCAACAAAATGTACTGCACAAAACTGAGGTTGCTCAGTTGATTTAATTCATTAGAGTTGGTGCTATTTACTTGCTTACTTTTAATTATTAAGGTTCTATCATAACAGTAAACAGACCTGGCAAGATGTTTGAAACTTACCTCTTTTTCTTCAAACCATCATGCAGCTTTTTAAGTTCATCTCGCTCTAATGTTGCGGCATTTAGCTCTTTAACTCTTTCATCATATAATCCAGCTTTCCGCCGGTACCTGGAGAAAACAACAAAACATGATGAGCAATTGATTGAATTTTTTTTTTTTTTGGTGAATAGAAAAAATTATATTGCTGCGTTTCTAAGAGGCAACTGGTAGATCACATGTATGTATAACCAGTAGACTGGATACTATGTATTGCATTAATATCTGGAAAATTTGTAATAATCCATCCACGTTTTTTCAAATTAATTATTGAGTACTATTTTTTTATGAGCACACTAAACAGCTCTATTAAAAAAACCACAAGCATATTATATAGCCACCTTTTGCTGGAACTGCAAGCATGGAGTTAAGGTCTTTCATTCACAAATAACAGTTGGTACAATTTTATGATTGGTGTTTAAGATAATTACTCTGCAATAGCATCAAGGTTTGGATTCATCTCCTTCAATTGGCTTTGAAGCAAGGCTACCATCTCTGTGGCTCTTTTCAAATCACAATCCTCTTTAAGTGATTCATCAGATAATGTTGCTTCTAGCTTTTCTGGATCTACCGCATCTTTTTGTATCCTTTCACCAAAATATATATTTACAAAATTATTTAAACAGAAAATAATCAATAGTGCAATGCCCTAATAATAAAAATTTCTTTTGGGAATCACTTCTGGCTTTCCTATCTACCTGAGAGATAAAATAGGGAAAATGGAGGGGCAGATTCAGCTTCTTTAGCATGGAATGAAATGATGAGGTTATGTGAGGTACTTCCGATATTTATATGAATGTACACTTAATATTGTTATGCTGCCATATACAGGACATTGCACTTTTATCAAAGTATATATATCATCAATCATGATTTATGAACTAGCCAGCGTAGATGCAGAAGTATACTAAACAGACCAGTTCAAATTTTCAAAATTCAAAGTATATATCAATCATGAAATGTACTAAACAGACCAGTTCAAATTTATGAACTAGCAAAGTACAAAGGTTCTAAAATAAATTAATAAAACAAGGAAATTATCACGTACTGCTTCATGTGCTTGTCGAGGTTAGTGTTTATATCCTCGAGTCTTTTAGAGAAAGCCTTTACTTTCATCTTACATTCATCCACCTGTTTTTTCAGATCTTTCAACCGAAACTCTGCATCTACCTGTTTTGCATGCTGCAAGAATTAGTATCTGTATATTCCTTTAAAATCTGAGTTTGGAACTGTACTAAAGTAATATACCTATAATTTTTTGTGTGCTTTGTGCAGGACATGAAATCTAATATAATCATACAAAGTCCACCACATCATAAACACGTGCTGTACCAAAGTCATATTCGTGAAAAGGAACACCCCACCCCTGAACCACCCAACACACAGAAGCCATCTCCCAACACCAGTGCCCCAAGGATCTAAATAGAGAAGCAACTTGGGCTTTGCAATTCAGTCTCAATACTAGTACAACAGAAGCTTATCCTGGTAACTCTGAGTTATTGTAAAAGCTACCATTTTTCCGTTTTGAGGTACTTTCAAATACAAAAGGCCATGAACAATTAGATGGTACCAATAGCTGAAACTGACTGTTACCATACTGATGTATATTGCAAGAAAAGAAGCCAAATGTACTAACCTCAGCAGCACGAAGTTCATTCATGGTTTTCTTCAGTTCATTGAACTTTTCCTTTGTTTCATTTAGTACAACATGATGCTCATTCATCATCTGACATCATCAACAGATTTGAATGTAAAACCATATACAAATAAGCATGTTATTGCATTATAGATAGGATGACTCAACTTTCAATCCGACATTCCATCAAATGAAGTTACATATGGGTCATAAGAAATTTTAAGTCATTACTTAATGGTGAAAGTTTCCAATATATTTAATATATTATCATGTGAATAATGTGCAGTGTATAGATTGCATTTCGATTGTTGGATTTCCACATTGCTTTGATTAACGAATGTCAGCAGATCCAACCCTACTTTACTATCAAAACTAAAAATTATACTTAAAATTATAACGTAATTCAACAACCAAAGTCCCCAGTTAATTGTGAACTGAAATGTACCTCTTGTGTTTTCTGATATTTTTCTTGAACTGTAAATGCTGTCTCCTGCATATCCTTGAACTCTGACACTGCTTTCTCTCTACTTGCAACCAACTTATCTCTCTCTTTTTTTGAGTCCTCCACTCCTTTTGTCAATTTTGTCACCAATTTCTCCAGTGTGGCAATTTTAACACTGTGCCGATTGATGTCAGTGTTTGTTTTGTCAATTTCCTATCAGAATTAAAGAATTAACAGATAGTAATAAAACAATGTCTTATTTTGTAAAACCTCCTACTAATGTTTGGGTCTTTCATTTATCAAAGAGGAAAACATTAACAACCTTTTTGTTTATGACGGCCAGTTTGAATTAATTTTGTCCATAAATGTTTTGACCTTTTGATCAAGAGTCAAATAATATTGAGATTTTGCAAATTTTGTTATAAAATACTCCATGTCATATTAAACCCGATATGCTTTCTTTGAATTAATGGAATTAATAGTGATATAAATTGATGTGTCACAAAATATGTATCATTTGATCCTTTTCCTTTTTCAGATTGGTCAACCGCCTAAGATTTAGTTAGATTTCTTGCATTTCATAGGACTCTTGAAGACCAAATCTAAACACAACTTCTATTGATATTTTGATAATCTTTATCACTTTTGCAAGCAATTTTATTTTCTTTCTCTAACACAGAGCATCAAATACACTGCATACAGTAATTGGTATGTTCAAAATTTGTCACACTGGTGGGAAAAAAAAAACATCAATTTAGAGAATGACAAGTTTATCTACTTACGGATTGATTGCCATTAACTTTTAACTTCTGATTTTTGAGCCTCTCTCCACCAGCATTTTCAATTTTTTGCTGAAGTTCTGTAGCCTACAACAAGAAGGTACACAGTAACTCAGTTGTACCTGAAGTTGCTAGTAATGTAACAAGACCACACAAAGATGTGATCACCATATACTCTGGGTCGGAGCTATAATATTTCAAAAGACAGAATACTGCCTTACAGAAGAATGCAAAAAGCTAGAAACTCTTTAAGACATAAAAGATGCAAACATTAAAGTATCCTTCAGCAATTTGAAACAGGCTATTCTGTGACCCAGAAAGATAGTCGATATTAAATCAAAGCCAAAAGTTCCAGGTCATCGCTTAACCATGCTTACCTTGTCCTTGAGTTTGCTGGAGCATTTAGTGAGCTTTTGTATCTCAGCTGTCTCAGTGGAGATAACGATTTTTAGTTCCTCAAGCCGATTAATTTCATCCTCTTTTGGCTCTGATGCATCCTTTAAAGACTTGAGTTGTTTTTGTTTGTATGTGTACTGTTCACTCAGGCTACTAATCTACATAAGCGAAAAAGAACATTCAATTTTAATGAGCAGGTACAAAGAGTTACATTTCCCCAAAAAAGAAAAAGATCCCTTTTCTTTTCTGTTTTAATCCACGTTATCTTGTCATGTTTAAAAAAGCATGTAGCACTCATGGCTTGACTTCACAATTATCAGACACATCTTAGGTTTTTGATGAAATAAAACTCATCAATTTTAAATAGTTAAAATAAAATTAATTATAAAATCTAACTTAAATATGAAACTGCCACTTGTAACCTCTGTTGTAACTGCCACTTGCATATGATTTCTATTTCTTGGTTCTCTTTTGTAACATATGACCGAAATTAAATATGACAAGTCTAACACAATCTTGTTGTCTGTCCGATATATGTTGTGCCTTTCTTGCACGTATAGAGTTGTCAGGTGCAATTTCCATAATGCAATAAATAGCCTGAACTAAGACAATGTTTGAACTCACATAATAAATTGTGAGATTAACATAAATTAGATGGGTATCCAAAGACAAAAATTGGACATTTCAGCAATAATATACTTCAAAGAGAAGGTTTATCATTCTCTTTGCAAGCTTTGCAGTTCATTTGTATGAGACCAAGAGGAAAAACAATCGTTGAAAATTTAACATGCTAAATTAATTGCTCAACTTCTTAATCATGGATGAAACAAACTAAATCGATACTAAAGGTTCAAAACAAGAAGAGGTACCTCTTTATTACATTTGTCGAGCTCCATCTCAATGCGGGTACAGCCAGATTCAGCAGCCTGGTAACGCTGCCTGGCTTCATTAACACTCTGACGAAGACCTCTGAGCTGGCTTTCAAGCATCTCCAGTTCATGTTCAGCTGAAGAGAGAACTTCAGGTGTGACACTATCCTTGATAGATGTCCCCATCTTGCCTCCACGAGGCTTACCGCCTCCACCACTCATGGTACCAGATTTCTCAAAGAGTGCTCCATCGAGAGTTACAACTCGCCTAAATTCTTTATTGCCGCCGTAAGCTATTCTGGTTGCCTTCAAGGAGAATCAGAGTTTCATGTGAATATAATTTTATATGTGATAGCCTACCTAGGTATCAGAGGTAATTTCATTTTGCAGCTTTTTTTTTTCAGAATTCTGAGTAGAAGCAAAGTTACGACATTGACACCCCAAGTACATGGGAGAATGTTATGCTGGAGAAAACAAGATGTCTTATTTACATAGAGAAAACAAGTTGTGCAAACAGGCAGTCAGAGTCTCACAGCATAGCACGTAGAGACTAGAGAAGCAAAGGGTAAAGAGAAGTAGAGAACATTTAGCATTTATATAGGATGCACATTCATGACCGCAAGGGGTTATGAGGATTTATTTCAAATCCCCCAGGCATGTCTTGTGATATCACCTTAGAAGCTCAAATAGAAGGAAAAGGTCAAGAGAAGATGTGAGAATTACCTGATCGAGATTGTTAGCTACTACTGTATTACCCAAGGCTGCAAAAAAGGCCAACTTGAACCGCTCGTTCTTTATGGTTACCAAGTCAAAAAGGCGTGGAACCCCCTCTGGAGTTTGCACCTTTTCCCTCATTCTATGCATATGCTCCTTTTGTTTCTCCTAGATAACAATATAAAAAAAATTAAAATATAGAAGTAAATGGCAACGAGATTGAGTACAAATATTGTCATGCAATGTAAATTGGAAAGTAAGAATTGTTCATTAAGATCTAAGCAGCGAGGCCTGTAGTAAATGTCAATTTATCAGTCAACTAGTAGATATTATTATTGTTTAAAATTATGTTTGGAACGGCCAAGCGAAATATTATGTAGAAAATAACAAAATGAAAATAGCATTGTGTTATGTAGTTTTGCTCATTCCATAACTACTAATTGGGAATTTTCCTTGAGAAAGAAACATTAAGGATCACAAACAATACCAGCAGAACCAAAATTTAAATAAAAATACATAAAATATATAGATACTGCTCGAAGGAAACCCCAAACTTTTGTAATTTCATTTTTTCTGAGAAGTACCCAGAAAGTAAGAACAAGCAAATAGTATATGTAAACATGTCTAAACAAGGAAGAAAAGTGCAAACCAGTATCATGAAAGTAGCAATCCCAAGATTTTTTCTTCGAAGCAAATCAACACAAGCCTGCGCAGCAGCTGTTGTCTCAACCAAAATATAATCAAGGCCTCCACATGCCGTAGAGATAGCCACGTCATACTTAGCTAGAAATAAAACAAAATTTATATGCCAGAGTGTAGATGACAAGATGAGTGAAAATAATTAAACTATGGAACCAGCACCCAGCTAGTACTGCTGGCAACTACAACTACACAGATAAAATTTGAGAAAAGAAAAGGCAATGTATATGAAACCCAGTAAAATGGAACATAAGCTAACTTGAAAGGCAGGTGTAAAGGCAGCACACATCACACACACACACACACACACACACACACACACAAAAAAAAAAAAAGCATGATACCATCAATTGCGCCCAAATCACCAAGACGGCCATGAATCCCTTCAATTTCTTTTGAATCTTTAGCTTGCATTATTGCCTTTAAAACACTCCCTTGGCTCTTCTCAGATTCTTGGGCAGCTTTCATCTCAGCGACCTTTTGTCTAGCTTCTTGTTCACGGGGGGTTAGTAGCTCTTCCTCTTTCAGACATTCCTGTGAGGCAATTGCAGATGTGTTCTATATCTCAGTTTAAGTGAGCATTCCAAGATTTCATATTATTATGGCACAGCAATATCCTGTAGGTTTGGTTTGACCTCTTTAATGATACTATGGCAAGTACTTTCTGAATAAGGAGCTAATATTAAGATTATGATAGCAAAAACAATCAAATATTGTACCTTCTCCTTTTGTAGGTATCCTTCTTTCTCACCCTTCAATTGCTCTAGTTTAGATTTATTCTCTACCATTTCTTTCTTTCTTGCACTTATTCGACTATTTATTGTTTCCATTTCTTCTTTTGCATTGGTGTATTCTGTACGAGCTTTTTGATGCTGATAAAAAATATAAGAAATTTAAAAATGTTAACCTAAGGCAGCACAATAAAAGAAATTTAATAAGTACTTGCTATATAAATTCAATTAAACAACACAAGATAATATTTTTCACAACGAGAAGCTTAGATTGCTAGTATGGTAGGTTGAGGAGTGGCACAGATTACAAAGTAATGCATTAACAACAAAATAAAAGTTGTAAACTTGTTTTGCAATGGGAGTAGCACAGATGTGAACTTGTTAAGTTAATGTTGTAAAACAATCAAAAAGAGTTGGCTGCTTAGGCTGATTGTATCCATGCGTAGAAAAACATAAAAAGATTTTGTACCAAAGGAAAGCAGAGAAGATGCAGATGCAAAGTCCTATAAAAAGCATAAGCAAGAAAACTGACCAAACCTTGGCAGCTTCTGCCAAGTTTTCAAGAGAATTCGATAAAAGAGCAATATAGACTTTAAAGACATAATGAAAAAATTTAGTTTTTTCAGCTTTGATAACCATAATTGGTCTATCATCTTTTCAAATGGTTATCGATATGGATGTTTTTCCTTCCCAAATTGTATACCTTGTCTTCCAGCAAATTCTTTTCACCCGTAGCAACATCAAGCTTCCCCTTATGCTCAATTAATTGTTTCTCCCATGGCTCCAATTCCTTCCGCACTTTAGCTAGCTCATCACGAAACTTCTCAGTTTCAACTATATGAGTAAAAGGATAAGTCTGTCATATACATGGCACAAGAAAAATGGAAAAAATATATATATAAATTTCAATCAAAAAGGGTATGAGTAGGAATTACCTAAGGCACTCTTTTTTATTTCTTCCAATAGCTCTTCTTCTTTGACTAAGAGCTCTTCCAACTTGGGTATTTCTTCTTTCAATTTTGGTATTAAATCTGATAACTCTTCAATTTCTTTTGTTGAGTCATCTATCTTTGTCGTGTCCTGTAAATAGATTCTTGCAAGTAAAGGACCTTTTTTGAAGCCATAAATTAGAAGAATTTAAATGCACCTTTGAGAAGCCAAAATTTTGGGATAACTTGTAGAAGGACCTTATCCATGTATTTGCAGTGTTAGGATACTGCAGAATTTTTCTAATATTGTTGACTCCATTGGTACACATTGTGTAGAACACTTCACTACTTGATTGTGTTATGGAAAATATACACTATTAATTTATTATAATTTTTTTGCAATTGTGTGGCTATAGTCAGACACCTCAGTTGCTAGATAGATCTTGGATTAATCCTTCCTATTGTGCTTTAGCCATCATCTACCTTTCCCTAACCTCCAATTGTAATGAATAAAATGATGTTCAAAATACTAAGTCTTATAATCTTTTATCAAGAAGAAGTCACAGATCTAGTTGGTATACTCACTAGCAAGTTAAGGGTAGCTTAGTCACCCCCCAACTAGTAGGCTTAGTCAAAGAAGCGATTGAGTGAGATTTAGTTCTATGAATTGGATCCTTTGTAAAAATAAGTATAAAATTCTCAGTCTTAGTAAGAAGAACAAGATATGTTCAGCCTTATTTGCAACTACAGTAAGATGCCAGGTGCCCATCATGAGAACAACAACTTGATTATTTTATTCCCAATAAATAAGGAGACAGTATTATAAAAGAGTATGTTAGATCACCAGACTGATTGGCATCTAGCACATCTCATAGCAGATTCAAAATTGTAATAGCCGTCTCTTTAACTTAAATTTTCAGAATGAAAGAAAACTAAAAAGACAGACCTTTTCAATTTTATCCTCGAGCTTTTTCAGTTTTTGCTTCAGATGCTTTTCCTTCTCAATGTGCTCCACCTCACTCCTCTCATGTGCTTTACAATCTTCCTTGCATTTAGTCATTTCTTTCTCCAGGACCTAAACCATTCATAATAAGGACATAACAAATACCATTGTAGAGTCTGAGAAATAGAAGGAAAGAAAATTGCCATTTAAAAGTACCTCATGTCTCTTCATATGCTTGTCATAAAGAGCTTCTAACTCCTTCAACTCGTTGTTGTGTTGTTGAATTTTCTCCCTAAAAACCGAAGTACATTGATGAGCACATAGCCTTCCAACAAAATAGAAAAAGAAAAAAAAAAAAAAAAACCAACCATATATTACCACCCCCCCACCCCCGGCATGATTAAAAAAAATAACTCAAACCATACAGAAACATATGCCAGCCGTGTCACCTGGTGTTACCAGGTCAGTGCAAACATGCTGCATTGTTATGTCAGTTCCGGGTCAGGAATTTTGATTCACTGGCATGTTGCATCAGGTTGCACCAGCCCAAATTAAGCAACTTGTTTTGAAGAAGAGAATTTCATATTGGCATTATTTTTTTTGCATAAACATTCAGGTTAGACAATGCATTATCCATCAATCTCTCAACCAACATGGTCATTCAGAGGTTCAAGTCATTCACATCAGGTCTGTAGGTGTTTTATATTGCATAAGGCCTGTTTTATACTGCATCAGGTTGCACCAGCCCAAATTAAGCAACTTGTTTTTAAGAAGATAATTTCATATTGGCATTATTTTTTTTCATAAAATTCAGGTTAGACAATGCATGATCCATCACCCTCTCAACCAACATGGTCAGTCAGAGGTTCAAGTCATTCACATCAGGCCTGTAGGTGTTTTATATTGCACAAGGCCTGTTAGTGTGTTAGGTACTTGGGTATAATTACCTTTCAGTTTTCCGGGTCGCCTCCATGTTGTCAACATTCTGTTGGAGCTGAACAACTTGTTTGCCTGCATCATCAGATGCCAAATTGGTAGCCTTCTCTTGCCATTTTAAGCTTAACAATTCTTTAAGCATATAAGTCTCTGCTTCATCTTTCACACTCTTCAAATAAAAGAAAATGAAACAAGATGATTAAAAAGTATTAATAGTAGCCATTCTCTAGAGAAGAGGTTTACTTATGCAGGATTGCCACAAACAACAAATACACAAGACAAGTTGGAAATATGTTAGATATCATAGCAGAACATGGAAAATAGAACGCACATGCTCTGTGCCATACTGCTCTTCATTCAATTTAATTTTATCAGAAACTTTATCATAAATGAAGAAGATGGCTTACAGAAAACTTATTGAAGCAAAAGGTGAAGAGGCCTATGCATAACAATGTTCTTTTTTTCATTCAGCAGAATATAGTTCCTTAATTTTACAAGGAATCTAGGTGCACATTAATAAATGATTTTGCAGAATTAAAGTATGAAATTGTTTGCCTTCTTAATATATCTTATGAGCACCACTATAATTCGAATTGAGTAAGACAGGTACAAAGTTAAAAATTTAGAGTCTGACAACAGAGTACGGTGGATAACTTTAACATAAATACCGAAGGTTTATAAATAGAATACCTCCAGACTATCTTTTTCCTTCTCAGCAAGCTTTACCATTTGGACAGCTGCTGACCGCTTATCATTAAGAACCTCAAGCCTGATATTTTAAGTTCATGCTAATTAGTAAAATAGACATGTATCAATGCAACAATAAAAACAACTGTTCCTAAGAGTGAGATATATATAGACAGTAATCTCACTGTTTGAATGCTTCATCAATCTTCTCAACATATTGATTTGTGCCAATGATATCTTCCAAGTATTCCAAAAATCCTTCATCATGAGGTCCCTGCGCTTTCGGTTTCATCAGTGATATCTGCTCCACCTCCCCCTACAATGTTTTTAATTAACATCAAAAAGTATTTAGATACGTCTTTTTCTATTTTTTTAAACTCAAAAAACAATTTTATCTAACGACAGCCTGTAAAACAGTGTTGTTGGTAATCCAATCATATTGGAGGCTAATGACAGCCTTTAAATCTCAAATATCATCCATACTAGCAAGTGCACAAAACAAAATTATTACTATTTACAAAACAGGAAAGCTATCCACACTGACTCGCAGGACTTTTAAAGAGCCTACATACTCTGGCAATAGAAAAATAGTAGTATGTAATATATCCCATGTTTATTAGTGACGATGAGGTAAGTTTCCCTTTTGTCATTGTTTTATAGAATTTATAAGGCACACATTAATCTGCAGTATTTTTTTCTGTACCTGAAGGATGAGAAAACGGTTGTTGTCTAGGTCAACCCCCTTTCCTTTGAGCATCTTTGTTACTTCAGTGAAATTGCTTGCCCGGTTATTGATGTAGTATTTTGAGGAATTATCCCTAAATGCAACCCTTGTAATGGAAAAGTCACTTCCTGGTACAGCCTCATATGACCCACCATCCTAAAACAAATTATGGCAAATTAAAGGCAAATTTTCATGGATTTTTTGTAAAATGCCCAGTTAGTTTATCACTATTTGCAAACAACACCCAAGATAACTGTAGTTGAGTTGAGCACTGTAAGATTGTCCACAGAATGGGTAAAGAACAGGACCACCGTGACCTTAATTCAATAATTCCATAGCAAAATCAACATACTTTGACATGATATTGGGACCAAGAAAATTCATGTTTCTCCTCCAAAATTGGACTACTCTTGAGCTAAACCCTGTTTCCTATTCTTATTTTGCCTTAGTACTAAGAGAGCTTAACCATAATAAATTTCAATGACAATGACACAGTAAATTACAACAAACAATGACTTCTTGAGAACAAAATTGAAAGATCAAATCCAAGAGATCAAATAAATCCAAGAGAAGTATCTGAAAGGCATAAAGGATTGGTAACCAAAATGTCAGGAAATTTTCAGATTTACAATGTCAAACCAACTGCTGCCAGCCTCCAGTGTACTGTTTCTTATACTCAATAGAGCGATAAGTGTGAAAAAAAAATATATAAATAAATGTACCAGATCAACAATTTCTTGAAAATGCACGGATACACCAGCACTGTCCAGATTCTGGTGGTTTGACGAGTTGTGTATCAGCTCAGATACTTTGTTCAGACGCATCTACAAGGAATAATAGAACAGAAACAATCCATAAGTCAAAATTCTTCTTTTGCAACCATAAACTATATATAGTAAGTTAGTAATAATAGAAATAGAAAAGTTACCTGTTTGGCACGTTTTCCAAAAACAAAGAGCATTGCATCGATGACATTGCTTTTCCCACTTCCGTTGGGGCCCACGACTGCCGAGAAGCTCTACAGATGATAAAGTCGTTGTACTTATATTATATGATCTAGATTGTCATAACAGAGAATTGCAATGCAGCTGAATAAACTTGTCATTTAAACCTTAAGAGAACTTAAGATTGATGACAATTTATTCCTTAATTATATAATTCCTCAAAGAATTCAATTAGAATTCTTCAAATTGCATCCCTAACAACTAAACCATATTTTGCATGTCAGGTCCGAGTGCTCATCCCCTGACTTACTGCATTGTGCAGTTCACAACGTCAGCCATTGGATCGTCTTGAGATCCGTGCTGGCACAAATCTCGAGACGAACCAACGGCTGACGTTGTGAACAGCACAATGCAGTACAGCAGGGGATATGAATTGGTCAGGTCCTACTTTCAGAACAAAGAGAAATTGTAACTTATTAGTAGTCCAATTCTCACTCTCATGAATTACACAAACTAACCAAAGTTCACAATTACACTAAGCCAATTCCCACTAAACACAAACAAATTACTAAGTACTCTACCAAAGGTGAAAATCGAACTCTCACCTTGTGGAAGGGACCAATACGCTGCTCTCCAGCATACGATTTAAAGTTCCTCAGCACCATTTCCTTGATGAACAGCCTGGGCCTCCTCTTCCTCGCCGACGCCGGAGAGAACGGGGACGCACATCCCCCTTCTCCTCCTGCTTTCTCCCCAACCCCATCGATATCCATCGATTCCTCCCCCATCGATATCCGATCAGATCCGAACTGCAATCGGCGATTGATTTGACGTGGAGAGGGGAGTTTGAACGGGCGAGAAAGGGAGGGTTTCTAGGGTTTGAAATGGAAGAGGAGAGATGGGGTTTTGGTTTCTCTTCTTCGAGTTCCCGCTTTTTTTTCTTTGGAATTTCAATTTGCAAAAAAGGAAAGGCGGAATTGACTCAATTATGGGCCTTGTTGATGGATGCAGCGCAGTCCAGAGAGAGGGCCCGTTCGGCCGTTTCGTTCTTCGTTTCAGACTCTCAGTAACGTCAGAAGTCTTCGACTGTTGGATCTGTTTTGAGATTCGTGCAAGCCAAATCTTAAGAGACCCCTATAATCTACATCGTCGATTGAGATATTATTCGAAAGAAAGATAACCGGAGAGTAGAGGTGGCAGCTTCCCGGGTCGGGTTCGGGTCAGGTCGGGTACTGGATTGACAGCTGCCGGCATTTTTTTCGGGTCGGGTCGGGTGTCGGATTGACGTCTGCCGGCATTTTTCGGGTTGGATCGGATGCGGGTCGGACGAATTTTTCGTTTTTGGTCACATTTTGCATCTCTATTCTCGGGTCGGGTCAGATTTTGCCACCTCTACCGGAGATCATCCGTTAAATCCAAATCCTCTCCAGTGCGAACCTCACTGTACTCTGCCATACATATCCTCCTCCCGACTCGAAAGATTTTCCTAAAGGGCGTAAGAAACAAACTTATCTTCTCTAAGAACCATGACGTCAACTTATTTTCACAGATGGCATTGACGGGGGAGCAACCCGGGGTCACGTCTCAAAGATCATCAAGACTCATTAAATTTAGACCGTTCTAATCACCATATAAACTTGATGGTCGTTGATGGAATATCAAATAACACTCAAATTAAATGAAATTTGAAACGCAATCGATCTATTAGTAAATGAATATGTTTATAAAAGATTTTTTATAAATTTATATGATTTAGTATAATAGTTGTGTTAAAATTTTGTGTGTCATTGCATCCCTCCTCTTTTTAATTTGGGTTCATTTTATGGAGTCGGACCCGTTTTTGTAGTATTTATATATATTCCATATCAATAACAAGGACTTATAAGTAGCATATTGGTTTAAGTGGGTTATTGCTTGTGATCATCAGATCATTTGCTAATGTGAACTTGTGAAGATATCAAGAGGTAGCGTACTTTGACGCGATACAAAGATTGGCACTTCAGTGTTGGTGAAGACTGAAGAGCTTATTCATGTGACTGGTGCATTACATTACACGAACCAAAATATCACAAATAATGGTTTTCGTATCCAGTAAGAATAGTGCTAATTTCTCTGCTATCCATTGCTCTTGCGAGATAAATGATCTTATTATCTCCGACTGAGCTCTGACATACCGGTATTGATTACGAGAGGCCTGAAATTCAGTACACTTATTTTGCTAGATCTGCCAGCTTCTTTGCTTTAAACTCATAAAAGATGGTGATATGTAATTAAATCATAATCGTCTGCTACATAAAACAAATAATAACAAAAAAAAAAATGATGATACGTAATCAGAAGATAAAAAAACTAACAATGTTGATACAGAATGGCAATACTAATTTATGGCTACCTACAAAAAGGCCAGACAGAAGATAAACAGGAATGGTAATGCATACGAAAAAATTGTAAAACAAAAAGCTTTAGAAGGACTAACAGTGAAATTGTATACTTCACTTCCAAACGCAGACATAAAAAACACGGCAGGAGGAGACCCCAGAAGTAAAGTAAGAACAAGGATGAGAATAGCGATGCCCATGTTACTTGAAGCAAGCGTCGCATACAACCCTGATCCGAATGCTATGACCATGCTACTTGATGCTAACATAAACAAATATAATGCAACTCGGATAGCGTCCTTATTGGGAATTCCTGAGGCTCTTATCAAAAGCGTAAACAAGCTTACAAATGCTGCAACAAAGGCCAATGCATTTGCAAGGATAAACACCTTGAACATATATTTCTTTGCTAAAATTGGGATACCACTGTTTTGGTCATAACCTCCGGGTATTGTGAAGGCGGCAGCAAATGATATGGTTGTGATAAGCACCGAGCCCAATCCAATAACTTGAACTTTCTCCCAATTATATTTGGGTGCCATTCTCATTACATTATTAAACCATGCACGAGTAAATCTTTCACAACCCGTAGTCCTAAAGTACCTGCGAATGTTCTTTTCAGTTCCAACTCTGATATCCTGTAAGATATAACACAATGTATCTGTGACAATGTTAAGCGAGGGAGCACTCAATTAGTTGTATCAACTGTTTTCATGAAGAGTGATTAGCACAGTATATCATGTATTAATTTGTTACAATCCTTTCCTTAATACCTTATTTTTAGGTGGATCTTTGTCTCTTTGATATGAATTGCAGTAGACATTCCAAATAGCTTGGTTACATCCCATCACATTACTTTTGAAGATTTACAATAAATTCATAGATACTCTCTTTTTGTAAGTGAATCCTGTGAAGGTGCAGTGGCTAAATTCTTATTTCATTCTATAACAAAAGTGCGTCTGTATATAGACTTTTCCTATATTTATTTTAGTCGCATTAAAGTTATTTTCCACCACTTATTATCTCTCAAGTATGCTTGGTAGTTGGGTATTTAATAGCAATACACGATTTACCTAGCATTAACAAAATAAAAAAGGTAAAAAATATATCTATTGTTTCTATTGGTTTAATTAGCATACCTCACTATTTTCCACCAATTGCCTTGCGGAAAGCTGAAGTGCTGTTAACCCTTGCTTATTTCGGATTTTTTGTGCATCGTTATTCATCTTTCTTGCCCAAATAGCTTTCATAACATAGTAGTGTCCTTCGTTGCTGCTATGTGCAATGGTGTATTTCCATCATAATCTGTTGCGTAATTCATTGTTGCAATTATCTTTTTAAATGTTGCATCAACATGCAAAAATAGATCTACTTGATTTTCTTCTGCAGCAATATGAAAGAGATTCTTTCCACAAGAATTCAACAGCTCGGCATAAGAAGGGTACTTTTCCATGAAAAAAGTTACTAGCTTCACGTTACCCGTGCGTGCGGCTACATGAACAGGAAACATTCCATCTAAATCTGGGATGCATGCAAGATTAGCATCCTCTTCTAACATGGTTTGTACCATCTCAGTGCATCTGTTGGATATAGCTAGGTACAATGGAGATGACTTCTCTTTGTCGACCTTGTATGCTATATGTGGATCCATCTTCATCAGCTGCCGCCCAATTTCTACATTACCATGTCTGGCGGCAATGTGCAAGGCTGTTTCTCCTTTGTCATTTGTTTTTACAAGAACATCCTGGACAACTTCGGAATTGAGATGAATAAGGTTAGGAAAAACCTTTTCGTTTCCGGTTCTTGCTAAACAGTGAAGGGGTGTCTCTAATTTATGGTTTTGTACTTTCAACAGAGATGCATCTTTTCGAAAAACCTTCAAAGCAAGCTCACTGTGCCAATCAGTGATAAGCAGATGGAGAACAGTGTCTCCAAATTCTGTTACGCTTTGCAGATTGAATCCGCCCGTCTGGTTTTCCATCTCCATCTGTTGGGGAGTGGGGTTTGGGGCATCTACCTGTGCCTGTTGACGAATTGCATAAAGTCAGTGAGAGCATCAAAACTGGATGTGCTGGTCGATGTAAAGAATTAGATTAGAAATTTAGAATTGCTTGAATCGGTAACTAGAGTCAAATTGGAACCCTTTTTTTTGTGCAAGTTAACAAAATTATTTAGTTTTTATAATTAAGTGGGAGAAAACCATTAGTTGTCCAAATCGAATATGAGACAAAATAATACATTCACGTAATTGATAAAAAAATATATAATGTAGAGCAAGCATGACAATTACAATAAATAGATAGCTTGATAAAAGAATGGGCATATAAATCATAAGCTGTTTTTTTTATCAAGAATTGTATCGTGACTTGAATGAAAAAGGAAGGAATCCCAAATAATAACTTTTAACATGTGTGACAGCCAACATCAAGTAAATCTGATAAAAATCTTTAGCTTAACAGATTGATTGTAATTCATGTTTGAATGAATTAGCACTAAACATAGCACTAAACAGAGAGCAACCGTGCAAAAACTTGTTTGGCCAAGAAACTTGAATTGATATCCCCTGTTGTACTGCATTATGCAGTTCACAGCGTCACCGTTGGATCGTCTCGAGATCCATGCTGACGCTGTGAACTGCACAATGCAGTTAAGTCAGGGGATGAACACTCAAGAAACTCATGTCAAAATCAACTCGTCTTCGGGTGATTCGGCTGAGTTTGCAAATCATGCTTAAATCATTGTAAATATCATATAACTTTAGTAGTCTTTCAGATAGTATCAAATGATATTCAAATTAAATTGAATTTAAACACAATAAATCTATAAACAACTTGAAAATGTGGCTGTAAAATAATTTCTATTTTTCAGATTTTTTGGATCTATTTGACCATTGGTTATCGAGTTGTCAAACTTATTAACCGTCCCAAATCTGTTATCATAAAAAAAAATGCATATTGTTAGGGCCTATTCAGCAAACACAAATTATGTAGGTTTCTATAGGAATTGAGAGTCTATATGAAATAATTTCTATTCACTGTTCGGCAGAACTATACTATCAATTCCTAATAGGAATTTATTACTCTAAAATGCTTGTTTCTAGAGGAAAATATTAATTAAGTTGGACTAGATTATTTTTTTCCTATGAACGATGAACTCTTCGTAGGTTCTCACCAAATGCATTTTGAAATCATGTTCTAATAGAAAAAATTTTCTGTAGGATTAGTGACTGACTACTGAATAGGCCCTTGTTGTTTCCAATTTTTTCAAATAAACCGCTCTCTCACAGCACAGCAGGAATTAATTCACATTGGACCAAGAAAATGGGTTACTCGAATATTACCGGGATATGATTTTGTTCTTCCTCAGACAGTCCCAGGCGTTGTAGCAAAATATTACCATCGCCTTTGATTGCCGCTGTGTAAATATCAACAGGCATAGGTGGAAGTCGCCCCAGCACCATTCCAGTTGGTGTTTCTTCACCTTGAGAGGTTGTCATTTCTTGATTTGGTCACTAATTAAGAAGATGATAGGTGACAGAGTTTATAATGGTTCGTCTAATTTAATATACGGCTGATTGGCTGATTTTTTTTTAGGAGGAGGGATTGGAGCTGGAGGAACTTGGAAAGAAAAAGGTGGAACAACAGAATTTTTTTTTTTTTTGAAGGAGGAGGAATGAAGGAAAGGATCAAAGGAAGCATGTGGAATAATAGAGCGCTCTTTATTTATTCAAAACAGATTGGTTTACTTAAAGCATCTGAGGAGGGAAGCGGTGGGGGACACTGGGAGCACGCAAATTAAGATTCCGGTTGATGTTTGCTTTGGTGTATGAGAAGTATGAGGCTTTAACTGAAGAGGAGGGATCCCATTGACAATGGATATGTTGACAATCTTGATAATAGAGATTTTGAAAAATTTATAATAATTCAAAAAAAATCTATAAAATGAAAATTTTTTTATGGATGCATTCTTTAACTTATAGATTAATAGTGTTTCAAATTTCAATCAATTTGAACATCGTTTGATGGTTTATCAAAATTTTATACATTTTTTAACGGTTCAAATTTAACGAACTTTAAAGAGCTATCAAACATCAATTAAATTGAATATGATTTGAAACATAATCAATCTATATGTTAAACAATATCTTTATAAACTTTTTTCTCTTTTTTAGAATTTTTAACTATTTTTACAATTTTTTTAAAAGAACAATTGTCAAGATTGTCAACATTTCCATTGTCAATAGATCCCTCCTCTTAACTGAATACACCGGATATCTGTCTATATCTATACTACTTTAAGAGAAGCTAAGAATTGAACCTTCCATTAATGGTCATAGTCTATCTCGAGAATGGATTTTGCTCCTGCTTCAACAAACGGAAAATGATGTTTCAAGAAATGAAGATTTATGGAGTGCTTAGCAAGTTTTTCAATCATTCCAAAGACAATAAATTCATCACAACCAAGACGGTAACTTCAGAAATGGATTATGTGCTTCTCCAAAATTTGTCTCTCTATGTTAGTTAATCGGGACAAAATTAATTCTATAATTATTGTAGAAGGTTTTGGTTGATATTTTGTGTTTTTTGGATTTAGATTGAGAAACGATTTTATTTTATTTTATCATGGATGTAACATTTTTAAGTGAATGAAATTAGTTGCCTATGGGCCTTGAATGATAAAAAAAAAATCCATCAAATAATGAAAGGCTCACATCCTATCCATTTCCTATTTTATTCCCCTCTATTTATGCCTCAACACAAAATCGAAGTGGCGAATTGTCTGACTGACATTTTAAAGCATTGACTACTAAAGTTATAAACTCATTTCTTCTCTTCGGTTCTTTCATCCTGTTTAGCTTAACTGAAATTAAAATTGCCTGCAGCAGTGTGCGGATATGCTTCTAGTAATGATACAGTAGTTAATATCATATTTGATATCGAGATCGTTGACCGGTCAAACATTGTATTGGCTAATCAACAAATAATATGCTTTGCACAAAAACATTAATTAATAACTGAAAAGTCATACAAAGATTGAATATAAGAATAAAACAAACAAGTTAAAATGTCAACTAAATTCAACTAAACCACAAATAAATTTCAACTAAAAATCAATTTAATCCATACCAACTTTGTGCAAAACAAAAATGAGTTTACAAATTGGTAATGATATTGAATACTACAGATCAATTTAATCCAGGCCAACTTTGCAGTTAATAGATATCATTGTACGGCTATGTTACCCGGATACGGCTTAGGCCTAGGGATGGCAATTAAGCCCAGTGGCCCGAAGGCCTGCCTATACCCGCCTGGCCTGAAGCCCAGGCCCAGTCGGCCTGATCCCGTAATTGGCCAGGTCAAGCCAGGCCAATCTACGGGCCAGGCCAGGCTCAGGGCTGGCCTTAAAGCCCACAGGCAGCCTGGGGAGCCTATATTGACCGTTAGATTTGATGGGTTTAGATCACAACCGTTTATTGTTAGGTTTAGGTTTAACAATTCCAAACTAGTCTTTCTGCTCTCTTTCCTCTTCCTCTCTCAGAGTTGCGGCGCGATAGGCGATATTAGATCTGGTGGCGAGTCCGACTGACGACGCCACCGCGACGCGCACCGCCCGCCGCCTGCAACGCACAGCCGCCCGACGCACGCCGCCCCGACGCCCAGCCGCCCACCGCGATGCCTAGCTGCCTGCGACACGCAGCCAGCCACCCCACTTGACCACTTCACAGCGCAGCCGCTTTTACTAACTGTCGGCGCTTCCCTCTCCTTCTCCGACATCCCATCCCTCCCTCTAGCCGTCGTGGCCTCGCCGGCTAACCTCCATCGCTGACACTGCTGTGGCCGTGCTTTCTTCGATCTTCCCTTAGATTTCCTAGCTGAGGTGAGGAAGTGAACTTTCATGTTACTTGCTGCTTTATAATCATGGTGATTCTCTCAACTGTTGCTGGTGTCTATATATTGCTAGAGTAGTAATTTACATCATGAATTCATCTTTTAGTTTATAGTTTATTCTCTCTTTTTAGATATGACAAGGTATCTGAGCAGTGTTCTCTGTTTACACTTGTACATTTTAGGAACAGTGGATCATTGTTCATTAGGTTAATTTGAGACATGTTCAATCAGATCATGTGAATAAAATGGTAGCCCGGTTACAAAGGTTCCCGCAAGTATATGTAATGTAATGTAATGCCTGGTATAATTATTAGTTCATGTTTTTATTTAGAAGCTTGCAAAACTATTGAGTAAAAGGCTGCAGATGTTGATGTTAGTTAACATACTGAACTGGTTAATATTGTAGCAAATGAACTCTCACAACCACTTTTTTTTTAACTATATTAATTGTTACATCAAATTTCAGGAAAAATGACAACCCCAGAAGTACCTACTGACCAAGTAATGGCTAAAGAAAACTCAATAGCAGCAGCTTCTGCAGCTCCCGTTGAGGGTTCTGGTACAACACCAGCATCGACTTCTCATGCAACACCGACAAATTATTAGCTTGCTGTGTTTTAACTTTGTTATGTTGCAAATTGCTATGTTGTTGTGTAACTGTGGTGGCAAATTTGAATTGAATCTTTTATGTTTTATTTAGTATTAAATTAAATTGTTTTTTTGTTATTATATGATTGTGTGTAATTATTTGTTTAATCTAAATATGATTTGATGCAAACATATGTTACCAAATGGCATGGATAAGGGCGGGCATGGGCTGCCTGAGGGGCCCAGTGGGTAAGGGCAGGCAGGCTTGGGCTCAGGGTTGAGGCCCATGGGTAAGGCAGGCATAGAATTTTAGAGCATCCGCATCGGCTACCAAATCGCAGTATCAAAATGCGATTTGGTATACCATCAGCGATGTGCGCACTATCAGCCGAGTACCATCGCGGCTACCAATATCATAAAAAAATCAGAAAACTACCTAAACTTGGTAGTATATCAAATCAACTGAAGCGGTGTTTTTTTACCGTTTAGATATGTTCAGCGATGCACACGTCGCTTCAATTAAATCTGTCCACTATCTAATCTGACACACAATTTACCAAATTGCCCTTTTAAATGCTGACAGCGTAATTTGGTATTACCAGTGATGCGAATGCTCTTAGGCCCATCCAATCAGGTAAGGCAGGCCGGGTATAGGATTTAAGACAGGCAAGCCGGGCCTAGGATTGGCAAAAAGCCTGTGGGCTCGGCCCATTGCCATCCCTACTTAGGCCCAAAAGAATCCAATTCGGTCTCTGATTCATCTTCGATACGCCAGGACACGCAACCGATACGTTTTGACTTGGTCAAGATACGTCCTGAGGGAGAGTCGCCACACACGTTGCCGCACTGGAGGAGCCACAGAAATCCTGGGACGCTGGCAAAATTAAGGAAAATCTGCGGAAGTAGGATTCGATCCTTGGTACCAAGGTAAGCAAGTGGCTCTACCACTGGGCCAACTATGCTTTTGTGATATGAAAGCCTTCTTCATATTTTTCTTATGTACAACAGCACCCCTTTTCAACCATAATTGCGGTATTAATTTTTGAATGTATATATTTGATGTAATATTTTTTAGAGGAGGGATCCATTGACAATTCCCATTTTGACAATCTTGACAATTTGAAATTTTAAAAATTTATAAAAAGATCATATAAATTCTCAAAAATAGAAAAAAGTGTACGGAAGTATTTCTTAACATATAGATTGATTATATTTCCGATTATATTCAATTTAAGCGACATTTGATAGCTCCTTAAAGATCCGTTAAATTATAACCGTTGAAAAGTGCACAAAATTTTGATAAGTCATTAAACGATATTCAAATTGATTGAAATTTGAAACACTATCAATCTGTAAGTAAAGTAATACATCTATAAATCATTTTTCATTTTTAAGATTTTTTATGATTTTTTATAAATTTTTGAAAAGATCTATTGTCAAGATTGTCAAGTTATCCATTGTCAATGGATCCCTCCTCTATTTTTTAATAGTGTATATATATATATATTAAATGTAATATTTTTAATATTATTATATAAATTAAATATAATATATCGCCGCACCCGTATCGGAAAATTTTAAAATTTACCGTATCGCCGCACCCACACCGCACCGGATACGATACCTGCACCCGCACTCATGCAACACAGTTGTACGGTGAACATATATATATTATGGTTTCAGTTATATCTGTTACATTAAAAACAGCAAATGGGAACCTCACGTATGTCTCTCTGACAGTGCTCATCCCCTGCTGTACTGCACTATGCAGTTGACAGCGTCAGCCGTTGGATTGTCTCGATATTCGCGCTAAGCACGAATCTCCATACAATCCAACGGCTGACGCTGTCAACTGCATAGTGCAGTACAGCAGGGGATATGAATTCTGAGGGGCATGGCTCACTCTGCCACTCAAGAGTCAAGACTCGAGACTCGAGACCACTCCTTGGCTCCTTCTCTCAGTCACAGCGACTCGCCACTCGCCAGTCACCACTCACCACATGGCGGCGACCGCATCAACAATCGCGCGAAACCACTTCCCTTCCCGCCTCCTCTCCAAACCCTCGCCCGTCGTCTCCGTGCGCGTCCCTCCGTGCCCCAGCCCCACCCGCGGCCGCTCCTCCCCCGGGCTCCGGCCGCGGCGCCGGCTGACCGGGGGAGCCGACCCGGTGGAGAGTAAGGAAGGCGACGAGGAGGAGGACGCCACGTTCGACCTCGCGGTGCGGCTCTTCAACCGCGGGGAGTTCTATCGGTGCCACGATGTGCTCGAGGAGATGTGGTACACTGCGGATGAGCCCGTCCGGACGCTCCTCCATGGCGTCCTTCAGTGCTCCGTGGGGCTCCATCACTTGCTCAATCAGGTCAGTGGCAAGTACTTGTTCCCATTGGGTTGGGTTGGGTTGGGTCAGGTATTCCTCCCCCGGTACTGATAAAGGTCGTGCAGTGCTGCAACCTAAAGCTACCAGTTCAATTTACATTTAATTAAGCAAGGAAGTCGTGTTTGATTGAGTTTGCAATGCAAAGAAACTAACAAGAATGATTCTTGGGTTGTATATTTTATGAATTTCTCATTGATAATGGGAAATTGGATGATTAGGAGTATGGAGCAAATAGAGTGTGTTTCAAAATGGTAATTGGTGTTGTACAGAAGATCTTTGGAATCATAAGTACATAACTCATTTTTTTGGTTTGATTTACATTATCTTTTCATACTAGTAAAGAGCCCACGCCTTGCTTTGGGCTGAAATTATTATATCTTATAATAAAGGGCCGAAAACTCATCCTTTGTGTGGAAACTGATATGGGCCTTAAATTTTAATGGGCCGGGACATTAATGTACAATCAACGGCTGAGGTTTCTTCTTTGGGGGAGATAGAACTTTCATGTCAAAAAAATCCAATCTCCTTTTATTAGGAGTAAGGAGTAATTGGAGTTGTACAGAAGATCTTGAGAATCATTACTCATATTTCTGGGTTTGATTTACATTACATTTCTGTATGTAAATTATCTGTCTTGTGTTGCATGAAATGGGTTACCATCCTGTGATCCATGAAATTGATATTATTACTTACAATATTTTGTGGCATGATAAATCACTGCCAAGATTAATCTTACTGATTTTTTCATTGTGATTCCAGAACCACAGAGGGGCAATGATACAATTGGGCGAGGGTTTGTGTAAACTCAGAAAACTAGGGTTTGAAGAAGGACCCTTTTTGCAGTTTGAGCAAGAGGTCTCTGCAGCACTTGAGTTTATATACCAAACTCAAAAGGAACTTGCTGCATGTAAGTTTCTTCTGTATATTTGTCACTTCCTTCCATTTGTTATTTTGTATCTTGGAAATGAGTTTTCGAATTGCTTGACTTCAAGTCAAATGTTTGTACATAATTTGTTTTGCTAATCAGTTTTAATTTTTGATGTTTTAATGAAAAACTTGTATGCGCTCGTATTTTAAATGTTTGTGCCTATATTTCCTGAACTTTTTTTTCTCCCTTGTCAATTCCAAACTAGGAATTTAAATTGAGTTCGGAGGATTAGATTTTGGCTGCAACTTTGATATGTTTGATCACTGCAAATTGTTAACTATTATGTGGTTACCAGAAATCAGCTTCCTATGGTTCAATTCTATTCTATGTAAGATATCTTGGTCTTAGTTGCAAGAGTAATGAATCTTGGGTGATCTTTGCTAACTCAATAAAAATTGCTCCATACTCCCCACTTGTTAGTGTGTATCAAGTAGACAGAATACAGCCAAAAATACATGACTTTTGCTCTCCTCTGAACCCATTTATTTGTCTTCTTTTTTTCTTTTCTTTTTTTTTCTCCTGGCTTGCCAATTTGCAATGTTGACCTTCAACAGATTTTTTAAAGTAGCTCCTTTTCTCTCCTCCTTTCAGGCAATAGTGAATTATGTGTGACGATGGATGGATCTGAGAAGTCGTACCAGTTACTGGGAAGTTTTGCCGCTGGGCAGCAATTGTACAGATTGAATCTCGGATCAGATGCCAAAACGTACATACTGTTTGCGGCACCAGATCACTATAGTTCAGAATTACCTTCAAGAGTCAAGGCGCCTATTCTTGGTGCAAAAGAAGAGCATCTCAGTGCGCTTTTGTACTTTTCCTAATTTAATTGTGTATATATACATAGATACATACACCATAGCGTTTTATAGAACTTTATAAATAAATTGACCTGTATCATAGTGTTGAGATGCAAAAATTGTGCACTCTCAACAAAAGGGAATGTTTCATGATTTTCCCAAACACATACATACCTCTTATGGTTTGTTCTTGTATATTTTTTTTTTTATGCTTGTTAAGGGCATTCTACTCGATTCTGTAATACAGTACTACTCGTGAATTCCGCCATGTAATGACACATTACAGACATTCGTTGCAAATAAGTTCACAATAATGCAGTATGATCTGCTTGTGTACAATAGCATACAAGTTTCACCAATACACCCTTACATGCTAATTAACCCTCTAGTTATCCATTTTGATGTGTCAGAAGACCAAAATGAACTAATCTTTTCTATGTTCCATTTGACTAGCGTTACAGGTTCCAATTTGCATACTTTTTGCTGAATTATTTGTAATAAGAACTGGCAGAATCCCTAATGAGGCTATCATCTAAAGTTTCTGGAAAACGAAAATGGGGTGCACTACTGCAGTAGTCTGTGTGCAGTAAGATTTAAGAATACCAGTTAAAATCAGGCCAGTAACAGCTGAATTATACAAGCACTAGTAAGTAGTAAGTGTTAAGGGCTTCAGGCCTTCAGATATCTTTTGTGCATTGATAGGCCAATTCATGATGTAAAAAGCAAACAGACCCAGTTCAACCATGTCCATATCATTTTTCTCTGTGAGGAATGTCTCTCTTCAATGATACAAATTTTATTTCAAGAGTTTAATTGAAGCGATTTGAAAGCTTCTATGGATGAAAAAAAAAAAAAAAAACTCCTTATCCCTATACCAAATTACCAATCGAATAATACCTGTATATTCGGACTGAATTGTTGATATAAAAATGATGATTTATCTTGACCATTGTTCTGAATGAAAAGAAACAAAATACATTGGATTAATTTAACACCACTAGTAAAAAGCCCACGCTTAGCTTTGAGCTGAAATTGTTATTTCTTATAATAAATTTTTTAGATAATATGTAATGGGCCTTAAATTAAAATAATTTATATGAGCCTTTAATCTTAATGGGCTGAGAACATCAATGGGCATTAACGTACATCAACGATTCTAATCTATCTAAGAAAATGATCAACGGCTCATGTTTCTTATTTGGGGAAGATAATCCTTTCATGTTATTTTTTTTCAGTAAGAATATGTTAGTGTACTGTGTATTGGTTAGTACTACCTCTGTCCCATTTTAGATGGATTTTTTGTAGTTCAAATGAACTACAAAAAATCCATCTATTTTTGGACAAAGGTAGTACTTGGTAGATCGTTAAGATAAGAATGCAATAAATTACCACGTCTTTTCTTTACTTACACTCGAATGCTCAAGTAAATCTACAAGCCTATTTTAACTAGGCCACTTATATACTTCTCTACGGCTGAGATCAGTCCACACGACTTTTACAGCAGGATCTGCGGCCTGGATCGGTTTAGAATTTATTACATCCCCAAGGGTGCACCTAATCAACATCCGAGCTTTAATTTACTGCGGGCATAATTGTGTTGTCAGGAAATGGTTAAATGTCAAATCTGGGGAACTGAGGCCAGTTGAGTTGATATCCCTCAAAATGTGCAGCATTTTTTTTTTTTTTCTGTTGTAGACCTATTTTTTTTTTTTTTTGGATTCCATACTTTGTACTCCTCTGGTTTGAGACTTTTTGGTGTTAATTTTTTTTGTTGGAAATCAAGTGGACCCGATATGTTAACTTGACACGTGGTGAGATCTCCTTGATCCCCAGGAGGCTAGCCCTTTTCTATTTTGGAACAGAGTGAAAGAATATTCATTTTGAAGTAGAACCCAGAGTCAAAGAATTTATAAGGGCCCAGATGGATATTGTCAGGCCACTTCAAGCATAAATAAATAGGCGTCTCTGTAACTCTCTGTTGCTCAGAGGATCTCCAAGAGACTCCCTAAAAATGGATCCCAATATATCTATATTGGGTGTTATTCTAAATTTTTTGGGAGCAAATTTCACCTCAATCTCCAACAGATTCCCAAAATATGGATCCCAATACATTTAAACTCGGCCAAAATATGGATCCGAATACATTTGAACGGTCTGGATTTGGCTCTGGTTTTGGGAAGTTGGATTGGGAGTGCCCAAAAAGGCCACCAAAATAGGGAGATTTGGCTCTGGTTTTGGGAGTGCTAAAAATAGGGATAGCTTTTTGGGTATCTCTTGGAGACGGTTTTCTCTCCTTAATTCCATATTTTTGGTTGTAGGAGTGTTTTAGGGAGTCTGTTGGAGATGCTCGATGTTGGCCTGAATGTAAAGGCCTAAAGGGTTTTTTTTGATGTAATATATTAACCCCTATCAGTACTTTGTGCGGTAGTTATAATCAATACAGTAGTACTGTTTGCACTTGATTATGCTAAATACTAAAAATAGCTAATTGATTCTATGTTCTGGACCAAAATTTCCAGCAATCAAAGATGTTGCATGCACATATATGTGTATTTTAATTGCTGATTTTTATAACTTGTGAATGCTTTGTTGTCATCAAATCACCAGAGATCATTCATCGGATATATATAATGCAATACTTGAACAGTAATTTATTTGAGATAATCATAAATGATACCAATTTTTTTTTTTTTTTTTTTTGGCAAACCGATGATGTTGCACAGTTGCAGTAATTTTGCTACACATTGTGAGAGTTTATAGACCTTTCGAAATGAAGGCTTCATTCGTTCATCTATATTCAAAATAGTTTCATCTAATTATGTATTTAAATATTTTTGATACTCAATTAGTCATACACTTTGCGATTGTAATAAATTTCCCAATTTAAAAAATTTTCTTTTATATAAATAATTTCGGAATTAATTTCATTTTAACGTAACCAACAATTTTTTTACGACGATATAGTTCTTCAAATATAATTTTTACAATTTACAATAATCCCATTTTTTTCCTGTTTTATATAAAATGTTTTAACCTAAGGGCTCATTTAAAGATTCAAATATCAAAGTATCAAACACTTCCCAAAAACTTCGACAGAATATTTTTTCCCTACTATAACAGTCAACAGAATATATAATAATTAATCCTATATAGGTGCTCAATAGATATTAATTGCAGCTACTTCCTGATGATGCAGCCCAGGCGCCCAGCCCAAATAATGACAACCCAATCCAATCCCATTCCTCTATCTGATCGAACCACGTTCCGACTATCGCACGCACCCGTAGACCGTCCAAACACCCAAGTCCCAACCCGACTTGGCCGCTCCGCTCCTATTCCTTCCGAATTCCTCCCGAGTGGTCAACCCCTAACTTACTGCATTGTACAGTTCACAACCTCAGCCGTTGAATCATCTTGACATCTGCACTGGAACGAATCTCGAGACAATCCAACGGCTGATGGTGTGAACTGCACAATGCATACAGCAAGCAGGGGCTATGAATTCTCCGGGTTCCGACTCGACCCAAGTCGCAAAACGAGAGACTGTTCATCCCTGACTTATTGCATTGTGCAGTTCAAAAATTCAGCCGTTGAATCATCTGAAGATCCGCGCTGGCACGAATCTCGAGACAATCTAACGGCTGTTGTTGTGAACTGCACAATGCAGTACAGCAAGCAGGGGATATGAATTCTCTGGGTTCCGACTCGAACCCAAGTCGCAAAACGTGAGACTGTTCATCCCTGACTTACTGCATTGTGCAGTTCACAACTTCAGCCGTTGAATCATCTTAAGATCCGCGTTGGCACGAACCTCAAGACAATCCAACGGCTGTCTTTGTGAACTGCACAGTGCAGTACAGCAAGGAATTTTTTTTTTGTCTATGCCTAAAATAAAAAGAAATCTTAAGGGTATGCCTGCTTTAATACAAATTACAGGACTATGCCTACTTTTCAAATGCCGGAGTTCGAAAAGTCACCGAAAACGCCAGCGTTCAAAGATGAATATAATCCCGGACTTAAAATTTTTTGCGAAAATTATGCTCCGAACGCCAGAGTTCGAATTCCGGAGTTCGAAATACACATATAAACTCCAGAGTTCGAACTCCGGAGTTTGAAATACACGTGTAAACTCCAGAGTTCGAACTCCGGAGTTCGAACTCCGGCGTTCGAAAAAATGATTTTCATGAAAAATTACAAGTCTGGGATTATATCAATCTTTGAACACCGGCGTTTAATGTGACCGCTTGACCGCTGACGTTTGAAAAGTAGACATAGTCCTGTAATTTGTACTAAAGCAAACATATCTTTAAGATTTCTTTTTATTTTAGGCACAAACAAAAAAAAAATTCGTACAGCAAGCAGGGGATGTGAATTCTCCGGGTTCCGACTCGAACCCAAGTCGCAAAACGCGAGTGTTCATCCCCTGACTTACTGCATTGTGCAGTTCACAACCTCAGCTGTTGGATCGTCTCGAGATCCGCGCAACCACAAATCTCTATAAGATCCAACGTCTGCGGTTGGTTGTGAGCTGCACAATGCAGATATGAATTGATTCCGAGTTCCGACTCGAACCGAAGTCGCAGAAAACGCACCCAAACAAAACGAAACAAAACAAAACCAATCACAAACCCTTTTCTTTCTTTCTTTCGTTCTTTCGCCGAGTCCGACAGTCCGTCCTATCCTCGTCTCCGCCCCGGCCACCGCCCCCCCGCCGCCGCTAAAACCCTAGCTTCACTTCACTTCCCTTCCCTATTCCCTTCGAAGCGGCGCTCGGAATCCCCGCGGGGAGAGCTACAACGCACCAGCGGCTTCGTTTGTTTCTCCGTCCGTCCGTTCGTTCGTCTCCTGGTAAGCTTTGCGCTCCGAGAGAGTAAGTAGCCTTCAGTGTGGAGGGTTGCTGAAGGATTTCAGAGGGAAAACCTGTTGATAGCAGGGGTTTGGTTAGTAGTTTGCTGTGTTCTGTCAGTAGCGCTGTTGCCGAATATTTGTTAAACTCAGGGTTTGGTTGTTCTCGGCTTTGTATAAGGCTGTCGTTTGTAAGTGCAAGGGTTCTGGTGTGGTTTAGTCTATTTAAATTTGAAACAGAAACAGTGATCAAGATGTCCGGTTCTCATAGGATAATATGTGAGATTGAATCCTGGTGTTGTGATCCCTTTAATTGATTGATTGATAGGGTTTACTGGTATTGGTTTGGTTGCCAAGAGTTCCATTCTTCTGTTGTTGGATCCGTATCATGTTTTTGCTTAAGACAATTTGTAGATTTCTTTCGGTTTTATGTATATATAGTTGAACACTTGAACTTAAGGTCTACATCAATGGTTCGCATGGAATGTTGTTTATGAATTGAGAGCATTACTGAAGACTTTAGTGGTTCTAGCACAGAATTTATTTTATGAAAAGTTAGCTTTTGCATTGATATTCAGTATTAGCTAATCTTTTTTTTTTTTTTTTTTTTCATTTTGGTTTCCTCAATTTTCAAGCAGGTTAAGTTATACTTTGTATGAGCACAAAGCTATAATGAAAGGGGAGATGAACAGCAACAGTGCTTTCAGTGAACATGTGTTAGCGGAGAAGTTATCAAAGTTGAATAATTCACAACAAAGCATAGAGAGTATCCTTTTTCATATGCTGTTATTAGTAACTATATTATATACTTATAAGTAGGATGCAGACCTTGTTACCCAGTTTTTGTTTTTTAATTGCAACTAAGCACCTAGAAGGGACAGTTTTATGCACTCATTGTTTGTCTTCTCTTATATTTTGGGCTATTCAATTCTCTCTAATTGAGACATTTGTTTGTGTACTCTTCTCATCATCTAATAGTTAATTACGTTTAGGGTAATCATGTTTATTAATAAAAATTAGTAATGAGCTAGGTGAAGAAATACATTTAGTAAGAAAGATCAGAGAGTATGATGCCTATATGGGATAAATTTGAGTTTAAATATAATTTCATGGGCAGTGTGGTGAGTTTTCTTTTTTATTTTTCTTATCTTGGCAAGTACTATTCTTAGCTATTGGCTATTTTTTTTAGGAAAGTGCAGACCCCAAGTTCTGCAAGATCTATTAATTTTTATATATATATAATTTTGAAAGCTGAGGCCTCTAAAACTTGTGCTAGATTTGTACATTCATTCAATCTTTTATGTATAAAGTAACTTTGATATTACAAGGTACTCCATGATGTATAAGGTCTGGGTCTATAATAGTGTTTTTACTTTTGTTATATTTTGAAAAAAGAAAAGATCTTCCCATTTTTTTAAAGAGAGTTAGGAATTTGGGCAAAGCTTATGTGGAGAACATGATTATTTGTGTTTTAACTGTGTAGATACTATGCGTAAATACTATTCAGGCTTAGTTTTGTAATTCTGGTTTCAGCATGTTGAAATGGTGCTGCACTGCTCCTATCAGTTATTTTTAATGCTAAACATCAAAAGAGGATGCTATTACTATTTTGGTTTCACTTTCAGATCTTTTGGAAAACCTGCATATTAATTCAATAGGTGCTTTCCATTGAATACTAGGACTGGATTAGGGGCACTTTGGAAAATCGTAGTATCTAGGAGACAAAATTTACTTTTTTCAGAGCTCCAAAGACTTATTATTCTGGCATTTAAGAAGCCCTTTTGCTTGTCTGGCAATCATATATCTAATTTGCATATGGGCTTTTCTAAGAAACTTCTAACTAGTCAATGTGTTAGCATAAAGCGATCCTTTACATGAATTGAATATAGCATTATCACACTGGTGCATATTCCATCGAAAGAAGGCAAGGAATGTGGTGGAGGTATGGGAGAAACAATTTAACACCTCAAACAAGGACCATAAGGTGAGCCTTCTGTATCTAGCCAATGACATTCTGCAGAACAGCAAACGCAAGGGAGGTGAATTTGTCAATGAGTTTTGGAAGGTTCTTCCCACCTGTCTGAGATACGTCTATGAGCATGGGGAAGAGAGCGGCAAGAAAGTTGTCACCAGATTGGTATGTTTTCCTTTTTTTTTTCCTTGTCTCAAAAATATCTATCAGCACATTCAGTGTTCACATGAAATCCAATATTTCTTTTCCACCTTAACAATGCAGTGATGGTTTTTTTTTTTTGATTTTTTTTTATCTCTAATATGGGACGGTCATATATACATATTTTCCTTAGTTTTATTTATTTTTTTGAGTTTCTATAATTGAAGTAGGCTACAAAGAGCTAAATGTTGTAAGATCTGTACGTTAGTATCTTTCATCATAGTCTTGCTTATTTTTGTCCCCAGCTTTAACAATAGATTTAAATGAAAAAGAAATGCATTGTCCTGCTTCCTGATATGTTGTTGGCATTCAGTATTGTTGTCTGTTTTTATCTTGGTTGAACATTGAATTAGAACATTATTGTGAAACAAAGTTGTTTTGTGCTTGCATTAATAAACACTAATCTAAATTTCACTTGCTGACAAGTAGGTCGATATTTGGGATGATAGGAAAGTGTTTGGTTCTCGTAGCAGAACCCTCAAAGAGGATATATTTGGTGATACTGCTCCTGTTTCAGCCCCTGCCCCAACCCCTACCCCTACCCCTACCCCTACCCCTACCCTTACCTCTGCAGTGGATATTAGTGGGAAGAGTTCAAATTCAAATCTGAATTCACATTCAAACCCTATAAAAGTTGCTCGGAAGGATGCTACCACGCTGAGAGTTGTGAGTTCCCACATCTTTGTTATTTTATAATTTTTTTTCTTCTTTTAGTTTGTGCCCTTGAGAAACCTCTACTGGTTATTTTGTCACGTATTGAAGTTGCTGGATGCAAATGATTATTTTCAAGTGTTTGAAAAGTGAATTGATTTTCAAGAGTAGTTAATGATTGAATTGGATGAAAACCTCAGTAATGTTATGGAAATGTTATTTTTGCAACAAACCATCAGAAGATAGTAATATGTTTTGTCTACTGATGTGAATCTTTACAGTCAACTTCTATGCATATCAGTAATATGTTTATCAAAATTGTCAATTCATTTCAAATTACAGTATTTCTAATATGCATGGCATATAAAGCACTTTAGATCAAATCCGGAAATCAGAACTTGAATTTAGCTTGGTTAGTACAACATTCGAGAGTGAATGCATTAGCTTAGTTGTCTTTAAAGAGGTTGTTTAATTTTATAAATTTCATATCTTCCTTTGAAGAAAGTCTCTATTTACTTGGCCGTGAATCAATTTTTTTGTTCTTTGTTTGGTCTAAATCAGAAATTGGCTGTTGGAGCTATGCCTGAGAAAATAGTAACATCTTACCAAACTCTATTTGACGAGATTGTGAATGAAGAGGCGGCTTTAAGCAACTGTAGCAGGTCAGTTGGTCTTCTGGAGAAGATCGAGAAAGATCTAAATGAAGCTTCCATCAGTGGTAAGCAGAATACTTCATAATGTCGAAATTAAAAAAAATTACTTGATTTTTCATGGTATAACAACTGGTAAATTATAAACTAATGGGGAATCATAAGCATGCGTTTCAAACTTACTGTATTGTTCATCACTTTAAGTAAATAATTCCTTCCCCATGAAAACATAAATTTCTTCTTTTATCTGCCAATTGTTATAAGGAAATGTGATTTGATGTTCATGTTGGTTACAGTAGTTCTGTTCTAGCTGTTAAGGAATTAACATACTGGATGTTATGAAACTGATGGCATGCTTTTCATTTTTCATACTCAATCTACACCCAGCCCCTTCTTGTTCCTGTTATTGTCTTCGATACCTTTACTGGGTGGTAGACATTTCTATTATACATCTTTATAAGTTAGCAATTTACATACTACCATTAGAAAGAGTTCAATATCTTGCGGTACCTCAATACCTTAGAAGAGAGTATAAGATATTCTTTTGGTTGTGCATACATATTTTAGGCCTCTCTAGGGAATGCATAACATATATATTTTTTTGAAGCTTGCAATGCATTCAAATGTTAAAATCTGTTAAGCATTAGAAAGAGGAATCATAATTATAGAGAATCAAATGAAATTGCAAAAATAAGCAAAGTAGTAAATGATATCCTAATGTTGATACTTAAAGACTTTATTTAATTAGTATTGCGTCGGACATATACTAATTGCAACAACTTAATGATATCCTACTCGTTGCTGTCCATAAAGAAGAAACACAAGAATGGATGGAGTTTTGCATCTGAAACTTTTTTTGTGAACAAAAGTTGCACCGTCTACAAAAATATATTTTATTTATTAAAAGCACAAATAATAGATTGCTGGTTACACACAGTTCTAGAGGAAGAATCCTTATTTACATAAAGCGTTGTAAAAGACCCAGAACAGAAAGAAAAATCCAAGCACCATTGCTCTTCTAGGTTGGTTAGACGGAAGTTTTAGGTTGTGATCAGCAATTTCAGCTGTGAGGTAGCTATCGTCCTATCTTGTGCATTATCTCTGATGCCATGAGCTTTGGTGTGCTAGTGATATTATATACTCTGATTCCTTTCTTTCTGGATGTGTTAAAAAACCTCTATGCAACCTGCAAAAGTTAGCTATGTCATTGTGAAGATTGATCAGAAGTTGACTGAGGGATGCCTGCCTTCCAACTATCCTGATGCGCATAAAGTAGAACACCCATGTGTTATTAGCTAATGTCTCCACAGTGAGTAATAGTGTAATGAGGTCCCTTGACGATTGTTATTTTGACAATCTTGACAATTGAAATCCAATAAATTTTAAAAAAAAATTTAAAAATGGAAAAAAATTTATCGATATATTCATGGATTTATAGATTGGAGATGTTTAAATTTGAAGCAATATTAATATCGTTTGACCACTAATCTCTCACAAATGGACCCTGCCCTACTCCATGTCCCGACTTTAATAACCTATGCTGGATGTCATTGCTAACCAGTAGGAACCCACCAAAATAGGTTTTAAACATGTAGGTAGGGGAAGTGGTTATGTTTTAATTTGTGATGTTGTTCTGGTGCTAGTGCTATTTGGACTGCTGTGCTTTTGGATTGGCTGGGTAATGAACGTGTTTTGAGGTGAGTTAACAGCCATTATTCTCAGGTCTTCAAGGTGATCATCAGATATGATGACTCTGTTATCAACGAATTAATTGGTGGCAAAAATCATTGTTGGCATTGAGTTAACTTGTCTTGGATGCTTTCAAAGAGGGCCTGAAAGGTGGGTTTGCGCCACATCTCTACTGACTACTCTTCCATTTCTCATAATGTTCTTGGGAGGGCAGATTCCCCGCTAGCAAAAGCCTTCCAACAGACGCGCTATGAAGAGCAGTGGAGATAATGTGTCTTCTTGATGCAGTTCTCTTCAGTGAACGAATGTGGATCCCAATATCCCGTTGCATCTGTAAATTTCAACATTCTTCCCCAAGAAAATTCAGACATCATAATATTGTATCAGCTTCCTTTTTGTGTTTCCTGGACATTGCTTTGGAACATTGAAGACTGGCTGCATATCTATCTGTTCATGTTTCAAATCTAACCAAATATGCATGAATGTTACTTGCATGAATCAGAGGAATTATCATGTTATCTACTGATTGTCTATCCATAACTACCCCCAAAAAAAGAGAAAGAGAAAAAAAGCGATATAATTAATTAGAATATGTTAATGCATGTTAATAATGTACTTAACTAGTTTTTTAAAGGCTCTTGGATTATGTTAATGCATGTTAATACATGATTTTACTAGTCAATGACAAATAAATCATATCAAGTCCAGAATTTGAAACAATTAGTATTTCTTTTTTTTTTTTTTTTTTTTTTTGAAAAGTAACAATTAGTATTTCTTCTTTGATGAATTTGTTATTATTCGTGTATTGTTTTATATATAGGTAATCAGCAACAAGTGTCTTCTTTGGTGTCCGACTTCCAAGAGACTGAAGCTTCTCTGAAAAAGAACATTGATCAGCTTGAAGGCATTGAGGCTCTGAGGACTTCTCTGATCAATCAGCTAAAAGAAGCAATTAAGGAACAGGTATAATTCATCTTGCAACCGGAGATCTGATTTTATTGAGATTTATTTTTATTTTTAAATATAATAACCTTTGATAAACTTTTTTTTTTAATAAACTAGACTTCGCTGTGAAAGTAAATTGAAAATGTAGGTCGCAGTTAGTTGTGTTGGGATCAGTCATTTTGGGTCTTGGTTCTTTCATGATTCGGTTTGCTTTTGGTTTTGGGTTGGTCCATTACAGGTTTTGTTTCATTGGCTGGTTGAGTATTGGCATCATTTAAGCTGGATTTCAGGTCATTTGAGTCGTGGCCTTGACAAAGTTATTTTTAAAGTAGGATCGAATTTTTTGGGTCACACCAGGTTGGAAGTCTGAATAACTCTGTTTTTAAAGCAATGCCTGATATGAGGATTCAGTAATGTCTGGTATAGTTTACAAAATCCATCTTTCAAAAGAAATGGGATTATGGAAAGAAACCTTAATTTTGTAATGCTGAGGCTTGATTTTATATATGTTGTTAATGTGCAGGAATCAAAATCTGAGCTGACTCGAGTTCAAATTCAAGTAAGAGAATTTCTTGTTTTATATGGATTTGCTATTGTTGTTATATACCTTCTTGCAATATGGTATTTGTCATGATAAGAAATGATCGCTTGGCAATAGATTTGACCTCACAATTTAGTAAAACATGGTAATATTTTGTGCTATTTTACCATTTAGCGGTCTGAAATTACTGACTATTGATGCACTATTAGAAGTATACTCAACTTGCATCTGATTTTGACTTATAGCCCTTGTATTTGTCCCTGACACAAGAATGCACTCGCATTCCTAGTTGAAACCTCATTCAGATATATCCGAGAAATAAATAAACTATGTAGCCCATCTCCATTATAATATTACTTTTTCCAAGAGCAAGAGACTATTCAACTTCAATCAGGAACCAATAATGGGTCATAACTTGTGTGAGGTTCTCACATCAATTAAACTTTTACTGAATTTAGTTTTAGTTTGATTTGAATTTTCCTTCAGCCTTCTGGTATGGGTATAAATTGAGTGTCACCGCTGTCAGTCTCACAGTCAATGTTCTAAATAGCGCGCTATAGCGTTTTCTGGACCCAAAACGCGATGCTATTGGCCAACACTGCGCAAGTTGCGCTATTTCCGCTGTAGCGTAAATAGCGTTCGCTATAGCGCATAGCATGATAGCGCCAAAATAGCGCGCTATGCTACAAAACATATTTTTTCAGAAGATGAGGATAATGAGTCGCCAGTTAAGTCTGATACTGAGCCAACAGATAATGAAGTGTCTGAAGAATCTATAGAATAATATATAGTTTGACTTGAAATTAGAGTAAACCTGATATATATGATATTTTGTATAGGGTTGATAATATGATTAGGGACCTTTTGTGCAGAAAATGATTTAGGATTAATGACTTTTTTGCGCAGAAATCTAGGAAATGACATTTTTTGTACAGAAAATAACACAACTTGTGACAATTTAGATCATTTTGTATAGAAAACAATCCTATATCAGATATTTTGAATAGCAACTCGGACTTTGTACTAGTTTAATGCAAAAACATTAGTTTGTTAATTATTTTGTTTTGATTATTTGCTCTACAGAATTCTATAAGAATTCTTAGTAATGTTGAAATTTAATACAAAAATATAATACAATTCATAAAATTAATGGACACGCTACGTACGATAGCTTCCGCTATAGCGTGCTATAGCGGCGATAGCTTTTCCGAAGACCCGCCGCGATGACGCTATAATCGCGATTTAGAACCTTGCTCACAGTTGATACCTTTATCCACTTCATATCTCCCTCTTATACTACTCCAAAATGGAGCTGTAGGGGCTAACAATTACACAATCCAGTTAGGGTGACACAGGACCAATGTTCAAATTGTGGTCATTGTTTTGAGATTTGATGACCAGGCAACTCTGATCAACCTATTTAATATTACAACGCTTCGTTGATCCGTTGTAGTCTTATTTTGTGGTTTTGTCAACTTAAATTATCTTCCAATCTGACATATTTCCATTTCTGTTCCATCCAAAGGTGGATAAAATTTTATGTACCATTTACATAAGCACCTTGGTGAGGGATATAGAATGATGAAGAAGTTTTTTGCAATTTTCAGAATTTTTTTGTTTCCTATCCCTATATTGAATTATTTTTAGAGAACTATCCCTATTTCCAATCTTTTTTGAAAACTATCCTACTTTTCAAACACATGTTCAGAAGCTTTGTTTTAACACATGCGTTTAGAAAGTCTCCATATACCTATGATCTGAACACATGCGTTTAAACATAACTTCAAAACGCATGCATTTCAAAACACATGCATTTATGTAGGGATAGTTTTAAAAAAGAATTGGAAATAGAGAGTTTTTATTAAAAAAAAAAATTCAAAATAGGGATAGACAAGAAAAGAATTTGCAATTTTCATTTGAATTTTGTGTTTCGGTAGCTATTAGCAAATTTAGACATTCCGTAATGCCTTTGAGAGTTTCATACTGTGGTACCAAAATAGACATTTTCAATTTGGACCCTAAAGATTTGTTATAAAATTTGTGCTGGATTGATTTGTCAAATGGTGAAACTCATGGGGTTTGTAGAAAGGGTAATGATTTGATCCCCCAAAAATTTTGCTCGGAATAGAGTTGACCCTTTCCCTGCTTGGGAAAGGAAAAACGTTGTGTATTTAAAGAGTGTCAATGTTTTTTGGTCTGAACAAATGCCTAATTCTGTATTGTGGAAGACATTTTGGATGATAGCACTTTCTCTTCTAGCATATTCTTGACAGCTGTAGCTAAGGTTACAAGTTGAAGATGGATTTATTTGTTGGTACATAGTTAGGATGGGTGGTACATAGAAAATTCTTTAATTTCATTCTGTGTGCTAGCTAGAATGGCATTTCTAATAAAACCCCAAGAAAACAGAAAAAGATGATTTAACAATTTACTTCATACGCTTATCTAGACCTTCAGGCTCTGATCACTGATAGTTTCATTTGGTGCAGTTCCATAACTTTTTGTTAATCTATTTTACATCCTGGTGGCTTGAGTAAAAATTGTTTTTCCACAATTTATTTATTTTCAGCCCTCTTTTACTTCCGTAGTAAATTTGGATATCTTTAACCATTGATTTATATAATTCTGTAGGTTGCTAGATCCAAAATTGATCAGACTTCTCAAGCTCCCCAACTGAAACGTAAACTCTCTGATTCACCCTCGACCAATGGCAGCAATCCCACTGCAACCACTATACCAACCCCTCCAGGCAATGCAGATACTGCAGATTACAAGAAAGCTGCGGCTGCTGTGGCTGCCAAGTTGGCAGCCAGCTCAGCATCGGCTCAGCTCTTTTCCTCGGTTCTCTCTTCTTTCGCTGCAGAACATGCCAATAATGGAGTGACTAACGGGCCTCCTGGATTCTCACCCGATAAAAGGCCCCGGCTTGAGACCCCATTCAGCCAAGCACCAGTCATGCCTTTCCAGCCTCCTCTTCCACCTGTACCACCGCCACCTGGGAGGCCTGCGCAAATGCAGCAGTTTGGACCCCCATTTGCATTTCCTGGAGGCCAAATCCCACCCCCACCTCCATTGCAGCAGTTGCATGCACCGCCATCTACCCTACCGCTTCAGCCACCAGGTCAACAGCAGCAGGGGACCTCTGCTGGGTTTTTCTCGCCGCCAGGTGTTGGGTTCTTTAATCCATTGCAACCTGCCCCTTCTGCCCAAAGGCAACAATAATTTATGTTGTTCTGTAATGTTAAGAGGGACATGAAAATGATCCTGATTGGATTAAATATATGTATATTATGCTGCTGCTGCTGCTGCTCTGTATTTTGCTATGCGGAGTCTGTACTTGTAATAGATATTTGATTTGTGCTGCTTCAAGTGGGGCACAGTAGGCTAGAGATCCATCCTTGAAAGTTTGGTCGGCGTAAAGCATAGAGAAATGTTATCATTTACTTGTATTATTCCTTTTATCTAGGTTCACCGTTGCCTGTATGAGTACATAAGTCTAACGCTAGGATTAATTATAAATATTGAAATGATCATTGTGGTGGTGGCATGTTTATTATACTACTTGTAGATCTGGTTAGGTTATGGTCGTGAAAACCAGATAAACCAAACTGCACATGCTGGGCAAGTCTCATTATTGGGGTGATGAGATCTATTTGGATTATTTATACTGCATCACGATACCTTCATACAATAGCCATGGGGAATATTTATACTGCATGTTACCTTCATACAACAGCCATAAGGAAACTTTATACCATATCACGTTGTCTTCATACAGTAGTATTCATGAACATAGAAGTGGCCTGAAATCATAAGATTGATGATGGTTTGGTGGCGGTCAGATTTGGTTTTTTTCAATGGAAAATCAGTTTACGCGGAAGGCAAGTCCATAAAAAATAATAAAATTTGAACTTATTAAAGTCATAATTTCCAGTCATTGTGTATATTATGTGTATATATCGTATATGTGAATGCCATACCGATATATTTCTTAATTTCCAAGCATAATGCAGACTATATTGGAGATTGTTCAAGGATAATTATACAAGTACAGCCGGGTTAAAATTGAAAAAAAAAGGAAAAAAAAGATGCACATATATACACAACAAATTAGCAGTGTTTCATGGGTGTTAGCACAATGAAGACTATCTGAAACTCTTATGAACATTTCCTACTCTGCATATATTATAAGCTACAAAGACAATTTTCCTGCGTCGTCTACGGCAACTACAAGGAGATCGAGCATCGATCCTTTCTTCCTTGTTTGCTATGACCATCAAAGAAACTAACAGGAAAAAGATTACATAAGAAGGATTAATTAGAGTACAACTAATAACTACAAAAACATCAGAAGAGAGCACATACTTCTCTTCAATTCTAGCTAAGAGCTAGCTTCCTCGCTTGCTAATTCTGTATAGGACTAGCCCTGCTTCTTGGTATCTTTCTTAGACTATCATTTACCTCTATCTGAGGCTTCTTATCTGCCAAAGAATGAGGGCTTCTGGTGCTGATGGTATTCGTAGCTCCAGCTCGTAACATCCTTCTCGGTTGAACTTTCTCTTGTACAATCTCTGTATTCGTAGAATCACGAGGCAATGTGACACTCAGACAGTGATGAACAAGCAACAATGCCGTTAGAATCGACAGAAGGCAACGTAATAAGGTTTTCATGGTGGAATAGTTTGCTAAAGAAAGATGCATGTAATAAGCTAACTTACTTTGGTGGTGGTTAAATGATGCAATGTTGATTGCACTTATATATATATGTAGACCTCTCTAATCTCTATATATGTATATATGTAGCATGTTGGAAGCTACCAATGGAAACATGGAGAGCATGAAAAAATATTACAATGTGTCAGTGATGGAAACAAAACATGAAAGCACATGTATGCAAGTGAGAACATCATGTGGATTTGAATTGAACTTGCTAGTTATTATGTTAATGTTACTGGGCTTCATGTCTATGTATCTTGGGGTCAATTGGTAAGTTCTTTTAAGGACTTCACATGACACAGTACTCATATCATATGCATATATATTATTGTTATTTTTTGAGAGGAAATAGGAGAGCAGTTTGTTTGTCATTAACTGTAACATCATGTTATTTAACTTATTAATTACAGGTATTTAGTTTTATAGCTTAGTAAAAAGGTCATTAACTTAATTAATAACTCGTAATAAGTTACTAGATGCATCAAAGGAATTCATACTTGCTTTCTTCACATTATGTAAGTACACTTTAAGAACTGCCTCCTTTTTTTTTTTTCTCCTTACTTTTGACTGTAGTTTAATTGAGAGCTGTTTTTTCAAATTATATATTTTCTTAGCCAAAATGAGAAATTGAATTATCTTCTACACGACGAGAACCACCCAAGATCAATATAAGAAATATGTATTTGACACAAAAAATAAGAAAATTAGAAAAAGAAATATTTGATTGCTAAAAAAAATAACTTTTCAAATTTGGGGCAGTGCCATTAATTCTCTAAATTTTTAATTGTTCTGTTATGGTTTTGTAGTCAGAACTGATTAGAAGTCAGAACTGAAGATTACATGCGTCAAATGTTCCAGAAATCTTGTTATTTGTACCTTAAACCTGACAACAAGAAATTATCTGCTAATTAATCACCACATATTATTTAATTCTCAAATCTACCACAGGCCTGGTGACACATCTTGGTAATAGTATAAAATTTAAAATGGGAAAATTCACCTTTTGGTCCTCAATCTATCTCAAAAAAAACTAAAGTGGTCCCTAAACTTTCAATTGCACCGAATTGGTCCTTAAACTTCTTAAAAAGCAAATATTTTGTAGGATATGACATATTATTGTTATTATCTTAAAATTTAAGCAATTATACTAAAAATTTTAAAATATTGTTTACTTTCTGTTTCTCTTGGTATATTTTTTTGGTAAAACTTAAGTATATTTAAAGTTGAAGGACTAAATTGGTGTTTTTTTAAAAAGTTTAAAGACTAATTTGGTGCTTTTTAAAAAGTTTAAGGACCAATTTGATGCAATTTGAAGTTTAGAGACTATCTTGATTTTTTTTTTAAATAGTTTGAGGACCAAATGGTGAATTTTTTCATTTAAAATTGCTGCACAAGCACAACAGTAACTGCAAGTTGTTACAACAAACTGTTTTGAAAATATTCCCTTTTGTTAACAGTAAACCTTTTACAAATGAAAATTAATTAATATAAGCTATATTTTTCTACAAAAGTGGCTCATCATGTGCTGCTTGATTTGACTAATATTATTTTCTCACATGATGATCAGGACCATCCATCTAGCCTTTGAATTGAAAAAAAACCCTTTTAGGTAATAGTATCTTCTCAAAAGTCATGTGAACAACAGACCACTGTTTATTTCTTGTGTAGAGAATATTAATATTTCTGCCTCTGTTTTGTTTTGACTAATTTATGTCTGATTATATAACTATCAAGATTGGATCAGCTTAGCTAGCTTAGCTGTATCAAATCGCATCTTCTAGTACAAATACGGAAGTGGGCATTGTATGATTTTATGTGACAAGATAAATTCAACAGTTTATATGAGTTTGGCTATTATACTAACGTTGCAAAATGCTAATGACTCAAAATATATATTATCGTATCTGAAATTATGATTTATGGTGCTCAATAAATTATTTATATGAAAATATTGGGGAATACAAATTTTTTTCATTTTTAGAGTTTTCTAAGTATTTGTTTTGAATTTTAGAAAATATCTCATAAATATTAATAAAATATTGATGTTTGTACATGCTATTTTCAAAAATGCAAAACAAATTTTTAGAAAAATCTAAAAATGGAAAATTTTTATATTCCCCAATATTTTCATATAAAGAATTTATTGAGCACCATAAATCGTGATTTCGGACACGATAACAATAATTTTAAGGCGTTAGCATTTCGGACGAAATACTAACGTTAGTATAATAGTCTAGCTCCAGTTTATATATATATATATATATATATATATATATATATATATATAATTAAGCACTTATGATTTAATAAAGCCATGTAGCTCCTTGTAATCAAGCATTTACTCTTAGTTCAATCGAATTCTCTTTATTTATAAATTTTAATATATGGTGATTAATATATAATTGATATATTTTTTAAGACTTGTAATTTTTCAATCTAATTCTAAACTATTGCCTTTTTTACAATCAAATTTCACAATTTTTGTATATATATATAGGTGATAAAGCATTGATCAATAGAGAGTGTGGTACTCAAGGAGAAACAAGAAACAAGGGACATTTTATTGGATTAAAAAAATGGATGATGTGACTAGTTAAAGTCCAATCAACAATGATTGGAATCATGTCAGCAGAAGTTGACAGCTAAATCAACTTGCAATTTGAAGAAAGTTCAATTAGATCAAATTAATACAATAGTTAAATTTGATCGAATATAAAATATTCAACCACTCCACAGATTAAAAAGTGAAAAACTTGGACGCTTTATTGCACTAAAGACAATAATGCAGCTATATAATTTTAAACCGGTTTTAACTTATTTAATTTCAAAAATGAAAATTACACATTTCACAATGGCTGTGGCTTCAAAACTAAATAACAAATAAAAGTACACATTTTAAAAATGCAGAGATATCATTTTTGGTGATCATCTGCTGACCATAAAATTAAATATCAAATAACTGTTAAAGTCTTAAATAATAAAATTTATTAATAGAATGTGTTGCATATATCATGTTTCAGGTATACATAAAATAATATCATTTTGATTTTATTTATGTGCGCATCAAGTATTAACAAACATCAACAACTCAAGTTTTAGGATTGTTCTCCTCTCTTGCTAGCAATGGAACAAGCTTAAATTTTTGTCATTGTTTATATGATATTGACATGATTTAAAAATATATCTAATGATTTATATTTACCAATTTACATATAAATAATAAAATAATCACAATTAACTGATATTAATGTCTATGATCATTGAATCCCTCTACGTACTGTATAATACATATTGACATATTGTCCATCCCAATTATAAGCAAAATTTCAAAATCATAGAAAAAATCGAGAAATCACACTATAGATAATTTAATTTTACGTGGATAATATACAAATCTCACATCTTATCATAATTTTTGTGACAACAATGCGAATCTAACTAAAATATCCCAACTACAACTACCCCATATAAATTGTGCTCATATATATATATATATATATAAGTTATTGATGGAGCATACCGACCAAACCGAGATTTGAGTGATTTGACTATTATGACATGTCGTGGCATGCACATAATTCATTGTGTCACTCTCTGCCACATAAAATAAAGAGTAACAGCTAGGGTTCATCATTTTTACATATCACCGGTCTATTATATTTTTAATAAACAAATATTATTTTCAGTAAATATTTATATCTTTTCCGTCAATAGATATCGTTTTTCAGTAAACAGATATAGTACAGTTTCCAATAAATATTTATGTGACTATAGTAAATACATAAGTACACGTGATATATCAGAACTGTGAGAGAAACACGTCGTCATGTTTAAATTTTGTAAGGAATTCACAAATTCGGAGGAGCCATGATCTTGCCAATTAGCCGAGAAAATTAATGAACCAAAACATACGGCCTGGCACATGCAAATTTAGTGAGGATGAATCCATGCAGACGGTTCCTTCATTTTCTTTCATTATTTTTCTTTTGGGAGGTGCTAACCGCTAACTGCTAATTGCTCTTCTTAAAAATTTTTTTTGATCCATCTCTTAATACATTTTTAATTGAAAATTCTTTGAAAAATCACTTTTACATGTTGCAGTTTACATTCTTAACCGAGCAAAAGACTTATACCTATACAATAGAAAAATAAAGAATAAAAAAAATTCACACAAAATTTATGAGGGCATGAGAAAGAAAAAAAATATATTATAGATTTAGCTTGGAGATAGATATGGGGGAAATTTAAGCGGGACAAAAATATTTTATCTCTCTGTTTTTTTTTTTTTTTTTTTTTTTTTGCCTCTATGAATGAATAAGGAGTCCCAAGTTCCAACATTTACTCTGAAGTTTGGATACATTTATTTATTTTTCAAACTATAGGTCTATAGCGAATGCTAAATATATACATTCTGGTGTTTTCGATAGCGAATGCTAAATATTATCTTCCACTTAAATTTTTATCAAGAACTAATTTTAGGATCCAAACGAACTTCCTTTTCGCAAGACACTTCTTGTAATTAATGAAAACTGTACACAGCGTTCATAGGTTACATTTTGGGATATATCTAATACATTTCAGGATGTACCTACTAAATTATGTATCTGTCTATGGATGTATGAACAGTTTTTCAATAGACGGACGTTTCTCTTTGATAATCATTTGGTATAACTAGAGTTAAAAAAACATAATCCTAAGAACCAGCGTTAGGTTTTTGTAATTCTGTATGAGAGGACGCGAGTTTAAAACCTGGATAAAAAATTTTATAGACATTTAAATTTGAGTAACTTGACTATCATCTTTATCTCAAAAAAAAAAAATCATTTCCTTTCGTTGGAAAATGTGGAATTTTTCGAAAATGTGCAAGGAAGATACCGAGAAACTTGAATATAGATGTAATCATGCAAGCATCCTTGTACTTTTTCTTTTTGAATATCTCTGCATTTTCTTGGCCCTTTCCAATTTTGAGCTTTATGAGTTAAAACAGGAAGCTAAAAGGCTCATCCATTATAGGCCAATTGTGCATTTTTTTTTTCCTAAATAAATTATTTGCATCATTGATAGTTCCAATTGAGTGCTACCTAGTGTCCATTCTATGGACATTCATAAACAGAAGTCACACATTAAACTGTCAAATAGGACCTATATGGGTCCAAGTGTAACATTTACACTCACATGTGTGACTCTATGAATGTCCATAGAGTGGATACTTAATGTTTCCCGTTCCAATTTTGGCAGCATCCAGAAAAGAATCTAACTGTAGACTACAGATCATCTTGCAAATATATTTTTACTTCAAAGACTAAAGCATAAGGCATATCACTTTTCAGTTTTTACTTTTTTTTTTTTTTTTTTTTTTAGGGATTTTGTGGTTCTGTTCCCCAGTCAATTACTGGTATATATGAAGATTTCCATAGTTTGTTATCAACATTATATTATGGGGTAATAGGTCAAGTAATAATTTTCTTTAACAAAAAAAATGTCATTTACTTTGATATCATATATATTGTCAAAAGAAAAAAAAATATACTTATGAAAAAACTTCCTAGCTTTGATAGAGAAATACACATATGAAATTATGAATTACAGTTGGTTGGGTAATAAAATTTTTTTTCCATAAAATTAATTCATTTTACAGAGTAGTCAACTCAGTTATATTGTTCATAAGAAAAAACTCGTAAAAAAATTTCAATGATAAAAAAGTTACTGCTATTAATTTACTTTGAACAAACAATTGTTTCAAATCTAATAATTAATTTATAATATGTACATATGATTCGAGCTTTAAAGTAAGATTTTTTCATTATTGAGGGAGCTAATTAGAGTGTGAAATTAGTATATCAAATTATTTAAAATGTTTTATTTAATCCAGACCCTCTCAATTCTTGGGATAAAAAATGATTTTAATTTGCTCGCTTAGCATATTGGATGGTTGTTCAACATAAACCTATTTATCGTAGTTGCCATGCTATTTTATCTTTAAATTTATTTTCTAGATATCAATTTCCACTAATATCTCAATAAGTAAGTTTATTTGATTTAAAAGAAACTGAGATTATATATACCTTTCATTTATTTATAATAATTGTATAGTTTGAAGTTTTCATGAGAAAATAAAATGAACCAATAGAATTGTAATTCTCTTTTATTTATAAATAATATCACCTATGAGGAATTAATTGTGAACGGTACGAGATCCTCATGAGAATTGCATCTTTCTCAATTTGAACTCTAGAAGCTATATATATCATGGCTCCTATCTTGTCATTTTGTAACAAACTGGCCACATATCATAGAAATTTCATGTTAAGATCACGCGTTGTATTCCTAGCTTTTTGTTGAAACGAGCAACCTAGGCATGTTATGCTGGACTACATGCAGATAGATATAAAACAATAAAATTTTGAGTTGTAACTACCGTCCATATTTGGTTGACAGCCACCGTCAATCCTTCAAAAAAAAAAAAAAAATACCGTCCATACATGGAAAATCCATAGAAGTAACAAAGTTGTATGACAAATGGGACCTAAATCGACCCCAATGTAACAACTTGTGTCATACATGTGACTCTATGGATAGTCTATGTATGGACGGAAAATGTTTTCGTAAAATTTTTTGGTCTAAAGAAAATCTATTAATTAAGCCCAAAAAATTCTGATCAAAGTTCTTAAAAAGTTCAGGACCAAAATACAAGGATTAATTCCATTTAGGCTCATTTTTAAAGCATCACACTATTTCAGTATCATAGAACTCTCTCAAAAGCACCAGGCCCTTTTTGCAGAGTTCAAATTAAGACCATGATAAACAAGTGCACAAACCATCAGCAATTCAACATACTATACAATTCGTGTCATATAAAATAAAAAAAAAAAAGTTTCACCTCGCACTATTGATTTAGAATCGTTTTATTATGTTTCTGAAATTGTAACTTTTACTATTTGCTCCTTCCTTTTTTATTTAAGGAATCAAAGATTTACCACTGCTTCATCCTTTTATTTAATGAAATGAAAAGTTTTACAATTTGCTTCTGATTGGTTTTGAAGTTGCTTTATGATTCCAGTGACGAAAAGAAAATAAATTCATGCCTGAATTAATGGAGCATGGCCTATGGAAACTAACACATACAGCTTGTGATGAGCAAACAAAATCTACATCTAATTAGGCCCAATTAAGGATAGAACAAAATGTACATTGAAGCTCAAAAAAGATCAAACAACTAAAGTTATTCTACATATAAGCCCATAAAGCACCGAACAATTAATTTATATTAAGCCATGTCTCAAAAAAAAAAAAAAAATTATATGAGGCCTTTAGTGAAGCCCAAAAATCCTAACAAGATTTCTTTCTTTGTTTTTTTGAATTCTTTACCGCGGCTGCGGTGAACAAATACCAAACTCTCGACATTTGAGTAAACATAGGGGCAGATCTAAGAAATTTTTAAGCCCGAGTACAAATTGTCTAATATATGAAACAAGGAGCTCTGTTACATTGTATTTTGCTTGGCAAATCATTAAGCCCGGACGCAATAACTACAAATGTAAATAAGTATTGTTCAATACAAAAGAAAAATTAGTACTAATCAATACATTTTAAAAATCAAGCCCAGGCACCGGCCTAGACTTGCCCATGACTAGGTCCGCCCCTGAGTAAACAGTAGTCCTAAGACTTCTCTCCTAGCTAACCGAGTTACCACCTGTTTCCTAACAAGATTTCTATAAACTTATAAAGTGTAAACCTCAACATTAACCTTCAAAAACCGACCGGATTAATTAGGAGTGGAGCATTTTCTGAGATTCGTGTTTAATTCAATTTAAGAGAGGCTGCTCCAATGGGGGACCTCGCCATCAAAACATGATCTGATTTTAATCTCTGTTACATTGCCAGTCTTTTGTTTCACCGTGCAGCACTCTCGTTTACCTTCACCCTGTGAATAAATTAATTCATAAACAAAAATATATAAAAGATTACTGAAATTGAATGAAATGTAATAAACCATGTTAATCAAACTTTGTGGTTATTATTCTTTAATTAGTGTATGTATAGAAATTCAACTTTTTAACCACAACTTACAAAATCAAGTCTTTTTATTGCCCATAAATACATAGAAATTAATTGTTTTCTATATGTCACCTTATAATATAATTATATAAATTATCAATATCAATAACCCACAAAATTGATGGGTCAAGCCACTCAAATTTAAATGCCTATAAAAGACTCCTATCTGGGTTTTGAACCCACGACCTCTCACACAGATGGTGTTGCCCTTAGCCACTAGACCAAAGGCTGGTTCTTAATTGATGGGTATATATTTTCAAATATTATCTGGGTTAATCCTTAATCAATTAGCTAATTACCCAATCAAATGGTTGGATAGGAGAGGAGACCACAATCGTCGAAATCGAGTCGGCGGAGTTATTGGCGCAAGGAAGCAGCGGCCCCCTCGCTGTTTTTCTGACATAATTGGTGGTGATCGTGCTATGATCCGACGTACAATTACTTCGCGTAACGTTTTCAAGGAAGAAGACGTGCGGTGCCAGGCACGGGTCGTCTGTCGACACTGGCCTGACGTTGAACATGAACGGGGGATTCCCGAGCCAGTTCCACGGCTGAAACGTCTGAATCGGGGTCTGCAGGAACGCCGGCGCGTGCAGTTTCTCGTAGACGTGGATGGAGTAGCCCCACGACACGGAGAAGGAACGGTTGTGGTTCAGATCGTAGCAGACCGTCTGCTGAAGGGTGCGCGAATGGTCGGCTTTCGTGGCCTTCATCAGGTGGCGCAGAGCGGCATCCTGATCAGTCATGTTGGGGAAGATCGGGTCGAGCCCGTCGATATGGTGTAAAGACAGAACCGGTGCCAGAGGATGAGCTGATAGATATCCTGATACATCTCCGCGGAGATCGAACTGCGTTCATGAAATCAGATTTTTAGAGGAATTTTATGCAGATTGCAACAACCTTTCAATTTGAATCGAGCGGTTATTATCAAACATATATTTTTAATTGTATTTAAAGACATATCGTGACCATCCGATTATACAAAATGAACGGCCTATATTTCATCCAATCTATAGCAGAATTAGCCAACATGATATATGCACTAAAGGTTTTTCAGTCTGTACTTACCTTACTAATCTTATATTTTTACAACTTCTATCGGAAAAATGATGGACAATAATTAGTTAGTTAACTCACCTGATGGAAGCCAGGCAATCTAGTCAGAGAAACGCCGAGCTCGGAGATACAGGAGGCGAAGATATGGTCATCTCCGTAGAGATCGGGATACCGCATGATGCATCCGTCGAGTATCCTTGACAAGTCTCTCACAAGGGGGTAGCTCATCGCAATGCCTGCCCCGCCGAACGCCATCCCGAACGAGTGCGCTGCGTTCTGGACGACACACTCCGACAATCCTCCCATGTAATGGTACTTACTGTGGTCGTACCTGTTAAAAGGTACCAGTCTGTTAAGCCGATCGAAGAACACCGAATTTGTTAGAAAAAGAAACTTTGTTATTAAGAAACTAATTGAGTTTGTCTGATGATTAATTCATGATTTCGACCTTTGGAGCACCTCGACCAGGTTATCGACGAAGAGGATTGTGTCGTCGTCAGCCATCACGAACCACCTTACGTTCGTGAAGTTCATATCGAATGTCTCTAGTATAACCTGTCATATATGCATACTAATCATTGCAAAATAGAAATTTCGAATCGTTGCGGAGGTTGCGACTGCGATAAGACGATAATATAAAGCATATATATACAATCGTATACCCTCGTCATGCGGATAGCGAACGGCATCCCGTGACGATCGTAGTCCTTGAACTTAGAAACATCCGCTGATACTTTGAAAGGAGGCGACGTCTCAGGCCACGTCTCATTATCAGACGGTTCGTTGTCGAGCCAGAGAACACCACGAGTCGTATTCGGGCGCCACCAAAGATCAACATACGGGCGTCGATTCTTCCACGAATCCACCGAACCGACTACTGCAAACACAAGGTGGCTTAGGTCAGTATTAGCTACAATGGCACCATTCATTTTCGAACCATCAACACCGACGACGAGGTGATCGGAGATGTCCCCGGTAAGTCCGGCGAAACTTATAATGTAGCATAGGTACATGATAAGTGCGAGGGAAAACGTGAATTTGAATTTGTTTGGGGATTCTGTTACCACTTTTGGAACTAAGAGATATTTTTTAGGCGAAGGTAATTCCATCCTATGATCCTAATTTCGCTACTAATGAGAGAGTTTAGCAGTTCCTTAATTTGTGTGTGGTAGAGGAATGAAAAGGTGAAAGTAGATTTTAGTTGATCACACTTGATCTTTACCAAGAGCATTTATAGGGACTTTATAATGGAGTGTAAGTTATGAATTGGATTTGGAGGATAGCTGTAAAATTTAACGGTTAAAAAATAACAAGTGAAAAATCACTCTTTATTATTACCAGCATAGATATTAGCATTAGCCTTTGGCTAGCTGGGTAAAAAAAATAACAAGTAAAAAATCACTCTTGTTTAAAAATAACAAGTAAAAATCAGTCTTATCCATCCCGAGAGAGTTTTGATACACCACATGCACTCATGTACCTAGTACAGTTGTATAAATAAATATTCATTGGAAACCGTAATGTTTATGTTCATTGGAAAATGATATTTGTTCATTGAAAATACGGTGGACCTATGAATAAGTAAAAATGGTAAACCTGTGGATAAGTAAAAATGGTAGACACCAGCAGTTACTCAAAGTTTTATGGGAAAAGCTACATCGATACTATAAATGATGTACCGTCATTGATATCAATATTTATACTGTTTTTTATTTAAAAAAAAATATTCTCACAAAAAAAAATATTTATACTGTTTTTTTCGAGAGGCTGGCAGTGGCTGCCAGCAATCAATATTTATATTGTTGGATTGTCATTTTTATACAAGATATTGTACTTATCATGCACCCTTTTTGAGCATATATTGTGCATGCATGCTAAATAGATGTGCAAGTGTGGAGTATAAGTAGGGGTGTCAATGGAACAGAAATTTCTGTTGTGACATTCCGTTCCATTACATCCGTTGTAACAGCACGGAAACGGCAGAGATTTTGGTTCTGTCTGAAATAACGGAACGGAAACGGAAATGCGCATTTCCTTTCCGTTATTCCATTGAAAATCAAATGGTGAAAATGTGAAGTTGTGCTTGTTTAATGTTTAATATGTTTATGAATTTTGTTTTGTTGTGAATGTGCTTCAATATTATAAAATCTTGTAATTCAATTTGCTTTTTAATATGCTTGAATGAAATATTATAATTCAATGTACTTTTTAATGTGCTAGAACTGATCATGTGGTGAATAAAATTATCTGAATTTTATTATGTTTTAATGCTTGCAAAGTTGTAATTCATCTCAGTTCAAACGGAATAGAAATTTCCGTTTTGAACGTTCTTCCATTCAATTAAAACAGAATGGAAAAATAATAAAAATATGTGCCGATATCCAAAACGAAACGGAAACGGCATTGATTTCCGTTTCCGTTCTCAACGTTTGCCACCCCTAAGTATAAGTGAAGCAATTGATTCATGACCCCTTTGCGGTTCATCATCAGCCCGATCCAGTGAATTTGAACCGGTTCATGACTGCTTTGTCCAGTTCAGGACGCCTTCTTTCCCTATCTTTGTCTTGTTATATATTTTGATGCATGCTAAAGCTGAAGACATTATTATGCAACTCATTTGTACAGTGTTTCTATTATACAAACTAATATTCGTATCATGTGCATGCTAAATTGCTTGTTATGCAGATCAAGCGTCCTTCTTATGCAAACTATTTTATTGTAGTTCCATACAAACTGTTTTAGTCTAATTCAAACTATAACATTATATGCAATCCATTATGCAACTTATTGACTTTATTATGCGAGCTATATAGTTTATTATGTAAATTTAATCTGCATATTAACTCATTTGGTATGCATATTTTTTAGGAAAAATATACCTCGACCCTTACAATGCTCTCGGACCTTTATGATGCGATGGTAAAATATTTACAAAAAATATCCCCTTTTTCAGAAAAAATTACAGAAATATCTCATTTTCAAAGACATTTTACAAAAATGACTCTACCTTGAAAAATATTTATGCAAATATACCTTATACATTTTTACAAAAATATACCTCTGACCAAACAAATTTACAAAAAATTATCCTCCAACCCCATATACCACCTCATCACAGGGCTGTGGGGGCAAAGTTGGAGGCATACTATCACTGTGCTATTTTTTATGTAAGATAATGTGTTTACTATACATGCTAAACAGAGAGACATAAGTAATATAATTGGAATGTGAAAGAAATATCGATCTGGTCAACATGTTGGCATCAGTAATGGGACTACTACAATATTAGTTGACCAGGACCATATCCATATGTTATATCCGAGGTCCCTCTCTCTAATCCATGATTAATTCCTGCTCGCGCCGTACGAATACATGTGCATAAATTCAGAACAAAAACACACTCAAGATTAGAGGCCCAAATTAGACCATTCCGGGTACTTTATTACATGCATGTGAGTACAGAAATGGAAAGCAGAAAGAAAAGAGCATTTGAGGAGATGGGGTCGATACTGAATTTTTACCTAGACATGCAGCACTCCACTACTGAATTCATTACTTGTCATTCAATTCCAATGTACGAAAAATTAGTTGTGCAAAGTGCAAACGGATCGAATAAACATGGTTTAACAATTATGATATTAGCACTTTATATAAAAACTGTATTCGTAAGAGTATATATATATATATATATATATATAGTCCGGCTACAACAATATGCATATCACGGTAAAACTGTATCCGTAAGAATATATATATATAGAGTCCGGCTACAATAATATGCACATCACGGTTTTACCGTGCTATGCGGTCTATATCTCCGTTTTCGGTGTCCAAATTGTTGATCTAAACCATTAAACTTAATCTTTATATCAAAATATACTAGCAAACCAAATTTTTTAATTTTTTAATTTTTTTTGCTATTTTTAATGATGGTGAGAAAATGACTATACCCAAGGGATCTGGTTTATACAAAAATAGTGATTTTCTCCCTATCATTAAAAATAGCAAACAATTTCTAAAAATTATAAAATTTTGTTTGTTACTATATTTTTATATTAAGATCGGCAATTTGGACACCGAAAATGGAGATATAGATCGCATAGCACAGTAAAACCGTGATATGCGCGCATATTACTGTACGCCTAATTCTATATATATATATATGTATATCTTTATTAATTGTTTTTAATGTAAATATGAATAAAGATTAATTGCTGTGACTACGTACGTACATACGAGATAATTAATTAGATATCATTTCCAGGGGAAACTCGATCGAGTTATACGATTCCAGTAAATATAAAAATTTAACGATTCGAAGTATGAGAACTATGGTTAGTAAAAAGTTCTGAGCAGTATATAAAATTTATTATGCACGAATTTTATTGACGAAAGGGGATGTAGCTCAAATGGTAGAGCGCTCGCTTTGCATGCGAGAGGCACGGGGTTCGATCCCCCGCATCTCCATTTTTATTCTTCATTTTTTGGTTCACTTTCACAGATTCTTTCTTCATTTTTTCATTCCATTTTAGGAAAAGTCAATGCAAGTCTTCTTTGTGACTCGTCTAAGGCTGTGCTCCAGAGAGAGTTAATAGAGGTGAGGGGAAGGGAAGGTCAGATGTGTAACATGCTCCAGAGTTTTAAGAGAGTTAATGGGTGGTAATGGAGGGATTAAAAGGTTCCATTCCAACTCAATTTCTGTCTAAATCGTTCACCCCCATATTTGGGGTGTAAAGGAGGTGAATGAGGAACCAAACAATTTATATCTATAATACCCTTGTGATTATAGAGAGACTATGATAGTGGGCCCTACTGTCTCTTATTCTCCTACAATTATAAATGAAAGAATAAATATGGCTATCTACTAAAATAAAAAAAAAGGTTACAACATTTAACCCCTCCCGTTAAAATAGAACTTTGGAATAAGGTACAAATATTCTCTTAACCTTCCATACCATTCCTTCCCTTCCCTTCCCTTCCCTTACCTTTCCATTAATGTAAAACTCCGGAGCACAGCCTAAAGGGTAGAGAACTAGAAATGTAAACAGAACAGGACCAATTGTCCAATTCCCACTTTCTTCCGGGTGCTCATCCTCTGTAGCGCTATACATTATGTAGCGCAGGACGTGAACCGTTGGATCATCTCAACATTCGTATTGGCACAGATCTCGAGATGATCTAACAGTGATTTAGAGGATATGAAATCCTTTCTTCCCAGCACTTCTTCATGGAAGGTGATTTATTTCTTAGTTTCATACACCAGAAAGTAATAACTAATAATCATTGTGAAATTTTAATTGCTCATTTAGACTATAGGATGAGCCGGACCACCATGGTATATAGGATGAGCAGGAAAAAACGAAATATATATACTCTTCTTAATCATTCTTTCTTTTACTATTATTATCTTATTATGATTATGTTACTCTTATTATTATGTTATAAAATATAATTTCGAGGCATATTTTGTGTAATATAAATCTATGGGTCATTTATGTGGCATGTTGATTGGCATAGTTACAAATTTTACGAGAATACAATTCGGTTTATTATTTTACTATAATAAGTGAGAGGATAGCTTATCTATCTATACTAGTAGGTATCTAAAGATAAATACATACAATTGCTAATTAATTGTAATATTTTATTAATGAATTGCTAATTTTATCGGAAATGGAGTTGATAGAGATTATAAGTTGTGATGCTTATTGATGAAGGTAAGGAATTGAAAGAGGCAGTACATGTACCACTTCCTTTGAAAACCAGGTAACATTCATCTTCTTAATTGATTAACAAACTCTTCACCTCCCCTTTTAGCCATATAAAATATTTTGAGTAATACCTAGTGTCCATCGAAAAACTATACATAGCATCTATACTCTATAGGTTACATTTCGGGATGTATCAGTTACGTTTCGGAGTGTATCTGTTACATTCCGTACACGTTTATGGATGTATGGACGGTTTTTCAATGGACGCAAGATGTTTCTCAATAAAATTCAACATAGATCTAAATCTTCCAACTCCATACAAGGTTGTTTTCAACTTGAGACTTTGCCAGTCATGAGTTCTTCTTCCATTACAACCTCGATATGCCGAGTTGCGCCGATGAGATGCACACACCCTGCCAAGATCATCGATTTCTCTGTAACCAAGTACTTTGAGCCATCGCAAGTTCTCTTGGCGGGTACCATCTTTTCAAATTACGGGCACCCGGCACATGCATGCGTCTAAACTACTCAGTGAAGCCAAGTTATTCGTGGTTCTTAGTTTCAGTCGGATCGACGAAAGGGGTGAGGCATTGGTAACTGACACCAGATGTACGTGCGACATTCACTTATACCAAACAGGGTGACCAGATCGAGTGGATTCAACTATTTTATGCCGAGAAGCAAGCTTGAGGGCTCAAGTTATGTTAAGGATGAGTACAGCTTAACGATCCAATGCGATCTGTGTATCATAAAACCGACTTTAGAAAAATGCATACCGGTGCCACCATCAGACTTGCAACAACATCTCGGGCATATGTTGCAAAGCGGTGAGGGTTCCGATGTGTCCTTCAAGGTAAAAGGTGAAATATTTCCAGCCACTAAAGGCATTTTGGGTGCCCGTTCATCCGTTTTTCGGGCATGCGAGAGATATGGAGCCTAATTAAGGTCTTTAAGACTTTGCTACATCTTATATACACTGATACGTTCTGTGCAAGTGATGAAGATGAAGGTATTCTGGCTCAACACTTGATCGTAGCATCAATCGGATCGGTATGATCTGAAGAGGCTTAGGCTGATTTGCAAGGACAAGTTAGCCGGCCAGGGGAATTTGTAACGACAATGTGGTGACTACGCTGACGCTTGCGGCAAGGCATAACTGTGAAGATCTAGGAAAAACCTATCTCGATTACGTACCTTCCGCCGGAAATCGTAGTGAAATGTTCAAACAGATTTCTTTGAGCATGTAGCTGTCAGCCATCCATAATTCCATCAGGATCTGCTGGGGAAGATTGCTGCAAAAGAGAGACATGATTGAGTTAAAAATATACTTGCTGTGAACTTCTATGATATGCTTGATGTTAAACAATCTTTTTTTTTTTAGATAAAGATGAGGGTCAAGCTACTCAAATTTAAATGTTTATAAAAGACCTCTTATCCAAGTTTCGAATCCGCAACCTCCCACACGGAGAACGTCGCCCTTAGGCACTAGACCAAAGGCCGGTTCTTGATATTAAACCAGGGACGAATTTATTAAGGGGCAAGCCCGATCAAGTGCCCTACCTTGATTTTCAGAATTGCTAAGAAAGCTTGTATTTTTTGTGAAGATTTCAACAAATTTTAGTATATTTATTTTAATTTGCCTAGGCTTAGTTTCTTATGAGGAATAATATGCATCTATTACAATTTTGTGCCCATCCTTGTTAAATTTCTAAATCCGTCACTGTGTTAAACAATCTTATTTTGATGTTTCTATAAACTTCATGTGTATGCTACTGTTTGTGTGATTAGGTCCCAATAAACACCAAGCTACAGAACTTAACTCTGACAGGAATTTTAACAAACACAAGTGCAACAGCCCAACAGATGCAAACAGAAGACAGATTTCAAAATTTTCAAGTTACCACACAGCACACGAACACACAGATTTCAAAATCTGGGCATTTCAAGCATATCAAAAGGCACTAGTTGAGAGATGTTCACAAACACATCTTATACACAAATACAATCACTCCCAATTCTCAAAAACAGCCCATAATAGCCCAGTGGGCTGTGATGAGAACGGGAACCCAGCACATTGCATGCATTTAATTTGGGCCGATTCAATTCTGCTATGGATCAGCTAAAATATGGGCTATTCAGTTTTCATTATCGGATGGCCACAATATATCTTCTAGACTCGATTATTTGATAAGAACTGTTCAATTCGAAATGAAATATTGTTTAGTCGATGCCGATCTATAGAAGAATAACTCATTTAGTTTATGTTTCGGGGTTTGAATTTGGTTTTGTCGTGGGCTCGTGGCCCGTTATCGATTCGGCCCGATCCGTGTGGGTCTGTTTAGTTGGGTTTGTACGGTAACAAGGATGGTCCAGTTATGAATTGTATTTTGGGCCTAACAAAAAGATGAGGGATACATTGACAATACATAATTTGACAATTTTGACAATACTTCTTTTCAAAAATTTATAAAAAATCATAAAAAAATTTAAAATGAAAAATGATTTATGGATGTATTACTTAACTTATAGATTGATAATGTTTCAAATTTCAATCAATTTGAACATCATTTAATGACTTATCAAAATTTTGTGCATTTTTCAACGGTTATAATTTAACGGATCTTTAAATAGCTATCAAAGGTCGTTTAAATTGAATATAATCGGATAGATAATCAATCTATAAGTTAAGCAATACTTCTGTGAACTTTTTTCTATTTTTAAGATTTTTTATGATTTTATATAAATTTTTTAAAAGTGGTATTGTCAAAATTGTCAAGTTATCCGTTGTTAATGGATCCCTCCTCATATATATGTACCAATTAGGCATTTAAATTGAGCTATGATACTGTATTTTGCAGAGTGCATTCGTTGGTACTTTGATCCTATATTTAAAATCCATAGCTCGAGATTCAGGTTGTTCAACGCAATTTATATATATTGATGAAATCTCATGAGTACCAAACTTGTTACGTTTTTTGAATTAATTCAACTATTTTTTATTTTTGAAAAGCGATCATTTTCATATAAAATTCGATGTACATATCTTTCATACAACTTCAAAAAAAAAAAAAAAAAAAAATCTAAAATAATTGGGCAAAAATTTCAAAAATGAGAAAAGTTGGTATTCCATAAGATTTCAAGATCACGTTGAGTAACCTATAGTTATGTGAGCTACGATTTTTGAGATATGATACAAAACTGTCGACATTAGCGTGCTTTGCAAAACACAATAGCCTCATTTAATTTTTAATTTATTAAAAAGAAAAAACATTAACAACTAGGAAACGCAGATCTCACACTAGCACCATTAGTTATGTAACTATCATAAAATTAATATAAAAAAGAATTATACGCATAAAAATTCAGCACTTATCATTACTATTATTTCTTTATCAACTTTTTGAATGAGCTAACTTTGCCTGGCTTCGACAATTCCGATTGGGGGAATTTGGAATTGTGACTAGAAATATAGAAATAACAAAAGAAAGAGCACTATAAATAACACAAAGGGGATGTAGCTCAAATGGTAGAGCGCTCGCTTTGCATGCGAGAGGCACGGGGTTCGATCCCCCGCATCTCCATTTCTTTACTTATTATTTTCCTTTTCTTTTTCTATGTTTCACTTTCAAACTCCTTCCTCTTCCTTCCTTATTAGGAAGTCGCACATCAACATCTTCTTTGATTCGTCTGATGTGGTACTTGAAAACAGAACACTGAGAACAGGACCCATTTTCAGTACTGCTGGAAGTTGACTCGTTCCTTAGATTGATTGTTCTTACACAAAAAACTTGCCCCGTACCTTATGATGTCAGAAATTCAGAATTTATTTTCATCAGTAAATAAATTCAACCAATGTAAGAAGCTATTTATTTATTTATTCCATTTCTTCTTATAACCTTTGCCGTATTACCATTGCAGCTTAATCTAAATCTAAATATAATTTTTTAACGGAAAAAATGAAAAAAAAAAAATTATGTACATGTACAATTTCATTTTTGGAAAATTTATAAGTATTTGTTTGAAACTTTTTTAAAAGCCACTATACAATATTAATAAAATAATTGTTTTATACATCACTTTTAAAAAATCTCAAACAAATAGTTAAAATTTTTCAAAAATAGAAAATTTTTGTATACAATAAGATTTTGATATAAAGAATTTATTGAGTCTTATGAATAATTTGATATGATTTTAGAGGTGCGCTCATGCTCATGGTATCTTTACTCGGTGTAATTTTTGAATTTTTGAAGATCACAAATCAATTCGACATGACAGTACTTAAACAACCACAATAAATTTTGAGGAACTTAATCACACACAATCAAGAATATAGAAATTCAAACAAAAAAGTAATAAGAGAGATCAATCAAGACAGGGTACGTAAGGAGGAAAGTAGAAAAGGTAGAAATACTTCTCCATTTAATAGAATAAGATCCGGTGCTCTTAACACTAAAAAGCAGTACTTTGATCTTGTGATCAGACGGTTGAGATTATATAAGAGCAGCTGACTTTCAACCCACATTTCACGGAATTCAATAAGTGTCTATGTTTCCGAATTCACTACTTCCTCTGTCCACAAAAGAATGAATTTGTAGCAAAAGTCAAAGAAAATAGTGAAGAGTGAAATTACTTTTATGCCCTCAATTAGTAGAAATGTGCATTCTTGGAAGGAGACGATGGGCATTTTGGGAATTTCGTAATATATATATATTTTTTTGAGGAAGAAAGTGGATTCAAACAAAGGGTATAAATTCATTTATTAAGGGACAAAGTTTAAGGAGTATAAATCTATTTATTAAGGGACGGAGGGAGTACAAAATATGTCGGAATTTTGAATTTTCTTAGGGTCTGTTTGTTTTATGGAATGTAGTTCTACTTGTATTTGGAGCTACAATAAATTCTCTCCTGCAGTAATTTTTAATACTGTATTTTGTCTTTCTTTGTTTGTTTGCATCACAATATATACAAATGCATATTATATGGATTTTTAATTTATTTCTTTACTTATTAAACCTATAGAGCCAGTCTCCTTTCCTTTTTCTTTCATATTAACAACATAAGGAAAAATTTTTTCCAAAATTAGCGTTGCAACTGCTCCTACATTAAAAATGAGTGTAGCACAAGCTGTTGCATTTAACATCTATTGGAAGGTCCAACTACGGTAACTACATACAAGTACAGAGAAACAAACATGTATGCTATCTAAATGCAGTAGGTTAAATTGCGTGCATCTCCAGCTTCACTGAAACAAACGTGCCCTTAGTGTACATCATTTACGCTCACAGTACGGCGCAATTCCGTCAAAATGTAAGTTCGGGTGATGATATTAGCTCTCTTTAGAAATTCCCATAAAAATCTATCAATAGATTTTCTTGTATTCTATCACTACACCACTTGTACCTCTTATGCGCTGCCTTAAAAGTGATTATATTGAAATGTTATTTGTGAGTATATGTATATCAAATTTAAAATTATGGTTATATCGAAATATTTTTGTTTATACACGTCTGAAAAGTGATTATACCAGACATAAAAATTATATATATTAAAACACACATCATAAAAAATAAAAAGAAAGTATTCTTGGAATGTCATATTAAGGGAGATTTTCAGGAAACTAAAAACAATTTCTCTTTAAATCCTTGCAAAAATAAGCGCAAAAATAATGCCAATTTTTTTTTTTTTTTTTTGAAAACCTGACGGTGGCTGCCAAGTGTAATAATGCCAATTTTCGAAGTGGAGAATGAGCAAAACAGCCGGGAATTTTGAGGTAACTTGTACCTTTTTCACAAACGGGCTCGCCAGTCGCCACGAAGCAATTTAATTTGGACCCATCCGAGTCTCTGGCCACTTCCACCCGGCTATCAATAACTGCCACCACCAAGTGAATAATGCCTTCTGGTGGCGGATTCTCTGTTTTATTCCATAGTGTGGTGTGTGGGGGAACTTTTATATGGAGAATTTGAATATGGAAAAATGGTTATAAGAATACTTGGTAGAAAAAAAAAAAGTGAAGGACAAAAAATGGTTAATTAATATAATTGGCTTATAGAAATATTTAATTTTGATTTAGGTAAATTTCGACTTTTTAAGTAGAGGGTAGTAGGATAGACAATAATAATATAATCGTGTAAAAGTGTATTTTTTTTACTAGTTAAATACATACAAATTAGATAATTTTTCTATATTTAAAGTCATAATAAAGTTTATAATAATGTGTTCGTGTATCGATATAAGAATGTATTGTAATGATAACTAAAGAAAATGAATAATATTTTTTTTTGAAATATTTGAAGAAGTCTTGGTTTCATAATAATTTTATTAATATGGACCCACTTCTAATAAATAAGTTCAAATTCTTTGAGTGGAGGGCTGTAAAGAATAAACGACAAGATGTTATTATGTAGTGGTATTTTAACCCTATATATATAGACTCGACCATTTGCGGTTTATATTTAAAGTCAAACCCGAATCTTATGTTGACATCTGTATTGATTACTTCTTATATGTAATGTAATGTTAAGAGTAAACGACAAAAAATATAGTAATGCTAATTAAACATAAACGACATACAATCGTTTTTACTAAAAAAAAAAATATCTGAAGTGGAAAACCGTAACATGTGTTACATGGGTGCGGGTGCGGGTATCATATCGGGTGCGGTGATACGGCAATTTTGAAAAATCTTAGATACGGGTGCGGCTATATATAATAAATTATTATATAAATAATATATAAATAAATATTATAGTAATAGATTTATAAAAAAAAAATACATCTCCTTAATACCATTATATATTTATATAGAACGGTATAATAACACAAGCGAATGAGTGGTGCAGTGGTACAGCGTTTGGTTAAGGGTGCAAAGACCCGAGTTCGAATCCCACCTTTAGCAATTTATTTTGCTACCGAAACGCACCCGGACCGCACCCAGGCCGCACCCAAAACGTATCTTGACCGAATCGGCTAGTCAAACTTAATAAAATAATCCGATACGTCACGTGGCGCACCCGGTACGCACCCGAGCCGCACCCGCACCCGATACACACCGGATACGCACCGGGTGGGTGACCAGCCGAATCCGGGTAACATAGATCGTAACGAATAAACAACAAAATGTCAGTGGATTCAATTTTTTGGAGATTCAATATATATAACAGTAATATTTGCTAAGAATAATGCATAATATTCTCTAAATTTCTTATGTTAATTTAATAACAAAGAAACCATACATGTACATTCTAAAATATTCAAATGCTGTATGTTACATTAGATGCTTAATGATTTAATAATTTGGATGCAAACTTGATCATTTCTCATACTTAATAAAATGTCTGTTCAACGGAATTTAAGAGAGGTCTTGCATTTAGTAAGCCACAATTTACAGTTTATGCTATCTAATTCTCATTGCGAATATCCACAAAAATTATTAAACTATACTTTACGTTTTCCACCTTTTCACTTCATACATACTCACTAAACACCAAAATTTATATTATACATTCTTTGTGACTTATTAAAATAAAAAAATATATATATATATATATACACACAAACTTCCCCATGGCCACACAAAATCTACACCAACACCACCCCCCTTGCCTCCTTGGTGGCTCCTATAAATACATGACATTTTTACCCCCACAAAACAACCCTTCAACTTTTAAGTCTTTAACAGAGGAAGAACAATCAAACAGCCACATTTGCCCTCTCTTCTTGCTCCTTAAATCTCAAACGCTTTTAACAACAAGAAAAACCCATGACTCCATTTCCCCCTCTTGAGAGGAAGAGGCCATGCCCAGCACCTCTCTCCCCTTCCTCCTCCACCTCCTCCACCTCCTTTGACAATGCATGTGGCAAGGAGAACAAGCCGAAGCCGAAGCGCGCCAAGAGAGCCAAGAACCCTTCCAAGGCCCTCTCTTCTCCAACTGGACCTTCTGGCAATGCAAAGAGGAGCTCCATCTACAGAGGAGTCACCAGGTAATTCAATTCAATCCAATTCAATTCAATTCAATTCCATCACAAAAGTTACAAGCTTTGAAATCAAAGACACAGAATTTTCTGAATTGGAGCATGATCTATATTGATATGCATTGCATGTATGTATGTGATCAGGCATAGATGGACTGGGAGGTTTGAAGCTCATCTCTGGGATAAGAACTGCTGGAACTCTCTCCAGAGCAAGAAAGGCAAACAAGGTACCATATCAAAACCTCTCAAAATAAAAGAATTAAAAAAAAGGGTATCATATCAAAATTCAAAACCCAATTTCAGTTTTTTTTGTTTTTTGCCTTTTTTGATTGAATTCTTCTCTTATTCTAATTCTGTTTTTGTATAAGCAGAGGATCATAAGATCTTCTCAATTTCTCTTTTTTTTTTTTTTTTTTTTTTTGAATTCCTGTGGTTCCGGTATAAATTTCCGTCGACCGGTATCGAAGTCGGATTGTTTTTAATAAATTTTCTGTGTAAAATTGATTGTTTTAGAAGAGATTTTTAAAGCTCGATTAGAATTCTCTAACAGAACTAAGTGAATTTGCAATGTCTGTCAACTTTTTCATGATGCAGAGCAGATGATTACAAATCAAATTATTATTATAAAAAATAAATTCATGATAATTTTTTTGAAATATCAAATTATTATTATAAATTACCAACTTTTTTTTGCATGCAAATTTCTCCCTTGAACCATTTATTCACACCTTTTGTGCTATGCATCGGCACAGCATTTGCACAAGCGACAACTCACATCTTGTGTAGTTTTTTCTTTTCTTTTTTTCATTTTTTGCCTTCCACTTGGCATTTATTTAACAAGGCAACACTGTATAAATATAAATTAACTCCCAACTAAAATCCAAGAACAACTTCTGCTTTAAATAATAGGGCTTCTTGTTGCCATCAGTGCTAGCTGCGGCTGACACTGGTAAACGACACAATTAATACAAATATATAATGCATATTATACCTTCCACCCTATTTTAATTAGCACATAAATATATATTTTCTTAATTTACACACCATTTATATTCCAATAAATAATTCTATGTAATGCATATGTTTATTTTTCTAATTATGCCAAATTCTAATCAGCTACAGATTTCACTTTTTTTTTTTTTTTTTTTGCACGCTGTCACTTTCTTCCTTTATTTTTTAATTTTTGTCTTTTCTTAGTAACTAGTGGAGAAGAAACTGTAACGGTTAAATTATTGCATTACAATACATAATAACCTTGCTTAAAAAAATATAAAATGAGAGGAGGAAAATTAAAAAAAAATAAAAAAAAAACATGCATGTTACCTGTCAGTTGTTACCTTTCAAAGAGGCCCCTGGTTTATACTTTGAGATTAACTGGTATAATTAATTAGTCCTTAAGACATAATTAAGGTGTAAATATTGGGGTTTTTCTGTACATGCCTGACATTCTGTCTTGATTATCAATTTGGGGATTTGCCTGGGGATCTGCGCTTGGTGTTGGTCCACTGATGCTGCCTGCCTGATCACCTGATTAGTTTATTTGGGTAAGTTTATGACACCTTTTGATTTGATTTAGTTTGAGATTCATTTCAGCATAAAGTACTGCCTCTTTCTTTCTTTTGTTTATTTATTATTTGTTTTTCTGGTGCATGTTGTCACTATGATCCAGAGTTTCAGACCCAAACCTCTCCTTAATCCATAGTACACCTTTTTTTGTACTCTACTGTTTTTTTATGTAATTTTTTTTTTTTTGGAGATAAAGATGAGGGTCAAGCCACTCAAATTTAAATGTCTATAAATGACCACCCCATCTAGGTTTCGAACCCACGACCTCCCACATGGAGAGTATTGCCCTTAGCCACTAGACCAAAGGCTGGTTTTTTTTTTTATGTAATCTTAATTAAGACAGAAAATAGGAATTAATATGGGCCTAACAGAGAATGGAAACATTAATATGGCCAATCCAAGATGATATATATGATCAAAATCAGACGGTTTATAAATTATATCAGCAGAAAATTGTTTGAGACGCCATGGTGATTATTCTAAGAGTCAAGTATCCAATCTTGATAGCAAGCCACATGGAATAGATTTTGTGGGATGATAAAATGAAATTAGATTAATAATATTATGAGTAATTAATTAGTGTTTATTTGATAACTGCACCAAAATATTAGATACCAATGGTAGAACAAGTTCCAGAATAATAAGTCCTTTATCAGATTGTAAACAAACTAAAAGCTTCAAAGCATTTTTCGAGTAACTTTTTGAGTAAATTACATAAAAATTCCAGAAAGTATAACTTCACTAAAAATAAAGTTCCCTGGTCCTATTTCCAGGGGAACTTGTGCCCTTTTTGGTGCCCTTGTACAGAACAACAGATTGCAGAAACTGTGTCATTTTGGCACTGAAAACTATATAAATATAATGTTAATATTAATTTGAAAATTTAAAGTTTGGGAAAAGATTATGCACATGATTTACTGAAAAAGACTAACAAGAATAGTATCTATACCAACAACTCTAAAAATTCTTTCATTCTTTGTTTTTTTGGGGGGGGGGGGGGGACCACATTTTGGAATACAAGTCAACAACCCAATTTATTTTTATTTTTATTTTTTTTTATATAAAATCAACAAAAATTTAATAAGTCTCTAGCTAGCAACATGATTCATTTGTATAACCATTGGGGGAGAGAAAAAGGGTAGCTGAAACCACTTAAAACCAAATGCTATTCAATATTCAATGCAATAACACAAGTAGTTTCCGGTTTGGGGTATATAATTCAGCTCTGAGTCCGAATCTGCTGTTATTCTTTGAGAATAACAGGGCCTTGTTTGTCCAATATGGACTGTCAGATCAAAACGGACGGTCCGATCGACCCAATTAAGCTTATAGGGGGCCTTTTTCACAATTAATTCCATCCGTTGATTTTGATCCGACGGTCCCATATTTGGATAACAGGGTCCTGTTATCAAAATTGGGATAACAGCGGAATTGAATTCATTCAGCTCTGGTTGGCAACCATAATACTAGTTTACCCTATCAATTCCAAGCATCTATTCAACAATGCAGCATGGTATAATTGGTATTGCAATCTAGCCCGGATTGACTCAATAATAAATGTTTACTAGATCAATTCAACCCCCAACAGAATTATACATCAGATTATGATCTAGCTGCATGCATTAGTGATGTATAGCATGCAGCAAATTAATTAATTAACTGCAATCTAGCTAGCTTGCACAATTAATTAAAAGATTTGACTATTAGTTGTTTTGATAATGACATAATTAATATAATTGTATTGCTAATTAATAAACTAATTTTTTTTTTTTTTTTTTTGGTTTACTTCAGGAGCTTATGATACCGAAGAAGCCGCGGCGCGCACGTACGACCTCGCTGCACTCAAATACTGGGGGCCAGAGACCTTGCTGAACTTCCCTGTAAATTCTTTTATAACTAATATTTATCATTAATACATTCTTGCATTACTTTTTCTACAAAATAAAAAAAAAAAATGCCTTGTGTGATGTACTTAGCAAATAGCAGGTCCACTAACAAGTACTGTCAACACTGAAATCTTCCTGTAACAGAATATTTGTATGAAAAAAGATTTGTAATTTAATGTGAGGGTACAAAATGAAACTAAACTGCAGTTGGAGAGGTATGAGGCAGAGATGGAGGCCATGAAGGCAGTGTCAAGGGATGAGTACTTGGCATCACTGAGAAGAAGCAGCAGTGGCTTCTCCAGAGGAGTTTCCAAGTACAGAGGAGTGGCAAGGTATAATAGTTATTAAGTATTAAATAAAACTTAATTTATTTATTCAAGTTAACCAAAAAAAAAATATTAAGTTTGTTAAAGAGGAGTTTCCAAGTACAGGGGAGTGGCAAGGTATAATAGTTATTAAGTATTGAATAAAACTTAATTTATTTATTCAAGTTAACTAAAAAAAAATATATATTAAGTTTGTTAAAGAGGAGTTTCCAAGTACAGGGGAGTGGCAAGGTATAATAGTTATTAAGTATTAAATAGAACTTAATTTATTTATTCAAGTTAACCAAAAAAAATATTAAGTTTGTCAATATATAGATCAGTAAATATATGGTGGGGATCAATGATCAGTGATCAATCAAGGTAATGAAAATATGACCGTGTATCTATTGTACGGTCACAACTTCACGTGACGCGGTTGCATCACGGCCGTTGATGATGTAACGGATGGCTTTGATTGATTGGGTTTGTGGGTTTATTTTGTTTTCTCTCTATTTTATTTATTTATTTTTTTGGCTTAGAGTCAATCAGTCAAGTAGTTTATTGTTTATTGTTTATTTTTTATTTTGGTCCCCGGAGGTGGGTAAAAAGATAGATTGAACATATCACGTGATAGTGATGTGGAGTTTCTGACTGAAGTGCCCATGTAACTTTCTGTGCGTGCTGTTTATAGCATCCATAAGTTAAAGGAATGTATATGTTACATTTCGTAGTGTATCTGTTATATTATTTGTACGTCAATAGACAACTTTTCAATGAATGCAAGACGTTTCTCATCCTATAAGTACTCTTTAAATTGCAAACATAGTAATTAAGCGATCATAACTCGTAAGTAAACACATAATATACTATAATATTTTTTGCAAATTTTTTATTGGTATTTTTTGTTCAACTTTCTGTGAAGCAAACTAAGAAAGGTTAATTAATTTTTTTTTTCTATACTCGCTTTTTACCATGTATAGTTATTGCTGCAAGTTGTTCAAATTTTACAGGCACCATCACAATGGAAGATGGGAGGCTAGGATTGGAAGAGTGTTTGGCAATAAGTACCTCTACTTGGGAACATTCAGTACGTTCAATTATTTCCAATATCTTATACTTCATAACTAATGGGAGGTGATAATTGCTCCCCTTAAAAATCCGTCTTATTTATCTCCCAATATGTTTTTAGTTGGAATATTTTTTAACATGTAACGGATACTTTTGATGATCAGAATACATATCCTTAATTATACAAAAAAACTCATACATGCATGATGAAAAGAGAAATAGTGAAAAAAATTCACTCAAAAACCGAGATATTGTGAAAGAAAATGAGAGAATATTAAACAATTTCTCTTAATAATAAATAATAATGTTAAAACAAAATTAAGCAAAGAACCCATCAACCTGTGAAGCAACACAAAAGGGATGATAGATGCATCATATCATACATGGGTAGTGGTGACAGGGGATCCAGAGCAACTTGTCTAGCAGCGCACGTGACAAGCACGTGAGTTGGATTTAACAGGAAATGGGTTCCAGGTGGGTTGGAACAGGATCCACCCCCCTTCCCTTAATATTAAGTACCTCCGCAATGAGTGCTGCTTTCTCACGTGCCAAGATCGATCGATCTCACTCCTCCTCTTTCCTACTTGTTGTTTGCATTTCACCGATCACCTCATGTGTTCCCATAATCCATTCCACCTCTGTTTTTGTTACTCTTTTATATATGTGACAAATCGGGCAGGCGGGTCGGGTCAGTTTGATCTTTTAGAATATTTCGGGTCGGGTCGGGTCGGGTGATGGGTGGGTCAGGTCGGATCAATTTTTATATCTATTTTTTTTTAATCATATGTTGATTTGAGTTGGATTGGATTGGATGCTATTTAATCTCGGGTCGGGTCGAGTTTGGATCGGGTCGGATCGGGTTAGGTCAGTTTGACTTTCTAAAAAATTCCGGGTTGAGTCGGATTCGAGTCAGGTCGGGTCGAGTTCTGCCACCTCTGCAGTCTTTTCATTGTTCAATTGCTTTAGTTCACTAATTCATAGTCAATGATGTCATAATCAGAAATCATTTTACTTCTAGGTGGCAACATTTTCTTGGGTCTAATTTTTGTCTAATCTATAATTTTTTTTGGAATTTTTCGAGCGTCCTCATTTTTAACTATCCGTATATCCACACAGACTCAAAATTTGTAACTCTTATCTTAAATTGTGTAACACTTAACTCAAATTTTGTAACAATGTGGACACTAATTTTGAGGACACTGGATATGACCCATTTTTTTTTTTTTTTTGTGCTCAAGTAATTAAAGAGCCACATTATAGGTTACACATGTAATTGCCCATAAACAATCTGGTTTATGCCATCAATTCAGTGTGCATGAACAGGGTAAATTGGATCACCGCCCAATTGAAAAAAATTGGCACAATCAGAACCTTGTATCTCAATTTTAAAAAAAATACGTGATTTTAGATCTATTTTTCTTTACATAATTATGCCGTGCCAAACATATTTTCAGTCATTGTTTAAGAGGAAATTAATCAGAATAACAAATGTTCATGGACAATAATTTTTTTGTCAATTTTTATAGGTACTCAAGAGGAAGCAGCGCGGGCGTACGACCTCGCTGCGATAGAGTACCGGGGGGTAAACGCCGTGACGAACTTTGACATCAGGCAGTACATGGAGGACCATCCTGAGAAGTTCCGGCAAGAGCAAGGTCAAGCTGTGACATCTGCTGAGACCAAGCCTGAGTCGAGCCCGACAGAGGGGGCAGACATAGTGCCTTCAGACATAAATGTGGATGAGAATGAGAATGAGAATGAGAATGTGTCGAGTGAGGGAAGCACCGTTGAAGACCCGTGGAACGCTCTGACCGAGGAGAAGTTCCAGTTCGATCTGGATACAAACATCGACTGCCTGCTGCACGATGTCCCGTTCGAGAATGACATCGAGTGTGTCCTCAACGGGTCCGAGTTCGATGCGAACCAGCTCGAGGCGGTGAAAGGGGAGGAAATCATCATGAAGAACGCTTCATCCGAAGCACCGATCGTTTGCCTATGCGCAAATGCGAATAATGCGCATGCTTGTTTGTGCTGGTAGGCAGATGGTTAATTTCTGATGCATCGATCGATTCGGATCATGTTTTCCTCTTTCGGTTTAAACTTTTTTGAGGAAGTTTTTCGGCATAATTCTGTCTCGGCTTAATTAGGGCATAGTTTGATCAGCTAGCTTGTCTCGAGCTCGAAAAAAATGAGCGTGCGCTAACTCCTTTCTTTCTGCTTGGTTCAATCAAAAAAAGGTTAATTAGAAAGTAAAACTTTTTGTGTGTTTCTGGTATGCTGCAAAGTATGCATTTGCAGGCAATCTGTATCATACAAAACTGTGACATATTCCAACATGAAAATGTTCCCCAATTTTACGAGAATCATTAGAAACTCAATTGCTGCTTTCCTGAGCAAATTAGTATATAACATAGCTGTTCTCTGTTTCTCAGTCGTAGATCGATTGACAGATGAATGCAAGTTCAATTTGGTCATTGCATTTCCAAGTATTTCAACTAAAACTTTTATTTAGTAGGACATGTTGAAAATAGAATAGTCTCCAAAAAGAATTGAGATCCTCTAAGTTAACTTAAAAATTGAGTTTTCCTATACAGTTTTTTTATGAAAGACCCGTGAATTCTAAACACTGACCGTCTTGACCGCCGTAACCGAGATCCGAAACCTCTAAAAATACTTTTCAAAGTTTGGTCCAACATTTATGTGCTATTATTTATAAATTATACATCGTCATCATCAACATCATTCAAATAAAAAATTTTAAAATTATGTTTAATTTTTTAAAATAAATATTTTTATTTTACAAGTTTTATTATTTTTTTGTTATCATATTTCGGGGCGAAGACCGAGTTACAGCTCTAGTTGAAATAAAGGTTCCTCAACTTTGTATATATTAAAACAGAGGGCAACTTCCCATACATCAAAACAATCTGTTGCTGGGCCTAACACTAGAAAACTGAAATTGAGCTGAATCGGTTTGAATTTAATTAGGCCCAGTTGTTAATCAGGTTTCTTCTAATTTGTTTTCATACATAAAAAGCTTAAGTCGTAAATCATTCTTCTGGCGGATGCCCACAGGCTTGTTTTTATAATTATTTTGTAGGATACTAGTAAAAGCCCCACGTTGCTTTGGGCTTTCTTATAATAAATTTTTAAGATAATATGTAATGGACTTTATATTGAGAAAATCAATATGGGCTTTAAATTTTAATGGGCTGAGACATTAACGTTAACGGGCATTAACGTAAATCAACGGTTCTGATCTATCCAAGAAAGTGATCAACGGCTCAGGTTTCTTATTTGAGAAAGATAGCATTTTCATGCCATTTTTTCCAATATGCTTTTTTATATATAGTAAGGATATTGTATTTTTCATTAAATCATTCACATTGTATTTTTCATTAAATCATTCGCAGAATGTGAATGATTTAATAAAAATTTGGGGGTTTGTCCCTAATCTTTTTTCTCAAAATAAAGAAAAAAAAACAAGAAGAAGAAAAAAACTTAATTAGAGAAAGATTGGTAGTGTTTTAGGAGCTTGCATTTTTTTCCTAGTCTTCTAAAAGATTACATCTTTTCAGTTTAATGAATATGTTCAAGGGCTTTTCCAGAAAGAAAAAAAAAATCATATTTTCTAGCAATTACTATAGCTGAACATGCCTAGTTAGATCATTTAGGCCGTGTTCGATTTGGTGGCTTTTGCTTAGCAAGCCACGGTCAATGCTTTATTTAACTATGAGGTGTTCGGTCACCAAAATAGAAACCAGGTTTTAGACAAACCAGCACGAGAATCAAGAGGAATCTTGACTCAAATTATCCACAAAACCAGTTTTTTTAGGATCCACTCGGACTTGAGTTTTGGAGCTGTGGCTTGCTCTAGTCTAAAAGTCGCATGGCTCAAAAAGAATGTAGTTGAGTGAAAACTAGGATATCGAACACGCCCTTAAGGTATGTTTGGATGACCCAAAAACAGTAGAATAGCACTGCTGTTCTAAACCCATAATCCAAACGCATTTTTACTAATCAGAACAGTCCAAGATTAGTGTTATTTTGCTAATTTGCCGAAAATATGGAATAGCAAAAATAGCGATTGGGGAGGGAATCTTGAGGAGAGAGACTACTAAAAATAGATATATAATAATAGTATTTTATACTCTCTCCCCCATTGTTCCTGTCTTCCTCCCAACTTCCTCCCAAAAAGGAGAAATGAGACTAATTTCTGAGAGCTTCTAACAAGTTGTTAATTGACTGTAAAATCACAAAAAATAAACAATGTGTTGTGCTCTCCATGTTACAAGAAGTTGATTGAGATCCATTTTGTCTATGGTTTGTTGAATCTTTGGAGTGCTCATGAGCAGCCAAAGTCCACACAGAGTTCACATTTCCTTCCGACTTTTGAGTTCTTCCGGACTTTGGGAGTGATACTTTCCTACTCACTACTCAGCCACTTGAATCTTACTGATAACAATTGGATCATGTATCCATGCTGTCACCCATGCTGTAACAAAATGAGACAATGATCTTTTTTCATCTGTTAAATTTATTTCCTTCAAACTTCAAATGAGCTCTCGACATGAACCAGTCTGCATTAATAATAGAACTGAATGCATTCTGGATGTTATTATTAGAAGATTTTAATTTTAAGTAACTAATTAATAATTAATATTTCAATTAAGCATGAAAATTGGATCATTAAAATAAGAGTTCCTTAAATAAAATAAAAAAAGTAAAAGTAGTTACCAATGAAAATAAGCATTATTTTAATTTATTTCCTCCATCACTATTCCAAACATACAATCCAAACAACATTTCTTTATATTTAGAATAGCAAAAACTTTTACTATTCTCTATTACTAATCCACATCACTATTTTTTACTATTCTCACTTACTAATCTCAATTCCTCTATTCTTACACTAATCTTTTACTATTCTCTTATTCTTTTGGTAAGAGAGCTTTTAACTTTTGATTGAATCTTCTACGAATCTATTTGTAGTTGACAGTCAATTCTGTCATCGGTGGAAGATGTCTCCTGGCGAAAGGCATCAGGTGAGCATCAGTCTGTGCCTTATAAAGCGTGATACATTCCCGATCTCTTTTGCATTCTTAAAAACCAATATTGGTACCGGTACCGGTACCAGTCCAGACTTTGGATCAAAAGAATTCAGATCATTCTCTCCAGCAAGTTCCACTCCCAAATTGTACTCTGACATACGACGGTCTCCTTGATTGGTACTAACTTCAGTGCACTCACATCCCTCGACTCCCTCCTGTGCCACGTTGTCCTCTATTGGCACTATCTTAGTGGCATACATGAATTCATCTGGCTGGGGTTGCTTGTCAACCTCATTAACAACAATTATTGGAGTGGCCTCTTTACCTGTAGACAGTTCCAAGGTGAGCACATGCTCCCTACAAGGCTACAACTTGCATCTCCTTCCTATTATAGAAGATGTCGCCAACCGCCACACCGGGCACACTTCCTTTGCGCTTTGTCTGATTGATCATCAAGTTATTTAGGCTCATGATCTTCCCGGAAACAACATATGGACGGCTGTTCACAATACCTTCAGCTTCACCTTTTTGTTCAAGGGTTCGCTTTAAGGCGTCAAACACCGACATCGTGGCCTCTACATGAAGACGGGGCTGCTCAAGATTTTGTGAAGAAGATACAAACGAAGCTAAATCTGTGCTGAGTATCAATCGTCGAAGCATCAATTGCTGGACGAGCCCTCTTCATTGCTCGCGTGGAATATGGAGTTTTGCTATGCCTTTCATCATCCGATTTTAGTGGGGCTCCAAGAGAGGATATCAAAGTGGCGGGTATAGGTTCCGAGAGCCTTCTCTTGCGACTCGGAAGAATCAGCACTGTATCAAACAAAAATTTAGTTTGAGATGAACTAAACATGTGGCAACACTTGTTTCCGGTCATATTGAGCCATATCCTCACTCAGATTGTGATGTTTTTTTTTTTTGCTTTTTTTTTTCTTTTTGCTAACACAAAGTAACAATGATAATAAGAACAACTCTTAATTAGCACACAGACCCCCAAAACTCAAATTATATCCATCACACTATAGCAGAACTCCTGCTACTTATTACAAACATAACAACTATATATTCATAATAGATACTGCAAACTCGTGCCTAAACCATAACAACTATATTCAGATTGTGATGGTCATCCTACTTCTCCGTGTATCTCTTAAATAAAAGAAAAATAAAGGCAGATTCCTGGTTGATTTGCATTAAGTAATTTAGTGTCTCTCTTAAAACTCAAAGTATATCCATCATACTATAGCAGAACTCCTGCTACTTATTACAACCATAACAACATATTTTAGTCAATATAATTATTGTCATCAAATTATGTTAGTCAATATAATTATTGTCATCAAATAATATGAGTAACATTATGTTAAGATTTAAAAATACACAATAATTTAATCCAATAATATTACATACATTATACTTTATAAGTATAACACAACATGAACCACATGAAACGAATGATAATTGAGCTGTTTGCAGTTTGTCCATCGAATAATCTTACATTTTTTCTTTTGTTTTTTTTTTTTTAAAATTTGTATATGGTTGACTTGTTTGCTTGTAGATTGGATGAAGAGTTACTTTTTACTTTTCAGTTGAATTTGTCTCGTTTTTCATTTTCATGCCCTCTCAATTTATGAGTGTTGCTCCGGTTTTCAAATTTTGAAGGCATAATATCTTTGCTTTCTCAAGTGCTAAATAACTAGCTTGGCACGGAGTATCGTCACATGTGCGCATATGGAGGATCTGCTCAGGGTCCTTTAAGGCCGCCTGCCTATTGACTGCCTTGTTTAATATATATACTCGATATTAAGTATGATTATATCAAAGATAACTCTTATTAAATATGATAATAATTTAGAAAAAAAAAAGAAAACAAATGAATAAGAGAATATGCAAATTAAAAATTAGAGTTATTTTTTATATAATCATACTTAATATCGAGTATAATATTAAACAAAGCAATCCCGAGCAAATCCTCCATATGCGCACATGTGATGATACTCCGTGCCAAGACTCGTTGGAGATGTCCTCTGCAGATGGTGGCAAAGCATATTCCAGATTGGCGGCTACAGTGAGCAGCTTTACAATGAACTCGATGTTATTGAGATGCTCTTCCTCCTTGGATGCTTCTGCCGGTACCTATTGTGGGATGTTAACAACACATGACTGCCAAATATTAATAGAGCCGCAGCCCTTGATGTTGAGATTGGTCACATGGATCTGCGGCGCATAGATGTAAGTGGGATTATCATTATGTCGTCCTCGTCCAGCATGGATGTTAATGTCCATGCGCCACTCTTCTTTGGCAGCGGCGGTTGCGACTCTGGTGACTTGCTATCTGTGATGATGACCACGCCTAGCCCTACAACGTGCTCTATGTTTGCACAAACCCAACAGAATGCATGAATCATAGCATCTGCCTCAGCCCGGAACGGCTCCCCCGCTTGTACCAGTTTGGATAAAGGGAAAAGGTGGATGCTATCTCTCTCTCTCTCTCTCTCTGCTAAGCACTAATGGAAGAAGCGGCGGAGGAAGGTTTTATGGATTTTGCATATCGCTGGGCAAATTGTTGGGAGGGGAAGCGATCGAGTGAGAAAGAGGAAGAAAGAAGAAGAATCGGGAAAACTCACAGATCTCAGATGATGATTGATCGAACAGATGAGATGAATTCACTGTTGAGTATTGTTTAAAGAACAATGTCGAACAGTATTGGTCATCTTGTGAACGATCAAGATTTTAAGTCAACTGCATATACACGACCCAGATCAGATGGATGCTCATGTACATTCACCCCCACGGAGACTTATATACTAATAATAAGTTGATAGCTTTATCTAGTATATTTTGGTTTTTTCAGATTGTTTGGTTTACTCGATTTAGCAAAATACCAAAGAACAATAGGCAAACAAGTTAAAATTTTGAATTGAAGCGAAATTTCAAAATGATAGGACTAAACAAAATAGTCCAAACTTTAATGGTTCAGTTCAAAACAAAAAAAGCCAATCCGTTTGTCTATCCCCATACTCAACACAGATTTGGCTTGATTTGTATCTTCTCCGCACACTCTTGATCAACCCATTCTGCATGTAGAGGCCGTAATGTTAGTGTTTGACGCCCTAAGACAAAAATATAAAACAAAAGTGTGAAGTTGATGTTATTGTGAACAACCGGAATATAGATGAAGCAATGAAGGGAAGAGATCATTTTGGTTGAAGTACCTCTTCTCCTGATTGGTGAATACACTACATGCAAGTCTCATGTAGGGTCCTTGTTATTCAAAGGTAAATTAAATGAAATACAAAATCTACAAGAATAAGTCCCAGACTAACAAATGCACTAATCTTTTGTCATTCCAACAGGAAAATCACTTATCGTCCACATTAGAACCGCCGGCATTTTAAAATTTTCTTGCTTAGATGCATCGTATGTTTTTATGTCTTCCCAAAGCTGGTTGAGCTCTCGATTAATGGCTGAAGAAAAATATCTATATCATTGCCAAGACTCTTCTTACTAGAAATAATCATGGAGAAAATAAAGAATGATTGTTTCATTTAAATCTAGGGAGGTAGGTAATAAAAAACAAGCACGACTGGTCATGTTTCTAAAAGATTTGCTTGTCATGTTTCTAAAAGGAGTGAACCCATCGCTGCTAAGTCCGAATTCAGGATACTTATAGTATCAAAAGTTTTTCATGCTTCTCTTTCTGCAGGGTGTCTTTGTAAACCATCATGGTAGGGTGTCTGAGTAAGCCATCATTAACACGACTTTTTGTGTGTCATCCCATGTCATTTGCAGTTTGCCATTGACATGAAAAGTCTTCATAATCTAGGGATTAGAGGAAAATAAAATAAGACCTTTGCTAGGATTTTTCTCTTTTTGGCAATGAATGATGGTTCAGATAAGCACTTATCATTTGCAGTGTCAGTATCATTCTTTTAGCTAGATGTGCCACAAACATTGCAAGTTCTTGCTCCTCCCTATTACCCCAATAAACCATGCAATCTTTTGGATTCGCATCCTCTGACATATGGCATATGCCATACCAAAAATCTCAACCGTTGGAAAAAATGAACGTTTAAGATTTCTTTTGATTACATTCTTTTGTGGTTAGCCCCAATAGCATATTTTCTTGTCTGAAGTCTGAACCCAACCCACTCAACGCCTCTTCCTTGCTTCCGATAGAATCCAACCCATCTGCTTGCGACTCTTCTTTCTGCTCCTCCGATAGAATCCAACCCACTCGACTCGCGTCTTCCTTACTTCCGATAGAACCCAACCCACGGGGATAGCGGCACAGATGGAGGTGGAGGCATTCCGCCGCCTCTTCCCGGTCCCTTTCTACGACCGCCACCTCTCCGAGTCGGTTCGACCGGACGCGCGATCGCTCGACGACGCTCGGGAAACCACTATCTCTCTTGGCCCGGTTGCTTCTGTTGATGGCTCGGCTTTGGTCAAGATCGGCGAACGACTGGAAATGGGGGCAATCAAGAACGGCTCAACCGGAGGAGGAGGAGGTGCCGTGGCTGTGCAGCGCGGAGCACGGCCAGGCACCAAGGCGGTCGGTCGGGCCGGTCAGCGGGACCAGTAGCAAAGAAGAAAGGTGGGAGGAGAAGAGATGTGCGGGCTCGAAGAAGCAAATGGTTTTGTCGAATCAGTTAAGATCAGAAGAAAAGGGGATGGTTGAGAGCCAGGAGATATCCAAAAAAAATCTAAGCGTTCGTTTTTTGAGCGGTTGAGATTTTTGGTATGGCATATGCCATATGTCAGAGGATGCGAATCCGAATCTTTTGGGCAAGCAGAAATCTTTTTGTAACTTAGGCCTAGCTTGTTAATGACCTTCTTACTTCATGGTATGTCTTGGAAAGATCAATATCTGGATGCAATTTGATGCACAACTGAAGTATTATTTTGAAGGACTCTTTATCCTAACCTTTCATACACTTAATATGTATAAGATAAGATGCACAAGAAATGATAATTTTGAAAACTCGAGCAACCCAAGAATAAATCCTTTTCAGCATCTTCCATTAATTTAATGAAATCGATTGGTAAGACTCTTAGTTTTCTCTAATGGAGGCACTCATCATTAATACGAAACACATCATATGTATTTTGTTTCTTTAAGAACTCAGGGATGGAAATGCTCGAACTCTGAGTAGTGTTTTCAGGTGCATCTCCCTCGTCATGAGAAATCCAGAATGTATAGTTTCTCAGAAAACCATCACAAATCAAATGTACCTCACAATCCTCGCAAGTCTACTATTGGTTATTTAAAAAATTCTTACACGAACACAATATTTTTTTGCTTGATGAACTGAGTTTAAATGCAAGTTAAGAAATTCTTCAAGACCTAATAGATAACCCATAAGGCCATAACCCTCACTATCAGTATTTCAATACAATTTCATCCAAGACTTATCCATCTTGAAAACCTGAAACAAATTAGAAAAATAAATTCAAAACATAAAGAATAGGAACATATAGTGGTGTACTTCACTTCTAATTAATTTTGATGTTACAGAAATATTCCTTGATAAAACTATGATAATATATCTTTACTACTAATAAAAAAGCATATTAGGTTTTTTGACATCAAAGGTCTATCTTCCATAAGGAATAAACTTCAGTCATTGATTGTTTACTTAGATTGATCATCACCGTTGACGTACGTTAATGTCCATTGACGTTCTCAACCATTAAAATTAAAGGCCCATATAAATTATCTTAATTTAAGGCTCATTACATATTATCTTAAAAGTTTATTATAAGAAACAACAATTTCAGCCCAAACCAAGGCGTGGGATTATTAGAAAACGTACAATGTAACAACCAGGAGTCAAGTTCATATAGTCAGCTATCGTATTAATATTAATATTGTAGCTTATAACTCCTTGCACAAAAAGACAATGCAAAAATATAAGAACTCAAATAGAAAATATGATCTCTTCCTTTCATAACAAGCTTAATTCGATAAAAATAAAATATAAATCATAATGAAGCACCGTTTGTAAATCTATATCTTCGCTAGAAGGTCCTTGCTTGCTTATAGATTTCCTCTATATGGATACTGTGCAATATCTTCGTCTATATTAGGCAGCCCGGCAGGCTCACTGGGAAAAAGAAAAATATACAAATTATCCGGATTTTTTGTTTATAATGATTAGGTAAAAAGATAACCTTGCCATATTCATAAACATATAGATTTCAGTGAGAAGGTGAAGGCCTTAATTTGTTTGTTCACCCGATGTATCACAACGAGAAAAGAAGGCCAACACAACAGAATACCGAGTGCTCATCCCCTAACTTACTACATTGTGCAGTTCAGAATGTTAGCCATTGGATCGTCTCAAGATCCGTGCTGGCATGCATCTTGAGATAATCCAACGGCTTACAATGTGAACTGCACAATGCAGTACAACAGGGGATATGAATTCCGGAATACCCGAAATGAGCAGAAGTATGAAGTAAAAATTAGTGAGAGATTGGTTGGAAATAAAATTGAAGAGGGCCAAACTATACTATTAGATTGGAAGTACCCGGAGGGGCTTGTACATGTCAGAAGAAACAACTAACGGGTATTCTTTTGCTCTCAATTGTTAGCATGTTGCAGGATATCGGGCATAAATAGCAATAATTATGTAAATTCATTTTATTGGGCTAGTGGGTTGTTAGCAACATGGCAACCCGAATTTCACCCATTTGGGAACCCTGATTCTTGGCCTCTGTACATGGGACCAAAGCTCGTACCGGATCCGGCGTTATTTCTTGTTAAAAGGGTAGGCAAAAGCATATATATGAGGTTTCAGAATGAAATGGATGAGATGAACCAAGAACGACACACTTAAACATGTAGCCGATGCGGTGGATCCAGGCACAACAGGCGTACTTGTACTTAATTATCTGTTAACAAGGCCAATAGTGCAGAAAGGCTTTGATTTCTTTCATTAAAACTCGAAATAAGTCAAGGTAACATCAGAAACAGAAGACAAAAAAAAAAAAAAAGAACGACACAAAAAATTTTGCTCTATGCCAAATTAAGAAAACATGAATTAATTAATTAATTGTTGGCTGTTGAAGAATTGCATATATATAGCTGCTCATTAATTTTTAGGGCATTTGCCAAATTGGTGCCAACAATTTCTTCAAGCTCTCACCCACTGCATCCATGCTCAGGTTAACCTGCCGTCTGCACTCCTTCATTGCCACTTCCATAGAAGTGCGATGCCAATCCATAGCTGAATTGAATTCGATCTGACATGCAAATAAGGTTCAGTTATTATAATAAGGGTATGAATCTTACAGCATATATTGCCTATATATATAGCACAATGGCACATCATGATGATTAATTATTCATTTACATATGATCATGTCATTTGCAGTTTTCTTGGCACAATCTACACATATATAATGATTGGAAAAAAGATAGTTTTCCCTAATATTTTGTCCCGCATATGTCCCCATTTGTACATAAAAGGGGCCCCCTAAAAAGTCACATCGCATGGGACCCACAGGTAATCGATGTGGCCATGTGGGGAAACTGAGGAGCAATGTCGGGGGCATTATAAAAGATATTTTGAATAGAGGGAAAGAAGAAGACGGAGATTACTTTAGAGAAACATCTCGCGTCCATTGAAAAACTGTCCATACGTCTATAGAGATGTACATAATGTAACAGATACATTCTGGAATGTAATATATACATTCCGAAATGTAACGTATGGACACTATGGACAGTGTTTCTATGGACGCTAGGTATTAATTACTCATTACTTTATTGCATTGCCATGTGAGCTCCTTCAGATTTGGCGAATGCCGCAGGAACAATACTACAAGATCAGCCTCGTAATCGCCCATATTTCCAAGCACCAAGCTTCTCAAATTCTCGAAAGCTGGGAACTTTACACCGCCGTCTTTCTTGTAAACCTATTTTTTTTTTTTTGTTAAAGTAAAATTAAGAAACAGTAAGTTATTAGGGTTACTGCAAACTTGGAGCAGGATACAAATAAAATCAGTTGATCATTTGCAGGGGCGGAGGGAGGGGGGCGGAGGGGGGTGTGACCCCCCATGATTTTCAAATTTGTATACAGAAATGTTAATATGCAGTGTATTTTGTTGAGAGTTTTTATTTCACCCCCCAATAAATTTTGTCTATCGGCGTCTCGATTTCCCTAATTTTATATCCTGCTCCGCCCCTGAATTGATTTGTTCAAAGGAACATGCAGTGCACTGGTCTAGCTAGCATGGCTTAAATTAAAATGGGAATGGAAATAACATACAGTTTATCGATCATTGCCTCCATTTCTAACATCTGACCTTAATTTAGAGCCCTCAAAAAACTGTCACCCTCAAAAATTCAAAATAAATTAAGTAACATATAATTTGTTTGGGATACATATACCTTGTTGGTGTATCGGGAAGTCGTGGCATTTGGGAGATGCTGAAGTGACAGGTTTAGGCTAGCGGCATTGGAAAGGTTTCGGAGAAGTATCTGAAATTCTTCATCATCATAAGCCCGGGGGATAGAAATGCTAGCATCAACTAGAGAAGCCAGCTGCTGGTTCCCCAGAAAGATCTCTCTCATATTTTTGGATTCAACAATCTTCAAATGCCTGAGTTCCGGGGTGGAAAGGCGTAATTTCTCGTTCGTCATACAACGGCGAAGAGCCAGACTCTTCAGCACCATAGAAGATATCTCGGAGGTGTGCAAGCAGCACTCACATAGCTCCAGTTCTTCAAGAGCGGGGCATCCTGAGAGAAGGTTTCGGAAAAAACTATCAGATACTACGACAAATCCGATTTCTAATCTCTTAAGCCTCGGAAGCCTCACAACTCCGGGCACGATAGCTTGGTATTGTTTGTTGGTTCGGACCATCAACGAAACATCTTCAAGCGAGGCACAAGTGAATATCTTATTATGGTTCAGACCCGAAAACTCGGAAACAAAAACATGCAGCGAGAGCGTCCGGGGCTCGAACTCGGTTGCATAAGACACGCATTTGTCAACAAGTCCCGAAGTGCAGTATTCGCTCCGCCATTTCGTGCTCCACTGAAGCCTGAACGTATCCAACTTCAGCATCTCTCGGTTTTGTAGCGAACCTAAGACGAACTCACTGAAATTTGCCTCACAGATTAGCATTTCCTCTTTATTTAGTGTAAGCTCATCATGCCCTAATTCAGGCGAGAACTCGTCGATATCCAGGTTCAAAACCGGCACAAATGCCCACATTCTTCTCCAACTTTTGGACAGAACCGATGTCCGCACAGCCTCCTTCGCACTCACAAACGAGAGAATGTGTGCGAGTACATCGTTAGGGAGGGAGCTAATAAGATCAACGGGTGAGGTAGTAAGCTGCCGGGCTTTTTTCGTCGGTCGCTTGCGTAACGGCATGTCCTGATCAAACACATCTGAATAAAGCTGTTCCTCCTCCATCTGAATAAAAAGAGTTTGTTATATGTATATGTTGTCTGATTGAGTAGAAGAGAGAATTTGTGAATTTTCTCTTAATTTCAACTTGTTAAATTGCCTGCCTGATTAATTCGAGGCTTAAACTTTATAATTAAGAGGATCAATATATATATATGTTGTTTGCAAATTTAACTTGCCAGCTAGTTTTGTTGGCACTTTTCTAATTTTGCTTGCTGATTTCTAATCATTCCACCTAATAATGGGATATATATTTCGTTTATATATATATATAGCTCACTAAAATTCCAAATACCGAGCTTTAAATATAAAATTGGGGGTTGGTGCTATATTCAGAGCACTACTTCTCTTATTAAAAGTAAAAGATATTTTAATTAATCTCTTTATACCCACAGCCAACCCAGTTATTAAAATATTTTTTCTATTTTGTATCTTGCGCCAATGAATGCATATATAGCACTAGCATGCACAGTAGCACTCATGCTTCAACTTCGCCACATATAGTAGCAGACATCTTCTTTACTTGATCAAATATAATCATCATTAAAAATAGTTAAAAATCTTTACTATATATAATATATAAATACATATTGGAAAAAATAACATGAAAGAGCTATCTTCCTAAATAAGAAACTTGAGCCGTTGATCATTTTCTTGAATAGATCAGAACCGTTGATTTACGTTAATGCCCGTTGACGTTAATGTCTCAGCCCATTAAAATTTAAGGCTTATATCAATTTCTTCAATATAAGGCCCATTACATATTATCGTATAAGAAATAATAATTTCAGCCCATAACAACACATGGACTCTATACTAGTAAATGAAAATAGTCAATGTTCTTATAAAAGAATGGGGAAATTCACTATTTAGTCCTCAAAGTATTTGGAAAAAACCAAGTTGATCATGTACTTCAAATTGCACCAAATTGGTCCTTCACTTTTTAAAAAGCACCAAATAATTAATCCTTCAACTTCAAATATACTCAAGTTTTATCAAAAAAATATACCAAAAGAAAGATAAGGTAAGCAATATTTTAAATTTTTTTAGTATACAATATTAATAAAATAATCAAGTTTTATGTATCACTTTTAAAAAATCTCAAACAAATACTTCAAAAGTTTCAAAAAAGGAAAATTTTTGTCTTCCGTAAGATTTTGATATAAAGAATTTATTGGGTCATATAAATCAAAATTCAGAGGTGATTTGATATGTTTTTGAAGGTGCACTTACAGAAGGGCTCTGCTCACAGTATATTTGCTCATAAATATTGTAGCCTTAATAACTTCTTGCACAAAAAAAACAATGCAAAAATATGAAAAGTCAAATAGAATAATATGGTCTCTTCCTTTCATAACAAGCTTAATTCGAAAAAAGTAAAATATAAATCATAATGAAGTAGCATTTGTAATCAAAATGCTTGTTAGATATATATCTTCCTTTTTTTTTTTTTATTCAGGTTAGATATATATATATCTTCACTAGAAGGCCCTTGCTTGCTTGTAAATTTCCTCTATGAGGATATTGTGCAACATCTTCATCTAGGCTGCCCGGTAGGCTCACTGAGAAAAAGAAAAATACACAAATTATCAGGATTTTTTGTTCATCGTGATTAGGTAAAAATATAACCTTGCCATATTCATAAAGATTTGAGTGAGAAGGCCTTAATTAATCTGTTGCGGTGCGGTGCCCGTGCCTGTCATCAACTTGTCAAGTGTCAGCAAATTTCCGAGCTAGCCCTCTGCAGTCTGGACCCCACACAAAACTAAGGTTCCGCACTTCCGCCTTCCCACTCCCGCTCCAACTCCTCTTGATCTCATATCCTCTACCGAACTGTATGTTACAGTTCACCAACTCCACCGTTAGATCATCTCCAGATCCAATCCCGCTCAAATCTCGAAACAATCCAACGTTCACATTGTAAACTCCAAAACACCGTACTTCAGGATACAAACACTCAGAACTCTCAAACTCAAACTGAAAACTCCGCAGGGGAGAAGAGGATGAGCACGCCTTCCCTCGATTTCATATCTCCTGCTGTACTGCATTTTGCAGTTCATGACGTGAACCGTTAGATTGTCTTGAGATTCGTGCCGTCTCGGATCTCCACGAATCTCTAGACGATCCAACGGTTGACATCATGAACTGCAAAGTGCAGTAAGTTAGGGGATAAGCACTCGCCTTCCCTCCCGACTCCCGCTCCAATTCATATCCTCTACTGCGGAGTACTCCAACCTTTGGATCTGCTTTGAGATTTGTGCAACTCAATCTCAAGAAAACTCCCTGTAATCCTCATCGTTGATTCGCTCCTACTCCAAAGACTGAACTCAGCGCTCAGCACTTCATCAGTGGAGAAGAAACCAAAACCCTCGAAGCGATTCCAATGGCGTCGTCGTACTCGTACCACCACCTCCTCCTCGTCGCTGCTCTCCTTCTCGTCGCGGCGGCCTCTCCCGCGCTGGCACAGCCGCCCTCCGCGTCGAGCCTGTTCGTGCTCGGCGACTCCACGGCCAACTGCCGCGACAACAGCCGCTACAGCGCGCTCCTCTGGCTCAACTTCTCGCTCCCCTCCTGCGCCAACCGCCTCCTCCCCGACCTCATCGGTACGTACGTACGCACGCACTGCGTAACTCGCCGTCCCTCCCGCTCTTTTGAGCTAGATGTTAGTTAGTTAGATCGTGGATCGGATTGGATTGGAGCGCACTTGTAGTGTAGTGTTCTTGATGAGTTCTTGAGACTGCTTGGTGTGTGGTATGGTGAAGTGTTTTCTCTAGTTTTACAGTATCATCATGACCTTAATTGAGTAAATTCTTGATTTGTAGTTTAGTTAGGTGCTCCATGATGTGAAAATTGGCTTCTATGGACAATTTTGTGATATCTATTGTAAATCTTGGAATTCCAATGTTAAATCTCAGCAAATTCATGCCCAACTTCTTAATTTCACACTAAAAGCTTGTTTCTTTGCGCTGATTTGCATATGCTAGTTGAAAATTTGACCCAAATTGTTAATAATAGATGGGAAAAGGGAAATTGGAAACAAGAATAACTTGATTGATTGATAAAGATTGACAAATTGATTTGTTAAGGTTTAATTAAATCTGGGAATATTTAATCAGAAACTTGTGTGTATTCAAACAGCTGAGAAAATGGGGCTCTCTCCGCCCCCTCCATTATACACTCTAAGGAGGTCCTCCAGCTACACTGCCTCTGTATGGAACTTCGGTACTCCGCACGGCACCATTCTCTCGTCTACCAATTCGTTCTCTTCGCTGACACTCAGCCGGCAGGTGAGACAGGTGGAAGAGGCGCTGCAACTCTTACAACTCATGTACGGCCCTGTAGCTGCTCCCCATATGGCATCGTCAGCACTATTTCTGCTCTCCTTTGGGACCGACGATTATCTGCCGATTCTGATGCGGCAGTCTGAAGTCAACTCCAGGCCGAAAAGCAGACGGCACAAGCTCGGTCCACTTCTTGCGTCGCACATGGCTAGGGCTGTAAAGGTCAGTATCTGGTAACCTAATATTGTCTGGTACATGATAATTTTCAAATGTCTGCAACAAATGGTTATTCTGGTTTCTTTTTGCAAAATGACTTGAAACCTGTGGACATATTTGACGATCTTATTTAACTTATTTGAATTATGGGTGTTTCTGGATTAAAGAAAAGCCAGAGTATTTGTATACGTGAATGATCCAAGTCCTCTTTTTTTTTTGGCAATTCACCAACAAATGTTTGGCCTATATGCAAATACATTTCTCATGGATGCAAGGATCTATTTTTAAAATGACAATGGGTACATCTGCAGGATCTGTACTATGCAGATGCAAGGAGAATCGCTGTAATTGGATTGGGTCCTTTAGGATGTGTGCCACATGTCGTGTTGCATAGGAGCAAGAGCAGTGGGTTGGATAAGCAGAATTGTGTTATTGAGGTAAATGATCTGATCAAGAAATACAATGACATGCTGGAGAACAAGCTAGAAAAGCTGAGAAGTGAGCTTCCTAGTGCTGACATTTTGTTCTGTGATGTGTACAAGGGTATTTTGGAGATAGTCTCAAATGCTACATCCTATGGTATGGTTAACTTTCACTCTCTTTTTTGTTGCATATCATGTACCAATGTCATTGCGTTAGTAAATTAGTCCAAGTGAAGATAAGTTGTTGAACTGTATTCTCAAGTTGAAAAAAGAAAAACAAAAACAAAAAAAAAAAAGATTTGGCTCTTGCATGCTTGTTGAATTTGCAGTAGAGCCCCACATATTTATTAAATGAATAACTGGATGGACCTGCCAAACCAAAAACCTAGTATAATATACATATTGTATTAAGGTAATTATGCCACTAGCCCCATTTGTGTAGTATTATCAACCCATTAATGCTGCTTCACATTCATTAATTGGCAACTTCATTTGTTTTTCTTTTCCAATAGGTTTTGAAAATGTGCAAGATCCATGTTGTCGGGTGGGCCCGCTTACTGGGCTACCATGTAAGGCAAAGGATATGGCGTGTGTTGAACCACATAGACATGTTTGGTGGGATTCGTACGGCACCACTGAGGTCGTGAATGCTCTACTCGCTGACTGGTCATGGTCAAATTCCTCATCAACCAGCATCTGTCGACCTGTGCCATTACAAGACTTGGCTTGAAATGGACTTCAGTTCTAGATAGTTAAGCTTCACGTTGGGGTTATCTCCTTCATTTCTTGTGAAATGGAAACTAGTTTTGACTGACCTTTTTTTTGTTAGTGTCAAATACCAAATGTAAATAACAATATATCACAAGATGAAAAGATTGCTGAACATGCCTGATATTTCTTTGTAAAGAGAGAGCAAGATGTAAAGAGAACAAAGATTAAAGCAAAGACTGCTGTTGGTGTTTGAAAGGTATGGACAGAACATTACTTCATTGGTAAGATGCTAACAGCTTTTTAATATTACAAACAGACAGTAATGATCATAGATTCTTGGCCATATAATTGAATTTCCTAATAACCAATAGGTTCCCTGGAAACTGGTTGTTTATATATGCAATTTTAGTTTTTACTGCTGATTGCTGGTACATCTGTTTTATCATTGGTAATGTAAAAAATTTGTGATGTTGTTCAATTTGAAGTTATAGATCCTTTTCTATTATAACGATTAAAAGATAAAAAAAAAGAAAGAAAAGAAAATGCATTATAATTATTCTAGTTCAGTCATATGTATCGAAGACAATTAATTCAAATTGTTGTAGCATTAAATCTCTATAATTTAATTTATCTACAAGTGTTCAGTTGATTTCTTTTGTTTATATATTTGCTTGTTGAATTTTCTGGAGGTATGCTGATTTTCATGCTACTTAATTATGGCACCCCTATAAATTATGTACCATTTTATTCAATATAAACTATGTACCATTTTTATTGTTTATAACTTGTTTCAAATCGTTTTGTAACATTGGTCTTGTTTCCAAACCTTTTTCAAAAGCATCCCTAATATGTAATTTCTTACTAGGAATCCATTGACAATGGACAATGGTTGTCTTGACAATGAGACTTTAAAAAAAAAAATATTAAAAGATTTTGAAAATGAAAAAGTTTATGGAAGTATTGTTTAACTTATAGGTTGATTATATTCAATGTAAGTGACGTTAGATAACTTTCCAAATATCCATTAAATTACAACTATTAAAAAATGTATAAATTTTTGATGTACCATAAAACAATGTTCAAATTGATTGATATTTGAAATATTATCCACCTACAAGTTAAATATTACATCCATCAATTTTTTTTTGCAATTTAAGGTTTTTTAATGAAATTTTCTAATTTTTTCGTCAATGGATCCCCTCATTTCTAAATGCATGCGGTCAGTCACCAGTCAGCAGTCAAATATGAGATTTTCAATATGATGATGCATTGGATAAATATGAGATTTTCAATATTTTAGAAGGGTAAATATGATATTATAATTTTGTAGGGGAAATATGTAATTTTGAAATTTTAGATGGGTAAATATGATATTGTTAACTTTTAATGGAGAAATATGTAATTTGAAGTTTTAGAGGCTATACATGAAATTCTCCCATTCAATTGCATTAATTTGCACTCATCACTCACCGGTCACCACCGAAGCAACAAACGAATACCTTGGAAAACCCTATTCGCCGGAGTAGTAAGCTGCAGGCGGAAAATTTTCACAAATACCCTTAGATCCGAACTTAACTCTACCACTGTCTAAACCACTAACTTAATTTTACGGATGCCCAAAACATTGGGCGTGACTTCAACTTGCACTTTAGAGAACTTTATTGAACTGCCCATGTCGTGCCCGTTGCCCATGCCTTACAGAACACTGGGCAGCATAGTATTCCCCTTTAGGTGCAAGTTGAAGTCACGCCCAATGTTTTGGGCATCCGTGAAATTAAGTTAGTGGTTTAGACAGTGGTAGAAATAAGTTCGGATCTAAGGGCATTTGTGAAATTTTTCCGCTGCAGGCTGCTGCCTGACAATCACATTGCCTCTTCCTTCCTCGGCTAACTTACCCTGCTTCCATGCACTCTCCCTCTTAATTCCATGCATGCAACATATATGAAGGCCTTTCTTTACTCCATCTCCTTCATTAATTTCCTCTTTGATGCTTGATTGATTGATCAATGTGGATTTTGTTCTGATTTGTTGGGGTTTTACCCTTTTGCCTGCTTTGGATTTGTACATAGTTTAGCACTTTAGCTAGATAACTGTAATAGACTTATAGTTGGTTGTAGAGTCTTGATTGTGTTGTATGTCTAATACAGAAATTTTGTATTTGATTTGGGGAAATAGTAGTAGTAATATTATACTATTTTGGATTGAAATTAGAAAAGGGAAGACAACCTATAAACAATGTGATATAAGATGAGGTTAATTAAATAGAAAGTTATGTAATTTTCCAACCAAATTAAACCAGGCACACATAATTGGTAATTTCCTATTGAAAGGAAAACAGTTTAACAAAGGTAACTAAGCTAATAAGTAGCAACCGAAATGGATAACGCGGATCGACAGCGCCGACACATAACGGCTCGAGATACAGATTCTAACGAACTACTTTTGTCTTACATGCACCTCCGTTCTTCAATTGATTCCTTGTCAGTGGTACCACTAATCGGTACGCCTCGTAGCCCAACCTTTTCTCGATAACATTAATGAAGCTTTCTTCGGTGATCTCTGTTAGTCCACCTGATTATTTATTTCCTATCGGCGCAACTGAGTACTGTACTTTACATAACCGGCGGCCTCATCTTTAAATTGGAAAGGTTCTTTTATGGTTGACTTCTCTTCACCCTTTCTTTGTTTAGTGCTAAAGCTGACAGTTTAATTGGTGAAGTTGTGTGATTAGCTTTTAGATATTTCGTTGTATTGTACCAGTATTATGAAGTTTTGAATAACTAATCCAGTGCAGTTACTAGCGCACAAGTCCTTGCGTCGCTGTTTTTGGGTCGCTTACTCATTATGACTAATAGCATATCTATATATACATATTATAGTTTGAAAATCCTTTGATGTTATTTGTTAATCTTTTATGATCTGATATCTGACTGGTATGAACCCTCCTTATGCTGACTATGGGCATCTTCTTTTTAGGAACGCTAGCTGCCTAGACGACATATTACCAGACTTGCTGTCATGGAAGCAAACGTAGCGCTGCAGAAGGATTGGTCTTCGCTTCCAGCAGGGGTCCTGAATCTCATCGCAAAAGATCTCAGAGAAATCCCCGATTTTGTTTGTTTTCGTGCTGTCTGCACAGCATGGCGTGCCTCCATGCCAATTACCGACCTACACCCGCAATTCCCTTGGATTCTTCAGATCCGAGAAGACCTTAATGACCCAAACTTGAGGTTCTACTCCATGTCCTCTGACAAAGTCTACACCCTATGAAATCTCTGAAGGGTACATGATTTACAAGCGCCGTGACAAGAGTCAGGATACCACCCAGCATTCTCTTTTAAATCCACTTAACAATGATGAAATCCCCCTGCCTGCATGTCACTGCTATGCTCAATTCTTTCCACAACGTTACAGTCAAATAGGGAAATATGAGCTTCCTTGTACCCATTTTCATCTGGAGGAATCTTATGAAAGTCGATTGTTTCATTGCCGACTGGGCCGAGACCAGTGGCATCGATATCAGGGGGAACTTGTGTGGGGCGACGAAGAAATAGCGTACGCCCACTTTTGTTTGAAGGGTATGTTTTTTACTTTTAACAGATCTACTGGCGTTACAAATGTTACAGATATTGGTACTGGTTCTCTTGCCTATGTTGTACCATCAGTTGGAAATTTCACAGTGAAAAAATGCACTTTTCTGGAGGCTGCGGGCGACATTCTCGGAGTTTTCAGATTTTATAACGAACCTGCGGATTCTTTGTGGGAGGTCCATCGCCTGGATGTTAGTGACAGCAGCTCCGCTTGTTGGATCAAGGTCAAAAACATTGGAAACCGTGCACTATTCAGAGATTTGTATGGTGTGTTCATGCTTAAAGCCAATGATTCGGCGGGAATCAAATCCAATTGCATCTACAACTTGCATGAAACTTCTGCGGCACTTTACATCGATTCCGAGATAACTTATGAGGTGGAGAGGATTGATATACAGACTGGCGCCAAGGAACTTTGCCAGCGTCTTCCCGATAAGGGATTCCATCGATGCTGGTTTGTTCCTAATTTATGCCGCCTTCGAGCAGAATGATTCCCGCAACCAAGATACGCATATCGATATTTGTTTGATCTGGTTGTGAATTATCTTTGTAGTGAAATAATTCGGTTCTCTTTATGTATGTGTAGTCGTGTGTACTGTGCACTTTTCTTATTTTTTCCTTTTTCTTTAAGGTCTCCACTAGAAGGGGGAGAGGAGGGGAGGACTGACTAAGTTTGGAGTTACCTGCCCAAGGTTATGTTACTTGCTCCACAACTACAATTACTAGAGAGGAGATGAGGGTAACAAGACACAAATTGTAATTATGGAGCAATTAATTAACATGATTTTGGTCAGATAACTTCAAACTTGATCAGCCCTCCCCTCCCGCCCCCTTCTGGAGCAGACCCTTAGTTTCAGTGGCTTAGCGGGCTTCCATGGAGCACACTACTTGAATTAGACTTGAGTGAATTATGAGTTATGCACTGGATAGTGTTATTATAGAAATTAATGTTCTATTAATACTGGAAAAATCTACTGTCGTTCTGATTTGTTAGATTACCAAGTCATTTTGCAGATGTTTACTTCCAATTCTCCGAAGTATACAATGCATCCTTTCTCTATGAAGAAAATGTTAATAAAGACGGATGTTGTATGGAAAACAGAAGGAAAACAGAACTATTCTTTGAAATAAAAAAAATAAAAAAAAAGGTTACGTGGGAAATTGAAAAGCCCAGTGGGCTTGAATATACACCGTGACTTATGGAACCAAGGGGAAAATTCTGGGCCCATTTTAGAAAACAACTTTCATACTAGTAATAACTCGTGTATAAGTTTAACACTTGGCCCGTTATATGTAAATGTAAATCCTTCCAAGCCCAAAATGGTAAAAAAAAAAAAAAACGTACAAATCAAAATATTTTAGAAAACAAAGATCGCGTGACAAACAAACGCATTTTTTGCTTTTGTGCATCTCCAAAATTATATATGTATAATGCAACGGAAGTCATCATCGTCTCAAGGATAGGTTTTCATAGATTTAACAAAATAAAAACATATGATTTCCTGAACATAATCCATGTGATCTGAGAAATCAATTATGAACTCGGCTAACTAGCTATGTCCAAGTATTTCTTTTAATAGAAAAAGATAAAGAGCCAAAAACCAATCAACACATAAAACTTTTACCAAAAATTGATTCTTTTCTAGTCTTTTATAATTATTTGTGCTAATAAAACCAAGATATTAGTTGTCATCTTCCATACAAAAAAAAAAAAAAAAAAGATATTGGTGAAAGTTGAATCATGAATAAATAAACTTGTCTTTCTGAGTATACTAAATTTCACATACATATATACAAAGAGTGGAGGTCGGATAAACACAAAATTTGGTGAGACTACTGCTATGAAGTTTATAAATTCACAAAAAATCTTAATAATAGATTTTACAGATATATTCATTTACTTATAGATTGTTTGCATGGTAAGAAAAGATTACCTTTAACCATGATACACACATAGTATTTAAAATATCTTTTCATTTATAATAAAGAAGTATCTTTGTTTTCATTTTTTTTTGAAATAATTATAATAATCAAGCAAACTATTCAAAGGTAGATATAACTTTTTTTTTGAAAAATATTTTTGCTTATTAATAATTTCCTTTATAATTTTAGTTTTTTCTCATATATGTTTTTGATAATTTCAACCCTAATCATTTCAAAAGTCTTTGTTTCAGTGTTTTGATTATATGTCATTCTTATACAGTGTTTTTAAGTTATAATCATATATATGTAATAGCGGCAATTATTAAAGTCAAATTTATAATCAATGGCAATTATTAAAGTCAATATTTGTAATAGTAATTTCTAAGTTTACAATTTTAAAATGAAAAATATCTAATTCGCTCTATAAATTGAATGATACTTGAAGCACAATTAAATACATGTTTGTAAAAAATTTCTTATTATTAAATTTTTAATGATTTATTTCACAGTTAGTTACCGTGGTTGACAGATATAATAGATATTAATGTATTCCCTCCCTCAATAATAATATTATGCATATTGTTCATACATTTTTATTATTCGGAAACTATGACCCACTTAACAAATGATTCCTAGAATTTATTAAAGTTAGATTTATATATTATTTCACATTTTAAATTGACGTGATGAAATGCTATATATGTTTTGACGATACAAAATATCTTGCCCACTAGACAATAGACAAGACAACCACATCCACATGAGATATTTAATATTTTTTTGTGCTTAAATACCATGAGAAACATCAAAAATTTTTTGGAAACACTCAATTAATGCACGAATACACTTGCATAATAATCATTAAATTAACATATTTTCTATAACTCAAAACACTATATATCTTCGTAAATAAGAACAAATTATGAAAACTAGAAAATAGAAGCATTGAGATGAGCAAGTTTAGTTAAGCACCGTATTTCCCTGAAAATAATAATAATAATAATAATAATAATAATAATAATAATAATAATAATAATAATAATAATAATAATAAATAAATAAATAAAAACAAAAAAAAAATAAAAAACAAAGAAAAAAAAATGAAAAAGGAGGGGGAAAAAAAGAGGGAAAAAAATCATCATTCCGGGTCTCAAATAAAATAACCAACCCAATAAACTCGGATCGGGATCACCTGCTTTTCTTTTGAGAAAAGCAGGCCCTACTTTTCTTGATCCAACGGTTGAGAAACACCAAAGTTTATTGAGATCCGTATATCAATACCGAAGTTAATGAAGTACTTTAAAATCGATGCGAAAACCGATCCTGACCTTCAGATTGGAAAAGTAGGCCCTACTTTAAGAAAGGCAACAGATTTTTATCCAATAAACTCTCTCCAAACCCAAACCCAATATTCCTCCCAGTTCCCTCCTCACATTACTAGCCTGTTCGGCAGAGAGGGATCAAACGCGGCTCTAGCCTCTTCAACGCTTTGATCCTCCTTGATCCGTCCAAACACGTGCTCTTTAGTACGGATCAAGAACCCCTCCTAAAGCTTCTTATGCTACCCAACTTAATCCCCTATCCGAATTCTTAAGGAGGGGAACCCATAGCTCAAACCTCCTCATCACTTTTATATATTTTATATAGATCAGGACATCCGAACGGACCTTAGGGCCGAACGAGCCCTACAGGCTTACAGCGCCTCTGGCTGGCTGGCCTCATCTGGACCAGCAAACTTAAAAGCAACAAGCTTTCTTCCCACAGTCACAAGTGAAGTCAGTGACCATGCTGCCTCGGCCCTCTCAGCTCTATCTCCTCTCTTACAATTCCCTCCAATTCCTCGGCTGGTACTAATTCTCGTCACTGTTATATTATCAGCTCTTAATTAATTAATTAATTAATTCTGTACCATTGATTGATCTCAGGTTGGTCGCGCTGATCAAGATTGTCCTGAACCTTTCCGGTTCTAGTTCTGTTCATGGCGCGTATGCCGCTGCTGGGGATCTCATCTGTGAGCATTCTGTTCATATATTCATCCATTCCCTTTTTATTCTTTTTTTTTGTGTGTAGGTCACTGTCTAATTAAGTAATTATGCTCCAATTTTTCTGGGTTTGTTTTATTTTGTCATAGGTTTGTTGCAGACTGTGTCTTTGCTTGAGACAGTACACGCTGCTATAGGTAAAAACGGTTGTGGGTTCTCTTCTGATTTCCCTTTTGTGCATAATTTTTGTAAGTAGGGTAGCCTTGCAAATAAGTTCTGTATTTTGATTTCAATCTCTATAGTTACCAGACGGGTCATATCTAGTGTTCTCAAAAATAGTGTCCACATGTTTACGTTGTTATAAAATTTGAGTTAAGACTGTTAAGTGTTACACAATTTAAGAAAAGAATTACAAATTTTGTGTATGTCTGGTGGATATTTAAAATGAGGACGCTTAGAAAATTCCTTACCAGATTCTATTACTTGTTTCATACTGGTACTGTACTTCCTTTGAATCTTGGTTTCGTTAAAAAAAAAAAAAAATGGTGCTGCTAGTTAAGGTGCTAATCAAATTTAATGCCAACATTAATTGTAAGGGTTGTATCCCAAATATCACAAGTGCGTAACTAACTTTGTAAGCATAAACTGAATTGATCAACAATATATCCTAGAGGAATTAATTTACTTTATGATGAATTTCCCCTTTGTCTGTCACAAGGACTGGTTCCTGCTGGTGTCTTGCTTTCATTTATGCAATGGGGAGGAAGGACTCATTTCTTGCTAGCCATTGTTCGGCAGATTCCTGAGGTGAGAGTTTCACACTCAATTTACTGTAATTTGGATAAATTCACTGTTATATTAGTTATTTATTAACAGAATATTTGGTCCGAAGAAATAAATTGGAATATCTGAGCTATTAAATTGCATGCAATTTAATTTATCCAAAAAGTTTTACATGAATTTGGCAGAAAAATTTTTTCTGGGCTAATTGTAATTTACTTTATCTGAATGAATTTTGGATAAATTTACCAGAATACCAGGTCCGAGTTGAGTTATCTCTCGGTGTTTTATTGTTTTAACCACGACATAGTAGGCTTTTGACTTTATGTAGTTTTGCGCACATGTAATTTATTCGAAGCTATGATTGAAAATGCAGGTTCAGCGTCTACCGTCAGTTTTTATAACGTTCACTGCTTGGAGCTTGTCAGAGGTACCGGTAATAAGCTTAATCATTTGAAGCAGCTGTGATGCATTGGATGTTAATTTTTCCTCTTATCTTTTTGACAGGTGATTAGATACTCACATTATGCCTTGAGCACGTTAAGAGTTTGCCCTTCGTGGCTTACCTACCTAAGGTTCGTAATCTCTTGTTAACTGAGATCTAAAAACCGGTTCAAACAAGATTCCCTTTGTATGGAGATTTTATTACTGAGAATGAGACAAAACTGACAAATTAACACTTCTCAGGTATACGGCTTTCATTTTTCTGTACCCGATTGGACTTGGTCCTGGAGAAAGTAAGCACAAAAATCTCATACAGTCATAATGAATGAAGAGTGATTATGCTATGGATCAGCTAAGATGTCTTTCATTTTAAATCGAACGGTTCTTATCCAGCACGTCTCTTTAATTATATCTATAAGATATATCGTAACCAACTAACCATCCAATTATAAAAAATAAGTGGCCCACATTTCATCCGATCTTTTTTTGAATTGGTTGCAATGCTAAATTTATATTTTCCATTCTAAAGATTGTTCATACTGATTCTAAAGTATGTTTCTGGAACAGTGTGGCTCATGTACCAAGCACTTCCATACATCAAGGAGAAGAAACTCTACTCCGACTTCTTCGATAAATTTGCAATCAGCTACCATTCCTTTCTTGTGGTATGTTCTCCTTCTCCTCTTGAATACCATTTTGATACCTCACTCTGGTTAATTTCACCCGTCTCAAAGACAATACCGTTGTTTGTAACAGGCTGTTCTGGTGTGCTATCCCTTCCTTTGGCTGAAACTGTATCTCCATCTATTTAAGCAAAGGAGGTCAAAACTCCGGAAGAAAGAGGAAAAGAAGACGCTGTAAAAGGTAGAAATTGCTACTGTTTTCACTAGGAGTTTTGGCATGTTAGAGTTCTCTGATACTGTCATACTGGTAATTAGCATATTTAGCAACTCCTTTGATAATCAGAAGAAAAAATAGGTCACTTTTTTCAGTTATTAGTTGAAATTGTTATACCAATGCCTATTGTCAAAAACTGACTTTGCCAATTTATGTGTAGTATTGTACGATTCTAGCTCGTGTATTCTGTCTACAAAAATATAAGGCTATAGTGTAGATAACACATTATCTTTGATTTCAATTTGTAAACAGTTATGTCAAACTTATTTTCTGTGATTTCAATTTTTAAAAACAGTTATGTGAACCTAGTGGGCAACACTCTCCTTGTGAGAGGTCGTGGGTTCGAAACCCGGATAGGGGTTTTTTATAGACATTTAAATTTCAGTGGCTTGACCCTCATCTTTATCTCAAAAAAAAAAAAAGTTATGTGAAACTTGCTGCTAGAAAATTTGTCACAATACCGCAGTAAAAAAACAAATAAACTGCCCTCTTGCTAGTTTCTTCAAACATTGTCTCTGTTAGTTTTCAGCCATTTTATTGTTTCAGATGGAACATATATTGTTCATGAAATGTCTTCCATTAATTTGAGTTCGGGATGAATACTCTATTTCAAATTACATCTCTGGCCATATCCGCTCGAGTGCTCATCCCCTGACTTACTGCATTGTGCAGTAATGCAGTTCAAGCGTCAGCCATTGGATCGTCTCGAGATCTGTGCTGGCACGAATCTCGAGACAACTTCACTCCATGTTTATTGTCCTGAGCGTTGAGCACAATGGCAGTCAGTGTGTAGGCCGAGAGATTATATCATAAAGACAATTGGGCTTCACATTATATACTTGTTAGCAAGCCCAAAATGAAATTAAATACAACCTCCGTCCATAAATAAATGAATTTTTAGAAAAAGTCAAATGAATTAATGGAAAAATGAAATTACATAATAATTGTTCCAATTAAATAATATAGATAAAAGGGTAATCATAACATTGGAGAAACAGAAAATTTGAAAAAGTGAATGCGACGTATGAGTTCTTAACAAATACAACTTCCGTCTATGAATAAATGAATTTTTAAGAAAAGTCAAATGAATTAGTAGAAAAATGAAATTACATAATAATTGTTCCAATTAAATAATATAGATAAAAGGGTAATCATATTATTGAAGAAACAAGTGGATTCAAACAAATGAATAGAAAAATAAATTCAAATCGGTAAAGTTCATTTAATTAAAGACAAGTTCTAAAGGGTATAAATTTATTTAATTGTGGACGGATGTTGTAGAAAAGAATGAATATTTTCGCAACAAAGCAAAGGCCATCCAAGAAAACGTGAAGCCACAACACAAGAGCGTGAACTGCTTCATGAGAAACCAATGTTGTTGTTTATTCCATATCCTCTGTAGCGCTGCATTGTGTAGCGCAGGATGTGAACCGTTAGATCATCTCGGAATCTGTACTGGCTCGAATCTCAAGATGATCTAACGGTTCGCATCCTGCGCTGCACAATGCCGCTCTACAGAGGATGAGCACTCGTCGTCGTCGTTGTTGTTGTTTTTTGTCACTCTAACGCATACACATAAATAGCAAGTTGTATGTAATGTATAGTGACTATATCTATTCAGAATTAAATTATGTTCTCGGCTATAACTATGTTCAGGTGATTATAACAAAAACCATGAAATCGGATTGATAGTCTTTTCATGAGATTGTTTCATTATAATTTTCTATAACTATTTGCATGAAAAAAGAGACAAGATATTGGTGAGAATCGAACTATGCATGAAAAACAAGTCCATTAATTTGAGTGAAGCACAACTCATGAGGTTTTGAGTTTTAAATCACATTTATCTCAAGTAGAAAATAAATTGTATCAAATATATATGCAATTATAATTTCCATCATAGAATATCTTTTATAACAACTTATTTTGAATATGAAGTTGACATTGTATTCAAAATATGCCTTATTCATATATCAAATTTGCAAAAAACACTTAACTTATTGTGTTGTAGATTCTAATTTGAGATTACAAGATTTTGTAACAGGTCAAATGATATTGATTTTCAAAGTTGATTGTTAGATGATTGTTATATTATAGCATTGTATATTTATTACAATTTATATTAAAAAAATTCTTATTCCTTCAAAACATTGTCAAATTAGAAACAGATGTTGTTATACAAGATAAGGAACAAAATTATAAAATTAGATCACCAATTAATAGGCTTCCAAAATAGTAACAGGTAGTAAAAATTATGGGACGGCAGATTTGAGGCCACGCACATTGCAATTTTTTCAGCAAGATATTTAAACTATCCAAACTTAAAATACTGTGTTTATGTAATAACAGGAACAAAATATGATTACTTATCTGAAAACTTCAAATTGATCTTTGATACTTTTATTTCGCAAATAATATTCACTTAGGATGTTATTTGTTTTGCTGATAGAAGAAAATGAATTGTATATTTTCTACATTTGAACTTTTATTATAGAAGCTCTTGATCATCAAGATGCTGTTATTAATTTCTTAGCGTGCATGTCAAATCAATCCGTTACTAACATCGAATAATGAATAATGAATACGACTTAAATATTTATTGCTACTCTTACATTAATGTTTTTTTCCCTTTTTGGTAATTAAATGATGGGTGCTAAAGCAAACACGTATATATATAGACCCATTTCACTTCTCCTCCAAACAAAACTTTTGTGTGGTACTTGTCATTTGTTGATGAGACAGACAGTAATCGCTAGCTAACATAATAATAATAATAATAATAATAACATCGTATTCTAATAAAAGGTCCCAAGAGGCAAGAGGGATTGAGGCCACCCATTAAAATTGGGATGTTGATTGAAAAGGATTATTTGTGTGTATATCCAAAACCAAACATTTTTCTAATTGATTTATATTGACATCAGAATTTTTTTTTTTTTTTTTTGAAAGTTGACTGTGACTGTCAACGTTCATCAGAAATATTTTATTTATCCGCTTAAACTAAAATTTAATTTTGTAGTTGTTATCTTTGTATTTTTTTAAAAAAAGTAAAATGGTGACCATAGAATTGGATTGCCTCATAAGTCATAAACGTGGAAACATACATCTCTCATGAAACGGATAAAATCATAAACCCTATCAAAAATAATATCGAAAATATGTGTATCAACAAATTCCCAGAATAATTTTTTGTCTTGCTTAAGAACCAATTTTTGGTCTAGTTCGAAATCAAGAATTTTTAGACATTTAAATTTGGTAGCTTAACCCTCATCTTTTATAAAAAAAAAAAAATTGTTTTGCTTGAATTTTGATAAAAAAAAAAAAAAAAAAAACATATGTAGCACTCGTGCACAAGCTGAAGCAAAATTGAATCATTGTCAAATAATTTTGAGCAATTATTGACCAATTTGGCACCGAATACGTTAAGAACTTCTCTCCTTTCTTTTGAAACTTTTTTCTTTGATAGTAGTAAGGGATGCATCACAGATTAAACCACTTGTTTCATGGACTCATCAGCATTGTACGGGTAATAAAAAGAAATTGTATTGTTTACCTAAACGATATTTTTTCAAATGTTGGATTGATGCATAAGGGCAGCTAGAGATCCTTAGAGACCGGAAAGGACACCAATCCCAATTTTAAAAAAAAATACATCTTTATATTAAGTAATGACATTATTATTATGTGGCTAATTCTACTACGGATCGGATGAAATATTGACCGTTCATTTTTCATAATTAGATGATTACGATATATTTTTTAGATACAATTAAAGAGACACGGTCGATAAGAACCGCTCGATTCAAAATGAAAGGTCGCTTAACCAATTCATAGCATAACCACTCATTGATCCCTCCTCTTCTACAAATTAAATTTAATAAAACGCAAGTACTTTGCAATTTAAATACAACATATGCATTCAAAGAAATTTGGTCTTTTCACACTTCAAAATGGAGAATTAAATGATTGATCAGTCATTGGGTTGTGATCGTCACCAAATAGATAGTTTAGAGATATTTATCACAAATAAAGATCAGAAAACAACTTGTCACAGCTAAAAATATCAGAAGTAGTTGTGCATGGAGACAATCACCCCTAATAAACAACAACAAAATTAAAGAAAACAATTGTACGCTCGATTTGCACATGCCTCAACAAACTCTTTAAATTCTAATAAAAAAAACCCTTTCAAGATTTAAACTAACACCAACCCTCCAATCATCGAGTGCATTAATGAAAACACCCCCAGATCCCCAAATATTCACCATGTAGTACACCACAAAATATAAACTGAACAAAAACAGTTCTCCAGGACACAATCACATGACAATAGTACTTGTCTTGTTATTATTCAACTATTTTTTTTTTTCTTTTGAGGAAATAATTGGACTAGTTTTTTTTTTGTTGTTGGAAATAATTGAACTAGTTGGAAGAGCAGCAAATCAAAGACCTCTTACGCACCAAGATATGGCAATTAATTTGTTTTTTTAAACGTAGTTGCACAAAAACAATTTTGGAAAAAAAAAGGGCATATATAGTTAACTAATATATCATCACGACGCTAGGAGGTTGCGGATTCGAAACACGAATAAAATTTTTTTTATAGAAATTGTTGACTATATATATTTGAGTAGCTTCGCTTTCATCTTTATTAAAAAACAATTTTTTCAGGAAACAAAAAATATAACAAGTTCTGGTACCTATGATGTCATATCTACCTTAATTTAAGCCGACAACATTTATTAGTATCAACTACTACGTACCTTTTTTTTTTTATTAAGTCACATTTTCGAAAATGGTTGAATATTTGATTTTGTCTTAAGTATGTATCACATTTTTATGCAAACGATCGATATATTCTGTGCATTATTTTAACAAATAATACTGTCTTTTCTCTTGTCTTGTGAAACGTTTATCATATTAATTAGATTAGTAGGTAGCATTCATCATTTTCACTTATCCACCGGTTCATCGTATTTTCAACGAACAAATATCAAATTCCAATGCACATTTATATCTTTCTAATGAATAGATATCATTTTTCAATTAACAGTACATAACGGTTTCCAGTAAACATTAATGCAACTGTGCTAAGCACATAAGTGCGCGTGATGTATCAGAGTTATGAGAGGGGTGGACTATAAATGGATGGCCTACTATATAGGGTGGACTTTACTGTTTATCTATTAATTATCAGTTGGGATTGATCATTATTGACATTTTGTGTGTATTTATATTTTAATTTCTTCTTTGTCAAACTTCTCTATATATAGTAAGTCCTCAAGGTCAAAGCCTTATTGAGTACCACATGAGATATTATATATATGCAGCAGTCAACTCTCTACGTAATGGTTCAAAATAAAAGGTGAAGCCAAAAAATCAACTTTAAATTGGCCTATTATATCAAAAATACTAACAAAGAAAGTTGTAAATTAAATAAATGAAACGCAGAGAATAGATAGTAAACATTATATTCAAATATACTTGGCGGCCTTTGTAACTAAAGTTTTTTTTTTTTTAAAAAAAAAGAAAGAAATTAACAAGAATCGGATTTTTATCTAAAGAATTCGGAGAGCGGTACGAAATAGTTGTTGGTGATTGATCAACCATGATTCAATCATGTAGACGTTAAAAAATAGGAACAGCATACATATGTATTTGTATCTGGTTATATATTTAGTGATGGGCCACACGCTATCACAGTTAATAAACATATAAATTGAATCAAACAGTTAGTCGACATAACTTTGGACGGAGACCATCCAAATGGCTTTGGACAAAATTATAGTCAAGCAACAAATTAAAGCACATACAAAATGAAGTCACAAAAGTCACAATTATTAGTATTTAATTACTAGTTACCACACAATTTTAACGAAAATTAGCTTGTAAAAAATAAAAAAAAAAAACAAACTATTAATAGCTTTGTTTATTAACTGAGATCTGATCGTGAATTATAAAGCCATCCGGTTCTCTCCAATAGGGCAAAAATTCAAGCCCCACGATGCCACGACCAACTACGTACTAACATTTTTTTTTTTTTTTGGCATCCCTCTAGTCCACTAGCTTAATTAGAAATAAAGTAATTAATTAACTACAATTATTGAATCGTCCTTTATATAAACAAACGAAAAAATAAAAAAACAAGTTATGTTATGTCCACAACATTTAAATCCCACGGTATTCAACTAGTGAATTAATAAACGTGTGTATCGTGTGTATCGTGCATGTTATGTGCGTGCACGTCACTTGTTGGACATTTTACATGTTCGTACAGTACGCGCTGACGTGCTTAAACGTGTGAGTTGGATTTTTCGAAAACCTTAAACACGCACGCATAAAGCATGGGACACGCCTAACACGTCGTGTTATGCACGTTCATGTTATAATGTGTCAACACTTACTAATTACACGTATCAAGACTTACTTTAAAAAGACTTATAAGAATAATAAAATTTAGAAATAATAAGAAAAATGTCTAAAAATATCATAAAATCTGAAATATACTTAAAAAAAACTTTTTGTATTTTTTTGAAAAAAAATATTAAATAGGATAATATAATAAAAAAATAGATGCACAATTATGTATAACAAAAGTATATTTGTATACATGTTTCTTTGCGTGTTGTACCTACATGTTCGTGCTTACGTATTTAAACGTGCGTGTTACACGTGTTGAAATAATTATATAGAGGTCAAATACGTCACACGAAACACGCAAACAGCCTACGTGCAGACACGTCTTGACACGAACACTTGCGTGTTTGTATGTTAAAACGTGTGTACTTACTTGCTACTTGCTACTTGCTGAACACTTCTATTAATTATTCGCTAGCTCCAACCACCAAAGTTGTACTTGTACTTGTACAGTGACAATGCAATCCGTAATGCAAGTGCTGAAATTAATTGTTTGGTTATTCACTGTGTTTAGTAGGGTGCTTTAGTTGGGGCGGATATATAGGGTGGATTTGAAGAATTTTAGAGGGGACAATTAATACATAATTATAAGGTTTTTAGGGGGTATTTTGTACTTAATTATTTCTTGTTACTAAATGAACTTTCATAATAACAACACACAAAAACAAAAAAAAAATGAGCGTATCGTGGACGGGAGCGCCGTTGGTATCGATATAGGATTTCCCAAAAAATAAAAAAATAAAACTACGTTGAGTTCAAATTCTTGGAGGAAAAAAAAAAATTATAAATTCATGGATGATGATGCCTACATGATCCACCTATCAATTCTTACAATCATAATTGCAATTAATCATAGTTAAAAAAAGAAAATCAGACCACAATACCAATTTGTTCTTCTGCACATTGTAGGTGGGACATTTAATTAATTATAACGCTATATATAATACTTCAGATTGCCAATGTATCATTGTATCCCACATCACCTCATTAATATATTAATTCCATTTTAATTTACATAATAATATAATATTATTTTTATCTCCTATGTATATATTTTTCTCAATTGCTCTTTTACTAATTTATGTCATATTTTCTATGTACACGTACGTCTGCTATTTTTTTAGTAACATAAAATAATATTATATTAAACATTTAATAATATTTGTGATATATACCAAGTGCCAACCAACCAATTAGCTTCTTTCAAATTAATAGTTTTGGTCCCTTTATGTATATGAGATGCACAAGTATAACGCCCATAACTTAATTCATTACCATAATTGGAGGTATATATATATATTACACATGAATATGACACATCCATCTTTTTCTCCATTAATGCCAATATTTTGTTCTTCATGTCTTCATTTTTTTTATTTTTTTTATTTTTTTGCTCTTCAAATTTATTGTGGCACCTAATGAATTAAAATAAGAAGTGATGTTTGGATCTACCCACCAAGTGCACAAAACCAAGCTTTCAAATTGCATCCCCACAACTAAGTTGGATTTTTAAATAATGTTATTGGCAGACTAGAAAAATTATAATTTCATTAGATTAATGTTATGGACCAAATTAAACAAACAAGGTTAAACACAAATCCCACTGGATATATTTAAAAGAAATAACTATTTTCCAAAAGAATTTCACAATTAACCTTTAATTATTCTTAAATAAAACAAATTTAATTATGCTTACACTTTATACATGAGCACTTGAAAGCTTCAATATCATTAGTACTTCTCAAAATTAATATATTTTTTAAGAGAAGGGATCCAATAACCATAAAATTTGGTATCCTTAATAACCACATTATTATTTATACATAAAATTAATAAATCTAAACCGTTAAATGTATTCTAAATCATCTCAATAACGTATATATATATATATATATATAATGATGAAAATTTAACATTGTTTCGATAGCAATCAAGAGAGAAGAAGAAATCATAAAATTTGAACTGTTGATTTTTGTTAATGCTTAATTCACATGTAAATAAAATCAAAATGATATATTTTTTTATTACACATAAAATATGATATATACAAAATATTACATCAATTGGTTTTGTTATTTAACCATTAAAAATGTATTTGTTTGATATTTAATTTTGTGGTTACCGATGGAGTACCAAAAGTTGTAGTCATCTGATCCCTCCTCATTTAATATCAATTTTAAGCCTTGGTTTGTTCCTAAAAATTAATTTATTTTTTAACATTTTACATAAATTTCAAATTGTACTAACGTGATGAGACGCTATATTGCCGAGTCGAAATTACTTAAACAAATCATAAATTATTTAAACCAATTACATTTGGAGATATATAGCCACTCGACAACCACGTCTTCATTTATTGGCCACGTGAGATGCTCCGGTGTCTCTCACTCTGGATATAAATCCAACCAAACACCAATTAATCAACTCCACATGTAGCTTCTTTTTATTTAGTTTAGTTAGTTAGTTACTAAACGCAAAGATGTAACAACTAAAAAAACATATGCAAATTTTGAAAAAAAAAAAATATCAGCAATTTTTATGTAATTAATATTCAAATTGCATGCGTGGGGTTGGATCTTCAAATTAATTTTGTTAGAAAATTTTATATATGCATATCCTTAAATAAATAATCGTATACTAGATTAAATTTCGATGGCTCATTTCTCTTTTGTTGAGAAATCCATGCAAATTCGGATGAATTAATTTACAAGTTAAAATTGGTAATTAGTATATCGAGAAGTAAATATTCAGGCATATTTGTACTTGATTTAGACACTTGGAAATCGACTGTAAGCACTTTTTGCAATTCCTAGGAATCATCCACATTTTTTTTTTATTTTAGAAAATTAAAATTTTAAAAATTATTACATTTTTATGTACCTACTGTAATGGATTCATGCAAATGTTTTTAAAAATAGATCAGAATTTACTTCAAATGTTTTTGTTTCCATGATGAAGAACACAACGATTAGATGTTTATATTAATTGTTATTGCTAGATAAAGAACGGATACAATCATACAAAAATAAGAGTTTTTTGGGTTTTGTGGCAATTAATTCAAATACTCGTTAAAATTATAACCATTAAATAATGCATAGAAGTTTGATAAGTCATCAAGCAATAATCAAATTTATTAAAATTTGAAATACTATCAATCTATAAGTTAAATAATTGCATTCATAAAAATTTTCAGTTTTAAGATATTTGATTTTTTTTTAAGATTTATAAAAAGTCTCTAAGGCTGTCATTTTTAAGATATTTAAATTTTTTTAAGATTTATCAAAAATCTCTAAGGTTGTCATATCGTTGATTGATCTGTCTCCCTCCTCTTTGTATACTACTACGGAAAAAAAAAAAAAAAAAGCAATACCTGACGTCTATGAAATGTACATCCATATCGTCCATAAGCTACAAATTTGAGATATATATTATAAAATCGGATATATCTGTTAACATTCTTTTGCACATCTATAAACATATCAACAATTTTTTAATGGACACACCATGTTTCCCCCCAAAAAAAAATAATAATGATAATAATGATGATGATGATGATGATGATGATGATGATGAAGAGGTGGCAAAACCCGACCCGACCCGAGAAACCCGCCCGACCCGACTCGAACCCGACCCGACCCGGAATTTTTCAGATAGTCAAACTGACCCGACCTGATCTGAACCCGACCCGACCCGAGATCAAATAGCATCCAATCCAACTCAAATCAACATACAATCCAAAAAAAATAAATATTAAAATTGACCCGACCCGACCCTCCCATCACCCGACCTGACCTGACCCGAGATATTCTAGAAGGTCAAACAGACCCGACCCACCCGATCTACCCGACCCGAACCCAAACCCGACCCGCCCGCCCGATTTGCCACCTCTTGATGATGACGATGATGATACAAAGGCCATTCTTCAAAAAAGGTGGAAGAACTTCAAAACAGGTGGAAGAATCATTTGGTGTAGGTTCCACCATTCCAATTATATAATGCATGAGATATGAGTATATGACCCAGGACTCCGTAAATTACGTGCAAGAGCCAAAGAGCTACCTGAGACTAATGTTTTAAAAAAACCCGAGAGCTCCGAACCCGACCCAAGAAACCCGGAGAAAATGGACCGACCGATCTAACCCGGGCGTCTGACCGGGGCAACCCGAGAGGACCGGGAGGGACGGTCCTCGCAAGGGTAGGTATCTATGTTCTCAGAAAAATTCCCGTGGAAACCCAGGACCCGACCCTACCCGACTCGGGGTACTGGGGCAACCCGAGACCCGATCCTACCAGTCCCGGGGTATCGGGGCAACCCGGGACCCGACCCTACCCAACCCGGGGTACCGAGGTAATAACCCGAGATAACCCGACTTGGTTCCAATTTTTCCGCCCATGTTAACAACTAATATAATATTATTTAAATTTTATTTTCAAGAAAAATTTTTGTTTTACAACAAATATATTTATTAAATTTTTTTTTCTGATTTTCTATGTTATTTTTCGGTATAAATAATATTATTTTAATTTTTTTAATATAAAAATACTATTTTCCTAACTTTTAATTGTATAATATATATATATATATGATTAAAACAAATAATTTAATTTTTAATTATTTTTCATTTTTTTAAGTATATTTTTCGATTTTTGTAGTGTAAAATAGGTGTATTATATTTTTTATATTTTTTTTGTTTTGTTTTCTTATTTTTTTTGACATATAACTCTGGGACCGGGCAACCCGAGCAACCCGGACCAGGAAACCCGGGCAACCCGGGAGGGACGGTCCTAAGCTAGGTCCAATCTCCTTCCCCCCAAAATTTTTTCGAGGTTTCCCGAACTGAGAAAACCCATGGACCGGGATGGATTTGGACCGACCCGAACCTACCCGGACCGTTTTTAAATCACTACCTGAGACCTGAGTTTAGACTTGATCATGATATCTCCCCACTCCAGGAAAGAAAAGAACACATGATCATTTTCCTTTTCTTTCTTTCTTTCTCTCTTTCTTTCTGTGCCTTTCCTTTAATTTGTTTTTGGCGTTTGCATGAAGATATGCATGATGCAAAGGAATAATACATTACACGTTCTTATTAGAGTAATACCTAGCGTCCATAGAAAAGAAAAACCGTCTATAGCGTACGTTCATAGGTTACATTTCGGAATGTGTCTTTTATATTCTATACATATTTATGGATGTATGGATGGTTCTTCTCTTCTTATTTATTGGGGCCGTAAGAGTATACACAAAATATTCTGACTTCTGAGGAGATATGAAAGGAGAATCTTCCTTTCTCAAATATAAAAAAAAAGAAAAAAAATTAAACAATGAATAAGAATATTCTTCATTCAATATATATATTTTTTCCAATCTAAAGGCATTCCTGCAAGAATATATATAGAAATTATTCTGACTTCTGAAGAAACATCAAACATGTCTACGGCTTTGACTCTAAAAAAAAGAGAGAAAAATATGAAGCAAGAATCTTCAATTCTTAAAACGGAAACAAATTAAATAAATGCATAAGAATATTCTTGATTTTCTTTTTTTGACTGAAATATTCTTGAATCTTGATTCTATGTATATGTTTTTCAATCCATGGCATTCCCTTGGAAAAGATATTAGAACTCTAAACGCACACGTCTCGCGCACGCCTAAAATATTTTTTAATCTAATTAGAAGACATTAACGAAATATAATCTGTTCATAATTAATTAAACTTGGAGCCTATAACGGAAAAGAGTGAAGCTATTGTACTATTAGTTAATAGTATAATTTGCCTCGCACTATTAGCCGTATCTCCAATTTTAAAATATTAAGAATCGATCCCCGGCCGAACCGTTTATTATGATCTTTATATCCAGTTTAACATGTAAACTAAATTTTAAAATTTTTATTAACTTTTTACTATTATTTTTAAGATATTTTCAAAAGTCACTTGATTAAACTCATAAAACATTATGAGCCATTTAAATATGTGATATTTTAAAATATCTAAAACAATACTAAACAAATTCCAAAAAAATATAAAATTTGGTTTACAAATAAAATTGTATATGAAGATCATAATGAACAGTTTGGATCGACTATTAAAATTTTAAATTAGAAATGTGAGTCAATAGTACGTAGCAATCCGTACTATTAATAAAAGGAGATTGGATTTTTTGACATAAAAGTTCTATCTTCCCCGAGGAATAAATCTCAATTGTTGATTGTTGACTTAAATTAATCACCACCGTTGACGTACTTTAATGTCTCAACCCATTAAAACTTAAGACCCATATCAATTTTCTCAATTTAAAGTCTATTACATATTATCTTAAAAATTTATTATAAAAAGTGACAATTTCACCCAAAGTAAGACGTGTGTCTTTACTAGTTATGAACTTAACAAAGGAAAGCCCAGCTTCCAAATAAATTGGTTTGCAAGAGGATTTTTTGTGGCCTTGCCACACCGTTCACTGGGAGTGCACATTTACTGGAATGGTCAGATTATCTCAAATCATGGAGTGGTCAGAAATTGAACTAAAAATATTTACATTGTAGTGGGTAGCTTCAAAAACCGCATGCTGTAGCTTTGTAGGTTTTTTTTTTTTTTTTTACCACTCCACCATGAAATGCGTCCAGAAGATTTCAATTCGTTCACTGGTGAGAACTGGGAACTGGGAAGTGGTGCTGAGTTTCAAGATCGGTGAAAATAGGACCATGTTTTGAAACTTGTCCATACTGATGGATTGAAATGAATTCTTTGTTAGTTTTGGTTAAATTTATATAGGGATAATGTTTCCACACCCCCTAATCTTTTCACTTATGATAAGTTGCCTCCCGATCATTGAATTTTGACAAACACACCCCCAAAATCTAATTATCTCTCTAATACTCTATTATGAAGTGAAAAAAGACCAAAATACCCTTGTATGTTTATACCATAACATGTGAAGCAATTATGTTTTAAAAAAAATTAAATTTATGATAATTAGATAAGCATCTAATAAAATATAAATACTTCGTTAAACATTTGCAGTAAATAAGTTATTTGCTATGTTATTTTTATATATATTTTTTTTATTTTTTAAGCCTTCAGATCATCATTATAAAAAAATAGTTACTTGAATGATTAAAAATTTATACAAGTATATAAACTAAGAAGATGACATCGAAAAATAAACGAAACAATGAATTTACTAATTTAAAATTAGAGTAAAAAATTACAAAGTTATGAAAAATAATAATAATAATAATAACAATATATAATTTAATTTACAAAATATGCAGTTCTTATAAACACAAAATATAACACATTAAAAATAAAAATACATAAATTAGACCATAAACAAATTGTATAGTAAAAGTAATAAATTAATTATATATTGTATTAGATAGTTATTTTATTCACACTAAATTAAGATTTTATAAAATGCAATACTTCAATTATATCATGGTATAAAATAAAAGGACATTATAGTATTTTCACACTCCATAATATAGTATTAGAGAGTTAATTAGGCTTTGGGGGTGTGATTGTCACATATTATATAGATCGGGGGTGCTTGTCACAAGTTTCAAAATTTTATTGAAATTTTGATCAAACATGCCAAACCATGTTTAAAAAGAATTCATTTGAAAAATAAAATTGTGGTCCTATTTTAACCAAATTGAGAAAACCATGTTTTGAAACATTCTGGCATGTTTTGGGTTAAACTTTCCCCGATCGGGGGTGTGATTGTCAAAAAATTTGTGGGTCTGGCATGTTTGATCAAAATCTAATTTCTTACTCAATTAACATAATCTGAATCTATATTTTATTGAAATTTAATTATGGCATTTGGATCTAACTGACATGTTGAAAGCAAGTTGGTTAAAATTTAATCCATACCCACTCAAATATCAAATTGAATATGAATTTGGAAGTACTCGAGTCTAGTCAGACAAATCAAAATTTAGCAATTATTTAATTAATTATATTCACCAAATTGAGAAATATTAATTCTCTTTCGGCTGTCACGAAACATAAATTATTTCAATACTCCCTAAAATGTTGTGGAATTTGCACTTTGTTCAAGAATTTACCCCATGCACAATTCAATTTTACTTTTACAACAAAAATAAAATCCCAACTCTTCTAGCTACTAATTAAATCAAAATTTTAACCTTTGCACTAGACTAAAAAAAGTGAGAATCTTTTGTTTCCCTGTCAGCAATCTGGCTGATTCACTGGCCCCATTAAGATCACCATATATATATAAGCCCATATATATATAACATAGGAGCAGTACTATTGTGAAAACGTTTACATTTTACTCCGAAACGCAAACAGTCTAAATTATATTTTGTCATGTCCGAAATTTCGATTTATGGCTCTTATTAAATTCGTCATATGAAAATAATAGGGGCTACAAAAAATTTTCATTTTTAAAGTTTCTTAAGTATTTATTTTGGATTTTTGAAAATGCATGTACAAACAAGTACTATATTATTACTATTTTTTTGGTCATTTTGAAAAATGTTGTGGAATTTGCACTTTGTTCAAGAATTTAGCCCATACACAATTCAATTTTACTTTCAAAACAAAAAAATAAAATCCCAACTCTTCTAGCTACTAATTAAATAAAAAATTCAGAGTGAGGCTATGGTACTATCAATAGCATAAGTTAGCCGTACTACGGCTCTCATATTATAATTTTTAAGGTCTAAATGGTTAATCCAAACCGCTCAAAATGATCTCCATATACAGATATTATTGTAGACAAAATTTTATATCTTTTTGGTACATTTTTACTATTTTTTTAGAAAATGATTTGATTTAAACATTATGAACCATTCAAAAATATGGTTTTTATATATCTAAAATAAATAGTTTAAAAATTCTAAAAAATATAAAATTTGGTCTATAACAATATTAATAAATGAAGATCATATTGAACGGTTCCGATCGACCGTCTAAGCTTTAAAAATAATAATATGAAGCCGTAGTACGAGACACTTCGTATTATTAATAGTACCATAACTTCACTCAAAAATTTAACCTTTGCACTAGACTAAAAAAAGTGCTAATCTTTTGTTTTCCTGTCAGCAATCTGGCTGATTCACTGGCCCCATTAAGATAGCCTTATATATATAAGCCCATATATAACATAACATAACATTTATTAGGATAACTCCAATAATCCCGGTTGGTATTATTTGGTAGGATTTTATGAACCTGGTACCTGCAGCTAACCTGCATATGTTACACTCACTCAAGACTCGAGAGGGACCCGGTGTAATGTATCGTGCATCTCTTCAAAATTTGTCTCTCTATGTTAATTTATCGGGACAAAAATTATATTGTAGAAGATTTTAGTTGATATTTTGTGTTCTTTGGATTTAGACTGAGAAACAATTTTGTTTTATTTTCTTATGGTCGTGGATGTAATCTTGTAAGTGAATGAAATTACTTGTCTGCACGCCTTCAATGTTTTTTTTGGAAGGTTACACGCCTTTAATGTTAAAAAAGAAAAAAAAAGAAAAAGAAAGAGGGACCCGTGGTAATGTAACTAGCCCAATACTTCAAAATGAATTAGAATTTGTCTCTCTATGTTAATTTATCAGGACAAAAATTATATTGTAAAAGGTTTTAATTGATATTTTGTGTCTTTTGGATTTAGATTGAGAAAACAATTTTATTTTATTTTTTTATGGTCGTGGATGTAACCTTGTAAGTGAATAAAATTACTTGTCTACAGGCCTTGAATGTTCGAAAAAAAAAAAGAAAGAAAGAGGGACCCGTTATAATGTAACTAGCGCAGTACTTCAAAAATATATTATGTGCTTCTTTAAAATTTGCCTCTCTATATTAATTTATCGGGACAAAAATTATACTGTACAAAGTTTTAGTTGATATTTTGTATCTTTTCAATTTAGATTGAGAAACAATTTTGTTTTATTTTCTCATGGTCGTAGATGTAACCTTGTAAGTGAATGAAATTATTTGTCTACAAACCTTGAATGTTCAAAAAAAAAAAAAAAAGAAAAGAAAGAGGGACTCGTTGTAATGTAACTAGCCCAGTACTTCAAAAATATATTATGTGCTTCTTCAAAATTTGCCTCTCTATATTAATTTATCGGGACAAAAATTATACTGTACAAAGTTTTAGTTGATATTTTGTATCTTTTCAATTTAGATTGAGAAACAATTTTGTTTTATTTTCTCATGGTCGTAGATGTAACCTTGTAAGTGAATGAAATTATTTGTCTACAAACCTTGAATGTTCAAAAAAAAAAAAAAAGAAAAGAAAGAGGGACTCGTTGTAATGTAACTAGCCCAGTACTTCAAAAATATATTATGTGCTTCTTCAAAATTTGCCTCTCTATATTAATTTATCGGGACAAAAATTATACTGTACAAAGTTTTAGTTGATATTTTGTATCTTTTCAATTTAGATTGAGAAACAATTTTGTTTTATTTTCTCATGGTCGTAGATGTAACCTTGTAAGTGAATGAAATTATTTGTCTACAAACCTTGAATGTTCAAAAAAAAAAAAAAAAGAAAGGAAAGAGGGACCCGTTGTAATGTAACTAGCCCAGTACTTCAAAAATATATTATGTGCTTCTTCAAAATTTGCCTCTCTATATTAATTTATCGGGGCAAAAATTATACTGTACAAAGTTTAGTTGATATTTTGTATCTTTTCAATTTAGATTGAGAAACAATTTTGTTTTATTTTCTCATGGTCGTAGATGTAATCTTGTAAGTAAATGAAATTATTTGTCTACAAACCTTGAATGTTAAAAAAAAAGAACAAAAAGAGAAAAAAAAAGAAAGAGGGACCCGTTGAATGTAACAAACTCAGTATTTCAAAAATGAATTATGCGTTTCTTCAGAATTTGCCTCTCTATATTAATTTATCGGGACAAAAATTATATTGTACAAGGTTTTAGTTGATATTTTGTATCTTTTCAATTTAGATTGAGAAACAATTTTGTTTTATTTTCTTATGGTCATGGATGTAACCTTGTAAGTAAGTAAATAAAATTACTTGCCTACAGATTTTGAATACTCAAAAAAAAAAAAAAATAAATAAATAAGAGGGACCCGTTGTAATGTAATTAGCCAAGCAGTAGTAGTACAGTGGTTTAATTAAGTCCGCACCCAACCTAAGTACCTAACACACACACGGTGACCATGAGTTTAGTTTGGACTCGTGTGCGTTCGTGCGTGCGTGCGTGCCGTTCGCACTGCCTTTCGTTTCCCTCTTCCATCTCCAGTCTCCACGTAGCCGGTAGCCCAATCACAGTGTCTGGCCTTGTTTCTTTATATTGCCATTCTAATTAAGACTATTGCTTAATATGACGAGCCAATTCCATTTATTATGGGAAAATATATATTAATTAGCGAACATGTATGTATATAATATTAATTAAGTTAGCAGCCACTGTCTACTTCTAAAAAAAAAGAAAGAAAAGAATGTATATATAATATATAGTAAAGAAAGGTAGGTTGTTTGACAAGTTGATTTAATTAGTAATAATTAATACGTAATTATAAAACTAGCTAGAGTGGAAAGTATGATAGTTTTTATAGGCAATAATTAATTTGATGTAATTGATTGATTTGAAAGCACACTTAATTATGCACTAATCTGAGGTACCATGGTCCCAATTAGGCCCAAATCCAAGAGACAAATTGCATTATATTGACTATATATAATATCTTTAGCAGCGTTAATAGTATTTACATTGTTGGACCCCTCCATTAAAACATTAAACACAATAATGGGCTCTAATATTTAATTATGGTTATTAGATCTCTCTTTGTAGATTTAGGTGTTAAAATTTTGTACCTTGATAAATCAATTCATTAATGTGCAAAAATTAATAGATTATAACCATATAATTTTAATTTGCAAAACTTTGGAGGACTCATGGTCATGGGTGTACATTATTATAAAATCATATTTAAAATGTAGCCATTAATTTTGTTTAATCATTTCATCGTAGCCATTAATTTTGTTTAAAAGCAACTATAATTGTTTTTAAATAATTAAATTAAAATCCCATTATGAAGTTACTCTATCGTTCTCATGCAAACAGTTTGTAATCTAATACAAATGTTGCAAAATTGAACGCACCATCAATGACAGTGTCCCAAGCTCTAACTTCTAACAGAACATGTCCGAGTTGTCTCGCTCGATCTACAATATTGCTACATGGAGCTGCTCTGTTCACAACATTAAATAAAGCAGCAGCTTATTAATTAACCAACTAATTAATCCACAAATTACGAACTTAAGATCCGCATCATCACTACTCTTAATTGTCACTTGGGTACTTGTCACGTTCTCCGCCAGCCTACTCACCCCTTAATTAATCCTTTGTTATGTTACTAATAATGTTACACACCAACACAACTTATAATTAATCCATGCACTCACTCGTGTCATTAACATATCCCCTGCTGTACTGCATTATGGAGTTCAAATTATCAGCCGTCGGATTGTCTCGAGAGTCGAGCCAGCGCGGATCTTAAGACGATCCAACGGCTGAAGCTGTGAACTGCGCAATGCAGTAGGTCGGGGGATGAGAGCGCTCGTCATTTAATTCAACGCAAACTGAACTGCTATCGTGGTCGAACCCACACCAATACAGTAGCACAAACAGTCACTCCCATAAATTCCCATTCTGCCCCTGCAATTAGTGCAATATCCCTGTTAACAAGCCAACAACCCAGGGCCATTCTCGTCATTCCCCACCCCCCCAACTCTCCCCGCTTTAAATCCCCTCCCAAACCCTCCCTTCCATTTCCCACTCATTCAAACCCTCCTCTCATCTCTCACTCTCACCGAGCGATCAATCGAGAGAGGAAGTAATCGATCTAGAGACAGCGACGATGAAGAGCGGCGGGGATGAGTTGACGAAGAAGCTGCTTGAGAGCCGGAATGGAGGCGGTGACGAGGTGCCGCTGCTGGAGGCGAAGGAGGAGGCAGAGGAGGAGAACCTGAGTCTGGGGAGGAAGATCCTGGAGGAGAACAAGAAGCTGTGGTGCGTCGCGGGGCCGTCCATCTTCACCCGGTTCTCGACGTTCGGCGTGACGGTGATCAGCCAGGCCTTCATCGGCCACATCGGATCCACCGAGCTCGCTGCCTACGCCCTCGTCTCCACCGTCCTCATGCGCTTCTCCAATGGCTGCCTGGTAATTAATTAACTTCCCTCTCATTTACCTCCCTTTACATACATCATTTTTAATTACCTTTTGTGATGATTTCTATGGAAAAATATGTGTTGCGAATCACGAATTACGATCCATCGAGAGGGTTTCAGTTTGCGACACGTATCACGGTATCACAACGCTAGCTAGCATTAGCAAGTTAGAATGGAGTTCAGCTCAGTCGACTTTACTTGACTAAAGAGAGTAGCCATGGCTGCATTCTGTAGCGCAGGATGTGAACCGTTAGATCATCTAGAGATTCGAGCTGGCACAGATCCCGAGATGATCTCACGTTTCACATCCTGCGTAGCGCTACAGAGGATATGAAATCAGCCATGGCTGGCTGCTCCTGCTGCTGCTTGAACAGTGAGCACAAATGACAATACTAGTACAATACACGGATGATGGATTTTGCGAAGAAAAAGTCAAAGACGTTTTCTAAAGGGTAAAATAGTAAAAAAAGTAAGAAAGTAAAAAGTACACGGATTACTTGTATGATAAAATGTTTATTCCTTTTGATGTAAAAATCCTTGTACGGTCGTTTTCCGAGGAATTTTTCATTTCTGCAATTTAATTTTCCACAGGTAATATTGACTGACGAAACTATTAAATAAGCGTTAAAAGTACCTTAAAAAGGTGAATACAATTATTAACCGCAAAAAAAGTGCTTTAAAAAGGTTTACAAAAGGAGTTTGTCTTTGACACTATTTGTGTACAGAAATCAAGTTCTTCTTTTGTTTCTGTATCATAATCCTTCCTTGCATCAATCTGTGGCTACTTTTTTTTTTTTGAGGTTAAATCTGTGGCTACTTGGCCAGTTGGAATGTGTTGGATGCTGCCAGAAACCAATGTAGTGGAGATTAAAAATATAATTAAATTTATGTGGACTTAAGACAAATTGACCATACTAGATTTTCATCAATTGTTTAGTACATTAAGTTTCCAGTGAAATTAATATTTATATTGCGTGATTTGTGGATGGGAATCCCTCCCACCGGTTGCATTAAATACACCCCAATTATCGTAAGTATAAAATACTTGTTAGAAAGTTGGTAATTGTAGCTGGTTATTGGAGGATTGAAGTCTGGGGACTCCATACCGGTGTGCTTCTGACAGATTGTAATTTAAAATTACATCCTCTTTGATAATTTAATCTTCCCCTTAGATATTTTCACAAAAGAAAAGAAGAAAAAAGTACCACTCTACGAGAATGATTTCTTCTTATCTACCTGTTATTAATTAAACTAGAGCTGTAACTCGGGCTTCGCCGCCGAGAAATGGTATCAAATAAATTATTAAAAATTTTATAAAATTTTAAATATTTATATTAAACAAAACTTAAAAAATTTTGTAAATTTTTTATGTAAGATAATTATAATAATAATACCATAATTTATAAATAAGAACATATATAAATGTTAGACCATTTTAAGAGTTAAAAATTTTTTTAGACATGTCATATTCATCTTATTTAATTAGGAGAGAAAAAAAATGCAAGTCATTGGATCAAAGTAGATGAAGAGTTTCAAACAAAATCAATGGTTAATAATAGTGATGATGTGACATAGTTGAGGTGCTTGGAAAGCTACCCCTTTTTATGGAGTATAGATTATCTAAACGACTGACTGGTCATGAAAAGAATCAGGTTAAGTTAATTTGAGGTTAATTAAAAATTTAAAATCGAGTTTTGAGTTCAGACCATTTTTTATAAAATTATTTTTTTTCACGTGTTTCACATATCAATCTTGTTTTCCAGATCGAACGATTGAACTCGCATTAAATTAATTAATCCGATCTGAAGGATAGCAAGTTGTGGGTAATTTTGTTTTTTCCATTGTCCAACACCAGTTTCGTCCAAATTAGGTTTCAATAAATAAATGCCAAGTTCCGATCTCTAAGGGGGATTCAATCATGCATTAGTTAACTCTCAACTACTGTCTTATATATGTATCAATTAATTGGACCACCTTCTAGTATTGATAGGATCCAAAAGTTTTGAATCAGCTTGGTAAATTATAATATTATATGGCATTGTGCTCGGGTAGGTTCACTCACTAAGTCACATGAGTGAATCCACATTGCATGAATCTTTCATATAATAAGAGTCAGATCTAATTTGATTAGTCAATAGTAATAATCTTTTTGTCTTCATAGAGAGATTAGGTCTTTGTTTGGTCAACTCTGCATTATTTGAGGTCACATTTATATGTAAACAAACAACTAACAACCAATGCGTGTACATATATTTTTCCATTATCTAATCATTTATTTATATATGTCGAGAGAGGAAAAGATTCTCACGTGGAGCACGTCTTTGAATCTTGTTAGTATCTATCTACCCTTTCATCAAAATTACAATTGATTTCCATGTGAAAAGCAACCGTTGCACAAGCATCCTGGGGTTCAAAACGTCTTGTTTCCAAAATTACGAAAATCTAAAAATGTTCTTCATCTTTTGTTTTGACTGTTGAGGACATGCGGTGTTCTCAATGCAATGCAACTTCCAAATCAAGTTGCATGAATTATCATTTCTTCTTTTCTTTTGTGATGTTTTGCGTGTGATTTAGTCAACTTACTGGACCATTTACCAAAGACTATGAAATTAGGAAATTTACTGGTTACTGCCATCCTTAGTTAGTCCGCCGGTTACCCCAAGTTGTTCATTTTCTCTGAAAATGATATTTATTTGAGAAGGTTTTATGGGTCACCGGCTATTTTAATTTAGTATTCGTAAAAATGTACAAAATATCCAAGGTAGATGGATTAGATAGATGGATTGGATTATTAAAAATATGAGAGGTAGGTTGTCCAAGACAAGTGATGTGATCCCTGTCGTATATACTGGTATCTTTAGAGCACTTGTTAATATGATATAATTGATACTCTTTGCCACTGTCATAGAATCAGGATGTCCAGATGCAATCATGCTGGAGCTTGTCTGATCTCCAAAAATAGAAAAAAAAAATACCGCACATGTCCTTTTTTTTTATTAAAATGAAATTAAAAAAATAATACGGTAATTTGTGTCCAAATCTCCTTGATAATTTATTGACAATTTAAAATTAAATGAGGCAAAGTACGTACCAAACTTGCAAAGATTCCTGTGGAATATTGAAAGCGAGTTGGTGAGCAAATGATACAAGTTTTAGTAAAACTTGGATTGGTGCTTGATTCACATTTAATTATAGAAAAACACAGAGGCATACTTCACGTGGTAGACTTAAAAGGACAGCTCAATAATGTCACCAATACGATACAATTGTCACTTGTTCATACTTTATGATCAACCATATTTTCTAAAATGTTTTTAGTAATATACACAAAAGTGTACGAGCAGAATTTAAGTTTTTCAAAATCGAAATGTTGATTCATTTCTAGTTATGTTTTGAAGCTTAACCTGCTGCATATATCGATTCATTTTTCTATCAGATAGTTAAAAAATATATATATAATACTGTTTACATTGGATTATTTATAAAAAAAAATAAAAAATGTTCTTCTAGTTTCCAAAAAAAAATGTTCCCTATTTTTGAGGAAAAAGAAATGTTCTTGTAGGTTTCTGGGCTTCTTCGCTCAAAAAAAAAAAAAAAAAAAGGTTTCTAGGCTTCTAGCTACGGTAGGTATTCAAGGTTTTTATTCCTTAATAATTTCATGACATATATGTATCTTTCTGAGGCTCCACATTATACAATAACAACCGTTTGTATTTTTGCGAGATTCCTTGTTTCGTCCTCCACAATCGGAGAAAAAACTTGACCTTTCATGTTACTTTTTCCCCTGTTACCTGCGTTGTTCGGTCTGTATTGTCCTGTATCTATACGAAAACGACTAAAGAAAAAGTAACAAATGATAACTGATGACCGATGACCCGGTCTAGCCGTCCAGGGCCCCGGCTACACCAAAAAAAAAAAAAAAAAAAAAAAAAACAATTTTAAGCCTGAAACACGAGGCGCAGTAGTGGACGCGCGCAGTTTGAATGGGCTCGCGAGAGTCAGTACTACCACTGACTGGTAGGCCCCACGATTACAGTGTCCAGTTCCCATACCCTCCTCCGGTCAATGGAATTCGTATCCTCTGATGACCAGTACACCGGCCGTTGGATCCGCTTTGAGATTCGTGCAGCTCAATCTCAGAAAACTCCCCAATAATCCACATCGTTGATTCATGCAGAGGATATACACTCCGGTCAATGATTAATATGGAAGTAACAGTAACAGGTCGTGGACAGATTTGGGTTGTTGGTTTCAGATCTTGATCAAGACGGTCAGTGTTCAAAATTTATGGGGCCCTTTATAAAATTACTGTACGGGTAAACTCAATTTTTAAGTTAACTCAGAGGATCTCAATTCGTGCCAAACTCAATTTTTGAGTATCCTCTAATTCGTGCCGGGACCAGCCTACGAAGAAACGGCCACGTTACTCTACGCAGTGCTGCACTTGTGCAGGGTAGGCACATGAATTAAAAGTCTCCTTCCCTAATGTGATGATTTTTAAGTTTTAACTCAAAAAAAAAAAAAAAATGTGATGATTTTCTTTGAATTTTCAGTTTTGTCCGCACCCGGTTCTGTTCTGTTCTGTTTTGCTATCTTTCTTTGGGTTTTCGTTTTCTTTCTTTTTTATTTAGAGTTCCCACACACTTCTTCCCACTTACCTTACCTCCGCAACTCTGGGTCTCCTCCACTAGCTTTCATTATTGATTATTAATATATTATTGGTCTCTGATTTTTTTCTTCAGTCCTCACGTGATCCGGACCCACTCGTGGGGTTCATAAAGGGACCGATTCGCGATTCCCTCCGTTACTGGGTGTCACTGGAGGCGACCATTTCTTTCTATTTTTGTTGGTACGTGACGTGGTGGAGACTTTTTGTTCCTTGTTGTCTCACACACATAAGTTTAACATGTGCTGCCCGTGTAGGTGTAGTCAAGTCAAGTCCTCTCAAGTTACTATTTTTTGAAGCTGGATGTTTAAGTATCATCCTTGCTTGCTTCCGAATCTCCTCCACACATGCATGGCGCAATTGGCATTTAGTTATTTTGTATATTTTGGGAAAGAGGAGGCATCCACTAACAATTTTGACAATGACACGTTTTAAAAATTTATAAAAATCTTAAAATTATAAAAAAGTTTACAGAAGTATTGCTTAATTTATAGATTGATTATGTTTCCAATTATATTCTATTTAAGCTATGTTTGATAGCTTTTTAAAGATCCGCTAAATTATAATTATTGAAAAGTGTACAAAATTTTGATAAGTCATTAAACGATGTTCAAATTGATTAAAATTTAAAACTCTATCAATCTATAAGTCAAGTAATATATCATAAATCGTTTTTCATTTTTAAGATTTTTTATAAATTTTTATAAATTTTTGAAAAATAGTATTGTCAAGATTCTCAACTTAACCATTCCCTTGTCTTATTTATTGATTTTGTATATTTTTTGGGAAATGGGTCTGTATGTACGTATCTCTGCTTGCTTTCATGATCACTCGATCAGGCATAAGGATAAGGGCGTGTTATGTGTACCCCACACCACAACGTGAAGTTATGAATTAGAGTGATTAATTTATTTATTTGTCTACCTAATCTTTCATTGGGTGAGAAATATTATGTACTTTTTTTTTTTGAGGGAAGAAATATTATGTACTTGTTAGTTGTTACTAGAGTTGCCCAAGAAGTCAATAATTGCTGCAGTATAGTCGGTTGCTCAAGCCCAAAATCAAAGAGGAAACCCAACAAAATTTTCCTTCTCCATGTGCTGCTATTTACTTCTTTTCATCAAGTTGGATCCTATTTTTTTTTTTCCCTAAGATACGTGTAGGCAATTCCAACAATAAATGTCCACCTCCAAACACCATTTATTCTCGCCTGCAATATTGTAAACAGACTACTATACTGATTGGGGTGTCAAAATAAATGAAAGCAATGGCAATGGCACTGGCATTTCAAATTGAAAGAATTCGTACAACTAGAAGATAGTAGAACTACCGTAGATTTCTGTAATGTTACCAGAGTGCCCATCCTCTGTAGCGCTGCATTGTATCGCGCGGGATATGAACCGTTGGATCATCTCGAGATGATCTAACAGTTCACATCCTGCGCTACAGAGGATATGGAATCAATGTTACCAAGTAACCTTTTTTTCTGAAAAACTTCAGGCAATACAGTCATTACTTTTCTGAGAAACTTCAAGCAAATAATAAACCAATAAAACAAATAAAGTTAACATTTGGAGTGAATATGGGTATTACTTTTCTCTAATGTTCATAATAAACAAATTAGCTTTTTATTCATAAGGCAAAAACAATGTTGCTAGTGTTTTAATTAAAGCAAACTAATCGTTTACTCATCATTACAAAAGTATTTATACAATCCCTTTCGATAATGTCACACTTAATATATTCGTGTCAAATAAACACTAAGATTACCTTTATATAATAATTATGTTGACACTGGAAAGATACTTCACTTTCAGTTAATTAAGATTAGTGAACTATTGAAGCATCTGTTCGTTAAATCTATATTGATCAATTAGCTTAATTTTTCTTGTTGTTGCAAAAATCCATGATAATGCATCCTCCACGTAACTAAAAGGTTTCTTACTATTTTAATTTTCATATCCTTTCAGCTAGGAATGGCGAGCGCACTGGAGACCTTGTGTGGCCAGTCTTATGGTGCAAAGCAATACCACATGCTTGGTATCTATCTACAGCGCTCCTGGATAATCCTTCAAATAGCCGCGATATGCCTCATCCCTATCTTTGTCTTCACGGAACCGCTTCTCATACTTCTAGGCCAGGATCCTGAGATTGCTAAAGTGGCTGGTGTCATCTCGTTGTGGTTTATCCCCGTCATGATGTCATATGTTTACACCTTCACTCTTCAAATGTACCTCCAGGCTCAAAGCAAAAACTACATCATAACGTACCTTGCCATGTTGAATCTGGGGTTGCATTTGTTTCTGTCATGGTTCATGACACTTAAGCTGAACTTAGGAGTGCCAGGGGTTATGGGGTCAATGATTTTGGCCATGTGGATCCCGGTTTTTGGACAACTTGCATTTGTGTTCTGCGGTGGGTGTCCTGAGACATGGACAGGGTTTTCAATGCAAGCATTCTCTGATCTCACAGCAATTGTGAAGCTTTCAATTTCTTCTGGTGTGATGTTATGGTACTGTGTTTGCTTTCTTGTTATTAATTTCAAATTAGTGATGCTTTTCACTCGGAAAAAAAAAAGAAAACACAGAATAACTTGTTAATTTAAAATGTCATCTTAAACACAGGAAGTTAGTGTAAAAATAGAATGGGATTTTATATCATTAGTTATAAGGAAAATGTGGATCCTTAGTGCTGATATATTGGTCATATCTGTATTTCTCCTTATAGTTTGGAGCTTTGGTACAACACCATCCTGGTTCTTCTCACCGGCTACATGAAGAATGCTGAGGTTGCCTTAGATGCACTTTCAATCTGGTATAGTTATATTCAATTCTGATGCACCATAATTAAAGAAGTTGTTCCTGTAATTTTAAAGACGAATTGTTCTTCTGACTTGTATTTGTATGTTTTTTTTTATTTTTTGATGTAGCCTGAACATTAATGGATGGGAGATGATGATCTCCATTGGCTTTTTGGCATCTGCCGGGTACCTTTTAACCTCTTTGCTTGCTTTTCATTATGATGATAGCTTGTTTCCAATATCACAACTCAAAATTTATATCGTATAGCAGAACTTTGACTATTTTTTTACTATCAGCACGTAGATTTCATTTAGTTCACTATTCCACCATCCATACGAGTAAAAGAACATGCAACTTTGGTTGAAATGTTTATTACAGTGAAAGGTGATTATTAGAATTGTATTAGTTTGTCTAAAATATTACATAAGTAAAACAATTGGATTTTTTTTTCCCTTATATAATACTCTGAATAAATTATAGATGAAATTAAAAATTGATTTTGCATCTCATACTTAACATCTATCTTTTTTTCCGATTATAGGGTACGTGTGGCAAATGAACTCGGTGCAGGGAGTGCAAGGAGGGCAAAATTCGCTATAAAAAATGTTGTGCTCAATTCCCTGGCAATCGGCACCATTCTTTTCGTATTTTTCTTGCTATTCAGAGGAAAGCTTGCTTACATATTCACAGAGGATATCAATGTGGCAAGGGCTGTTGCACATCTCTCACCCCTCCTTGCCTTCTCTATTTTGCTCAATAGTGTGCAACCTGTGCTGTCAGGTTTGTGTTACTGAAGTGATTACTGCCTTTTTTTCCTTACTAGAATAATATCATTTGAAGAACATAGTGCCAGCAATCAGCTTGTTTAGATATTTTTAAAAATAATTATTTGACTAGTGAGAGAAGTAACATTTCAAATTTGTGTGAATTTTTGCACTTCAGGTGTTGCTGTTGGTGCTGGATGGCAAAAGGTGGTGGCATATGTCAACATAGCATGCTACTACTTCGTTGGCATTCCCCTTGGAGCACTCCTTGGTTATGGGTTCTTATATCATGTTGAAGTAAGTTATTAACCTTCAAGAAAGTCATGTAACGGATTTTTTTTTTCTTCATTTTCTTTACTCGATATATCGGTCTAGGATCAACATTAACTGATGCCAGTATTTGCAAATTCTGTTAGTTGTCCATACAGTGCTCCTAGATTCCTGTATAAAATTTTGCAAGCATCAATGTCTTCGGACCAAATTGAGAACTCAGAGAGTTTTAGACGAAAATAGAATTTGGACAATGTTTAATGACCATATGCATAACATAGTCTTTAACAATAGCCTTAAGCTTAAAAGGGTATACAGTGATAAGGCGACATTCCTTAATCATAGATTCTTACCTTTTGTACAATGTTTTAGCCGCTAGTGCATATATAGCATGGTTCTAGAATATTCTTTAAAATGGTCTCATGGTCATATATTTATGCATTCTTTGTTCGTGCTTGCAGGGTATCTGGGTAGGCATGCTGCTTGGAACACTTGTTCAAACTATTGTGCTCTTAATAATAACTATACGCACGGATTGGAATAAACAGGTATGCAGACAACTTTCCTTGGTAGAAATGCTCGATGTACTACAATGTTAGGCAGGCTATTGGAAGCTAAAAATTTGAACATAATTTTGAATATTGTCACTGCCTCAGTATCGCCGAATTACCACACTTTTCTTCTGTTGAATTCTCCCCATCTTTTTAATGAACATAATAGTGTTGTTAATGTGGAATGTTCGTGGTGATCAACAGGTCGCGATTGCTCAGGAGCGGTTAAATAAGTGGTACATGGACCAAGAGAGGCGCCGCGCTGCTAATGGGTCTGACAACGGTACCCCTTGAGTATCACAGAGATTCAAGGCAAGATAGGACTACTAGTTTCACGACAGAACATTCATCCGATCGAAAAAAAGGGCATCAACAGCAGAGATATCTATCTCTGTGCTGTGTTCTTCAGATATCTCCTGCCTTAATTTTGTTGGTGAGAATATGGTGATTTTGCTATATAATGTTTGCTGCCCTGGGATGTGAAGATTGATTGATTGATTGATTGAAAAAGAGAAAACTGTGGTGGTGGTGGTGGTAGTAAGTGTTCTGTTGTGGCGTAGAGTAGTAGAATATAATAAGTTTGATTGTTATGTTTTTCCTTTGCTTCCATGCTCTTTTCTTTGTCCTTTTCTTTTTTTAATTGAAATTCATTTTTTTCCGTTTCAAAATCTTAAATGGTGAAGCGCTGCAAAAATATTGTGCCAAAAAGTGAAGTTAGCGTAGTTCTCCTCGCAGTAGCAAAATCTCAATTGCACAACTATGAACGACTTCATTCACATTAGCCCTTCATTATGGGTCCGTTTGGCAAATCAAGGAATAGCAATAGAATAGTGCTATCCGATTAGTAAAAAGAATAGTGGTGTTTAGAGCTATTTGTATAGTGAAATATTGTTTGGCAAATTACAATTGGAATAGTATTGTGATAAATATTTTTAGAGCTAATCGAATAGTTATTTCGCTATTCGACCAAATAGGAGGAATAGCGGATTAGTAATTTTTTAGAGCTATTCGAATAGCTATTTTCTGTTTGGCACATAGAATAGCTATTATTTTGTTATTCTATTCCAATTATTGGTTGCCAAACAAACCCTATTTGAATTCATATCCAGTTTACTGTGCAGTACTCCAATCGTTAAATCTGCTTTGAGATTTGTGCAATTCAATCTCAAAAAAGCCCCTCTATAATCCACATCGCTGAATTGAATTGCTTAAACTCGATGGAAGTTCGTTCGACATATATGGGCCATTGCAGAGACGTTTTGAAATATAAGCTGAATAATGGCATATTTATAATTTAATGGATGCTATACTACAAAAGTCCGGAATAATCAGTAGACCTATTTTTTTTCCTGAAAAGAAATAGGAAATAGCCCCTGAAAAGAAATAGGAAATGGTGGGCTATGCTTACTTTTTTTCAAAAAAAAAATCAGTAGACCTATTTTACAATCTTTGATTGAAAGAAAATAATTCTTTAAAATTTTACAAAACTAATTCGTTTTAAAATTTTCTTTTTCTAAGGAACGAAGCCCATTAGCCCAAAGACACCATAGTAATATAATTCTTTTAAAACAAATTATACTATGATAGATCTACTTTTGTTAACCAGAGTATAATACTGAGTATTTATGATATCATAATGAAAAATTGTGCAATAATTATCTACTTGTATCTTATTGTACATCGACTATTTAATTATTTTATTTCCAAAGCCAGAAAAATGCGCTATATAGACCTCATAAAAAGGCTTATTTGTAATTATATATTGATGTGACACGTATCAATTGCTAGCTGTTTTTTTTTATATATTTGATTATATTTTGATGTGACACGTATCAATTTTTTCTTTATACATATTATCCCTTGCGTTATCTGACAGTAACGCTCTAGACTTTTTGCAGCGGCAGCTAAAACTGCATTGTCAGCAAAAGAAAAATATATCCTTACTCATAATAAAAGATTAAATTTTTTTTGACATGAAAGTTTTATCTTCTAAAAAAAAATCCCACCCGTTAATTGTTTACTTAGATTGATCACTACCGTTGACGTATGTTAATGTCCCGGTCCATTAAAATTTAAGGCCCATACAAGTTTCCGCAGAAGGAATGAGCTTTCGGTCCTTTATTATAAGATATAATAATTTCAGCCCAAAACAAAACGTGTGCTCTTTACTAGTATACATATATATAGTACAAATTAATACTAATTAAAAATCAACAACATTAATATAAATATGGACGTTGAGAAAGATAAGAAACTAAACTTCAAGTAACGCGTGCACCTATCATCTCTTAATTACAAAGCATGATACTCTTACTTGCAGGTTTCCTGTTCATAGCACTAACCATCTATGTTCTTTCTAAGCTACTTTCATCATCACAAAATGCCCCCCTCCCGCCGGGTCCTAAGCCCCTCCCGGTGATCGGGAACATACTAGAATTCGACGACCAACCACACCTTTCACTCGCTCGTCTTGCCAAAGTCTATGGCCCGATTATCTCCGTCAAACTCGGTCTTATTACTTCCATTGTTGTTACTTCACCTGAGATGGCGCGTGAGATCCTACAAAAGAAGGATGCATTTTTCTCTGCCCGGCAAGTTCCCGACACGATGCGTGCTAATAACTACCAAGATGAATCGATATTTTTTCTTCCGAGCACATCACCTATATGGAAACACCATCGTGCCATTTGCGCCATCAATCTCTTCTCGGCGCGTAACCTAGACACAACTAGAGAGATCAGGGCACAAAAGATACACGATATCATCAACGTTTTCCACAGAAAGGCCGGCCACCCGACACACATTGGCGAGATTATTTTCGCCGGAACACTTAATATCATCTCCAATGCTCTCTACTCACAAGATGTGGTCGATATCAACTCCGAGTCGCCGCAAGAAATGAAAGAATTAACTACAAAATCTATCCACCAATACATGAAACCTAATATCTCTGATTACTTTCCTTTCCTCAGGTTTCTTGATCTGCAAAGCCGGCGGCGAACTGCAATGGACTACACTAAAAGATTTTGCAAGTATTTTGATGTCATTATAGACACTCGCTTGGAGCACAGAGAAAATGGTGGAAAATGTTATGGTGATCTGTTGGATACTTTGCTTGATTTATTTGCAGAATCAAAGGTAACTCGGCGAGAAATACAAGCACTCCTAAGGGTAATTTGTCTCTCTTTTTATTACCAAGTTTATACATTTCTTAATTCATATTACAAAATGCTACTTTGGCTATTAGATATAGATATACATATAGAAAAAAAATTGAATATATATGGTGATATACAAGTTTCACATTTCATGCTCTGAAAATGGATTATAGTATAACTTGAATATTTATTAACATATAACTTAAATACTGCACTTAAAACCGTGCATATCGAATTTGATATCAAGCTCGGTATCGATATAAAATTTTACTTATAGTAAAGGCATAGTTGGCAATACCCGATGACGCCAAAAAAAAAAAAAAAGAAGAAACATTTACTTCATATTTATAATTTGGATTGATTTTGTCAATACCCGATGATGACGCCAATTTTTGTGCATAAAATCTTTTCTATAATATCTAACAAGCTCCACGATTGACTTTTGTAATTAGTAACTGTGACATAATAGATATAACATGTGGATAGGTCACAGAATTGCTGTATGTGAATGCAACATAACATATACATCTCGAAATGTAACAGTTACATCCGGAAATGTAATATATGGACACCATAAAACGGTTTTTCTATGGAAGCTAGGTATTACTATTATAATATGAGAATTTGGAAATAACGTTAATTGCATGTATTAATATTTGATAATTCCCTCTTCTGCAGGAACTATTGGGGGCTGGAAGTGACACAAGCTCAATAACAGTGCAATGGGCAATGTGCGAACTTCTTCGCGACCCCGTTGCCATGGCGAGAGCTCAAGCCGAAGTGCAGGATGCCTTTGCATCGCAAACATTGACCGAATCAGACATGCTCAATCTTCCATACCTCCAAGCAGTGATCAAAGAAGCAATGCGATTGCATCCTGCGGGACCTGTACTACCTCACAAGGCCATGGACGACGGATTAGACCTCGGTGGGTACCGAATACCAAAAGGAGCGCCAGTGCTTGTAAACACATGGGCTATCGGGCGAGACCCACAAGTCTGGAATGAACCGAATGCGTTCAGGCCGGAGCGATTCTTTGAGAAGCAAGTCAGCTTTCAAGGGAGGGATTTCGAGTTCCTCCCGTTCAGCTCGGGGAAAAGAAGTTGTCCCGGATTGCCTATGGGTGTTCGAATGGTCTCGTATCTGTTAGCGTTGATGCTCGCCAAGTTCGATTGGAAGCTTCCTGATGGCATGATGCACAAGGATGTAGATGTTAAGGAGAAGTTTGCAGCCGTGCTTGAGCTTGCGGTTCCCCTCTGCTTGGTGCCAGTTCCAGTAATAAATTAACTAGTTAAGAGATGTTGTACTATGGAATAAAGTTACTGCATTTGCATATATATCACGACACTGTTAGTCTCATGTCACAAAGTATTTGAGTCGATTATCGAAGTGAAATAGAATTATCTCACGTTAGTGTTTCTGATTATAGATATTGATAAATAATGTGATCATGAGGATCAATAAAGAACAATTCCATTCTGTAATTTCAAAATGTTATATGAATTATTTCCCATGTCAATGCGAAACTTTGACATTATTTCACAGTATTTCAAAAGAAGCTATAAGGTATTAGAAAGTTAAAATTAGAAACCGTAATAGAGACATTGAGCCCTTCTCGGCTCCTAGCCAAATCAAACATTCTTCCTTAGAATAAAAGATCAGCTCAGCTTTTAGATCTGACGAGCCAAATGCCCAGGGCAGAGTTTGATATCACAAGTCATATTACAAGGTGTATTCAGATAGTCAGATTCTCATGATGCACAAAAAGAGCAAGTACAAGGACCAAGTCCGATATAAGCCCAAGAAGAACAACCCTGTAGCTCAAGTCTACAAATACCGAATACCAAAAAGAAAAAAAAAAACCATGATGTATATACCTATGCATTCAGTATTATTGTCCCAAAGCTATTCCCTTTTCCATCTCACGTCTGCGCTTAAGACTGAAAAAATAAGAGAGATTAACAGATCAGTAACATATACTGGCAGAGTGGCAGTTGTCCTATAAAGCACATTTGAGTAATTTAGTTTTGAAAATCACCCATATTTGGACTAAATTGTATATGTACCAGAAGCTTTTGGCATTCACAGCTTACTCTTTTACAGAAATAAATTGCAGAACGAAAATGCCCAAATTCAATTTCAATTTGCAAATGAAAAATATTGGAATGATGTTTGCAAATACAAATACTTTACAAAATATCAAGCTTGTTGCTGTCTTACAGTATATTTCCATAGGAGAGAAATAACAGCAGAAAGTGAAAAAGTGAGAGAGAGAGTTTACCTTGGTAGCAATATTATTGGAGAGCCAGTCAAGACCCTCATACAAGCCTTCACCAGATGTAGCGCAGGTGCTTTGTATGTACCTGCACAAGAAAAGGTATTGGTAAGTTTCTCATTCATGTATCTTTTTCTTTCTTTCATAATATATTTTTAAAAAACATGTCATTTACCTGTGTCGCTGACGCAGGGAATGAAGGCCGAGCTTATCAGTGATCTCAGCAGCATTCATGGCATTTGGAAGATCCTGCTTGTTTGCAAACACAAGCAACACAGCATCATGCAGCTCATCCTTTTGACAAAGTATCACAAATCAATTCAATAGGTTAAAAGATATTACAAATATAACACACCACCAATAATCAATATGTTCAGAAAAACTGTCAGGTAAGGACGCTGACCGTTCAACAGGTTGAGTTTAACCAAACACTAGTCACTTTAGGTACATGCCAAATAGAGACTAAACTATTCATCATAATTTAAACAGAAGTTCAAAAAAATAAAGTTGGGCTGAAGCCCACTTGTTTTCACCAAAAAAAAAAAAAAAAAAATTTAACAAAGTTCAAGAACAAAAAAAAAAAAAAAAATTAACAAGTCATTAAACGATATTCAAATTGATTGAAATTTAAGACACTATCAATCTATAAGTCAAGTAATACATTCATAAATCGTTTTTATTTTAAAAAAATTTTATAAACTTTTATAAATTTTTAAAAAATAGTAATGTCAAGACTGTCAAGTTAACCATTCCCTCCTCTTATTTATTGATTTTGTATATTTTTTGGGAAATGGGTCTGTATGTACGTATCTCTGCTTGCTTTCATGATCACTCGATCAGGCATAAGGATAAGGGTGTGTTATGTGTACCCCTCACCACAACGTGAAGTTATGAATTAGAGTGATTAATTTATTTATTTGTCTACCTAATCTTTCATTGGGTGAGAAATATTATGTACTTGTTACTAGAGTTGCCCAAGAAGTCAATAATTGCTGCAGTATAGTCGGTTGCTCAAGCCCAAAATCAAAGAGGAAACCCAACAAAATTTTCCTTCTCCATGTGCTGCTATTTACTACTTTTCATCAAGTTGGATCTTATTATTTTTTTTTTCCTAAGATACGTGTAGGCAATTCCAACAATAAATGTCCACCTCCAAACACCATTTATTCTCGCCTGCATTGTAAACAGACCATTACACTGATTGGGGTGTCAAAATAAATGAAGGCAATGGCAATGGCAATGGCAATGGCAATTCAAATTGAAAGAATTCGTACAACTAGAAGATAGTAGAACTACCATAGATTTCTGTAATGTTACCAGAGTGCTCATCCTCTGTAGCGCTGTATAGCACGGGATATGAACCGTTGGATCATCTCGAGATTCGAGCCTGCACAGATCTTAAGATGATCTAAACAGTTTAGTTTACATCCTGCGCTACAGAGGATATGGAATCAATGTTACCAAGTAACCTTTTTTTCTGAAAAACTTCAGGCAATACAGTCATTACTTTCTGAAAAACTTCAAGCAAATAATAAACCAATAAACCAATAAAACAAATAAAGTTAACATTTGGAGTGAATATGGTACTACTTTTATCTAATGTTCATAATTAAATAAATTAGCTTTTTATTCATAAGGCAAAAACAATGTTGCTAGTGTTTTAAAGCAAACTAATCGTTTACTCGTCATTACAAAAGCTTTAAAATTCAATTGATTTGTACAATCCCTTTTGATAATTTCACACTCAATATATTTGTGTCAATTAGCACTATAATTACCTTTATATAATAATTATGTTGACACTGGAAAGTTACTTCACTTTCAGTTGATTAGGATTAGTGAACTATTGAAGCATCTGTTTGTTAAATCTATATTGATCAATTAGCTTAATTTTTCTTGTTCTTGCAAAAATCCATGATAATGCATCCTCCACCTAATTAAAGGCTTCTTACCATTTTAATTTTCATATCCTTTCAGCTAGGAATGGCGAGTGCACTGGAGACCTTGTGTGGCCTGTTAGTAGACATTAGTAACATGATCATTATCACTTTTATCATATTTAAGTGTGCAGTTCTAAGACGCACCATGAAAGCCCATAAGATCTTCAAACACCGTAGAAATCACATCAAGTTATGTGAATACAAATCATAAAGTTACCTTTCCCGCTAGAATCCATGTCGGAGACTGTGATCGGATCGCCAGAAATCCTACGTGGCAATCCTCCCAGAGATTTCTCTCTTTCTCCTTTCCTTTGCCAATGGGTGCGAGAACTTTCCAGGAATCAGATTATGATCTGTTGGGGGAGAGAGATGATCTTCCTGGGGTCTTTTATATGTCCCGTTCGCACCTTTTCAGTGGCTGAACATTTTCTTTAATATGTCTCTAATTAATCCGCCCATTAAAGATTAATTATATTAGGAGAATTAATTAATTACTGAATTTTCTTACATTCTCCCACTAATTCAGTAATTCATAATGAATATAACTTTAATAACATATATCAACTATAAGGTGCACGATAATATATATGTTGTATATTCCTCAATTTGACAAAACATAAGGTTTATCATTAATCAAAATCAATACGAGTCATGGCAGTCGTGTGTCATTATAATCGACTCATTTCCTTCCATGTACTACAATATTAACCCCAATCAACATAAACAATAATGGCAATAACTTAATGATCCCTTTAATTGTTCTTGCAAAGAACTGATTCCTATTTAAATAAAGCAATAATATATACTCACATAAATAAATAGGCAATCATATAGAAACAAACAAATATAACATTAATGATATCATTCAAGTTTTACAACATTCTCATGCACGCTCAACTAAGCCCATACGTTTAACATGCTCCATAAATGTTTTGGGCGGTAGTCCTTTCGTCAAAGGATCTGCAATCATCAGGTCGGTGCTAATATGTTGTATCGTGATAGTTTGTTTCTGCACTTCTTCTTTAACAGATAGGTACTTAATTTCCATGTGCTTAGCACCTTTAGAGTACTTATCATTCTTGCTGAAGAAGACTGCTGCTGAGTTGTCACAATAAATTTTCAGCGGCTTGGCAATACTGTCAACATACCCAAGTCCTGAAATAAAGTTCCGCAGCCATAATCCTTGTATCATAGCCTCAAAGCAAGCTACGAACTCGGCCTCCATGGTGGAAGCAGCGATAATTGTCTGCTTCATACTCTTCCATGATATTGCTCCGCCTGCTAATAAGAACACAAAGCCACCAGTGGACTTACGTGTATCTAAGCATCCAGCATAGTCTGAATCTGAGTATCCAATTATTTCTAAGCAATTAGACCTCCTATAAGTGAGCATGAAATCCTTCGTCCCCTGTAGATACCGAAGTACCTTCTTTGCTGCTTTCCAATGGTCCATTCCGGGATTGCTTTGAAACCTGCCAAGCATCCCAACAGCAAAACTAATATCTGGTCTCGTGCAAGTTTGTGCATACATGAGGCTTCCAACAACAGACACATAAGGAATGTTTTTCATTTCTGATTTTTCCAACTCATTCTTAGGACATTGAAACATTCCAAACTTGTCCCCTTTCTGAATTGGTACCGGTCCTCGCGAGCAGTTATTCATATTGTATCTCTCAAGAATCTTATTTATATAGGCTTTCTGAGACAAACCTAACAATCCTTGTGCTCTATCATGGAATATTTCTATTCCTATCACATAGTTTGCCTCTCCCATATCTTTCATTTCAAAATTCTCTGAGAGAAACTTCTTAGTTTGGTATAACAAACCAAGATCATTAGTAGCCAACAAAATGTCATCAACATACAAGACGAGAAACATAACTTTACTCCCACTGACCTTAATGTATATACAACGATCAACGATGTTTTCCTTAAAACCAAAAGACGTAATAACATCATTGAACTTGAAATACCATTGTTGTGAGGCTTGTTTCAGCCCGTATATTGACATTTTCAATTTGCAAACCATATTCTTCCCCCCAATTGAAAAGCCCTCGGGCTGGTCCATATAGATAGTTTCCTCTAATTCGCCATTCAAGAAAGCGGTCTTAACATCCATTTGGTGTATCTCTAAATCATAATGAGCTACCAAGGCCATGATGATTCTAAGTGAATCCTTTTTCGAAACGGGCGAAAAAGTCTCTATATAATCGATGCCGTCTTTCTGAGTAAAGCCTTTGGCAACAAGTCTAGCTTTATATCGCTCGATTTTACCTTTTGAGTCACGTTTGATCTTAAAGATCCATTTACATCCAACACACTTGGAACCGTGAGACAAATCAACAAGATCCCAGACATTGTTATCATTCATTGACTTTAATTCATCTTTCATTGCATCGATCCACTTTTCAGAATCTGCACTTCAAATAGCCTCTTTGTATGAAACTGGATCGTCAATACTTGAATCAATTTCTGTTTCATTGTAGTAAACCTCATAATCATCCGATATCGCCGACCGATGTTCACGTGTGGACCGTCGTGGCACTGGTTGAGGTGGTACTACCTCTTCATTGACAATATAATTAATTGAGTTTCCCACATTCTCAGTTTGTTGTTCTAAAATGACATTAGGTTGCGAAGCAACATTTGGAACAACACTTTGCGAAGTCAAGGGAACTTGTACAGTGAATGGTACAGGTTCTTGCCTTGTAACTTCCTGAATATCAGCTTTGCACTGATCGGAACTCCCACTAATTTCACCATTTTCGATGAATTTTGCATTTCCGGATTCAATAATTCTCGTGCTATGATTAAGACAGTAAAAACGATACCCCTTTGATTTTTCTGGATAACCAATAAAATAACCAGTGACGGTTCGGAAATCTAGTTTCTTTTCATGTGGATTGTACACTCTTATTCCACTGGACAGCCCCATACATGTAAATGTCTTAAACTCGGTTTCCTTCCTGTCCACAACTCAAAAGGAGTAGTTTCAACAGCTTTACTAGGAACTCTGTTTAACAAATACATGGCTGTTTTTAATGCGAACATCCACAATGATTTGGTACATTAGCATGACTTAACATGCTCCTAACCATTTCCATAAGTATACGATTTCTACGTTCAGCAACACCATTTTGTTGTGGTGTGCCCGGCATTATATATTGTGCAACAATGCCCCGCTTTTCTAAGAATTTTGCGAAAGGACCAGGGTTTTGACCCGATTCATCATACTTTCCATAAAATTCCCCACCTCGATCAGATCGAATTATTTTCACTTTTTGTTCTAATTGACGTTCAACCTCAGTAATGAAAACCTCAAGGGCTTCAACAGATTGAGACTTTTCATGCAATAAGTAAACAAAACCATAACGTGAAAAATCATCGATAAAGGTGATGAAATATTTTTCTTTACTAAAGGTTGGAACATCAAATGGTCCACATATGTCGGTATGAATAATCTCTAATAAATTCAAACTTCTTGTAGCGCCTTTCTTTGATTGTTTAGTTTGTTTCCCTTTAATACAATCAATGCATGTACCTAAGTCTGTAAAATCTAAGTTCGGAAGAACTTCATTCTTTACAAGACGTTGGATTCGGTCTTTGGATATATGACCAAGTCTTTTATGCCACAAATAAGCTGAATTTTCATTAATATTCGCTCGTTTCATTCCTACATTAGCATGCACGGTACATAAAGATTGCACAAAAATATCATCAAGAAAAAGCTTGTACAATCCATCAATCTCAATTCCATTTCCGATCACAGAATTATCTTTAAGTATCTTACAATAATTCGAACGACAATTAAATTCATAACTAGCTTTAGCAAGTCTAGAAACAGAAATTAAATTTCTACTAAAAGTAGGAACATAAAGGGTGTTAAACAAATCCAAAGTGCAACCAATGTCCATAATGAGTTGACAAGTTCCAACTCCTTCAACCGGCACCTTTTCTTTGCCTCCCGTCACTACTGACTTTTCATGTCGACTTGTGGTTCGGATCGAAAGGAATCCCTGCATGTTATTAGAAATGTGAATACTGGTTCCAGAATCAAGCCACCAAGTGTTATTTGGAACTTCAATTATATGTGATTCAAAACATACTAAAGCATTTTGCATACCTTTCTTTTCGAACCACTTACGACGCTTAATGCAGTCTTTCTGGAAATGACCAACTTTCCTACAAAAGTTGCACATTTCCTTGCTTGTCTTCTTGAAATTCTCGGTAGAAGAAACATTCAAGGTCGAAGGACCCTTCTTCTTACCCTTTGATGCGCCACTTGGCTTCTTCACATCACTAGAGCTTGCACCATTATTGTTGACGAGATAAGCTGTGTGAGGTTTTTGGTCTTTAAGCCTTAACTCCTCTTGAATGAGCATTCCAGATAACTCATGAACTGTCCACTTGTCCTTTATAGTGTTGTAGTTCGTCTGAAATGGTCCATAAGTCTCAGAGGGCAAGGAGTTCAAAATAAATTGAACAAGAAAAACTTCCTCAACAGTCATCCCGACACCCTTTAATTTTGCTGCCAAAGTAGTCATCTCAAGGATGTGTTCATGCATAGTACGGCTACCATCATATTTCATGGTGGTTAGCTGCATCATGAATGTACTAGCAAGACTTTTATCAGCACCTTGAGATGCTGCTTTGATATTGTCCATAAATTATTTGGCACTAGTGGTTGTAGGAAGCGATATGCGGATGTTACTTGCAACAGTCATGCGTAAGAGCATAAGGCACAATCTGTTGGACTTTTCCCAATTAGCCATGAGCTTCTTTTCAGCCTCGGTGCTTTTGTCAGTAAGTGCAGCAGGCTTGTCAGTAATGAGACATAGATCAAGATCCATCATCCCCACAGTAAACTGAATTCGCTCATGCCATTCTCCATAATTGAGACCATTAAAAGTTGTCACCGCTTGTGCTAGGGAGTTAAATATGACAGGGTTGATTGCTGTTTTTTAAATAAGACATAATCAAAACAGAATAATTAGTTTCATTACAAAAATCTTTGTTTTCAAAAGATTTAACTTAAATCTTAACTTATTATGTTTAAACGGATAGAATACTTAAAGAAATAAGCACTTTAATTTAAGATGGAAGATGAACTTAGGACTGAACTAAGATATATCCTTAATGAGTTAAAAATATCTTAATTTATATTAAAGAAAATCCGTAAGTTTCACAAAATAATAAAAAAAAAGAAATTATTTTATTAATAAGTTAAGAAAACTTTAAATAATTATTCTATATCATAATACTTTAAATATGCTTTAATAGGGGACATAATAGGAAGGAAGAAGATAGAAAAGAAGACTACTCTAAGCTTTGATTCTTCTAATCACTTTTGATTCAGACTTTGGAGCAAATACCTTAAGATAAATCCTAATTATCCTTTGGGGCTTACTAAGATCTATATCATAATAATACTTTAAGATAAACCCTAATTACCCTTTGGGGCTTACTAAGATTTATATCCTAATAATATAATATTATATCATATTTGTGCCACCCCTTTCGCCGCCCGAAAGGCGCTTCTCAAGAGAGAACGTTTTCGTCGGGAAAAGGACACGGTCACCCCTGTACGCGTGCGTTTGCTAGTAGACATTGCGAGACGCTTACTCTCATACGCTCACGTGCAAGGGTTTTGTTATTTTCAAGTGATTGTGGGGTCTTGGATTCCAATGAGCGCAAGCCCTCATTGTTAATTACCCTAGAGCTATTAAATCCAGGCACCTCTGATTAAGAATAGGAAAATGCTAAAATGCGTGCAATTATTGTATAAAACAAAGAGAAACAATTTTTATCTAAATGATATGCATAAATGAATGCACAATTTCAAAGAATATGAAGATTGCCATTATTTGTTAGTGAGTGTTAGTGACTGTTAGTGGATTAAACCTAGGACACTTTCGATGGTCCCGGAGACGCTTATGTCTCTTTCAGGTTTATGTTAGCGGGGAAACCTAGGACACTTTTGATGGTCTCGGAGACGCTTATATCTCTTTCAGGCCTCCTACGACTTGGTAAGCCGCAATCGTTTGAGCGCAAACTTGATTTCTTAAGACACTTCAACGATACACGCGATCGTCAGATCAGGACTGGTAGTCTATCTGCAACCGAGGATCCAATCTACAACCTCACGCCCGATCTCTCTGTCGGGGTATGATCAACCGTCGATTAGAGGAAATCTGGAGTCAACTCTGGTGGTCCCGAGAACTTTTTCTCTCGTCAGATCTCCTAACTGAAGTGCAAGACATCGCCGTTTCGTAGCTTGGTATAACTTTCATCAGTTGTCTGAACAACGAACTAGTAACCGGTTGGCCTAATTGACGTTCAGGTGCTCAAATGACTTCATTTCAAATCTGGATTCCGCCATTTGATTTGAAAAGATCTTTGATTTCTTACGTTTTAAAAGTGAGCACAACATTTCATCAAAACATTCTTACTTAAAAAAATGCTTGGATTTGACCCTTTATTTATGCACTTTTTAATAAAAGGAAGGATGTTTTCTTTTTCAAATTTGATCTTGAATTTATATCTGAAAATTCAAATTTTAAATGAAAAAAATGTTTTTACATGGAAAAATAAAAAAATATTTTTTTATGAATTTTAAAATTTATTTCATAATTTTTGGAGTTCGAGAACTATTTTTAGAGTTATTTTTACTAAAAATCCATAATAAATCACTTTAACTGGTTTTTGGGCCGAATTTGGGTTTTGGGCCAACTTTGAATTTTGGGCTGGATTTGGGTTTTGGGCCAACTTTGAATTTGGGGCTGGATTTGGGTTTTGGGCCAACTTTGAATTTTGGGCTGAATTTGGGTTTTGGGCCAACTTTTGAATTTTGGGCTGAATTTGGGTTTTGGGCCAACTTTGAATTTTGGGCCGAATTTGGGTTTTGTGCCAACTTTTGAATTTTGGGCCGAATTTGGGTTTTGTGCCAACTTTGAATTTTGGGCCAGATTTGGGTTTTGGGCTGAGTTTTGACCTATTTTATTTCTGAGACTGTATCAGGATTGGTGCTGATCTGTAATTTGCATAAAGATTCGTGCTGCTGAGCTGAGATGAGATCTGCTGGATCTGTCATCAAGATTCGTGCTGCCCTTAGATCTTCATTGAGATTCGTGCTGCTGGTAGGGATGAGGTTTATTAGATCTGTCATCAAGATTTGTGCTACCCTCAGATCTGCATTGAGATTCGTGCTGCTGGATATTAACAAAATCTGTAAGATCTGTGAATTTCATCATTAAGATTTGTGCTTCTCTTAGATCTGCATTAAGATTCGTGCTGCTGACAGGAGTGAGATCTGTGAGATTGACATCAAGATTCGTGCTACCCCTGATATGAACTGGGCTCATCTAGGCCGTCGATGGCGGATCTCGGCGGTGGATGGTCGGATTTTCGATCGGCCGGTGGCATTGGGATCGTCTTGCCATTTGGAACACATCTATGGTGTTGGATTTGACTGAGGGGTTTTGGATTTAGCTCAAATGAGCTCGTGTTTAGAGAATTGTGCCGAGTTTTAACTTGGATTTCGATTTCAAAATTCTAATTCAATTCTTAACCATTTTATGTGAGGTTTGGCTTGTTTGAATCGTCTTGATGTAAAGAACATGTATGTACATTTAATTTAAATCAATTTGGATTGTACAACAGATATGAACTTGGTACCAATTTTCAGTTTTGAGTGACAGTTCATGAAATTTATCATACAAGAACCTGTTTAAATTGTGCAAATAGCTTATTCACAGTGTATACAGTGTAATAGCATCACTTACTTCACAAAATAACTTGAATTTTATAGTTGAATTTGAGTTTAACAGTTCTGTCAGAAAATTGACAGAAAACTGGAAAATTACCAGTTTAATTTATTTGCAACATTTTTGAATGTGACAGTTCAATGTTTTTAAACAGAAATGTTCATTGAAATGTTAGAAACAACTTTTATGTTCATCAAGTGTTCTAATTCTAAGTTATTCACAGTGTTTTTGAAATTCTTTTTCTCAGGGTTAAAACTGTAACTTTTCATAAAACTTGTCAGGGATTTCACATTTTTGTAGGAATTTATTTACAATGAATCAGATCAAGTATAAAACATGAAAGTTGCTTAAAATCATGTCAGGAATGCATCAAAATTATCAAAAATATGCATCATGAAGACAAAATATATGATCAAATTTTTATCAAAATTTCCAGAGAAGAAGTGAGAAAAGGGGGCTGATGTAGTCATCCATTTGTTATTTTCGTGAGAATTTATTTACAGAGAGTTAGATCAAATTTTATACATGAAACTTGTTCTGAAAATTATGATCTTTTCATATAAAATATTTAAAATATACATCCAGCACATGAAATGAGCATCAAGATCAGTTCTTTGAAGTTCAAGCTTGAAGCTCAGTGTCACAGACAGTCAGACTTTTATTTCTTGGACTTTTATGACATGTTTTTGATCATGAGAGCTTAAACAACCTTAACAGTGAGTTAGTGCATGTTGTTATGAACATTTTGATATGTAATTTGTACACTTTTAACTTAGAAAGTTCACTGTTTCATTAAATTTACAATTCAAGGGCATTTTCTGTCATTCTGTGCAACAGATCTTGTGATTTTCATATGAATTTTTATACACAGAATTTGACAATAACTTTTACATGAAAGATGTGTATAACTCTAGTGTGGACACATAAAAAATGTGACTTAATTATGTTATGAACATAAATCCACAGAGAGGAGCAAATCTCAGTGAGATACTGCTGTTCTTCCAGTTTCTTGAGTCTGGAACAATTTTGGCAGTATTTCTCCTACATTTTGTAGATGAAATCTGTTCAAAAAGGTTTCCTTGAGTTCATAACTTATCCTGGAGTAATTTTGGTACCATATCCCCTTGTTTAGAGGAGGATTTGATGTCAAAATTGCTTCCAGAGATGAGTTATTCACTCAGTTCTCAAAAAACTGGGAGGGCAACAGTTCTAACTGAGCTCAACTCCCCCTCTCATGCTTTGCTATGAGAGTCACCCTTTCGACAAGTCCTTAGGGGTCTGTGAAGCATGCTCAACACAATGATTAAGCCACTCTTGGAGCTAAACTCAACAAGAGGTCATGAGATGCTTAAGCAAGCTCATGTGTGCTAATTTCAATTTATTTATTCACTTTTAAAGCAACTCACTCTTGGAGCAAGCTCACAAGAGGTCATGAGAGCACAAGGCAACTCATGTTAGCTACATTTGACTTAATTTATCTTATTTAACAGAAAGAAAGCAAAAGAAAATGATGCAAATGCATCTCAGATCACTGATCTTCAGAAATCAATTAATTTGATATGAGATCAGTGTTTCTATGCAATAAATTTAAGAATCAAGCAAGTAAACTTCAAATAGATGCAATTAAATAAACTAAACATCATAATTAATCAAGAAAATCATAGAATTTGCTCAAAATAGTGAGAAAACAGTAATGGATTTACTGTTCCTTCATTTCATTACACAACAGCAACTTTTACATTCAATTTCTCACATTTTTCTCTTGAATCTCAAGCTCTAACACCTATATTACAATGTTTTGAGGCTAGCCTAACAAATTTGGGAGAGTGGAGAGGTGATTTGGTCAAGGTTTCAATTCAGTTTCAAATCTGGACTGATTTTGGCAAGGTTTCAAATGGCAATTCAGCTTTACAATTGGTTTTTTTCTCTGGCACTTTGATCTGGGGTCTATTTATAGGTTCTTGGAGGGGATTCTTAGGGGAGAAGCAACTCAATTTGATTGGAGGAGAGCCAGTCCCACAGATTGATGACATGGCAATTGATTTTAGCCCTCGGATTTGTTTTGTGCTTGTTCTTGTTCAATTTCAGCCATTGGATCTGTTTGGCAGCTTGGAGGGAGTTAGTTGGCGCCTGGGCAATGTTCAAATACCTTGAGAATCATCTCTGGGCTTGGTGCATGTGAACTGGTAAGAAATCAGCCCAATAATCAGTCAGAATTGGCTTTGCACTGGTTCCAGCCAAGTTTGGGGCTTTGGAGAGGTTTAAATCAATTGAAAGATCAATTCTTTGGTGCTGCACATGGTTCATGAGGTTGCTGCAGTGATTTGAGATGGTTTGAGCTATACTGGTATGCACTAGTTTCACTCAGAAACTGTTCTAGCTTGACAGTAGCTTCTAGAAGCTTTTCTGTTGAGTTATGGGGCTTTGGATCCCTTCTAGGAGGTGAGGGGGACTTAATTGTGCATGGTGCAGTGAGCCAATGCAGTGGAGAATGCTGCTGTGGTGCTTGGTGCTTGGTGCACTGAGTTCTGCTGAGAATTCAGTCACTGTTGAGGGTCCCACAACTGAAATTCTGTTATTCAGTTGAGAGCACGAGTTCTCATTCCTCACTACTCAATTACTGAGTATAAAACATCCCTTTCTACTCTCTTTTACTCATCCCCTCTTCTCATTTTCAATTGAATCGATTTGGGGGTGAGTTCTTCCATTTCTTTCACTGTTTTGTTACCAGTTTCATCAATTCATCTCTTCTCATGAGTTTTAATGATTGAGATCATGTTTTAACATCTTTCCTACTTTAATTGATGTTCAGGGGATCAATCAATCGAAGAAAGTTTGAAGCTCGAGCTCAGTTTTGGGACTGAGTTCAGTGAAGGTCACTGTTTCATCTTGATTTTCCATTTTTTATTCAATTAACATGTTGTTTAATCAATTAACATGTTGCCCATCATTATTAGATCATGTTTATTGATTCTTTGAGGTTTGTTTTGGTCAATTGAAGCTCTGGAGTCAAGCTCGAGCCCTGAACTAGTGTTTGAAGAGCTGTCAGTGACTTTGGTGGTCGAATTCATTGCTAGGAGCTTGGAGAAGGGCATCTGAGGCATTGAACACCATCGTGGAGGTGTGGGCAAGCTTGGGCAGGCATCAATCAAGCTTAGCCACCACCATCGCCGGAGTTGGAGCATCTCAGGTCAGTTCTTCCCTTTCTCTGGTTCTTAGGTTGTCATTCTTTGTATAGTGCACAATAGCTTGAACAGACGATTCGATTGGTATATTATTTGCTTGAAATGGTGGCCAGAGTTGGGAGAATTTGGCCGGAGAAGGTGGTGGTGGCGCGGCGGCTGTTTTCCCCTTTTCTGGCAGGTGGGCCCCACTATTGAACTGACAGGTGGGCCCCCTGTGTCAGAAATTCAATTAGTGAAATGATTAATCTGATCTACACAGGTGTCGACCTATGATTGGCCCATTTGGTTAATTAATTTGATTAGCCCATTAACCAGGCCATAATTCAAATTCCAGCCCTTTTATTATTCTGTGAATTGAACTGTGTAGCTTTTGGTATAGTGGGTAGGTTATAGGCTTTAGATGGGTCACAGTGATATGCCACACACTTTCCTGCTATTTTTCCTGATCTTTTGTGCTCTGTCCATGGCAGGTGGGCCCCACTTGTCAGAATTCCTTTCTAAATTCTGTTTAGTATTTGGGCTTATTTGGGAAACTGGGCCTCTTTCTTAGTTTAATCTAATTCCTTATTTATCAATTCGGCCCAATTTAAACATCTGGCCCAGAAATCAATCCTGGCCCAAAATTCAATATGATTTCCTGTTTTCTTTGCTGACATGTGGGCCCCGCTTGTCAGTTTGACCTGTCGTTGACTGCAACGTGTCACTTCCTGATTGATTGATAATTCTGATTTTCTTCTTTTTTTTGCTGACATGTGGCCCCCACTTGTCAGTTTGACCTGACGTTGACTGCCACGTGTCACCTTCTGATTGGTCAATTTAGTCTGATTTTCTTTTATTTTTCTGCTAACATGTGGGTCCCACTTGTCATTTTGACCTGCTTTGACTGCCACGTGTCACCTCCTGATTGGCCAGTTCTATTGATTTTATAATTGGTATATCTTGAGCCCTGATACTCAGAATTTCACAAATAATATACCAAAATTCTCAGAATTTGTGTAGATTAACATGATCCCCCCCCATTTCATCTTTCCCTTTGCTCTGTGACAAAAGCAGTTTGGGGACACCAGCACATGTCTTGAGTTGGTGTATTCTTGACATCTTCTGGTGTCTCCGAACTGCTTGATTCGGGAAACAAAGTCTCAATATATATGTCCTTGATTGTTGTCAGAATAGTAGATGTGGGACTATTGAAGCGCTTGAGTGACTCTGTTCCGGTTCCAGTCTCTGACTCAGTTGGCTGCTGTCTATCTGATTTCTTATTAGTTGCTGACTTATCTCTTATATTCCTTGAGCTCAGAAACTCAAATTAAATACACTTTCTTGAAATTATGAGAGACATTTGTTTTCTCTTCATAACAAGTAGTTGACCATTGGTCAAATTCTTCAGCTGAACTTTATTAACAGCTTTCCTTGGTTGACTCTCTTTTGGTTCTTTCAAGGAATTTTCAGTCGAATCCTTTTTTCATCGACCTATTTGAAGAATCTTTCCCAACTGAATCTCTTTGTCATCAGCTTGGTCTTTTGACTGAATCTCTCTGTCATCAGTCCTTTCTTTTTCTCTTTCTTTCTTTTTGTTTTGCTTCTGAGTTTCTTGATCAGCAGCTTTGACTTTGCTTCTTTACAGGTGACCCTTTTCAGGGGTCAACAATATTATATACACTTTAATCAGTAATTTTATTGTTGTCAATTATTGCTATCTTTGGATATACAACAATCAACTAATAACTTAAATTACTTGAACTTTAATACGTGTGATTATAAGAATAGTGGACCATCTTTGGATGTATCCTTAGTATCTTACTAATCAACATGCTAATTCTATATGTTACTTTAATATATATAATAATATAACTATCGTATGATCCTTTGATACATATATATAATTAACTTAAATTTACAGTTCATTAGACTAACAAAATTAGAATCATAGATTTCTGTCCTCTAATAGTCAAATTAATTAACACCTTATTGGCAGAACATTAACATTCATTATAACCCTAATTTTATTAATAAAAGCTTGTAACTCTTAATGGCCAGATGCTTTGGCATCTTCACACCGTAATACAAGTTTGACAAACTGTAAATCATACATGCTGTAATACTTTTATGCATAATTTTGATGATGCATGTGAGATCGTAATTCATGAACATATATGCAAAATTTCATGTATACTGATCATCAATTGAAAGGGCACGAATCATGAATAGGCCTAGGACCAGAGTATCTCAACCGAACTTGGCATACTTGCACTCAGCACTATACATGGATTACGAGTCTGGTGCAACTAATTATGAAAGACAATTGAATCAAGACACCCAAGTAAACTGCGATTCCATTGATTTAGTTTGACTGGAGTTTAATGGAACCTTTACAGATTAATTTCGTTATGCTCAAATTATGGCCAAACCATACAACAGAGAAGCACGCTGTTCCATTACTGGTCCGGGTTGTACTGTTTGATCAATTTCTTTATGGTCAGATTAAGTTACTAACACAAATTACGTAAATCACAGAAACTTAATGGAAATCCACGGTGCTTTCAACGCTGGCTCTGATACCACATGTTAGTAGACATTAGTAACATGATCATTATCACTTTTATCATATCTAAGTGTGCAGTTCTAAGACGCACCATGAAAGCCCATAAGATCTTCAAACACCGTAAAAATAACATCAAGTTCTGTGAATACAAATCATAAAGTTACCTTCCCCATTAGAATCCATGTCGGAGACTGTGATCGGATCGCCAGAAATCCTACGTGGCAATCCTCCCAGAGATTTCTCTCTCTTTCTCCTTTCCTTTGCCAATGGGTGCAAGAACTTTCCAGGAATCAGATTATGATCTGTTGGAGGAGAGAGAGGATCTCCCTGGGGTCTTTTATATGTCCCGTTCGCACCTTTTCAGTGGCTGAACATTTTCTTTAATATGTCTCTAATTAATCCGCCCATTAAAGATTAATTAAATTAGGAGAATTAATTAATTACCGAATTAATTAATCCGCCAGTCTTATGGTGCAAAGCAATACCACATGCTTGGTATCTATCTACAGCGCTCCTGGATAACCCTTCAAATAGCCGCGATATGCCTCATCCCTATCTTTGTCTTCACGGAACCGCTTCTCATACTTCTAGGCCAGGATCCTGAGATTGCTAAAGTGGCAGGTGTCATCTCGTTGTGGTTTATCAAAAACAATGTTGCTAGTGTTTTAAAGCAAACTAATCGTTTACTCATCATTACATAAGCTTTCAAAATCAATTGATTTATACAATCCCTTTCGATAAATGTCACACTTAATATATTTGTGTCAATAAGCACTAAAATTACCTTTATATAATAATTATGTTGACACTGGAAAGATACTTCACTTTCAGTTGATTAGGATTAGTGAACTATTGAAGCATCTGTTTTTTAAATCTATATTGATCAATTATCTTAGTTTTTCTTGTTCTTGCAAAAATCCATGATAATGCATCCTCCACCTAATTAAAGCCTTCTTACCATTTTAATTTTCATATCCTTTCAGCTAGGAATGGCCAGCGCACTGGAGACCTTGTGTGGCCAGTCTTATGGTGCAAAGCAATACCACATGCTTGGTATCTATCTACAGCGCTCCTGGATAATCCTTCAAATAGCTGCGATATGCCTCATCCCTATCTTTGTCTTCACGGAACCGCTTCTCATACTTCTAGGCCAGGATCCGAGATTGCTAAAGTGGCAGGTGTCATCTCCTTGTGGTTTATCCCCGTCATGATGTCATATGTTTACACCTTCACGCTTCAAATGTACCTCCAGGCGCAAAGCAAAAACTACATCATAACGTACCTTGCCATGTTGAATCTGGGGTTGCATTTGTTTCTGTCATGGTTCATGACACTTAAGCTGAACTTAGGAGTGCCAGGGGTTATGGGGTCAATGATTTTGGCCATGTGGATCCCGGTTTTTGGACAACTTGCATTTGTGTTCTGCGGTGGGTGTCCCGAGACATGGACAGGGTTTTCAATGCAAGCATTCTCTGATCTCACAGCAATTGTGAAGCTTTCAATTTCTTCTGGTGTGATGTTATGGTACTGTGTTTGCTTTCTTGTTATTAATTTCAAATTAGTGATGCTTTTCACTCGGAAAAAAAAAAGAAAACACAGAATAACTTGTTAATTTAAAATATCATCTTAAACACAGGAAGTTAGTGTAAAAATAGAATGGGATTTTATATCATTAGTTATAAGGAAAATGTGGATCCTTAGTGCTGATATATTGGTCATATCTGTATTTCTCCTTACAGTTTGGAGCTTTGGTACAACACCATCCTGGTTCTTCTCACCGGCTACATGAAGAATGCTGAGGTCGCCTTAGATGCACTTTCAATCTGGTATAGTTATATTCAATTCTGGTGCACCATAATTAAAGAAGTTGTTCCTGTAATTTTAAAGATGAATTGTTCTAATGACTTGTATTTGTATTTTTTTTTTTTTTTTGTAGCCTGAACATTAATGGATGGGAGATGATGATCTCCATTGGCTTTTTGGCATCTGCCGGGTACCTTTTAACCTCTTTGCTTGCTTTTCATTATGATGATAGCTTGTTTCCGATATCACAACTCAAAACTTGTATCGTATAGAAGAATTTTGACTATTTTACCTATCAGCATGTAGATTTTATTTAGTTCAGTATTCCACCATCCATAACAAGTAAAAGAACATGCAACTTTGGTTAAAATGTTTATTACTTATTAGAGTGAAAGGTGAATATTAGAATTGTATTAGTTTGTCAGAAATATTATATAAGTAAAACAATTCAATGTTTTTTCTCTTATATAATACTCTGAAATAAATTATAGATGAAATTAAAATTTATCCTGCATCTCATACTTAACATCCATCTTTTTTGCAATTATAGGGTACGTGTGGCAAATGAACTCGGTGCAGGGAGTGCAAGGAGGGCGAAATTCGCTATAAAAAATGTTGTGCTCAATTCCCTGGCAATCGGCACCATTCTTTTCGTATTTTTCTTGCTATTCAGAGGAAAGCTTGCTTACATATTCACGGAGGATAACAATGTGGCAAGGGCTGTTGCACATCTCTCGCCCCTCCTTGCCTTCTCTATTTTGCTCAATAGCGTGCAACCCGTGCTGTCAGGTTTGTGTTACTGAAGTGATTACTGCCTTTTTTTCCTTACTAGAATGATGTCATTTGAAGAACATAGTACCGGCAATCAGCTTGTTTAGAGATTTTTAAAAATAATTATTTGACTAGTGAGAGAAGTAACATTTCAAATTTGTGTGAATTTTTGCACTTCAGGTGTTGCTGTTGGTGCTGGATGGCAAAAGGTGGTGGCATATGTCAACATAGCATGCTACTACTTCGTTGGCATTCCCCTTGGAGCACTCCTTGGTTATGGGTTCAAATATCATGTTGAAGTAAGTAATTAATCTAAAAGAAAGCCATGTAACGGATTTTTTTTTCTTCATTTTCTTTACTCGATATATCGGTCTAGGATCAACATTAACTGATGCCAGTATTTGCAAATTCTGTTAGTTGTCCATACAGTGCTCCTAGATTCCTGTATAAAATATCGCAAGCATCAATGTCTTCGGACCAAATTGAGAACTCAGAGTTTTAGACGAAAATAGAATTTGGACAATGTTTAATGACCATATGCATAACATAGTCTTTAACAATAGCCTTAAGCTTAAAAGGGTATACAGTGATAAGGCGACATTCCTTAATCATAGATTCTTACCTTTTGTACAATGTTTTAGCCGCCAGTGCATATATAGCATGGTTCTAGAATATTCTTTAAAATGGTCTCATGGTCATATATTTATGCATTCTTTGTTTGTGCTTGCAGGGTATCTGGGTAGGCATGCTGCTTGGAACACTTGTTCAAACTATTGTGCTCTTAATAATAACTATACGCACGGATTGGAATAAACAGGTACGCAGACAACTTTCCTTGGTAGAAATGCTCGATGTACTACAATGTTAGGCAGGCTATTGGAAGCTTAAAATTTGAAATAATATTGAATACTGTCACTGCATTAGTATGGCCTAATTAGCACACTTTTCTTCTATGAATTCTCCCCTTTTAAAAAAGACAAGAAAAGAGGATAGTTAATGTTGAATGTTTGTTGTGATCAACAGGTCACGATTGCTCAGGAGCGGTTAAATAAGTGGTACATGGACCAAGAGAGGCGCCGCGCTGCTAATGGGTCTGACAACGGTACCCCTTGAGTATCACAGAGATTCAAGGCAAGATAGGACTACTAGTTTCATGACAGAACATTCATCCGATCGAAAAAGGGCGTCAACAGCAGAGATATCTATCTCTGTGCTGTGTTCTTCAGATATCTCCTGCCTTAATTTTGTTGGTGAGAATATGGTGATTTTGCTATATAATGTTTGCTGCCCTGGGATGTGAAGATTGATTGATTGATTGATTGAAAAAGAGAAAACTGTGGTGGTGGTGGTGGTAGTAAGTGTTCTGTTGTGGCGTAGAGTAGTAGAATATAATAAGTTTGATTGTTATGTTTTTCCTTTGCTTCCATGCTCTTTTCTTTGTCCTTTTCTTTTTTTAATTGAAATTCATTTTTTTCCGTTTCAAAATCTTAAATGGTGAAGCGCTGCAAAAATATTGTGCCAAAAAGTGAAGTTAGCGTAGTTCTCCTCGTAGTAGCAAAATCTCAATTGCACAACTATGAACGACTTCATTCACATTAGCCCTTCATTATGGGTCCGTTTGGCAAATTAAGGAATAGCAATAGAATAGTGCTATCCGATTAGTAAAAAGAATAGTGGTGTTTAGAGCTATTTGGATAGTGGATATAATGTTTGGCAAATGACAATTGGAATAGTATTGTGATAAATATTTTTAGAGCTATTTTTAGAGCTAATCTAATAGCTATTTCGCTATTCCTCTAAATTAGTAATTTTTTAGAGCTATTCGAATAGCTATTTTCTGTTTGGCACATAGAATAGCTATTATTTTGTTATTCTATTCTAATTTTTTGTTGCCAAACAAACCCTATTTGAATTCATATCAAGTTTACTGTGCAGTACTCCAATCGTTGAATCTGCTTTGAGATTTGTGCAATTCAATCTCAAAAAAGCCCCTCTATAATCCACATCGCTGAATTGAATTGCTTAAACTCGATGGAAGTTCGTTTGACATATATGGGCCATTGCAGAGACGTTTTGAAATATAAGCTGAATAATGGCATATTTATAATTTAATGGATGCTATACTACAAAAGTCCGGAATAATCAGTAGACCTATTTTTTTTCCTGAAAAGAAATAGGAAATAGCCCCTGAAAAGAAATAAGAAATGGTGGGCTATGCTTACTTTTTTCAAAAAAAAAAATCAGTAGACCTATTTTACAATCTTTGATTGAAAGAAAATAATTCTTTAAAATTTTACAAAACTAATTCGTTTTAAAATTTTCTTTTTCTAAGGAACGAAGCCCATTAGCCCAAAGGCACCATAGTAATATAATTCTTTTAAAACAAATTATACTATGATAGATCTACTTTTGTTAACCAGAGTATAATACTGAGTATTTATGATATCATAATGAAAAATTGTGCAATAATTATCTACTTGTATCTTATTGTACATCGACTATTTAATTATTTTATTTCCAAAGCGAGAAAAATGCGCTATATAGACCTCATAAAAAGGCTTATTTGTAATTATATATTGATGTGACACGTATCAATTGCTAGCTGTTTTTTTTATATATTTGATTATATTTTGATGTGACACGTATCAATTTTTTCTTTATACATATTATCCCTTGCGTTATCTGACAGTAACGCTCTAGACTTTTTGCAGCGGCAGCTAAAACTGCATTGTCAGCAAAAGAAAAATATATCCTTACTCATAATAAAAGATTGAATCTTTTTGACATGAAAGTTCTATCTTCTAAAAAAAATTCCACCCGTTAATTGTTTACTTAGATTGATTACTACCGTTGACGTATGTTAATGTCCCGGTCCATTAAAATTTAAGGCCCATACAAGTTTCCGCAGAAGGAATGAGCTTTCAGCCCTTTATTATAAGATATAATAATTTCAGCCCAAAGCAATACGTGTGCTCTTTACTAGTATACATATATATAGTACAAATTAATACTAATTAAAAATCAACAACATTAATATAAATATGGATGTTGAGAAAGATAAGAAACTAAACTTCAAGTAACGCGTGCACCTATCATCTCTTACTTACAAAGCATGATACTCTTACTTGCAGGTTTCCTGTTCATAGCACTAACCATCTATGTTCTTTCTAAGCTACTTTCATCATCACAAAATGCCCCCCTCCCGCCGGGTCCTAAGCCCCTCCCGGTGATCGGGAACATACTAGAATTCGACGACCAACCACACCTTTCACTCGCTCGTCTTGCCAAAGTCTATGGCCCGATTATCTCCGTCAAACTCGGTCTTATTACTTCCATTGTTGTTACTTCACCTGAGATGGCGCGTGAGATCCTACAAAAGAAGGATGCATTTTTCTCTGCCCGGCTAGTTCCCGACACGATGCGTGCTAATAACTACCAAGATGAATCGATATTTTTTCTTCCGAGCACATCACCTATATGGAAACACCATCGTGCCATTTGCGCCATCAATCTCTTCTCGGCGCGTAACCTAGACACAACTAGAGAGATCAGGGCACAAAAGATACACGATATCATCAACGTTTTCCACAGAAAGGCCGGCCACCCGACACACATTGGCGAGATTATTTTCGCCGGAACACTTAATATCATCTCCAATGCTCTCTACTCGCAAGATGTGGTCGATATCAACTCCGAGTCGCCGCAAGAAATGAAAGAATTAACTACAAAATCTATCCACCAATACATGAAACCTAATATCTCTGATTACTTTCCTTTCCTCAGGTTTCTTGATCTGCAAAGCCGGCGGCGAACTGCAATGGACTACACTAAAAGATTTTGCAAGTATTTTGATGTCATTATAGACACTCGCTTGGAGCACAGAGAAAATGGTGGAAAATGTTATGGTGATCTGTTGGATACTTTGCTTGATTTATTTGCAGAATCAAAGGTAACTCGGCGAGAAATACAAGCACTCCTAAGGGTAATTTATCTCTCTTTTTATTACCAAGTTTATACATTTCTTAATTCATATTACAAAATGCTACTTTGGCTATTAGATATAGATATACATATAGAAAAAAAATTGAATATATATGGTGATATACAAGTTTCACATTTCATGCTCTGAAAATGGATTATAGTATAACTTGAATATTTATTCACATATAACTTAAATACTGCACTTAAAACCGTGCATATCGAATTTGATATCAAGCTCGGTATCGATATAAAATTTTACTTATAGTAAAGGCATAGTTGGCAATACCCGATGACGCCAAAAAAAAAAAAAAAAAAGAATCATTTACTTCATATTTATAATTTGGATTGATTTTGTCAATACCCGATGATGACGCCAATTTTTGTGCATAAAATCTTTTCTATAATATCTAACAAGCTCCACGATTGACTTTTGTAATTAGTAACTATGACATAATAGATATAACATGTGGATAGGTCACAGAATTGCTGTATGTGAATGCAAAATAACATATACATCTCGAAATGTAACAGTTACATCCTGAAATGTAACATATGGACACCATAAAACAGTTTTTCTATGGAAGCTAGGTATTACTATTATAATATGAGAATTTGGAAATAACGTTAATTGCATGTATTAATATTTGACAATTCCCTCTTCTGCAGGAACTATTGGGGGCTGGAAGTGACACAAGCTCAATAACAGTGCAATGGGCAATGTGCGAACTTCTTCGCGACCCCGTTGCCATGGCGAAAGCTCAAGCCGAAGTGCGGGATGCCTTTGCATCGCAAACATTGACCGAATCAGACATGCTCAATCTTCCATACCTCCAAGCAGTGATCAAAGAAGCAATGCGATTGCATCCTGCGGGACCTGTACTACCTCACAAGGCCATGGACGACGGATTAGACCTCGGTGGGTACCGAATACCAAAAGGAGTGCCAGTGCTTGTAAACACATGGGCTATCGGGCGAGACCCACAAGTCTGGAATGAACCGAATGCGTTCAGGCCGGAGCGATTCTTTGAGAAGCAAGTCAGCTTTCAAGGGAGGGATTTCGAGTTCCTCCCCTTCAGCTCGGGGAAACGAAGTTGTCCCGGATTACCCATGGGTGTTCGAATGGTCTCGTATCTGTTAGCGTTGATGCTCGCCAAGTTCGATTGGAAGCTTCCTGATGGCATGATGCACAAGGATGTAGATGTTAAGGAGAAGTTTGCAGCCGTGCTTGAGCTTGCGGTTCCCCTCTGCTTGGTGCCAGTTCCAGTAATAAATTAACTAGTTAAGAGATGTTGTACTATGGAATAAAGTTACTGCATTTGCATATATATCACGACACTGTTAGTCTCATGTCACAAAGTATTTGAGTCGATTATCGAAGTGAAATAGAATTATCTCACGTTAGGGTTTCTGATTATAGATATTGATAAATAATGTGATCATGAGGATCAATAAAGAACAATTCCATTCTGTAATTTCAAAATGTTATATGAATTATTTCCCATGTCAATGCGAAACTTTGACATTATTTCACAGTATTTCAAAAGAAGCTATAAGGTATTAGAAAGTTAAAATTAGAAACCGTAATAGAGACATTGAGCCCTTCTCGGCTCCTAGCCAAATCAAACATTCTTCCTTGGAATAAAAGATCAGCTCAGCTTTTATTAGACCTGATGAGCCAAACGCCCACGGAAGAGTTTCATATCACAAGTCATACTACATGGTGTATCAGATCCTCATGATGATGAACAAAAAGAGGAAGTACAAGGACCAAGTCCGATATAAGCCCAAGAAGAACAACCCTGTAGCTCAAGTCTACAAATACCGAATACCAAAAAGAAAAAAAAACCATGATGTATATACCTATGCATTCTGTATTATTGTCCCAAAGCTATTCCCTTTTCCATCTCACGTCTGCGCTTAAGACTGAAAAAATAAGAGAGATTAACAGATCAGTAACATATACTGGCAGAGTGGCAGTTGTCCTATAAAGCACATTTCAGTAATTTAGTTTAGAAAATCACCCATATTTGGACTAAATTGTATATGTACCAGAAGCTTTTGGCATTCACAGCTTACTCTTTTACAGAAATAAATTGCAGAACGAAAATGCCCAAATTCAATTTCAATTTGCAAATGAAAAATATTGGAATGATGTTTGCAAATACAAATACTTTACAAAATATCAAGCTTGTTGCTGTCTTACAGTATATTTCCATAGGAGAGAAATAACAGCAGAAAGTGAAAAAGTGAGAGAGAGAGTTTACCTTGGTAGCAATATTATTGGAGAGCCAGTCAAGACCCTCATACAAGCCTTCACCAGATGTAGCGCAGGTGCTTTGTATGTACCTGCACAAGAAAAGGTATTGGTAAGTTTCTCATTCATGTATCTTTTTCTTTCTTTCATAATATATTTTTAAAAAACATGTCATTTACCTGTGTCGCTGACGCAGGGAATGAAGGCCGAGCTTATCAGTGATCTCAGCAGCATTCATGGCATTTGGAAGATCCTGCTTGTTTGCAAACACAAGCAACACAGCATCATGCAGCTCATCCTTTTGACAAAGTATCACAAATCAATTCAATAGGTTAAAAGATATTACAAATATAACACACCACCAATAATCAATATGTTCAGAAAAACTGTCAGGTAAGGACGCTGACCGTTCAACAGGTTGAGTTTAACCAAACACTAGTCACTTTAGGTACATGCCAAATAGAGACTAAACTATTCATCATAATTTAAACAGAAGTTCAAAAAAATAAAGTTGGGCTGAAGCCCACTTGTTTTCACCAAAAAAAAAAAAAAAAAAAAATTTAACAAAGTTCAAGAACAAAAAAAAAAAAAAAATTAACAAGTCATTAAACGATGTTCAAATTGATTGAAATTTAAGACACTATCAATCTATAAGTCAAGTAATACATTCATAAATCGTTTTTATTTTAAAAAAATTTTATAAATTTTTATAAATTTTTAAAAAATAGTAATGTCAAGATTGTCAAGTTAACCATTCCCTCCTCTTATTTATTGATTTTGTATATTTTTTGGGAAATGGGTCTGTATGTACGTATCTCTGCTTGCTTTCATGATCACTCGATCAGGCATAAGGATAAGGGTGTGTTATGTGTACCCCTCACCACAACGTGAAGTTATGAATTAGAGTGATTAATTTATTTATTTGTCTACCTAATCTTTCATTGGGTGAGAAATATTATGTACTTGTTACTAGAGTTGCCCAAGAAGTCAATAATTGCTGCAGTACAGTTAGGTGTGTCTAACGTGGAGGTCGGCCACGAAATTAAATGTCATCGTTACTCGTTTCATTTTCTGAACGATAGCCATATTATTTTCGTTAACTGTTGCGTCTCTCAAACGGTACCAAAATTAATTTCGTTGACTGTTTCGTGTATAACAAATGATTAAACGATTAGAACGTTTAAGAAAAATTCCGTTTACTCTACCTTATCCATAATACATCAAATTATTACAAGTAATTTGCAAAACATGTATAAAAATCCTCAAATTTTCCAAATATCTCAAAACACGACAAATCATGTATGGACCATGTTTCTGGCATGCATAATTCATCCAAATTACATCCAAAATTCATGCAGAATTCATTGTTCAAAGGCTAAGTCCAAATCCTACCAAATGACATGCCCAAATAACAACTCAAAGGCTCAACCTAGATGTCAAGCTATCTACTCAGATATTATACCAACCTCAGCCAATGGCTCAAAACAAAAGGATTTAAAACATTAAAAACACATTAATCCTCCTTGGAGAATCATTGCTTGATATCTAAGGAGCCAAAGAGATTGTATCTCCAGGCTCAACATGCTAACACACAAGACCAAACACGACAAATTGGCAGACTAACTTAAACTGCCAATTACCAAAAGAGAGCACCAATATAAAGAGAACCTTGCTTTAAGAAAATAAAGAGAACCTTGCAAACACACCAGCCAGGCACAACAACTTGGAAGAAACAATGAAACTGCCAAGTACCAAAAGAGAGCACCCAAACAAAGAGCACCCTTACTAACACAGATTCTTCCGTTTCTAGTGCATCAGTGAACACTGTATCACCAACATCAGCACCATTCTCTGCATTGCAAGAAACTAACATTAGCACCATTTACATTAAGATTGTAGAAATAAAGAATACTAAATTAGAGAGAATTACCACTAATGCAAGCCCGTAACCAGTCCTGGGCACAGATGAGAGCCTCCATGGTCTCATCACTCAAAGAACTTCTAATAGGTGATAAAGTTCTACCACCAATTGAGAATGTTGCCTCTGATGCTACAGTGGATATGGGGACAGCCAAGATGTCCCGACATAACCTAGCCAACACAGGGTACTTTGGGGCATTCACTTTCCACCATGCAAGGACGTCAAAGTCATCATCCACACTTGTTTCATCAAGGGGGTCCTCTAGATATTGATCAATTTCTGATTTTTGGGGCTCAGTAATTTTCAAACTCTTCAGCTTATTCTTCAATCCAGCCCTTGTATTAGTGACTGAGGTTGATCCCCTTGATTTTTCCCTGTTCAATCAAGGCAGCAAATAATCAATCAAGGCAATCAAGCAATTAAGCAACTAAATAATTAATTTAAATAAACAATTAAACAATCAGTACCTCACATCTTGTGAGGAACTGCTAGCTTGACTTTCGACAGACTTGGAGTATGCCTCCAAGTACTCTTTGAACAGGTTATGCAAGCAACACTTCAAGTTTCTAATAAATCCTTGACTATCTTCAGGATACAACTCCTCAATGTAGTACTCAACCACTGCCATTTTGCACCTAGGATCTAAAATACAAGCAATGGCCAACAATGCATTGCCATTGGACCAGTATTTATCCCACTTATCAAACATTTTCTTAGCCATAGCCTTAATAAACTCATGTGGACTACCCTCCATTTTTTTTATAGCTAGAAACACCTCACAAAACTCAGAAAAGAACAAGTTGAGTGTTGGATACTTGGAACCACTCAACTTCATTGTCGCATCATAGAAAACTTTCAAATACTCAAGTAAAGCATTTACTGCATCCCAATCCCCATCACTTGGTTTTGAGTCATACCTTTTGTCAAGGGCAGCATACCTAACAATTGCTGATTTGAGTTGCAAGGCCAACTCCAGCATTAGGTAGGTGGAGTTCCACCTTGTGGCAACATCCCAAGCAGGCTTCTTGTGTGTAATTTTAGCCTAAGAACGTAATGCAAAGTTCAAGTCAGTGTTGCATACTCCACATTCCTAATTGAAATGTTAAAATAAGAGATCATGAGCTAATACCTGAGATGCTGCCAATTGAAATCTCTCCATCCTTGCTTGAGAGTGACGAAGATACTTCATAGTCTCTCGAATTTTAATGATTTGAGTAGAGAGCACAGCAAGCCCATCTTGAACAATTAAGTTCAAGATGTGGCAGCCACATCTTTGATGGAAGATGTTGCCTTCCACAACAAGTGTATCTTTCTGAACAGTAATAAACAAGGCAAATGTTAGATGATTAAGAGCATGTTAATTACTTAATAAAAATTAATCAAGGGCACGTCAGAATACCAAGGGTGTACTGAGCAGCTCTCTGATGGCAACATCATTAGCAGTTGCATTGTCTAGTGTGAGGCATAGAACCTTCTTATCCATGTTCCACTTGATTAACCTATGATATATTACATCTGCAATGGCCTTGCCAGTATGTGGGGATGCCAAACTAGAGAAACCAATTACTCTTTTCCTAATAGTCCAACTATCATCAATGTTATGACATGTCAGGGACATAAAACCCATATCCCTACTATTACTGGTCCATAAATCACTTGTCAAACTAACTTTGCAGTCAAGACCACTAATCAAATCATACAAATTATTTCTCTCTTCCGCATATATCTTCAAACAGTCAGACCTAAGTGTGGTCCTGGACATAAGCTTGAACTGTGGTTGGACATCACTTAGGAATACTTCCATATAGTGGTGATTTACACAGTTGAAAGGGTACTCATGAACTATCACCATTTTGGCAAAGCTTTTCCGGCATCTAGCTTGGTTAAACTCCCAGATTGCAGGGCTTGCTTCACCTAAAAAGGTACACAAGTTAGATCAAGCTTGCAACAAATATTGAATTGAATGAACAAAAACAAAATTCTGAAACTTGCCAACTGTCTTGGCAGTCTGCAACAATCTCTGAAGCGCATCAGGCTTGTGCCTCTTTGCAGAAGGGATATCTTTGCACCCCTGTTTGATATGGTGAGCCATGGAGCTGGTGCTCTTCTGATTGCCCATCTCATAAACTTTGGGGCAGTACTTACACTTGGCATCATAGGAGCCATCTGGTTTGACTGGACCCTTTGTGAAATGCTCCCAAGCTTTAGACCAGAGCTTTTCTCTGACTCTCTTTTTAGAGGGTGAAGCAACTATACTCTGAGGTGTAGTTTCCTGTTCACCAGGATTCTGACTCTGATTGTTGGCATCAGCCTCAATCTGTTGTATCTGCTCTCGGGTCAAGTCACACAACCCCATGCTATAACATAGCAACAATTAAAAAATATCAGTACAAGCAATCTATTAAACCACAAGCTGCCTTATCAGATTGCAAGTCATGGACAGTAAGGGACAAGTTCAAGTGTCAGTTCAAGTACCAGTCATCGACAATAAGTGACATTCGCAAGTGCCAATAGCAAGTGCCAGTAAGGGACAAGTTCAAGTGCCAATAAAGGACAGCAAGGGGACATTTCAGGTGCCAATAGCAAGTGCCAGTAGCAAGTGCCAATAGCAAGTGCCAGCAGGGGGACAATTTAAGTGCTAATAGCAAGTGCCCATAAGGGATAAAACCAATACAAGTGCCAGAACCAATTCAAGGGCCAAGCAAGGAAAAATTGCAGGTGCCAGAGCCAATTCAAGAGCAAAGTGTAACAGGCAGAGCAAATAATACATGTTTACAACGGTACAGACTTACAGTACAACTAAGTGCCAGAACAAGTTTGAGGCAAGGTAAGGCACAAATTCAACAGCAAGAGCAGATACTACTATCATCTACAACAGTACAGTACAAAGTGCCTGAACAAGTCACAAATTCAACATCAGTTGCAACTGCTAGAGCTAGTTCATCCTGTAGAATAAAAATTCAGAAAACTTACTCATCTGATGATAAATCAGGCTCATTCTCATGCTCATGTTGCATCTCAGAGTCAGACATTGACACAACCTCAACTTTCAAGCAACAAGATAGCTGTAAATGCAAAGTAAGAAAGGGCAAAAGAAAGAAAACAGTGAGAAACATCTAAAATTTACAAAAGAAAAAATAAATCAAATTTTGTAAGAAAAATACCTTGATTCCGTTTATCAGTTTATGCCAACAGATGGGCTCACTCCCCCTCTTTCTTTCTCTCTTCCTTTTTTCTCTTCTTTGGAACTCTCTTTTTGCTTTCTCTCCAACACACTGCACAACAGGCGACCATAGTGCCTGTTTATATACGAGACCAGCATCGAGTACCTGCTCAAGATGAACGATCCCATCCTCAGCTTCTCGGCCTCGAGCACTTCAATTCCTACCAAATAGCCAGCCATCATTTCTTATTTGCCTCTCGAAATCCCACAAGTCAACAAGGCAAGAACACCGGAAACTTGAGAGACGTGGATCGTCCATCGATAGAGCACTCAAGCACCTCGCATAGGTGATGCCAGGGTATAGGATTTGGCATAACTTTGCCAGAAGCATGTTGGAGAGGGACAAATAGGGGCTAAGCAAAAGGACCTGGTGGATTGTTGTCAATGTCAGGCGGCGTGCTTGAGAGAGGAGAAGTTCAGCCAGAGAGGTGATTGAGAGGGGAGAGGACAACAGAGAAGACATGAAGGGCGAGAGAAATGAGGCTGCGGCTCTGAGCAGCACAAACCCTAGCATTTCGCTGGGTTTTTATCTTTTTTTTTTTTTTAATAATGGGTGTCAAAGCACAAGTCCAATCCAACCCAAACTATATGGGCTATATGTCAGTAGTGGTCTGCCCTTAGGCGCTGGGATTTTATCAAATCCCCAAAGTACTTAGCAGACTAGTATTATTATAATAGCTAAAATACACAACGACATAACGAAATAACGAAGACGAAATAGTCTATTGCGTTTTCCATTTCGTTTACAGTACGAAAGACAATTTGTTTTCGTTGGTCGTTTCGTAATCCAAACGAAACCAAAATTGTTTCCGTTATCTGTTCCGTCTGAACGAAACGGAACGGAATAACGAAAAAACGAGTTCCGTTTGCACCCCTAAGTACAGTCGGTTGCTCAAGCCCAAAATCAAGGAGGAAACCCAACAAAATTTTCCTTCTCCATGTGCTGCTATTTACTTCTTTTCATCAAGTTGGATCTTATTTTTCCTAAGATACGTGTAGGCAATTCCAACAATAAATGTCCACCTCCAAACACCATTTATTCTCGCCTGCAATATTGTAAACAGACTAATACACTGATTGGGGTGTCAAAATAAATGAAAGCAATGGCAATGGCATTTCAAATTGAAAGAATTCGTAGAACTACCACTGATTTCTGTAATGTTACCAAGTAACTTTTTTTTTTTCTGAAAAACTTCAGGCAATACAGTCATTACATAAGCAAATAATAAACCAATAATCAAATAAAACAAATGAAGCAAACATTTGGAGTGAATATGGTATTACTTTTATCTATTGTTCATAATTAAAGAAATTAGCTTTTTATTATATATATAAAGGGGCAATTCGGTAATTCTACAGTAGCTATTTTTAGATCACGACCGTTGATTATAAGATGACTTTTCATCCAGACCGTTGCTGAGTTGACCTTACTGTACAATAAACAGTAATGTACAGTACTCTTCGTTGATGCCTCCATCCGATCAAAAACTTCTGAAAGTTCCCAGTTCTTTCCCTTTCTTCTCAACACCGACAGCAGGAGGTTTCCCGATGGACGTCGCGGAGACCATCTGGACAGCAAAGGCACTCCCACCGCTTCGGCGCCGTCCATCAACGCGGATCGGGACGCACTTGGCGGAAGAGAGGAAGCTCACTCGGCGCGCAGGCGCGGGGGTTGGGGCAGCGGAGGAGGTGAGGGTTTTGGGAGCGTGGGAAATGGAGAATGTCGCCGCCGCCAAAATTGGGAGTGAGGGTTTTGGCACTCATGTATTTCAGTAGAACCTGCTTTGATGCCAACCATGGAGATTTCTGCCATTTCTCAGTAGAACTCTCCCCTATCATCGCGACGCTCTGACAGACACGAGACGAGCTGCGACAATTTCCTCTCTCTCAGTTTGGCCGTCGCATTCTCCCGCTCTCAATGTACAGATCCGATCTCTCACTGTTGGCACTCATCTATTCCGTCGGCTGATCGTCATATATGTCACTCGGGGATATTGGAGAATTTTGCCGAGTGGAATTCTGAAAGAAATCTCAACCAAGTAGGGTGGGTACCTATGTGACTAAAGGTGTGTTATCAGTGAGAGACTACTACCCCTACTCATGTCAAGATCTTGGAGCCCTCATGAAGCTAAGCAGCCAACTTGCTTGAAGTAAGCTTTCAGTCCTCCTTTTTTTTCTTTTTCTTTTGTTTTTTTTCCCCTCCCAAAATTGCAGTTGTTCTTAGGGATTTGGCTACATCCCTTTTAGTACCAACTAAGAAGTTAAATAACTGATACTGAACAAGCCATGCTTTCGAGTAGTGACAAAATGGTGAATTTTGATGTGTAATTAGGCATTGTTCCTTTAATTGGTATTTTAGGAAGGATGACACAACATAGATGAATTGTTCATAGTTTTAGTTATGCAAGTGCCATTAAATTTTCCTGCCGAAGCAATTTTTTTATTAAAGGAAGCAATATACATTTTCTGATATCAAATATGTGTCAAGCATGAACTGTAATTTACATAGACAGTAGTTCATGCGCATCAATACTAATGTCTGGAGCTACAGGATTAATTAATATTATAAAGTAATAATAGCAGGTAATTTTATTAATAAAAATAATTTGAATGAATAAATAATAGCTTGTCATGTACAATATAACTCTTTTGATTTCTCTCTCAAGTTGATAGCCCAGCAACCAAATACTGACCACTTCTTGCTTTTCAGTCTTGAGTACTGCTCCTCACTTAGCCCATTGATCAACTAACCTGCTGGCTGCTGCTATCAACCATTCTCATTACTCCATCAAAGACTACTTGGAAATAACCATTGGCTCCATTATTATCTACTATAGAAGCAGGTTTACCTACTTTTTCTCCATATATTTATTATTATTATTTAATTTTTTTGTGTAATTATTTATGATTGAGGTGTTTAGTATATAATGTGTATTTATGATAATGTATAATGGCAAACCAATAACTAATTAGCACAAATTGATATCCTGATTATAACTTCATTATTATCTTATGCTATATTCTATAGAAAAAATTAATCAAATCTTTTGTAGAGACCATAATACCCTTACAATGTTTACTGACAGTGGAACATAATTAAATTCAAGTACACAAAATGAAACACTAAAAGCATAGCTAATTATTTTGGAACCCCAGATACTGGTACAACCTAACACCAGTCAATAACTAGGCAATCTCGTACCAGCAACAACACCAGAAAACCAGTACAGCTTACCAGCAGAAGCAGCATCCTGTACCAGCAGCAGCAACCGATACCAGCAGCAGTAACAACAAAAGGTTTCGCAGCAACAGCAGCAACTGGTACCAGCATACAGCAGCAACCGGTACTAGCAGCAGCAGCAGCAATCGACACCGACAGCAGCACCACCAATCGGAAGGAGGCAAAATAGTTGTAGCACAACATTGGGCAAGAGGAGGGAGATGATTGGGGCAGGAGAGGAAGACCGGATCAACAACAATGGTTGGAGGGTTCTCATTGCATGACTTTATTTTCTTTTCTTTTTTTTTTGAAAAAAAGAATATCCAGATTATCATTTATAATTTCTAATAGAGTTTTATAGATCCCAGTTAGCTATTACTGTTTAGTAATATGAGTATTTACAACCTTTAATGCGTCTCATGCTTATAACCATTTTCATTTTTCTTTGATATAGAGTTGATAGATGAAATATGTGAACAGCATGGATCTGTTGCCAATTGCCAACCATCTCATACAGTCATACTCCTTGAAGTATTATCCTTCAGCTTCAACATAAGAAGATGCTAAGATGAAGTTGTGTACTAATGCATTTTGTCAGTCATAAATTCGACAATGTTTATGTTAGAATTTTTGATACTATGTAAAAATAAGAAGTATCATTATTTCATCGATAACCAATTGCAGCAATGGGACCCCTATTTTTGTCAAAAATACTAATTGGAAGCAATCACTTTTTTGAGGGAGATGATAATTGTCTCCCTAATCAAATCCTCCTAAAAAGCCCCCTTCTCTTTAATTGCACATTGACACATGTAAGCGACCTTAACCTATTCGTCAATTTTGAAATATATTATGTGGTATAAGAAAACGATTTATTGATAATAGAATTATTTGACATTTTTTCTCATTTTGGAGACAGTTTGAAAACTATTACATTGGTGGGTTGGTTGTTGATCTACTTGGATAATTTTATATTAATATATATGCAATTACGTGCATCAAGTTTATGAAAAAAATTGAGCATTTTGTGTGAAAATTTTTGTTTGCTGAAAGACAAGATGATTATCATTTCTTGTCATATTTTAAATTGAACATAGGCATATGTTTTATTTTGTCCAAAATCTTTTGCTTTCAGATTTTAATTCTGGCAACAGTGATGAATAATTATATTTATTACTTATAATAATCATGATTAAATGATCGCATATGTGCTCGAGCGGAGCACGAGCCACCCCCTAGTTATTCATAAGGCAAAAACGTCGTTGCTAGTGTTTTATTTAAAGCAAACTAATCGTTTACTCATCATTACATAAGCTTTCAAAAATCAATTGATTTGTACAATCCCTTTCGATAAATGTCACACTTAATATATTTGTGTCAATAAGCACTAAAATTACCTTTATATACTAATTATGTTGACACTGGAAAGATACTTCACTTTCAGTTGATTAGGATTAGTGAACTATTGAAGCATTTGTTTTTTAAATCTATATTGATCAATTATCTTAGTTTTTCTTGTTCTTGCAAAAATCCATGATAATGCATCCTCCACCTAATTAAAGCCTTCTTACCATTTTAATTTTCATATCCTTTCAGCTAGGAATGGCGAGCGCACTGGAGACCTTGTGTGGCCAGTCTTATGGTGCAAAGCAATACCACATGCTTGGTATCTATCTACAGCGCTCCTGGATAATCCTTCAAATAGCTGCGATATGCCTCATCCCTATCTTTGTCTTCACGGAACCGCTTCTCATACTTCTAGGCCAGGATCCTGAGATTGCTAAAGTGGCTGGTGTCATCTCGTTGTGGTTTATCCCCGTCATGATGTCATATGTTTACACCTTCACTCTTCAAATGTACCTCCAGGCGCAAAGCAAAAACTACATCATAACGTACCTTGCCATGTTGAATCTGGGGTTGCATTTGTTTCTGTCATGGTTCATGACACTTAAGCTGAACTTAGGAGTGCCAGGGGTTATGGGGTCAATGATTTTGGCCATGTGGATCCCGGTTTTTGGACAACTTGCATTTGTGTTCTGCGGTGGGTGTCCTGAGACATGGACAGGGTTTTCAATGCAAGCATTCTCTGATCTCACAGCAATTGTGAAGCTTTCAATTTCTTCTGGTGTGGTGTTATGGTACTGTGTTTGCTTTCTTATTACTAATTTCAATTAAGTGATGCTTTTCATATTAGAAGGAAAATGTGGATCCTTAGTGTTGATACATTGGTCATATCTGTATTTCTCCTCATAGTTTGGAGCTTTGGTACAACACCATCCTGGTTCTTCTCACCGGCTATATGAAGAATGCTGAGGTCGCCTTAGATGCACTTTCAATCTGGTATAGTTATATTCAATTCTAATGCACCATAATTAAAGAAATTGTTCTTCTGACTTGTATTTGTATTTTTTTTTTTTTTTTTTGATGTAGCCTGAACATTAATGGATGGGAGATGATGATCTCCATTGGCTTTTTGGCATCTGCCGGGTACCTTTTAACCTCTTTGCTTGCTTTTCATTATGATGATAGCTTGTTTCCAATATCACAACTCAAAATTTATATCGTATAGCAGAACTTTGACTATTTTTTTACTATCAGCACGTAGATTTCATTTAGTTCACTATTCCACCATCCATACGAGTAAAAGAACATGCAACTTTGGTTGAAATGTTTATTACAGTGAAAGGTGATTATTAGAATTGTATTAGTTTGTCTAAAATATTACATAAGTAAAACAATTGGATTTTTTTTCCCTTATATAATACTCTGAATAAATTATAGATGAAATTAAAAATTGATTTTGCATCTCATACTTAACATCTATCTTTTTTTCCGATTATAGGGTACGTGTGGCAAATGAACTCGGTGCAGGGAGTGCAAGGAGGGCAAAATTCGCTATAAAAAATGTTGTGCTCAATTCCCTGGCAATCGGCACCATTCTTTTCGTATTTTTCTTGCTATTCAGAGGAAAGCTTGCTTACATATTCACAGAGGATATCAATGTGGCAAGGGCTGTTGCACATCTCTCGCCCCTCCTTGCCTTCTCTATTTTGCTCAATAGTGTGCAACCCGTGCTGTCAGGTTTGTGTTACTTAAGTGATTACTGCCTTTTTTTCCTTACTAGAATAATATTATTAGAAGAACATAGTACCAGCAATCAGCTTGTTTAGAGATTTTCAAAAATAATTATTTGACTAGTGGGGGAAGTAACATTTCAAATTTACATGAATTCTTACGCTTCAGGTGTTGCTGTTGGTGCTGGATGGCAAAAGGTGGTGGCATATGTCAACATAGCATGCTACTACTTCGTTGGCATTCCCCTTGGAGCACTCCTTGGTTATGGGTTCTTATATCATGTTGAAGTAAGTTATTAACCTTCAAGAAAGTCATGTAACGGAGTTTTTTTTCTTCATTTTCTTTACTCGATATATCGGTCTAGGATCAACATTAACTGATGCCAGTATTTGCAAATTCTGTTAGTTGTCCATACAGTGCTCCTAGATTCCTGTATAAAATTTTGCAAGCATCAATGTCTTCGGACCAAATTGAGAACTCAGAGAGTTTTAGACGAAAATAGAATTTGGACAATGTTTAATGACCATATGCATAACATAGTCTTTAACAATAGCCTTAAGCTTAAAAGGGTATACAGTGATAAGGCGACATTCCTTAATCATAGATTCTTACCTTTTGTACAATGTTTTAGCCGCTAGTGCATATATAGCATGGTTCTAGAATATTCTTTAAAATGGTCTCATGGTCATATATTTATGCATTCTTTGTTCGTGCTTGCAGGGTATCTGGGTAGGCATGCTGCTTGGAACACTTGTTCAAACTATTGTGCTCTTAATAATAACTATACGCACGGATTGGAATAAACAGGTACGCAGACAACTTTCCTTGGTAGAAATGCTCAATGTACTACAATGTTAGGCAGGCTATTGGAAGCTAAAAATTTGAACATAATTTTGAATATTGTCACTGCATCAGTATCGCCGAATTACCACACTTTTCTTCTGTTGAATTCTCCCCATCTTTTTAATGAACATAATAGTGTTGTTAATGTTGAATGTTTGTTGTGATCAACAGGTCGCGATTGCTCAGGAGCGGTTAAATAAGTGGTACATGGACCAAGAGAGGCGCCGCGCTGCTAATGGGTCTAACAACGGTACCCCTTGAGTATCACGGAGATTCAAGGCAAGATAGGACTACTAGTTTCTCAACAGAACATTCATCCGATCGGAAAAAAGGGCATCAACAGCAGAGATATCTCTGTGCTGTGTTCTTCAGATATCTCCTGCCTTTAATTTTGTTGGTGAGAATATATGGTGATTTTGCTATATAATGTTTGCTGCCCTGGGATGTGAAGATTGATTGATTGATTGAAAAAGGGAAAACTGTGGTGGTGGTGGTGGTGCTAGTAAGTGTTCTGTTGTGGCGTAGAGTAGTAGAATATAATAAGTTTGGTTGTTATGTTTTTTCCTTTGCTTCCATGCTCTTTTATTTGTCCTTTTCTTTTTTTTTAATTGAAATTCATTTTTTTCCGTTTCAAATCTTAATGGTGAAGCGCTGCAAAAATATTGTGCCAAAAAGTGAAGTTAGCGTCGTTCTGCTCGCAGTAGCAAAATCTCAATTGCACAACTATGAACGACTTCATTCACATTAGCCCTTCATTATGGGTCCGTTTGGCTAATCAAGGAATAACAATAGAATAGTGCTATCCGATTAGTAAAAATGGATTAGTGGTTATTGAAAGAGTAAAAAGAATGGTGATGTTTAGAGCTATTTGGATAGTGGAAATATTGTTTGGCAAATGACAATTAGAATAGTATTGTGATAAATATTTTTAGAGCTAATCGAATAGCTATTTCGCTATTCGACCAAATAGGAGAAATAATGGATTAGCAATTTTTTAGAGCTATTTTCTGTTTGGTACATAGAATAGCTATTATTTTGTTATTCTATTCCAATTTTTGGTTGCCAAACACACCCTATTTGAATTCATATCCACTACTGCACAATAGTTTACTGTGCAGTACTCCAATCGTTGGATCTGCTTTGAGATTTGTGCAACTCAATCTCAAAAAAGCCCCGATATAATCCACATCCTGACTTGAATTGCTTAAACTAGGTGGAAGTTCGTTTGACATATCTGGGCCATTGCAGAGAGGTTTTGAAATATAAGCTGAATAATGGCATATTTATAATTTAATGGATGCTATACTACAAAAGTTCGGAATAATCAGTAGACCTATTTTTTTCCTGAAAAGAAATAGGAAATAGCCCCTGAAAAGAAATAAGAAATGGTGGGCTATGCTTACTTTTTTCAAAAAAAAAAAAAAAAAAATCAGTAGACCTATTTTACAATCTTTGATTGAAAGAAAATAATTCTTTAAAATTTTAGAAAACTAATTCGTTTTAAAATTTTCTTTTTCTAAGGAACGAAGCCCATTAGCCCAAAGACACCATATATATAATACCATGGTAATATGATTCTTTTAAAACAAATTATACTATGATGGATCTACTTTTGTTAACCAGAGTATTTATGATATCATAATGAAAATTTATGCAATAATTATCTACTTATATCTTATTGTACATCGACTATTTATATTTTATTTCCAAACCGAGAATAATGCGCTATAGCTTTAATGAATATTAAGGGGGTCAAAAAAAAAAAAATTTGCCCAAAAATTTAAAGTATGAGATAAAATTTTTGGCCAAGAGCCATGAGATAAAAACCCAAAACAATTTAAAAGAAGGCAACTCTTTTAGAAGAAATATATTGACCCAAAATTTAATAGAGTAGATATTATGCAAACATTAGCATTTCGAAGTAAAATGCTAACGGCTTAAATTGTATTATGTTTTAAGTCAAAATGCTAACGGCTTAAATTGTATTCTATCATACTTAAAATTTGGATTTATAGTTTCCATTAAATTCATCATATGATAATACTTGGGAATACAAGAAAATTGTATTTTTAGAGTTTTTTAAATATTTATTTCGAATTTTTTAAAATTCATTTACAAACAAGCATTATTTTATTAATATTTTTGAGTCATTTTGAAAAATCCAAAACAATTACTTAAAAAGCTCCAAAAATGAAAAATTTTTGTATACCAAAGTATTTTTATATGATGAATTTGTTGAGAACCATAAATCAAAATTTCGGATATAACAAAATATAATATGAGCCGAGTCATTAAAGAAGTAAAAAAAAGCTATAGTTGGAGTTAAATAGGGGGTGCCAATCAAAATTCAGAGCATAACTATTTTTAAAAAATACACATTGCTTCATATTTTTTCAAATCTAAGAGGGCCAATGCCCCCTTTGACCTCTTATAAGGTCCGCACCTTACTATATAGACCTCATAAAAAATGCTTATTAATTTATTTCTTACTTGTAGCTTATATTTGACTATATATTGACGTGACACGTATCAATTACTAGCTAGTAATTAAATTTCTCAGCATGCGTTACCTGACAGTAACGCTCTAGACTTTTTGCAGCAGCTGCTAAAATTGCATTGATCAGCAAAAGAAAAATATATATACATACGGAGAGGAGGACTATCGTAAAAACGTTTGTATTTTGCTTTGAAATTTAAACAGTCTAAATTATCTTTTGCCACATCTGAAATTTTGATTTATGACTCCCATTATATTCATCAAAGAGATACAAAAAATTTTCATTTTTGAAGTTTTTTAAGTATTTATTTCAGATTTTTAAAAATCCATGTACATATAATATAGTGCAACTTAATACTAAAAGTCAACAACATTATAAATATGGATGCTGAGAAAGATAAGAAACTAAACTTCAAGTAACGCACTTATCATTTCTCTTAATTACAAAGCATGATACTCTTACTTATCTGTTTCCTGTCCATAGCACTAACAATCTCTGTTCTTTCTAAGCTACTTTCATCATCACAAAATGCCCCCCTCCCGCCGGGCCCTAAGCCGCTCCCGATAATCGGGAACCTACTAGAATTTGACGACCAACCGCACGTTTCACTCGCTCGTCTTGCCAAAGTCTATGGCCCAACTATATCTGTCAAACTTGGTTTTAGCACCGCCGTTGTTGTTTCTTCGCCTGAGATGGCGCGTGAGGTCCTACAAAAGAAGGATGCATTCTTCTCTTCCCGGCTAATTCCCGACTCGATGCGTGCTCATAACTACCAAGATGAATCGATATTTTTCCTTCCAAGCACATCACCTATATGGAAACACCATCGTGCCATTTGTGCCATCAATCTCTTCTCGGCGCGTAACCTAGACACAACTAGAGAGATCAGGGCACAAAAGATACATGATATCATCAACGTTTTCCGCAGAAAGGCGGGCCACCCGACACACATTGGCGAGATTATTTTCGCCGGAACACTTAATATCATCTCCAACGCGCTCTACTCGCAAGATGTGGTCGATATCAACTCCGAGTCGCCGCAAGAAATGAAAGAGTTAACTAAGAAATCTACCAACCAAGACATAGAACCTAACATCTCTGATTTCTTCCCTTTTCTCAGGTTCCTTGATCTGCAAAGCCGGCGGCAAACTGCCATGGACTACACCAAAAGATTTTGCAAGTATTTTGATGTCATTATAGACACTCGCTTGGAGCACAGAAAGAATGGTGGAAAATGTTATGGTGATCTGTTGGATACTTTGCTTGATTTATTTGCAGAATCAAAGGTAACTCGGCGAGAAATACAAGCACTTCTAAGGGTAATTATTTGTCTCTCTTTTTATTACCGAGTGTACATTTTTCTTAATTCATATTATTATTTTTTTAATAAAGATAGGGTCAAGCCGCTCAAATTTAAATGTCAAGACCCCCATCTGGATTTTGAACCCGTGACCTCATACACAAAAAGCATTGCCCTTAGTCACTAGACCAAAGGTTGGTTCTTATTTTTCTTAATTCATATTAGAGAATGGACTATAGTAAAAGCATAGCTGTCCTTTCACACAAAAAAAAAAAAAAAATCATTTACTTCATATTTATAATTTGGACTGATTTTGTCAATACCCGATGACGCCAATTTTTGTGCATGATATTTTTTCTATAATATTTAACAAGTTTTACAATTGACTTCTGTAGTTAGTAACTATATATGACATAATAGATATAATATACATGTGGATATATAAGTCACAGAATTGCTGTATGTGAATGCGACATATGTTATAATAAGAGATATTTGGAAATAGGCAAATTCTGCAACAACAGATTGGATGAAATATGGGCCGTTCATTTTTCATAATTGAATAGTCATAAAATGTTTTTTAGATACAATTAAATAGGAATGGTTGATAAAAACTGCTCGATTCAAAATAAAAGGTTGCTTATTCGATCATAGCTGAACCACCCTTGGAAATAACATTAATTGCGCGTATTAATATTTGATAATTCCCTCTTGTGCAGGAATTATTGGAGGCTGGAAGTGACACAAGCTCAGTAACAGTGCAATGGGCAATGTGCGAACTTCTTCGCGACCCCGTTGCCATGGCGAGAGCTCAAGCCGAAGTGCCGGATGCCTTTGCATCGCAAACATTGACCGAATCAGACATGCTCAATCTTCTGTATCTCCAAGCAGTGATCAAAGAAGCGATGCGATTACATCCTGCAGGACCATTACTACCTCACAAGGCCATAGACGACGGATTAGACCTTGGTGGGTACCGAGTACCAAAAGGAGTGCCAGTGTTTGTCAACACATGGGCTATCGGGCGAGACCCACAAGTCTGGAATGAACCGAATGCGTTCAGGCCGGAGCGATTCTTCGAGAAACAAGTCAGCTTTCAGGGGAGGGATTTCGAGTTCCTCCCGTTCAGCTCAGGGAAACGGAGTTGTCCCGGATTACACATGGGTGTTCGAATGGTCTCGTATCTGTTAGCGTTGATGCTCGCCAAGTTCGATTGGAAGCTTCCTGATGGCATGATGCACAAGGATGTAGATGTTAAGGAGAAGTTTGCAGCTGTGCTTGAGCTTGCAGTTCCCCTCTGCTTGGTACCAGTTCCAGTGATAAACAACCAGTTAAGAGATGTTCTACTACGGAATAAAGTTACTGCATTTGCATATATCATGACTCCGTTAATCTCATGTCACAAAGTATTTGAGTCGACTATCGAAGTGAGAATTATCTAACGTTAGTGTTTCTGATTATAGACAATTGATAAATATTGTGAACGTGAGGATTAATACAGAATATTTTCCATTCTGTAATTTCAAAATGTTATATTAATTATTTTCCATGTGAATGAGAAATTTTGACATTATTTCACAGTATTTGAAAAGAAGCTACAAGGTATTAAAAAGTTAAAATTAGAAACCGTAATAGAGACATTGAGCCCTTCTCGGCTCCTAGCCAAATCAAACATTCTTCCTTAGAATAAAAGATCAGCTCAGCTTTTAGTAGACCTGACGAGCCAAACGCCCAGGGAGAGTTTCATATCACAAGTCATATTACAAGGTGTATCAGATCCTCATGATGATGCACAAAAAGAGGAAGTACAAGGACCAAGTCCGATATAAGCCCAAGAAGAACAACCCTGTAGCTCAAGTCTACAAATACCGAATACCAAAAACAAAAAACAAAAGACGATGATGTATATACCTATGCATTTAGTATTATTTTCCCAAAGCTATTCCCTTTTCCATCAGAAGGCCGCTCTTAAGACTGAAAAATAAGAGAAAGATCAACAGATCAATAGGATATACCGACAATTCTCCAAAAACTGCACATTTTCAGAAATTTAGTTTAGAAAATCACCCATATTTGGACTAAACTGTATGTACCAGAAGCTTTTGACATTCACAGCTTACACTTATACAGGCATAAGTTGCAAAATGAAAATGCCCAAATTCTATTTCAACTTGCAAATGAAACATATTTGTATGATGTTTGCAAATACAAGTACTTTATAAAATATCAAGCTTGTTGCTGTCTTACAGTATATTTCCATAGTGAGAGATAACAGCAGAAAGTGAAAAAGTGAGAGAGAGAGTTTACCTTGGTAGCAATATTATTGGAGAGCCAGTCAAGACCCTCATACAAGCCTTCACCAGATGTAGCGCAGGTGCTTTGTATGTACCTGCACAAGAAAAGGTATTGGTAAGTTTCTCATTCATGTATCCTTTTCTTTTTTTCATAATATATTTTTTAAAAACATGTCATTTACCAGTGTCGCTGACGCAGGGAATGAAGGCCGAGCTTATCAGTGATCTCAGCAGCATTCATGGCATTTGGAAGATCCTGCTTGTTTGCAAACACAAGCAACACAGCATCACGTAGCTCATCCTGTTTACAAATATAACACACCATCAATAATCAATATGTTCAGAAAAACTGTCAGGTAAGGACGCTGACTGTTCAACAGGTTGAGTTTCACCAAACCCTAGTCACTTTAGGTACATGTCAAATAGAGATTAAACTATTCATAATAATTTAAACAGAAGTTCAAAAAAAAAAGTTGGGCTGAAGCCCACTTGTTTTCACAAAAAAAAAAAATCAACAAAGTTCAAGAACAGAAAAAAATTATTTGTCTTGATCTAGAATGAAGCATAAAGTTTCACATGCATGAGTACACTATGTTACTAGACATAAAGCCTTACATTCCTAACAATGAAAAATATTAAGACATTTTGGAACACCATTCACGATTTAGGTAAATTTTATCAGAAAAGTCATTTCACATATTTTGCCATTATACAATGAAGAAACCTCGATTTCAATAAAATTGAGGGTACATAGTTGTCATTAGAAGATATGTTACTGTCCTATCAAGCAAATTTTATTTCAACTATTGAAAAAGATAACTTTTAGTCCAAAAGAGGGAAGCCCTAACACCTTGCTCCAGAAGAGGCGAAGAGGAGGGGAGGGAATGGGTGGGGGAGTAAACTTTGGAGTGTTACTTGCTCCAATAAGTTTTTAAGAGGGGAAGGGTAAAAAGTCACCTCCTCTACCCCTCAAATCAATATATTTTGTACCCTTCAAATTGGGGTGTAGAGGAGGTGAACTCCTCTTTCCATACCCTTCCATCCCTTTCTATTCCATTCCATACCCTACCTTTCCATTCTAAAAATTTTGTGGAGCACAATGTAAGTAGAACAATGAAGCTAGAGAACAAAGGTTCATTCAGAAGATGCATTAATCAACTATCAACCACCTACTGGGTATAAGAATTCATTCTAGTATAAAAAGCGGCAATGAAATCCATTCTAGCATAAGAATTCTTGATATTTAAAGAACATTATTATTGTGTAGTTAAGGTCTAAACATATCTATGATAGTATAATAATCACAACCAATTACTACAAATTTCCTAATTAATGTCAGAAGTGGCATACTAATAGTACAGAACTACAGACCCTGTTTTGAACTTTTTTTCTGATGCAACTCCTGACAAACATGACTTTGAGTTTGTACAATGGCTATAGTAAAATACCTCATTAAGCATCCTGTGAAGCTCATCTCTGGCTTCAACTACACGATCTCTATCATTGCTGTCAACCACAAAGATAAGGCCTTGTGTGTTTTGGAAATAATGCCTCCACAGTGGCCTGATCTGTTTATTTAATTAATATAATATATATGAACACAAGAATTAGAATTGAAAAGGGAACAAATAATACTTCTTTAACAGGAGACATGCAGCAAAATGCTACTGTCTCACCAAAAAGGAAGCCTGTATTTTATATGAAGATTATAAAATTAGTTGCAAATATACCTTATCCTGGCCACCGACATCCCAGACGGTGAAGCTAATATTCTTGTACTCCACAGTTTCCACATTAAACCCTACAAAATTAAAACATTAATGGCTTTCAGAAGCCTCCTATTACACCAATACTCTTCTAGAATTAAAAAGAAACTCCGTATACCAAGGATATGATGAGCAAAAGTTACTGAAACAAAGTTGGATCATACCAAAGATGTCATAATAGGTAAATGACGAAAACTGACTCAAATGAACAGTACATGGATTGTCTGAGTATACTTTTCAATCTAATAACAGAAATCAGGAACTGACAATATACCTATGGTAGGGATGGTGGTGACGATTTCACCGAGCTTGAGCTTGTAGAGAATCGTGGTTTTACCAGCCGCATCGAGACCGACCATCAGGATCCTCATTTCCTTCTTCGCAAAGAGCCGGCTCAACAGCTTGGTAAACGAGAGCCCCATCTTTTCCTTCCCCGTTCACTACACAAATCGAGAACAACAAATGATCTATCAAAAAGTTCCCAACAGAGAAGTTTACCCGAGCACAAATCAACCAAAATCAGACCAATCTCACAGATTTTGCTGTGATTCCTAATTCCTTGGTACAGATCACACTCCCTCACTATCAGATAACAGATTGACTAAAATCTCGGCCTACAGTGATCGATGCAAGGGTTTCCAACAAGTTCCTAAACTATTCACGAAATTCAAAGTAAGATTATTACATACAAAATCAGAACTTGTTACAGATCACACTCCCTTACTATCAGATAACAGATTGACTAAAATCTCGGCCTATAGTGATCTATAAGGGTTTCTAACAGATTCCTAACCTATTCACAGAATCAAAGTAGGATTACTGATTACATACATACAACACGGAACAATTCATTCTGGTAACAGATCACACTCCCTTACTATCAGATGGCAGAATGACTAAAACCTCGGCCTATAGTGATCTATAAGGGTTTCTAACAGATTCCTGACCTAATTCACGAAATTCAAAGTAGGATTACTGATTACATACATACAACACGGAACAATTCATTCTGGTAACAGATCACACTCCTTACTATCAGATAACAGATTGACTTAAATCTCGGCTTATAGTGATCTATAAGGGTTTCTAACAGATTCCTAAACTAATTCACGAAATTCAAAGTAGGATTACTGATTACATACATACAACACGGAACAATTCATTCTGGTAACAGATCACACTCCCTTACTATCAGATAACAGATTGGCTAAAATCTCGGCCTATAGTGATCTATAAGGGTTTCTAACAGATTCCTAACCTATTCACGGAATCAAAGTAGGATTACTGATTACATACATACAACACGGAGCAATTCGTTCTGGTAACAGATCACACAGATTTTTACTGAAATTCCTTGGTACAGATCACACTCCCTTACTATCAGATGGCAGAATGACTAAAATCTCGGCCTAAACTGATCGATGCAAGGGTTTCCATACAGATTCCTAAACTAATTCACGAAACTCAAAGTAGGATTACTGATTACATACATGCGTACAACACGGAACAATTCGTTCTGGTTCGAATGGATCGGATCGAGAGCGCTTACCTTCTGGTTTGGACGGAGCGGAGCGGAACGAGAACGGCGCGAGAGAGAGCGAGAGAGAGCAGAAGATACTGCGTTCGGTGGAGATGAAGATGAAAGGAGGGTTTTATAAACGGAGAATGGGGGAATGTTCTTCTCGGTTTTGGTCTCCAGTTGCGGAACTAATGGAGAGAGACCCTTGATTCATTTTGAAGGAATTTTCCCAGCGTCCTCATTTTATACGCAAAGTTTGTAACTCTCATCTCAAATTGTGTAACACTCAACTCAAATTATGTCAGAATGCGAACATGTGGACGCTAATATTGTGAACACTAGATATGACTCATTCATCAAAGCTATGATTTTTAAACAATAGCGCATGGAATAGAATGATAGAATGAATAATAATAATCTCAGTCAGTCATGCTGTAATGAAGTGTCCAATCCGCCAAATGTATTTTTAGCAGATTCGTATATGAATTCCTTCTTGTATGCAACAGAAATATAAAATATTGTTGTCATGCATCATGTAATATGATATGGCTTTCGTTTGATCGATAATTTCATATGCAATATATAAGATGATATGTTTAATGAATACAATCTCTTGATTCATGAAAGTCATCGTAAGATTGTAGACCCTAAAATTATTGGTTGTAGTATAAAATGACTAAATGAGTAATATAGACTACTACTTTTTATGAAATGAAATACTTGATACAGAAAGAGAACCGATGAATTAGAAAAATTCTTATTACATTCTATATTTGTATTTGTGAACTTTTATTCTTCCAGCCTCAATGGAAAAGAATAATATCTAGCATCCATAAAAAAAACCGTCCATAGCATTTATAAATTACATTTTGAATACATATTTCGGAGTACATTTGTTAGATTTCGTACATGTTTATGGATGTATAGACGGTTTTTCAACAGACGTAGCGTAAGATACATCAAATTATTACTGTTATCATACAAATAACACAAATGAGTAATCGGAGATGATCCAGTTTGTACGGACCGGAGAGGGAAAGGAAGATGGATGAGATGCGATGGCCCACTCCATGTCTCCGCGTCAATCTCACGCAGATGCGGGCGGCTCGTGCTGTCCGGGCACGAATCTTAAAGCATTGGTTGGACCGTGGGCTTTTCGGCCTAGTTGACCATGACTTACAGTTGGGGGCTTGGGGCTGACCCTGACCGTCGGTCTGACCGTGTTGATTCTTCATGCGAAGTTGACAGTTCGGTCAAAGCAAAATATTTACGAGTCTATGAACTATGATCAGAGAGTTTGGTTACAACTTGAGTCCGTATCTGTTGCGATCTAGAGTGGATCTCAGGGGCTCGTTCGGCAATCCAACGAGGATCAAAATTTGATTAGCGCTAAGGAATTCACGTTCGGATATCTTGATCTATACAAAAATGTTGAGGAGGCTTGAGTCATGGGTTCCTCTTCCTTAAGAATCGGGGCAGCTGATCAAACGGGGTAGTATAAGAGGCTTAAGGAGGGGTTCTTGATCCGCACTAAGGAGCACGTGTTCAGACGGATCAAGGATGATCGAAGCGTTGAGGAGGCTTGAGCCGCGTTGACGGTTGATCCCTCTCTGCCGAATAGGCCTAAGAGGTGCAATCGCGATCCGACGAATGTAATTTTAGGGGAGGTTTTTGAAATAATCTGAGTTGTCTACAGTGGAATCTCAGGGTCCTGAGATCCATTTTGGATTTCAGCTGATTTCGACAAAGGTTACAATTAGTCTCTCTTATAAAGCTAAACAAGTTTAAAATATTTTAAACTGCACTTTCCATTCGATAAGGTATATCTTTTTAATAAAATGAGGATGTGAAGATACCAATTACTCTAAAGGTGACATTAAAATAAATGTATAACACATTTAGAGTATGGATTCATTGACGATGGTTAACTTGACAATCTTGATAATACAATTTTTCAAAAATTTATAAAAAATGATAAAAAATCTTAAAAATAAAAAAAATGATTTATGGATGTATTACTTGACTTATAAATTGATAGTGTTTCGAATTTCAATCAATTTGAACATCAATTTAGTGATTTATCAAAATTTTGTGCACTTTTCAACAGTTATAATTTAGCGGGTTTTTAAAGAGCTATGAAACATCGCTTAAATTGAATATAATCGGAAACATAATCAATCTATAAGTTAAGCAATACTTCCGTAAACTTTTTTCTATTTTTAAGATTCTTTATGATTTTTAATAAATTTTTAACATATGTCATTGTCAAAATTGTCAAGTTAACCATTGTCAATGGATCCCTCCTCTTTAAATATTTAGACTACATATTTTTTTATATTATAGTGCTTAAACAAGTTTAAAATAATTTCTCTCATTACATTGTATTGTCAAAGTGTTTCTAAAATGCTAAAATGCTTTGATCAACTCCACCAACGTGATCAAGTATTCATTTGAGCTAAATATTGGTGTGGAAATACCCATCACACAAATATGCCTTTAAAATGTTTTAGATTTGCTTTTTTAGTCATATTTTCCCCTTTTTTCTCTACATACAATATTACCAAGACTATTCAAGTGCTTTGAATAATGCCCTCCACATATCTTAATTTTCATTCCAACTAATTAATTAAGGATTTTTATTTTAGAAAACAGTGAAAATTGTCCAGTTTTATTCTCTTTCTAAAACCAAGTTAGATAGGGATGCTAAGTTCAAAATTATACACAAAAGTCAAACTTATATGCATTTGAAATATTTCGAAATTAGTTGTTTTCACATTATGTTACCAAAATTATTAAAATATTTTTAATATCGTCTCTACGGGTTCAAATTTCATTTAATCTAAATAAATGTAATAAAATACCGATTGTTTTAAACAAGTTTCGCGTACAGTATGAACTATTGAACTGTCTCTCGTAATTAAATCAAATTTCTGCTCAAAATGAATAGACAAGGAGATAAGGGAAACTATCTATATTTTTAAAGGGGAAAATGAGATATTCTTTTGTTTCGATGGAGAAACGATAATTTTGAATATCTTAAATGAGGAGGCATCCAATGACACTAAAAGTTTTTGACACAAATATAACACCAAGCCATATAAATTCATAACAAAATCTAAAAAAATAGAAAATCTTCTACAATCATATTGATTTACTTATAGATTGATTGTGTTTCAAATTTTATTCAATCTGAATGTTATTTGATACTTTATCAAGAAACATCAAATTTTGTATAGTAATTATAATGGTTTAAAATTTATTATTTTAATCAAGCAATTTGGATGTAAACTTTATGGGTCTTTAATTAGGCAATTTGAAGCGATTTTAATAATAATTTATTGTAAAATTAGAAAAAATAGAGGTAAATTTGTTTATATTATTAAAGAAGGACAAAATAATATACTTATATTAGCTCTAATTATCTATAATAATATAAAAAATAAATATAAATTTATAATAATTGAGCTCGATTCGATTTCGAGCTAGTTCGATTCGGTTTAGCTCGGTTCGATTTTAGTTTGAGTTCGGTTTAACTCAAATTCGATCCGGTTCAAGTTCGATTCAGATCAAATTCGATCCAGTCGAAGTTCGATTCAGATCAAATTTGATCCGGTCCAAGTTTGATTCAGATCAAATTCGATTCGATTCGTTTAGAGCGATACGTGGCACACCACACTGGGAGATCAAGTGATAAGACATCATTCCAAAATCATGACTTGGGATTTAAGATGAAGCAACAACTCGAGACAAAAGTGCAATGATACCGGCATACCGCTATACTCCCTCCAGTCCCACCACTCCAGTTCTTACCCTCCAACTTAACACAATTACCAACAATGGACACCTCCATCGTGCCAAAACCGGAGACATTCCGCACGAGTACATACAATACATACATACATGTCCCTCACTCCCCTCGATTCCATATCCTCTGTGGCGCTGCATTGTGTAGTGCAGAATGTGAACCGTTAGATCATCTCGAGTTCTGTGCTAGTTCGAATCTCGAAATGATCTAACGGTTCACATTCCGCGCCACACAATGCAGCGCTACAGAGGATGATCACTCCAATCCACCCCTCGCTCTTGTGATTCCATATCCTCTGTAGCGCTGCATTGTGTAGCGCAGAATGTGAATCGTTAGATCATCTCGAGATCTGTGCCTATTCGAATCTCGAGATGATCTAACGGTTCAAATTCCGCGCCACACAATGCAGCGCTACAGAGGATGATCACTCCAATCCACCCCTCGCTCTTGTGATTCCATATCCTCTGTAGCGCTGCATTGTGTAGCGCAGAATGTGAACCGTTAGATCATCTCGAGACTATGTGCTGGTTCGAATCTTGAGATGATCTAACGGTTCAAATTCCGCGCCACACAATGCAGCGCTACAGAGGATGATCACTCCAATCCACCCCTCGCTCTTGTGATTCCATATCCTCTGTAGCGCTGCATTGTGTAGCGCAGAATGTGAACCGTTAGATCATCTCGAGACTATGTGCTGGTTCGAATCTTGAGATGATCTAACGGTCCACATTCCGCGCTACACAATGCAGCGCTACAGAGGGAGGATGATCACTCCACTCCACCCCTCGCTCTCGTTCTCTTCCGATCTCCTTCTCCACTCCTCAACCATTCTCCCTTTACACGGACTCAATAGCCTAACTATGCTCGCGACTGGCAGGTTGCTCACGACAATGCACGAGATCCAGATCGGGGATTGAATTCCAGAACTACAACTGCAACAATTCCGATCCAATCCAATCCATCCATCAAGGTGAGTGGTAAAACGCCCAATTTTAACCCTGAAAAGGAAATGCAATTGCAAATGCAGTGAAGTTTGGTACTGAATTAGATAGCATCCTTTCGTTTTGAGAGGTTTTAGGGTTACGCCATGTCGAGGCCTAGGCAGTTGTACGCCGAGCAAGGTTCGCCGCCGAAGTCGATGAAGTACAGGGAGTCAGAGAGCATGGCCCGGTGGTCGGAGTACCTGAACACCGAGGAGGTCAATTCTCCTTCTCCTTCTACTTCCAGTTCCTGGAAGAACAACAGCTCTGGCACGGATGCTGCGGCGGCGGCGGGGGGAGGGGGGCAGAGGACCCTCCAGCTGGAGTCGGTTATCCAACTGTCAAAAGTCGCCGAAGGTCTGTTGACCAAGATGTACAGGCTGTTTAGTATACTTGATTTCCCGGATACGAGTTCGCACACCTTCTCGGAGAACTTTTGGAAGGCCGGGATCATCCCGAATATCCCAAAGATCTGCGTGCTTGTTTCGAAGAAGTTTCCGGAGCATCCGAGCAAGCTTCAGCTTGAGAGGGTAAGAAATAATGTGTTTGGGCTGAAATGTAGCTATGTTTGAAGCCTGAATAACTGTGATATGAGATTAATTTAAAATTTAAAAAGAACAAATTGATATGTAGGTTGATAAGGCTGGCATTGATGCATTGCACGAGAATGCCGAAGGCTATTTCCAGAATTTAGAGCCTTGGGTTATGGTATGTATGATATCTAATTAATTGTAAGCATATATTTTAATGGTGTGTAGAGTGTAGTGATCTCTCTAGTGCATGCAACTAATGCTATTCTAGCTGTTTTTCTTTAGTTGCTTCTTGATTTGATGGCTTTCCGAGAACAAGCGCTCCGTCTCATTTTGGATCTGAGCAGTACCGTTATCACATTGCTGGTGAGAAACATTATATTTACTAATGTACCAAAAGTCTAAAACTGATAACTTGTGCGGTAATGTGATTTTTTTGGTTTTGTTTTTGTTTGTCTTACAGCCACATCAGAATTCTTTGATCCTTCATGCCTTTATGGACCTCTTTTGTTCATTTGTCCGAGTTTACCTCTTTTCCGAAAAGGTAAACCCTTTCTAGTCTTCTTAAACTTGAGATTTTTAAAGTAGTTACTTATCACAGCTACATAGAAGGAAAGTATGCGATTGTGCAGGGATTAGCTTCCAAGAAAGACTGCTTTAGTGTTGCATTATCTAAAGAGTATAAAAATAGGCAATTTCCTGCTACATCATAAAAAAAGAGTGCAAAAATAGATTATATTCACTGTTCTTGAGAGTGCAAAAGAAAAGGGTGCAGAAAATAGACCTTTTTTTTTTTTGAATTTGAGACGGAATGCAGGCTGGTCCTCGTATTTTACAGTATTAGTTAGGCCAGACCCAAAATGGGCCTTATGGGACATTCTGTCAGTTTGTACCCCAGTGTGTTGCTGGGTAGAACTGAGCCCTCTCAGAGAGTTTGGGTGTACTTTATAATTTGTGATTACGCCACTATAACATTTGAAAACGGACTAATTCAATGACAAAGTTTGGTTCACAGAAGTGCATACATTGAAATTATTTATACAATTCCCGTTAGCACAATTTCAAATTGATTTTATTTAGCAATTATGTTCTGGATTGGCTGCTCATCTGTACCTTTGTTTGGTATGTGCTTTTTTATCTTTTCAGATACCTAGGAAGATGATGCTTCAGGTCTATAACATCTTGCACAACATGCTTAAAGGTGGACGTGACTGTGACTTCTATCATCGGTATGTTTTTCAACAGTTGTTGTGAGCTTTAATGTTGCTTCTTCCTAGCAATTTTGTGAATCTTTTCTCATGTCTATAATGTAGGCTGGTGCAGTTTGTTGACTCGTATGACCCACCAGTGCAAGGGTTGCAAGAGGACCTTAATTTTGTTAGCCCACGTATTGGAGAGGTTTTCTTAAGATTTTGATTTCATCTGCTGACAACTCCAGAACTAGGATCTCATTAGTTATTTGTATTCTCATTTTTGAAATTTCTGTATTCATTTCCTTTCAGGTTTTGGAGGCCGTGGGACCCATTATCTTTCTTTCGACGGACACCAAAAAGTTAAGAAATGAGGGTTTTCTCAGTCCATTCCACCCGCGTTATCCTGATATACTGACCAACTCTGCACATCCCATGGTATGTTGCTGAGTACAGCAGGGGCAGTGGTTTTAATTTTAGTTGGGTGGGTAAATGCTGGTTGCTTATACTAGAGCAATTACAATTTGTTGGCATGTTATTTACCTTAAGGGCTGAAGGAAACTTATTGTATTACTTTGGCCTTTTGAAGTGGCATTTGCATTTGGCATGGTTATTTCCTCTGCATGAAAGTTTTTTTGTTTTCCATTGTAGTTAATTTTTTTTTTTTCACTTTTCAGAGAGCTCAAGACCTAGCAAATGTGACATCGTATAGAGAATGGGTCCTCCTTGGATACCTTGTTTGCCCTGATGAACTGCTTCGGGTTACTAGTATTGATATTGCTATGGTACATTATGTGTCCTCTATCCATGTTTGAATCTGTATAATCAGGATTTTATTTTTTATATATCTATGCTTGTGTACCCCTTGTAAATTACATCTGTATGATATATTATTTATTATTATTATTATTTTTTTGTGTTAGCACTTATTTCACAGGCAATAGTTGTTCTTTTTTTCAGGTTGTGTTGAAGGAGCACTTAATTCTTCCATTGTTCAGAGATGAGGTACATTTTGTGCTGTTTGTTCTGGCTTATTGGTTCTTTAGTGCTTTGACCAACTGATTCATTTTGTTGCCTTGCATGCAGTATTTACTTCTTCATGAAAATTATCAGTACTACGTTCTACCAAAAATTGTAGAATCAAAGAGAATGGCAAAATCTGGGCGTGCCAAGCAGAAGGAGGCAGATCTTGAGTATAATGTTGCTAAGCAGGTCGAAAAAATGTTAAGGTAGACCTTATGAATCTTCATCTTCTGCCTTCTTGAATTCCTTAGATGTTGTTTTGACACAAGGCTTCAACACTGCCATATTTCATATTTCTTTTTGCTTCTTATACCCACCTTCAGCAGTTTCTATCAAATCCATGTATAACAATCTATGTGCAGAAGTCCTAATTCAGGGTTTATGGTCTACAATGTGGCCTGTAGGGTTGAAAAAACCAGAAACGACAAACTATTTATGAAAACAAAAAGGAATAAGATAGGAAGCTTTGACAACTTCAGAACAATTGAAGTAATCTATTTCAGCAAGTTATAAGGCAATGTAGGAACACATTTTAGATAGTAGATTGTATCAGTTGTCAATTTGTAACTATTTCTCAATTATAAAACCTTCTCTGACTGATGAGTTCTAACATGGTAGCGAGGTGCATGAGCAAGCTTTGTTATCTAGTGATGCCATTCATCATGAAAGGAGAATTCTATTAAAGCAAGAAATTGGACGGATGGTTTTGTTTTTCACTGACCAACCTAGTTTGCTGGCACCAAATATCCAGGTATTGTATAATTTTAGATTTCAGCAAATTTCTCCTTATACCAAATGTGCTGTGCATGACATATTCTTTATATAAATTTATGTGAAGATGGTATTTTCTGCACTAGCTCTAGCTCAGAGTGAGATAGTTTGGTACTTTCAACACATTGGAGTTGCTTCATTAAACTCAAAACCTTCTCGGGTGAAACCTACTGACATTGTAAGTGTAATTCAGCATACAAGAATTATTATATACATAATTTTCTCCTTTATCTTCTTTTTAATTTGAAATGATTTTTGTACATGTATTTCAGGATGCAGCAGACCCCACAGTAGGCTTTCTGTTAGATGGAATGGACAAACTATCTTGCCTTGTTAGGAAGTATGTGGCAGGTTAGTTGTCGTGCTTGTTATGGTTCACAATTCATATGGTTGTGCTGGTCATGTAGCAGTGCATGCCCGATAGGATTTTTCCTTCCTTTTCATACCAGTTATGCATCTTTGATCCAGTCCAATATACCAAACCAAATATTACTTCCCTTGTGTTCCACTTATATTATACCATACTGTTGCATAATGCAGCCATAAAAGGTTATGCACTTTCCTACCTTTTGGCTGCTGCCGGTCGGATCCGATTTTTATTGGGCACACCAGGTATGGTAGCTCTTGATCTCGATGCTACATTAAAGGGTCTATTTCAGCAAGTTCTTCATTGCCTTGAGAATGTGCCAAAGCTTCACGGAGAAAACATTCCTGCTGCCAATTGCAATTTATCAGTAATCTATTCTATTCATTTTATGCTTCTTCTTTTTTTTTTTTTTTTTTTTGAAGTGGTAGGTAAAACCATACCAAAATTTTCATTAACAAAATAAAAAATTATTTACATATAACCCCCAAAAAAAAGAAAATAATACAATAAACAAAAGAAAAAAAAAATGGAATGCAGCAGCAGCAGCAATATTTTATGCTTCTTCACCACTCTTACTTGTCTCATAAGGTTGATGCATGTGCTAAATGCAAATGAATTCAACACATTCAAGCATTGGTTGAATCATAAATCCTGAAACAAATCCAACTTAAAATCATAATAAAACACTAACTTCCAGTGTAACTTGAATCAATGTTTTTTTTGTTTTCTATTGTTTTGCAGGATTTGCGTAAGCATTGGCTGTCCATTTTGATGATTGTGACATCATCACGATCTTCTATAAATATTAGACATCTTGAGAAAGCAACTGTTTCTACTGGGAAGGAAGGCTTGGTCTCAGAGGGAAATGCTGCATATAACTGGTCTAGGTAATCCATCATGAGCTGATGCTCTGCAGTTTTTCCTTTGTGTAAAAATGTGATTTTACGACATGTATCTCAATGCACTGAATTTGTCAGATGTGTGGATGAACTTGAGATCCAACTGTCGAAGCATGGAAGCCTCAAAAAGCTTTACTTCTATCACCAGCATCTTACAGCTGTATGTATTTATTTTATATTCATGCCTGAAATTTTGTTACATAATAACATCAATGATAATAAGTAGAACATGCATGTACAACTTTGACAATCCAAAAGGCCACACATCCATGCTATATATCAGATTCTTTGAACTGAGAGCCAAAAAAGATTCGGATGATTATGGTATAGGATTAAGGAAATGAATACTGGCATTTGGTTTTCTGTATAGTATGTATTCCATAAACAATTATATAGTTTCATCTACATTTCTTCATTTGAAATTGCTTAATAGGTGTTTCGAAACACAATGTTTGGTCCGGAAGGCAGGCCTCAGCACTGTTGTGCTTGGCTAGGAGTTGCAAGTAGTTTTCCTGAATGTGCATCTGTCATCGTCCCAGAAGAGGTATGTGTAATTTATCTGCAATTACAAATACGATATTATAAACTCTAGCTAGTAAATCATCATCTGAATGCATGTATAGGTTAACAAAATTGGCCGTGATGCCATAATGTATGTTGAATCCCTGATTGAATCCATTATGGGCGGATTGGAAGGTTTGATTAACATTCTTGACTCTGAAGGAGGAATTGGCTCATTAGAGATGCAGGTACCATTATTACATTCATTTTTGTTGTAAAGTCATTTTTTTTTTTTTTTTTTTGTAGTAACAAATTCATATATTTTATGCTCAGCTTCTTCCAGAACAAGCAGCAAGCCGTTTGAATAATGCCATGAAAATGAAGGCTGCTTCAGGTTTGTTGGCTCCAGGCCATGAGAGCTACCCAGAAAATAGTAACTCTATTAAAATGTGAGTTACATCGTTGTTTTATATATATAGTATCTGCGGCATGTGAGGTTCATAGTATGGATTTTTGAAAAACTTTTTGTCACAAAACAGGTTGGAGGCGGCTATTCAGAGGTTAACAAGTCTCTGTTCTGTGCTAAATGACATGGAACCAATTTGTGTTCTCAATCATGTCTTTGTTTTACGTGAGGTTAGTGTTTTCTTTTTTTTATGATTCAATTATTTTACTTCTTTATTTTTAAGTAAATTATCCAAGTATAATGATTAGCCCTTATCTTCCTTTTTACCCTGTAGTACATGAGAGAGTGTATACTAGGAAATTTCAAGAGAAGGTTACATGCAGTGCTGAGGACCGATACATGTCTCCAGCGACCATCTGTCATGGAATCGCTGCTGAGGAGACACTTGAGCATTGTGCATTTAGCAGAGCAACACATAAGCATGGATCTAACTGAAGGAGTCAGAGAAATTCTTCTAGCTGAGAGCTTTACTGGTCCCATTTCTAATCTCCATTTCTTTGACAAGCCTGTAGAGGTATTATGACATTCTCTTAGTGATTTTCAGTGAAAGATACTAGGTCCTAGCAGACCATTTTATATATTTTTTTTGGTTTATGTTGCATTGTTAGGGCTTTTAGATGTATAAATTGCCTTTTTTAATATTTTTTACTTGAATTGTTTACCATATTGTCAACACAGGTGCAACCAGGATCTGCCATTGAAGTCATCAGCAATTGGTACATTGATCACATTGTCAAGGATGTAACTGGTGCTGGCGTCACTTTCAACTCAACTCTCAATTGTTTCGAGAGCTCGCAGCCAATTGGTGGGCTTTACCCGGCTGACTCCTTCACTAACCCCACTGAACTTAAATGCCTGATCCGCCTATTTGGTCTTTATGGATTTGACAAGTTTGACCGCATGCTAAGAGAACTCACTTCTGCCCTTCTTAACTGCATCGACACTGCCCTTCGTTCAAACCGCGAATCTCTTGAGGCAGTCGCTGTCAGTGTCAGTTCAGGTGACCGCATTGAGAGAGAGGCCAATCTGAGACAAATTTTGGACATAGAGCCATTGGTTGGTTTCTGCATCCAGGCAGGTCAGGCTATCACTTTTAGGAAGCTTCTGGCTGAGGCAGCTGGTGCAGTCCTCGAAGAGAAAGCGCCACTCTTTCATTCTTTGTTAGATGGGGTTATGAAACATCTTCCCAGTGAGATTCCTGACAGAGACGAGGTTGTGAGATTGAGGAGAGTTGCAAGTGGGATCAATGTGGGGAAAGAGCATGATATTGAGTGGGTACACTCAATTCTGTCAGAGGTTGGAGGCATAAATGACAATTCAAGGGTTTTACTGCCTTATCTTTGTGCTGGGTTCATGATGTCAGGAACATGGAACTCAGTTATTTATGATGTGAAGGCTGGTGGTTTCAATAATAACTTGCATTGCCTGGCGAGGTATGAAAACATAGAAGTTTGGGTATTTGAATGCCCAACTTATTTGTATTGTATGATAACTAATTTGCTGTGACGAAGGTGTGTCTTATTTCTTTATTTCTTTCTTTGGTGTCTTTAAAGGTGTATAAATGCCGTGATTGGAGGCAGTGAGTATGTCAGGATGGAAAGAGAAATGAAAAGACAGTCTATGTCCAATGGCCAACTTGGGGAGATGCAACAGTCTGAGCCTCTTAACCGTGCCTCGATAGAGGCCAATATCAAATCAGCTATGCAGCTTTTTGTCAAGTGTGCCTCACTTATTGTTCTTGACTCTTGGACTGAGAATAGCAGGTATGCTCTCTATATGCATTGTTGGTTTTGCATGTTAGGGTTAAACTTTGTCATCCACAGGCCTCATGAGTGACAAGATGACCATTGACAATTTGCATTTAGGATGTATACAAACAATAAATAACCTTTGTAACAAAAATTCCAAGCATTCTATGAGTGTTTTGACAAGATGGCCGCTGAAATAGTCAATTCTATTGTTATCTTGAAATTGCCAAGTACTTAAATTCTGCAAAGAAGAAGATATACTACACAGATAAAATAATGATCTTATTATATTTGGAATCTAAATCGAATTTCAAAATTTTAGTTCAACATTTTGAGCGGTTCTGTACAGTCTTCAACTGCAAGAATTAGCCAGTGTTTATCTTGGCTCAGAAGAATTACATCACCTTACTCATCTCACTGTTTTCATTTCTCATCAAATATAGGTCTTTCATCTTCCCCAAGCTGATATTTCTCGATCAGCTATGTGAGCTTTCACCCTATCTTCCTCGAAGCACTTTAGAGTCGCACATACCATATACCATCATTAGATCTGTTTACCACCAATCCTATAGTGGTTCTTTTATGGGCCCTGATTTAACCATGACCGGTCCATCTCCCAAGCAGTCACCTCTCATCTCGCTATCTCATGCCTCGCCAACTGTCAGAGCAGGCTGGTCTGATGCTGCAGCTAGATCCAATAACATGCATGAACATGGTCAGTATGTATCTTCCTCGCATGAAGAGACTTATGAGATGGATGCTGGTGGCAAGGCCAAGGGAGGAGAGAAGTTCCTGCCTGGCATGAGACGATCTGGACCGTTGGATTATAGTGTAAGTCACAAGGTTAAGTTTTCTGAGGGTTCAAGTTCTAATGCTGCGCCGGGTTCCAGCCAAATGCAACGTTTTGCAGTTTCGAGATCCGGACCGTTGTTGTACAAGTAACAAGTAGCGCTTATAGTTGACTGTCTAATTATTGATTCTATTATTGTAACTAGTGTTCTTATTGCAACTGTGAGCTTTTTGCCCATGTGTAATTTTTCTTGGTTTAATTGAGAAAATGGTTTTTGAAGTTTTTTTATTGGTGACTACTTCATCCCAAATTATGTAGTTCTTGCTTAGATTATATTCCTCACAATTAAAATGGAAGTTGTACTGCTATACTGCTATACTGCTAATTATTATAGGGTATCAATGTTTGTTGCTTGCGTAATTTCGCAATATCGGGTATTTTCAACTCATTTGAGTGTGAACTGTGAACCAAAGGCAGAGTACTTAACGCAACAATTGAACATTGTTGTATTAGCTAGCAGTGTCGTTAGATTGATTAAGGCAAACATAATTACAAAACTTGATTTACAAACCCACCATCAACTTCTTATATTATTAGTTCATATTATCTTGATCATTTTGAGAGGCCGGAAGAAACATTAATCACTAAATTGTTCTAACATCTAACATCTAACGCTGGGATGCAGATATACTGATATACCAAAATAATGGAAATGATGTGGAATCGAAGTATCATACTTGAGCTGAAGATACTTTTTTGTCATTTGAGGTAACATACATATATTGCTTGTTATACAAAAGTTCATTCTTCTGGAATTCAAAATTTAACCTGAACTATACAGCAATCAACGTTGCCGAGATTATATAATCTGTAATGTAAAAACTCCATACCAAAAAGAAAAGAAAAATACATTTCAGTGTGCATTCCCTCTTTTTTAATTAGAGCTTCATTTCATCCTCTTGTCATGATCTCATGCAATTTTCATAACCTAACCCAGCAATTAGGTAATCACACCTTCAGTAAACCTGAATTAGGTAACTCATGCAATTTTGATCACTTCTGCCCCAAAAATCACCTATAAATTACCCATTGCACAACACAGTTTAAGCACAAACACAATATATACACTACTTAAATTTAAAACCATTACTGTTTCATTAACAAAAAAGGGATAAAAAAATGGCTGCAACCAAGCTCGGAGCTATCGCATTGGTCATGCTTTTCCTTTGCTTGTCTGGCCAGTACCAGACTGCCTCAGCTGTCGACTCTTGCTCGAACCAACTCGCCAGCCTGGTCGCCTGTGCTGCATCGGTTGTGCCAGGATCTTCCGCCGGCCCACCAACCTCGCAATGCTGCTCTGCTCTTCAGGGTGTCACCCATCAATGCGCATGCAACACCCTCAAGATCATCAACAGCCTCCCGACCAAGTGCGGCCAGCAAGCCGTCACATGCTGTAAGCCTATTACATTGTTTTTATTTTATTCTTTTTGTGCCATTTTTAATTAATTAATTAATTTTTTTTTTATGTTTTTGGCAGTAGGATTTCTAACTTGTTATCTCATTTTTGAAATTTCAGCAGCATAAGAGCACAACCAAGGAGCAATTAATCAATGGAGAATAGTTGGTAAAGCGTTTAAAGAGTGTCTTCTAAATTAAAGTATACCTGTGTTTTTCTTTGTTGAGTTCTGTTTCCATTGAGGCACTATACATGGAGTTGAGCAAAATTGTTGTTGCTTGAATGAATCAGAATTAATAATAAAACTCACAACTGACTTATCTTAATTCAATGGTTTGTGCTTTGTGTTACTATTTTTTTTCTCTTATATTTTACTTTTACACTAGTCATTCATTTATTAAGTAATTATTATGCATAACACATAAGTAAATAGTTTGAAATAGTACAAACCATGTGGCAGCTGACATGCACATTGAATTGTTAAAACATAAAAACTTCAAAATGAATGACAGATCATAAATGGTTCACTTGAATGGTGTCTGAATGATGCCATTAACATTTAACACCCCATAATTACCATTTACTACTAACTGGACCACATAAAACAAAACAATATCACAACCACCCTTAAAAGTCCAAAAACCCTCTTCTACAAAATCCAAACAAAACCAGGTTATTCCCTCAAAAATCAGCCTTAGAATTCAATCTCACTCAAATAAACCTCTCACCTTTGACATTCTACTCCACATTCTTGTCATCAAATTTTATATATCCATGAATGAATGAATCAATTATTATTATATCAAATTCATACTCTAGAAAGAGGGTAAGTTTCCGAGCTTTTTAGCTATGCCACATCATCATTCATCTCAACCATTAATTTTATTTCTCTCTCTTCATTTATCTTAATCAAATGACTCAATCTATTTTTTTTATTAAAGAGATAATATCATGATATACCTAAAGAACAATTTATGTATTCTTTATATAAATTAAGATGTAGCTAAAAATATATTATATAGAAAATATATTAAATCTAATATTTATCTAATAAAATATATTTATTTTAATATTTGTTAATTTATGTAATATTATTTTTTCGGGGTGAAGCCCGGTTCACAGCTCTAGTAATAATAATCCCTCCTCCTCTTCTCTTCACTTTCTCTTTCTCTTTCTCAGTCTCTGAATGATGCCATTAAAACCCCATAATTACCATTTACTACTAACTGGACCATATAAAACAAAAGAATATCACAACAACCCTCAAAAGTCCAAAAACCCTCTTCCACAAAATCAAAACAAAACCAAGTTATTTCCAGAAAAATCAGCCTTAGAATACAATCTCACTCAAATAAACCTTTCACCTTTGACATGTGTTTTGGGCACCCAAAATTACTTGGGAACACCTTTTTTTGTCACTTTTGAACAAGTTTATCCCTAATTAAATATGTTTAAATTTTTATAATATTTTTTGTAATATTATTCAAAATCAAAGTTATGAGTTATGAGTATTATTTGCAAAAAACATATCAATAAAAAAGCACAAAATAATTTTGAATTCTAATTAATTAGTTAAGAATAGAATTGTTATTTGGGGGTGTTCAAGGAATTTTGAGGGTGCCCAAAGCAGGTCCCTCCATTCTACATTCTTGTCATCATATATTATATATGAGGGATCCATTGACAATAGCTATATTGACAATCTTGACAATAGGAGTTTTAAATGTTGGTAGCTGCTATCAACCTTTCGAAAAAAAGACAATGGGGGTTTTAAAAAATTATAAAATTCATAAAAAATCTTAAAAATGAAAAAAGTTTGATGGATACATTACTTAACTTATAGATTGATGATGTTTCAAGTTTCGATCAATTTGAATAATATTTGATGCCTTATCAAAAAAAAATTTATACACTTTTTAATTTAACGGGTCTTTAAAAAGCTATCAAATATCGCTTAAATTGAATATAATCGGAAATATAATAAATCTAATAATACTTCTGTAAACTTTTTTATCTATTTTTAAGATTTTTTATGATTTTTTATAAATTTTTTAAATATACCATTGTCAAGATTTTCAAAATAACCATTGTCAATGGATCCCTCCTCATCCTTTAATCCCTTTATAGTATATTAATCTAGGATGGCTCTCTACAGTGCAATGAACAGTTATTTGAACAGTAGTTTTTTTTTTTTTTTTTTTTTTTTTTTTTTTTAAGATCCTTCAATATAGTATCTTACCGTTTAGTTGTTTATGAGAATAATCAAGAAGATATAGTTGTTGATATTGAAAATTTAAATAAACAATATACAATATATAAGCTACAATAAATTACTCTTTGATAGCTTATAAAAATTTTATATACTTTTAAAATGTTGGAAATTAAGGTATTATCAATAGATTATTAAATAACACTTAAAATTAAATATAATTGAAATTATAGCCAACCTACAAGGTTAAAAGTACATTATAATATTTTTTCATTTCTAAGATTTTTAAACAATACTTTAAAACTTCTTCCAAACTTCATTGCCATATTCATTAAGATAATCATTCTCTACAACTATTGCTTTAGACTTCCTTTTGTATACTTCAATAATTGTATTCAAAAATATTAAATGTGTTGTAAACAACTTTTATCCTTACACAGCAATATTTGCCGAAAGTAGAAATGTTTAAAGAAGCAATATTAACATTTTAGAAAAATAACTAAAAAATTTAACATCTTGGACAAAAAAATTACAAGTGTATGTTTGTGGAGTCCATCAAAAGATTGAAATGAAAGAAGATTCCAATTCAAGATACAAGTACATATCATGAAAATTTAGTGGGCTTCGAACCAAGTATGTCTTCTAAAATTATTATTTGCTGTCATTTTAGAATATTGAAAAGAAATACTTACAAAATTTTAAATGGTAAAAAATTTATATACAATGAGATTTTTATAAAAAATATAAATCCAATAACAAAAAAAAGTTTATTATGATCTATAACAAAAAACTATAACTAACCAACTATGTCTTTAAAATACTCACATTTCAGAAATACAATACAATTGTATAAAAAACTTCGAGAAATTATGTTTATCATGATCTCCTCCACTTTTTTATTATTTGTATTGTTATTAGTAGAGAGATGTGTATGACTTTAGATCCCTCTCAGTTCTAAAAATATAAGCAAAGTGCGCTACAAAAAAATAATATAAGCTCTGAAAATAGCAACTTATATAGTATGATAATTTCTTTATAATTTATATCTTTTTTCTTCGTACTTCATGTTTTTTTTAGTTTTTATCCCTTCTTCAAGATTTAAGATTACATTCCAGTTCGTTTTTTTTGTTAAAAATATTAATCTACTGCCGAAGCAACCGAGGCACGTATCTAGTTAGTATTCTAATTTGGGATGACTTGCTATAGTTTTATCAACAGTTCTCTCTCCAGTATTTTTTTTTAACTAGCGCACATGATCCGAGGCGTGGTGGGAAGTTTTTTAGAAGAAGAAGAGGTTTGCACTTTGCACTACTTGCACGACTCTCATTCTCTCTTTCATTTCTTTTTTTAATGAATATTTCCTTTTTAATGTATTTGACTAAGGAGAGATATAGGATCAATTATACTTTCTGCACTACTCCATTTCAATAAAAAAATGGTGATTTCCATTCCATTCTTTTCAATTGCATTAATAATTATTTTCCAAAAGATTTTATAGAAAACCCTTCATTATACCGAATATGTTCTAAAGTTTCATATTATCATCAGTTAATTTTTTTATGAGGAGAGATCAAATAACCATGTTTTTGGTGACTGATTGGTGACCGTAAAATTAAATCTTAAATAACTACATTTTAAATTCTTAAATAACAAAACTAATTGATAGAATATGTTATATATATATATATATATCATATTTTATGTGTATACAATAAATTATATAATTTTAATTTTATTTATATGTGCATCAAACATTAACAAAAATCAACGGTTCAAGTTTTATGATTTTTTCTCCTCTCTTAATGACTATCGAAACAATGTTAAAACTTTACCATTTTTCATTAGAACATTTTGATTAATTTTTGTGGAGTTTAAGTCCCACTACTTTGCATGTAGATCTTTGAAAATCCTCATAATATTATATAGGAGTCAAATGGATATACAAGAAGAAGATGAACGCCCAAGGCGAGATTGAGAGGATTAGCAATCTTACAAAGAATTTGCAAATAAAAAATTACTTCAATAATTAATCACCTTACAAACTTATTTTTTTTAGTTTATACATTGATTGTATTTCAAATTTTATAGAACTTTATAGGTAAACTTTGATAGAAATGCAAATTACATATTTAATTTTATTAGAGACTCTCAAATTGCTTAGCATAAATAAATAAATGATATAGCTTAATATTTACTGCCGAAGCAAGTGACGCTCTCCTCTAGTTATACATAGAATAATAGCTAGCGATCACTCCTTTTATCTATCCATCGGTCCACCATATTTGTAATAAATAAATATTATTTTTAGTGGACATTTATAACTTTCTGATCAACATATATTATTTTATAGTAAACATATATATTACGGTTTCCAGTAAATATTTATGCAACTGCAACAAGCACATGTGTGCACGTGGATGTGTCAAATTGTGAGAGGGTTAGATAGGTGACCTACTTTATAAGATAGATGTCTCTCTTCTATATATATATATCCATGAATGAATCAATTATTATCAAATCAAACAATGAATTTATAAATCCCTCCCCTGCTCTTCTCTTCACTTTCACTTTCTCATAGTCATAGTCTCATTCTCATTCATATCATACCACTTTCTTCCTTTCACGATTATAATTTAACGGGTCTTTGAAGAGCTATCAAATATTGCTTAAATTGAATATAATCGGAAACATAATCAATCTATAAGTTAAGTAATACTTCGGTAAATTTTTTTCTATTTTTAAGATTTTTTGTGATTTATAAATTTTTTTAAAAAAATACCATTGTCAATGATCCCTCTTCTTCTTTATTATATACTAGAGCTGTAACTCGGGCTTCGCTTTGAAATATGATAAAAAAAAATAAAGCTTATAAAATAAAATTATTTATTTAAAAAATAAACATAATTTTAAATTTTTTTATGTGAATAATGATGATGATGATGTGTAATTTATAAACAATAGCACATAAATGTTGGACCACTTTAAGGATTAAATTTTGTCTTAGACATATCATACCATTTTATCAAATGAGGAGAGAGAATAAATATAAACCATTAGATCAAAGTAGATGAAAAGATTTAAACAAAATCAAATGGTTAATAATATTGATGATGTGGCATAGTTGAGGTGTTTTGAGAGTTACCATCTTTCTTGTTTACTAGAGCTGTTACTCGGGCTTCGCACCGAAAAGTGATATCAAATAAATAACTAAGAATTTTATAAAATTTAAATAATTATATTAAATAAAGAATGAACAAAATTTTAATGTAATATAATAAGAGAGGAGATCGGATAACCACAACTTTCGGTGACACTACTATTACCGCAAAGCATATAAATTCCAAAAAATCATAAAAATAGAAAATCTTTTACAAATATATTCATTTACTTATAGATTGAGTGTGTTTAAAATTTCATACAATTTGAGTCTTATTTGGTACTTCATCGGGAACCATCATGTTTGTATGATAATTATAACGGTCTAAATTTAATGGTCCCCAATGAAGCATCAAATGACACTCAAATTGAATGAAACTTGAAATGCATTTAATCTATAAGTAAATGAATATATTTGTAAAATATTTTCTATTTTTAAGATTTTTTGTGAATTTATATGCTTCATGGTAATAGTAGTGTCACCAAATTTTGTGGCTATCCGATCTCCACTCATATAATAATACTAATAATAATGTAATAGTTTATAAATAAGAACATATATAAATGTTAGATCATTTTAAGGGTTAATATTTGTTTTAGACATATCATATTCATCTTATTTAATGAGTAGAGACAAAAAAATATAAGTCATTGGATTAAAGTAGATGGATAGTTTCAAACAAAATCAATAGTTGAGAATAATGATGATGTAACATAACTAGAAAGCTTGGAAGCTTACCCTTCTATGAATTTATAGATATGTGTCCATGAATGAATGAATCAATTATTATCAAATCAAATAACGAATTTATAAATCCCTCCCCTGCCCTTCTCTTCTCTTCACTTTCACTTTCTCATAGACTCATAGTCTCATTCATATAATAATCTCATTCATATCATACCACTTCCTTTCCTTACGCATTCCTTCCTTCATTCCTCTAATTTCCTCTCTTCCTTCCTTCTACGCGACCGCAGAAGCAGCAGCGGAGAATGAAATGAAGAAGAAGACGACGACGAACAACAACAACAACAACAACAACAGCGGTTGCTAGCGCTAGCTAGCGCTACTGCTACTGGCGGGCGGGAGCTCAGCTGGCTTCTTCCAATCCCATCCAATCCAATGGCGATCTTCAGCAACCGGTGCAGCGACGCGACCGCCACGACCAAGCCGGTCTTCCTCGGGATCTACGCGATCCTCGCGGCCGGGCTCCTCCTCTCCGTCCTCTTCGTCGCCTCCGGTCTCTACTCCTCCTCCGGCTTCTCCCCCTTCTTCGCCCCTTTCACCTCCCCTTCGGCTTCTCCCTCTTCCGCTTCTTCTTCGTCGTCGTCGTCGTCGTCGTCGTCTTGGTGTAAGATGTTATCTTTTGTTGTTTGATCGAGTGTCCGATTTGAACGGATGGATAGTGTGGAGGCTTGTTTGATCGAATCCGTAGCTGAATTCGATCAGTAGGTTACAGAAATTGAGGAACTTTTTTTTTTTCCCCAATTGGAGTGGAGTAAAGAAAGAGCCACACGGTTTAATTAATTAATTAATAGTTTGTGTTAGTGTCACCACTTCCAAGTTCTGTTAATCGGTTCACTGTTCATTTGAGTAGTTTGGTGCTCATTTGATGAACTTTTGAAACATTAAGGGCATGTTCTGCGGACACAAATCCTATATGTTTCTATAGGAATTAAGAGTTTATAGGAAATAATTTCTATTCACTATTCGGCAGACCATACTATCAATTCCTAATAGGAATTTATTCCTCTAAAATGCTTGTTTTTAGAGGAAAATATTAATTAGATTGGAGTGGATTATTTTTTTTCTATCAATAATGATGAGCTCTTTGTAGGATTTCATCAAATATAATAAGTGTCAATTGTGGTTGTTTTGAAGATTTATGCAAATGTAGTGGGTGTTCATTGCTAAAAACAATGAATAACATATTTAGCTATATGCTGCTTGTTGAAATTCACAAATTCAGTAGAAAGAAAGAAGAGGTAAAAACATCACCATTGTTGAATGTTGACTGATTCTGTCTCAAATGAAGGGGGAGATGAAGCAAACAGCACCTCGACCAAAGACCAACTTGCCGTGTCAGAACCGGAAGACACAATGCCTATATGGAAGGTACCGACCGGCAGTAGATTTCCAGATCTGAAGGTGTTTAAGCTGACAGAAGATATGGTTAAGAGGCATGCCAAGGATAATGTTATCATTGTTACCTTTGGGAACTACGCATTTATGGACTTCATTTTGAATTGGGTGAAGCATCTGACTGATCTTCGTGTCTATAACCTGCTAGTTGGTAATCATTCTAATATTTCTTTTTTGACATATATTTGTATTTAGACAAGGAGTTGCCTAGTTTCTTGGGCCATACTGTTATCAGGACAGTACAACATCAATTCAGTGCACCAATGCAGTATAACATAGCTGCACAGATTCTTTCTGACATATCCATTGACATGCATTTTTTCACTGCTTGTAACAGCTACTGTTAGTGGTAAACTAATATTTGATCAGCATTTGCAAATGAGATCTTTTATTTCCCTATTTCCAAGTAGATCAGAGGGGCATATTCTAGGCAATTTCTCATGTGGTTGTTTAGAGATTTTGTTGGAAATTTCACTTCCAAAAAAAAAAAAAAAAAAAAAAGAGTTCAATATAAGGGATAACCTGCAATCTCCTTATCGATAGCATAAACAGTTCATCCTAAAATAATGAATGCACAGGTGCAATGGACAGGAAACTACTGGAGGCATTGTACTGGAAGGGCGTGCCAGTATTTGATATGGAAAGCAACATGATAACTGAAGATGCGGGGTGGGGCTCCCCTACATTTCACAAAATGGGAAGAGAGAAGGTCTTTCTAATTAATGCCATCCTACCCTTTGGTGTTGAGTTGCTTATGTGTGATACTGATATGGTCTGGTTGAAGGTATACAAGTTACATTTCGGTTTTTTTTATTTTTATTTTTTATTTTTTTTATATATATCAAAGAATACACACCCGCATGACAAGATTAATGAAATTCATGGGATCAACTGTATCTCAGTTTATCTGCTTAATTGTGTCTTACAAAGATAAGTACTTATGCAACTTAATATCTAAAATTAACTGAAACAGAATCCACTACCATACATGGCAAGATATCCTGATGCAGATATACTGACATCAAGTGACCAAGTGGTCCCAACTGTCACCGACGACAGCCTAGATATCTGGCAAGAAGGTAACGGGTGCGTACATTATTGGATACTTTTAGCATAAAATCAAAATGTACTTTTATAATTTTTTAATAGTTTTTGTTTAATACGTGCAACAGTAACTGGTGCATACAACATTGGCATATTCCACTGGAGACCTACGGAGGCAGCTAAACAACTAGCAAAAGAATGGAAAGAGCTTCTTTTATCAGATGAGAAGATCTGGGACCAAAATGGATTCAATGACCTGATGCATAAGGTCCTGGGGCCATCTGTACAAGATGGATCCAATGGTGGCCTTGCCTATGCATATGATGGGACTCTCAAATTGGGAATTCTACCTGCTAGTATATTTTGTAGTGGCCATACTTACTTTGTCCAGGTACGACTTGTTACCTCTTGCTATGCCTGTTAATTGTTAATCCAGCTTCACTCATTAACCTGATCAGGTAATGTTGGTAATGGTTTAAATTGTTGGGTCCAACCTGACTGTTCAGTGCTTAAGTTTAATTTTGTGAACATCAGAAAGAGTGAAGTTCCAGTCGATTTTCATTAAAATAAATATTAAAATCATGTAATATATCTTCTGCCAGATTTATCATAATTCCTAGCCAGATACCAAAAATTTATGCCCGAGTGTCTAATTAAGTATGACAGAATGCATACACAAATAAACAAAAGAAAATAATCAAATCCCATTCTATCCTTCACATTTGAGTGCACCAGTCAGATATCACTGGTTATCATTTGTTGATGAGTAAAAAAAATGGAGTTCTACATTTACTTAAGTAAGAATAATTGTGCAGGCTACATACAAGCAGTTATGGTTAGAGCCGTATGCTGTCCATACAACTTTTCAGTATGCTGGTACCGAAGGCAAGAGGCATAGGTTACATGAGGCCATGCAATTTTTTGACCCTCCTTCCTATTATGATGCCCCAGGTCTCTCTCTCTCTCTCTCTCTCTGTCTCTCTCTCATCATTGTGTATGATTATGAATATTGATAATTATATGCTTATTTTAACTGACAGGAGGTTTTATGTCATTTAAACCAAGCATACCAAAGAGCTTGTTGCTAGGTGGTGCACATACTGTGGAGTCTCATTTTGCCTTAGTAAATTACCAGGTATATATATTTCAATCGCAGGAGGTTTCTTTAATGTTCCATATGACAGAAGTAAATTTCCGACTTTAAAACACAGATGAGTGCTTATTGCATGGTTTGTGAATATTGCAGCTGAAACAAATACGGACTGCACTGGCAGTTGCTTCTTTGTTGAAGCGCACCCTTGTGAGTTGGTCAAGAATTCATTTCAATAATCTCATGATTGCATCTTGCAGTTTGCTGATCAATTTGAATGTCATTATTAGGTGATGCCGGCCATATGGTGTAGACTGGATCGCATGTGGTTTGGTCACCCAGGTATTTTGGAAGGCACCTTGACTCGTCAACCTTTTCTATGCCCCATGGATCATGTTTTCGAGGTTTGTTTGCGAAAGAACCCCTTGATTCTCTTCATTCTTATAGAGTGTTTTATTCAGGATATTTCCTGAAAATTTGCAACATAACGAAAAATATGAATAAAAAGTTACCTATGGGATTTTTGTTAATTTGCTTACATAGACTATTAATACTTGTATAAAATTCCAGTGAATCTTAAAAGGATTTTGATAATTTTGCCTCCTGTAAATTATAGTGAAATAGAAATAATTTTTCGCCCTACTTGACCAACTAAAATTTAGAATCAGCAGTGCAAGAATGGAACTAAAAGAATCCGTTTGGTAAATCAGAGAATAGAGTTAGAACTGTATCATTGGATAAGTAAAATTGGAAGAGTGATTGTTGGAAGAGTGAAAAGAAGAGTGTCATTTTGAACTATTTGGAAGAGTGAATATGTTGTTTGGACAAGTAAAACTGTATCATTGGATAAGCAAAACTATTTGAAACTGACAATGCTTAACACTCATTTTTTTTTATGTGCTCAATAAAAGTGTATACTTCAATGCTTTACTGAAATGAATGCGTGCACAGATCAATGTGATGCTCAAGGAGCTTCCAGAGAGTGAGTACGGTCCTCAGATTGATTTTCGAGAATACTCTTTTCTTCAAAATCCTTCATTGTCAAAACATGTGAGTTTCCTGTTGCTGTATATTTCAACCTCACTTGGTTATATTCAATTTTGGTATTATTGAGAAATGAGAAGCTTTTATTTTGTTCAAAGAAAATAAAAGTGAGAATATTGATATTATTTTGTGACTCTGGTTGGGTTTCATTTCTAGCCTAACCCAAATTTTGGGGCTAAAAGGCTTTGTTGCCCCAGCACAAATCTGAAGATCATTGAAAAGAGTGAAAGCACTTTGGGATATATTATTCAACAGCTAACTTAGGATTTGTAAATGGGAACTGTAGTTCTCTTTCTAGCTATCAAAATATATATATCTCCTGTCAGGCCTGAAGCCTGATTAGTACCTTTTGACTAAAATATATTACCAAAAGGGGAATGGGAATTTTGTTAGACATAATTTTCTCTCAAGCTTGCCCGTTAATCTCAGCACGCTATATCAAGTGTGAACCCTGTGGAAATTTCCAACAAGTGAGGACCCTGTAAAGTGCAGGCACTGCTGGAAGAGTGTGAGTGACCCTGGGCCGAAAAATGCGTTGTGCCATAGGAATAGTTAGCACTTAGCAGGTCTTATTCAAAACAGCCCTCTTGATGCCTAGATTTAGACTCTTGTATCCATTATTATTTTGAATAGCATGATGGTAGACCAAAATGATATAAAATGACATACGGAGGTATGCAATGCAAAACAAAATTGTATAGTCGGAGACTTCAATTGCAAACGCCAGAATAGTTTAAGATCATTCATATGATTTCCTTCCATTATGACCAGGTAAAGGAATCAATATTAGAGGTTAGTTCATGTGACAGGAATTCAAAGAAGTGTGACCCATCCGATATTAATATAATTGAACATCGAGGTTATCTTAATCTTCCCAAGAACAACACCCAAGATGAGGTACCAAATCTTTAATCTTTTTTCAATTCAACTAGTAGAATCCGTTTGACAAAAAGCTCTAAGCATAATTGGAAAAAAGTTTTCTTTTATTTAGTTTAAGTGTTTAACCAACAATTTTAATATTTAATTTTCATCTTGTGTACATTCATTAGTAGTGTTAATTCAATTATACTTTTTGATGGTACAGGTAGCTTAATAAAGCATTGTGATATGAATTATGCAAGTTTGGTAATTGTAATTGAATGTGTTACCTCTTTTTTTGCTAAAAATGAATTTAAACAAGGAAAACGGTCATTTAAAATACATAGAAATGTTATTTACTCCAAAAATGAACTGATAGATTGACCTTTACGCTGTTATCCATATACTGTAGCTTGTGAAAGTTTTCTCCTCCTACAAGAATTTCAAGGTCATACAGTTTTCATCGATGCTTGATGTATTTCAAGGTTTTTCAGACAAGGTAATTTACTGATTTCTTGCTGGAACAATTCTATGTGCCCCATGCAGTGCTCTAAAATTTTCTTTTCCAAAATGAGAGTACCTCAAATTGCCTTCTCCTTCAAGCTAATGAGAGGTGCCTAAAATCTCCTATGAAAGGGCCTATTTACTAATTTACCTTGATTATATGATTGTAAAGATAGTTATTCTGTTTTTATGGGGTAAAGATATCATACAGTATTTTACTCAAGGACCTTTGCAGAGATGATAAATATAATAATTTTTATCTCTTCACTGGATTTTGTTCCTTAAAATCTCAACTAAACTTACATGTTTAGAATATGAATTCTTATTTGTATGCATAATGCAGAAAATGGAGGCCAAATTTAGGAATAGAGTACAGAGATATGTGGGGATATGGTGTTGTGTAATGGAGCGGGACCCAGGTCACATCTACTATGACATGTATTGGGACGAGAAACCAGGTTGGAAACCTGAGCCACCCCGCACTAGGCAAGATGACCACCCCCCTTGGGCTTAACTGACACATGCCGTCTGCCTTCGTGCATTCATCTGACAATTATGTGTAGGTTCACTGATTTAAGTTAGGTTCTATCTCTCTTCAAGTAATCCTCTCTTCTCAGTTCTCTTTCTTGCCTCGAGCTCTTTGAATATCCAGAATAGAGATATTTATAACTCAGAAGATCCAAACGGTTCAAATGCAGATGAGTCCCTATTTATTGGTGCATCAGGATAGAATATTTTATATTTATATAGAAATCGATGTTGTTGCCTAGTTGGGGCACTGGTGCCTTGAGTGCTTATGCATGGTAATAGAAATATGTATAATGTACGTCCTTTTTTTAGTTAATAAATGACAGTTCCTCTATTTCCATTTTTTTCTGATACTGGAATAATGAATTCACATAATTTTTTTTTTCTTAAGTTGATGTATCAAAAATTCAAAATAGCTTAATTGTCAATGATCAATAGTGTAAATTTTGATTAAGTGTAGCATATAATGCATATTTGTAGGAGGGAGCATTGAGTTCATACTAAACTTGTGGTTGAGCCTGTATATAACTCAACTAGACTTGTAAAGATTATTTTTTTTAATTTATTTATGCGTTGCAACTGATAAATCAAAGATTGTAAAATAGGTCTACTGATTATTCTGGACTTTTTGTAGTATAGCATCGATGTTTTATCCGATCCATAGCAGCATTAGCCAATTATGAATATGCTTTTTTTTGTTTTTTGTTTTTGGTATTTGGTATTTGTAGACTTGAGCTACAGGGTTGTTCTTCTTGGGCTTATATCGAACTTGGTCCTTGTACTTCCTCTTTTTGTGCATCATCATGAGGATCTGATACACCTTGTAATATGACTTGTGATATCAAACTCTGCCCTGGGCGTTTGGCTTGTCAGGTCTACTAAAAGCTGAGCTGATCTTTTATTGTAAGGAAGGATGTTTGATTTGGCTAGGAGCCGATAAGGGCTCAAGGTCTCTATTACAGTTTCTAATTTCAACTTTCTAATACCTTATAGCTTCTTTTGAAATCTTGTAAAATAATGTCAAAGTTTCTCATTGACATGGGAAATAATTAATATAAGGCTAATTCTTCTATGGAATATATGAAATATGGACCGTTCATTTTTCATAATCGGATGGTCACGATGTCTTTTAGATGCAATTAAAGAAACATATTTGATAAAAACTGTTCGATTCAAAATAAAAGGTTGCTTAGCTGATCCATAGCATAACCACTCTTAATATATTATTTGAAATTACAGAATGGAAATATTCTTTATTAATCCTCACGTTCACAATACTGACCAGTAACCCTGATCTATTATCATAAACACTAACGTGAGATAAATTCTCACTTGGATAATCGACTCAAATACTTTGTGACATGAGATTAACGGTGTCCTGATGTATGAGTACAACATCTCTTAACTAGTTGTTTATCACTGGAACTGGCACCAAGCAGAGGGGAACTGCAAGCTCAAGCACGGCTGCAAACTTCTCCTTAACATCTACATCCTTGTGCATCATACCATCAGGAAGCTTCCAATCGAACTTGGCGAGCATCAACGCTAACAGATACGAGACCATTCGAACACCCATAGGCAATCCGGGACAACTTCGTTTCCCCGAGCTGAACGGGAGGAACTCGAAATCTCTCCCTTGAAAGCTGACTTGCTTCTCAAAGAATCGCTCCGGCCTGAACGCATTCGGTTCGTTCCAGACTTGTGGGTCTCGCCCGATAGCCCATGTGTTTACAAGCACTGGCGCTCCTTTCGGTATTCGGTACCCACCGAGGTCTAATCCGTCGTCCATGGCCTTGTGAGGTAGTACAGGTCCCGCAGGATGTAATCGCATCGCTTCTTTGATCACTGCTTGGAGGTATGGAAGATTGAGCATGTCTGATTCGGTCAATGTTCGTGATGCAAAGGCATCCCGCACTTCGGCTTGAGCTTTCGCCATGGCGACGGGGTCGCGAAGAAGTTCGCACATTGCCCATTGCACTGTTATTGAGCTTGTGTCACTTCCAGCCCCCAATAGTTCCTGAGAGGGAATTATCAGTCATTACTACATGCAATTCATGTTATTTCCAAACTAGTAAAGAGCCTACGCCTTTGTTTGAGCTGAAATTATTATTTATTATAATACATTTATAAAATAATATGTAATAGGCCTTAAGTTTTAATGGGTTGAGACATTAAAGTACATCGATGGTGATCAATCTAAGTAAACAATTATCAGCTGAGATTTATTCTTTAGGAAAAATAGAACTTTTATATCAAAAAATTCAATATGCTTTTATCAGGAGTAATGATATCTCTTATTATAACATATGTCGCATTCACATGCAGCAATTCTGTGATATATATATCACATATTATATATATTATGTCATAATTACTAATTACAAAAGTCAATCGTGGGGCTTGTTAAATATTATAGAAAAAATTTCATGCATAAAAATTGGCGTCAGCATATATTGTCAAAATTAGTCCAAATTAAAAATATAAGGGGAGTAAACAAGATGACTGATACTTATTTGTTTTCTTCCGAAAAAAATGGAAAACTTGACAAAAAAAACTCCATATATATAATCCTTTATTAACTGAGTAATAATAATAAGAATGGTGCATAATATATGTATCCCAAGTTTGAAGTAAAGATTTGTATATATATGTATCCCAAGCACTTTACTATAGTCCATTTTTCTAATTAAACTGAGTTCGAATTAGTATTTATTTGCTGCTTTTTATAAAAAAAAAGTATTTATTTGCTGCTCTGTTCTGCAAATATACACGCTTAGTAATAAAAAGAAAAACAAATTAATTACCCTTAGAAGTGCTTGTATTTCTTGGCGAGTTATCTTTGATTCAGCAAACAAATCAAGCAAAGTATCCAACAGATCACCATAACACTTTCCACCATTCTTTCTGTGCTCCAAGCGAGTGTCTATAATGACATCAAAATACTTGCAAAACCTTCTAGTGTAGTCCATGGCAGTTCGCCGCCGGCTTTGCAGATCAAGGAACCTGAGGAAAGGAAAGAAATCAGAGATGTTAGGTTCTACGTCTTGGTTGATAGATTTCTTAGTTAACTCTTTCATTTCTTGCGGCGACTCGGAGTTGATATCGACCACATCTTGCGAGTAGAGTGCATTGGAGATGATATTAAGCGTTCCGGAGAAAATGATCTCGCCAATGTGTGTCGGATGGCCAGCCTTCCCGTGGAAAATATTGATGATATCGTGTATCTTTTGTGCCCTAATCTCTCTAGTTGTTTCTAGGTTACGCGCTGAGAAGAGATTGATGGCGCAAATCGCACGGTGTTGTTTCCATATAGGTGATGTGCTCGGAAGAAAAAATATCGATTCATCTTGATAGTTATGAGCACGCATCGAGTCGGGGACTAGCCGGGCAGAGAAGAATGCATCCTTCTTTTGTAGGACCTCACGCGCTATCTCAGGCGAAGAAACGACAACGGTGGTGATAAAACCGAGATTGACAGATATAATCGGGCCATAGAGTTTGGCAAGACGAGCGAGTGAAATGTGCGGTTGGTCATCGAATTCTAGTAGGTTCCCGATGATCGGGAGCGGCTTAGGGCCCGGCGGTAGGGGGGCATTTTGTGATGGTGAATGTAGCTTAGGAAGAACAAAGATGGTTAGTGCTATGAATAGAAAACCTACAAGTAAGAGTATCATGCTTTGTAATTAAGAGAAATGATAAGTGCGTTGCTTGAAGTTCAATTTCTTATCTTTCTCAACATCCATATTTATAAGAGTAGTTGGTAGCGTTCACCATTTTTACTTATCCACTGGTCCACCATATTTTAAATGAACAAATATATTTTTTCAGTAACATTTATTTATTTCCGATTAATAGATATATATCATGCATTTCTAGTGAACAGATATACTACAATTTCCAGTGAATATTTATGTAGCTGTGTTTTGCACATGGGTGCACGTAGTGTGTCAGAACTGTTAGAGAGGTGGATAGATGACCTACTTTATAGGGGTGAACTTTACATGTTTCTCTATTTATAATGTTGTTGATTTTTGGTATTAAGTTGCACTATATTACATGTATATATATATATATATATTTTTTTTTCTTTTGCTGACAATGCAGTTTTAACAGCTGCTGCAAAAAGTCTAGAGGTTATTATCAGGTAACGCATCATGTCGAGGTTATTAGTACGGGTCACGTCAATATATAATCAAATATAAGCCTACAAGTAAGAAATAAATTAATATTTTTTATGAGGAGGATTCCGCTGCCTCCTCTTTTCCTGCCTCCAACCTACCTCCACATCTCAAGCGTCCATCAAAAAACAGATCTGCGATCCAGATCTGTTCGCTCCTATTAAAAAGTTCTCTTCCTTCCCTTCTCTACTTTTCTTATATGTTCAAAGTTTAAACAGAGTGCTTATCCAACGGTGCCATGAAGCACATGGGCCGTTGGATCGCCTCAAGATCCATGTAGGTTCGAATCTCAAGACAATCCAATGGCCCATGTACTTCATGGCATATTGTGAAATCGTTCACACAAAAGTGTGTGGTTTTCCGACCTGATCTCTCATGGTCAGATATCTCACCTTGCTTCAAATCTGATTTTACACATGAACCACTAGATTTGCGGGACCTATTGTTCGCACCACCCCTTTCAGTGCCGACAAGGGAGACATGACCTCAAGCTTTCCAACCTCAGATTGTGTCCTCTCCGAATTACTTAAAACTATAATTAAGCCATTTATTTCCTTTTGTACTCCAGTACTTTGTTGAATGGAAAGAGAGATAAGAAGATCGAGGGGCACGAGGGGGAACGTCCAAAGGAAACAGAGGGGAAGGGAACAGAGCAGCAGGCGAAGGAGAGAGAAGGAAGAGAACTTTTTAATAGGAGCGAACAGATATGGATCGTAGATCTGTTTTTTGATGGATGCTTGAGATGTGGAGGTAGGTTGGAGGCAGGAAAAGAGGAGGCAGCGGAACCCTCCCCATTTTTTTATTATGAGGTCTATATAGCGCGCCTTTTCTCGCTTTTGAAATAAAATAACTAGACGATATACAATAAGAATATAAGATATAAGTAGAAAATTATTATTGTTTAATTGTTCATTATGATTTCATATATAGTTATATACGCTTAAAACAAAAATTAGAAGTATCATAGTTTAAATTGTTTTAAAAAATTAAATTAAAACAAATATATAGAGGTAGCAGTTTGTCGGGTTGGGTAAGGTCGGGTCAGTTTGACCGAATGGAATTGTCAGATCAGGTCGGGTATCGGGTTGATGGCTGCTGTCATTTTTTCGGGAACGGTATTGGGTTGACGTCTACCGGCATTTATTCGGATCGGGTCGCGTATCGGGTTGACGACTGTCGGCATTTTTTTAGGTCGGGTTGGGCGGGTCATCTCGGATTTCGGGTCATTCGAGTTTGGGTCACCAGGTTCCTCGGTCATCTCAGGTTTCGGGTCACCAGGTTCCCGAGTCATCTCAGGTTTCGGGTCGGGTTCGAGTCACCAAGTTCCCGAGTCATCTCAGGTTTCGGGTCGTTTGCGTTCGAGTCAGGTCAGGTTCGGGTCAATTTGACTTTCCCTGAAACACGGGTCGGGTTCGGGTCAGTTTGGCTTTCCTTGAAACACGAGTTAGATCGGGTCGGGCGGGTTTTTCGAGTCGGTTCAGAGTTTGCCACCTCTACGAATATAGTTTTGTAAAGTACATTTATTTTTGTTACATGTTTTTCTGAAGATCAAATATAATATGTGTTAAATCTGGAAAGGTTACTTTCGTATTAGCAATGCAGCTTTGTCTTGAATGACAAAAATCAGCATATATTTTTTTAATTTTTTTATCCGTCAACACACCGCTTTCAGGGCTGCAAAATTAGCACGATATTGTGCCGTAAATGCATGACAAACTAAATTATAATATGCTTACATCAATTATACATAAAATAAAGAGCTTAATCAATAGGAACTCACATCACATCACCTGGGCTACCGCAAGTGTAAGAGCATCTCCAAAAACATCCTTAAACTATTCCTAAAACTAATTATTGGGAATTAATGACAAAAATCGGGCTCCAACAAAGCCCCAAACCCTTCCCAATTTTTGCGCTATCCCCAAATCGAAACCAATATTAGCTATTTTTAGGCACTCACTCCGCACTCCCAACAATCCTCTCCTTCCCTCCCCGCCGTTTGATTGGCCAGGTCTAGTGATGTGGCCCATTTTAAATTTATTAGAATCCATCTTTAGGGAAACTCTTGGAGTTTAAGGTATAATTTGAATTCCAAAAATTTGGAGCAGCTCCCAATACGAAAGTAATCTTTCCGGATTTAACACATATTATATTTGATCTTCAGAAAAACATGTAACAAAAATAAATGTACTTTACAAAACTATATTCGTAGAGGTGGCAAACTCTGAACCGACCCGAAAAACCTGCCCGACTCGATCTAACTTGTGTTTCAGGGAAAGTCAAATTGACTCGAACCCGATCCGACCCGACCCGTGTTTCAGGGAAAGTCAAATTGACCCGAACCTGACCTGACTCGAACCCGAACGACCCGAAACCTGAGATGACTCGGGAACCTGGTGACCCGAACCCGACCCGAAACCTGATATGACCCAGGAACTTGGTGACCCAAACCCAAACGACCCGAAATCCGAGATAACTCGCCCAACCCGACCTGAAAAAATGCCGACAGCCGTCAACCAGATACCCGACCCGATCCGAAAAAATGCCGGTATACATCAACCCGATACCCTTCCCGAAAAAATGATAGCAGCCATCAACCTGATACCCGACCTGACCGAACAATTCCATTCGGTCAAACTGACCCGACCTGACCCAACCCGACAAACTGCTACCTCTATACATTTGTTTTAATATAATTTTTTAAAACAAATTAAACTATGATACTTCTAATTTTTGTTTTAAGCGTATATAACTATATATGAAATCATAATGAACAATTAAACAATAATTTTTTACTTATATCTTATTGTATATCGTCTAGTTATTTTATTTCAAAAGCGAGAAAAGGCGCGCTATATAGACCTCTTAACAAAAATTATCAATTTATTTCTTACTTGTAGCTTTATTTGATTATATATTAAAGTGACACGTATTAATCAATTAATTATTAGCGAGTAATTTTCTCGACGTGATGCGTTACCTGATAATAACCTCTAGACATTTTGTAGCAGCTGTTAAAACTGCATTGTCAGCATAAGAAAAATATATATACAATTATACATATTATATATAGTGCAACTTGTAGAGCAAAACTAGTATGCTCCTAAGAGCACGGAGACCTCCCGTGCTCCTAACTCAAAAATCATACTAAACCATCGCGAAATTTTGATTTATGGTTCTCATTAAATTTTTTATATCAAAATATCCTATCATGCAAAAATATACTATTTTTTTAAGTTTCTTAAGTATATGTTTTGAAATTTTTTAGGATTGGCTCAAAATAATATTGAGATAATATATAAAAACTATGTTATTTTAAAAAAAAATCCAAAACAAATACTTAAGAAACTCAAAAAATGGAGATCTCCGTGATCTTAGGAGCACACTAGTTTTACTCCAACTTGTAAATACTAACAATCAACAACATTATAAATATGGATGTTGAGAAAGATAAGAAACTAAACTTCAAGTAATGCACTTATCATTTCTCTTAATTACAAAGCATGATACTCTTACTTGTAGGTTTTCTATTCATAGCACTAACCATCTCTGTTCTTTCTAAGATACTTTCATCATCACAAAATGCCCCCCTCCCGCCGGGCCCTAGGCCGCTCCTGATAATCGGGAACCTACTAGAATTCTATGACCAACCGCACCTTTCACTCGCTTGTCTTGCCAAACTCTATGGCCCGATTATATCTGTCAAACTTGGTTTTATCACGACCGATTATATCTGTTGGAAACTATATTCTCTCCTTAATTTCCAAAAAAAAGCTACAGGCAGGAATCTCGATGCTACCCGGAATGATGATTGCTATGATATTAACTGTCACTGACTATTTCTCACTACTCTACCCTTGACCATTTCAGGGGATACAGACTCAATTAATAGTCCTAATACATAATTACTTTTGCAATCCAGTAGTGCCTAAATTAAGACATTGGTTCTTTTTTTTTTTTTTTGTTTGAAGAAGAAGAAATTAAGACATTGATAATTTGATGCTTGGCTAGCTAGTTAAATATTTGATCCTTGCCTAATTAAGATTTTCTGTACAATACGGGACTCATTTATAAATGAAATTTTGGTTAGAATACATATAAATTGTAAGTGATCTTGTAAATTTTTTTAAGCCTTCCTTTATACACTTCAGCAAAGAAACAGATTTTCGTTTCACTCTTTTCTCAAAAAGAAGTAAAGCAAATTTATATGGAACTGGTAAAATATTATTCGAAAAATATGAATAAATTCATACAAAACTTCCATCCTTATTTTTCTTTAAAGGTAATTGCGTCTTAAAAATTAATGAATCAAAAGTTTTTTGAAGCACATTAATTCACCTCTCTAAAATCGGCATGCAATCCGAACCGCTCATCAAACCCAAGCCAGCCGTACGATCAAATCGGAACAGCCGAAATAACCCCAGATTTGCTCTTTTTAAATTTTAACATGATTAACCGTACGATCAAATCTGAATGGCCGCAACGATACTTATTATTCCAATATGGACCCTACGATTGAAATGGATGGACTGGATTTGTTCAGAAAGGGCCACCTCAGATCTACATCGGGTTGATCAAACCGTCCGTTTTGATCCAACGATCTGAATTATAATAACAGGGTCCTACTTTTGTTTTTCGAATAGAAAACTATTAGAGAGATACTAAAAGTGATACCGATGTAATATTCATGTTAATTGAGTAGCTATTCAAATTTATATGGATTTAATGTGCTACAACAACAACCAAGCCTTTAGTCCCAAACAAGTTGGGGTAGGCTAGAAATGAAACCAAGTAAAACCCAATGATGATCATGATCGTAAGAAAGATAAAATAGATAAATAAAGAAAGAACAGTAATAACAATGGTAATAGTGAAAAACTAGTCCTAATATGAATGATAGTGATGATGAGTATGATACTACATAATACTAATATGAATGATAATAATGATGATACTACATAGTAGTAATAGTGGTAGTAGTAATAATACTAATAATAATAATAGTAGTAATAATAATAATAGTAATAATAATAGTAATAATAGTGAAATAGTAGTCATAGTAATAATAGTAATATAATAGTAGCCGCTAGGGGTTTGATTTGTTGGTCATGGTTCCGGTACGTGGATTGCTAACTTCCACGCGTCCCTATCCAAGAGCAGCTCTTCGGATATACTCCATGCCTTCAAGTCTCTTTTTACAGCTTCCTCCCATGTCAATTTTGGCCGACCTCTACCCCTTTTCGTGTTTTCGGTACGGGTTAGGACACCGCTACGTACTGGTGCTTCAGGAGGTCTCCGTTGAACATGTCCAAACCACCTCAATCGGTGTTGGACTATCTTCTCTTCAATCGGAGCCACCCCTACTTTGTCACGTATGTCATTATTTCTGATACGATCTTTTCTTGTGTGGCCACACATCCATCGTAGCATACGCATCTCCGCTACACTCATCTTCTGGATATGGTTTCTTTTAGTAGGCCAACATTCTGCCCCATACAACATTGCAGGTCTAATGGCTGTTCTATAGAATTTACCTTTCAACCTTTGTGGGACCTTGCTGTCACAGAGAACACCAGATGCTTGTCGCCATTTCATCCAACCCACCTTAATTCTATGGCCAACATCTGCATCAATATTCCCATCACTCTGTAGCATGGAGCCCAGATATCGAAATGTGTCCTTCTTTGGCACTGTTAGTCCATCTAGACTAACATCTCCATTCTCAGATCTCCCATCACTGAAGTCGCATCTCATATACTCGGTCTTAGTCCTACTAAGCCTAAAACCTTTCGTCTCCAGCGTCTTTCTCCACAACTCCAGTTTCGTGTCGACAGCTGCCCTACTCTCGTCAATTAGCACTACATCATCAGCAAAAAGCATACACCAAGGGACATCTCCTTGTATATCCCTCGTAACCTCATCCATCACTAAGGCAAAAATATATGGGCTCAAAGCTGACCCTTGATGTAGTCCTATCTTAATGGGAAAAGCATCAGTCTCCCCATCACATGTTCGGACACTAGTCACAACATTATTGTACATATCCTTGATAAGGTTAACATACTTTGTTGGGACTTTTTGTTTCTCCAGTGCCCACCACATGACATTTCTTGGTATTTTATCATATGCTTTCTCCATATCGATAAATACCATGTGTAGATCCTTCTTCTGCTCCCTACATCGCTCCATAAGTTGTCGTATCAGGAAAATCGCTTCCATAGTCGACCTCCCCGGCATAAAACCAAATTGGTTTTTTGTGATGCTTGTCATTCGTCTTAGACGATGTTCAATCACTCTCTCCCATAGTTTCATTGTATGACTCATCAGCTTAATTCCTCTGTAATTAGTACAACTTTGAATATCTCCTTTATTCTTGAAGATTGGTACTAATATACTTTTCCTCCACTCTTCAGGCATCTCATTTGACTGAAAAATGTGGTTGAACAGCTTAGTTAGCCATACTATTGCTACGTCCCCAAGGCATCTCCACACCTCGATAGGGATATTGTCAGGTCCCATCGCTTTGCCTCCCTTCATCCTTTTTAACGCCTCCTTTACCTCGGACTCCTGAATCCTCCGGACAAAACGTCTGTTGGCGTCATCAAAGGAATCATCTAACTCAATGGTGGCACTTTCAGTGTCGCCATTGAATAAGTTGTCGAAGTACTCCTTCCACCTCATCTTGACCTCCTCATCTTTCACGAGAAGTCGATCCGTATCGTCCTTGATATAATATGGATTTAATGTGCTATTTATTTTATATATATAGCATATTATAATAGGTATAATATGAATAACTTGATACTAAATATGTTAATATGAAATTATGAATACAAATCCATGTAACATGAATATTAACACAAACTAGTTCGTACCAATTCGGATACCGAATTTCGGTATCACTCCTGCTATCTATCTACACCTATTCCCCTAGAATAACAGTAGATATGGACTCCCCGGGAGTTGCCTGGGGCAGCGTCCAAATTACTTTGGAGAAGAACAATTTTTGTACCCATATTTGACATAAATGCCCCTCTGAAAAAACTGTATCATTGATCATACGGACATTTTGGTCAGATTACATTTGCGTACAAAAGTTGTTCCAAAGGAATTTATACACTGCCCCAAGTAGCACCCGGACTCCCCCTATCTCCACCAGGAGTGCTTATCCTCTGCTGCGTAGTATTGTACTGCGCAGAGAATCAACGATGTGGATTATAGATTTTTTTTTTTTGTCTATGCGTTAAAAAAAACAAAAAATTTGAGAGTTATACCTACTCCAATACAAATGGCGGAAATATGTCTAGTTTTAAACGTCAACGGTCAAGCAGGTACACTAAATGCCAGCGTTCAAAGAATAATGTAATCCCAGACTTATAATTTTTTGCGAAAGTCATGCTCCGAACGCCAGAGTTCGAACTCTGGAGTTCGAATTGCACATGTAAACTCGAGCATTTGAACTTCGGAGTTTGAACTCTGGAGTTTACATGTGCATTTTGAACTCTGGAGTTTACATGTGGTGTTCGGAGCATGATTTTCATAAAAAAATTACAAGTCTGGGATTACATCTATTTCTGAACGCTGACGTTTAGTGTGGCTGTTTGACTCCCGGCATTTAAAAATAGGCATATTCCCGTGATTTGTATTGGAACAACCATAACTCTCAAATTTGTTTCCATTTTAGGCATGGACTAAAAACAAAAATTCCGGATCATAGGGGGCTTCTTTGAGATTGAGACGCACGAATCTTAAAGCAGATACATCGATTGGAGTACTGCTCTTGCGCAGTAGAGGACATGGATTCCTCCCAAGGAGTCCCCTCTCCTGACTGACGGACGGGAGTGCTTATCCTCTGTAGCGCAGGTTGTGAACCGTTGGTCATCTCGACATTCGTTCCGGCACAGATCTCGAGATGATCTAACGGTTCACATTCCGCGCTACAGAGGATATGAAATCCCGGAGGGACGGACGGACACGACTCGGTTCAAGTCGCAAGTCTCGAGTCTCAACTCTCAACCCGTTCGTTCTGAGTGCTCATCCTCTGTAGCGCTGCATTGTGTAGCGCAGGATGCGAACCGTTAGATCATCTCGAGATTCGATCAAGCACAGATCTCGAAATGATCTAACGGTTCACATTCCGCGCTCCACGATGCAGCGCTACAGAGGATATGAAATCGTTCGTTCTTTCCTTCTTTTTCTTTCGCCTCCCCTCCTCCCTCCCCCCCTCCCTCTCGCCCGCATCCATGGCCGCATCCTAATCCCCTTCCCCCTGACTTCACTCACCCCTCAGCGCATCTCCCCTCCCGCTCGCACTTCCCTCTTTCGCACGCACGCACGCACGCACGCACGCACGCACGTCCTCTCCTCCCCCCTCGCATCCCCTCTCTGGCTCCAGGTTCCGTCCTAAACTCCTAATCCGAAGTTGCTAGTCGAACAGGTAAGTAGGTAACCCTCTCTCTTTCCATCTCTTCCTTGCTCTCTTGCTCTCTTCACTGGCCGTGAGCTTCTGCTACAGCGCTACTTTTATGGTACTGTTCTGTAGAACTGGTCCTGGTATGTCCCGGTACATCGGTACGGTTGTCATGTTTGGGCAAGGAATGGTGGAACTGTGGGAATTTACTGTTAAGTATGTTGATTGATTAGTAGTAGTTTCTGATTGATTGACTTCTGGATGATGCAGTGCGGAATCTGAGCAATGGTTGGGAATAACCGCGCCAACTCGAAAGGGCTTCCGTCTCAGGAACTCCTGGATGATCTCTGCAGGTATATATTATACCCTTTTCTTTTGTTTCTTTCTGTTTTGTTACATTTGTATTAGGATATTCAATTGACTATGGTGGCTGAATTAATCTAGTAATAGCAATTACATCTGTTGATTAGTACCAGTTATCATACCAGAATCTGTGTGACCGTGTGCGCCCATTTTGATCTGATAATGCCTATTTTATACTCAATTTATTGCTTACGGTATCAATTTATTACTCAATTTCCAGCCGGTTTTTGCTGAATGTTCCAAAAGAAGATCTGGAATCGTTTGAGCGAATCCTTTTCTTAATGGAACAAGCACATTGGTTTTACGAAGACAACTCGGTTGAACAGAATCCTTCTCTCAGATCCCTCTCCTTCAAGGAGTTCACCGTCTTAAGTACTGTGATTTCCTTGTCTATAAATTGATTAATTGCTATTCTAATTTAGCCTTTTGCCTATCTAACCTCTTCTCATTTTCTAGAATTAATGTTATTTGGTGTGAAATGTTGAATAGTAGTACTTGTATATGATGAATCCATTTCATAATGTAGTGCTACCAATATGTAACAATTCTATTATTATTGGCTTAGCAAATGCAAAAATATAAGGTACTATCATAAAAGCCATAGCATGTGTTTTGTGTTATATCTGAGTTTATTTAAATCTTCTGTTTTAGTTTCTTGGTTGATGCCCTTTGGGAGTTCGATAGTAGATACTAATCCATCCATATGTGCAATTAAGAAATAATTCTTATGTTTGTACTAAAAATATTATCGCTTAAGGTTAGGTTTCTTTGCCATTTGTAAGATGTCTACACAATAGGAAAGCCTGGTGCTGACAGAAATAACTCTTTAGAGGGGCATATGAGGTTTTCTTAACTTGCTGGGAAATGCATGGTGTTTTGATGTTTTCTTGTGTGGTGAAGTTAATAGTACAATGCTACACCAGCATTATAACATTGGTTGTTTAGCTTGCCTGTTTACTTTTTTCTTCCTTTGTTTACAGTGTTCAACAATTGCGCTCAGCTGAGGCCATACATTAGATACCTTGATGACATCCACAGAGAATTTACAGATTACAAATTCTCAATTCCTGTGTCTGGAGCCATTATATTGGATGATACTAATGAGAGAGTATGCTTTTTAACTATGTACCCATGAGTACTCATCACATTTACTTAGTACAATTTTCTTGTTCTTGTTGTCTCTTCATAAAGGAGGGAAGGTAGCGGTATTGTTGGCAATTCTAAAGAAGACATTCGGTTGGTCTGCATATGTAACTTTTGAGATTGTAATTATAATTTAGGGTTTCCATGTGATAATTTGATAATTTGATGTCTGGTAGGGGCATACCTGAGGTTTTCCAAAGCTAATTGTACTAAATTTGTTTCAATGTTCCTTTATAGTTGTCATTCTGGTGAAGATTACATCTCAAAGCACACGAAAGCTGACAGTTTATGTATCTGCTTTGTTTTGTAGTGTCTGCTAGTGAAAGGATGGAAGGCAGGGTCTTGTTGGAGTTTCCCTCGAGGTAAAAGAGGCAAAGATGAGGAAGATGATCATGTTGCTATAAGAGAAGTAAGCTTTTTAGATATAAAATATGATCAGCAAGACTGTATTCTTTGGAGATATCGGGTTGAAAAAACAGTTCCCTTCATATAAGATTTATTGCTAACTTATGCATCTCTTTTTGCCTGTTTGGGCATGAAATAGAATAATAAATAGAAACTGGAATAAGGTTCCTACCTTGTCCACTGATTGATGAGTTGTACTTGCTTTGTGATCTTTTATATTGACTAAATTGCTGCAACAGTATTAAAGTCTTCTGTAAACTTTCACGATAGCTAACATAAAAATAGGTGAATTGGGATAAATGGTTAGTAATAGTCTGCTCTGTCACATGCTAAATTAGAATTATAGTACTTTATACCATAGGGCTTCTAACAGTATTTAGTACCCAAATATACCTGAAACTAATATATTCCTATACATTGGAAGACATTCCTGGCATCTTTGTCACGATCTTTTGGTTTTTATTTCTATATTTCTATATTGTTTATCTTGTTCTAGTGTGAGTTGCCACCACACTTTTTTTCTTGCTTTTTTATTATATTTTGGTTTCTTCTTTCAGGTTGAGGAAGAAACAGGATTTGATCTGAGAGGCCTTTTGAAAGTGGGAGATCATTTAGAAACACACCTTGGTACACAAAGGCTTCGTCTGTTTATCATACCGTCTGTTAGTGCAAATACTGCTTTCGCCCCTCAAACCAAAAAGGAGATAAGCGTATGCATTTTTCTTCTCTCGTTGACCTTTTGTGCTTAATTGCTTATAGATTAAGGTTTTAAGTGGTTGAAGGAAATGGAGAAAAGAAATTACCTAATCTTGTGATCAGTTTATATTCACTAGGCCGAGCTCAAAAATTTGTTAGATCTTTTTCAAGTTTGCCAAAAGAACCACAGAATCAAATAAAAGCACCTCGTAGAATGGCTGTCAGTAAAAATTATAGTAGCCTTAGCTGGTCCACCATACAGTTGAATGCATATTTTGAAGTTGAGTTTTCGGATCAAGTCTTTTTGGTTGAAAAAAAAGAGTTATTGTCAATATTTAATACAATTGAGCAATTTGTAATCTCGTAATTATGTTAAATGTTATTTTGTCCAATTCTAAAGGAAATAGCATGGCATAGATTGGATGAACTTGTACCAGCATGCGATGAAATGATAACTCGCTCCATAAATGGCCTGAAGCTTTACATGGTTGCTCCATTTCTGAAGTTAGTATACTTTTTTGTGCTAGTTTTATATTATTTGCATCCCAGATTATCCATTAACTGTAGCACGGTTTTGCTTTTTCTGTGATTTTATCTCTCCCCAGTACCTGAGCTTTATGATATAGATGCAGTTCTGCATTTTCAACAATTTTTCTTTTGTGGAAGCATCCTTTCATTAGAATGTCTTGGTTTGTAACAATTTCTGGTTGCATCTCTTCAGGCCATTACAGACATGGTTGAACACTGATCCTGCACTAATTGCTAAGAGATCAGACCCACCTGTGAAAGGTTTGTTACTCTATTATGTTTGGTATGAAAGGTCAGACATCGTTATGTGGAAGCAAACAGGCATTACTTACAGTTAAATGAAGTTATATTCCAACTTTTGACTTGTAACCATCGATTAGCTCAAGAATTAGATCATCCACAATTGGTAGCAATTGCTTTAAACAAAACACTGAAACATAACTACATATTTGTCCTTATATAAAGAAGTAACAATTAAAACTTGGGATAGTAAAATTTTGAGTTGAGTGACTTTTGAAGTACCCTCAAGGTCTTTTTCTTGACATCTATTCAGCCCAGACAGTATGGAGAGCGAAAGGTAGTACTGCTGATGTAGCAGAGAGTTCCATATCCAAGGCACCAGAGCCAAAAGTGGTCGATAATCGTCCAGGCAAGAGCTTCAGGAATTTCCACTTTGACTACGGGCAGATTATAAAGGCTACCGAGTCGGCCTTTTCTGCCTGTTAGAAATAGAGTAGAAAGGTTCTTTCTGGTGTACAAAGGGGTAACTATCTCGTTAGGTTAGTCTAATTCGTTGGCTCCTTTGATTGAACACACTGTCCATTTGCATGTCTGTCGATGGTGGGTGCTTTTTTATTGTCTGTTGTGTAAATCTTTGTCGTTGTGTTCTGAATGAATAGAAGTAATCCTCTTGAGGATAATTGATGGAATGAATGTGCTAATGCAAGAAGGAAAATATGTGTGTTTTCATTTGGAATTTTTTATTTTTACTTTTGTTCACATGTTACTTGCTGAAATAGCAGAGAATACTTTCCTCTTCTTTTTAGAGAGATCGTTTTACTACTGGACAAACACATTCCGTTGAAAAAAAAAAAGAAAAAAAAGAAAAGAACACTATAACTGTAGTTCAGGTTTCTGGATTGATTACATTTCATTGTACAAGTGAAAATAAATTCCGTAGTTGCTTTCTTCGTGGCCTTGGTCCTTTATAATTAGAGGTGGCAGAACCCGACCCGACCCGACCCAGAATTTTTCAGATAGTCAAACTGACCCGACTCGACCCGACCTGATCAGAATCCGACCCGGTCCGAGATCAAGTAGCATCCAATCCAACTCAAATTGATCCGACCTGACCTGACTCGAGATATCCTAGAAGTTCAAACTGACCCGACCCGCCCGACCCGAACCATAATCCGACCCGCCTACCCGATTTGTCACCTCTATTTATAATGTTTACAAAGAGCTCGGCCCTTCATAATCCTTACAAAGAGCCCAGTCACATAACTTCGCATCAAGTATATATAGCCCAATAAGCCAATACCGAATCCAAGTTCGTTCTCAGCGTCAAGGACCCAACCCAGAAAGGTAATATGCAGTGACGAATGTCAGCCGTTGGATTGTCTCAAGGTGCGTGCAGACTCGGATCTCGAGGCGATCCAAACGGTCCACGTGCTTCACTGCACATTACACTCTCTCGTGAGTTCTGAGTTGTGACACTCCAGTCTCTAGTGTTTGTTTCGAGTGCTTATCCTCTGCTGCGCAGTATTTTACTGCGCAGCGAATCAACGATGCAGATTATAGGGGGATTTTTTACGATTGAGTTGCACGAATCTTAAAGCAGATCCAACAGTTGAATCGCTGCGCAGTAACGTACTGCGCAGTAGAGGATGTGAACTGGTTTCGTTCCTCGGAAGAGTTGATCAACGCCGACGAAGATCGGGAACGATCGATACTTGATTGATCGATCGGTCGAGCGCGCGAACGAATTACCCATGAAGAGCGTACCGATCATTCTCCTGGGCTGCGGCGGCGTCGGCCGCCAGCTCCTCCACCACATCGTCTCCTGCCGTGATCTCCACTCCAAACAGGCACCCACCCGCATTTTAATTGTTCTCTTATTAAAAGCTGCACTTTTTCATCTATCCGTTGTTGTTGTGCAAATTGACCGTTATATATAACTGACAGGGAGTTGTTGTAAGAGTGGTGGGCGTATCCGACAGTACGTCCTTGCTGGTATCAGATGACGTCGTGCTGAGAGGCATGGACGACGGACTCCTGGCCGAGATATGCCGGGTCAAGGCCGCGGGCTCGGCGCTCGAATCGGTACTCAATCACGGTACATCTTCTTGAGTGAATGTTAAACATCAGAGGCTGCAGGGAGATTCACAGAATATTTTTTAGTAGATATCTCCTGCTTAGATGAAAGTCAAACTGACCTAACCCAACCTGAATCCGACCCGACCCAAGATCAAACAACATGCATTCCAACTCAAATCAACATACGATCCATAAAAGATCGATATTAAAATTGACCCGACCTGACCTGCCCATCACCCGACCCGACCCGACCCGACCCGACTCGAGATCTTCTAGAAGGTCAAACCAACCCGAACCCGACCCGCCCGCCCTATTAGCCACCTCTACTCCTGATTGTTGTTTGTTTGTGTGGCTGCAGGTCATTGTCAATTGTTCACCGGCAAAGAGGTTGTAGGAAAGGTTGTTGATATTGCAAGCAGCCTTGGTCGAACTACGGGTTTGTATTTTATTCTCTGATTTTGGTAATATTATACTTCCTGTTGATCAATAAAATGTTCCATAAGTAAGTTACTTGTATTAGCGTACCTGGGAAATTTGATCTATTTATACCGAAATTTGACAAACAGAATATAAATTAAAATTTGCAGGTTTGGCTGTAGTTGATTGTTCAGCGAGTGCAGACACAATCGATACCCTAAAGCAGGTTTCCAGCCTTGGCTCATGTGTCGTTCTTGCAAACAAGAAGCCACTCACTTCTGCAATTGTACGATTTTCTTTCTGGGTTATTCCTTAAATAATAAATAATATGGTTCTCTTACTCTTGTTGTATTCTTATGTGTTATATCTCTTTACATAGGAGGATTTCAAACAGCTGGTTTCTCACTTCCGTCGAATCCGTTTCGAATCGACTGTAAGCTTTCATGAAAAAGAAAATGATTTTACCAGTATATGTATGAAAAAAGATTTAAAACGGTATTATATATTATTATCATTCCTTAAAGTGAAGATTATTTCTGTCAAACCATGACACTTTAAATCTAAGCTGTTTGGCATCCATTTCTCTCAAAGTTTTCATTATGTTTGTATACATGCTGCAGCATATATAGGTAGAAGGATTCGTGTAACAGTAACATTACTTATTCTTTGGATTTTAATGATTTTTTTTTTAATCTAAAAAATAACTATTTAGAGACATTGCAGGTTGGTGCTGGTCTTCCAGTAATAGCTTCAGTTACCCGTGTTATAAACTCGGGCGATCCCATTTCTCGCATTGTCGGGAGTTTAAGCGGTACTGCATTGTATATTTACTGCTTTGACTTTCTTTTAATTGAAGATAATAATTTATTTTTAGCTGACCAAATGCTCTTATTCAATTATTGTAGGCACACTAGGTTACGTAATGAGTGAACTAGAAGATGGAAAGGCATTCAGTGAGGTTGTTCGAGCTGCTAAAAGTCTGGGCTACACTGAACCAGGTTTGGGGGTAGATTTCATAATAATTGGGGCTAATATTATCTATGACCACACATACCATTATAGCTTAACTGTATTGCTAAAGTTTGAAAAGAATGCTCAGCATGCTCTGAAACAAAGAAAATGCCCCTTTGAAGACTGTAAACACTAAGATGTACTGTTCCTTGATTTGCAGTAATACTAGAGTGATACTTTAACACTCCGTAAATAGTTAAGAGAGAAGGGCTGTCTGCTACTGTTTTATGCTTCATAGAGTAGCTAATTCATTTCTGTGATGTTTTGATGTTTCAGAACACATGAGAACAGTTTTGTACCCTTAGACGCTTTCTGATGAGCGTTTTATTTTTCTCTTTAGTAATGAGTCATTTTGTTAAATTCTTATTGAAATTTATTTTGTGGAATATTATTTGGCAGATCCACGTGATGACCTCAGTGGAATGGATGTAGCTAGAAAGGTTCAGTACTTTCCTATTAAGTAATAGTTATATCACAAAATTTATGCAATCCTATCATCCATGATATAGAATTACTTTCTTGGTCCAGTTTTCACAAGATCAGAAGTTAATTATAAATGCTTTCCTGGAAATAAGAATTAGGCTACGGTGATATGCATATCACGGTTTTACCGTACTATGCAGTCCGTATCTCCGTTTTCGGTGTCCAAATTGTTGTTCCGAACCGCTAAACTTAATCTTTATATCAAAATACGCTAACAAACCAAATTTTATAAATTTTTAGAATTTTTTTGCTATTTTTAATGATGGGGAGAAAGTCACTATTTTTGTATAAACCAGATCCCTTGGATGTAGTCATGTTCTCACCATCATTAAAAATAGCAAAAAAACTCTAAAAATTATAAAATTTGGTTTGCAAGTATATTTTGATATAAAGATTAAGTTGAGCGGTTCGGATTGACTATTTGAACACCGGAAACGGAGATTCGGACCGCATAGCACGGTAAAATCATGATATGCATATCACCGTAGCGGGACTTTGGAAAATAATATGTTAGTTTAACATTTTTAATGTGAAATTTGCAGGGACTAATTCTAGCAAGACTGCTTGGGTGGAAAATTAATCTGACTGACATAAAGGTTAAAAATATATACATTTTTTATTTTTTGTATCTTTCTTCCAGATCGTGTCTGATCTATTCTGTTTTACAGATAAGCGCACAGAATTTATCAATCTTTCGTTTTGGGTCATTTTGTCTAACACCATGTCACCATTCTTTGCCCTACAGATCGAAAGCTTGTATCCAAGTGAATTTGGTCCAAGCTCAATGTCAACCGAAGATTTTCTTGCCAATGGTTTGTCTCAGTTGGATGAAAAACTAAAAGAAAGAGTTGCATCCGCCTCGGCAAATGGGAATGTTCTTCGATATGTATGTGTGGTTGAAAATTTTAGGTTAGTTACTGTTGATTAACAGTTGAGGTCATATTTTTCTTCTGTGGTGTATACTAATCTGTACTGCTTTTGCTTTTTCATTGCTTTTTCTCTTTGACTTTGCCCCATATTAATTAATTTTGAAAAATTATCTGCTTTCAGGTGCAATGTAGGTATCCAGGAGCTCCCTAAAGATTCTGCACTTGGAAGGTTAAAAGGAAGCGATAATGTGGTATGCTATTTCTCTCATTACAGCAGTCTACTTAATGTTACATTGTGTCCGATACAGGCCATGTCAGATCAGGTTGGCTCCACTGCCTTAAGGACAGGTTATTTTGGGTCATATATCATAGTTTCTGGTAGAAGTAAAACTAATGTTGATTCTTCTTAGCTGGGCAGCTTCTTTACTGTAGATGGTTGTGTGGACTGATTATGGGTCATTTGGTCCTTTTGCATGTTACCTGGCTAACTCTGACTGGTCAGGTTGCACATTGATGTAGCTTATGGGCCGTACCTGGCTTGCACAATTCCAACTTGTATTAAGCCATGTTCAGGCAATTATTTCCAGTAGGCCAGTTGCTGGCACTTCACATACCAAACATACGTTATTGAGATTTTGCCCTATCTCAATGTCCACCACTTGAGCACAAAGATGAGTTTCATCAGACACCTACTTATTGTACATGAGAACGCATGACATATGATCAGCAACAAACTATAGTATCGCTGTGTAATAATTATTTGTGATTTTCTTTGCAGGTGGAAATATACAGTAGGTGTTATCAGAATTCGCCTCTGGTGATCCAAGGTGCAGGAGCCGGCAATGAGACGACTGCTGCTGGAGTCCTTGCTGATATAATAGACTTGCAAGATCTATTTGCCTGATGGATCCTTTTTCCTTTTCTTTTTTCACTCTCGTGCTATTTGTAGTCGTTAGAAAGTAACTAAGGACCGTCCTATTGACTGTTTAATCGAGGATGCGATCTGATACATGTTGTCTCTGCATGCATGAATCTAATTTTGTTGTAATCTCATTTGTACTTACTTTCTGGAAAAAGTTTGTAATAAAGTGGTACAAATGAATGTATTAGTTGAGTAATTCTTTTGCCCCCCGTTCTAAAATCCCCAAGTTCTGTCCCCGTCAATCAAATGTTGACATCTGTCCAAATTATTTCAAATTACAAATTGTAAAATCGCGATGCAGCTTTAAAATCTTCTTCGGCAAACAACTTAACTATGCATCTTCCTCCGATGATGACCACGATCACTGCAAACCCCTTCCGGTCGCGATCATCGCTCCCACCTCCGGCCGACCGCGATTGCCCGCTCCCACCTCCGGCCGTGATCGCCGCTCACACCTTCGCCGTGATTGTTGTTGCTCCTCTCCAGTGACAATTTCTTCTCTATCCTGCTATCCATGACTTCCTTCTGTGATTCCAAATTTTTTTTTTTAGCCCCTCGTAACTTTGAATTGTTGCTTCCTCCTCCTTTGGCACAGCTCCTCTCAATCATTTATTCTATGATTACAACTCAATTGAAAGCCATTGATGCTGTGGTCGGAAAAGAAATTAAAGACACTTGCGAAAATGTAATGTATTGATAAAATATACATCTGCATTGACTACTAGCTGGAGGAGTGATTAGGTGAAATTGTGACCCTAGTGACGGGGCTGAATATAAGAATCATATGATACCAAAACTATTTTTTGTGTTTTTTCATTATGGAATATTGTTGTACTGATCGATGGAATGTTGAACCCATCATGTTTTCTTTAATATTAATGCAATGTTGAATGTATCAATTGATATGTAAAATGTTGTTTCATATTTATGGTTCCAAGTGTTTGTATTACTTGTTGTTTGTGTAAATATTTTGACTTTGATTAATTAATTAATTGATTAATAATCACATATTAATGATAACATAAAAGAAAATATTTCCAAATTATTACATTATAGATATTAGCAAGTGGAAACATAAATATTTAGGTTTACTGGAAATAATATGGCACAAAACATATTTAGGTTTCAAATATATTTATTTCTGCTTCGATTGTGCACTATTTATGTTGTGTTCTATTCATAAATCTAGTTATTAATTGGTCAAACAATTTTTTTCCTCAAATTCTGGTTGTTAGGATGAATTTAAAAGATTTATTGTTAACTACTTATAGTTTGGTCCTTTAATATTTTAACTTCCAATAGTAGATATTATGACATATATCTTTTTTTTTATATAATGCTTAAAATCATGTAGTAGCTATTGTATTTTGCTTTCTGATGGAAGAGTTGACATGGGATACATATTTGTAGACAAATATATTCTTCGTATAGAAAATATTTAGACTTTGAAATATAATAATTTGTACTTACAATGTTCACTATTTATACTTGGTCTGTTGGGAAAATTAGTTATATTGACAGTTATTGGCAATTATTTGGTCAAACTAGGGATTTGACCTGGAGATTATTGAGATTTGACATTTTTTCCAGATTCTTAATGTTAGGACAATTTTCAAAAGTTTCTTATATAGATATTTACACTTCGTATTTTTGATATTTGTAGTTCTATTTGTAGTTATTATTAGAAATGTCAGTTTTTCATGTTTTTATGCAAGTTAAGTTATAACTATTTATACTTTTGCACTTTAAGGTTGATGTTGTTTGGTCAAACTTGGGGATTTGTATTTGGGGACAAGTATCTTCTCCCTTATTAGTTACTGTAATTGATGATTTCAATACATTGATTTCAATACATTTATTTCAGATGCTCCATCTTGTTTGGAAAGAATGCGGAAAAAAGGGATTAAATTTAATAAGTAAAATGGTTTGAATTTGATATTTGTATTTCAAAAATTTAATGTAATCTTCATGCTAGATTTCTGAAGTTATTAGGAAATTTCAGCAGATTGGGAAGTCATGTGGACATATCAAAGCATGTCCCCAGTGAGGCTTCTTGCCTGATAAATGCAAGATCTGTTGAGCATCGTGCTGTTGCTGTTAGAAGCTATTAGTGAGAATTGTCATTTGAACATAATGTGAGTTACTCTTATATCTTTAAAATTCAGTATCAATTTTTTTTTTATTATTTTTAATTTCTAGCATCAATTTGCCCCTAATGTATTAATTATTTGCTTTAAACTCTTTAGTAGTTATTAAAAAAAATGTGAGGGTCAATTACTTTAGATATACCTTCAAGTATTTTGTAGCTGGTTTTGTCGTGCATCTTTTTTTTTTTTTTTTTGTGTGTAAGTTATATTTAGTTAAATTTTTGTATATTAAATGCAGCTCACGCATTTCGTATGGATACAAACCTATTCAGTTATCTTTTTTTATTTTTTTATTTTTTTAATTTACAGTTGTCTTTGTAATATTTCCTGATTCAATATGGCTATATTACTAATTATATAAGAAATTTCATATTCAATATGTTTTTCTTATGTTTTGGACATTAGACAGGATGTAATCATTTGAAATTAACAATATTATACTTAAGTTCAAATTTATTCTGGTCATAGTATGTTAACTGATGCTGCAAATAACATCTTGCGGCAATATATTATAAACCATTTCATTGAAGCAGTACATGACAGAATAAAGTTTCCAATTGAAGAAAATGATTTAAAAAGCTGCAACAAACAACAATTAAGGAAAAAACAATTGAGCATCACAGTCTTCTTTATTAACCACCAGAACAACAATTAAGGAAAAAGAAAGATGGGAAAAGATGATAAAATGAACAGTGCCACCATAAGTCAATAATGCCAATATTAAATAATGTTCACTTTCATTGTTTTAACTGCCAAAGTTTTTTTTTTTATTTTTTTTTTTTTAAATCAAATTTCATGTCTGGTCCATACTAATGCTTCATGATTTGATCTTGAGTTCCATTTCCATAAGTGCTAGGAGTGCCACCTGGGTGCTCAAGCTCACCTAATGGAGGGTATGGTATTGGCCAAGCATGGTGGCCCTGAAACCTACTGCTAGATGCCGCTAAATACCCGATAGTGTCGTTTTGTTGAAAATCCTTTAATGCATTTGCTGAAAGTGTCGGGTTGTAAGAAAAACTCCATGGTGGATATTGTGGAGCAAAGCTTCCACTCATGGCCATCTGTGGCTTAGGGGCAGCTCTAGTTATTTGAACACCGTGTTGCGTCTGGTCCCTTGGTGGCACTGTTGTTGGCCATGCCGAAGGGGTGCTGCCGGATGGTGGAAGTAGAGGCTGATTTGCCATTCCTAAAGGGCTACTGAAGCAGGGAGCCTTATTTTTAGTTTTAGACATGAAAACATCTTGCTTGTCAGCTTTTGGAGCAACCTCCGAAACACTACTACCAGAGGCATGTAAAAATGCCATTGCCTCCTCTATGGGCATGTTCGGGTGTTCTTGGCAATATTTCTTGGCCTCTGCTGCCAACGCCAAGTTCCAGAACTTCCTTTCTTTGGCATTCATACGTGACTGCAGATACCGTGACTGCTCCACGACGCTATAAGGCCTTGAAAAGTCTGGAGACATCAGCTTAATGATCCCAACCATCACAGCGACCTTCCACTTCTTCCTAAGATCGTGTGGCTTTCTATAGGGTGGGGGTCCGTCCTTTGTTGAGATGCCGGTCTGGCTCCACCAACCCTCCTGTGTAGTAGGCCACCATGGTGGGAGCAGGCCCTTTTCAAATGGATACTTCCGTTGTGGAGGATCGCATTGCTGCATTATCAGGGACAACATCGACCCAAGCGTCGGGTCCGAAAGTTCCATTAGCAGCTCAGTTGTTGATTTGGTCTTGCTCTCCTGTATCACATTTGAGAAAAGTGAATTCTGTTTGCAGTACATGTCAGTTTGGACCGGACAAGCATTATCAAACATGATTTCGTTCTTCCACCAGGCTCGAAGACTATCAGATGACCCGGTTATTGGCTTGCTAGTTTCGGTTACCATTCCATAGACAAATCCTTTGGCTTTATACTGATCCATTATCATCAGCATCTGCTCTAAAACCTTTTGGTAGTAAATGGAAACTTTCTTTTGGTGTACTTTCAGACTATTGTCTAAGCTGGCCTTCTCTTTCTCCTTGGTAACACTTTCTGCCCTCTTACGTTCGTATGCTTTAAGCTTTGCACTATATTTGCTTATTTTCTCTTGCAATTCGTCCCGAGTAAATTTTTGCTTTATCAAGGAGGACAGGGGTGATCCTGTGTTGTTCTCCTGCATATCGGGCATTTCTTCTGACGCCTTTCTTGAGTTCAAGCGCTCAACATCCGACTGGTCGATGGTCATTTGAGGCAGTGTTGCTTGTCCAATGATATGCCTTGATGCAGAAGTGCCGCCAACTGATTGGTTGCTTGCAGGCACAGGTGTTGTAAGCTGGTTACCTGTTATGCTGTTTGTGGCCACCATCATCTGTTGTTTTCTGCATATTTTTTCAGTGAGAATTACCATTAAATGCTAAGTAAATATTATATATGCACCTCTGCTATTGCATTTGGAAACATTTCGGGGAGAGAGTGGGGAATATCTTATCATGTTTAGGAAAATGGAAATATCAAGTAGAGCTATTATTTAGTTACATCAAAGAAGTTCAAGGGCACCTGGTGACTAAACAATTATAGACAATTTATTATTTTACATCCAGCATTACTATTACTGTTCTGTGTCACCTAAGGTATATGAAGATGTATATGCAAAGAGAAACATCTTGTGTCCATTAATAAACAGTCCATACATCCATAGACGCGTACGGAATATAACAGATACATTCTGAAATATAACAGATACGTCTCAAAATGTAACATATGGACGTTATGGACAATTTTTCTATGGATGCTAGGTATTACTCATATGCAAACTATTACTGTTCTGTGTCTAAGGACAATGCCAGGGATCAAACAATACAGCTTTTAAGTTGTAGCAATATCGATCTGTTCAACTCGAACCAATGTATCAATAGCTAGGCCAATCTTAACAATAACATCATAATTTTGTTTACTAGGCATATATTGGCCACTCAATTGTTCCATTTCAATGTATTTGCACCACTAATCGCCGTGCCATGAATTGTTTGATAATGAATAAAATGCAACCACACTTTTGGATGAATGAAACGTAGTGAGATGCGAGTTCTAAAAGAGACAAGAATGAAACCTTTGGATGATCACTGCACTTGCTTCTCAGTATGTAAAACCTGCAAATTTGCTCCTTTCTGCTAAGAAATATTGCTTGTATTCACTAGTAACTACAAAACTTCTTTTTTCACAAAGTATGGCCTGATGAGATGGTTATATAGGAAGTGCCGATGAGAGGATATGCATGTTAGAGCAGTACAAAATTAAGCAGAAACCGTTGAAAAGACGCGAGCAAGTACGTACGTGTGAGTTTCGATCTTATGCATGCCATACATGCAGAATCTTAACAATAAGATTTGTCATCACTCCCTTCTGGTTATTATTCAAAGTTTGAATTCCTGCATTATTGTCTCTCTTTCCTTAATTAACTATATTGCCCTGCAGGTATTCAATTTAATTATGATATTCTTTCCACATTAACAATGATGTATCCACACTAACAATAATGAATCCACATTAATTAATCTCCATTGCATTACAACATCAGCTTGAACAGCTTTCTTCCATAAGCCACAAGCACCCTTTCATCCTGCTTTACCTTTTTGGTACTCCTTTTAATTTCATGATGTTTACAATTTTACATACAAAATAGTTTTTTTTTTTTTTTTGTGCATTTTTTAGAAATTTCATACAAAAGAGATTATCCAAATTGGTTATAAGATATTTAAGGTCCGTATGGTGCATTTTCAAATGCCCAAATTTATATTTGAAATCTTGAAGAGAAGCAGGACAATAAAAATGTAACCAAACTGACATTCTGATGCACAGAGTGCTTCACATTTGTGCAACCTGTTTTCAGCTCCATGTGACAGAAAACCTCTTATGCAGACTTCATGACAAAAATGAAATCCTATTTATATGAACCATATATAGTAAAGTTTAAATTACGCCCAAGAGTTCAACATGAATTCAGTTTAAATCCTAAAATATACACTTTCATGCCTTCGATTTTATCAAATAAAAACTAAACATTCAGACTTGTTTGCTTATGGTTGAGTACCGTGAAACTGAATACCTGTACACCAAATTCAGGATAACGTTGCACTATTTACTAAGTTAAATGATTTTGACTGTCTAGTCCATCTTCTTGCTCCTAATTTCAAAAGAGAAACATCTTGCGTCCATCCAAAATGTGTCCATATGTCTATAGACACACTCAGAATGTAATAAATACATCCGATTTTGTAACAGATACATCTGATTTTGTAATTAACCTATGGACGCTATGGACAAATATTCTATGGACACTAGGTATTATTACTCATTTCAAAATTTAATTGATCTTATGATGGATATGTAATTGAACAACCTTCTCACTTGGTGCCTGAAGTGAGAAAAAATTGTATGTATATGAACAACAAAAAAAGTAAGGTAGAATGTTTCATGCTATTCATGTGTCAGCCTTGATCAAAATGTGTTATTTGGAAAATATTCAGTAGATACAATGCCAGAGTAACGCATTTAATTAATATGAATATTTTCACTCAAGCAACAATGCAACATACTCTAATAAATATACACTTTCAAACACTAAGCATTATCTAAACATTGCAACAAGAAAATGACAAAAGAGAAAAAAAAAGTTAAAAGATAAAAATTAACAAAACAGGGAATTAACGGGATAATTGATGTCTCCTTTAATCATCCTGATTAGCTTCGAAATCGAACTCCATGTTTGCATCATCTGCATGCATCTGGTTTTCATCAAACTCCAGAGTTTCATCAACGTTGGATGCTCCACCAGGCTGCTGAACAGATCTGGCACAACGTACGGCAATGTGTTATCAGCACGTTGATCTTGAAACACACCACTAGATGCTCTGAGATCTTCAATGCCAGTCGATTGTATTGTAGAGGTGGTGTTGCTATTCCAGAGGAGCTACGAAAGAGCAGAGCCTCGATCGCCAGAACTGAAACGTTTAATTTGTTTGCCAATGTTTAGAGCCATCTAATTAGAACTGCTACCATAGGCAAGCAAAAAAGCAATAGCTTCATCGCCGGGCATGTCAGGGTGCTCTTGGCAATATCGCTTCGCCTCTGCAACCAAAGCCAAGGTCCAAAACCTCCACTCTTTCGTATTCATGTGTGAAGACAAATATTCTGACTCCTTAGTAATATTATACACATTCGAGAATTTGGGAGACATCAGTTTGATTATCCCGACGATAACCGCAACCTTCCACTTCTTCTTTAGTTTATGTGGCTTTTTGAACGGTGGCGGGCCCTCATTTTCTGCGATGCCGGTCTGGCCCCACCAGTTCTCCCTTCCGGTGGGCCACCATGGTGGCAACGGATCCTTCCCATATGTGTAGTTTTTCTGAGGAGGATTGCAATGCTGTACCAGAAGGGACAATATAGACCCAAGCAGTGGGTCTGGAAGCTCCATCAGCAGCTCGGTTGTTGTTTTTTCCTCACTGCCTTGTGCCGCATGCGAGGAAAGAGAGTTCTCTATGTTGTAATATTCAATTTGCGTCGGAGCAATTTTGTCAAACTTGACCTGCTCCTTCCACCATTCTCGTAGACTGTCAGAGGCCCCTACCACCGGGTTATTTTCTTCGTCTACCAGTCCATGGACTCCTCCTTTAATAGAACATTCTTCTATTTCCAACATCTCATCCAATACCTTTCTCTCGTGGTGGTTGCCTATTCTTTTCTGGCGTTTGGGAGAGGGCGCCTTTTCTTTCCCTTTCTCATTGTTTTCAAACTCTTCAATTTTTGAAGTGTATGCATCCATTTTGTTTAGAAGCTCCTCTTCAGTAAGCTGGTCTCTCAGAGGTGACGATGGCAGGGGTGATCCTGTATTGTCTGGTGTGTTGCTTCCACTCATCGTTGCTTGTTTCTGCAAATTTATCTTAAGTGTGATGCATTTATGGTACAAATAGTTGCATGCAAAATATAGTTTGAACAAGTATGATATTATACCACTGATTCTGTATACTGAATTAAATATGGTAAATTACATGGTTGAATGCTTGCATTAAGAAAATTGACATGCTCTCAGTGTCTGAAACTTAAAAAGTTTTCGTATAATCCCCGACTGCTTTCAGTGCAAATTAGGATTTAAGTTATGAACTAACAAATAATTTCTACTAAAGTAATAAATAGAAATTTACATTCACATTTAGGACATCTAAGATAAAATTTCACTAAGAAGTCTTTTCATTTTGCCCAACAATTGTATGAATGTGCTGTATGCAAAAATTTGCAATTCATATCCTCTGCTGCGCAGGAAATTACTGCGCAACGTTCTGAACATTGAATATGCTTTAAGATTCGTGCAATTCAATCTAAAAAAACTCCCTCTAATCCGCATCGTTGATTCTATGTGCAGTAAAATACTGTGCAGCAGAGGATAAGCACGCAATATTTGGGGTTCTGTTTCTGACTTTCTGGTGCAAAGTAACTGCTGGAAATTAAAATATTTCATGCTTGCAAAATTCAATCCCTCAACCTATTACCTAGACATGTTAGCTAGCTTGGTCAAAATGTTCTTACAATTAACATGTAAATTTTTGCATAGTAAGCATATATATGCTGATCAATTATCAATTCATAGGAATTTACACAATTTATTTCTTTATAGTGGTTTTCGCGTGGTTCACTGGCAGTTTATATTCGAAGTTCTAACGGTTTTCCTTCTCTATATATGAATATGACAAACAGATTCAATAGTATAATAATGGAAGTTCTAAAAGATACAGAACTGAAACCTTAATTTGAAGATATAAATCTTAGTGCTGGAGAAACACGGAACTTGCGAAGATTGCTCCGCGGTGCTCGGGTACACGCAACCTGTAAGGTTTTTCTGGTAATGAAGATAGAATGGTTTAGCATTAACAGAATAGGTGCTTAAATAGGAATAATCCATGAATACATACATGCAAAAGAGAGACAAATTAATTAAGGTTATCCCATTGAAAAGGCGCCAATAAGATCATGTAGGATTTTAGTTTTATGCATTGCATGCATTCCTTCTTCCACCTAATTAAATATTTAGATTTGGTGTCATTCCTTCTGGTTGAATTATAATTTTTGAGTGTTATTATTTTTCTTTGTTTACCATATTTGGCTATATTGACCAATTTAATTGTCGATCTATCATATCCGTGAGACATTGAACCATGAAAATATTCTTTCCACTCTAATATTCAGTTCGGAAATAAGCCAAGCAAGCACCCGTTCATCCTGCTTTACCAATTTTTTAAGAGCCCATCAAGAAATTTACTCTGTTACTTGCATGCTGGCTCTCTCAGAATGCATTGCATCTTGCATTTTTTTGAGATAAAGATGAGTGTCAAACCAGTCAAATTTAAATGTCTATAAAGAACTCCCATCTGGTTACGAATCTACGACCTCCTACACGGAGAGCGTTGCCCTTAGCTACTCGACCAAATGCATTGCATTTGCATGCACATGCATGACATATTTAGTCTAAATTACAGATTTTCTAATTGAAATATGATTTACAACATGCACCCAAACACAACTGTTAAGTTAAAGAGGTATGCTATATAACTGTCCCCGAGAAAAATCACTCTTAAATGTCCTCTGTCTGTACACCATCTTGTACATAAGGTATGAACACCCTAATGTAATAGAGATGAACACCGGGTAATATATAGTATAAACACTCAAGTTAGGGCGAATGATCATTTACCAGAACGTAAAAATTTGGACTAGTCCTAAAAAAATCATTCACCAGAACATGAAATCTTGGATGGCCCACGCGAAATCTTCGATGCGTAGGTATGAACACTCCGACGAATAGGTATGAACACCAGATTTGCACATACAATTATTTACCATAACACTACGATACAATAAATTTGACTATTAAGTGGTGGGACCTGACTTTAACAGTCAAAATAAATGTGTAATTACTAATTAGTGAGAATCTTAATCTTGAACTAGAATCTTATTAGAATCTTGGTGGGGGACATTTGAGGGGACAAAAAAGGGGGCAAGAAGATTTTCTCTAAGGGCCTGTTTGTTTTAACGAAGGTGAACCTACAGGTAAGTCCACCTGCTGTAGTTGCATAGCATGGTTGTTTGTTTGCTCACACTTGCTTTTATTTCCTGCAACTCCTCTTTCAAATTTGTGCTAGATACTGCAACTCGTCCCACGCCCAATTTCAGCGCAACACCAAATGCAACGAGAAGATAAAACAAAAATAGTATAAAATATAAATAGGAAATATTACCAGTTAAGAAAATCTTACCAATCATTAAAAAAACTTTCCCTTATAGCCAATCCACGTATACACATCCTTATATGGAAGATTTTATCACATATGCAATAAAATAGAAGTATATACCATGAGAAATTGAGAATTAATAGAATACATTTGCAAACAAACAAGTGAGACAAAGATGTAGTAAATGCAATTACTGCAGCATAAACTACATGAGAAATTGAGAATTAATAGAATCCATTTGCAAACAAACAAGTGAGACAAATATGTAGTAAATGCAATTACTGCAGCAGAAACTACTTTCCATCTCAAGATGGATGCAGGAATATATTCACGGAAGCAAATATGCCATAAGTTAAAATCTCGTCTCCATGGGCTCCGTTATATATATTTTGTTATTGCACAATGTTATGGTCACATAGAGGTGGCAGATTGTCGGGTTCGGTTCGGGTCGGGTCGGGTTAGTTTGACCAAATTGAAATGTCGGGTCGGGTCGGGTTGACGGCTGCCGGCATTTTTTGGGTCAGGTATCGGGTTGACGTCTGCCGGCATATTTTCGGGTCAGGTTCGGGTTGGTTCAGGTCGGGTTGGTTCGGGTCGGGTCGGGTCGGGTTCGGATCAATTTGACTTTCCCTGAAACACGGGTTGGGTCGGGTTCAGGTTAGTCTCACTTTCCCTGGAATACAGGTCAGGTCGGGTCGGATTCAGGTCAGTTTGACTTTTCCTAAAACTCGGTTCGGGTCAGGTTTCGAGTCGGGCGGGTTTTTCGGTTGGGTCAAATTTTGCCACCTCTAGGTCACATAATAATATAAGAGTGATTTTGTTGTAGAACTCCTAAGCAACCTTTCATTTTGAATCGAGATGATCTTATCACACATATCTTTTTAATTGTATCTAAAAGATATATTAATTGTGACTACCCGATTATGAAAAATGAACGACCCATATTTCATCGGATCTATATATAGCAGAATTAGCCATAATATAATATATTTATTGATATGAGTTGAAACGATACAACTGAAATGGAAAGCACACAAACAACAAGAAGAACAGCAACATGAATTAAGCAACAAACCAACACAAACAACACACAACACATAAAAATTATAACAACACAGTACCCAACTCCTATTTCAAAGACCACATATCATTGCGTTTCAACTCGGAATTGCCTACTTCAATATAAAGCAAACCTATCAAAGATCATAATCAGATCGATCTCAGATATGGTGTGCTCCATCTTCTTGTTCTCTTTGTTGCCATCCTTTTCAACAGTATCCTTCTCAGTCACTTCTTTGTCAGAATTTTTATTCTGCTCTCCTTCTTGGCCGTCCAACAGCTTCTCCTTTCCTTCATTCTCGTCGGGCGCCTGATCAGTCTCTTTGGTTTCGCAAACTTTGATTTCGACCGTCTTCTCCATACTCTCCTCCTCCTTGCTCTTCTAAGTTGATATGATGTACTGATTTTAATGCAGATGTAATTAAAATGTCTCCCGATTAGGGTTTATATATATAGCAATAAGATAAAGCGTGAAGAACAAAAAAGTAAGCTAGATATTAAAGTTGTTTTAACTTTTCTGTGTTTGGTAGACAGATTTGTTAATAAAGTAGAGAAATAAGAAAAATTTCATATAAAAGTTGTCCATAGCGTTCATATATTACATTTCAGGATGTATCTGTTACATTTTGTGATGTATCTGTTTACATTTTTTGTACGTTTATAGCTTATGGACGGCTTTTCAATGGACGTAAGATGTTTCTCTAATGAGATAACGGAAACCACACCATTCTCACAAGATAGTTATCTCTTTATATATCCATCCACTTGTCTAATGTAATTGCAGAACATCCTTCTTGCATGAAGCATGGCTTATATATATCTGCTCTACGCCTTTCATATCCCCTTTTCATAGAAATATCTGCTCTATGCCTATGAGAAATATGATGTTTATGTACGTAGTAACAAAGAAGTGAGGTCTTTATATATGTTGCTCATCTAAAAAGGCTATAAAAAACTATAATTGCATGTAACTGTAATATGGAGAAGTGGACAGGTGTCCAAGTAATGATGTCTTCTAACTTCTAAGAGTTATATTGCACGCTGGAAATATATACCCAAGGGTTATCTTCATACTGTAGTTTAGTAAGAGGAGATAATTAGATATCGTGTTTCTCTAAATCTACCTTAACTTGATCCAATTCTGTTGCAACCAATCCATATAATTTTTCTTTGTGGCACAAAAACCATGTATATATAGGCATTGAAAACTTGCTTTCTCATAGGTATAGTATAAAAGGAAAGAAGAACAATTAAACAAAAAATATGCATATTATACTTACATTGTACTGTGTTTGTAATTCATGGATCGCAAACTCGGCCGAGTCTGACTCGGACTCGGACTAAGGCGAGCTGAGTTTTTACCGGTTCTTGAGAGTAAGCGATTTTCAGACAAAAAATCGGTGGAATCGGCCAAGTCCGAGTCGTGACCAAGTAAGCCGAGTCACGGTCGAGTCAACCGAGTCCAGGCCGAGTTTTGTGAATAAGTTTATTAATTAGTTATTGTTTATGTATAAAATTTAAATTTATAACTTTTGAAGTGAATAGTGAGCATTAAAATGGTTATATATTGATTTCTACTTCAAAAAAAAAAACATAAAATTTGAAAGGAAAATAACAACGAAAATATTAGTTTTAAAATATTTGGAATAGTTCATACTGATTGTGCACAGACTATATGGTTAGTTTGAATATTTGTAAGAAATTAATTTAGTAAATTTCTTTATTGTAATATGTTTCTCTTACATTATTTTTTGACTAAATATTTTTTTTTCATTTTTTTTATTTGTTTAATGGAAAATAAGTTTTTTCAAAACTCCGAGTTTCCGATTCAAGTTGGCCGATTCCAAATCCAAAGCCTACTAGCTGAGTCCGAGTCCAAAGCCTACTAGCCGAGTCTGAGTCCGATTCTGAGTTTGCGAACCTTGGTTTGTATTAAACAGAAAAATCACCAAAGTTTCTGTACTTCTAATTAATTTCTCTTTGAGAATTGAAGATCTATATATTCGCATATCAAATCAATGCAAGAATGAAGCTAATCTACTGTACCCAATTGTTTAATTTGTCATTGCAAATGAATAGTTTTGTCAATAATTGAAGTTAAATACCTTAGTGAACTGCAAGAATATTCAGGAATTCAATTTTCTTATTATTTTTTAATTTGCTTAATTTACAATAAATTTAAATAAAGAATAAAGATATTACAAAGTCTATATTTTCTTTTTGTTCAAGCACGTAAGGAGCCATCAACTTCGAGCACTATAGTCATGAAGCCGGAAAAAGGTTTCAACGTCACCGTATAGTAATATGGATATGGTCATATTCTTTATTGTAATTAAAATGGTTTTTCAATACATGCCATTTCTTTGTTAGTTATCGATCAGTATGTGTTTTTTTTTTTCATTAATAATTTTATATTCTTATATATATAGACGAAATGTTTAAATAGAGGCAGCGACGAAGCCATTTGGGGGGGGGGGGGGGGGGGGGGGGGCGGGGGAGGAGAGGGCAAAATTTATTATGGCTAACACTATCTAAAAAAATAACAAGTTTCTAATTTCGACGAAGCCAGAAACTATTTTGGGGGGGGGGGGGGGGGGGGGGGGGGCAAAATTTATTATGGCTAACACTATCTAAAAAAATAACAAGTTTCTAATTTCCAGTTGAACTAGAAGTATTTTGTATCGAAAGTTTAATATATACAGTATCAAACATATATTTATTTGTTTTAAAATTTTAAAATAATAAAAAAATAAGAACAATTCAAATGTAAAATGAAGTACTTCAATATATTTGGCAAGTCACTATGTTCTGATAATGCTCTGCCGTTGGATACCATATTATCCAAGGCTTGGGGAATTTTCTAAAATATTTGTGATTATTTTTGAGGATCTGCGCATGGGTAATATTGAGAATTAATTAAAGCAAAAGTACAAATGTTTTTGTGCGCTTATAATTGACTTGTTATGCTTGATAAAATATATGATAATTAATTTAGTTTGCTAACATTTATGGCAACCTGTCATTGCTTCTAAACATTTAATCCCGAACACATTAATGTTTTTTTATAAAAAAATCATAGCTTGAAGTTACTTTTTATGAATTATATTAATATTATATGGGCCGCTAATTTTAGTTGTAATACCTTACCACACTGTTATGCACTGAAATGAAGAAATAAACTTACCAAACATAACAGATGCCTATTTAATCAACTGTGATTGCTAGAGAACAAGGCACAAAATCAAGGGGGGGGCAAAAACTGTCAGGACGAAGAACACATAAGTAAACTATCTAATATATGAGGTGATTTACGGAATTTAAGGGGGGTCAACTGCCCCCCCAAAACCCCCGTCCCTTCGTCCCTGAATAGAGGATAGCGGACTCACAACGGTGGGCTATATTTGATAGCGAATAGCAGCGCTATTGCAGACACTACTGTGGTTCCTACCTTATGTATAATATTTTTGACAAATATTTTATTGATCCATTAAGCTAATATATAATAAAAGGCTAATTCTGCTATGGATCAGAAGAAATATGGACAATTCATTCTTCATAATTGGATGGACACAATATGTTTTTTAGATAGAATTAAAGGGAGATATTTGATAAGAGTTGCTCGATTCAAACTAAAAGGTTGCTTAGCCGATCCATTGAAGAACAACTCATAATAAAATGATAAATAATTAGAATAATGTGTAATATTTTTAACCAATTTATTTGAAATAGATAATTATTAAATCATCTTTGTAAAATTATTTGATCTAATTCAGATATATTGGCAGAATACAAAATGTTATTCCATCTGTAATCACAAAAATATTATTTGTTTCCATCAAAATGATTTCAAATTGAATAAATGAGTAATTATTTTTTCCTATATATTACAAAATTACTCAAATTAATATATTATACATAATCTAAATCATAAAAAAAATTTGTGTCTATTGTTGTTGCTTTATATATTATCAATTATTGAAGTTATTAAGAAATAAGTTATCTATCCATCATTTTCAACAAATGAAATTATAAAATAGCGATTATATAATAAAAAAAATTGTAGCACAAGTTATGATAAAATATAATATCAATGAAATGTTTATTGAATATACAATTTTTTTATGGATTCCAAAGTTTATGACTTGGATTTCTATTGGTCAATCCTACTAGTCCTCTTTGGCGGATTCTAAGTTTATATAATCGTTTCTCATTGATAAATCTTATTAATGTATTAAACAATACTAAAACATAAATAGCAACTATTAAGTTTTACATAATTACATAACATAATGAAAAATTCGGATGACTATGACCACTATTTTATATGTTATTATGTAAATCACCAAATACCGGGAAAAAACCGATAGCGTCAGAGCGTTTTGCTTCCAAAACGCTATAGCAGCCGCTATAACCGCTAAACCTATGGTTTTATCAGTAGCTCTATTTGGAATTTTGGATAGGTCACGTCTAACTGTCTAAGAACAGCAGCGATATTACTTAGGACAACAAAATTTTTGAATTATATGGAATAAAATCTGAGAAAATCATATTATAACTGGAAAAATTTTGCTGTCCCAAGCAATATCCTTGCTGTTCGGCTTGACCTTTAGGATAATGTTTTGCAAATGGAGAGCACAAAAATGGTAAAGCAGGACGAAGGGGTGCTTGATGATTGCGTTATAGGCTTGTAGCACAAAACTGGTATTGACATGCATTAAAGATTTGCATGGCAAAATTATTGTTCAATGCATGAAGGATATACAATTACATATGATTAAGTCCCCAAATATGGTAAAAGATATATAAACAACAAGAAAAATTCAAAATTCAAACATAGCCAGAAGGGAAGTGATGACGAATCTTAAGATTTAGATACTTGGAAGTAATGCAATGCACCAGAATCAAATCCAGGCAAGAATTTTTGGCGACCTTTAAATGGAGTTACATTGATTGTCCCTCTGTGGCTCTGAGGATGAAAATAAGCCAACTGGTGTTCATGTATCTATTCCCAAACTCTTTCTATTTAAGCACCCACTCTGTTAATACTCTGGCCATTATCTCTGCATTGCTTAGAAACCAAAACCCTACAGGTTGCGTGTACCCTGAGCACTGCGGAGCAATCTTCGCAAGTCCCGTGTACTTTTGTCACCAAGTTTAAGTCTTGGGAGGTTCCATTTCTGTCCCTTTTAGAGGTTCCATTTCAATATTATTCATGTGTTTTCCGTATTTGTATATATATATATATATTGATATCTCATTGCCTGAAATTGGGTTCTCGAATAGCAACAGAATATAACCAGCAAGTGCACCTGTAAGCCATGGCATGAAAATAAATATTGCCGATTCCGATGAACTGATAAATCATTAAAATTATTCATACTGTAAAGATTATATGATTTACAGATTACTTGTAGGAATAATTACTTTAGCCAAGCTATGTACCCTTAATTAGATTTGATGCACCAAATGCACCCTATATATTTTTTTCATACAATTAAGTAAATCCAATCCTTATTCTTGCTTTCCAAAGTTTTTATACTACTACATGGGTGCTCAAGATAAAGGTGCACCTCATTTTTTTTTTTTTTTTTCATTTTTCCCAGCGCAATGCATTTGGAATACCAGAAAGTTAGAAAGTTAGAAACAGAATACCAATAATCTGCAAGCAACATAATCATATTCTAAGTACTGAAATTTCAGTTTAGTTATATATGTGATAGTTCCCTTTCCTTATTTACATAGAAAATTTTCTGTTAACTGTCTTACTAAGTTCAGTTTAGAAAAATAGGCATTAAGAAATTTATAGTGAATTTTTAGTTAGCAGTCCTTGAACATTTTAATACAAATTGATATACCCCTTAAAGCAGCAAGCATTAAACCATATAATATCATAGCAATTGTTCCACATATATACCTCTTTAATTATTACTTAAACACTTTCCAAGGCATCAGCTGTATAATATCATACTAGCAATTGTATACACAATGTATTGCATCCAAACTATTTGTCCCATATATGATGCATCTCACTCAAGAGAAATTTGCAGAAAAAAAGAAACCAACGATGAGCACAAGCAGCTCAGATGACAAATGCCAAACACAATCTGTTGACACTAGCAACCAACCGAAAGATGGCGGATCCACATCAGGTCATCTAGTTGTGCAAGCACAACAACATGGGATGATTGTAGGCCAACCAAGTGATGGGCTAGAAATACAAGAACACCACATAAGATCGCCATCACCATCCTCGCCCACAAGAATCCCTAGCCAAGAGGAACTAGAAAATGAAATGCATGAGTACTCATCAAAGATACGAGGGTACGAACGCAAAAGAAGCCAAGAGAAAATGAAGTTGAAAGAAGAAGCCTCTTCAGACAAGCGGCAAAAAAGGATTTCGAATCAACACGTTAATAAGGTACTGGATGAAATTCTACAGACAGAACAATGTCCTACTAAAGGATTTGTCAAAGCATTGGTAGACAAAGATAACATCCCAGTGTCAGGTTCCTCTGATAGCCTGCGAGCATGGTGGAAGGAGAGGGTTAATTTTGACAAAGCTGGTCATGCCCAAATTGAGCAGTACTACAGATTTAACTCGCTCTCCTCAAATGTTGCACATGATAGTGACGTCAAATCTACAACTGAGCTGCTAATGGAGCTTTCTGACACAACACTCGGGTCAATTATGTCTTTACTAGTGCAACACTGCAATGCTCCAAAAAAGAATTTCCAGTACAAGAAGGATTTGATACCATCATGGTGGCCCACTGGAAGAGAACAGTGGTGGGGCCAAACTGGCATCCCGATATGCAAGGGTCCACCGCCATTCAAGAGGCCACATAGCCTTAACAAGAAGTGGAAGGTGGCGGTTATACTTGGGATCATAAAAGTGATGTCCCCTTATTTTTCAAAGATAGATAATCTCATGAAACAAGCTGGGAACTTGCTAGCACGAATGAACGCGAAGGAAATCAGGTTTTGGACCTTGGCTTTGCTCACAGAAGCAAAGCTATACTGCCAAGAGCACCATGACATGCCATCTGATGAGGCAGTTGCATTTTTGCTGGCCCGTGGTAGCAATGCTTCTCAAGTAGCCCCACTCGCACCACCACGTAGCAACACCATTTCTTCAGAGCAATCAATGGACGCTGAGGCTCCTGGAGTGCCTAGTGGTGGGACTCAAGATAACCCAGCTGACATAATTCCATACCAGGTCCCATATCTTGAGCAGCTGGGTGGAGGGCCCAACACTGAGGAAACACAGGATGTTCAGAACCAGGTGCCTGAATTTGATGTAGAACCTTCCTCTAGCAATCAGGACAGCGCAAATGGACGCTAGTGGATGTTTTGACTTCTAATAATTCCTTCCTCTTTTGTTGTTTGCTTGTTATAAGTTGTTGCAATTCCTTGATTATTTAAGATATTTTATAGGACTACCAATTTGTTAATGATGTATTGATGTTGTTTGCATAAACATAGATTTGCATTGTTTTTCTTGTGGTACATACAAACTCATAAGGCACTTGACATAACACAGCTGTAGAGACGGTAACATTAGTCTATTTAAGATTATTAATTAAAATAACACATACTAATTGATGACTGACAAATAAATGGCATGTGTTGAAAAAATAATTCAATTATGATTAACAGTATACGCATATCCCTATATACTACTAGGCGACATTGAAATCTTTTCCAGCTTCTCTATAGCACTCTGTGTTGATGGCTACTTACGTCCTTAAACAATTGAGAGTGGTCTCGTTTTATTTACTCATTGAGCTGATTAAATTGAGACGCAGATCGAGTTTGTTTTATCTTTAATTCTTCATTTAAATTTATTGTAAGTTAAGCAAATTAAGAACAATAAGGAAATTAAATTCCCAATATTCTTGCTGTCCAGTAAGGTGATTAACTTTAATTATTGACAAAACTATTGATATGAAATGATAAATTAAGCAATTGGAGATATTGGCGTCATGCATGATTCTTGCATTGATCTGATATGCCCAATAGATCTGCAATTCTCCAAAAAAAAGTTAGAGTACAGAAACGTTGGTGACTTTTACGTTTAATATATACAAACACAAGTACAATGTCGTTGTAAGTAATAACACATAAATGCATACAAACTGTTGAAGTACATATCTACATAAGATATCAACTACGTTTGAAATAATTAGAAATGCAAGGAGGAAGAACATGGACTAGACATTCGAATCATTAAACTTAGTAAATAGTGGAATATTATCCCAAATTTGATCTACGGACTACTGATATTCAGTTACCATGGGTCATGTTGAGAATCAACGCTGAGGCCCAAGCCCATCAAGCTCAAGATCAAGAATTATCTAGAGTAATGTGGTGTTTAGATATTTCTTAGGAATAATCTAGAACATTATGGATATAAGAAAAATATCTTAGGTCTAGAATTATCTATAAAAATATCTATGGAAAAATATCTAGGTTCTAGAATTCTCCATAGAACTAGTATAAATAGGGGTGTGGAGTTGGATGAAGCAAACCAAGCAAGAGATAGTAGTAAATTGGAGGTTAGGTTGTAGTAAGAAGCTAGGGGTATATGGAGGTTTAGTATTTAAGTAGTAGTTGTAACAATATTTTGAGATATAATAGAAAATATTGTTATAGCTAGTGCCTCCATACTCAACAATCTGGTATCAGAGCCGGAGTTGTCGGAGCTTGTTCAGAGTCGGTGGTAGGGGTCAAGCATAGAGCCGGAATTCTGCCGGTGTTCCGCCAGTCAATATAGTGGTATCGACAAGTTGTCGAAGGAGCCGCAGCTTGACGACAGTCCGGGACTGCGAAGTGCGGTGGAGGAGAAATCTTCAAGAAGGCTTACTAGACGTCGGCCGTCCTAGTTGAAGCCATGGATTTCTCAGGTACGATTGGTGGAATGAAGAAATTGAATTCTAGTAATTATATATATTGGAAGGCATGCATAGAGTCCTACCTCCAAGGGCAGGACCTATGGGAGGTAGTAGGCGGGTCTGAGACGACCCCGCCGAAAGTTGATACCGTAGAAGAGACGGTATCGGAACAGGTTGCTGACCCCAAAACGAAAAAGAAGAAGGCTTCAGAGAAGCCAGCCGAAACTCTGTCCGTGGAGAAGCAAGCCGAAACTCTGCGGAAATGGCGAATCAAGGCTGGGAAGGCAATGTTTGTACTCAGGACAGCCGTTGAAGACGAGCTACTGGAGTACATCAGAGAAGCGCCCACGCCGAAGGTAGCCTGGGATACCCTAGCAACACTCTTCTCAAAGAAGAACGACGCGCGCCTCCAACTACTTGAGAAGGAGCTCATGACAATCTCACAAGGTAAGATGATGATTAACCATTACTTTACAAAAGTAAAATCTCTTTGTAGTGAGATTGCTCAAATAGACCCTGAAGAAAAGATCAGCGAGCAAAGGATGAGAAGGATTCTCATCAATGGGCTAAGACCCGAGTACAGCGGGTTCATAGCAGCCGTCCAAGGTTGGCCAACGCAGCCAACACTATTGGAGCTGGAGAATATGCTCGCAAACCAGGAGGCTCTAGTGAAGCAAATGGCCGGAGTCTCGTTGAAGCAAGAAGAAGAGGCCTTGTTCAGCAACCGAAAGACGGGTCGACCTGACCGAAAGTCAAGAGGTAGACCCGAAGGAAGGTCTAGCCAGCAACGAAGGCCTAAAGAGAAGACTAATTCTTCAGGGGGAGCTCGAGACTCATCCGATGACAATGAAGACGATGACGATCGATGTTATAATTGTGGCAAAAGAGGGCATTATGCACGAGATTGCTGGCGGAAGAAGAAGAAAGGCCATGGTAATGTGGCGACCTCAAGAAGCCAAGACATTGTCCATGAGAGCAGTGGTTGTGAAGAAGAGTGGGATGCAGAAGTAGCACTCACTGCTGCAATCATGGAAGATGAAGAAAGCCTCGCGGTGACCACAGTGGAGATGGTGCCGGAGGAGGTCCCATATGAAGAAGATTGGGACGCGGGGGGTGGTGGCGACTGTTGGAATACAGTCGGTAGTTGGCATAGAGGTTGCTGAGGTTGATGAGCCAGAGGAAGAGGAGTTCGACATGGAGTCGTGGCCGATCAAAGATGAAGAAGATGCCATAGAAGATGAAGAAGAGATCGACATCGAGGCTTGGCCCATCGACAATATACGAGACATTGTAGAAGTTGATGAGCTTGAGGAAGAAGACGTCGAATCGCGGTCCTTCATCAATGGCATAGATGTCGAGGAGGCCAGTGATCTCGAGGAGGAAGAGATCAGTTCCGAGTCATCGTTCATGGAAGACATCAAAGATGTCAAAGAGGTAAGTAAGTATGAAAATAGAACTGACTTTGAGTCATTGTTTTTTTAAAGAACCAATTAAAGAATTGGTCGATGAGGAGACCAAAGTCGTAAAAGAGGCCGAAATTATAAGCTGCATCGTGGCTGATGAAGAGAAGCCACAAGAGAGCGCCAAGGTGGAAGTCATCACCAAGGAGGGTGATGCTGTCAGGATGACATATAGAAGTGTCACTATAGCTGAAGGACGTGAGTTGGTGCAAGGAGTTACAGCCCGTCCGGTGATCCGTCGAGAAGTCGGACCTCGACGAAGACTAGTGCCGGGACCACTAGTAAAGCGGGTTCAAGAAGTCCATCGGGAAGTTCGATCGCAAATAACTGAGGAGTGCCAAGCTCAACGAGCACAAAGGCGAGGTTGCAAGTATGATGATCCGGATGGACGCGGAGTACCAAAATCGGAATAGTACAAAGTCAGCGTTGAGGGGGAGTGTTGAGAATCAACGCTGAGGCCCAAGCCCATCAAGCTCAAGATCAAGAATTATCTAGAGTAATGTGGTGTTTAGATATTTCTTAGGAATAATCTAGAACATTATGGATATAAGAAAAATATCTTAGGTCTAGAATTATCTATAAAAATATCTATGGAAAAATATCTAGGTTCTAGAATTCTCCATAGAACTAGTATAAATAGGGGTGTGGAGTTGGATGAAGCAAACCAAGCAAGAGATAGTAGTGAATTGGAGGTTAGGTTGTAGTAAGAAGCTAGGGGTATATGGAGGTTTAGTATTTAAGTAGTAGTTGTAACAATATTTTGAGATATAATAGAAAATATTGTTATAGCTAGTGCCTCCATACTCAACAGGTCATTTAGATAGGATTTCGTTTTTGTCATGAAATCTGCATAAGAGATCGATTTTCTGTATCATGGAGTTGAAAACCGGTTGAACAAACCTGAGCATTAATATGTGCACCAAAATGTCAATAATGTTTGGTGACATTTTAATTGAAGTGCTTCTCATCAAGATTTAAGATATAAATTTGGCTTTTGGAAATGCACTATATATATACAGGCCTTAAATATCTTGGAACACAGATAATATCTTTTGTATGGGGAAAAAATTTCTTTTGCATGTAAACATCACTAGGAAGGTTGTGCGCTCCGCGCAACCGAGATATTATGGTAAAGAAAAATATCTGTACAATACGATCGACAACCTAACGTTATACAGCACACGACACGTAACCTTTAAAAAAAAAAAAAAAAAAAAAAAAAAAAAAAAAAAATTGCACTGTTCTTTTCTACTGTAGCAAGCTACAGTGCAGCAAATGTTGCGCCTTTAACAGTTAGAATGATTAAAATGAGAACCAAAGAGGTACAAAGCAGGATGAATGATGCTTGTGTGGCTCATGGAAGAAAGCTATTAAGGTGATATTGTGATGCATTGGAGATTAATTTATTAATGAAATTACGTTATTGTGAAAATGAAAAGAATATCATAAATTGACAAATAAATTAAATATATGCCGAGTTAAATAAGGAGAGACAACAATGCAGAAATTGAAACTCTGAATAATAACCAGAAGGGAGTGTGACAAATCTTAGTGTTAAGATTTTGCATGTATGGCATGCATAAAATCGGAACTCGCACGTATTTAATCGCATATTTTCAATAATTTCTGCTTGATTTTGTTCCTTTCTAGCTCCCTGGTACTTAGCCAACTGGCATTTAATTAACGTGCCTATCCTCTTATGGCCATAGCCAACTGGCATTTAATTAACGTGCCTATCCTCTCATGGGCACTTCCTATATAACTATCTCATTGGGCCATACTCTGTGCAAAAAAAAAAACTTCTAGTTACCAGCGTATACAAGCAACATTTTTAGCAGAAAGGGGCAAATTTGCAGGTTTTGTGTACTCTGAGAAGCAAGTGCTACACATCCAAAGGTTTCATTCTTCTCTCTTTTAGAAGTCACATCTCACTAGATACTACCAATGCATGTGGTGTAGGTAGAAGATTTTGTTATTTTCAGCAAAAGAATATGTCGTCACATTAACTAAAAGTGTAGTTGCACTTCATTCACTATCAATCAATTCGTGGCATGGCGATCGATTAGTTGTGCAAATACATTAGAAATGGAACAACTGAGTGGAAGCCTTCACCCATATATGTGAAATTTCTCAATCGGCGGAAGCATTCAACCACATAATTTACATACCATATATAATTATAAATAAGCATACAGAATTAATCAGTGGTATAATATCATTCTTGTTCACACTATTTTTGCATCCAACTATTTGTACCATAAATGCATCACACTCGTCATAAATTTGCAGACACAAGCAACGATGAGCAGAAGCTACACACCAGACAAATAAAGGATCACGCCATCCTCACCTATGATCTAGAGACCAGCTTACTCTAGAGGAGCATGAGAACATAATGGATACATACTCTTTTAAAATTGAAGAGTTTGAAAACAACAAAACAAGCAATGAAAAAGGAAAAGAAAATGTGTCCTCTTCCAAGCGCCAAAAAAGGATAGGCAACCTCCATGAGAGAAAGATATTAAACGAAATGTTAGAAATAGAACAATGTTTTATTAAAGGAGAATTCCATGGACTTATAGACAGAGAAAATACCCCGAGCACCGCGGAGGATTGTTCGCAAGTCCCCTGTACTTCTGTCAACAAGTTTAAATCTTCAGAGGTTTCATTTCTGTCTCTTTTAGAGGTTCCATTTCAATATTAATTATTACTGTGTTTAATATCCGTATTTGAATATATATATTGATATTTCATTGCCTGAAATTGGATTTTCGGATAACAACAGAATATAACCAGCCAGTGCACCTGAAAACCATGACATGAAAATAAATATTGCCAATTCCTATATATATATATTCTTGTAGGAATAATTAGTTTAGCCAAGCTACGTACCCTTGATTATATTTTGTTGCACCAAATGCATCCAATATATATATATTCTTTCATATTATTAGTGCAAATAAATTCAATCCATATTCTTGCTTTTCATATTGTTTATACAACTACATACGTGCTCAATTTAAAGGATACTTTATTATTTTTTTTTTCATTTTCCCAGAAGTGCATTTGGAACACCAGAAAGTTAGAAACAGAACATATATATATACCAGTAATCTGCGAGCAACATAATCATATATCAGTTGGGGACAAAAAGCTAATTAGACTTCTAAGTACTGAAGTTTCAGTTTAGTTACATATGTACGTAATATTTCCCTTGCTTTATTTATATAGAAAATATTCTGATAACTGTTTTACAAAGTTCAGTTTGCAAAATAACACTCATCAGAATATTATAGATATGTAAATTTTTTAGGCAACAGTGCTTGATCATTTTAATACAAAATTACAAATTAATAGGACCCCTTAAAGAAGCAACCATACAACCATATAATTAATAGCAAAGCAATTGTTTTACTGCATATTCCTCATTATTTCTTACACTCTTTCCAAGAGCATCAGGTGCATGTATAATATCATACTAGCAATTTTTCGCACAACATATTGCATCCAACTATTTGTACCATAAATGATGCATCTCACTCAAGAAAGTTTTGCAGAAAAAAAGACACCAACGATGAACACAAGCAGCTCAGATGACAAAACCTCAAACACAATCTGTTGACACTAGCAACCAACCGAAAGATGACGGATCCACATTAGGTCATCCAGTCGTGCAAGCACAACAACACGAGATTGTAGGCCAGCCAAGTGATGGGCTAGAAATACAAGAACACAACATAAGATCACCCTCACCATCCTCGCCCACAAGAATCCCCAGCCAAGAGGAACTAGAAAATGAAATGAATTCTCCTTTAATAAAACATTGTTCTATTTCTAACATTTCGTTTAATACCTCTCTCTCGTGGAGGTTTCCTATTCTTTTTTGGCGTTTGGAAGAGGACGCCTTTTCTTTTCCTTTTTCATTGCTTGTTTTGTTGTTTCCAAACTCTTCAATTTTTGAAGAGTATGTATCCATTATATATGTTCTCTTGCTCCTCAAGAGTAAGCTGGTCTCTCGATCATAGGTGAGGATGGCAGGAGTGATCCTTTATTTATCTAGTGTGTTGCTTCTGCTCATCGTTGCTTGTTTCTGCAAATTTATGTCGAGTGTGATGCATTTATGGTACAAATGGTTGGATGCAAAACATCGTGTGAACAAGTATGATATTATACCACTGATTGTGCATGCTTATTATCATATATGGTATGTAAATTATATGATTGAATGCTTTCTCCGATTGAGAAAATTCACATCTCTCATAAAATTCACATATATGGTTGAATGCTTCTACTCAGTTGTTCCATTTATAATGTATTTGCACAACTAATCGTGATGTCATGAATGGATTTATAATGAATAATATGCAACTACACTTTTAGTTAATGTGACGACATATCTTTTGCTGAGAATAACGAAATCTTATATCTGCAGCAGTATCTAGTGAGATGTGAATTCTAAAAGAGAGAAGAATGAAACCTTTTGGATGCATAGCACTTGCTTCTCAGAGTACACAAAACCTGTAGATTTGTCCCTTTCTGCTAAAAATATTGCTTGTATACACGGGTAGCTAGAAGACTTGTTTTTGCACAGAGTATGGCCTGATGAGATAGTTATATAGGAAGTGCCCATGAGAGGATAGGCGCGTTAATTAAATGCCAGTTGGCTATGGCCATGAGAGGATAAGCACGTCAATTAAATGCCAGTTGGCTTAAGTACCAAGGAGCTAGAAAGGAACAAAATTAAGCAGAATTTATTGAAAAGATGCAAGTAAATACGTGTGAGTTTCGATTTTATGCATGCCATACATGCAAAATATTAACACTAAGATTTGTCATCACTCCTTTCTGGTTATTATTCAAAGTTTCAATTTTTGCATTGTTGTCTCTCTTTCCTTATTTCAACTCTGCATATATTCAATTTATTTGTCAATTTATGATAACTTTTTTTAATTAATAAATTAATTTCCATTGCATCAAATTCACAATATCACCTTAATAGCTTTCTTCCATGAGCCACAAGCACCATTTCGTCCTGCTTCGCATTTTTGTACTCATTTTAATAATGATGTTTACATGCAAAATATATTTTTTCCCCATACAAAAGATATTATCTAACTGGGTTACAAGATATTTAAGGCCTATATGTAGTGCATTTCCAAAACGAAAACATCTTCTGTCCATGCATATATGGATTGTCCATAGAGTCACATGTGTGTGGCACAAATTGTTACATTGGGATCTACATAGGTCCCATTGGTCATACAACTTTGTGACTTCTATGGATTGTTCATATATAGACGGTAGGTACGACTCTTTCCAAAAGCTCAAATTTATGTCTGAAATCATGGCTTGCAAAATTGGCCGAGCCCGAGTTGACTCGGCCGAGTTGACTCGGACTCGGCCCATTCCGAGCCGATTTCATCCGAGTCTGCTGTCTGTGCGAGTTTTGATGGGAAACTCGGATAACTCGGCCGAGTCGTCCAAGTCAACGCCGAGTCGTCCGAGTTACGCGGCCGAGTCGTCCGAGTCATCCGAGTCATACCGAGTCTGGTGACAATTCTGCTTTGTTTCTGCTTAATTATTACAATTTCGTTATTTATATTCTTTTTTTCATGTGATTTTATTGGACTGCTAATTTTTAAGTTGTTTTTCATTGTTTGTCACATGTAAGATGCTTAATTGATTAATACATGTAGTTTGCATACTTCAGGCTTAGTATATGGAATTTTTGTTATTTTTGTCATGTTTTTTTATATTGTGAGTAAGGCTTTATAAAGTAGGAAGATGAAATTAAAAGGCTTTAGGTGTGGCAGCAAAATATTATTGAACAATATCATCCTTGGTATTTCAACACAGAAGATAGCGAAGTGATCCAGCCAGCTCGACACAGTTTCTGGCAGTAAATGAGTGTGTTTCAATTGTTATATCTATATAATCTAAGTTTGAATATTTATATGCAGTTTGTAATTAAATAAATATGTACTTGAGCATTTTTCTTTTTTTGTTATGTTTTTGTACTATATGTGAGAATTCATCAGACTATCTGGTTAGTTTGAATATTTTTATTAAATTAAATTAGTGGTTTAATTGTGTGTAATATGTTGTTTTAATATTATTTTGTGATTAGATATTTTTTTATATTTTTTATGATTTTTAAGTGAAAAATAAGCTTTTTCCGAAAAAATCCGAGTTTCCGATACGAGTCAGCCGAGTCCGGCCGAGTCGGCCGATTCCGAGTCCACAGTCCCATGGCCGAGTCCGAGTCTGATTCCGAGTTTGCGGGCCTTGTCTGAAATCTTGATGAGAAGCACTTTAATTAAAATGTCACTGAGCATTGACATTTTGGTGCTCATATTGCTTAGTAGTTAGGTTTGTTCAACCGGTTTTCAGCTCCTTGATACTGAAAATCTCTTATGCAGATTTCATGACAAAATAAAATCCTATCTAAATGAACCATAGTAACTGAATATCAGTAGTCTGTAGATCGAATGTCTGGTCCATGTTCTTCCTCCTTGCACTTGTAATTATTTCAAAACTTGATTGATACCCAAAATTTGATTTCACTGATGCTTTTCTTCGGTGCCTATGGACACTACACTCCAATCCTAACGATCTCTATGGATCATGACGCTACAATCCATCAGTATTCCATCTATTCAACATCTAGCTCAGGATAATCCAAACCCATCATTCTTCTGCAAGGATCTAGCCAATCTGATACCCATGTTTAGCGTCTCCATCGCCAACCGGGATGACGTTGAACCACAATGTTCTTGGATATGGACCCAAACTGGAATGTACTCGTCAGCTTCGGCTTATAAAACTTTCTCCAACCCGGGCATACACTCACCCTTATTTTCTCATATATGGAAACTCAAAAAAGCCCCCAAAATTAAAATCTTCCTCTGGTTACTCGCTCAGAATCGCCTCCCTACCGCTGACGACCTACTACACAAAGGTTGGCCGGCCACGGATCGATGCGTCCTCTGCAATGCGTGCATAACAGAAACGTCGCAACACCTCTTCAACCTCTGCCCCCTCACTACAGACTACACAGGATGCTACTTCATTCCACCCCACAAGCCAACACCCTACTATCATGGCATCAAAGTACGTACGACAGGGAATGAAAAGCTTTGGATAGCCTTACTTTGGACGATTTGGAAGGAGAGGTGCACTCGGATCTTTACGTCAACTTCCACACCAACCACGATCCTGCATACACACATCTTGCATCTTAAAATGTCCTGGGACAGGGCTTATCAGGGACCTATCGTTAGCGAGTAGTAGGCTCAGTACTAGGCTAGGTTAGCGAGTGGTGAACTCAGTACTAGATATGTAATAGGTTACGAGGCTTCTTAGCTAGTTACTAATCCCTTCTCTCCCCTTTTCCATCTCAATGCTATCCTATAACACCTAAACTTGTTTTATTTTTCCTTGATTAATAAAATTTTATATAGTAGGCGATCGCCTGCTACCTTAAAAAAACAATAAACTTGATTGATCTTATGTAGATATGTACTTGAACAGTTTGTATGCATTTATGTGTTATTACTTACAATGACATTGTAACTGTGTTTGTATATATATTAAACACAAAAATTACCAACGTTTATGTAGTTCTAACTTTTTTTTGGAGAATTGAAGATCTATTGGGCATATCAGATCAATGCAAGAATGACAATAATATCTCCAAATGTTTAAATTATCATTGCATATGAATAGCTTTTTCAATAATTACAGTTAATTACCTTACTGAACTGCAAGAATATTGGGAATTTAATTTCCTTATTGTTCTTAATTTGCTTAATTTACAATAAATTTAAATGATGAAAGATAATATACACTCTATGTCAATTTAATCAGCTGATCAATGAGTAAATGAAACGAGATCGCTCTCAATTGTTCAAGCACATAAGTAGCCACCAACATCGAGTGCTATAGGAAGCTGGAAGAGATTCCAATGTTACTTAGTAGTATACATGGATACGTGTTTACGGTTAATCATAATTGAAATGTTCAAACAAGCCATTTATTTGTCAGTCATCGATTAGTATGTGTTTTTTTAATTAATAATCTTAAATAGACTAATGTTACCGTCTCTACAGCTGTGTTATGTCAAGTGCCTTATGAATTCGTAAGTACCGCAAGAAAAACAATGCAAATCCATGTTTATGCAAACAACATACAATACATCATTAACAAATTGGATAGTACTATAAAGTATCTTAAATAATCAAGGAATTGCAACAACTCATAAAAAGCAAACAACAAAAGAGGAAGGAATTATTAGAAGTTAAAACATCCACTAGCGTCTATTCGCACTGTCCTGATTGCTAGAGGAAGGTTCCGCATCAAATTCAGGTTCCTGGTTCTGAACATCCTGTGTTTCCTCGGTGTTGGGCCCTCCACCCGGCTGCTCAAGATATGGAACCTGGTACAGAATTGTGTCAGCAGGGTAACCTTGAGTCCCACCACTAGCGCTCTAGGAGCCTCAATGTCCATTACTTGCCCTGAAGAAATGGTGTTACTACGTGGTGGTGCGAGTGGAGCTACTCGAGAAGCACTGCTACTATTGGCCAGCAAAAATGCAACTGCCTCATCTGAAGGCATGCCATGGTGTTCTTGGCAATATAGCTTTGCTTCTGCCAGTAAAGCCAAAGTCCAGAACCTGATTTCCCTCGCGTTCATTCGCGATAGCAAGTTCCCATCCTGTTTCACGAGATTTTGTATCTTCGAAAAATGAGGGGACATCACTTTTATTATCCCAAGTATAACTGCCACCTTCCACTTCTTGTTAAGGCTATGCGGCCTCTTGAATGGTGGTGGACCCTCGCTTGCCGGGATGCCAGTTTGGCCCCACCACTGTTCTCTACCTGTGGGCCACCATGGTGGTATCGAATCCGTCTTATACAGGAAATTCTTTTTTGGAGGATTGGAGTGTTGCACTAGTAAAGACAGAATTGACCCGAGTGTTGGGTCAGAAAGCTCCATTAGAAGCTCAGTTGTAGATTTTCCCTCGCTATCATGTGCCAAATTTGAGGTCAGCGAGGTATGTTTGTAGTACTGCTCAATTTGAGCAGGACCAGCTTTGTCAAAATTAACACTCTCCTTCCACCATGCTCGCAGGCTATCAGAGGAACCTGACACTGGTATATTATCTTTGCCCACCAGTGCTTTGACAAATCCTTTAGTAGGACATTGCTCTGTCTTTAAAATTTCACCAAGTACCTTAGTAACATGGTGATTCAAAATCCTTTTCTGGCGCTTGTCGGAAGAGGCTTCTTCTTTCTTTTTCAATTTCTCTAGGCTTCTTTTGCGTTCGTACCCTCGTATCTTTGCTGAGTACTCATCCATTTGATTTTGTAGTTCCTCTTTACTAGGGATTCTTGCAGGCGAGGATGGTGAGGGCGATCTTATGTTATGTTCTTGTATTTCTAGACCATCACTTGGCTGGCCTACAATCATCTCCTGTTGTTGTGCTTGCACAACTGGATGACCTGATGTGGATCCGCCATCTTTCGTTTGGTTGCTAGTGTCGACAGATTGTGTTTGGCATTTGTCATCTGAGCTGCTTGTGCTCATCGTTGGTTTCTTCTTTTCTGCAAATTTCTCTGGAGTGAGATGCATCATATATATATAGGACAAATAGTCGGATGCAATTAATACATTTTGTGAACAATTGCTAGTATGATATTATACAGCTGATGCTCTTGGAAAGAGTTTAAGAAATAATTAAAGAGGCATAAATGTGGATCAATTGCTATGATATTATATGGTTAAATGCTTGCTTCTTTAGGGGTACTATTAATTTGTATTAAATTGTTCAAGGACTGCTGCCTCAAAAATTTGCATATATATCTATCCTGATCAGTGTTTGATCCTTAATGCCTACTTTTGCAAACTGCTTAGTAAGACCGTTATCAGAATATCTTCTAAATAAATAAAGAAAGGGAACTATTACATATATAACTAAACCGAAACTTCTGTACTTAGAAGTCTAATTAGTTTTTTGTCCCCAACTTATATATGATTGTGTTGCTTGCAGATTATTGGTATATATGTTCTGTTTCTAACTTTCTGGTGTTCCAAATGCACTTCTTGGAAAATGAAAAAAAAATGTATCCTTTAAATTGAGCAGCTATAAAGTTGTATAAAAATTTTTGAAAAAGAATATTTATTTTAAATTGAGCATCAATTCTAATTAAGGGTATGTAGCTTGGCTAACTTTCATTAATCATTACAGTAAGCATAAATTTAATAATTTATCAGTTCATAGGAATTGGCAATATTTATTTTCATGTCATGGTTTTCAGGTGTACTGGCTGGTTATATTCTGTTGCTATCCAAAAACCCAATTTCAGGCAATGAGATATCAATATATATATATACAAATACAAATACGGAAAACACTGTAATAATAAATATTGAAATGGAACCTCTAAAAGAGACAGAAATGAAACCTCTGAAGAATTAAACTTGGTGCTAGAAGTACATGGGACTTGCGAAGAATGCTCCGCGGTGCTCGGGGTATACACGCAACCTGTAGGGTTTTGGTTTCTAAGCAATGCAGAGATAATGGCCAGAGTATTAACAGAGTGGATGCTTAAATAGAAAGAGTTTGGGAATAGATACATGAACACCAGTTGGCTAATTATCATCCTCAGAGCCACAGAGGGACAATCACTGTTATTCCATTAAAAAAAAATGCCAAAAATTATTGTTTGCATTTGATAATTTTGATTCTGGTGCATTGCATTTCCTCCAAGCATCTAAATCTTACGATTCGTCATCACTTCCCTTCTGGTTATGTTTGAATTTTGAATTTTTCTCGTTGTTGATATATCTTTTACCATATTTGGGGATTTAATCATATGAATTGCATGTAATTATCCTTGATGCATTGAACAATAACGTTTCGACACTATCTTCAATGCATTTTAAATTTTCAATATATACCAGCTGTGCTATAAGCCTATTACCCAATTATCAAGCACCTCTTCGTCCTGCTTTACCATTTTTGTGCTCTCCATTTGCAAAACATTATGCAACTAGCAGCGTGCAAGTCTTTTAAAGCCCACATTTACAGTGATATAACATTATCCAAAATTCCAAATAGATTAAGAGGCCCAACAAAGAACTTTTCTAAAGCTCATAACGTAAGTGGATATTACCATGTGTGTTTGAAGGAATCAGATTTTGTCCAAAACCATTTGGACGGACCAAAGGATTCAGAGAGTCGTCCGAAAGCATTTAGACGGTCTAAATAGAATTATCATTATGACATTTAATTAATATATATGTAATATAATTAAATAAAATATTATAAAATCATAATTGTTGACTTGGTTTAGTGACTAAGACATATGGAGCTTATTCAAACCACAACAATAAGCTCCATATGTCTTAGTCACTAAACAAAGTCAACAGTTGTGATTTTATAACGATTATTTAATTATATTACATATTAATTGAATGTCATGACTTGAACATATTTTAATCAATATAATTATTATCATGAAATAACATTAGCAATATTGTGTTAAATTTTTTAAAATACACAATGACTTAAGCCAATAATACTGCATACATATAATACAACATACATGTACATATTGACACCCTGTGCCGGGCGGGCGGGCCAAACCCTAAACCCATTCTTGTCTTGGCCCATAGGGTGGCCCGACCCATCCCGGGCCGGCCAGCGAGCCAAACTGCCATCCCTAACTGGACCTACCCCACGCGCTTGGAAATGGTTGACTTTTTGTCTTCAATTCTTATATTTCCTTTCAGAAACGTCAGATCGGCCAATATTGGTACGAAACATGATCGACCTGATAATTTTTTCTGTTGGTCTGTGTGCCTCTTTCATTTTTATTTTTTGAACGTTCAGCTTACCAAAAACGATCCCACATTTTACCGATTGTCATCCCAACTCTATTTTTATTTTTTACGAACTTGAATGATCCAGAAGAGATAGTGTAACTATTCCGATGAGTAACTGTTAGTACATGACATTTCTTCGCAAAAAGAAAATGTAAGGCAAGAAATGTAGCAAATGAAACAAAAGAAAGTAATATACTCAGAAAATGTAATTAACAACTGTAGTAGTCGGATGAGTAACAGTTAGTACTTGACATTAATTCTCCCCCAAAAAGAAAATGTAAGGCAGGAAATGAAATAAAGTTACATATATGATATACCCAATAAATGTAATATATGATGAGTAAATGTTTGCATAAAAAAGTTGAAATTGATTCTGATGATAGCAAAAATGTATCAACAAAATGAGAGTACAATAAATTGAATTGCTAAAAATTTTGAATTGGCATTTAATTTGATTAGACGTCAAGCACCCTGTCGCGAGAGAAATGGTGAAATAGGTATAGTAATGATGGTATCGGATGTTGGTAGCTTCTATCAACTTTTCGAAAAAAAAATGATGGTATCGGGCGTGCAGGAAAAAGAAATGGAGGAATTACGGCGTGTTTGATCTCCTATGATCTGGGAACTCCATATCCGCTGGGAGCCAACTATGGATTTATGGTTAAATTGACCGCATAAGGTTTCCGTTGCATCTATGTCCACTCTTTAATCCACGAATTGCATAGGATCAATTTTGAATGTGAGAACTAACCTTTAATCCAATACTCTCTAGTAGTTAAGGATAATATTTATCTGTGTTGGAGGTCGCGGATTTGAAACTCAGATGGAATGTCTTTTATAGACATATTTAAATTTGAATGGAAAGACCTCATCTTTATTTAAAAAAAAAAAGTTTTGAATGTGTCTTTAACAAATATTGTGTAAGGATATACAAAAATTGCTAAGCAAAGCTGCTTTAGAAATATAATTTCTTTTAATGACATAAGAAAATCTATAAGCAATGCAATAATTCTTATAAAAAATATTTATGTTTCTTATTTACGAAAATAAGATGCCGTCCAAAGCATCGTCGGTAACGTGTCATCTTAAATATATATTTCCTGTATATTTTCATGTAACCTAACTCTTATTTTACGCTTTATTTAATACAACATAGTAGGCAATTTGCCTGCTACTTCAAAAAAAAAAAAAATTCTAGCGAACGTTACTTGTAAAATCATGCAATATAATAGTCACATTTCATAAGCTTTTCTGAACTCGTTTTGTCAATTTTCATCATGATATAGGGAGTTATTAATTACGACTAGGATGGTTCTTCGGAATCACATCATTCTTGTTGTACTCAAACTTGTAGGTCCCGAACAGGAAAAATTCGATAATTATTAACAATATGACAATTTGAGGGTGTGCTTTCCTTTGGTTGGCTAGCGTGTCAAATCTGAGTGCGACGCTTTATTATTATTATTTTTTTAAAAAATAGATATATAGTGCCCGATATAATGTTTTAATCACGGTCCGGTAGATCTATATTGGTTCAAATCAGTCTCGGTCTACGAGTTATCTGGGTCCTGGATTTTCCGAATCTCCCAAATTACTCAGATCGGGAAATCTCATAAAAATTTTGGGGAATAGAAATTTGATCTAACTTGGGATCGTCCTTCCTAAATTTTTTGAGTTTCCCATGTCTGGTTGCCCTGTTTATCAGAGTTGTATGGTTAAAAAAAACATAAAAAAATATATTAAAAAATATTGTATCTATTTTATACTACAAAAAAAAATGTACTTAGAAAAACAAAAATATAAAAATATATTTGTTTTAAACATAAATATATGTTTTTCATACTAAGAAATTATGTGTTTAAACGAAATATAAATATATTACGAGGAGAAATCCATTTACACAAATAATTTTTGACTCTTAAAACTAGAAAAATCTCTTACACATATGTTTATTTACTTATAGATTGACTGTGTTTCAAGTTTTATACAATTTGAATATCATTTAATACTTCATCAAGAACCATCAAATTTAGATCTGTAATTACCATACAAACTTAATTGTTATTGATAAATTATCAAATAATATTCAAATAAAATAAGATTTGAAACACAATCAATCCATAAGTAAATGAATATGTTTCTAGAAGTTTTTCTATTTTTAAGATTTTTTAAAAAATTTATATGGTTTGGTGTAATATTTGTGTAAAAATTTTTGGTGTAAGTGGATCAATCCTCATATATTATACTACAAATCGTTTTAAGAAATAAAAGTTACCCTCATCCTCTAATTTTCGGGTTTGGGACCTACTATATATGTTACTAACATATAATAAATGTGGGGTTTTAACTTTATTTTACAAAAAAAAAAAAAAAAAAATTGTTACCCGGGTTCACTCGGGTCGGATTTCCTTGAGAATTTTTCTGTGAGTTAGGTTACTTTCAATACAGCAATTGTCTATCCTGATCCTTTTGGGTTGCCCGGGTCAGACCTCGAGTCGAGTCGGTCGGTCCATTTTCACCACGTTTCTCAGTTCGGGTTTGGATCTCTTGGGTTTTTTCTTTTGTTTTTTTTTAACATTAGATTTTCCCATATAGAATAGAACCAAGGAAGGTGATAATTGCTCACCTTAAAAATCTTTCTTATCTATCTTCTAATACAATTTTAGTTGAAAAATTTCTTTTCGGACATTTTACAAATATTTTTCTGGTCGCAATGCGACGTTCAACAGTGCAAAAGACTCATCATACGTTTATGATAGAAGGGAAAATAGTGAGAAAAATTTGCTCAAATTTGGAGAGCATAAAAAAGAAATAAAAAATATTAACAAATTTAATTAGGGAATGGACAAAGGGACAAAGATCATTTCTCTTTATACAATGCAATTCAAGTACGATATATTCCTTGTTGGTACTCATTTCAAAATTTAAAATTATTGTTTAACTTAATAAGGTTTCACAATTTGTTTACAACCAATGGCCTTTTAGTTACTGATAGAACTCCGGCCACCAAACAAATTAAAACTACAAGAGAATCTTTTATGTCAAACATCTGAGAAATAAAAAATATTATAAATATATAATCAAACCAAGAATCTTCAGCAACACGATTACATTACTCGGCCGGGATCATTTAGGACCGGAACTCTCGATTACATTATTCTGTCTTGATTAACATTATTTTGTTTTGCTTATGACTATTTCTTAGATATGCAATTCTTTTGCTCTCCTACATTCCTAACTCTGTAGCTTTCGTAAAGTAATGGAAGCTGGCCCCTCTTGAGAAGGTGCTGTTCTTTTTTCAAAAAAAAAAAAAAAGAACTAATATTAATAAAATAACTCATTACAAATTCAACTGAAAATAAAACAATATATCCACATAAAATGTGTTTTGAGTTTGACTATATGCAAATGTCTGCATTTCATATAACAATATTAGGAGATACAAAAAAAATTAGAATTTTATTTTTAGAGTTTTTGAAGTATATATTTGTTTTAAAATTTTTAAAAACAATTAAAAGAATTAGTCAAATATTGTATGTCTGAAAATGAAACAAATGTACTTATATAGAAAATCTCCAATATTGCACCAGAAATAGTAATATTTTTATTTTTGGTGTTTACATTTCGAACGGAACATCTGCATAACAATCAAACTCAGGTATGCAAAACATTCATGAATTAATATTTACGTTATATAATAATTACAAATATTTTTTAAATCGTTTCTACAATTATCATATTTAATATACTTATATCGTATTATATTAAATGAATTATACTGGTACCAAATTATTTGAGTGTGACCTACCGTTTATCTATGGACGGTCCATCACACTCATAAAGTGTGATGTGGTGGGCCCTACCACGTGACTCTTTGTGAGTAGGGGTGTCAATGGAAGAACATTTTCCGTTATAACGGAACGGATTTTGATTCCGTCCTAAACACGTATTTTCCACGTATTTCCCACGTATTTCCGTTGTTCCGTTCCGTTCCGTTCCGTTATCACGGAACATTCAATGGAACGAATTTTGGTTCCATCCGTTATAACGGAACGGATTTTGCTTCCGTCCGTTATAACAGAACGGAAACAGAACAACTCATTTTTGTTGCCATTTAGAACGTTTGGCACCCCTATTTGTGAGTGCGATGGAAGTCTATTGGATGGACACAAGGCATTTCTCAAATTATTTTGTGGCCGAAATATTAATTTTGTCACTGTAGAATGACGACTACAAACGACACATGTGGCTGCACAAGTTATTGCAACAGGAAAATGTAGTCAACACATTCAGTCTTGACTTCATATTTCTTTTATCAGGCCGGTTTCTAATTCAAAAACAAAATTATTGAGTTAAGTACTAATCAAGAAAATTCAATTATTCTTATTTTTTTTATACATGCTAGTGGGTGCTCAGCACGAACTAATAATCAAATATCAGAAAATCAGAAAAAAAAATATATATATATATGTATCCAAACGTAAGAATTATAGATGATATTCTTCACCCAATTGATATCTTATATATAGCTAGTCAAATTTCTTGGTTTATTAATAACCAAAAGACCAAGTGACCAAAAAATATACTTTAACATCTTAACTTAATCATATGTATAGTTTAACAAATCATATATAAAATAATATATAAAGCCAGATTCCGTTCAATTTTTGGAATTCTAAAATGGCCAACTTATGTACAAGTATTTAATCTAATTATTTAGAAACCATTCATACTTACAAATCTCAAAAGAATAGTTAAAGAAACTCTAATTATAAGATATATCTTTTAGTAACTTGGACCACATGTATTATGATATAAAGGATATATTTAGAAGAGGAAGGATCTACTGACAATGCTTAATTTAACAATCTTAACAATGTGGATTTTTAAAAATTTATAAAAATTCACAAAAACTCTTAAAAATGAAAATATTATATGGATGTATTATTTAACTTATAAATTCATAGTGTCTCAAATTTCAATCAATTTGAACATTGTTTAGTGCCTTATCAAAATTTTGTGCACATTTCAACGGTTGTAAATTAATGGATCTTTGAAAAGCTATCAAATGTCGCTTAAATTGAATATAATTGGAAATATAATCAATCTATAAGTTAAATAATATATCCATAAATTATTTTTCATTTTTAAGAGCTTTTGTAAATTTTTGCAATTTTTTTAAATTCTCATTGTCAAGATTGTCAAATTAAGCATTGTCAACGGATCCCTCCTTTGTTAAGAAACCTAAAGATATACAAAATTTTTTAAAGTGTATATATTAATTAAAACTTTAAAAACTAGTACTTGCTGTCCTCAAATTCTATTATGTACGTATACAAGAGTCTGCAGCGGGAAAATCAACTATTACAAGAACATGATATGTATATTTTACGAAGTAATATATGAAGTAATATTTTAATTAATTAAGAAATAAATTGTTTATTAGATACATATATATATGCCTTTCATATAAATATATATATTTGGTGGATTACAACTTGAAACCAAACAAATATATATCTAGGTGGTATCTAAATGTTGATCTTTACATCCGTTTGTTGATACTTAATTAATAATAATCAATGACTTTTGATTCTCAAACTCATTAATGCTTTTATTTTGATGCATTACATATCCGCATCAAGTAATTAATTAATATTAAAATTTTTCTAATACTAGTGCCTGCATTTCTTTTTCTACATTGAATGAAGGGATATATATATATATATAGAGTAGAACTATGGTGCTCTTAGGAGCACAGAGGCCTCCTGTGCTCTTAACTCAAAAATCATACTAAACCATCATGAAATTTTGATTTATGGGTCTCGTTAAATTCTTTATATCAAAATATCATAGGATACAAAAATTTTCCATTTTTTGAGATTTTTAAGTATTTGTTTTGTATTTTTTAAAGATGACATAGTTTTATACATTGTTTTATTATTATTTTGAGGTCATTCTAAAAAATTCCAAAACATATATTTAAGAAACTCAAAAAAAGGAAAATTTTTGTATCCTAAGAGATTTTCATATAAAGAATTTAATGAGAATGATAAATCAAAATTTCATGATGGTTTTATATGATTTTTGAGTTAAGAGCACGGGAGGCCTCCGTGCTCTCAAGAGCACGCTAGATTTACTCTATATATATATATATATATATATATATATATATATATATAATTAGGCAGACATTTTCAAGATCAGCAACCACAGATATGTTTAAATTTTCATTATAATTTTTTCCCATAAAATTTATTTTATGCTGGTGATGTACCTAGCTAGCTAGCAATTCAATATTTATGCATTAATTAATATTGGAGAGGCATATATGTCCGTAATTTTGATTATATTATCATATTACATTCTTTATTTTTAGAGAATGTTATCATATTATATATCCACTAGTTTCTAAACTTTTGACCATAACTACTGAGCTTTCTTTATTTTTTTTTTTATTTAAGTGCTCATATTTATGCCTATATATATAGTGTCGTCCTTAATAAGCAATTGAAACAACCTAACTTGCCTCACAATATATACTTCATATCCCAAAATTGGAAAAAAATACAAAACCTACCATTATAGCATTTACACTGTTGTAGTACAATTACATGCTAGCTACATCTCTTAATTAAAGAAGTCTCTTTTGCACTCAAACACAACAATTATTAGCAAGGATCCTTCCTTCTTCTTCTTCATCTTCTCCCCTACAAAAATATCTGAAATTAAGTACTAACCAAACCATGTCCCAAGATCTCTTTCATAGAAGGTCGAGAACCGCCGCTATCGCCCGAACGACAAGCAGAAGAGACATGAGCTATAACATCATTGATGAGAATACCCATGATAGTAGCAAGCTTGAAGCAGTACTTGAAGGGGCCTATGTGGCTGGAAAGAATGTGTTACCTGAAGAAACTAACAGAGGTTTGAAGGAAGAGGAGATCGCAAAGCCCCTTGATTTTTTGCATTTTTGCGGAGTTTGCCGGCGTTCGCTCGGGTCGGAGCGTGATATCTACATCTACAGGTTTGAGTTTGCTATAACTAAATTCTATGTTTTATTTGTACTGCTAATTAAGTACTTGTATTTATATATCTTTAATTTGAATTGTGATATTATTCATTTACCAACAATTATAAAAGTTTCTTCTATATATGTGAATGAATCTTTTCAAATTTAGATGATTGCGTCGGTGCTATATGTATGTTTTATTTGGAGAATTGCAGTTATTTGTTTCATTAATTAAATATGAGATGAATATTGAGATAAATATATATATATTTGATTATTTTCACAAAAGAATTTCCCTATCCAATTGGAAAGGGTAGCTTACATAATGACATCATAAAATCTGTATATATACTTTTTTTTTTGGTTTTCTTGATCAGTATTGTACCAATTTAAGAAAAGTCCATCGTAAATCTTATGATCGATGTTATTTTTTAAAATGATGAATGAGATAAAATTGTTCCATAATTACTTGCATAAATATATATGTTATTTCATAATTTGTATTTTTTAGTATACATCTTAATTTTTAGTATATAATTTTTTAGTAATTACTTGCATAAATATTTTTTAGTATTTTTTTAGCATACATCTTAACTACTTGCACTAGTGCCAGTGAACTATCTGTCTCTTTCTTCTTCCAAATCCATTCCTAAAAAAATACTAAGAAATATTTATGCAAGTAATTACTAAAAAAGTATATACTAAAAATTAAGATGTATACTAAAAAAATACAAATTATGAAATAACATATATAATTATGGGAGGTCACGGATTCGAAACCTGGATGGGAGGCCTTTTATAGACATTTAAATTTGAGTGGCTTAACCCTCATGATCTCATCTTTATCTCAAAAACATAATGTTCTGTACTCATATATTTCTTGACTTAAATCTGCAGGGGAGAAAGCGCCTTCTGTAGCAATGAATGCAGAGAGAAGCAGATAAAATTTGACGCTACCAAATCATGTAACCCTAATTCATCTTGGCATCAATGAGAAATGATGGATTAATTGGTCTGAGAGTGGTGTTTTGATTTGTACATAGTTTTGCTATATTTATTTTTCTTTTCCCCTTTATTAATGTGTTGCTTAATTAGTTTATTTTAATTGTTTGCTTTTACTAGTATATAGGTTGATCTTAGTAAATATGATGTGTAATATTTTCATCTCAGTAATGTGGTACTTTTCTACCCTTTTTAGCTACGTAAAATCAAAATGTAAATATAATTTCATATGGTTTTCCATCGTAGCTTGAAAATGGCCGGCAGTTTGTCAAGTAGTTTTTGGTCTTAGTTAGAGGTGGCAGAACCCGACCCGACCCGAAAAACCCGCCCGACCCGACCCAACCCATACCCGACCCGACCTGACATTTTCAGAAAGTCAAACTGACCCGACCCGACCCGACCCGACTCAAACCCGACCCGACTCAAACCCGACTCGACCCGAAATCAAACAGCATGCAATCCAACTCAAATCAACATACGATCCAAAAAAAACTGATATTAAAATTGACCCGACCCAACCCGCCCATCACCCGATCCGACCCGACCCGAGATCTTCTAGAAGGTCAAACTGACCCGACCCGACCCGCTCGACCCGAACCCGAACCCGAACCCGAACCCGACCCACCTGCCCGATTTGCCACCTCTAGTCTTAATATTGTCTCTCTCTCTGTCTCACTTTATGATATGGATTGTGATGGATGGTAATTAAGTTTTCTCTCTTCTCCATATTTTGTGAAATGACAAATACATATTTTTTAATTAACAACTTGTTGGTAATGTCATTGAAACACTTAGAAACAACTATTAAATTAAATATAGTCATCTTCACATTTTGAAGTATTCTCTCTCTTCTCCATATTAAAAATAAGGGATCAAATAATCATGTTTTTTGTGACTGATCGGTGACCATGAAATTAAATCTTAAAAAACTACATTTTAAACTCTTAAATAACAAAACTAATTGATTGAATATGTTGTATGTATCATATTTTATGTGTACACAAAAAATTATATAATTTTGATTTTATTTACATATGCATCAAGCATTAAAAAAAATCAATAGTTCAAATTTAATGTTTTTTTCTCCTCTCTTGATGACTATCGAAATGATTTTAAAACTTCATCATTTTTTGTGTATATATTATTGAGATGATTTAGAATACATCTAATGATTTAGATTTTTCACTTTATGTATAAATAATAAGATGGTTGCCCAATAGTTATTGGATCCCTCATTAAAAATATCATTGTTAAAATAATAAGATCCCAATAATATATCTGCATAATGATTGGTTGAGCCTTTCTTGGAGTTAATTGTCTCCATCTGCCATCAATGTCAAAGGCTCCACCTCCAAATGGACATGTTAGGTGTGGAATACACTTTGCTTATGATTTTAGGTAAATCTTTTCAAATGCTACAATGCGTCACTAATGGAAAAAAAAACTTCTTCAATGATTAATTCCCCGGCAGCAATGCACAAATTCTAAATTATCAAGTATACATTGATCTTGACACAAAAATAAATAAATCAATTAATAAAAAAATAGAAAAACCAAAAATAAAATATTAACAAAAAAAAATACTCACTATTTGCAATGATTTCGCTATTATTGAATTTGCAGAAGATAGCTAAGAAAGAGTACAAGTTTATAGAGTCCGGCTACAATAATATACATATCACAGTTTTACCGTACTTTGCGGTCCGTATCTCAGTTTGCGGTGTCCAAATAGTCGATCCGAACTGCTCCACTTAATCTTTATATCAAAATATACTGGCAAACCAAATTTTATAATTTTTAAATTTTTTTGCTATTTTTAATGATGGAGAGAAAATGACTAGATCCAAAGATTCTGGTTCATACAAAATAACTATTCTCCTTATCACTAAAAATAGCAAACAAATTCTAAAAATTATAAAATTTGGTTTCCTAGTATATTTTGATATAGAGATCACATTGAGCGGTTTGGATCGACTATTTGGACACCAAAAATAGAGGTACGGACCACATAGTACGGTAAAACTGTGATATGTACGTATATTACCGTAGCCTAATTCCAAGTTTATATATTTACTTCATCTCCTACAAATCCATTTTTTTAATTCGTGAATATCGAGCCATTTTCTTAACTTTATGTAATGTCATCCATTTATTTTCTTTTCCTTCCCGATTTTGGCAGCTTCGATCGTGTTTGATTTCCTCAGAACTTTGAAATAGTCATATACCGAATATCATATATTCTTGGAATTTCATATCCCTCTTCTAAGTAACTTCCCAACCCATAAAAGCCAAATTAATTAAACAAGGATCTTAGAGAGGTGTAACCAATAATTGGTCCCCCTATAACACAATGAATTGAAATGGGTCCAGGAACACCCGACACACAATAAAAGTGTAGCTCTCTACTTTCTACCATGAAAAGTGTATATGTTCTTTAGAATTTCTTACCTTTTGTTTTTATTGTGTATTAAGATAGGAACCCATCTCAAATTATTGTAAATTTTTAATTAATTTGACACCTCAAATTTCTTACTTTTTGTATACAAGAAAATTATTTTAGAAGCGTACGTAGTACAATCTTTTTGTTTTGGAAAATGCTAATCTCGTAAATGATACGGCCTTTTTTTCTTTTTAAGTTGTTATACAAGCAAAATGTATTATATATTATGCACTGAAAAATTATGATTGTACATGTAAACTCAACTCGCTGGTTATGCATAATATAGCTTACTATATAAATTAATGCATTTACTATGCAATTTGTTGGTGTATAAACTCATATAGTATGCCAATTTGTTGCTTGTTGAATTTTATTTTAATAAATGTTTTTTTTTTTATTATAGATGTAAACTTACTTATTGTTCACATTGTATTATTTAGTATGAAGTTTGTTGGTTCTGAAATGCATGTTAACAAATATATATGTAAATAAAATTTCTTATAATTAATTAAGTTCAGATCTAGTTTTGAATTAAAATTGTTTATTATCAATTGCTACATTTAAAACTTGCCCAGAAGAAATTATAATTATTATAATGTATATTCACTGTTCGAGGTATTTAATAGAAATAACAAAGGAAACATGCATATTAATATTGTTCGCAATCCGGTGATTCTTTACCTTTATTTTTAGTCCCACGATGGTGATTATAGGTGAATAACTAGTTTTAACCTCCTATAAAAGAGCCATAAATTTCCTCATTAGATCACACGATTCCACCAAAAAACTGTATTGAAAAACAAATCCTGCATAACACCCATCCTCGGTCCCGCAACATCGTGTATCTTCCTCAACTTACAAAATGATGTAGACAGCAAAATGCACGATTTCAAGTTAATCTTTTCCTGTCCTTAACAACTTAGTTGTCATCCTTCCAATGCCGAGTAACCAAGATATGTATGGCGACTTAACCATGAAAGAAGTAGAAGGTTTACGGGTTCTCGTCCGCTACCATAAAAAACTATGGCAGGATTGTATTATAGTTACAATGGGCCGTTGGATCAATTTAAACGGTCCAAATTTTAAAAATAGGGGGTGTTATTTTATTGTAGGTCCCATGTACATAGACTCAAAAGAAACTATGGCACGAGCGTGCCATAGAAAACTATGGCAGCTGATGTGAATTCGAAGGTTTAATTACTATGGTGGGAGTTGGAATAGTAAATTGATGTCTCGCACTTCTTAAACCTGTATGATCCTAAAATCGCTCCATCGCGAATGAATGCGAAGGAAATGAAGCTTTGAATTTTTTAGCTTTGGTAGCCGAGGCAAGAAAGTTCCATCAATGAGCAAATAGCTGCCATGTACGTGCTTCGAGTGTACTGTCATTAAATTCACAAGAGACTGCAAGTTGAAAGTTTGATTGGCACAATTTGTACCTAGCTAGCTCAACTCAACAAGACTTATAAATACCGATCCCCATTAATTAGCTCTTCTTTAGCAATGACGGAGCTAAGGGGGGGTTTGGGGGGTCATGTACCCCCCTTGAATATGCAATTTCAATAGGATGTTGTATATGTCCCCCTTAATTACACTTAAATATCATTAGTTAATTGATATTCTAATGATTGCTTTCTATAGTTGAGAAAGTTAATTCACAAAAAAACAAATTTATTATTGAATGATTAATTTCTTTTTTTATTCTAAAATGATTCTATCAATAAACTCATCTATTAAATCTATGCAAATCAAAATTTCCCATATTCAACTCAACGTGGATATATCATTGTATCAAATATTGTTCATATTTATACATTAAACACCAATAACTAACCATGCCTCTTTCTTTTTCTTTAAGAGACTACAAATTAGAAATAAATTAATTTTGTATTTAAGGTTGTATGGCATTTTTTTTTAAAAGAAAAGATTTTTTTTTTGAAAGAATTGTATGACATTTTAATTATTTAAAATTTTATTGGCTTAAAGAAAATTTTGTCCCCTACTTGATGTTCACTCTGGCTTCGTCTTAGCATATTCTTTCATACGTTTTATTTTAATTTTAGTTGTATTAATTCATTAAGAAGCCTAGGAAATGTTCATTGTTTACTATTTTTATATATGTATGTACTTAGCTGGAATCATCCAAGAGCCAGGAAATGTTCATTGTTTACTATTCTAAAATAAATAAATGACATATATAATTGCGATGATTCGCATGCAATGCGATTGTCTTTAATATATATTGTGTAAATAGATAAATATATACAATTAAAGAGAGATGATTAAAATTGGAAAATTCAATCTTAAATGCAAAAGTTATTGCTCGTACAAACACTTCCAAGAAAAGTGAATGCAAAAGGACGATGTACATTTTGAAGAAAACTTCAATTTCCTTGCATAACATGTACGCGCATACCTGGCTCTACCAGTAATCTCTCTAAAGAAGCTTTCCAAGCATCCTCATTTTAACTATCCACACGTCTATATACACAAAATTTGTAATTCTTATCTTAAATTGCTTAATATTACCAAACTCAAAATTTTTAAAAATGTGAACATGTGGACACTAATTTTGAGAAGAGTAGATATGCCCATTTCTGAACTTAAAAGAGATGATCCTATAAGGTACACTATTCAAAATTGTGTTCTGGTTTGAGATATTCATACTAAAATATGCTCACGGGTCCTTTAACAGCTTTTGCAATTAGTCTGATTTTCCATTAATTTCATTATCATTTGTTGATCTAGTAACAAATAAATAAATAAAGGGGGTACTTCACCAAATTAACTTTCGTATATGCAATTCTCGAAAATTAAAATTATGATTAATTTTATCCATATCCGTACATATATAATATAGAACTTTTGATGCACACCAAATTAACATAGAGAATAAATTAAATGGGTAGTTCCAAATCATATCATCTTCATTTATAACAACATTTTATAAATTACAGACGTTCTATTTCTTTATATCAAATTGTATAATTAATGAAATACAATGTTTCGATATTGGTCTTAATTATTAAGGATCACAGCATGCGTAGTTAAATTTCAATATCACTGCAATATCTCAAATTAATAAAAGCAAATTAATTTGTGATAATTGAAATATCACAATTTTTTTTTAAGCGAAAAATTGGTAATCCCGCTCTATCTACTAAAATTAATATAAAAGTAAATAGCATTAATTCCGATTCAATCTGATTTTATTTGTTTTAATCCCATATCAGCTATTCTCGCACAATATCTTGACGTCCTGATGGCTATAAAAGAGCCACAGAGGTCTTGTTAGATTATACTCATTACCAAGAAGTACAAATTGTCATTATAATAGTAACAACCATCACCCTCTTCAAACCTCCATTCCCAGGCTCATCTCACCCCCGGCCCTCTCCCCCTCTTCCCCCCTTGTCTCCCACCTCCTTCGCGCCCTCATACCACCAAGTTCCCTGCAACACTAAACAATACTCCATGCCATTCATATATAGAATACCAACATGAAGGTTTACAATGCTTGGAACAAATTTGACATATTGTAGACCAATGAGTTGTCATCCTTCCAAAGCCGAGATATCACCATGTAGAATAAAAAGGTAATATTATAGTTAATATATTTAAATACAAAATTGCAAATAGTGTCGGTCTCCTTGTGTTTTTCAATCTGAGAACAATATACTCTCCGAAAATTATCTGATGAATAAATATATACAGTTCAAGCTAACAGAGTATTTACATCATAGGAGATAACCAAATAAAATACTTCTAAATGTACCATGGTAGGATTTCAGAATAAATTATGAAAATTAAGAAAGGAAAGGGAAACAAAGGGCCTATTTATTCCTTTTTTTATTTATTTTATGTTTTGTGTTTGTTAAAAGTTCATATTTGGATCCCATAAATATGTAAAAACTGTTTTATTAATGGTTTCTTTCAAGCTCAAATATGCTTGTCTTGAACTCCAAATACCAATGATCCTCTAGGACCCCTATTTGCCAATGTAGGTTGTGGGGGCAGTAAGATATGTGATACCTTTAACAGTTTAACACATGCCTCTCTTTAAGAGTGCTAAATAATACCATTTTTAGTACACTATGTTCACACAATATATCTTACCATAAATTATGCATCTCAGGTTCATGGACATTGTTCTATTTCTAGCATTTCGTCAAGTACCTTATTAACATGGTGGTTATTAAAGAAATGGTGGTATTGGCTTGTGACACTTTCCCCAATGGAGAAGCATGTTCTTTGATGTAAGGGTGGATGTCGTCTCAAGGCCAGTAGTTGAGTACAATGGTCCTTCAAAAGAGCAAGGGTGCACTTGAAAATTCCTTGTCACTTGTGGAGATATCTTGCGATTAAGGAACATTCCACATTTTTCTTCACTTCTATGGGTTAAGTGGAGGACCAATATACATACGGGCAGTGGAGAAAATGGAGAGAAAGTGCAGGGCGATAGCTCTGGCGACTACGCAGGAGATACATCAGCATTCAATACTTCCACTACCATCAGGCGCCATTAATGCCCCAACAAGACTTGATGAAGACGAATGCAATGAAGGTGAATGGATTGTGGCTATATCATACCTTGCACCATATTGCCTTACTCTTCTAGGGTATCCATACTGAGCCAGAAATGTGGCTATATCATACCGTGTATATATATGCATGTACAGACATCCCTCTCAGAGTGATCCACATTTCATATTCTAGGGACTCCAGTTGCATTTCCCACTCCCTATACCAGCGTGTTAAAGAGAAAACCATCCCCAGATTTGGTACCTGGAAAGGACTATTTGCCACCATTGAGCTGCAAATGTTTGGACCCGGCAAAACCAGCAAATAGTCTGGCCCTCCCACATGAAGCAGTTTGATCATGGGTATAATCTCTTGTAGCTGCACCACCCCTGCTGAGACTATGGTGGGTATCATCTCTTCAAGTTGTGAAGAAGCTTCACCTTGCACAATGTGTAGGATAGCTGATCTTTCGAGATAATCATTTTCCCTATATAACCTTCGCCCTGGTGGAAAGAAAACTTTCCCAAAATTTGATCTGCTGAAGTTTCTTTGATCATTATCCATATTTGGTAAATGGAATTCTTCTGTTTGAGGGTTTTTTAGGACTGTAGCAAAGGAAACTGACTTCTGCACTTTTTTGTATTGCTTTAGTTTCGGTGGAAGTGCTTCAGTCAGTGCAACCCTTTTATAGGGCCGCCATCTTGCGTTATGACCAAATTTGTTGCATTTAAGGTGAAAGGTTCAATAAGAGAACTAATTGGTGCGGCATTGAGAAGTTAAGAACATAATTAGTTCTCTTATTGAACCTTTCTACCATTTTTCATACAATTATTTTTCTCTGTTCAATTGACTGGAATGAGCTGTTAATTTGAAATGTAGAAGAAAAGTAAAACAATCTCTCTTCTTAGCAGGGGAAAAACTGCAGTCACAAAAGTTTCAGTGGCCTGCACTATTGCAAACTCAAAACTTCCCATTTGCAAGGATTAATTCTGATAGTACGTATTCGGTACCTCTAGTGCATCTCATTTGAATATATATAAGCGTGATGCAAAAGATTACATAATGCTATATATTCTGCTGCATTGTAACTATTGACTATTCTAATCTGAGACTACTGTTACCAAAAGGAGCAACCAGTGTTGTACATTGATTGGAACTTGGTAAATTAGGATTGCACCTAATTAAGATATAAAAAATGTGACATCCAGAGTTTGCATATTGGGGCCCATTCTGATGGCATAAAAAAACGAAAAATAAAAAAATATGAAAATTTAAAGTCAAAAACTCAAAATACAAAACTCAACCAAGGGCATAGAATCAGAACTCCTCTGCTGTGCTTTATTTTACATGAAGAGTTGTACTAATCAAGATCCCAAACTTGCCACCCCTAGCTAGTTGCTAATTCTACAAAGAAACGGCAGAATATATAAATCAGTCTAACAAAGGAACACGTACCGTAGATACAGTGGAATCGAAGAACTTGTCTTGCTATTCACTTTTGTCTTCTTCACCGCCTTCTACTTCTCTCTCTATCACTCTCTATTTCCTTTATTGTATTATCTGGCTCTCACGAACATGGGAGCAGCCTTCGGTCCTGATCTCTCAGTATGATCTCACACTCACAGGAGACGAAGAGACGAGTCTCTTTTAATTATCGATGCCTTCAAATTGGGCCGGACAATACGTATAGGCCCAACATTGGTAGCTCCTACTCTCTCTCCCTCCCGCCCTTTTGATGGCCTCGGCTTGCTCGACTATTCGTTCTTGATGACCTAGGTCTCCACCGTAGACTCCCCGCCCTACACGATGCCCCAGCATCAGTCTCACCATTTTCCTCTATTACAGATGGAAAGAAAACTAAACGAAAGAACAAATATAATAAAAGTTGAAAAAGAGATGACACGAGTATGGTCCTCTGTTTACCAAATTTGGCTGGAAACAGTGGTATAGTTTTTACTGATTTTTCCTACTTATTGGATGCATTTTTAATATGTATTAACAAACATTGATTTAATGATTTCTAATCAGTGACTATGGACTACTGAACTCTTTATTTATTCGATTTCGTCGGATAAATCCTACAAAATAATGCCATAAGATTTTTCTAACAGTAGTTATATGTGTGCCTGTTCACAATTAGCTCCTATCATTCTGCTCCTACATACTGTTACAAGGATTCAGTAAGGCTCATTCTGCTGATACTGATACTGATACTGATACATATAGGATCAGAGTGTTAAATGATTCAATTAGGTTCATATATAGTTTATGCATGATTAGCCCCTCTCATTGATCGGATACTGACGTTCAGTATTCGACCACATTTAAAACAGGGCCAAATAAGTTCAGAGCAGAACTGAATCAGCTTAAAATAGAGTATGTGCATTGTTGGTATTCTGTTAGCGTGCATGTGACAGCATGAGGAGATTAGCGGAACAGAGTATGTAATTGCCCGGAGCTGCTTGATATAAAATTCTAATGTAAGCGTGCCGCTGTAAAAGGACGACTCTGATGAAATAGAGTTGCTTGAACTCGATCGGCTTAATTACGAAGATTGCAAAGAAGGTTACGTCCGAGTTTATTTATGAAGTTCGTGGCACTTTTTTTCCGCTTAGTTATATAAAGTTCTATCATTAAAGAGTGAAGCCGAAACGACGATGAGACTATTAAGTAAACAGAATCTAATGTAACATTGTAGCTTTATAACGTTTAATGCTATTGCTTCTTAATAATATACATTTTTCTCTGATATTTTATAGTCAAACTCAGTTGATGTGCCATAGAATTATATAAAATTATAAATTGAGAAGAGTCTGTGTATCCTCATGTCTGATTATATTTTTTTTTAAAAGAAGGTGAAGGCTCTTACGTCCCTCCCTTGTTCCATTCATAACACTTGGTTACAATGGTTGTTAAAAAAAAGTAAAAAAGTAAAAAATTATAAATAAACAAATAAAAGTAAAAGTAAAATCAAAGAAAGAAAACGAAACCAAACAAATCAAACAAATGAAATAAATCAAACAAAGTGGCACTGCCTCGTAACAAAATGTTACTCAGGTACGTGCCTCATCTGATGATATTATTAGCAACTTTATGTTGCAGTTGTCTTCGGAGGTTTGTGTGTGTGACCAGTTAAGGAGGTAATACACAGTATTCCGCTGCTGGTCTTACCGGTTTCTGATCAGACTGTGGTGGTATGTTGGTGTGACCAGTCTGGCAGTTACTAATTAATGTATAACTCTACTGGTCCCTTTGTATTTTTATTTTTCTCAGACAATATATGTATTTGCTAATCTAAGATTCTGATAATAGAATTGGTAGGCCTTCAACCTACTTGTTTCAAAGGGGGAAAAAATTATAGTTATAAGATTACAATCCAGATATTCGGATACCGCAAAGGATACCGTCCGGGATACCACGATCTTTGACTTGGTCAAAGTTTCTTTGACCAGTCAGATCATGGTTTGACTTATTAAAAACAAGTATATAAAAGCAAATAACTTCATTATAACGAATATTCAAACATTACTAACATCAAACATACTAAATTTAAACAACAAAAACACCAAAAAAGATAAAAATAACGATTAAATCGTCCCAGGATTCAACTTCGTCATTTTATCTTTCATCCTATTTGTTAGACAAGTCCCTTCCTTTAAACCTGTATAGATAATGAAAAAAAAATTAGTTTTTTTATTAAATAAGTTCAAAATTTCAATTATATTTACCTAGAATTGCAAAAACACCTGATAGCCAATTTAACTATACCTAGTATTCACCTTAACAACTTAATATTCACCTTAAACCACATAAATATTCAACTTAAAACATTTTTTTTGACAGCCAATAAAACTTGACAGGATATAATTTCCAGAATTGCAATTCCTAAGTATTCACCTTAAACCACATAAATATTCAGAAGATGATAAACCAATAAATGCCTGTCATTATTTGTAGCTTGCTGCAGTGTTAAAAAGATAAAAAGACATGTCAGTTTTGAAAAAAAAAATAACAATAAATTAAGTAAACAAAAAACACAAAACTTATATACCACAAATTTTTTGATAGGGATATCAAGAATTAGGCACACAGAAAATCTGAGTGCATATATCGCACTGTCTTCCCATTTAAGATGCAACGATAGATTTTTCCACCCATTCAAGTTTGAACCGTAGATATTTCCGGTCCCCCTTCAATCTCCATGACAGGAAGTTCTTTATCCAAATTTGTTTCTTATTAATATCACCACTTAATCCCCATTTTCCAGCCTTTGAGCTGTATACCCTGATGATTTCTTCCCCGAAACTAACATGCAACACCACCCATTCTCCTATATGCGCTGTTACAAAAAGCACAGACTTGCAACGCTCTAACTCATTATCATTGAACAGCGAAGGGCAAGCATCAAAGGTTTTGATGAAGTCTCCAAGACACAAAAGTTTCTAAAAAAACATAACAATAAAATTAGTTACATAATGCAGTAACATAATTCATGTGGAGTAACTAAACACATCATTCTTACAAGAGCAGTAGAAGGCACTATGATACAATTCTTCTTTCCCGCCAACTCCATTTGAACAATATTCAGAAGCGCTGCCATTATCTGAAAACACAAAATAGAATTACAAAATTGTTAGAAAAATATGAAGGTAATTCTATTATAAAATATGAAAGATGATCAAGTAATAAAATGGTACGATACCTGAAAATTGATTAAGTGACCTGACATCATACTCTTGATATCACTCACAGTGACAACGATATTCTCAGACCGGTAAAGAACTTTCTCAGGGCTTGTGTTGCTGATAAGCTCTAGGTACTTGGTCATTGTCTCTTTCAATCCATAACTCATAACTAATGCTCGAGAAAAATCAATCTTGGACCAGAAATTTTCATTTGTTTGCTTTGTTCTTTTTGTACCGAATAAGATTGGATCAGCAAATGGGCTTCCTAAAAGACTGTTTAGCCGTAATGGTCGTCCGGATCTACTGGTTTTAAATATATGTTGTTTCTTCCACTTGTCAAATGGCAACAGATCTTTGTTGAAAACATCTCGAGTAGTTGGATTCTTTTTCCTTGCTTTAGAAAGTTCATCTATGGAGGAAGAACATTGGTTTGTATTATTTTCTTTGTTTTCATAAAAATCACCCTCATTAGAATTCCATAAAAACTCAACCACATCAGCAACGGCAATTACTTTATCATAAAAACCAGGAGGTGTGTCTTCTTTGTTCTCATGGTTTTCATTTTCTTGTTTTACATTACTTGAATTTGTAATTTCACATAGAACTGATGTGGGCGGGGTTAAATCCATTCCTAAACTGAAATTCGGTACCCAATCACGGATTGAAACTATATAACAATCCTTTTGGTCATCTTCTGTCCACTTGAATTCCAGTTTTAGGACAACCTGAACAAAATTCAATGAACTACAGGTAGTGTACAGCAAAAGTAAACCTAAGTGCATAACATTTATGTAAAACAATTATATAAGCATGCTAGACACCCACAATGATTTCTGTACTTTCAAATTAACAAAAAAAAAAGACAGACAACAAATAAAATATATACCTTTTTCCAGCTTCTTCCTCACGCGACTGATATTCTCTTGTGATTCTGTTCTTTCAGAATCACTTCCACTGTAATTGTCAAGAGGCAAGTCTTGAAGGGGAGTTTGCTCACCCTCATTAACTGGCTTTTTTCCTAATGCCATTTCCTTCTTTTTTTCTAGCATTGCTTTGGGCGTTGCTTCAACTTCTTTTGCATGCTGAATAGCTCTCCTTCTTTCTTCTTCTTCAAGTGCTTTCTGTCTAGCAGCTTCATCTGCTGCTCTTTGCCTCTTTTCTTCCTCAATTGCCCTTCTTCTTTCTTCTTCTTCAAGTGCTTTCTGTCTAGCAGCTTCATTTGCTGCTCTTTGCCTCTCCTCTTCCTCAATTGCTCTCCTTCTTTCTTCTTCCTCATCTGCTACTCTTTGCCTCTCCTCTTCCTCAATTGCTCTCCTTCTTTCTTCTTCCTCATTTGCTACTCTTTGCCTCTCCTCTTCCTCAATTGCTCTCCTTCTTTCTTCTTCCTCATCTGCTACTCTTTGCCTCTCCTCTTCCTCAATTGCTCTCCTTCTTTCTTCTTCCTCAACTGCTTTCTGTCTAGCAGCTTCATCTGCTGCTCTTTGCCTCTCCTCTTCATCGCGCTTTCTTTTTTTGTCTTCAACTGCCACGAAAGGAATAACAGACATAAGTTTGAATAAATGTTAACATAACTACAATCCTTTCATCAAATATGTGTGCTGAATAAGATGGTATTTGAAGCAAGTTAACACATAAAGCAATTTTACTAGGACAGTATGGATTAATGAGGTCATCTAAGCAACCATCCATCAGTATCTTACACTCAGCTGGTTTAAGTTGATCAAGTTCACCAAATTGAATCCCAGGAAAAACACTTCCAGCAACTATTTTCCTTGCCTTGACTCAGCTCATTCTAATGTTCTCCAATCCATAATTATAATATCTAGGGATACCACCATTCATATTCTTATAGTAATTAGAATTTGTGTGCTCAAGAAACCATATCTGCAAATTATAAAGCATATTTATGAAATTAGTACAAAATGCTAATTAATGATCTCAAATTGGTATATATTCATATAAACTTGCTAACTATTCAACTAATATTGCCATGTACGGAAATTAGCAACAAATGACCCCAGACAAACTGTTGAACAGTAAACTAAATTAATTCAAGGGTAGCTTATCATTCAAATTGCTTTCATATAAAGTTGCTAAATATTCAACTAAAATGGGTAATAATTCAACTTACAACAAGGACTATGGAGCAACCAAAAAGTGACACTTCTTCTCTACCACCTTCATGCATCCTCTTTGATGCCTTAACAACAGCTGCCAATAGGTACTCATGCACAGTGAAAGACCATGCATATTTGCTTAAAAGTGTGATATCTTGTAACATCCCATAATTTACTATATCAAATTTAATAACTTTTAACTACGTTAATGTAATTATATTACATGTATTATCATATTTTGGTACTATTTAAGACTTAGTTACTCTATATTTATATTTATCTACTAAACAAAAATAGTGCGCCATAATTAGAGGCTCAAAATAAATAAACGAGATTAATTTTGTGAATCAGAATCAGAATATTTAGACCAACGCAACTTAAATTTTTAAATTATATTTTACAATATAAATGATTAGGCCTAACTAATATGACGTTCTAATTAAGCCTATTAACATTAACTAACCTGTCAATTCCTATTGGGCCGTGTTATTTGTGATCTGTGGTGTCTCATTAATTTTCGTAAATAAATAACCGAACTTCTACAGTCTTGGCAATGTTCCCTGTTTCAATTTTAATTAAATTCCACACCTCTTGCCATACGCATATAACTCTAATTATAATTAATTTAACTAACCCGTAGTATAGTAATATAGCAACCCCATGGCGTATGTTAATTAAAATCACCAAACTTCCGTTTACATTATTCATTGCACAACCCTTGTTTGCAACCGACACATACTCCCATTATACTATTTAGAACTCGTTATCACTTATATATTAACAAACCAGCGTATTGAACACATTAGTAACTTGATTAAAACCCTCCTGGTGGCCCCTGCCTCTACCATAACCACCTGGTTCAACCCTTTCTTGCGCAACCAACACACAAAAAACAGAGAGAGTTTGTGAGGGAGAGTGAGAGGCCGGGAGAAGAAGGGAAGATAGCAGAGTCAAGTTGGGTGACGAACGGTGTTGCCTCGTGTGGACGATGGGCACTCAAGCGATGATTGATGCGACATGAATCGAAGCGGCGGCCGACGAATACACGGAATGGAAGGTGCGTAGTCTTCCCTTTGTTAATACTCCATATTCGTGAATCGATTGCTTCGTTGTTGAAGTAATTAATTATCTATTGCATTGCAATGTACTCTTATGATTTTAATTATTCACATTGCAACTTTCTATTAAAACTTCCGAAAATTGATATATGAATTGTTAGAATTGATCTGAGATTAATTAGATATCGTATTAATTGCTTTGGAAACTATATTGTAAATGAAATATGTGTTCTGTTGAAATCCTGAATTGAATTGGATTATTGACAATATGATCAGATTATACGTCAGATACTATGAAGATATGAAAAATAATGTGTTAAATCCGTATATACTCCGATTTAACTGATGTTAGGAATTACAGTATTGCGTTCGATTAATTTTAATTAATAAGGATTATATCTGTTTTGTTTAAAGTGAAGCGTCTCTATAAAATATCGACTCCAATTGATTGATCCGTATATACTCCTATATTGACTAATTCGTATAAATTAGATACAAGTAGAGATACGATTATATGATCTGTTATAAAAATTGATTACAAACATTAATCTGAGATAGTTGATCAAGCATAATCCAAATATATATATATAATGATTCTTAGATTATCGAGAACAACAGTATTAAGTAATTTGCGATGATGTGAAATACGAGAATTATTGAAGTATAATCCAATTGATTAATTGACCCTTTTGTAAGAATGGTATTCATTTGTATCGAGACTATCGATTATCGCTTCGTTCGCCATTATGTTCGGGCTTTGCCCCCCATTGCGAGAAATTCACGGTACCGTGTCTCTTCCCCCCTCTTTTCTTGATTGCCTCTTTTGTTGATTGATCCGGGACGCTGGATGAGGGATTAGTTCGGCAACGATAGCATTGATTAAGTAATTGATTTGATTGATATTGTCGACTTATTGATTAACATTAATATAGTTTCGTACCAGTCTTTGACTATAGTATGTGTTTAAACTGGGACGGTAACCCAAGAACCAGGATTAGGAATATGGCACTACCAAATAGACAGACTCTTAAAAATTGACATTTAATGATTCAATTAAAACACTTCGATAATTGATCTCGATTGTTATGCATTCGTTTGGAATTCCTTTATGCACTGGGAAACACTCGGTTTCTCATGCGCACCTTTGTGCCTTTTTTCGCAGGTGAGGAAGAAAAGCTGAATTGCCACGTAAATGAAAGATTTTGTTTTTGACATGAAGACCAGATTTTTATTTGTTAATTATGTATGTGAAGACTTCTGCTGTAAATTGTTTTATATTTTTGTATGTTATAAAAAAAATGTTATGTTGTAAAAAAAAAATGTATAATTCAATTGTGGCATGAAATGGTGTTGTTGACTTGCTTGTTTCGACGCCTTGCGTTGCCTTGTTATGAAAATCCGGGCCGTTACATATCTTCTACATAGGGTATTAGGGAAGTTGTAACGGAACCATCGTTTCTTGGAAACAAGAAGGTTGTGAAAAGGTAAAGGACAAGCATAGACACAAAATGGTTTGACTTCTCAGGAACATCCACCAAAGTTTTCAGAACTTCTTCAAGGTCTGTGTAATTAACTTTGGCCTTCCCATCAAAATATGTCATATGAAGTTCACAATTTGAATTGCCTGTTCTGAAATGGGTAGTGTAGTTCTCAAAGAGACGTATGTTGTTACCATCATTTTTCAAACCTACATATTATATTCAGCAGTTAGCACAATGCTGATATTATATTCTGAATATCGTACATTAGTTCAACTTAAATGCCAAAATAATAAACTAATAATGCTGATTATGAAACTAAAATGTTGTAAGTTGAACAGTCTTATAGGATTATAGAGCAGCAACTATGGAATCATATCATAGTAACAAAATTTAATCCATGACAGAAGAATTTTCATATTTAAATAAGTGTAAAATGAAAAATTTTGTTACCTAATATAAGTGCCACATCTCTTGTTGTGAATGACATCTTTTGACGTTGAAATTTGAAGCACATCTCATTTGTATCAAACAACTGCACAATCTCATTTACCAAATGAGACATTGCACTCATTTTAGGCATTTGAAGGAAATGACTGAATGGAGTTTGCCTTATGAGTTCACGGTGAACCTCTGTTAGCTTCTTTTCTAGATGATCTTGATAGAAAGTGATAAAATGGTAGGAACTGCATCTATGTCCAAGCCTCATATGCTCTGTTTGCAATGAAAGAAAAAAAATATATATCGTTAGCACATAATACAAACTCCCATAGTACAATTTACAGTGAATTGTAACAGATCAATGATCTCATTTATCAATGATCTATAGCAAAACTAAACTCATCACAATATAGTCAATGATCTCATTTATCAATGATCTAATAAAATAATTGACAGATCAGATCAGATCAGATCAGATAAACTGATCAGATCAGATCAGATAAACTGATCAGATCAGATCAGATAATATGATCAGATTTGTTAAAAATGTTGATAGATCAGATCAGATCAAAACTAAACTCATCACAATATAGTCATCAGAAGATATCATGATCTCTTGAACTAAAACAAAAACATATATGAATAATTCAAGCAAAATGTCTGTTAAAAATGTTGACAGATTTGAGAAATTTAATAATCAGATTGCATGAACAAGCTATTCTTATAAGATCTGAGACTATTAGTACAGAATAAGTTCAAAAAAGGAAAAATAAATTGAGGAATCGAACAATTAGAAACTTAAAATCCAGGATTAGTACAAGATGAAGCATATATAGCACATATTTGCTCATGCAAACCAAAACTCAAACAAATAGCTTACTTAACTGTTACAATTACTACACAAATTCTAACCAGATTATGTTAAATTATCACAATAATACTTCAATTAGAAAAAGAAAGTAAATAACCAGTCAATTTGGACAACAATTAGGTGAACAAGTATTTTAAATGAAATTGTGAGGTTTTGTAAACAGAAAACCTAGGGTTTCATAAGAAAAATAAAGATTATGTTAATATACCTTCAATTGGAACAACAGAGCAAACATTCACACATATTTGCAGATAAATTAATCATAAACCTAGGTTGAATTGAAAAAATCACAGTAGAACAAAAGTATTTACCAGTTACTTCTTCGGCTGCCATTTCAGATCTTGTTCGCAGATCTTGTCCGAGGTGAAGATCGCCGATCAGGAGAGGCGAGATCGACAAGATGGAGAGGCGAGATCGACGAGGTGGAGTAATGAGAGTGAGACAAAGAGAGAGAGAGGATGAAATGAATGAATGAAGGAAAGAATGTCGGATGATTAGGGACCGTTACCTATTTATATAGTGCGCCAAAAATTCAATTAGGACTGATTTAATTAGCATAACAAAAGTTTAATCTAAATAAAATTGAAATAAAAATGTGTGATCCGGCCAGAAGAGGGAATCGATCCCTCGTGCTCACCCATGTACAGATAGGGTATTACCACCAGACCACACATTCTTTCTCAAACAATTTGTCTATTTAAATGAATATATCGATTAAAGTACACATCAATAAAAATGTGTGATCCGGCCAATTTATTCCCAGAGGTGGGAATCGATCCCTCATTCTCAAGCATATTACAATCCCTTCTTACCACCAGATCACACATTCTTTTTCGAACATTTTGTCTATCAAAATCAATATATCGATTAAAATAATCTGCTAAAATATGCATTAATTATATATTTTATTGGAGCTAACTCAATGAGGTCGTTTGAATATTTTACAGGAGCTGTCTTTAAATTGGGCTCATACATTCTTATATAATATACAACTAAACCATGTAAAAAAATTAAATTGCATTTTTCATCTATGTTATATGCACAGAAAACATTTCTTTCTATTGAATTACCAATATAAGTAGAATATAAAATTTTTTTATAGAAGACAACAATACAAACAATATATGTAGAATGCAACAACAACAAAACCATATACTAAATCATTCCTTTCTGTACAAAAAAATATATGAACAGAAAAAATATTTCTTTATAGAAGACAACAACACAAACAATATAACTAGAATTAATAATTCTATATCAGTATACTAAATCATTGCTTTCTGTTGAAATTCTTACATAATATCCAATTAAACCATATAAAAAAAATAAATTGCATTTTCATCTATAGTATATGCATAAAAAAATATTTCTTCATAGAAGACAACAGCACAAACCCTATAACTAGAATTGTTAATTCTATATTCAATATACTATATCTATAAAACTATATAACAAAAGTTTTATCTATTAAATTGTAGAAAAATTGAAAGATTAAATGAATCAATTGTTATGATTCAGATCAACATTCCATGTTGGCCTTGCAGGGTGATTAAAAGCACCTCCAGAAGGTTCATTCACAAATACATCAGCTTCCTGAAAACAAAATTAGAGAAAAGAATTAGCAAAATGAAACACAGAATTTAACATAGAAAAAAAACTGCACATAATCTAAATTGCAGCATTACAATTTCCTAAATATTCATCTTAACCTTCTAAATATTCTCCTTAACATAGAATTTAACATTAAGATAAATAATATCATCAATATACATGAAACATTTAAACATCTGATATTTAACTTAGAATTTTCTGGTAAATTGCATTGAACCAAATGAGAAGTACTTGAAGTAGTTTGAAAATAAACCTGAAAGTTTCTTGAAGATCCTTTATTTCCAGCTTTTCCACTTCTACCCTTAGATTTTGCATTGCTTGTGCTTGCAGTGTTGGAAGCATTAGATTTTTTCTTGCTTCTTTTTGGTGCTGGAGAATCAGAATTTTCAACCTGTGCTTCCTTTCTCTTCCCAGCTTGTCCTCTCTTGAGTCTTGTAGATTTAGGGGGCCGACCTTTTGAAAGTGAAACAACTGGGTTTCTAATAACAGAACCTGAACTGTTTCTTGCATCGGCATTTGCAGAACTATCTGAAGGCACAGAGTTGGACTGGTTATCAATGACTTCGCTGTTTGACTGGTTAGCAACCATACCATCATTACCAGCAAGTGAACAAGCATTTTCCAATCTACTTTCCAATTCTGCCAAGCCACTAACAAGCAACCCCTTTGCATGTTCACTTTTTGATCCAAATTCCACCAAATTGGCAAAAACCACATGAACTTGATTGTACAACTCAGAATATGAGTCTTCAGCAAGACATTCATCTATACCTTCTTCCTGGTTTTGCAAATAAGACCATGCATTTTCTTTTCTCCATCTGTCAAGGAAGTAGCATCTCTCAAGTATCTTCACCTTTTCTTGCTTGAAGACACATAGCATGTGTCGACATACTGTACCAGAAAATTCAAAGAGTCGACAAACACATGATGCCTTCTTCTCGTCTCTGTTGAAAAAAACCCTAAACTGGTAACCATCTTCAAGAGACTCATCACTTATGGCATACGTAATGCAGTTGCCAAAATCGGACTTCACCTCACAACTTACATTTACCAATGCCTCGACTTCTTTTCGAAACTTGAAATACACATTCAGTGTATATGCATCTAAAAACTGCTTCTCAATTTCCAAACTAGAGAATGGCTCAATCACCTTGTCATTGCATTTATATTCTTCTTCACTTTCCTTCTCTCTGAATTTACCCACAGCAGCCTTGTATTGCAATGCAAAAGTCTTTAGACTAGTCTTTGGGGTTAAATAATGACGAAAGAAAGCATTGACAGATTCACTTCTTTGGGTTGTACTCATTCCTGCCCAGAACTTGTTTTTCAGAAATGGTGGTACCCACTGCTCCTTAATCTCATACATTTCATTTAACCATTTATGAACCCGCAACTGATATGTTTCCACAATGTCTGCCCACTCTTCTTCAAATTCACTGATGGTAAGTGAAAATCTCACTGCAGAACTGATACGACTTCCAATAATATCGGCATCATCTCCTTTGATCTTGTCGGGTAGTTTCTTAAGAATATGCCACAAGCAGAATCTATGCACGATGTTCGGGAACACAACACGAATAGCAGCTGCATTGAAATAAACATTGAAGTTGAATAAGATGAATCATAAAGGTCGTATGCTCAAAATAGTTTCCTGTCAAATTGAGTAGTAATTTTAATGAACCTTTCATTTAGTTTCCTATTGAGAAGTTTTCATACATGTTTAATTAAATTTACAGATCTAGTTTGAAAGAATATTGTAATTTTTGTGTGACTGTTTGTTTGCTGGCACGAGAGAGCCTAATACATTACATGGATAGTTTGCTGGTAACTTGATGATGCAACTATTCTTACTCAGTTCGGCATTTATACAACTCAAAATAGGCTGAAATATTAAGATGGTTTGTTGAATGACATGTGCTGTTATAAGATCAATAAATTAAATTGAATAATGGTGAAAAATATACCTGCCATAGAAGGGCATTGATCTGTGAGAATTCCCTCTGGAGCCTTGTTGTTCATACATTTGAGAAACACCCGAAACAACCAAATAAAGGAATCTGCATCTTCATTGGCAAGCAATGCACAACCAAATAAGATTGTGCTGAAATGATGATTAACACCAGAAAATGGGCAAAACTTCATGTTGTATCTGTAAACCACAAGTATACAATTAATTGCATTAGTTGCATAAATAAATAAAATTCTAAAATAGATAAGAAAATTAAATTGCAGATATAAATGTACCTGTTAGTACAATATGTTGAATCAAAGGATATTACATCTCTAAGTTTTTCATATGTCAGCCTTGACCTTGAATCAGCCCAGAAAATGCGTCTCACCCAATCATCGTCATCAAAATCAACATCGTAGAAAAAATTGAGGTCTTCTTTTTGTCTTTTGACAAAATAGGCCACAAGTGCTTCAGCATCATTATCCCTATATTTTTTCTTTCTAGTAGATTTTACTACATTTCTAATCTTGCGTTCACTGTATTTCGTGTTGCCCACACCACCCCCTTGAGCCATTACAGACCTCACATTACAAGCCAGTGGAACCCAGCATCATCATTTACTTCAATCACTCTTTTCAAATGCAGAGGGATTTTATTGTGGCTTGGCATAAACCGTACCTTGTCCGGTTGTAGTTGATGATTGTGGGATAGAAGGACTTCAGACATTATCCAATTATTGTTTAAAAGCTCAGGCAGCTTTTCCTATATAAAAATTCTGTGCATGAATCCTTAACTACAACTTTTGCCTCACATCCAGTTTTTGAGCTCAACTTGTTCCGATCTTAGGTAAATTAGCGTTTTTGCCTTTATTAAAACCTTCCTTGCTACATCTAAGAACCTTATCATATGGTTTATCATCTCGATTATGGCCCCCTCTTATTTTAGCTCCAAACCCTGCTCTAAAATCATACTCTTTCCAAAACTCAAATGCTTCTAGATAACTTGTAAAAGATAAACCAAGTTTTGGGATGTACTGTTCTGGCACATCAGAAGGAGTGAAGGATTGAATGCTACCATCAGCATTTGAAGAGGCCGGAGAAACCAATTCCTCCAAAGAAGTGTCTGACACAGAAGCTGAAGGGAGCAATTGTTCCGAAGAAGATTCAGATACAAAACCTGAATAATAAGAAACGTAATAAGATGGTATGGCTTCTAAAATGGATAATATTTAAGGTGTAAAATAGAGTATACATGCTTTCACCTTCAGGAATAGAAGACAGCATGCCTTCTAAAGAAACTTCAGATACATCAACCATACTCATGGATTCTGAATAATAAATCACTTAATCAGTATTATACAATCTAATTAACATGAAACAATTGAATGTGCCCTCAGATTGAAGTTAACCACAATTTAATCACAAAATTGAAGTAGACTGCAAACAGTACAGTGAACCACAGACTGTACTTCTAACACTCTAATTAAAGCAAACAACAATCAGTGAACCACAATTTAAACTAAGCAGTTTTAATTACACAAACTGTAACAATTAAATCAAATTAATCAGTATTATAAAATCTAATTAAGATGAAAACAACAATACATATCAGTACAATCAGTACTATACACAGTAATATTCACAAATTTACACAGTAAGCTTGAAAACAACCTAGATTTGTTTTCAGCCAATTGTAATGAAATAAACTGTACAAATTGCAATAAGATGAAAAAATAATAGTGTTTATTACTGTGTTTAGATTTGTTAACTGTCTTCTTTTTGAATTATGGAATCACCACTGCAATATCTGTGAATTCATAATTAAAACTCAATTTCAACACTAAGCCTTCGAAAAACTTCAATTTAAACAAAAACTAACTCATCTAATTCCTTGATTGCACAGAAAATCTGAGAGATGGAAGAAAGAATCAGTTACAGACCTTGATGATGGGGATCTGCTTGTGCTCTCAGAGGCTGACGATGGAGAGCTTCAATTGAGAGGCGTACGCCTTGACGATGGTGATCTCCTTGTGCTCTAAGATGGTGCGGAAGAAAACGAGAGAAGAATAGCGGAGCGCACAAGGAGAGGAGAGAAGAGAAGAAGGGAGAAAGCGGAGCGCACAAGAGAAGAGAATGGAATGAGATCTGAGACGATATTCGGTTACCTTTTTTGAATTTACAAATCGACGTTGAACCGGCGCTGAACCGGAAATTAAACCAAACCGGTTTATTGGTATCGCGCGTGGTATCCTTTGTGGTATCGACGTAGCTTTTTCCATAAGATTATATGCTACTGTATACGAAACTTTTTGGGAAAAGAAAAGTTAAGAATGTTGTGTGTTGTATGATCGATATATACTTACCTTCTGATCGATATGGGTATAGAAGAACATGACTTCATTGTATGATCCTTTTTAGATGAAATAAATTCTTATTGTACAAATACTAGAGCACACTTGTCCTTTTGTATTGACAATAGTAATACGTCTCAATATGACGTTTTTTTTCCAACAAAAATTGATGCACCGGAGACTAAATATATATGCATCTCGCTTCACATAGCTTTCATTTTCTTAGAACTACATATATAAGAAAACCCACATCAACACACCTACAGAACAATACCAGTAAACTAAAAATTAGTTCAGATTTCAGGGTCGACATACAAAAACGTAACAGCTGGCTATCGTTGTGCGCTTCGCAATCGTGATGTGTGTGAGCTTACATGCCCCAGTAACAAATGCAATTAAGTGTGATATATATAATTTTCCTTTACAGCTGTACTCAAAGGTGGCTTTATCAACAAATTGTAAATTGGAATTTTCACACCAACTGGTGAAGTTTTCAGTGGCACCGATCATATACTGATGCGTTACGGATTTGATAGTACACTTTGTAACTTCCAGTTTATAACAGGAAAGAAACAACTGAAAAGATATGCTGGGTTCAAAGGCGTTTTACTAATTACTCTTGTACATTGTATCTAGTAGAAATTTCAAATTTACGTTACGTTACTGCCTTCGAAAATTTTAGTTTCTGAAAGGCATCGGAAGTATCGAAATTTTCTTATTATAGTTGTTCTCTAATTGAGCACGCTTTAGCTTCTCTGTTCCACCTTACTTTTGACGTCTTTTAAATTTTTTGAAATGCATATGACTTGGAAATTATAAGTTTCTTTATTATTTTCACTAGATGAATTTCCATTTCTCGTTACTCCTGCTGATCGAAATACAACAAGAGCGAAATCTACGCACAAAAAGGAACGACAGTTATGACACACTAAGGTCTAGTACTTACACATGTACCAGTGTTTCTAATGTCCGACATATTGATCGCATCAAAATGGTAACATTTAAAGAATTGTAGACTGCACAAATCGAATCATGTAAAAAAAAGTGCATCCCTTGCAGTAAATCTAATGTATGTCAAGGATTGCAAAGTACAAATGCATTTCTGTGGTAGTGTGTTAAATTGATTGCAAAGCATACAAATGTGCATAGAATAACCATGCACCTTCAGGTTACAATTCCTAGAACTTCAAAATGAAAATAGTTACAAGTTTAAAACTTTGAATGCATGAAGAATTTTGAGGTAAAGCGACAAAGAAAGCTTAATTACTTGAGCCCTAAATTCTTGTTTGGGATGCCTATTAATACAGAAATTTCAAAATATGACATGCTTTGATGTTGTTGAAGGGGATCATCATCATATATTGTTAATATGGAAATACTTGATGGAGTACATTTTCATCACAAGGAAAGTATTCAGGTTGTAGTCATACAAGCCTTGCAGGAGTAAATATGTTCATTGCATTTTTACTGGATAAGGATTTGTAGGAATCCAGAAAATATGTGCTCTTAAAAATTCAAAATACAAACTTTTGAGGTAGAAAAAGAGAATTAATTTGCTGATGGAAGGATATATATGATAATCAAGAGAATCAAAGCCCCCCAAGATTATAAAATGCCCCTTGTTAGTCCATAATCTCCACAAATATTAAAACAAAAAAAAAAAAGAACATCTCATACAAGGCTCTGATGTGCAGCGAAACGACCGCGAAAATTCCAACGGGCTCTAACGACTTAACGGCTCTAACGGCTTCCTGCGCTCTCCTTATTTGAAAGAAGGTCTGATATTTTGATCTCATATTTGCCACAGTTTGAATTTCCCATCAATTTTTTCCTTATTACGATTTAACGGCTCTAACGGCTTCGAGTTTTTACCATGTTGTCTGATATTTTTTTCTCATGATCAAACTATGAGGTCAGGTTTGTAAGATTTTATTTTTCACTATTTTATTTGACATCTTTCACCATTTCTTCCTCTTCTTCTGATCAGAATAGGTGAAAATAAATTTCAATAGAGAAAAAGAAAAAAAAAAAAAACAGAGAGAGAGAGAAAATGAAAATGAAAATGAAAATCTTTCTTTCCAACTCCATTTTTACTATTCTGCAAATGAATAAACCAAATGCAAAATTAAAGTGGCCTATTGGTCTTTAAATTTGATCAGTACCACAAGCTCCATTCATTTTTTTTTTTCCTGATAGACTCAAAAGGGTTTCATACAAACTCAAAGCAATATCTGTAATTTTACCCTAATATCGATTTAGGGGGTTTGCTATTTTGATATGCTAACAGTCTTTTTGAACAATGGGGGACCAAAAAACATATATATTCTTGAAGATTGAAGGCGAAAGAAGATTAAAATTATATATCCATCAGATATGGGGTCAATATATCATATTTGATTCAATTCATAGAAAAATATCCTTTAAATCTAGTTATGGCTTATGCTTATTTTGTGGTAAGTGGTTTTTTTTGAGGTACTGTTATAGGCTTGCATGCCTTGCTTTGATACTTTACATCCCTATTTCTTGTTACTCAGAATTGGACTTTTTTTTTTTTTTTTTTTTTTTTTTTTCCTGTATTGCTAGATGTTGGATAAGGTTAAAATTCAGGAACATATTTTAAGCAACAAACTCTTGTAGTTGTAACTATATGATTTCATGCTTAAGGGATTGGTGAATCAGAGAATTTCTTTCACAAAAAAAGTAAACAACAATAAATAAATAGAGGGAGCAAGTATTTTTGTTCTAGGCTCAAGAATCAGTAACATAGTTTATTAAGGTTGAAATGTAAAAAAAATTGCCAGTATTACCTTCTCAGATTTAATTCATCATCATCAGTTCTGAAACTGCAAAGTTTGGAGAGGCAATGGGTGGTAATCTCTATCTTAAGATTTTTTACTACCATTTTCCAAATGGAAGCCATTTTCTGAAGCATTCAAATCAGAAATCTAATCTGTAAATTCCAATACCTGACATTCATTCATAAATCATAATGTAAAACCAACAATTCAAACTCTACTGTTTGTCTAAAAATTCAGGTTGATCTGAAAAGTACATTTGTATGCTTTTTTTCAGAAAATGGACAGGCATAAGGGCATTTTCCTGCCTGGAGAGAGCTCGAAAAGCCAAACCAACGCACCAGCTTCCAGTGCTGGGACCGTTCCTGTGCTGAGCTCAACCATCCAAACCAGCACACCAGCTCCAAATTCTCAGGTTCTTCCTGGGGACAGTTCAAAAGTCCAAATCAATGCACCGGTTTTCGTTTCTAAGGCTGATACTGGGCAGAGATCAAGTGTTCAGATCGATGCAGCAGCTCCTGATCATGTGATTTTCCCTGCACATAACTCATTCATCCAAAATAATGCAACAGCGCACCATTCTGGTATTTTTATCGGGCAGAGCTCACATTGTCAAACTGATGCAGCGGCTTTGAATTCTCAGGTTATTCAGGGACAAATCTCAAACAGCCAAATTAATCCACTCACTTTCATTTTTGGGGCTGCTCCGGCAGTTCCCATTTCTGATGCTGCTCCTGGGGAGCTCTCAAACATGCAAATCAATGTGCCAGCAACAAATTCTGAGGCTGATCCTGGTCAGAGCTCACAGAACCAAACAGATGTACCAGTTTCCAATCCTGAGACCATTCCACCAATAGCTGGGCCTTCTACTCTCCGGCTGGAGGAAGATACGACAGAACCAACAAACACCCATCCAGAAAATGACCACTCTGATTCTAGCTCTGACGATGAATCGGTAACCAGTGAAGAACCTGCGGAAGTGCAGGAGTGGCGGAGAAAACTGGCGTATTACAAGGAGCTTTATGAGAGGACATACGGCAAGAAATATGAAGAGAGAGCCGATGGATCAAAAGATCAATGCACTTACCAACCAACAACCGATATGCCATCTCAAGCCAAAGAAAAAGGAAAAGGAAAACGGAAGGCTGACGACACGACAAATGAAACGTCAACTAAAACCGAAGGGAAGAAGAAACCGAAATTTGACAGGACGAGCGGTATGTCGCCTCAAGAAAAGCTAGAGTATCATCATGCCGTCCTCAAGAGGTATTTCGAGGAGGCGATGGAAAAGGCCAATATGCTGGGCTATGCTTATGGTATCGTCCTTGAGGACGATACGGTGCTAACAGGATGTTCAGAGAGCTTACGCAAGTGGTGGGAGGAAACCGTACGATTCGAGCAGGCCGGTCCAGCTGCTGCCAACAAGTACATTTTAGAGAATCAAGCAAAACTTGCCACGGTTGACGATAACGAGCCGCCGCAGAGAACTTATAGTTTACTCATGAAGCTCTCTGATGGCACCTTGGCTTCTGTACTATCATCACTTGTGTGGAAATGTCGACCTCCTCAGCGTAAGTTCCCTTTTAAAAAGAAGGCGACACCCCCGTGGTGGCCGAAAGGCGATGAATCTTGGTGGGTCGAAACCGGGGAAAAGAAGCCAGAAAAGGGTGAGCTACAGTACAAGAAGCCGCACGATATCAAAAAGAAATGGAAAGCCATCATCGTGTTGTCGGTGCTCAAGCACCTGGCTCCCCAATTCGATCTGATAATGAAATCTGTAAAGGCGTCGAAGAACCTCCAAGACAGGTTGACTGTAAGAGAGATGGAGGCATGGAATTTCGCACTTAAAGAAGAGATGAAGATATATTGCAAAGCGCACCCCGATGTGCCTCTATCGGACTTGCTTAAAGCATTTCAATTCCGCAATGCTCGGGTCCCTGCACCGCAACAGCGTCAAGTCCGACGTCCCGTGGAGAATCAGTCAAGAGAAAATAGATTCCGAAACCGGAACAGAAACGTGCTCTTCCCTTGTGAAAACAAAGGGTGCGTTCATAATAAAACTGATTCCGCGTTTAAGAATGCTGCAGCACGGGACATACACCGTCCAACTTGCAAACGCAAGACTCAGAAGAACCCGGCTCCTGCTCCGGCTCCGGCTCCAGATCTGACTCCAGCCCCAGCTGAACTGCAGCCAATATTTCCACCGGTCATTAGTACCTCAAATACCTCTGAGGCGGCGTTTCGACCATTTGGCAGTACCTCTCAAGAGAACGTTACACCATTGCGCGATATCTCTCAAGTGGCAGTTCTGCAGCTCGGTAGTGACACCGAAGCGAATGTTCAGCAATTCGATGGTAACTATCAGGAGAACGTTACACCATTGCGCGATACTGATATCTCGCAAGTGACAGTTCCGCAGCTCGGTAGTGACTCCCAAGCGGATGTTCAGCAATTCGATGGTAACTATCAAGAGGAAGTTCCTCCATTTGACAGTACTGCCGAAGGGACCGCTCTTCCTTTCAACAGTACCGCTCAAGCAAGTGCACCCCCAATTGATCAGCAGATTTTTCAAGCGCCTTCGCAACCATTGACCGCACCAGTAGAATCTTCGTTACTGGAGCTCATTGGACAGAACCTGGATACGAATTTAGCACAGCGAGATTGGGAGCCATCTGATCATGCTGGTCTTTCTAGCTATGAGCAATCAGCACCGACCGGCAGCCATGGTGTCGACCAGTGGCATCCCGGTTCTGGTTTCGGTGGATATTATAGTGGCCCAGGTAGTAGTAGTGCTGGTGGTGTCGATGATTATGGCCTAGGTAGTAGCATTGGAACATATCTGCGAATGTTAAACGATGCGCAACAGAATGCCATGATGATGCCACTACAAGAACAGCTCCACAGTGCCGAAAATCCTCCTATTTACCAGCATCATCTCGACGATTACAATTTTGTAGGTGGCAGTGGCATGCCTATGTCACCACGAGAACAGCTCTATGAGGAAGATTCTTCAGTGCAACATGCTCTTTTTGACTACTATGAAGCTCGCGAAGATTCATCGAGTGAGGCGCCTCAACAGACTGGTAATTTCCAGCCGTTTGAATACACTGAAATGCAGCTTTTCCCCGATGACAGAGCTGTCGAGACAAGTGCTTCTGACATACCGATGAATGATCAATTGCCTGAAGCTGCCCAATTCGGGCAGATCGATCCCACTGGCGATTTCTTTACTCTGAGCCAACCTCATCCACCTGTTGTCCCAGACATTTGCATTCCACCGGCATCAGACTTGCAACAGAATGCACCGCAAGATGTGCAAACCCCGGTGCAGCAGAGTGCACAGCAAGATGCGCAAAACCCTGCACCGTCAGAGGAGTTGAATCAATTCAGTTCCGGCAATGATGAACAATGGCCAGACTGGTCATTCTTCCAGTAAAAGGCAAGTCATCCCTACTTAATAGCATTACTGAATGGTGAAATTTGAAAATATCCTTATCAGAAAACATTAACCGATTAATAGTTTGCCACTCCTAAAATTTAGACATGTTCAGTAATATCTGGAAAATGTTATTTCAAAATTTTGTAAATCAAATCCTACATATTATAGAAACATACTTTTTTTTTTGTATCTGGAAATGTAGTTATTAGCCAAATGCTAGAACTTTAGTTGATGAGTAGATCTTGCTATCGAATCTCTAGTAATTTACCATATTAGAACTGAATGTATATATATTAATATATACATGCATTCAGGTTTTGTAAAATTGTTTATATACATATGGCAGTCTATGATTGATAATTAATTCCTCCAGTAACTAATACCTTTCTTTATGGTTGAACAGGGAGATCAGGATCGACTAGACTGTCATGTGTTCTCAACTCGGATCGATGACAAGAATCGTCAGTAACTCAGTTAATTGAATGCTAGGGTTATTATTTGCAAGTTTTGTTGTTTTTGTTAAACTTATTTTATTTAGATGTTGTTGTCTCTGCCTCGTAACTGAATTCTAAGACTATGGACCTCTTTTAATTTAAGATTCGGAATAGAATCGGTAGGACTTGAGCCTACTTTTTTCAAAAAAAAAAGAAAAATTATTTAGATGTTTATCGCTATCCTAGATAGATTCATGGATTCAGTGCATTTATGTTGTGTTTGCTAGGCTTTAAGACATGTTTCCTTTTGAATTTCTGTTCTAGACTCTTTCTTCGTATGAACATGATTGCTGTTTCGAGTTACTTTTCGTGGATCTTGCTTCTATCAGCATATATGGCAGGAAATTCAGGTGCTTTACACAGCAATCTTCAAGATCCAAGCATATCTCAAATATTAGGATACAATATTGTGTTAGATATACTCTTTATTGTATACTGCTTTAGATATACGAATAGATTATATGATAGAGAGATATATGGAAAGATATCTGAAATTGTAATTAGGGCCTGCACTATAATTCTCTTCTTACCAGCTATAAGAATTAGAGGCCTGACTAGAGGCTTGTATTAGATTGTAATATAAACTTTTTCTTGAAATAAAACTAAGGGAAACAGGGTTGGGTGGGAGTCTTGTGTTCTCTGTGATTGTTGTGTGAAAGTTATTATTTGAGTGTGTGAAAGTTAACATGGTATCAGAGCATGGTTCCGATCTGCAAACGTAGTTGAACCTGTCTTCACCCCTCAACCTATCGAAACCTATTGTAGCAAAGAACATTGAACCTTCTGTCAGCCATGACCGAAGGAAACCAGATGGAGAAATTTGTTCCTCCAGAGTTCATTAAGGAACTGACGGTCACGTTGACTGATCTGTTCTTGAAGAATCAGCAAAAACCTCAACCGAGTTCTGCTCTAGCAATTGCAGAAGGATCAAACTCACCTATCACTGTGAAGTTTGATGGAAGAAATTATGGGATGTGGTCAGACATGGTGGAAATTCACTTGAAGTCCAAGAATAAACTCGGCCATGTGTCGGGCAGCAGATCAGCACCTCATCCAAAAGATCCTCAATACCAGCAATGGGAGATTGATGACAATACGGTAAAGGCTTGGCTTCTCAATTCACTTAATCCTGAATTGTTGAGTAATTTTCTACGGTTTCCCACTGCAAAAGAAGTGTGGGACGCCATTAAAACTGCTTTCTTTGATGAGAATGATGGTACCCAAATTTATGAATTGCAAATGAGGGTTCGTGGGTATACACAATCAGGTGGTAGTTTAGAAGAGTATTACAACACCCTTCAGCGGTTATGGAGGGACATTGACATCCGTAGGCCAAATAAGAATGTCTGTTCTATAGACATTGAAAATCGAAACCAGGAAATTCTAGAAGAGAGATTGTATATCTTCCTTGGTGGGTTGGATCAGAGGCTAGATAACATAAGAGCTGAAATTTTGCGAACAAAACCGTTTCCTACAATTGAGGAGGCATTTGCACGTGTAAGGCGTGAGGATGTGAGGCAGTCTGTTATGACCGGAAGAGTTGACAACTCTAATTCCATGGCAATGATTGCAAAAGACCGGTACCCCCGCAACTTGGAAATCTGGTCCAAGCCTAGCTCTCGAGTCAGGAGGAGGGATGGTTGCATACAACATCTCTGGGCCGCAGCCACCATACCCCAACTTGGCACAAGGATTTGAATCAGCACAAATTCGTGAGCAGCAAGAAGGCATGGCAAACTACACAGCAAGGCAGCAACCATACTCCGGTCCAAGTAAGGTTACAAAATGCACCAAGTGTGGTAGTAAGAAGCATACCATAGAACAGTGTTTCCAAGTGATTGGATATCCTGAATGGTGGTATGAGTTGAAGAAGAAGAAAGAAGGTGAGAAACAAGGTGAGAAGGGCAAGGCAAAGGCTAATCTTGTAATGACCGGTAAGACTGAAAATGAAAGTAATTCTGATGAAGGTAAAAATCTTTACTCATCCTGTCCTTGTGATAAAGATAGTACATGGGTTATAGATTCAGGTGCTACGGATCATATGACCTTTTCTATTGATGATGTGACAAATAATACAAAGCCACGAAAAATTGAAATCTTGAATGCAAATGGTGTTTCATGTCCTGTTGTAGGGGCAGGTGATGTTCATTTGTCACCATCTTTGACTCTGTCCAATACTCTTGTGGTCCCTTCTTTATCCACAAAGCTAATCTCTGTTGGACAACTTGCTGAGGACTTGAATTGCATGGTGCTAATGTATCCAAATTGCTGTGTTTTTCAGGACACTTCGACGAAGGAGATCATTGGGCGTGGTATTAAAAAGGGTCGTTTGTATCATCTCGAAGACTTAAAGTGTGGAAAGGCAAATCTTACAAAAGGAGGTTCTAAACCTGAGAGTAAAATTTGGGAATGGCATCGGCGATTGGGACATCCCTCTTTCGGTTATCTAAAGAAACTTTTGCCAAAATTATTTATAGATACTGATATCTCGTTGTTAAATTGTGAAACTTGCATTAAGGCAAAAAGTCATCGTGTATCCTATAAACCAAGCTTGAATAAATGTCTTTATCCTTTTGATCTTATTCATTCGGATGTGTGGGGGCCCTCCCCTGTGAATTCAGTTGGTGGTTATAAGTGGTTTGTCTTGTTTATTGATGATTGCACAAGAATGACATGGATATATCTCTTAAAAAGAAAAGAAGAAGTTGCTGAAGTGTTTAAAAATTTTTTCACTATGATTCAGAATCAATATGGAAGGAATATTAATATGGTTAGAAGTGACAATGGGGGAGAGTTTGTGAACAAAATGCTAAAAGATTTTTTTGTTACAAAAGGAATTGTTCATGAAACATCTTGTGTTGGTACACCGCAACAGAATGGGGTTGCTGAAAGAAAAAATAGGCACATTTTAGAAACTGCTAGAGCTTTACTCATCGAGTATTCGGTTCCACAAAAATTTTGGGATAGTGCAGTCCTTATGGCAGTATATGTCCTAAATCGGTTACCCTCAAAAATTACAGACTTTAACACTCCTCTTAAAACGTTAGCTACATTTGTCACTATTCCATCTGTCCTTAGTCTCCCTCCAAAAACATTTGGTTGTGTTGCATATGTTCATGTTCCAAAGAACCAAAGATCAAAACTTGATCCGTGTGCTGTTAGGTGTGTATCTCTTGGACTTGGTATGAATCAAAAGGGGTACAAATGCTATGAGCCTATTAAGCAAAAATGGTACACCACTATGGATGTTACTTTTGTAGAGAATGAACCATTCTTTCAATCATCCCAATATCCATCTCAGAGGGAGAACTTAAATGAGGAGCTGCAATATTGGGATACTCCGACTCTACATCCAGTATCTTACACGAAGTGGTGCCCTGCCTCAACACCAAATCCAATTCAAGAAGAGCAGTAAGAAAGTACTCAGCATGAGCAACAAGAGTTGCAACCTGATCCAACTGCGCAGCCAGTAAAGGATATGCAAGTCTACACTAGAGACAAAGAGAGACAATTGTTTGGCAGTGCAGTTAACAGACAAGAAGAGCAGCAAGGTATTGACTCAGAAGTATGGACAGAAATAAATGGAGAAACTGAAGAAATGATACAAACAAACTCTAGACCACACAGCCCAAGATCTCCAGAGGAATGTCCTATGGTAAGTTCTCAAAACTCTACATATGTATTACCACCAAGAAAAAATAGAGGAATTCCAGCCAAGAAATATGTTCCTGAAGATGGTACTAGTGCTGAATATCCAATTGCGAATTATGTGTCTACCAATCATTTACCAGAACCTCTAAAACATTTTAACACTGAGTTGATGTCAGTAAGTATACCAAACAGTGTTGAAGAAGCAAAAAAGGATCCAAAATGGGTACAGGCTATGGAATTAGAAATGGAAGCCTTGAATAAAAATGGTACCTGGATTTTAACTGAACTACCCAAAAACAAAAAACTTGTGGGATGTAGGTGGGTATATTCTGTTAAGTTTGATGCAAATGGTAATATTGACCGGTACAAGGCGAGACTTGTTGCAAAAGGGTATACCCAGACTTATGGCATAGATTTTCAGAAAACATTCTCTCCAGTAGCTAAACTGAACACAATTCGAGTACTTCTTTCTCTTGCAGCAAATTTAGAGTGGCCATTACATCAATTTGATGTAAAGAATGCATTTTTACATGGCGACTTGGAGGAGGACATCTATATGGAAATTCCACCAGGATATGAGAACAAGGAGTCAAGATCTTTGGTGTGTAAATTGGAAAAGGCACTCTACGGGCTTAAACAGTCTCCTCGTGCATGGTTCGGACGTTTTTCCCAGGCAATGAAAAGATGTGGATTCAAACAGGGAGATTCTGATCACACACTCTTTCTAAAAAGAAAAAATGGAAAAATAACTATTTTAATCATTTATGTCGATGACATGATTATTACAGGAGATGATGTGACAGAGATAGCGAAGCTTGAACAACATCTAGCACAAGAGTTCGAAATGAAGAATTTGGGAGGAATGAAATACTTTCTAGGAATTGAGGTTGCGAGATCTAAGGAAGGTATAGTTTTGTCCCAAAGAAAGTATATTCTAGACTTGCTAGCAGAAGTAGGATTGCTCGATTGTAAGCCGGTTGATACACCTGTTGCTCAGAACATTAAATTAGGAGAATTTCCGGACCAAGTACCTACAGACAAACATAGATATCAGCGGCTAGTAGGAAAGTTGATCTATCTGTCACATACAAGGCCTGATATTGCATATGCTGTAAGTTTGGTGAGCCAATTCATGCATAATCCAAGCAAGGAGCACATGGAGGCAGTAACTCGCATCATGAAATATTTGAAAGGGTCACCAGGCAGGGGATTATTTTTTAAGAAACATGGCCATTTGGATATATCTGGTTTTACTGACGCCGACTGGGCTGGAAGCATAACTGACAGAAGATCAACTTCAGGATACTTCACCTTTGTTGGAGGCAATTTGGTAACTTGGAGGAGCAAGAAGCAGGATGTGGTGGCTTTATCGAGTGCTGAAGCAGAATTCAGAGGAATTAAAAAGGGCTTGTGCGAATTACTCTGGCTGAAGAAACTGATGAGTGAATTGGGTTTTGAATTAGATCAACCAATGGAGTTGTATTGTGATAATAAAGCGGCTATTGATATCTCGCATAATCCAGTTCAGCACGATCGGACAAAACATGTGGAGATAGAACGACATTTCATAAAAGAGAAAATTGAGTCAAGAGTCATAAAGATTCCACATGAACGATCTGAAGAACAATTAGCTGATGTACTCACTAAAGCTATCTCAAGCAAAGACTTCACTGCCATACTTGACAAGTTAGGCATGACAAATGTGTACTTGCCAACTTGAGAGGGAGTATCAGCATATATGGCAGGAAATTCAGGTGCTTTACACAGCAATCTTCAAGATCCAAGCATATCTCAAATATTAGGATACAATATTGTGTTAGATATACTCTTTATTGTATACTGCTTTAGATATACGAATAGATTATATGATAGAGAGATATATGGAAAGATATCTGAAATTATAATTAGGGCCTGCACTATAATTCTCTTCTTACCAGCTATAAGAATTAGAGGCCTGACTAGAGGCTTGTATTAGATTGTAATATAAACTTTTTCTTGAAATAAAACTAAGGGAAACAGGGTTGGGTGGGAGTCTTGTGTTCTCTGTGATTGTTGTGTGAAAGTTATTATTTGAGTGTGAAAGTTATTATTTGAGTGTGTGAAAGTTAACAGCTTCTTTTAATAAAATTTACTTTGAAATTGTTTTGCTCGGATGTGGTGCGGTACAATTAATGCAAAGCTGATTTCACTGATTTATCTTGGAATTGAAATCCCCTGAGGTATTCCACGGTGGAATAGTCAACCCCCCCCCCCCCCCCCAAAAAAAAAAAAAAACTACTGTGCGCGGTTTTCGAAGCTGCCTGCTACAGTACTACATATTATTTTCAGTACAATTTCTGACCACTCCATGATTTGGGGTAATCTGACCATTCCAGTGGATGTGCACTCTTTATCTTGGATGTATCTATATATGCACTCAGTATACCGAGTCACCGACTGATTTATTCTGATTATAAGTAGACTGCATGCAGAATTGAAGTGTAGCTTGCATTTACCTCATTGATAACACCCTTGCAGCAGTACCGGAAGAAATAGTACCTAATTCAATGAGGTGATCAGCAGCTAACATTTAGCAAAGAAATAGTACCTGATTCAATCGTGCAAGTGATCACCCAGCAGCTCATGCTCAAGTAATAAGACACTATAAAGTTGCTATGCTTGCGGTACTTGTCAGCAAATGTAAAACCGACAAATGGTTTTGTTAATGGGTTCTGTTTTCCGAGGACGATATTACCCGGGATCATACTGCATCTTTACAAAAGATATCAGGTGCCTAATTAGGCGATATAGATACATATAACCATGCGATACGAGTAAATATATGTAGTCAGAAATGTAAAAGATCATTGAGAAAGTCTACATCGAGGAGAAAAGTAATGATCGACTTGATTCTACTTTATATTTGGTAAAGCATATCATATCGAATTACTGGTACGAGAACTACCAGGTACGTACCTGGTATATATGCCGGGATAATCAGTGAGCAGATCGATGTGATGAAAAGATTTCTCTTGAAACTGTGTCATCCTGTGCAAATTAGTTGGTTTACTGGTACGGACGATATTCTGGTTCCAAAGTTTAAGGTATATATATAAGACATTGTTCTGTTACAGGTACAGTACTGTTGCCTGTTGTTTTTCTGCTCTTTGGTCTGCTAATTTTCTGGTACATTACTGGTACAGTTCTGAGTACCAGTTTTATTGTCCAAGCCCTTCAACTGTAAAGGGATGAGATCGATCCTTCTTTTCTCATTTACAATTGAAGTCTTCTTAAAATTCTCATACTAATTTGTACAAATTTGGTCATCCTAAAAAAGAACAGTTTGGATTATATATACAAAATTCAATGTCATGGATGGATATATATCTCAATTGGATGCAGCAGGCAGGAACACTACCTAGCAAGTTCCTCCATCAGTTTGAAATTGGTGATCTCTGTGACCCGCAGAGGCGTTGTTTCGGTCCTTTCGGAAGCCGTTGGACCGAGAAACACATTGTCATGCACGCGTGCTCAACCTCTGTTGCACAGCATTAATTTTACTGCGCAGCGAATCAACAATGCGGATTATATATAGGGGCAGTTTATTGAGATTGAATTGCACGAAACTCAAAGTAGATCCAACGGTCGGAGCACTGTGCAATAGTTTGCTGCGCAGTAAAGGATATGAAACGCATTGTCATGCCATCTTTAATTGAATAGATTGAACTTGTAACATGCTACCATCACAAAGTAACCTCTTTTTTTTATATTTGAAATCTTTCAGCTGCTACAAAGTTGCATGGACAGGTATCGAACTCTCGACCTTTGGGAAAACAACAACCTTAGGACTTATCTCCTAGCCAACTGAGATACGAATTCAGATCCTCTAAGTTAACCCAAAATTTGGGTTTACCCGGACTCCTCTTTATTTAAACTGCCCGGTGAATCTCAACGCAAACTGTTCAGACTGCCCTTAACCGTTTTCTAAAACCAACGGTGCAGATTATCCCTCAATTACCACAGATGTCGGGTTAACTGAGAGGATACGCATTCCTGAACTACCACCAGTTTCCCAAAGGAACCTCTTCATGCATACAAACTTTAATTATTCCGTTGAATCTCATTCAAACAATAAAAACTACATTATTATACATTTAATTAACGCGGTATTAGGCACTAGCTACGCTAATTAAATTTTGGTCAAGACTTAAATATATGCACATAATTAAAACTAGATGAGGGTTCCAATGCCTCCATTTTTTGTGCCTCCATCATGCCTCCACTTTTTAAATTTCAAATAACTCAAAATTCAAAACTAATTTTTCAAAACAAAACCGTTAGATTTAATATATATCATTTCATTTATGTATATGTAAAAAATCATCAAATTTGAATATTATTTTGTTTGACATCAAGGGCTTCAAAAAAATGTACTAATTTGAGCAATTTCTAGACGTTGATTTTTATAACTCATTGATTTATATAAAATAAAACAAAAAATTTGTTATGTGCACATAGAGAATATCATACTGATCAAATCTAATGGTTTTATTTTGAAAAATGTGTTTTAAATTTGGAGTTATTTGAAATTTAAAAAGTAGAGGCATGATGGAGACACAAAAAATGGAGGCATTGGAACCCTCCTCTTAAAACTAACGCGTTATTCCCTGTTAATATGGTAATTAATTGTGAAGCCATATATTCATGATTCATGACTTCATGTACCCTCCACACCAAACAACAATATTATTTTCCGACTAATATTTTGTACATTTTTCTTTTTAAAATACAATATATTTGTATGCAAGCTAGATCTACACTCTACACTAATAATTTGCTTTAAAAAATTGTTAGATTAGTTCTTGGGTCTCTTAATATTATGCTGATATTTGGGTATAAAATAAGGACACTTTTGTCGTTAATTATAATTGCAATTCAAAGGTGTGATTATTTGATTTAATTCATTTGGGCTGGTATGGAAACACGTCGACGAACAAGAGGCTCAATTCTCTCAACATGTTTTGTGGGTCCTGTGAATAATTTAGATTGTATTATCATTAGAAAAAACATGCAGAGTCCACTCTACTTTGTAGGCCACCCATCTACCCCTCACCCATATGCTTACTACAGTTGCATAAATATTCACTGAAAACCGTAGTGTATCTGTTCACTGGAAAATAATATCTATTGATCGGAGATGTAAATGTTTACTGAAAAATGATATTTGTTCATTGAAAATACGGTGAACCGGCGGATTGGTATGCCACCCATCCACCCCTCTCACAGTCTGACACACCACGTACACCCATGTGCTTACTATAGTTGCTAAATGTTCAATGAAAACCGTAGTGTATCTGTTCACTGGAAAATGACATATGTTGATCGGAAAGATATAAATGTTTACTGAAAAATGATATTTATTCATTGAAAATATGATGAACCGGTGGATTAGCAAAAACGGTGGACCCTAGCTAGCTCTTAATCTTATCATTTATGTACGTATATATTTGGATTAATTCACTCCGATGGAACACGTGCAACTATCACATTTATTATGTTGAGTTTGATGTCTGCATTATTTATTTATATTTGCACCCATTCGTGCATCATTAATAATAGACTTAGACATATCATATCAATCAAGTAGTATGATTTTTACATGGGATAATATGATAGTTGACAGACCAACAACATTTTCTGCCTCTGTTTGTGTTATGAAATTTGTTATTTTACACTATGAGGTTGGCCTTTTTGTTGAGGAACTATTTTGTGTGTAGGGTAATAAAAATTATTTATAGAAAGTTTATAATATTTGACAAATTATATTAGTAAGACATTTAACATTTTATATATATAGTTACCATAACCCCAACCACATAGAATGCGCCATTTTTATGAGCGTTACATACCATATATACAAATCAACTATGAACTTTGTATTTATTTATTTTTTAAGAGTTAGATTATTATACGTTAGCATTTCAGACTGAAATACTAACGCCTCAAAGTTTATGTTATTATGTCCGAAATTACAATTTATGGTGCTCAATAAATTCTTTATATAAAAAAATTGGGGAATACAAAATTTTTCATTTTTAGAGTTTTTTTGTTTTGCATTTTTTAAAAGAGCTTATAAATATTAATAAAATATTGATGTTTGAGGCGTCAGCATTTCCGTCCGAAATGCTAATATTAGTATAATAGTCTAACTATTTTTTAATATGAAAGTTTTGTAAGATGAAATTCTGGCAGATTTTTACTATGAACCGAAATAGAAGACAACAATAATTTGTGTCGATCGAGACACGTGTCATGCAGACAGCCAGACACCATGCACCAAATTGTGAACCCCTCCAAACAACACACAAACAAAAACAAAAACAAAAACAAAGCACAACAACACACGATAACGTTATGAACAAAGTATTAATATATATATATATATATATGAGGAGGGATCTATTGGCAATGCTTATAATAATAATTTTGACAACGGAGATTTTAAAAAAATAAGATTTATGGATGCATTCTTTAACTTATAGATTAATAATTCATAAAAAATCTTATAGATTAATAGTGTTTCAAAAAAAAAACTTATAATAATTCATAAAAAATCTTAAAAATGAAAAAAAGATTTATGGATGCATTTTTTAACTTATAGATTAATAGTGTTTCAAATTTCAATCAATTTGAACATCGTTTGATGATTTATCAAAATTTTATATATTTTTTAACGGTTGAAATTTAACGAGGTTTAAAGGGCTATCAAATGTTACTTAAATTGAATATAATTTGAAACATAATCAATCTATAAGTTAAACAATATCTCTATAAACTTTGTTCTATTTTTTAGAATTTTTAACTATTTTTACAAATTTTTCAAATTCCCCGTTGTCAAAATTGTCAAGATAAACATTGTCAATGGATCCCTCCTATATATATATATATCATATCAATCACACCAAACTAAACGCATAATTAATTCGGACTAGACTAGATGCATTCTCCAATTAGATTCGATCCGAGAACAAAACTGAAAATATGTAATTGTTTTAACTTTTAAGATGTCCAACTGAATTAAACGTAAGAAAAAATTAGACAAAGAAAAACTCTTTAATTTAACACGACAAACATGATTGGGTTTGGTGTCAAACTCTCTGAATTTTCATAAGATTTTAGCAAAAGCGACTAACTTTCTCAAAACTGGTTGTGATATTTACCTAACGTCAATATCTTTAATTCTTGTCACAACTTTTTTTTAGGAAAAAAAAAAATAAGGATTTATTTAGTTGTGATGTTTATTAAAAAAAAAAATTTACGAAATTTTGATTCCGTATTTTTAATAAAATGACTAAATTCATCACCATATGATAGTTGATATCCTTCATAATTTAATATACCTAGCGAATCTTAATTTTATTTAAAAAATACCGAATTACCAAATTTTGACTGTTCTGCTTTTTAGCAATTTCTTTTTAATTACCAAAAACTAGAACATTTTTCAAATTGTTATAAAAATAAACCTCTTTTTTTTATTAAAATCAACATTTTTTATCTTTGGAAAAAAATCTAAAGGAATTGTAGAAAATTTCGTGTCCAGAAAACTTTTTAGGACAGAGGTATAAAACAGAGTATTTTCACCACCAATTTATATATTTATTGAAAATGGAAAATAATAATAAGCATATATAGCAAACCAACCATGTAGACATAAATTTATATATTTATTGTAGAAACATGCTAAAACTAAAGCAGCATATATATTTCCAAATTTTTAAATCAACTACAAATGAAGAAATATAGCAAGGACTACATATATATATACATTGTTTTCCCCTTGCTGCTATGCAAATCAATAAAGAATAACTTGAAGTGAAACAAAAAAAAAAAACAAAAGAAAAGAAGAAGAAAATGATCTAATCCAATGTGAATCCTGATTCCTGATTTCTAAATCTCTAAAAAAAAATGAAATAAAATGAAATAAAGCACCAATCAACAATTCTGTTCCTACCAAATGTTACTAATCCTGTACACTTGGATTGTTTAATTGGAATGCATGTCTTGATGCGCATTCAATTAATGTACACCTTTTTGCATTGTATCACCTACTAAAAAATAAATGCAGAACATATATTAAGGTACAAGCATGAAATAAAATGAATGAAATAGAAAGTTAAAGGGAAACATCTTGCGTCCATTGAAAAACCGTCCATACATCCATAAACGTGTACGAAATGTAATAGATACATCCTGAAATGTCACCTATAGACGCTCTGGACAGTTTTTCTATGGATGCTAGGTATTACTCAAAGTTAAATTTTGGTATTTGTTGATCTTTTTACCTCGTTAGCTGATTAATGCAGGCAACTATGCTGCTATGGAAGTAATTCCTCTGCTTCAACTTTCATGTTAGGAGTGGACAAATGCTTTCTCAGTTTTGAATCGAGCACGTCGGCCTCAACTCTGAAAGCAGCACAAACCGGCCGGTGATCGGAGAACCTTGACTCCCCTCGGAAGTACAACAACTGCACCATCCCTTCACCATGCCATAGTATTCTATCGCACCTAATACGTAAAATAATTCGTAATTTCGAGTGGTCAGATGTGAATACAAATTAAAAAGAGTGCTGCAAGTAAAATTGCTGGTTATCTTTTACATTGACTTTTTCACCAACAATATAAAAAAAGGTAATTCTTTATTTCAAACTAATATTTGCTATTAATCCTAACATCGGTATGATCTCACTACGGCATGTATTGGATGTAATGTCGACAAACTTACCAAGCGGGTGTTCTTCTTTTCTTCTTAGATGTAACCATGTCTCCCATATATTCGTCCGAATTGTTGGAGTATTTGTATGTCGGCGCAAAATAGATTTTTCCCTCATTCCACCCCATAAATGCACGACCAGCTTCTCGCTCTATCTTCAGTTGATCATTTTCAAAAAGTGCATCCCAATTATTCTCATCGACAAGTTGTTTAGTCTCGGCATAGCTCAAGGCAATCCGGTAATTTAGGTCTCCTAGCCATATCACTCGACTACAATCGAAAACAAACAAAAATGACGATAGTTAAAACAATAATGTACCAAAGAACCAAACAATTATTGCTTAAATGAAGATAAAAAGGACGACGTACTCGTGATCTAAGATTTTGCGAGGAATCCTACGACCGGACTTTTTGCATATCCGCTTGAATTGTGTATGCTTCAAGATTTCGATGACATCCATGTTTCTCCTTAACTCGTCACCTTCTTTTTCCCCTGAAGCCAGATGGCTACAGACGAAGCAAACATTTGTCTGGTGCAGTGACATACTTACCGAAATACATCCCTGAATAAAATTAACAATATATTATGACAGATTGAGATATATAAATAGTGAAAAAACAATTGTAATAGATAAAATTACTACCTTGTTACCAAGGTAATTCATGATCCCTCGGCCGACTGAAGAAAGCCTGACATGGCCAACATGTGGTACCAGCTCCTTCCTCACCCAAATCGAAAGAAAAATCCCGACCATTTGCTTACTCGCCACAAGGCAATACTTCTCGTGGCCCCAATTATTCGATAAATCCAAATCATTGGCAGTAAAACTTGTCGAACCTTCATCTCCTCCTTCCTCCTCTGACGAGTCGCTCACGTTCATACTCGGTTTCTTGCATAGGAAACATGACTGCCTATTTGTTCTTTGCGCCATCCCCATGGGGCAATTACAAGATTTTAACCTGATACCATGTGATATATTGAAGCTTCGCTTCGCTTCTTTCAGCGAAGATCTAGAGATGCTTGAGTTAGGGCTGTTCGCGCCGGAGTTGAGTGACAGTAGTGTGGTTAGACTCGATTGAGGGAAGTTTGATTTTGTAAATGATGAGTTCTGGTAATACGGTGAAACGCAGGGATCGGCGTTGTTGTTTGAAGGCCTGTTTAGAGCTTCATTGATTAATGCAAGCCATTTCATAGCTGGCTCATTGTCTTCTACCAGGACACTGCCGGCATTCAAGGGAACTATTTCTTGAAACCTACAACAACAATGAACAATACATTATAGTACCACTAATTAGTAATTACTGAGTATTAGAAAAAGTGAAAATATTTGAAATGAGCATTTTAAAAATCTCATTGAATCACTTGATTGAAAAATATACAAACTGAGGAACACTATACAAGACAATTAAAGAAAATGATGATAGGTTAAAATTTAGTAATGTATAATACCCCAGAACATAGATATCAGAGATGTCATCGGATGGAAGAAAATCGTTTAGATCCAATCCTGGATGGGGAGGATTGCCGCCTACATTCCATGTTGCAACAAATATTCTGTAGCGTAGGAATTAAAGGAACAAATCAGTACAAATATTTACACAAATGAAAAGGAGTGATTAAAAGTAAGATTATTTACACAGAAATATCTACAGAGATTCACAGGAAAGCACCTGAAAGCCTCAGTATGTACAGAGCCATGCTTTGGAGAGCCGCAGTCGCTAAATATATTACTGTCTGATTAGCACATATTAATGGAAACAAATTAATTTGTTTTTTTCCCTTGGGGAATTTCAGAAGTACCATATTACAAAACAATAACACTAACAATTAAAAAAAGCTTCAGTTATTACCAGTTAAGGTTTTGAAAATCCTGGGAGATGAAAAGGGTGAATGAACTGTGCTTCCTCCGAAATTAGCTGTCAATAGGATTTCAATTTTATGCATCACAACATTGCAAATTATCAAATGGCAGCTTCTGCCATTCTTTCAAAAAAAAAAAAAAAAAAAAAAACAACATTGCAAATTAGCTGGGAAGAACCAGTGAAACTGAAGTTAATTAGAAAGTCACTTTCCTTTTTATTTTTATTTTCAAAAAAAGAAGTTAATCAGAAAGTCTTTGGTTTTAACTTTTTACCAGGTATACAAATAATACAAATTAAAGATGCAGGAAAAGGGACTAACTGAACTTATATATCTTTCTCCTTAATAATGTTTGGACTTTTCAGTCTGTACTGAAAAAGAAAACAAAAAGAATGCAACTTTCAATCCAATTATAAGTGGTAGAAAATGAACCAGGCAATTAATTACCAGAAGATAAACTTGAATCTTCACTTTTCCTCACAGCATTCTTCTCTTTCTTCCCAAAAACTCTTGACATGGAGAACTGCATTTACAATATAACAAATTAACAACCAATTATAACATCACAAAAATTTACCTCAAAATTTTTTTAATACATTGGACCCAAAAAAGGAAAAAGTCTGACCTTTTTTCTTGTTTGATCTTTTAATGCCATTTGATTTGAACAATGAGATGCAAACTTAAGTAAATGAAGCACTCAGGAAAGCAGAACTAATCCTGCATTAGGAAAAGTACTGAGTCAGAGAAAAATAACCAATTTGTGCAAATTTGAAACCGAAATGAAATGCAATCACTCAACCAAATACACACCATCATCAAACAGAATTGGTACAAAGGAAACCGGTACCAGAAGTTCTGAACCAAGCCGCATCAGGGACGACAACAAAGAGAGCAGAAAACCAAATATGATATTTGTTTAAAACTGTAAAATTCAAATCATATCAAAACCGGTACCCCAAAAACCCTCCACCTCCGGTACCAAACTAGCATAAATCACCTCTACTCTACTCTGAATTCCAATGCACAAATGTTCTGACATTTCCAGTAAACAAACCGAAATCAAATCATCCACAATTTTACAAAACTAAACCAATTTTGCAGTACCCAAAATCCAAAAAACACATCAAAGGTAACATACTAACATACCTTCTATCTATACTCTGCAAATGCACCAATGGAAGCTTCTCCCAAAACCCAACTCGAGATCACAGGCAATTCCAATTCCAATTCAAATCAATATCAATAGAAAGACAGAGAGAGGAAAGAACCGAGCTTTTATAATCTTCGAAGGGGCGCCATTGATGGGTGGGTCGCTGGTCAAACGAACGAGCCCAAGAGAACCGGAGAAAGAGTCTCGGAAAGAGAGAAGGAGAGGGAGAAAAGAGAAAAGAAACGCACTTCTAGATTGCGCTCTGTGTTGTGTTGTGTTGTGGCTTGTTTGCTTTCTTGTGGTCGCTCTCAGGGTTGGGATTTGATGTGATTTGATTTGATTGCTTTAGAGAGAAATCAGAAGGCATCCATCCATCCATCCATCCCTTCACAATTCACAACTCCCAAATGGATCTCTGATATATAGGATTTATAAAAGCATGGGGGATTTTGAGTTTGGTCCCTTGTAAAGTTTGTTATTTGTAAGTTTGTTATTTTGTTTTTTTCAAAAACAAAAAAAAAAGTTTGTTATTTTGCATGTTTGGCGGACGCAAATATTTAGGATTTCATATGAATTGAGAGTCTATAAAGAAAATTATATTCATTATTCTGCGGACAATACTATTAATTCCTAATAGGAATTTATTCCTCTAAAATACTTGTTTTTAGAGGAAAATATTAATTAGGTTGGATTGGATTTTTTTTTTTTCTATCAATGATGAGCTCTTTGTAGGATTTCATCAAATGCAATATGGTATCTTGTCCTAATAGAAAAAATTTTCTGTCGGATTAGTGACTACCGAACAGGCCCTATGTTTGTTATTTTGTATGTTTGGCAAACGCAAATATTTAGGATTTCATAGGAATTAAGAGTCTATAGAAAATAACTTATATTCATTGTTCGGCAGATAATAATAGCAATTGCTAATAGGAATATATTCCTCTAAGACACATGTTTTTGCAGGAAAATATTAATTAAGTCATACTAGATTATTTTTTTCCTATCAATGATGGGTTCTTCGTAGGTTTTCACCAAATACAATATGCAATCCTGTTCTTACAAAAAAAAAAAATTTTGTAGAATCAGTGACTACCGAACATACCCTTAACAAAATTGGTCACTACAATTTATTAGTTTTTTAGACTAAGTAGACTAGAGAACGTATTAGTAGTTGATGAAAATCAGTTTTTTGATGTTGAAGAATGCGGTTATTAGATATGTTAAAGGTTCAACATGCCGTGTACTGTAGATATACAGTGTCAAAAGAATAATGTTTTTTTTTTTTTTTTTTGGGTTGGGTTGGGTTTTTGCTAATTTTTTTTGGGGTTTATTATTATTATTATTTTTTGTTTAGTTTATTCATTTTTTTTTTTTGGGTTTTCACTAATTACAATAAAACTTCAATGTTAGTGTTAATATTTTTATTGTTAAGTTTTCAATTCTTAAAAAAATGTCATGGTTGCAATCTTTCTATTTTATAATGCTTTAAGTATTTTGTTTTAGGTTTTGATATATTTACAGCTAATTATATTGTATAGTCGCTTCTAAGAAAATCTCAAACAAATACCAAAAAATTCTCAAGAATAGAAATTTTGTATATTCTATAAGTTTTGAACTTTTGATATAAAAACTTATTAACCCATATAAATAAAAATTAAAGGTGATTTTATGTGTTTTTAAAGTTACGTCCGCATAAGGACTATGTGAGTTTGAGTTCATGATAATCTTATTTTTGTAATTATAGCACAAATTAATATCGGTGTTTTTATATTCATCGCGCGGAGCGCGCTCACATGTCTAGTCTATTATTAAAGTCGCCGGTAAAAATGCAATGAACGTTGTAAGAGAATATCGGTACCTTACAAAAATAGAGTGTCATATCTGAGTTTCAATATAAAGAGAGTCTTCAGTAAAAACTAAAAGAAGTTTTCTAATGTTGAAAATATAGTTCTTCTTAAAACATGAACCAATTTTATAACTTTATTAGAGTTATTTTGATAAAAATATGGTATGAACGTATAATACTAATTTGACATGTTTTTATATCTATTCAAGGAACGTAAAACCAATAATCATAAGAGAATCCAAATTCCAATTGCACGGAAATATAAATTTCTATTTGAGATTCTTAAGTATGATAATTTTTACATAAAATTAAATTAATCTTTTTAATTTTATCTCTTTCAAAATTATTTTGCAAGTGGTTGGGTCATCTGATTTATTGCAATTACATAAAGAAAAACCCCCGTTTGTTAGCGTGTCACACAATTGAAATTGTGGGAATAAATATGAGAAAGTTAAATTTATGGCTAAGGAAAATGCTATGGGAATTCTGCAAAAGATACCGTCGGGGATACCACTATACAAAGTTAATTTAATGTTAATCTGCATGTTGCGATCAAAATAAAACATCTATAAAGTTAATCTGAAACTTAATGAGATTAAAATGAAACACAAATGATATAATTCTCTTTTGTTGCTCTGTCACTTCATCTTGCTCACATACGTTCTCTCAACAACTTTAAGGTAATATTTATGTGATTTAGTAGTGATTCAAGTAGATGATTTAATTTATAATTTGTGTTATTCAACTTAATACTACAATGTTTCAAGTTAGTACGTTAATTGTTTTAAGATAATTTGTTAATGTTTCAATTTGGATATATTTTACATTATAACTGGTATCTGTTTTGGTATCTTTTTTTGTATCTGGACCACTAAACAATACGAAAATTCATGTTGCAAAAAAATTTTAAATAATTGTAGGGATCAAGAGGCTAGAAGGGTGGTTGTATTAAAATAGCAAAAGAAAATCATAATTTTAGATTGTCCTTACTGGAAGATAAAAAACGGATGGTTTGGTCATGATATGATGTAAAATATTATTAATACAACTATTTTAATGATAAAACAAGTCGTTTTTATTTTAATGTAAAATATTATTGATACAACTATTTTAATGATAAAACAAGTCGTTTTTTTAATAAAAAACGGATGGTTTGGTCATGATATGATGTAAAATATTATTGATACAACTATTTTAATGAAAAAACGGATGGTTCGGTCATAATACTCTTAATTATACGATATCGTCTATGTGTATTTTCTTATAACAAGTCGTTTTTTTTTTTTTTTTTTGGTACTTGTCTTAACTGGTTCAACCTATATATACGTTACTTGAATATATTGGTCCAAAAGAAATTTATCAATTAATTTATAACTTTTGACTTGTTCTATGCTCATTTTGGTTTCTTTTTTTTTTTTTTCAAATTGTGTGCTTAATTTCTTGATTAAAATTAAATAAATGGACCTAGTTAGCTTGCTGCATTTTTCTATGGAGCCGGTCACTATCCATTGTTTTTGGTTTAATATCATATATACCCTTCAAGTCTTTCTTCATTTCATATTTACCCCTCTACTCTTCAATATATCAAATATCCCCTTCAACTCTTCAAAATCTATCATATATACCCAATACTCTTTTATATATCAAATAACCCCTTAAACTATTAAGAAACTATCATATTTACTACGGGTGGCAAAATCTGATCCGATCCGAAAAACCCGTCCGACCCGAACCCGAGTTTTCAGGGAAAGCCAAACTGTTGAACCCAACCCAAACCGTGTTTCAGGGAAAATTAGACTGACCCGAACCCGACCTGACCCGAAACCCGAGATGACCAGGAAATAGAGGTGCAAAGTCTGAGCAGACCCGAAAAACCCGGCCGGCCCGGCCCGACCCGAAAAATGTCAACAGATGTCAACTTGAGACCTGAACCGACCCGAAAAAATGTTGGTAGCCGTCAACGCGATACTCGACCCGACATTTTCATTTGGTCAAACTGACCTGACGCGACTTGACCCGAACTTGAACCCGAACCGACCCGATAATCTGTCACCCCTATTAACATACAGAGTTTAGGGATTATTAGATGGTAAATATGATAGATTTTGAAGAGTTTAGGGATAAATATAATATAATAAGACTTAATGGGTAAATATGACAGATTAAAAAGAGTTGAAGGGGATATTTGATATATTAAAGAGTAGAGGGGGTAAATATAAAACAAAGGAAGACTTGAAGGGTATATATGACATTAAGCCATTGTTTTTATGAGATGTAACACAATCAGCATGCAAGTTAATTACTTCATTTTGACATGTAGAAGGGAAATATTGATCTGCTGACGTGATTTAGTAGACTAATGCCAATTAATTGTTACCAAACCAAGTCTTGTTAGAGAGGAACTTTTGGAATATTCTTAACCAAATAAAAAAAAAAAAAAAACATTGTTTACCAAACTTGAGCTGGGTTGATTTTTTTTTTCTTTTTTTTATCTTTTTTTTTTGTTATGGGTTGGTGATAATGACAGATTAACCGTTTTTTTTTCCTACTGATTTTCAGATTTTAGCACCTTGATTCTTCAAAAGGAATATTGTTTATGTGTATATGAATCGATGATAAAGACAGAATAAGAATTTTACTTTTGACATTGTAACTTGCCTATATCCTTACTAATAATAAAAGCATATTGAAAAAAATGACATGAAAAAGCTATCTTCACATCTGAGCCGTTGACCATTTTTTTCGATTGATCAGAACTGTTGATGTACGTTAATGCCCGTTGACGTTCTCAGCCCATTAAAATTAAGGTCCATATAAATTATCTCAAATTAAGGCCCATTACATATTATATTAAAAGTTTATTATAAGAAATAATAATTTCAGCCCAAAGCAAGGAGCAGGCTTTTTACTAGTATATAGATTAAGACTTCTGTAATTAAAAAAGAGAGATGTATTTTCTTAAAAAAAATTGCAAGGGCAACAATAAGATTCTTTTTGATAATGATGACATTAATGCGTAACATGTTGTTAGGCCTTATCCTCAAAAGTAGTAATTCTAGAAAATTGAAAATTGAATCCTGTTCAGAATGAAATGCCAGTAAATATGCTTAATTATAATGATAATAATAAAAAAAAAATCACTCGAAGTAGGTGAATTAGGATTTAAAAGGAAAAAAAAAATCTATTGGTAAGAAGAGCACAAAATTTCTAAATTTGAGGGATTTGATTAAAACATTTTTTTCATTACCGAGCGCTGCTCCAATCATGCAATCCCATCAGTCCGTTGTATATTATTATTTTCAAAAAAGAATTTTACTGCAGTACTCCTAAAAAAAAAATTATTTTCGATCTGACAATTATAAATGAATATTATCCATTATGAGATTTATTTATAACTAATAAAATTATCTGGGTGTGAATAGTGATTTAAAAACGGTCCGGGTTGGTCCAAACTCGCCCTAGTCCACGGGTTCTCCGGTCCACGGATTCCCCGGTCCACGGGTTTTTCCAGTTCGGGAAACCTCGGAAAAATTTTGGGGGAGAAAGAGATTAGACTTAGCTTAGGACCATCCCTCCCGGGTTTCCCGGGTTTTCCGGTCGGGGTTGCTCGGGTTGCCAGTCCCGGAGTTATATGTAAAAAAAAAATAATAAATAAGAAAACAAAACAAAAAAATATAAAAAAATATAATACACCTATTTATACTACACAAATAGAAAATATACTTACAAAAACGAAAAATAATTAAAAATTAAATTATTTGTTTTAAACTTTTAATCATATATATAATTAAAAATTATTTGCTTTTTTAATTATCCTTAAAAAAGCGAAAAATATCCCATAGTTTTACTCTATATATATATATATATATTATATTATACTATTGAAAGTCAGGAAAAATAGTATTTTTATATTACAAATGAAAAAATTAAAATAATATTATTTAAACCGAAAAAAATAACATAGAAAACCTGAAAAAAAAATTTAATGATTATATTTGTTGTAAAACAAAAATTCTTTTGAAAAAATAAATTTTAAATAATATTATATTAGTTGTTAACATAGGCGGGAAAAGTTGGAACCAAGTCGGGCTACCTCGGGTTATTACCCCGGTACCCTGAGTCGGGTAGGGTCGGATCCCGGGTTGCCCCAGTTCCCGAGTCGGGTAGGGTCGGTTCCCGGGTTGCCCCGGTAACCCGGGACGGGTAGGGTCGGGTCTCGGGTTCGCTCGGGTCGGGTCGGGTCGGGTCGGGTTTTCACGGGATTTTTTTTTAAAGTTGGATACCTTTTGTAACACCCCAAATTTGCGCATTATCTGGGCCGTTACTTTTCTGATATCCACAGCATCAGTCCGGCCAGCAACCTACGTCACCAAAAGAAAACACACAACAACAGAGAAAACGGAGTCAGCTTATAAAGCTCAGTAACCGGTTATTTTACGACGTAGCTTCTCTATAACAGGTTTACCAAAATATATGTAATTAAGTGCAATTCTATCAATTAAACTCTATTTAATAAGACCACAACTTACATGCCCTATCCTAACCTACCTAGACCATGCCACATATTCCTAAGTCACTTTATCATTTAATCACGTTAAACTGTTATACTGAAATCATGTTATCAAATATAAATAATAAAGACAGAAAATGCCATGCAAATATTCTTTATAAAATGCAGATGCTTCCTAACCTGACAAACCAGACTGACTGACCCACAACAATACCCATATCCAAACCTAACATGCAGTCATACTAGATCAACCCTACCATGCAATCATGCATCAGACCCAAACCAAGGCATACCAGACAACAAAATAACATCATGTGCATGAGCATATATCCTGCACCTAACCATTCCTGAGATCCAAATACCACGTACTTACCTGTACGTAAACTATAGCGCTATAGTGAGGTAGCTAGCCTCCTGCCGGTATCTCGAATCAAGTACACAATCCAACCTCAGACCAGGCATATCTAAACCATGCATATCAAACTAGCATATAACCAGGCATATCCAAACCATGCATATCCAGACCATACATACTCAGACCAGGCATACTCAAGACCAAACCCGACCCTTTACTATAACCAAGTTAATAACCATAACTACATGCATGACCATACCCAAATACCAAACAGATAACATAAACCAACATGATATACTCATACCCCAACTCGAAACCAGTATCACACATGCATCCCAAAACCATCCCAAAACAATATTAAAAATGCACAGATAACAACATCCAAGAAATCAAGACAATTCAGATCAACTGATCCATATCACAAGTCACAAGAACTCAGACAGACAACTGAAATCAAATACAAGTTATAGAGAAGTCCGGTTACCTGATACGAATACGAATCCGAAATTCAGAAACCTAACTGCGATCTCGAACCGACATCCTGTCATATCCAACGATCTTGATTAATATGCATTTTCATTTATTTCTCTTTTTTCTTTTCTTTTCTCTAAATTTTCCTTTGGTTTTCCTTTCATTCTTTCCGTCTTTTTTTTTTTTTTTGTTTCTGTTTTGATTTTCCGTTTTTCATTTTTCTTTGATTATCATCAATATATATTAAGAGGTGTACTCGGTTTCTAGAGGCAACAGGATAAGTCAAGGTACGTGGCAGCAAAGGAAGAGGCCATCGTGTCCCATGATTAATTTGTTTACCATTTTACAATCTAGACCCGCGAGTTACTATTAATTATGAAATAGTTCAAATTGATTATAAAAAAGCCCTTAAAACATTTACCTTAATATACCAAATATTCATTAATATTTGGGATATTATACCTTTCCTTGAGAGGATCGTCCCTCGCGACCTTCTTGGGTTGCCCGGTCATACGCTCGGGTCGGGTCAGTCGGTCCATTTTCTCTTAGTTTTTCGGATCGGATTCGGACCTCTCAAATTTTTTTAAAACACTAAGTGTCAGCATGGAAGCAACGTCCTTCAAACAATGTTAAATTATTACTGCGAGACTATGACACTGTGTATGGAATCAAAAAGTCTACGGCGTTGATCCTTCTTAAAACCCTCGTACTGTATAAACAAACGAAATAATAATTCTTGAAGCAAACTCACTGATTGGAGAATCAAACTTTGAGCAGAAGCAACGTCTTTAGAATTAACAGAACCACCAATTATATTAGGGAGCTAATTAAATAATTAATACAATTTAAAATTATAAAGATGGATGTGGAGTTGATTAGTGAATGAATAGTTGAATAGTTTGAAATTATATAATTGTGTGGGTTGGAGCACCAATATGCCTAAACCATTGGCTGCATCTGTATATATTTAACACAACCTTTTATATAGTTGGTACTTGAGTGAGTGAATTGTTTGAAATCAAATTTGAGTTTGTTGGTACTTGAATGAATTGTTTGAAATACAATTTGAGCAGATGAAGTACAACAAAAGTATATACGTCCGAACTGCTTGCATTTGTATATAGAAAAGCAACCTTTTAGTTGGGTACTTGCATGAAATTATTTGAAATAATTCAGCAGATGATAATGAAATTGAAAATGAAAATGCATGTCTGATCTGCTTGCTCCAATTAATTATGAAGTTGTGATCATAAGAATCATATTCTCACTATGATATTCGACCTGATTCAATTAGACAATATTCAGATTATTTGATATAATAAATTATAAATTACAATATCATGAGTCCATGATATTGTAACCGTAGATGCACACTCCCAAACAATCAATAATATATATATACATTGTTACACTATTGTATTTTTTTTTTTTTTTTTTTGAAAATCCAAAGGACCCTGAGGCAAGTTACATTATTGTATCAAAAACAAATCCCAGAAGACCTGGTCTCTAATATCTAGTTATTAGTTTTAAAGTCTAATTTAAATTTGTTATATATCACCATCTTTAATCTAAAAAAAAATACATAAAATCTAGTTTTTATCGTACTTGACCACTTGTAGTTGGACAAATCACAAATGTGTACGTAGTACAAAAACATGAAATTAATATATCTACCGTGCTTCAAATTAACATATTAATCAGACGGTCTTTATTAATTTCTCAGTTACATTGCCAGGACAATTCAAATAAGAGTTGTTTTTCTATGGATGGACTAAGAAACCTTACATTTTGATTGGAGCGATTCTTATTAAACATCTCTATTTGATTATATCTAAAAAATATATTGTAACTACCTGATTATGAAATATGAACGACCTATATTTCATTTGATCGATAATATAGCAGAATTAGCCATCAAGAATTAAAGAGCCCCTACAAATTGTTGCACCAGGTTTAGTCAACAGCAGAATATGAATATGAGAATATATATGGGAATGAATGAGGCACACGAGGCATCTTGGTAAACTGTCCCACAAAGAAGATATGGCACGGCGCTCAGTTGCTTTACTTTTCTCCGGAGAGAAGAGAGGAGCAGCCTCCCAATTCCCCATGATTATTCCAAATTGAACTTGCCCTTGAAAGTTGGATCACATTCCCCAAAAATGATAAAAAATAATAAAAAAACAAAAACCAAAAACAAATAACAAAAAATAGAGAAACATTTTGCGTCCATCGAAAAACTGTTCATACATCATAGACGTTGACGTTACACGCTGAGTACAATGTATTGATAGAGTGGGAAAGTACAAGTCAGAGAATATTTGGTACAATGAGACAGGATCCAACGATTTCACATCGTCTGCCTTAAGGTATCGTGCCATGAGGCACGTAGACCATCGGATTGCTTCGAGATTTGAGCCTACACGAATCTTAAGGTGATCCAACGGACTACGTGCTTCATGACACGTTACCTTAAGACAGAGGATAAGCACTCGGATCCAGCCCCTATTCCATACGATTTAGTACTATTTATAGGCCTCATTTAATCTCCTGAGATTGTCTGTAAATCTATCCGTATATCTTTTTGTGTGGTGGCTGCGCCTTCTCTTGCATGTTCAGCCCAATAGCTGTTACGCGCTATGGGCCTTTATTGGTACATCCTGGGCTCAGTTGGGCCGTATCAGACGTGTACGAAATGTAGTACACTCTGAAAATGTAACAAATACATCTCAAAATGTAAATTATGAACACTATGAATAGTTTTTTTGCGATGTTAGCTATTATTAAAAAAAAAAAAAAAATCACAGATTACACAACCATGCACTCAACCAGTCAGTCACAAACTTGTAGCAAAAAGGTTGAGGACCATTTAGCCAAAAACAGTCAATGGGGGTGTTTTTTTAAAAAAAATAAATAAATAAGGAACAGTCAATGGATGGAATTTTCAAAACACAAAATTTTGTTTTTAAATTACCACCTGATAATTATTTTTTATTAATTAGGAACCATAAATATCTAAGAGCTCCAACATTGACTGAAGTTTGGAAAATTTTTAAATGAATCTTTGATCACATGCACAATTTAGTTCGTGGTGATCATGGAATACTGAAAATCCGAAGTGTAGTATGTATGGTCACAATTTCATGACCAGAAATTTCAAAAATATGACCGACGACTAAAATCTCGAGTTCAAATTAGTCCATGATGAAACTTCTAATTAATTTCGAGTGGTTGCTGTTGTTAAAGGCTCTCAAATTAAAGTGCTAGGAACTTTCTTCAAATGAAATTCATCCAATTTCCAATGGCATTTAAAAATCTGGATATATATATACATATATATATATATATATATACTAGTAAAAAGCCCACTCCTTGCTTTGGGCTGAAATTATTATTTCTTATAATAAATTTTTAAGATAATATGTAATGGGCCTTAATTTGAGATAATTTATATGGGCCTTAATTTTAATGGGCTGAGAACGTCAACAGACATTAACGTACATCAACGGTTCTGATCTATCGAAGAAAATGATCAACGGCTCAGATATGAGGATAGCCCTTTCATATCATTTTTTCCAATATGCTTTTATTATTAGTAAGGATATATATATGTATAAACAAAGTGATTGGTTAGGTCGTAAACTAATAAAATATCGCTAAAACAATCAACTTTTTGTCTAGTGACCAAGAACAACGCTTTCTGTATGGGAGATCGCGGGTTGGAAATCCGGATGGAAGTCTTTTATAAACATTTAAATTTAAGTGGCTTGACCCTTATCTTTGTCTGAAAAAAACTAATATCGGTAGGCACTAAATTGGGGGGTCACATATATATTGACTCACAAGAATGGATTACCATCAATATGATAAAGCAAAGCTCCGTGCATTTAATTTGGCGTCAATCTAATTAATTAATTTGCATTATTTTAGTAATACAACTACTTGAGTTGTAGTTATCAACTGAAAGCAAACACAGAACAACTGATTCCAAAGACCATATAGAATAAATGAAACGATACAGATTAACTTTCAAATTGATTTATAAAAATCCTATTAATTATATCCGATTCCATCAGAAAAAACTTTGATATTCATATAATTCGGTGTGCATGTGGATGAAGAAAGATGATGGATGAAGAAGAATGAGGAAGCAAAAATAAGCCATGAACATAACAACAGTGTTTTACATAAATGAATAAATGATAGCAGTGATGTAGGCCCATAAGACAACAAACAGTTTGTTACACTCTCAATTCTCAGGCCTTAAAAATTGTATTCCTGGCCTCAATATAACCAGTCCATTCCATTAATTTTTGGGTCCTATTTGAATCTTCTTGAACATTTAAAAATGTTCAATCTTGTGTGGTACCCGTAGGTTCTAACTGAACAAATTTATATGACTTATAATGTTTAACCTACATGTAGTTACGCACATATATACTTCTACTTTTTTATAAGAAACACAAAGTACGTCTATTTAAAAATAACATTGCTAGAAAAAGTTCTTAAGTATATATAAATGATCTTCTTAAAGACAATTAATCGACCAAAACAATTTTTAAGATGCCTAGGACTCTTTCTAAACAGCAAAAAAACAAATACTTAAAGAGGAAATAAGACAACTTGTGCATGTGCAAGTACATAAAACTTACAAAGATCACACATAAGGAAGTACTTAATTAAGAATTAATATGTAAATGGACGTGAAATTAGAAGACAAAATATGCATCGACTCGATCGCTAGAGTCCGAGAAGGGCTCTAACATCGGCTTCCTAAAATAAGTAAAGGAACATGTTTGCATAAGCTGCGAACCTCATTTCCCTTATCCGTATCCATCCAATACAAGGATTTTAGGTTGGTTAGGTGTTGTAGTCCCTGAGGAACACTTAATTTCATGCATCCGATTAGCGTGAGTCGTTCAAGATTGGGCATGGCACCCTCCTCTATCTCCAACTCCTCCAGCGTATCGATCCCCATGAACCACAAACTTTCTAGTTGGCAGAAGCCTCCAGCTGAACACCTCATTTTCCGCACCTTGCATTGAAAAGATAGTGAGAGAAACTTGAGACAGTCTAGCTTCTCTATTCCTGGCATTGGATCTTGCGTGAATTGGCAACCAGTAAAGTCTAATCCAGTGAGATGAGGGGGGAGCATGCTGACATGAGGAAGGGCAATTTCATTGAATGTCTCACCAGGCCCAAAAGATATTTGGAGAAGTTGTAGACGCTGGTAAAACGGAAACCTTCTCATGTCAAGTATGTTCAACGGAACATCTTCACCAACCAGATCGAGAGAAATTAGATGCTCTAATGTGTCTAGGAGAGCAGCGACTGCATTCCAGGAAGATGATTCGTTACTCAAATGTAATCTTCGTAGGTTGGGTAGAAGAGGTACCTCCATTGACTCCCATGATCTTCCGATGGTCACTTCATCACATGTTTGCAGATTTGTTAGTTCTGCTGATGGTGCGGGTAGAGAACTTCTGGTCATGATATGCCTTAGTGTCTTGATTTGCTGCCATGCAGAATTGGGAAGCTCAATCCTTCCATGTGAATTACCTTCATGATATAGCTTGCGGAAATCAAGGGTCTGTAGAAATCTCTTGGAACCTATTACTTTTGTCATATATTCTTTCTCACACTCAGCACTTAAATTCCCAGATAGTTTCAAGTATCTTAACTGAGTCAATCCCTCAATTATACCCAACTTTCTTCTGGAAATGGCACTCTCATTAAATTTTACAACTTTCAGCAACCTTTGCTTAGAACAATCCAACATGCATCCCTTATGGAAGGACAAGAGAGTGCGGAGGTTTTTGTTCAATATGAGCTCATGGCAATTTGGATGGTGAATCGCCAAACGACGTGCTGCATGTATGTTTAGCTTATCATTTGGGTGCGAGTACACCATGAAAAAGTTGTCTTCCTTGGCTTTTTGCATAGCAAGATCCCGTAGGACATCGTGTATGCGGCATTTCACAATAGATCCATTAGAAGATCTAAATGTTGCTTGAACCATACTCCTGTCATACACATAATCAGCATATGAGAAAACATATATTTAAGAGGAAAAGCATATCAAGTTATTATGCAATGACTTCCATACTTAATGCACACTTTTCTGAGATGAATAGTAAACTGAAGTATTATTTATGAAATCTAAAAAAAATACACAAATTTTCAGTATAATACGGCTTAACAATTAAGTTAGCTACAAAATCAAAATGATTCATTTAAGATGATGACTAACTTTGTATATGGTTGATTTTCATTTTGCTTCTTGCTTCCCCCCCCAACCCCAACACATATATGGTGCTCCTGAATGCTGAGTGTTTTATAGATGGACTTATGTCGCATCTGAATGAACTGCACTATCCTTTCGTTTGTTAGGAAAATGGAAATTTGAACCCGCACGTGCAAATTGAAATATGCACTAACTATGAGCAATACTAATATTGTGTAAATCGTTGAATGAAAACCAATACCTCTGTACAAGATCTTCCAAAAAACTCTCTGCAGTTTCTTCTAATGTTCTGTTATCTTCTTGTGGTATGAACCCTTCTGCAACCCACATTTGGAGTAAAGACTCGGCACAAATATCATGGTCTTCCGGAAATGCAACAAAATACATGAAACATGACTTGAGAGCAAATGGCAGGTCCTCAAAACTAGTACCTATAACCTCGCTACATTCCTTTCCATCCGCATGCCAACTCATAGCTTGCAACACCTTACTCCAAGCAATATAATTGCTTGGCTTCTTCGATAATAAACCACCTAAAACCACCAATGCTAGAGGCAACCCACCACATTTACGGACAAATTGATCAGCGATGTCCGCTAGATCACCAAGAAGAAATTTTTTTGAATTCTGATTTGGAAGAGCCCTTTTCAACAACAGCTCTAAGCTTAACTCCTTACTTAAGTACCCGAGCTCATACGGTTCACACCTGGGATCCGCATTCTTTGCAACATCAAAGTTCCTAGTTGTTATAAGTACTCTGCTTCCATTATTTTCATCCGGAAGTGCAACTCCAATTTGAGTCCACAGATCATTAGACCATACATCATCTAAGATTATAAGGTACTTCTTGTCTCTAAGGGACTCGTGAAGCTTGATAAGAATATTTTCTAAATTTGATTGATTGCTAAAATCAATAGGAAGTCCGAGTGGTTCTCCAATCTTTCGCAAAATGTCAATGAGTTCAAACTTTTGAGAAACAGTTACCCATGCACGAAACTCAAATTGTTTCTTGACATCATCACTGCAAAAAATATAAGAAATTTATTTTAGAGTTTTGTATGATCAAAACTTAGAAATGATGTTGTCAGTTCAAAATACTTAAACATGATATACACAGAAAAGAATAAGATACAAAAGTTGATCGCAATAAAGATGTGTTCAAACTGGGATGTGCATTACCAAAACATTGGCTATAGTTATGCAATTCAAGCAGAGACTTCTTTGTATAGTGAAGACGCAATTAAGGTTTGGAAGGAGGCCAAACGGGCTACAGTGTGTGTGATCGTTGGTAGACCACAATGGAGAAATCTCCTGGTTTAGATCAATTAATAGACAGTGCACCTCAAGCTAGGCATATAAGTTTAATGTCAACGTGACTCTGGAATTGGGCTTCATCTCTAGCTAACCCCCACTTATTTGGCAAAAAGATTTTATTTGTTATTGTTGTTGGTTTGTCCGTACCCAGTTAGGTACATATTTAGTGAATCTGCCCCTACCTAATAATCTATATATTTCATTTGGTTTCTGATCAAGGATAATATGCTCACTAATGCAAATGTATACATTAGCAGAATTTACTGTGCAAGTGCATCATACTATGTGGCACACCACGTGTACTGACAAGCACATTTTCCTATTATGTAGCCACAATCAACATATCTAGAACAACATACTAATCAATAGGACCACTCTACCACAGATCGAATTTTAAATTTCTTGTACTCCAATTGATCATAAATAGTCTGCTTGTGAGACAATTTGCAGCCGTATCTACTACTGTACCTACAAGGAGACCCAATTGAAACCTATCATGAAGTATGCTCATGAATGACAACCTACTATGAATTAGGACGATATAACACTTAAGGAGTTGGAATATAATAGTTGCATGCTAAAGAGATCGACATTATATTTTCATTTCCATTTCCTTTCCTATTATGTTATAGTCCCAAGGAGTTTGGACTTTCCTACAGAGAGTTATGACAATTTTAATGGATAAGTGTTAATTGAAACTACAACTCTTTAGTATTATGTTTTATTTTTTTAATACAAAGTGTACTTCCAAGAAGAAGATGAACCCTCAAGACAAAATAAAGATTATGAGTGAGATTCGTGGTAAAATGCTGCATAAGTAATAAGCCGGTATCCAGTCAGAAGCGCAAAAAGCGCTCGCTTAAGCGCAAAAGCGCAGCGCTAGTTGATTCCTCGCATTTCTGAGCCGAGAGGCGAGCGCAGTTCAAGAAGCGCAAAAAAGCGCGCGCTTTTTGGTCAGGCGCTCAAGCGCACTAAGGCGCGCGCCTGATGAATATTATCAAACGTAATGTCTTTTAATCATTGTAATGGATCTCTAATAGACATGTTACCTTTTGTTTGTCTAAGTATATCAATTTATTCACTTATATAAGTGATTTTTTGCCCAAATTGATACATGATGTAGCATGAAAAATGGTAAAAGGGAGAAATATGATGAGACGACTTAAGACCAGCTACTCCTCATTAGAGAACAATTTTCTCTAAACCTCCATACTTAAACTTTTTTTAATAAATAATGACAAATCTTTTCTTAAGATGATTTATAATTTATAAAGGTTATATGATTTTTAGTTGAAACATTCATAAAAGCGCATCAACAAATCAGATTTATTTTTATTTTTCAGTATGTAATGAAAAGTCAAAACTTATTCTACCTAAGTATTTTACATCCAGCAACATTAAATATTTCAAGTTAAATGATTTATTTTGGATCTAGTGTTGCAATTATAGATTGTTTTATCCTAAATTATTTGAAATGCATTAATTTAATATTGTGCGTCTTAAGTTACTCAGGCGCGCGCTTTTTATGCGCCTCACGCCTTAGGCGATCACAGCCCTTTGCGCCTTAGTTGTACTTTTCGCCTCTGACTACCTTGCCAGTATCGATTACAAAAATCAAAGTATTTATGCCAGTGGCTCAAATGGAAGCCATTTGACCTTCGATTTCTCCTGCAACTCAGTCGAAGTGGAGCATTAATCAAAAGAATGTAAAGTCACTGTTTCTTAATGATGTTTTGGAGGAAGATAGTACACATTGAGAAACCCCAGGTATTTGAAAGAAGGTGGTGAAGGTAAAGTTATAAATTGAAAAAGGCTCCTAAGGCCTTGAAGGAGATCCGCAAATTTTCCCAAAAGGCTACGGGGACCACTGATGTCAGAATCAATGTAAAGTTGAACAAGCAGATATGGAGCCACATAAGAAGTGGTGTTGACCCGTGTTGTGGGTTTGAAACTCACAAATACTTGACCTGATGAAGTGTCAGGACAAAGGAGTATCAAGTTGAACAAGCAAAGAGCGAAGATGTTGGCTAGTTAAAAGAAGACGATAAGAAAACCATTAATGGAGGCAACAGGGCTTAGGTGGTTTGCTGTGAGTTATATGAAATTGGGGTTGAAACGACAACCCGGTATTAAGAATGGTAAGGGATAACCTACAAATAAATATACAGTAACTTTAAGTCTCCTATTATTATCAAACTATAGAATTGTATCACACACCCTATGCAATTGTTCCAATAAGTGCAAACCAATTTGGAGCAATGAACTATATTAAAAATTTTAAGTAGGCCATTGTTTTGAAAATGAAGCAAACATATATATAGAACAAACCTGTTTTACACTTTTTGTGCAAGGGTCGTCTTTCCAAGCCCGCCAGCACCCCAAATCGAGACCACAGAACGTCTCTTATTAGTCTCATCAATCAACTCCTTAACAACATACTCTTGATCAGCATTAAAACCAACAACATCAGGATCGATGTCGGGTAATACAGGTGGCCTAATAGGTAGTACGATATGTCCACATCCCTCACCAAGATTGGTTATTCCGAATCTGAGTCTGCTTTCCTCAATCTCTTTCAACTTTTTCTGGATTTGACCAATCTCATCAACAAGTATGTGTACAGCAGGGAGTTTTTTGGTTTTCTTCAACATCTTTTTCATTGTGTTCATCATGCCAGATGATTTTTCTGTTTTTTGTGGGATTTCTGAGAGAAAGGTGTCGATGACATCTTCGATTGAGTAAGCAACATCTTTCACCTCCTTAACCCAATGCTTCTGCCTCTCGTCGATTATCTGCTTCTTGTCAGCATCCTTGAGAAAAGCCTGAATCCGGCTGAGTTCACGTCTCACCGTGTCCACTTGCTCATCGACCCTGTATAGGCTCAACGCCTCCTGGAGAACTATGTCACTGAATTTGCCCAACACAAACTTTACAATGGCCTCAGCCATGCCACTTCTGTACTCTCAGTATCAGCTACAAAAACAAGGACAATTAAACCACCAAAAGATTAGGGATACCATGAGAGAGCCCTGATAAGAAAAGCTAATAAGGATTAATTTAAAAACCTCAATTGGCTGCAAAATAATACATTCATAGGCTGATTAATTAAAACAAAAAATTACTAATAGTGAGGTATAACAACTTGGGATTAATGAATTGATGATGATTATTATAATAATTCATTTGGGTCGGCATATTTGATAATTTAGATTGAGTTTTGGGCTTACATATAGAAGTGGCAGTTCTGAAAGCTTGATCTTGCTGTGACTGTGAGTACTTCAATAGAAGTGTGTACCTAATTAGCTAACTAAAATAACCGAAAATGCCCTCTTGTCTTTCTTTCAGCTCTCTCGTATGAGCGCCGCTACTCTTTCTCTGAAATGATCAGCTAACTGTCTGTGATCAAATCAAATCGCACTTAGAAATCAGCTTAAATAACCACCTACTTGTGAATTTCCCTGCACAAATTGTAGAATAGTATGGATAGAATCAGCTTAATGGTAGGATACCTGATTAATTTCAGTGAGATCGAGGCCGCTTCCGATCTGCGCGCGTGTGTAGTAGTGAGGGAAAGTGATCAAGTGAGTGAGTGAGTGAGAGAGTCTGAAAGAGGAGAAGAGGAGATGAGCACGCGTTTTCTTCTCCCTTTTCTTTTTCACTCAACAAAAAAAAAAAAAAAAGAGAGAGAGAGAGAAGAAAGACGCGTGCTTATCTCCTGCTGCGCATCACGGTACAGCGCACGCCGACGAGCTGTTGATTATTTAGGGGATTTCTTAAGATGTGTGCGCACGAATCTCAATGTGAATTTAATGGTCGGTCCACTGCGCAGCATTTTCCTGCGCAGTAGACGATATGGATTGCTTAGGCACTGAGGATTGAATTAATTTTTTGTCTAAGCCTAAAATAAAAAAGAATTCGTGAGATATGTCCGGTCTAATAAGAATCACACGACTATACCTACTTTCTAAACGCCACGTTCAGAAAGTCATCCTAGACGCCGGCGTTCGATTTTATATACATTCCGGACTTAAAAAAATTTTGAAAAATTTCCCCCTGAACGCCAGCGTTCAAACGCTGGCGGTCAGACGTCGGCGTTCAGTTCACAAAATAACGAACAAGAAGCATTTTTATTGCAGTTTTACTGCCTGAACGCCGGCGCCTAACCGTCGGCGGTTGAACGCCGGCATTCAGAGGGAGTGTTCCGCAAATTTTTTATAAGTCCCGGAAGCTGTATAAATCCGAACGCTGGCGTCTATGATGACTTTCTAAACGTGGCGTTTAGAAAGTAGGCATAATCATGTGATTCTTATTAGACCGGGCATATCTCGCGAATTCTTTTTTTATTTTAGGCACAGACAAAAAAATAATTCCTAAGGATTGACGACAGTAGACAAACTATATATGCTCAGAATCTCAGATATCCATAATCATCCTCACATGACAGAACAAAATAATCATAATTAAGATTATTTTTTGTAGTTTTCATCAATTTCTTTTTTCAATGTCCAGTGATCACCTATTCCCCTTAACACTTAGTGTCCATACAATAGAAGTCCATTATAGATATAAGAAGGATGACAAATGAGATCCACAATATAATATTTGTGTCAACAATGGACATCCATTGTGTGGACACAGGATGTTTCTCTTATGAAAATACAAATGAATCTTAGAAACGAATATGATTTCCATGACGCACGAATAGAAAAAATCTATCTCCTGACACAGCGCGATGCCCATAAATTGAAGGAATTGGATTACCAAGATAATTGTAATTACTATATATATTCCCTATTAATTTAGTCAAACACAGGAATGGAATGGTTTTCATTCCTAAACGTTTCATCCGATATTACTTTGTGAAAATAATGAACATTTTGCCATCTTTTCAAAAATTTGTTAACAAATTGTCCTCCCTTCAAAAAATTCAACAAAATGCCCTTGTAAATCCTTTCTTGCTCTCCATTCACTTTCACCCACATTTTCTTTTACCTTCCTTTAAAAATATCAATTAAATATTTTTTTTCCATTTATGTATCAATGTTTCAATAAAAAAAAATTTGTATGATATGACTTGTCATAATATAAATTTGTTAATTATGAATTTTGAATTTTACAATCCTCATTTTCAGTCAATTCAATTTGCTTTGCAAAAAAAAAAGAAAATGTTACATCTTATCATAAAATTTTAGTTTGTGATAATGTAATAATGAACAAATAATATTGATATCAAATAGAATATTTTAAAAATAACTATCTTTTCTTATATTTGTATCAACTAATTAAATACAAAATTATTGAGGTTTTATTATCTGTAAAAGTAATATTTATATTGAATTAGGCTACAGTAATATGCATATCACAGTTTTACCGTGCTATGCCATCCGTACCTCTATTTCCGGTGTCCAAATAGTCGATCCGAACCATTCAATGTGATCTCTATATCAAAATATACTAGGAAACCAAATTTACAATTTTTAAAATTTGTATGCTATTTTTAGTGATGGGGAGAAAAACGTTATTCTGTATGAACCAGAATCCTTGGATTTAGCCATTTTCTCTCCATCATTAAAAATAGCAAAAAAATTATAAAAATTATAAAATTTGGTTTTCAAGTATATTTTGATATAAAGATTGAGCGGTTCGGATCGACTATTTGGACACCGCAAACTGAGATACGGACCGCATAGCATCGTAAAACCATGATATGCATATTATTGTAGCCGGACTCTATTTATATTTATATTTTACTATTAAAAAATAAATATTGAACATTAGGAGTTGTTCAAATTTTTTTTCTTTTCTATCCTTACAATTATATAAATCTTACATCCTAAATTGTATATAATAAATCATATGAATTATGTCTAAATTATTTTTGTATGACATAGTGTACTGGCTTCGAATAGGAAGATTTCAAATATTTGAGAAACAATATCCTATGATTTATACCATACAAATATTTCTTATATAAGAAATTAAGAATATAAATGAAAATACCAATTATATTTATCTTATTGACATTATTGAGGCAAGGTAAATTAGATTTAGCATGCATGGAGGGTAATGAAGGGAAACAAAGGGTACACAAAGGCATTTTGTTGAATTTTTTGGATGGAGGTCAATTTGTTTATCAATTATATACATGACGAAAAGAGCCATGAGCATTTTACTAAATGATAAGCAACCATTTCATACATTGCTTATCATCTCATACATTGTATATAATTTAGTAAATCGTTAAATGTAAATAATAAAGCATACAGTTGATGCTAATAAAGCATCAGAGCCACACCAATTTATAATTAAGACTAATTATTAGCACTGGTACATGTATAATATATATGCCTTTTGTCAGTAACCAGATTCTTGAGCAGAAATGAGCTTTCACTACTTGCATTTATCCCAGCAGTCTCTCTGCTTGGGGAAGCATGGTCGACCTTTCTGAATAGCACAGCAGTAACACTCGTACTCATTGCCGAACTGCCCGCACGAATCCCGAATGCAGAGCGCCGGGATGAAGATCTTGCTCCCGCTCTCTGCCCCCTTCGCCGGTGTCCCTTGACCTACCAACCCAACACAAAATGTGTAAACATGATTAGGGTTGTTAATTTGCATTATTTCATTTCATACTAGTTTCACAAACATGGAAGTAAACATTATGCACAATTTAAAGGTTCTAATTCTTCTATAATATATACATTTATCAACAGAGAATTATATACACTATAAACACATAAAAAATTGAAAAAAAAGTAAAAAGGAAAGGAATGCATCTTGGAAATTATAGCAGAATTTTTCCTCCAGGAAATCAAAACAACCCAATTAAATCCTTACACATTACTGAAATAGCATTAAAAAAAAATGGTTTACCTTGAGTCAGACAAAGGATACTACTGAGGAGAAGAAATGCAACTGTAATACTCAATCTGGTGTTCATCTTGATTAATTTGTATCTTGGAATTTACCAATTTCTGCTGTTGCTTCAAAAAAACAAAAATCAATCCATTTAATTTATACCCAAAAAAACTGTCTATATTAGGTATATCCTGAAACGGATACAGAGTGAGCCAGCTAGAGGTGACCTATTTTCTCAGTCGTTGTATATCCTGTGTAATGTTTATTGACCATCAGTTTAATTTGGCGGTGCATATATTGGTTGTTTGCTGTTCTTGGCAAGTAGCAATGCAAATATGCAATTGACTTATTTGACTACCATCTGATTTGTGCTGTGCAGATTCCAACCTGGCAATGGATAAGAATTGAATCATCTTTGGATAAGAACTGATTAATTTGTCTCATAATAATACATTGATTTTGTTTCTTAATTAGTTTGGTTGACATAAAGACAATGTATGAATCTGTGGGTGTCTTTGTTGAAAAATCAGAAAGAAATATGCTTAGATTTTTTTTTTTTTTTCTTTGTACAAGAATCATTGAATTAATTAAGTACAACAACAACAACCAAGCCTTTAGTCCCAAACAAATTGGGGTAGGCTAGAAATGAACCAAGTAGTGATAGAGGTGACAAAATTTAATGTTTTGAAAAATTAAACTCTGGTTTTTCAATTGATTTTGTTTTGAAAATTCTTGAAAGATACCGTTGAGAACATTGTTGTGTATACCAACTTCATTATCCATGTTAAATGAGTTAGCAAATATCAGCTGTCTTATGTTTCTCGTGCCGAGTAATACCTAGCGTCCATAGAATATTTGTCCATAGCGTTCATAAGTTAAAAATTCAGATCTATCTGTTACAAAAAAAAAAAATCGAATGTATTTAATACATTTTAGGTGTATTTATAAACGTATAGATGCATTTTTAATGGACGCAAGATGTTTCTCATGTCATTTATCTAGCAAGCATCATTTACGTACATTTCATAAGGAGAATCATATATGTTACGGCCCAACCAAACACAAACCCAATCAAACCCAAATCCACTACGGCCCAGTACAGCCCAAACCTATTATAGCCCAATTAGCCCAGATCTGTTACGGCCCACTATAATCCAAATAAATCACGGCCCAATGAGGCCCAGATTAGTTACGGCCCAATAAAGCCCAACGCCATCATATCTCCATAAAACCCTCCTGGAGGCATGGCTAGGGTTTCAACACTACTTGATCTTATCCGAGCGAGCGGCGCCGCCTGAGAGATCGCGACGCACCTCGCCGCGGCGAGCCAGCTGCCCGGCCGGACCCTTCATCCGGTCCGTCGGTAGCTCCTCACCGTGTCGCGTCGGTGCGCCGATCGATTGGCCGGGGCAGTGCTCGCGGTGACGACAGCTTGCGGTCGGAGCTCGATCCAAAGAGACGAGCGATGACGGCACAGCGAGCTCCCCCCACTCCCCCCCCCCCCCCCCCCCCCCCCCCCCCCCGCCCTCCCCAAATCATTGCAGATTTTGAATTTCATTGTTTCTCTTGTGTTTGTTTGTTTGTTTTGTAATTTTTGTTTATACTTTTTGGTATTTCCGGAGATTTATTTATTTTGTGTTTTCACTTTTCAGTGTATTATGCAATTATTTTCTTTAGTACTTTTTTTTTCTTTTTGAGGATGTTTTAAACCCCTTTTTTATCCAAATTTTTAAATGTAGTATGGAATTTACTTCTTGTTGGAGCTAATGTGACTTTGAATGAACATGGTGTGTAATGGTGTGTTTCTGTGAGGTTATTATCTTGACTGTTTTCAGTTGTTCTTGTTTGAGAAATGTCTTGCGTCCATTGAAAAAACCATCCATACGTCTATAGGTGTGTACGAAATGTATTAGATATACTTCAAAATGTAACTGATACATCCCAAAATATAACATATACATTTCAATAATCCAACTTTTATTGGGTTGAAAATCAAATTGTGAGTGGTTTTCTGCATTTGATCTAACTGATTATGTTTGGAATTGAAAAACATCATCCGAACTCAATTACTCAAGCCATCATATTTTTTCTTGAATCTTAAACAAACCCAAACATGAAAAATCTCAACCTAAAATTTATTATCATCACTCATAAATCACAATCAACTTCAATCAAACACAACAGGCATAAACTCAGGTGCGGCAAACGTCGAGGCACGCATCAAAGGTCGTGAAGCACGGGAGAGTCGGCGCAGCGACGCACTTGATGCAGATTCTGTTGTCAACTGTGGTGGGGATGCAGGGGAACTCACTCTTTGCTTTGCTTGTGTTTTCCTCTGCTGCAAGTTCTTCCTCTGTCTGTATTTTCCTACCTATCAAGAAGTATCAACCAAATTCAGATGGAAACATGAGGGAGGCTTGTATCAACATGAATTCTCAGTTATAAAAATTGTATGTATGAATTATAAAAAAAAAAAAATGATGCTATATATGGAGAAATTATTGTATATATATATATAGAACTTACATTCACTTGAACAAATGAGAGCAGCTATGAGAAACAAGACGATGGTAAGTCTTTTCTCCATGTTCATTTTGATCTTGGTTTACAATAATTTATGATTTATGATCAAAATTTTGGGGTTATTTTAGAAGATCTTAGAATTGTGAAAGACTGATGGTCATTTTATACTTGTAAATATTAGTGTGTCATAACTCATAACTAAGTAAATCTTTTCTTAAATGAGAGAATCCTTTCAATTAATGTGAAATACAATATAATGTGTAGTGCGATTTTAAGGAGTTGGTGCTGTTATTAATAATAATATTAAATTAAAAGCTCTAGCTGTTTATTGAAAAAAAAAAAAAAAATAGCGTTCTCTACTTGTAAATACTCTTTGGTAGTAGTGGAACTTTCCGTCCGTTTTTTCATCACCCTTTTATTTAAAAAAAGGTTTCTTTGTTATTCTTCATTTGAGAGCGTATGTCATGAATCACTCCATAGTAGATTTTGTGCTGACTTTAAAAAACTCATTCAAGAATTGAAATTTCATAGAGTGCTTAATTTTACTCCAATGATCTCTCCTTTACCGTTCGTATGGATATAAATAAAGTTTTGATTCATGATTTTATATACATTCCGATTATTGGTCAGTATAGATAGTTCTGCACTAAGTATAACTAATCTTTTTTAATTATGGTGACATAATGGACTCCTTTTAATTATTAACAAAGATGATGAATTCTCACGACTAAGAAGATAACTTCAAAAATGAGTTGTGTGTTTCTTTAAATTTGTCTCTTTTATGTGCATTGGCAACAAAATTAGTTACATAATAATTAAGGTTTGGCGTAGATTAAAAATATATATTTTTTATTTCCTTGTGAACAACCCTATTTAGTTTAGTAGGGAATGAAATTAGCTTCCCAAGGGTCCTTGAAGTTTAGAAAGAAAAAAAATGATAATAATATTAAGTTGATGTCATATTCAATGGGCGTTGCAATGAATTTGACCTCATTTTGTTTTGCTTGTTAGGACTAAACGATCCATTATCTCACCCACATTCATAATAATTTTTTTATTGAATGTAACTCACAAACAAAGTAATACAAAATTGTTACGTAAATTTGAATACAGAAAATGTTAATAAATATAAAAACCAATAAAATAAGTGGAAAATTATCAATGTGCATTTTTTACCATAAAAAAGTTTATATCCAACATCACACACATCCTCAAGATACGACATTACATAAATCATAATTATTCATATTTTGAGGAAAAGAAAAAAAAAAAGAACAAATGAAAACACAAAGAATGCTACCTAACGTTCGTAACTGTCCATAGAGTTTAAATGTTACAAATTGGACACAGCTCTTACAAAATTTGTATCCTATAGACATATGGACAAATGACATATTTTACAAGCCCAACAAGCAAAATGGTTAATAAAAATAGTTGGGCCTAGAAAAAAGAGTAATACCTAGCCCGAGAAAGAGTACAATGTTTTGTTGTCACCATAGTAACAAGACGATGATTCATGAAACGTTCGGCGAGATCAAAGTTCGAAATTCGGAAATAATTCGGACATAATTCAGAAATAAGTTGTTTTCTCGTAATATACATAACATATTTGAATATTAGAACTTTGAGTAAAAAATATATTTAAACTTGAATTTTAGAGATAATATGAATACAAATATTTTATTATACAACATAATCTACCAACAATATAACTACCATATAAATCAAAACAATAGCTTATATGACGTAGTAAAAAAATACAAATCATAATTCATAAGTACATGACAAAAAGAATAACACTCCATCTAAATTTAGCATGTGGGTCACAGAAAATAAGAAAAGAACTCCTGTTGATGTTTGATGATGTAGGAGAGCCTTTTTCTCTCTCTCTTCACTTGGTTCCTAGAAAAAGAAGTCACAAAAATACAAAAATCTAGACTCCTGATTTCCAAACTCTACCGAATTTATTTGATTAATTCGCGATTTATTCGTCAAACTCTACCGAATTTATTTGATTAATTCGCGATTTATTCGTTAAATTCGTAAATATACGAATAATTTGCAAATCAAATAATAATTCGGAAAATGTTATATTATTCCCTGTTCTGTTTGCTGGTACTGAGATGCGAATAATTCGCGAATTGTTAGTATGTTGTCAGTTATCACATATCGGATCTTGGGATAAAAATCTGCTGCTTTTCTTTTGAGAAAAGTCGGGATCGGTTGCCGCACCGACTCAAAATACTTCAGTATTTATTGCACCAATCTCAATATATTTCGGTGTTTCTCAACCGTCGGATCAAGAAAAGCAGGCCCTGCTTTTCTTTTCAGAATAGCAGGTGATCCCGATCCCGGATCTTGACCCAAGACACGCAACAGAGTTAACAGACCCATCCAATCCATCTTCCATTCTTCCCCGTCTCCCACGTCCGAATCCACCTCACATCCTCTGCCGCGCGGACTTGTGCAGCGCGCGGGACCGTCCAGTAGATCACCTCAAGATCCGTGTAAACTCAAACCCCCCTACAATCCTGCAATCCCTCGTGCGCGTCAACAAGTGCCGCGCGTCAGATGATCATCCCCCGAATCCACGGCGACCTTATTCCACACTCGCATCCCAAATCCCTCTTCCGATCCAAATAGAAACCCAAATCATCGCAAAACTCCCGAAGGAAGGGAAGGAAAGGAAAGAAGGAAGGAAGGAAGGAAGGATTGGCGTCACTCGGTTAGTCTCTCTCGATCTTTCAGTTTTCGGATCTCGCTTGATGTTATTGTACAAGTTCTGATTGAAGATTAGGGTTCTAATTGAAGGTTAAGGTAGTTTAAATTGATTTATGATTGGAACTGAGTTCAATGTTTGTACTAATTGCTGTTATAGATTGAATCAAACCGGGTTGTTGTTGAGCATGGAGAGCTCGCAGCAGGAAGTGAAACAGCCGCAATCGACCTCGCCGCCGGCCGCGGCTCCGCAGGAGGAGACGTCCGGGATCTTCTCATGGGCGAGGAATCTCAAGATCCCCCAGCCGTCGTCGGCCGCGGTGGCGGCGGGGGCTCCGCAGGACTCGTCGCCGAGCGGCAAGTCGACGTTCTCCCGGCTGACCAACAGTCTGAGCCTCCGGCTGTCCCCGAGGGGCGCGCAGACGGAGGAGTCTGGTGCCGCCGAGGGGACGAGCTCTGGCACAGCACCGAATGGAGGGGTTCTGGGGACCCTGACCAAGGGTATAGTTGATACGTCGAAGAATGCCGTGAAGGCGGTGCAGGTTAAGGCGCGGCATATGGTCTCGCAGAACAAGAGGAGATACCAGGTTGCTGATTGTGAATCTTGTCTTCCTTATTATGTCAATTATGTATAGGTATTGTTTAATTTATAGTCAAATTGTTGCCTCTACTCGTTAGACCAGTATTTGCGTTGGTTGTAAACTGGTTCTGCACAGGTTATCTGGTATGAATTCAAATCTGCTGTTATCCAACTTTGGAAAACAGGACCCTGTTATCCAAATTGGAGCCGTTGGATCAAAATCAATGGATGAGAGTAATTAGAAAAAAGCCCCCTATAATCTTCATCGGGCCGATCAGGCCCGTCCATTTTGATCTAACAGTCCATACTGGACAAATTGGGTTCTGTTATTCTCAAAGAATAACAGCAGATTCGGACTCTATCTGGTACCATTTAAGGCCACTCGATAGTACCTTTAGTATGATATCTAAACCTATGGAGATAGCCTGGGTATTGGTCGCAGCTTGATCAAAATAACAAAAAACAAGTTTTTTTTGGGTCGGAACAAATGACAGATGCCCAGAACTAGCCAGGAATATCATGGATGGCTATTACATCTATAATCTATTGCCCTTAAGATTGTTTACTGTGATGTAGTGTGTACAGTCTGATTTGAGCCCTGATACTTTGAAAAAATCTAATGTATGGAAAAGCTGAATCCCGAAGAAGTCAAAATGCTCATTCATAAGGAGTATGCATACCGGCATACCCAGCTAAAAGTTCAAGAAATTGATAGCGGATGTTGAAATTGTTGTCTCATGTTCACTTGTATGGCAGGAAGGAGGTTTCGATCTTGATATGACTTATATAACCGAAAATATTATAGCAATGGGTTTCCCTGCTGGTGATATGAGCTCTGGCTTTTTTGGATATGTTGAGGTACGAAGAAGTAAAATGAACTTCTTTAATGGATTGCTTCAGCATTTTTTTTATATTACTGTATTAAGAAGAAGTATGTGAACAATGTAGGGTTTCTATCGCAATCACATGGAAGAAGTAATAAAGTTCTTTGAGACACATCACAAGGTACTTCTGTTTGATTTTATTGACAAGGTTTCATATATTTTGATTTTTTGACAATGGAACTCTTTTTCTTCTATCCTTCGTTCTCTCTTAATTTTTTGGGATCGGTTTATAGAACTATGCAAACCTTTCATATACTGTACTATGACTATATTCAATGTTAGAATTAAATTTCACTAGTTCAGATTTTCTTTGTTGTTTTAAGTCATATTTATTTTAAATTGTCCAGGAAAGTTGTATTGACTTATTTTTTTTCACATTCTTCTGTTCATATTTTTAATGATTGTCAGTGTGAGACAGATGCTATAGGGTAAGGCAAGTACTGGACCTTCAACGCAAATAGTTCTAGTTATTCCTTTGGTTGTGACTGGTTTACAACAGAATAGAGCAAAAATTGCAAATGATACTTCATGGCGTCATGCTATAATTTCAGAAATATTGTGCATTGCAAAAAGTAATATGCTTCTGAATAATTAAATTATTTACATAATAATGAAAATAATAATTATCTGTTTTCTAATATAGAGCTTGATTTTAATCTAGTTTTTTTTTTTCGAACTATGATTTCTATATTTATTGCATAAAAGAGATTGGGGGTCTGTTATTCTTTAAGCCTTTGTATACTCTTCTTTATGCTTAATTTTTAAAAAGGTCTAAAATCAGATATCTGAAGATGCACCCTTTTGTCTATTTTCTGAGAAGGTCCTGTGATACGTTTCTGAATAACTTGCCACTTTAGAAATATAACTATTTGTTTAATCAGTTCCTCTTTTGTTTAGTATTTTTGTGGCTTTAAGACATCTATCTTAAAGAGTCAATGATTAAGGGACCAGAAATTATCATCTTCCTTTTGAAATAAGAAAAGAGATATTTGGAAGTTAGAAATATGATATAGACAGGAGAATAATTATTAAGTGACGGACATGCAATGCAAACACTATAAATTGTCATTTGGAGACATTTTATCTTTTAGTTACTGTTTGAAGCCCATAATGATCTTCATTCTTCTCAGTACTGCACTAAATCTTGGCTAATGTAAATTGTAAATTTGATTGCTAGTCAAGCTTACAGTCATCATAAATTTGTCATTATATATCAATATATAGTTCTGATATTTCATTAAGTCATGTGTCTACCTTTACATCTTTATAGGGTAAGTACAAGGTCTATAATCTTTGCTCTGAACGGCTTTATGATGCCTCACTCTTGGAGGGAAAGGTGAGCAATAGCACAGCTTAAACTTTTACAATCTTGTATCATTTTAATTTTCAGTGATCTTGCAATGAAGTTCTTAACTTTTAAATTATTGATGGTTGCTAAATAACACTATTTTTAATTATTTTCTACAGATCTTGGTTATCATATGATTATCATATTGCCCTTTAATAGCATATGATTTAAAAATGATTTAAATCATGTTGAAGGTTTGATGCAAATTTCTTATTGATCTTGGTTAACATCTTAAGTATGTGAAATATAATTTATCACCTAATGTGACTTCCAAAATATCTACTAGAAGTTTATCCTAAGAAACAAGTTCTGTGATACTCTTTCAGTTATGACTTGAATTGACTTGTGTTGTCAATATTAAATGTATCATCTTATTACCTCAAACATCTGATACTTTTGGCAACTACTGGAAATGCTCTCTTGAAATTTTGACAACAGCAATTGCTCTGAATTGTTAAGTTTGTGATGTTATATCTTACGTTCATTGACCATGGTATCTTTTTTTCTTTTAATTCTCAGGTAGCATCTTTCCCATTTGATGACCATAATTGTCCTCCGATGCAACTTATTATATCATTCTGCCACAGTGCCTACTCATGGCTAAAAGAGGATATTGAAAATGTTGTTGTTGTTCACTGTAAAGCCGGCATGGCACGAACAGGTCTCATGATCTCTAGTCTTCTTCTGTACTTGAAGGTAAATTTGAGTAATGTTTGACATGTTTCCTATTAGTTGTTGAGGCTGTTGATTGGAAGATTTTTACTGAATTATAGACTCCATTTGTAAGAAGGATTGGGAAGGTTATTTGAGCTGTTCGGGTATCTCTTTATGGGGGAATGGTGCCATGACTTTACATAGAGAAGGATATGTTGATGAATTAATTTCTATTGCATAGATACACATGAAGTGGTCTTTGTACTGATTAAATACTGATGAATATATTTTTGCTGCATATATACATAGGTGATTTTTCTTTTTAATGATCGCCAGATGAAACATAATGTATTTATGTGTATGTAGTTCTTCCCTACTGCTGAGGAGGCAATGGAATACTACAATCAGAAGAGGTGTTTTGATGGAAAAGGGCTCGTTCTCCCTAGCCAGATTGTTAGTGTCTTTATCTCAGCTCAGCGGCTTATTTATTATCATAAAAAATAATTGTAATGTCCCTATCGATTTATTAAATTTTGTATCTGTTATTCACAGAGATATGTGAAGTACTTTGAGCGCGTTTTGACCTACTTCAATGGTGAAAACCCTTCAAGCCGCAGGTAAAAACCCTTCATCTCAACCTTTTATACAGGGTTCATACTTTCTTTTTATCTTTCGTAAAATTGGTTGTCTTAGGATTCAATTGTACTTGATTTTCCAGGTGCATGCTTAGGGGTTTTCGTCTTCATAAATGCCCTTACTGGATAAGGCCTTCCATCACTATCTCAAATCATAATGGTACAGACAGCTCTTAGTCATTTTCCCTCTCCATCAGCATCATGTTTTCCTCCCTTTGTTTTAAAAAAATCATCCTATATTTGATTGGCAGGGGTCCTTTTTTCTACGAAGAAACATCCAAGAACCAAAGATCTCAATGTATGGCTCTTATTGCGATCTCGATCTCTAACACAGGTGCTTTTCATTTATCTTGGAAGTGAAAACTTAGAACTAACTTATTATTTGTTATCTTTTAGCCTGAGGATTTTTGGTTTAGTGCGCCTAAAAAGGATATCATGGTATTTGCTCTACCTGGAGAACCGGGTTTAACTGAGGTTGTGGGTGATTTTAAAGTTCATTTCCACGACCGTCAAGGAGATTTCTATTGGTAATTGAATGGGACTCCATAAATTTCTCTTTCCTTATATTCTGTTTATATATTCATCGTATGTCAAGAAATGTGATTCTCCAATATTGTTTGGAATGTTGATGTCAATAATTTATATACCGTGTATAATGTAAAATGTTGGATTCTCCTAACCTTCTACCATAACCAAATAGATGAGACTAAAACCAAGTACAGGTTTCTTTTCAGGAACTAATATTGTGTAACGGTTATCTATATATCTAAAACCATTAAATTACTCTAATTAATTGAAATTGATGTGAGAAAGACAAGTCTCATTATACTTTGAAAAAAGGAATTTTGAATTTTTATTTTGGATGTATTGGCAGTTGGTTGAATACAACAATGATGGAAAACAGAACAATCTTGGGCACAGCTGATCTGGATGGTTTTGACAAGGTGTGCATATATGATATTATATGGACTTGCAGATTTTTAATTTGGTCCTTTGATTGTCCAAAATATACCTGTAACTTTATCTCCCTCTAATATGAAGATTTCACATATTGATGCATAGTATGGGCTATTTACCAGACGACTGTCCCTTAGATGTCATTGACACAAAGCCTTTAGTCCTGAACAATTTGGGGGCCAGAAATAAGATTCAACCAGAGTCACAAAAGAGCCAAGATAAATTTGTTAATAGCTGACAATTTTATCATTTTCTCCAAAGACTTACTTTCTGCGAGTCCAAATGTTCCCCGGAAATCTTGTTGTTAGAAATGTCTATGGAACCTCATTATCTGATACACTTAACAAAATTGATACGAGTAAAATTATAGGTAAAACAAACTTCTTAGCTTATTGAACAAAGATATGGATGAGAGCTATTATGTATTGTTATCAAATAGGATAATTGATAAGTACAAATTTATATGTATGGACAATGATATCACTTGTCAACATCCTCAAAGCAACTATATTATACTTTAGGTGAAAGAAATTAGTTTATTCTAGTAATTATATCTCTCCTGCAGGTAAAAGATATCTTAAATTTATTATATAGTTGAGGTTGAAAACAAGAATTATGGAATTGTATTTGGTGCATAGAAGTTTATGGTAGGAAGCTGCCATTGTCAATGACAACTGGGACCCACAAAGATAAAGCACCCATCTATTGCTAAACCTCAGCCGTTTAAAATTCATCCCACGGCTGTTGTGATGTAATGGCAGGCTCCTACCATAATTTCTACGGTAGCAGATATGGACCCCCCCACCCACCACCACCACCACCACCACCACACGCACACACATACAAAAAAAAAGAAGGATGTATCAATAGTTGCAACAATTAATATAACGTTCATGCTAATTTTTTTTTTTTTTTTTAATCTTGCAGAGAAAATTGCCATCTCCAGGTTTTGAAGTTGAGGTTGTTCTTGTAGAATATAATGGACGTGTACCTGCATCACCAACATCCGCACCTACAACACCCACAGAAAAAGCTGATACTGAGACGGCCAGCACCACCAGAAATGAAACATCCTCAAGTCAAAATCCTCCAATTTCTGAAGTTTCAAACAAAGAGGTTACCACCTCTAAAGAGAACAAAGATGATGTTTTCTCCGATAATGAATCCGAAGAGAAGAAAAAGTCCAAAGAGGCTTCAAGTACATCAAATGTGTCGGAAGCTCTTGAGAAGATCACATTAAAAAAAGAGGAGAGTGCCGTAAAATCAACTGATGCTTCCCCTCCCCCTCCAGTAGAGGCAACGGCTGGAGAGAGTGGCAAGAGTGCTTCCCAGGCTTCCGTGTCAGTGCCCACGAGCGATTTGGATTCAAATAGCATGAGTGAGTTCAAGGCTATTGCAGCTGATGCATCGGTCTTCTCGTTTGGAGACGAGGAGGATTATGAGAGCGAGTGACCGTTTTCTGTGTTGTCATGTACATAAACGTCTAAAAAAGAATTTGATTTGTTGTTGTATTATGCTTCTATTTGACCAAACCTTACTGCTTCATCCATGAAACCTGTACACATGTTAGATTACACAAGACAAATAATGCACAATCTGCTTTGCCTACCTGCTCTTTTACAGTAATTACCCCAAATGGTAACTATCCGAGCAGCTAATCTGTGGGCTACATATTGTTTAGCTTGATTTGAAAACCAGGTCTTCAGTGCATGGTTAAATGATTAGACCTCAAGAAATGTTCTTGTATCTAACTCAACAAATTTCATGTCTGTAAGTTGATTTCTTATCGATTACGGTTGTAATGTCTCCTGCTCCTGCAACAAATGCAAATTTATATTCGCACAAAACCAACTACCAAAATTGACACTGGCAAATTGCATTTGCCGCGCTTACTATCACCTCTCCCACCACTTTGGTTTCCATCACTTCAGCTTTCGAGTTCGGAATCTGATGGCATAACACAAGTCTTTTTATTTTTATATATATACACACTATCCAATAGAATCTAGGGTAGGAGAAAATCAACATAAAACTATTTGTGCATGTTGCATCTATAATAGGAAGTGGTGTCTATCATGCTTGCTATCTATCCCCCATTAGGGAGGAAAATACAAGCTCCTTATTAATTGGGTCTGAGAGTTGTACGATGTAGCGATCGATAGTTCAAACAAGTTTACTTATCCTCTATTTTTATTCTAAATGGAGATATCGTTAAACATACTTTACGTAAAATGTTTTCTTAGACAGCTTCACTAACCGAATTATGTTCTTAATGGCTAAATAACTAACTTATTTTCACAAATGACCTTGACTAGGGATGAAATACTATTATTTCTTCTATTATTTGGAGTTTCAGACCGCATGACCCAAAAATTATTGAACCCATACTTATGTATTAAGATTATTATATTTGTAAGTGGTTTTTTTTTTTTTTATAGATAGTCCAAAATTTTTATCAGCTCTTACATTATTTCAGTACCAATTTTTTAATCTCGATGTTTTCTAAGATCACTTGGAGATCATTTCCTCAACATTTTCATTAATTGGGGCGGGAAATATGATTACTTTCAAAATTTTTTTTTTAATTAGCTCATAGAATTTTTTTGGATAAAATATTCTAATAGGGATATTCTTTGAATATGCTTAAAATATTTAAAGAAAATTAGAAAAAAAAAATTATTGATGTTTCCTAGTTTCATAGTTGCTGAAAACCTTAAAGCTGGATTTTTTTTTTTTCCCATTTGTTCTATCTTGTTCTCTATTGGTCTAGTCTATCTTGCATAATTAGTTTGCACTTTTTATCTGTTATCCAATTTAACTAAAAAATTTTACAATAAAATTGTAGAATGCCTGCAAAGTACCTTTGTCCTAGTTTATTTAATTTTCATTGGGATGCTATTGACATTGTATTGTGGTTGAATACAGCCCGACTAAAGTACGTCCATATTATGTAAATGACTAGTAAAAAGTCCACGTTTTACTTTAGGCTGAAATTATTATATCTTATAATAAAAGATCAAAAGCTCATCCCTTGTGAAGAAACTAATAAGGGCCTTAAATTTTTAATGAGCCGAGACATTAATGTACGTCAACTGTGGTGATCAATCTAAGTAAACAATCAATAGCTGAGTTTTTTTTTTTGAGAAAAATAGAACTTTCATATCAAAAAATTCAATCTCAAGTAAGGATATGTACTTATCTTAAACATGTGAGATGTGCATAATCATTGATATATATTTCTGCAAGAAAAAAATGCTAGAAAAAACAAAAGGGACCGGAATTACAAATTTGGTGGTGCGAATATATATTATAAACGCATATATATTTACTTGTTTGTTATGAATAAAGACAAAATGAACGCATGTTGCTCTCACTCCGGCAATCTAGCAATCATTGTCTACACCTTTGGATGTTGTTAATTTGTTATCGAGCTCCATCACAAATTATATGTATTTATTGATATCATAAAGGGCATGAAGCCTTCATACTTATTAATTAATATTTCCGTAAATTTGGATATACAATATTTTTTTAGAGGCATGACTATATATACATTTTCTAGTACATTTTTCTGGGCTTTAATTAATTCTTTGTCATTAGTCATTCAGATAATTGTTAAATTACAACCGTTAAAAAGTACACAAATTTTTGATAAGCCATCAAATGGTATTCAAATTAATTGAAACTTGAAGCATTATCAATCTACATGTTAAGTAATACATCTATAAATTATTTTTCATTTATAAGATTTTGGTATGAATTTCTATAAAATTTTTGAAATATTTCATTGTTAGAATTGTCAAGATAAATATTGTCCATGGATCCCTCCTCTAATATAGTTGAAAAGAACCTTCCCCTACGATAATTTTGTCTACACAGAAATAATGAAACAGATACAGAAAAACTAATGACAAAGAATTAACTAAAGCATCTATGATAATATATATTCGACGTGGTACTGTCCAGTACAACACTATTATAGCAGGAAGACTGTCAATTTCATATTAAATATTGTAAGCAGAACAATTTATGCCTTGATAGAAAGGAGAGTACCTAAATCAAGAAAAAAAAAAACAAATATATATATTGATTGGAGTCCGGCTACAATAATATGCATATCACGGTTTTACCGTGCTATGCGGTCTGTATCTCAGTTTTCGGTGTCCAAATTGTCGATCCGAACCATTCAATGTGATCTCTATATCAAAATATACTAGGAAACCAAATTTTATAATTTTTAGATTTTTTTTTACTATTTTTAATGATGGAGAGAAAATAACTACATCCGAAGGATCTGGTTTATACAAAATAGTGATTTTCTCCCCATCATTAAAAATAGCTAAAAAATTTTAAAAATTATAAAATTTGGTTTGCTAGCATATTTTGATATAGAGATCACAATGAGCGGTTCCGATCGACTATTTGAACACCGAAAACGGAGATACGAACCGCATAGCACGGTAAAACTGTGATATGCATATTATTGTAGTCTAGCTCTATTGATTGACCCAAATGATTTTTGTTTGGTCTATAACAATTATATATATATATATATATATATATATATATATATTATTGGCATTGACCCTTGCTTTTTGGGGATTTATACACCTTTAATTACAAAGAAGCACCTAGAGAAAAAAATGAACTAATAACCACAAAAAAATATATCTTTTTCCTGAAAAAGAGATCACAACGGTGAAGGGACAAAAACAAGGACTTAGCCCTTTGATAGCAAATGCAAGAGTAAATTATTAGTACCTTAATTATTGAACTAATTAATAGGTCCGTTACCTAGTAAACTTTTCAGAATTTATTATGTGTTGTTGTCCTGTTTTGATCTTGAGTTTTTGGCAAAGAATTAATGCATTTTACAATTTTGATGGTAAAACCATTGAAGGACCCAACTTGGAAGAATTACATTTTATTTCATACATATATCAAACTAAATTTGCAATCATGAGCAATGATCCAAGTATACCCTAAATATATAAGATATGCTAAAAGTATACCCTAAATAAGACATGCTAAAAGTTAATAATAGGGATACAATTAATGGGTCTTTATCAATATAAGAATGAACAGTTTTATTATATGGCGAAGTATATATATACTTAACCATCCAAGTTCCAAGCAAATTAATTAATATCAATGAAACATCATTAAAAGGGGATGGATAAATGAAGCTATCATAATTAATTAAAAGGCAGGACCAATTTTCTTTCAAATTTGAGCCTCACCAAATGCTACTCAACTGGTGACAGACACCTTGCATGCATCACCAGGAGTTGTAGTTTTGTGATTGGAATTATTAAAAGGCAATAAAAGTTAATGGTATTTTAGTTAAAAACTTAAAATTAAGGACGTGGTCAATTCATGATGCATGCCAAGATGTTGGTTTCTTGAAGCTGATCTTGTTTGTGTTACTAAGCTATGCGTTCCTCATACTTAACACCTTAATTAGACTTGAAAATGCTTATTTCAAATTGGTTGGCTTCAAATCTTTATAATACGCATAGCTAGGAGCGTACCTTCGAAATGTTTGTTACGTGTCAAAATAAATTTTTAACTAAAAATATATTGAGGAATAGGTAAGGAAGTTTTTTAATTAGGGGAGACAATTATCACCTCCTTTCAATATAATTAACCATTATTTTCTTTAACATTGTCTTGTCTATATTTGGGGAAATTATTGTATAAGTGATCCTCGTTGAAAAACAAAAATGAACGCCAATATAATAGCACCAACATCAAAAAGAGAAAAAAAAAAAATCTAAATGTTGACTTGAGTTGAATTAATTTGTCGCTACTGCGTGACACACCAAAGTAATTAATTAGTGCATGCGTGAAAAATTAATTAATAATTAGTTGTTAGAGAGTCATGAATCAACAACAATTCCGTATTTAAGCTTATAAGTTTATAGCCATAAAGCTAATGTATATGTGTTTCTAGATATTTTTTTTTCTGAATATATACATGACAGTAATTGATTTTTTTTAATTTAACTTGAGATATTAGGATTTTTTTATAGCTTGGGAAACTTTTGAAAAGAGACTGTTTTTCTTATCCTCTAATTAATTAAACCAATAAGCATATATAAATGAGGTTTTTAAATATTGCAGTATTTTAACAAAGAGGAGGGATCCATTGACAATACATATTTTGACAATCTTGACAATGATCATCTTTAAAAATTTGTAAAAAATCATAAAAAATCTTAAAAATGAAAAAAGGTTTATGGAAGTTATGCTTGACTTATAGATTGATTATGTTTCCGATTATATTCAATTTAAGCGATATTTAATAGCTCTTTAAAGATCTTTTAATTACAACCGTTAAAAAATGTACAAAATTTTGATAAGGCATCAAACGATGTTCAAATAACTTGAAAATTGAGACACTATCAATCTATAAGTTAAATAATGCATCCATAAAACTTTTTTCATTTTTAAGATTTTTTTATGATTTTTTACAAATTTTTAAAGATAACTACTATCAAGATTGTCAAAATATACATTGTCAATGGATCCCTCCTCTTTAAGAAATTACCAAATGGGTTAAATATATATTGCCAGTAACGGATGGCATTTTTGCCTTCAAATTTGCATTAACTTGGGTAACATAGGAAACATTTATATTAAATGTGGATGGAAGTGGGTAAAGAAAGAGTACTCTTCTTTAATTAAATAATAATAACAATAATATCTCTGGGTTTTATTTATTTAATTTCTGAAACTTGTACCCGGTGCAAAATTTGGTAGCTGATAAAGAAGGATCCTTTCCTTTTGCATTAAATTATGGGCGTAAACTTTCACCTTTTGGGGTTGGCATTACTCTGGTATCTTGTGACCCTGTACAAGCAAAAGATTCACAAAGAGAAACAAAAAAGAAAAAAATGGTCCTTTAAGTTTCAATTAAACAGTCATACAGTAGTACGTATATATATATAGTGGTCCATTAATAAAAACGAGTTGATCCTCACTTTACGTGTGCTGTCCATTAAAAAAAGACATATATATGAGTTGGGTTAATTAATTAATTAGTTTCTAGTTTTAATCCAAAAAAAAAATAAAATTAAGTTCTTCCAAATATTTTATACATATTCCATGGCAGCATATATATTCTTGCTCTACAATAAAAGGAGATTGGATTTTTTGACATGAAAGTTCTATCTTCCTCAAGGAATAAACCTCAACCCTCGATTGTTTACTTAGATTGATCACCACCGTTGACGTACTTTAATGTCTCAACCCATTAAAACTTAAGACCCATATCGATGTTCTCAATTTAAGACACATTACATGTTATCTTAAAATTTTATTATAAAAAATAACAATTTCAGCCCAAAGCAAGGTGTGGGCTCTTTACCGGTATATAATAAATTTAAATATATATATAACAAGAAATCATATAATTAATCACCTTATTAATTCCCTTGTATATACATACAACCAAATTAATGTAATCCTTTCAATGAAAAGAACAAGGAATATATAAGACAGCTGACTTCTGGATAATACATATATACTACAATTTCACCTTTCATTTTTGGACAAATGATTTTGTGAAAGGAACTGTGAGAGAAAAGAAAAGAAAAGAAAAGCAAAGGAGGTGCAAAAGGAGTCAGAGAGGTAGATATGTAACATATGACAGAAAAGGAAAAGTGAAAACCAACTAGCAATCAAGCTCATCCTCTATATAATATACACACACACACACATGAGACTCTTGTAGTGTGGGTCTTCAGCAAAGGCAAATTAAGAAGCCAAGAAGAAGACAGAGATAACTAACTAACTAATTACTAAACACAGATTAATTAAGAAGACCTAGTTATTAGCTAGCTACAGAGAAAAGAGATTGTGGAACTGAGTGAGGTTATATGTGTTTATGTATGTATGTAGCTAATTAACTGGCAGGGTTTCAGGTTGAAGCAGCCATGGGGAGGCCTCCGTGTTGCGACAAGGTCGGGATCAAGAAGGGGCCTTGGACTCCTGAGGAAGACATCATCTTGGTGTCGTACATTCAGGAGCACGGCCCCGGGAATTGGAGATCTGTGCCTACTAATGCCGGTACGTAATTCATATTACAATTTTTTCCCGCTTCTTGTATCGATCTGATTACATGCGCACACGCGTAGAAAAGATGTTTGCTTGATCACACCGACCAACTCGCATAATGCAAGAAGTATCATAATTACAATTGTTTTCCTCTCGACGTTCTTTCTTGATTTCTGACTGCCAGAAAGCTCGGTTCTTTCCTTTCTTCTTGAAAGGAGATTCATCGGTACTAACTACTAATTAATTGACAGAGAATTTTGTAAAAAACAAACGATCCACGTACTTAATTCGCCGCGTAATTAGCCGATAGATAGATAGATAGATGAATGGGCATCTGCTGATCATCAGTTCTTGCCTCATTGTATGTATGCAGGATTGATGAGGTGCAGTAAGAGTTGCAGACTGAGATGGACTAATTACCTCAGGCCAGGAATTAAGAGAGGCAATTTCACACCCCATGAGGAAGGGATCATTATTCACCTGCAATCTCTGTTAGGTAACAGGTACTATTCTTGGCTTCTTAATATTTATATATATATATATAAAAAACAAATACTTAAAAATCTCAAGAAATGGAAAATTTTTGTATATTATGATATTTTGATATAGAGAATTTAATGAGAACCATAAATCGAAATTTCAAGATGGTTTAGTATGGTTTTTGAGTTAGGAACACGGAAGGCCTCCGTACTCCTAGGAGCACCATAGTTTTACTCATATATATATATATATATATATATACAAGTTAAAAATTTCAAACATTCTATATATATAACTCCTCAAATCTAATATATGTATAATGGATTTAAAATTTTTAATATCAGTGTGTTATATGTACTTAATTTAATTGTTTGTGTTATTGTTGTACCTACCTTTCATTCATGGAAGAGCTTATAAATAATGGGACGGTATAGATATCATTTTACTATTTAGGAATGCTGGAGAGGGTCATATATATGATTAATGATGATCATCTACCTTTAAGAACATATATGAATATATGGGTACTTGGATATTGTATTACAACCTATGAAAAACCTTGAACATATATAATTCATGTACTAATGAATGATTAGCATGTAAAGTAGTACTAATTAAGCATTATATTGTGTGAATGCCATGAGAATTTAATGCAATGATGAATTAGGATTAATTTTTTTAATTAAGCACCTAAATTAAAGTACAATGAAATTATTTGACTACAGTACATATATAACCATGTCTTTTGAGTTATAATATTAGAATATAGTATAAATGGCTACATTTACTTGAATTATACATTTCTGTTTTAATTTGTGCATTGTAGATGGGCAGCGATAGCGTCGTACCTTCCGCAGAGGACCGATAACGATATAAAGAACTACTGGAACACTCACCTGAAGAAGAAGCTAAGCAAACAACCGGCGATGACGACAGCTTCCAGTAGCAGCGGTGGCCATATGACCTCCTCGGATCCTACCTCGACATGTCACGCTCCGAACGCCACTCCAAAATCCTCCATCGAAGAAACAAGTCACGCTAGCAGTAGTACTATTAGCAACAATGCTGCTCTCTACGCATCCAGCACCGAAAACATATCGAAACTATTGCAAGGTTTCATGAACCCTGCTCCGAGGGCTGACGCAAACTCCTACAATGAAGATCAAAAGAGGTACCGAAACGAAGCAATGCGCCCCGATGCGTTGATAAATTCCTATTGTCTGAACCATCAGGAGATAGACCCTCTGATTCGTTTCGACTCATCCGATGCATCTAACGTTTCGCAGCCTATTTTTACCGAGTTCGACGATGCCAAGGCGCCGCCGGGCTCGCTCTCGCAACTCGAGAAATGGCTTTTCGATGAACCAAGCAATATGGGAGGCCAGGTTGATCTAATGGATTTATCTGCAAGTATGTTTTAAATTAGGGTTAATTAATATATATTCTTCTTTAATTAATTAATTCCTGATGTTGCTTCTGATTGCAATATATATATATAATCTATTTATGCATGGCATGAAAAAGAGTCCCATGCAAATTTGTGATAGATACTTAAATAGAATAAAATTACTTGGAAAGAAAGAATGAGACTTGTAAGAAAAGATACTGATAAGGATATATATATATATATAAGCACTGTTGTATTGTCTATACATAATTAGTTAAATAGTATATAATTATATATCTATGCATAATGTATAAAGACAGATGTATCTTTCAGCCTTGAATGCTATGCTTTTTATGTGTACAATTATTTATTTATGGTGCTGCTTTTATTTATTGCTTTGCTGTGAATTTGTAGTCTGGCAGTCATTGTCAATCAACAACTCAAGTGTTCAACTATTTTGTGCATGAAATTAATTAATTATGATGCATTGTCACAAAATTTATCTGAGATTAATTAAATGTTGTTGTAAAATAAAATATAACAGCAATTTGTGGGCCAAAGCAAATAATTAAATGCATCAATTAACTATTAATTTACAGAAGTCATATGTAAACTTAATTTTACATGAATTAACCAAAGTATATAATAAAGCAAGAAAATTTCATGCTGCCAACGTTCAAAGTACTGTGTCAGTTTTCAACCAGAGATCAAAGTATCAAACAGTTAATTAATTAGTACCTTGTAATAACTTTTTTTATTTTTTTGAGGAATAGTTAGGATCAAATTATAAGAGATCAAGAAAAACCAAAAAAAAAAAAAAAAATCTTTCTATAAAATAGTAAAATTAGAAAAACCACAAAATTGAGGCAGCATGCATTGTGTAAGTAATCTTGATAGCAGTAGCTAGCTAACCAATCTTCCAGTAATCTTGGACCAATATCTGAACAACCTATATTACTGTATTAGATACACCTCTCTACCTACCTCCTGATTTCATATCCTCTGTACCACTGCTAAGTGCAGCGCAGAATGTGGACCGTTAGATCATCTCGGGATCTTTGCCATCACGATCCCAAGATGATCTAACGGTCCACATTATGGGTTGCACTTTGCATGCATGCTAGCTAGGAAGCCAATCTTCCAGTAATCTTGGACCAATATCTGAACGACCTATATTAATTATTGTATTTCACCTCTCTAGCTACCTCCTGATTTCATATCCTCTGTAGGGCTGCTAAGTGCAGCACAGAATGTGGACCGTTAGATCATCATCTCAGGATCGATCTTTGCCATCACAAATCCTAAGATAATCTAACGGTCCACATTTTGCGCTACACTTTGCATGCATGCTACTTTCTTCCTCATCTGTTCTCTTGTAATGACAGATCTGTGAATAATTAGCAATGCTCTAGCATCTGTATAATACTATTGTATCATTTATCCAACACATAGTATATAATGGACCCATAATTAATAATATATCAAATGAACTTTGAAGTTTCAATCAAATTGAACTGTTTTTACAAAAAAAAAAAAAAAAAAAAAAAAAAAAAGAAAATTGTTTTCACTATATCCATTAGACCATTACTTTGCTAGTATATAATACCGTACGTGTGCATATATCTCGGTATGTGACTTCTTGAAACAGAAACTTCATGTGTCCAATATTGATGTACAGTTCATAGAAGTTATACTGTGAGTGTAACTGTTACATACATCTGAGCTGGCCCATATGGAAGGTCCATTTGTCATACTGTTTGTTACTTCTATGAACCGTCCATCCATGGAGGATAGGTCTTACTGTTTTTGAAAGTTCTAATTAAGGAAGTGTCAGCTTGCAGGGCATTTTCATTGAGGTTATATATGTTATGTTGTGGTCAGCGTCAAACTGCAATTGATGCCTGTCTTTAACCTCCAATTCAATTATTGCAAGTCTTAAAAAAAAAAAAAATCCCATTTTGAAAATGACGAGGTGGGGAATTTCAACCATTAAATATTCCTGCAAGAAAATTAATTGGAAATTAGCAAGCATATATAGTACAGTGATCGAGCTCCTCTGGTACGGACGGTGGTACCGTTGTTTAATGAAATAGTTACAACAGAACAAGACTGATAAAAAAAGAAACAAAAGAAATTTAAGAAGAGTCGTACTCGTACCTACCGTTCATACATAGAAAATCTATAGAAATCACAAAGTTGTATGACAAATATTGGGATCCATGTGGACCCAAATCCAACAATTTGTGTCGCACATGTGACTCTATGGACAGTCCATGTATGAACGGAAGATGTTTTTCATTTAAGAAATGGTTGGTGCTATATATATGCTTTTACCGTTTATACATAGAAAATCTATAGAAGTCACAAAGTTGTATGACAAATATTAGGATCCATGTGGACCTCAATGTAACAATTTGTGTTGCACACGTGACTCTATGGACAATCCATATATGGAAGAAGATGTTTTTCATTTCTTAATGGTTGGTGCTATATATATATATATATATATATATATATGCTTTGTTTTTGTTACTTTCAAATGTGAATGTGTGTCAGTGTAACTAATTATAAACTCTTATTATAAAGTATGCAGATCATGATCAAGTGCACCATAAATATATACATTGCTAACATCTCCTATGTTTTTTCTCCCTAACATTTGCAATTTATTTTGCATTGTTGGGTCCGAAATGCTAACGTCTCAAAATTAGTGTAACCATGTTCGAAATCACAATTTATGGTACTCAATGTATTCTTCATATGAAAATATTGGGAAATACAAAAATTTTCTATTTTTGGAGTTTTATAAGTATTTGTTTTGAATTTTAGAAAAGTACTCATAAATATTAATTAAAAATTGATGTTTGTACAAGCTATTTTCAAAAATACAAAAAAATACTTAAAAATTTTTAAAAATGGAAAATTTTTGTATTCCCTAATATATTCATATAAAGAATTTATTGAGCACCATAAATCGTGATTTTGGATATGATTACGCTAATTTTGAGGCGTTAGTATTTCGGTCCGAAATGCTAACGTTTACATAATAGTCTATCTCTATAAATTGTAGGCAATTTACATTTTAAGATATAAATTCTAATTTTCTAGAAAGAGGATTTTTTTTTTCTTAAAGATGACATGTAAATAATAATCCAGTCATTTTGTATCCTTTCTATCCCTTCAAACAAAACAAAAAAAAGAAGTATTTCTCTTTCCCGGCCGCTAAAATATTATTTATATGTGTAAGATCAAAATAACATAAAATAAATATAATTTTGCTATTAATGTGCTAGAAACACTTCTATTTTTTTTTATTATTTTATATAGGGGTGTAAACGAGCCAAGCCGAGTCGAGCTAGGCTGAGCTTGAGCTCGGCTCGTTTTAATTAACGAGTGAAAAACACAAGCTTGAACTCGGCTCGTTTAATTAACGAGCTGACCGAGCTGGCTCGTTAAGCTCGTTTATTTTTTAGTAATAAATTTTTAAGTATGTTATATCAAAATTTATATAAAAATCAACAAAAGGACTAACAAAGATATGTTTGTACATATTATACACAAAAATTTTATATATATTAAACCATATGTTGTATAATATATTAATAATTTACAATAAGAGCAATACGAATTGCAATTAGTAATAATTAATCGAGCTAAACGAGTTTAACGAGCCAAGTCATGCTAAGCTCAAGCTCGACTCATTAGCTTAAGGAGTTTAACGAGCGAGCCAATAGCGAGTTGATCCCGAGCCAATAGCGAGCGAGTCACGATCTACGAGTTTTTTTGCCACTTCTATTTATATATATACAGGTGTCATTGTCAATATTTATTGCGAGTATTAAGTGTAACATATATATACTTAATTAAAAATCTTAGAGGGTCAAGCAAAACACAATATAATATAAAAATTAAAAAAAAAAAAAATGGGGCCTCGATATATCGGACTCTTTTCTAATTCGCTGTGTCGGTATGTGATATGTCCCCCGGTACGTACGTACTCCGGCCGAATGAACAGGAGTACCTGGAAAGTTGGGATCGGTTGCTGCACCGATCTCAAAATACTTCGGTTCTTACTGCACAGATCTCAAAGTACTTCGGTGTTTCTTAACCATCGGATTTTAGTAAAGCTGGGCGTGTGTTTCTTTTTAGAAAAGCAGCGGATACCGATCCGGAAAGTTGGAGTCTGGAAAGAAAGAAAGAGAAAAGACGCATGCATCTAGCCGTCGAATTGAAAATTTTTTTTATAAATCGAAATTGGAAAAAAATAATTTATGAAAGTAGCAAGATTACACTGAAAATTATGTATACTAGATAGAGCTGAATTTGAAATTCGGTTCCTTCCGTTAGAACCGAATTTCAAATTCGGTATGTACTTTTTTTTTTTTAAACCACACCCGTTTTATAACCCCATCCGCCACATGAGATCCGTACCGAATTTAATATTCGGTTCCAATGGAAGCAACCGAATTTCAAGTTCGGTTAATTTTTGTTTTCAGGTCGTCCCGTATTAAAAAAAAAAAAAGGTGCTTACCGATTTTCAAATTCGGTATGTACTTTTTTTTTTCCAGATCCTATTGTGGCCAACCTCAAACCCAAAAAAAAAGTACATACCGAATTTCAAATTTGGCTCTATCTAGTATGTGTAATTTCCAGTGTAATCTTGCTACATTCATTAATTATTTTTTTCCAATTTCAATTTATAAAAAAATTTGCGAATTGAACACCTCCAGATTATTTTTCACAAGATCAATCTGCGGTAATTTTTTTTGAGATAAAGATGAGGGTCAAGCCACTAAAATTTAAATGTCTATAAAAGACCTCCTATCTGGATTTCGAACCCGCGATCTCCCATACGGAGAGCGTTGCCCTTAGCCACTAGAGCAAAGGCTGGTTCTTAATCTGCTGTAATTTTACTGATCCCCTGTTGGGTGATGACTCGTGTCATGCACGTACTCGTGACACACTCATTATTTCTTCTCGAAGCTGGCCACAAATAATCTCTGCCTACTGATTGATTATTTATTATTATTATTATTTTTTTTTTTGAAGAACGATTGATTAATTGATCGAGGTGTTTCTCTCAAAGTCAAACTGACTTCGTTTTCTTCCGATATTTCAGCAATCAGCTTAATTAACTGTACTTCCATTGTCAAAAGAAAAGAAAAGAAAAGAAAAAAACATATTATTATTGTGTAGTTATTAAGAAATAAACTCCCTTAATTAGCAAATAAAATGTTACTTTTGTTTCATGATTTTACTAATTGAATAATTAAATTTATTTGCTAATTATATAACTAACCTAATAATATTACAAACTAATTCAAGAAATTACCATTAATTTGAGGCGTAGCATCATGCTAGCTACTATGTATTCTCCTATGCGAGTCAGGCCCGCCCTATCCAACAAATAGTCGAGATATATATATATATTCTATAGCCAGCACCGCCATGTACGAGTCGCATATATATAATTTGAGGAGGGATCCTTTTGACAATCTTAACAATGTTAACAATGGAACATTTTAAAAATTTATAAAAATTCATAATAAATCTTAAAATTGAAAAAAGACTTATAAATGCATTAGTTAACTTATAAATCGATAGTATTCCAAATTTTAATTAATTTGAACATCATTTGATAGCTTATCAAAATTTTGTGTATTTTTTAACGGTTGTAATTTAACGGATCTTTGAAAGGCTATCAAATATAACTCAAATTGAATATAATCGGAAACATAATCAATATACAAGTCAAGAAATAATTCTGTGAACTTTTTTCTATTTTTGAGAATTTATATGATTTTTTACAAATTTTTGAAATATCAAATTGTCAAGAATGTCAAGTTAAGGATTACCACTAGATCGAGGAGGGATCCATTGACAATCCTTAATTATATTGACAATCTTTTTTTTTTATTATTTATTATAGCCTGTAGGCCGGTAGGCGCGCATACACCCTACACCCTACCTAATCAATTCCCAACCCCAGCCCCAGCCGGGATTCGATCCCAGGTCTCCACATAGGGAGCCAATGCCATTACCAACTGAGCCATAACTCTGGTGGCTTTATATTGACAATCTTGACAATGGTCATTTTTAAAAACTTGCAAAAATTCATAAAAAATCTTTAAAATGGAAAAAAAAAAATTATAGATGCATTTGTTAACTTATACATTGACAGTGTTTCAAATTTCAATCAATTTGAACATCGTTTGATACCTTATCAAAATTTTGTGTATTTTTTTAATGGTTGTAATTTAACGAACCTTTAAAGAGCTATGAAATATCGCTCAAATTGAATATAATCAGAAACATAATCAATCTATAAGTTAAGGAATACTTCAAAAAAAATTTCTTATTTTTAAGATTTTTTATAAATTTTTGTAAATTTTTGAAAGATAACGTTGTCAAGATTGTCAATATACCGTTGTCAATGGATCCCTCCTCTTTATTTATTGTTCGGTGTTGAAAAATATTTCATAACAGAAGTTAGAAGTGATTAATTACGTATATGATAGTACCCGATGATACGATCAAATTTGGATTAGTTTATGGTAATTACTAATTAATTAGTAGTTGTTTAGTATCTATATCTATACTATATTATAAAGTACGTAACTATTACACTTTCCATTTTTTTTCTTTATTCTTCAAATTTTTTTAATACCCATTCTACCCCTTAATCAATGGTACAGATCAAAATACATTGATTTCAAAGTCGTTGATGTTCTCCAATTAAACAATTTCCTCTCTATTTTGTTTTTTTACAAAAATGAAAAGATATCAATCTTGGTATGGAAGACATTAATGTTGATTAGAATTTACATCAATGAGGAATTAACGCTTTATATTATAATATTCAATAGTTGATTTAGTGTAAAGATGAAATTTAAATGGTAAATAATTAGCCAAAAATCGAAAACACATTATATATATGTATTACACGATATGAGATCAGAATTTAAAACGCATGCACAACAGACAGGTTTCTGCTAGTAAATATAAAAATCTCTTAGTGATGGAAATATATATGTTCTGCCGTAGCTGTCTAGTACTGTCTACTGATGGAGATATACATAATTAAAAAACCACGTGTGCTAATTGCAAATTGCTTGAGCGATTAATTAATTAATAATTGCAATTGCAAGCTGGAGGGCTTAATTAAGCATGCCACATCAGTGCATCACAGAATTTAATACATTTTTATTCCTCAGTAAAAATTATGTGATCAGTTTCAGCTCTTATCTATCTACATATATTGGTGAGTGTCCTGATTTAATGACAAATTATTCAATGGCATTCATATATGCAATATGGTGCATCCTCTGTAGGGCTGCATTGTGTAGCACAGGATGTGAACCGTTAGATCATCTCAAGATTCGAGCAGCACAGATTCCGAGATGATCTAACAGTTCACATCCTGCACTACACAATACTGCGCTACAGAGGATATGAAATCTGCAATATGGGAGGGGCTGGACCAATAAGATTTGGTGCTTTCATTAATTTGCTAAATCATAAAAATTAAGTACACCATATTGATACGATGATATCCCACAAAATATAGCTATATATATATATATATATATATATATATATAGTAAAACTACCGTGCTCTTAAGCTCACGGGGGTCTCCCGTGAGCTTAACACCAAAAACATATCAAACCATATCCAAATTTTGATTTATATGGCTCAATAAATTCTTTATATCAAAACCTTATAGCATGCAAAATTTTTTTATTTTTGGAGATTTTTAAGTATTTATTTCGGATTTTTTTTAATAGCAACTATACAATATTAATAAAATAATCAATGTTTCATGTGTAACTTTTAAAAAATCCGAAATAAATACTTAAAAATCTCTAAAAATGAAAAATTTTTGCATGCCGCATGATTTTTATATAAAGAATCTATTGAGCCATATAAATCAAAATTTGGATATGGTTTAATACGTTTTTTGTGTTAAGCTCACGGGAGGCCCCCGTGAGCTTAAGAACACAGTAGTTTTACTATATATATATAGAGTCCGGCTACAATAATATGCATATCACGGTTTTACCGTGCTATGCGGTCCGTATTTCAGTTTCCGGTGTCCAAATAGTTGATCCGAACCGCTCAACTTAATATTTATATCAAAATATACTAGGAAACCAAATTTTAGAATTTTTAGAATTTTTTTGCTATTTTTAATGATGGAGAGAAAATGGCTAGATCCAAGGATTCTGGTTCATACAAAATAACGATTTTCTCTCCATCACTAAAAATAGCAAACAAATTCTAAAAATTGTAAAATTTGGTTTCCTAGTATATTTTGATATAGAGATCACATTGAGTGATTCGGATCGACTATTTGGACACCAGAAATTGAGGTATGGACCACATAGCACGATAAAACCGTGATATGCATATTACTGTAGCCTAATTCTATATATATATATATATATATATAGAGCTAGACTATTATACTAACGTTAGCATTTCGGTCTGAAATGCTAACGGCTCCAAATTATTGTTATCGTGTCCGAAATCATGATTTATGGTACTCAATAAATTATTTATATGAAAATATTGGGGAATACAAAAATTTTCCATTTTTGAAGTTTTCTAAGTATTTGTTTTGCATTTTTTAAAATAGCTTGTACAAACATCAATATTTTATTAATATTTATGAGCTATTTTCTAAAATTCAAAACAAATACTTAGAAAACTCCAAAATGAAAATTTTTTGTATTCCTCAATATTTCTATATAAAGAATTTATTGAGCACCATAAATCGTGATTTCGGACACGATAACAACAATTTTGAGCCGTTAGCATTTCGGTCCGAAATGCTAACGTTAGTATAATAGTCAAACTCTATATATATATATGATGTTTGATTCTGATCTGCCAGGATAAGCTCATGAGAGCTGTACAAACTAACTAACTTAGGATATATAAATTAAGAAGCTTTTTCGACAAATAAGGTGCACCGTTAACGTTAGTATATATACCGATTGATAAAAAAGAAATTATAGATAGAACAAAGGCTCTGTTTTCTTTATATTAAAAACAAACAAAAGGTTACAAAGTAATTGTTCATAAGAAATTAAAAAGGTACAGAATAAAAAAGAAAAAAGACCCCTAATTAGAGTTTTACTTGAAAATTATAAACAAACAATCATATAATTCAATCCTATAGTACTATATATACAGGCAGAATAAAAAGAGTACCGCATTCAATGAAAATTTGATAAAATTACAATATCATTCGACACTATATAATTCCTTAATTATATGGGGAATCAAAATCAGAATAAAAAAAGAGTACATCTTGATAATAAAAATTTGATAAATAAATAATACTATTTTGTTAGAAGCCGCATTCAATGAAAATTAGGAGGGTGGACCTTCATCTTTTTATCAAAAAAAATAAAAAAATAAAAAACACACACACACACCCACACACACAAGATGCACAAAAGGTTGATGCATTTCTGACATGTGCCAATTCCAATTCTTTTGCACACCTTGGATTGAAATAATCATAATTGTATTAAAGACAATTCCATGACAAGCATAAGCATTCGCATTGAGGACATAATTACCAGGGCCAGGCTGGCTGATTTCGATTCCATGGTAATTAATTATAAGGCCTATTTTTTAAAATAAATAAATAAAAATTCTTACTTAAATAATGAAGTAGAAAAAAAAAAAATTATGTTGAACGCTAGTAAAATCGAATTCCAGGACAGATCCAGGCGACAAACAACTGATTTGAAGCTTTACTGGGTAGTTATAACATTGGTTGTGATTGAAGACTAGTTTTGAGAATACAAAAAAGTACATTTTATTATGCACTATTTCAAAACAAAAAAAAAATAATAATTAACCACGGAGTACTTAATCTGCTATATAATTGTAACAGATTGCTACCCTTTTTGTGAGGTTAGAGTAACAATAATTAACTTAATGTTTTGGGGAGTTCATTTCTAAATTTCAAGTTTTTGAGTGGCATGAAACTAACTTGTTTTTTTTTATGTGACAAATATCTCCTAAAAATGTCTATTACATGATGTATCACGCATGTTATATTTCTTTTTAGCATAAAACTATCTTCAGTCATAAGAATTATACAGGATATAATTTCTTGTGAATAAAAAAGAAATTGTGTATCATCTAAAAAGGTGTTTATATTTAAGTTACGGTGAAACCAAACTTTGATAACACAAAGTTATCTAATAATTATAATAATTATCTGCGGGTGTCATATACTTCTTGTTAACCTTAAAGTAAGATGTTAGAGAAAATCAACAAGTAAATTTTATAACTATAATTAAGTAAAATAGCTATAGTTTTTAATTTAAAAAATAGTTTTAGTTTGATTTGCTACTCCTTATTTGCTTCCAAACGAGTATATACTCAGTTTTCAGGAAGTTAGGAGAGCTCCGGCTTTTGATGAGCTCAACTCCCTTCCTCTTGCTTTTGCTAAGAGGATCACCCTCTGAACATGTCGAAAGGGCACAACATGTAAGTGAGTCACCTTGGAGTAAGCCCAACAAGAGGTCATGTGATACATGGTGTATATGTAATTGTAGTAACACCTCTTCAATCTAGAACCACCAAAACGAAGGCAAGAAAAAGGAAATGCAAATGCAATTCAAATCCAAACAAAAGAGAATTTTTATTTTTCAACTTCCATTTCAGAAGTTAGATAGAAGAGAGAAAGCCAACTACAGTGTAATATTAAAGTTTAGAAGAAAACATTGATTTAGATGTAGTACAGAGCAATTTGTAGAAATATCTAATAAGGAAAAAAAAAAAAAAAACTAGAAACTAAATTAATTAAAAAATTTACATTAAATAACTTTGAATTCGTTGTGTTCTTTTCGGCTTGTTTTATTCTTATAGCACACCATTGTTTCACTTCACCCTTGAAATGTGTTGTGCGTGTTTACACCCGCATCACGTGCTTAGCATTGCGCAAGGAATTTTCCAACTGTTCTCATTTTAACTATTAGTACGTCTATACATAAAAAAGATTTGTAACTCTTATCTTAAATTGTATAACACTAAACTCAAATTTTCTTAAGTTTTTTTTGTCTATCCCTAAAATAAAAATAAATCTTAATACTATCCTTCTCTTCAAATAAATCTTAAAACTATCCCTATTTTACCTGCGGTCACGGTTACAAGTCAAAGTGACCGCAGCGGTCAGAAACATTGCCTGAATGCTGCGGTCAGACAGATGTCTAACCAACTTTTATGCAGCTGACCGCTGCGGTCACTTTGATGTGACCGTGGCCACCGGTAAAAATAGGGATAGTTTTGAGATTTGTTTAAAAATAGAGTTAGTATTAAGATTTGTATTTTTTTTAAGGGATAGACAAAAAAAATTTCCGTTGTAAGTTGTTACAATATGGACATGTGGACACTAATTTTGACGTAGGTAATGACCCATTGCACAACTCACCGAGAGCGAGACGAGATGCTTATCCCCTAACTTACTGCATTTTGCAGTTCATGATGTGAATCGTTGGATCGTCTTGAGATTCATGGACATCTGAGCTGGCATGAATCTCAAGACAATCAACGGCTCACGTCATGAATTGCAAAATGCAGTACAACAGGAGATATGAAATCGAGCGAGACGGGACGGGGGGAGTCCGTATTAAAATGAATCTGATCCGTTCATTTTGATCCAACGGTCACGGTTAGGATAACAGGGTCCTGTTATCCAAAATTATTACTCCAGAAAGAGTGTTGTCTCCAAGTTTCTCAGCTATGCCACCTCACCTTTCATTTTCAATCGTTAGATTCTTCATTTGCTACTGATATTTGCTGATCCAACGGTGATACATCTAAACGTCGTATGGAACACATTTAATGTAGAATAGATAAACTTATGCACTTAAATTCGCTTCCACTCCAAAACATGTATGGCTCGTAATCATTAATATTTAGAAATAGATTTCCAGTTGCTAGCCTCATGTTAGTCCCTTTAAAATTGAAATTACCAATAATTACCTGTATGTATGCATTGTAATTTATTAACTCAAAACGTTTTCACTTCATTGGTCTGCACCTACAGTATGCAACATTTAACTAATGTTTTCCGTTCAGAAAATGAGAATTAAAATGAAAACTATAAATTAATTAGCAGCATTTTAAGAAAAATCTTTTCTTCTTACAAATGCATCAACGATAATATAAATGAATATATTTAGAGTTTATTTGTTTTTATACTTAATACTTATAAGTTTCATTATGATTTTAATTAAAAAAAAACTTATATATCCGGGGCGAAGCCCGTAACACAGCTCTAGTTAGGATAACAGGTGAATCGATTCCGGGGCGGGGGCACAACCACCGAAGCCATTTGTGAAAGGAAAAGGGAAGTGAGGCTCTGCAGACTTGAGAGTCTTTTAGCGCAGAAGGCGGCCCGTTGATTTCAAAAGGCCCAAAATCTGGCTTTGAGATTAATTCTATCTTTCTGTATTATTTGTGGGATGTATATTTGGACTTGGGAACGAGGTAGACTAATTTCCAATGAAGGTAAATGCAATTTTAGGTCATTTGAAAGCTGGACAGATAATTAAGTACGTACGGTATATTATTCGAAATTATTGTCTCTATTCAATATATTTTTGGGCCCTGGTACTATATCAGCATCCCTTAGCTCATAAATCATAATACTGGTAAAAGAGTAAAATTGTAAATCATGGGAAGTACCAATGCATGTCTTAATGGAAACTTGGATTTAAAGCAAAAATACGAAGTCGATCTGATTTCTGGTAAATACAGGTTTGTGCTCGTTGCTTGTTGTACCCATATTTAATTGAAGTTAGTCTAACTTCTGGCTTGTTCAAGTTGCAACTGAATTGTAAGAGCATGGATTACTAACCCCAACAACATATGTTTCTGGTTAATTGACTATGGACTATGGAAAAATCTATGGAAAAATTGACTTTTTTGCCCCTATACTAAGAAATTAGAATGCATTTAAGTCTGATATTATTACAATGGAATTCACTGCACAATTTTACTCTCTACAGTGTCCAATTGTCAATGATGTTCTTGGTATATGTATAAATGCTGTCAGCTTAATACAGCAGTTCTCTGAGGCTGAGACAGCTAAAAAAAAAACTATGTTTAATTTCACAAACAAACTCAATCATTAGAGATGAATAAATGAGACATGCAGTTAAGGGATGGCTGATGTTAATCATGACATGGTAGCAATAGAAGAAGTATTTTACTCTAGAAAATAGGAAGAATGAAAACAGTACTGGTAATGTTTAATTTATTTAGCTGCCAATTCTCCAAATAAGATCTTAGGACCCTAAGATCCTAATCCAACGCATATGGATATAAGGGGGTGTTTTTTGAATTGATCTTAGCCGTTGATGCAGGATGTCAGGCCCTGCAATCCGATTGCTGATTTCAACACTTTATACTGGGTAAGAATATTCTTTGTTATGCCCATCTGTAATCCAACCCAACTCGATATTTTTTTTTATATATACAGATATTTACGGGTTACGCATGTCAAACAGGTTAACGGATTATAAATTTGATAAATAATCTTTTTTTAATTTTTTTTCTTTTGGTATTGCGCATAAACAAAAATTACAAACATAACAAAAATAGAAATAATAGCATATGATATCCATAACATCAAAATAATAGAAATATCGATAGCAATTTATGTGATTTTCATTTACGTTGCAGCATATGCAATTGATAATCATACGATCAATTCTCACATTTATAATCTGTTAACTAAAAGTAAGACAACAAAAAATAAAAATCAGAACAAATAATGAAAATCTGAATTTATTAAGTTATTATGTGGGGGCACCTCTAAAAACATATCATATTATTTTCAAATTTTGATTTATATGGCTTAGTGAATTCTATGTATAAGAATCTAATGAAATACAAAATTTTTCTATTTTTTTAAATTTTTAAGTATATGTTTGAGATTTTCTAATGAGGAGGGATCCATTGGTAATGCTTATTATGACGATATTGACAATGACAATTTTTTTAAAAATTGAATAAAATTATAAAAGATCTTAAAAATGAAAAAAGTTTATGGATTTATTATTTACATTATAGATTGATAGTGTTTTAAATTTCAATAAGTCTGGATAATGTTTGATAGCTTATCAAAATTTTATAAATTTTTTAATGGTTGTAATTTAACAAATGTTAAAAGAGATTTAAACGTCGCTTAATTTAAATATAATCAGAAACATAATCAATTTATAAATTACATAGTACTTCCATAGTACATCATCACTGCCACAAAACATCCAGAATAAATTAGTTGACTAGGCATGTGATCACGCTCTGCGCGATTAATCCAATTCTTTACTTTAATTTTATCGCATATGAAAAAGATGCAAATACAATGTTTCCGATTATATTTAAATTAAGTGATGTTCAAATCTCTTTTAAGATCCGTTAAATTACAACTATTAAAAAATGTATAAAATTTTGATAAGCTATCAAACATTATCCAAATTGATTGAAATTTGAAATACTGTCAATCTAAAATGCTATAAAAAAAAATCCCAAAAAAAAAAATTCCAAAAAAAAAAAGAACTGTTCACTTGCATTGTAGAATCCACGATGTAAAGGTTCTTCCACCCTATGTAGTATATTAACCCAGAAGGCCAGAACCCAACTGCCCAAGGAATTGGTATCCCCTGCAGTAACTCAAATTTTGGGTTACCCCATTTTTGGAAAGATGTGAGATCAATTGTAGTTATGAACTATGTAGCTTTGGTGTAACAAGTATATGTCCTAATTATGCTGTAAGGATTTGAACAGAGTATACAATATTGGTATGGTAATTCCTGAATTATAAACCTAGAATATTTGAATTAAGAAGTCTTTGTACCCTGTTTTAATACAAGAATTTTCTTGCTTTTTGCATAAAAACCCTGTAAAATCTGCAATTTTATGAAAACCTCTTCAAGGGATACTATCCCTTTCAACCAAATTTTCTCAGACAGTTCATGTCAGACTGGCGTCTAACCTCTGGCAGTGACGATTACAAGGAAGCTCTAACCGCAACAACTTCTCTTGGAGCTCCTGCAGTCGGTTTTGCTAAGCTTGAAGACGTGACAGACAGAAATGAAGCTGTAAAAACAATCATAAAACAAAACAACCTTCTCATTCAACTTCTGGTCCAAACCAAACAAGATCTTGACGATTGTAAAACCACAATCAACGAGATTCAGCGAAAACTAGCAGCACAGAAAGAACCGGAGCCTCAAATTACAGAAGCAATCTCAAACCTTGAGGCAAATTTGAGAAAATTGTCTCTGGGTGAGCCATCCAAGCCGAAACCTCGTCCTAAAGGTCCAATTTACGTATTCAAGGACCCCCTCAAAATCCTTGCAGAAGAAAAGAAGAAAGGGTCAAAATGAGTTCAACCGGGACTCAAACTGTTGTTGAGCCCAGACCCTCAATCTCCAACCGTGAGGCTCAGAATGAAAGAACCCCCTCAGTCCAGGACCAGATACGTGGCTACAGACTGGGTCACAGACTCCGTCATCAAGCCCAAAGGATGTTGCCAAGGCGAAACAATGACTTTAGACGAACTCTGGAGTCAGAGATAGACCCGAATACTGAGCTGAGTTTGTCAAATTTCAGACAGGCTCAGAATGTTCCAGCTGAAGTTCTCTATCAAGTTGGATGGAATCAGTCTCGAAACAGAGTTTACCAGCATAACTCTGACGAAAGAATTCTGGTGGTTGGTAGCCAGCAGCTAGAGTTACCATTCATCACAAATGAGTCGTATGAACGGCTCAGGCAATCAGGTTTCCAGCACCTACACATTGGCATGATTATGGTGAGGCTAAGCACGCTGCATAGAAGGAATGCGGGTGTGAATGCGTTGGTGGTATTCCGAGACACTAGGTGGTCTGATGATCGATCTATCATATCAACAATGGAGATTGATCTCACAGGAGGTGCCCAACTAGCGTACACGGCACCTGATCTGATGATGAGTATTCATGATTTCTTTAATCATATACAACTGGTGGTGCAAACTCACGGATACGACAACTGGCAAGCTGGAGAAAGCAACCTGCTTATCTCTAGATCTCTAATTGGGAGACTTTCAAATGATAGTTTCACCAGGTTCAATTACAACATACAAAATGTTGCTGATCACCTAGCAAGTCATGGTGTGCAAGCAATTCCTGGAAGGAACCAAAGTGCTGCTGAATTAAGAGGAAGGCAGTGGACAATACGACCACCTGAAGTGGCACAAATCCAAAACCCACAAAGTGCACACTTCCGGGCAAGAACAGATGGTTCAGTTCAAGTACAATTCGGAGATTATGCCCCAACCAAACCTCAGACGGAGGCCAAGAAAGGTGCAGCTGGGGAAGATATCCTCAGTGACGAAGAAGAATTCGTAAATCTCCTGGAGGAGGAGTTTACAGATGATCAACCAAAAGATGACCCAGAGGACGACGATCAGGATGATTTCCTGGATGTTATCCAAACATTGGCGGCCCTACCTAGGGAAGTTGTGTCCCAACCTGATTATTGCCCTGCATGGGATATGTCAGATGATGAAGATGAAAATGGATTCGTCAATCCATTTGCGGAAGTTGGTGGGAGTATACCCAATTCTTTCGCGTTTTCAGCAGAAATGGAGTACCCAAGTTGCAAAAATTACTGGAGAAGGCAGAAGCTCAAAAGCAGATGCCAGTCGAAAAGGCGTACTCAACTGCTACGAGTGGAGTATCAGGCATACCAAGGGAGCCAATCATGTCCCAAGCAAATTACCCACCAGGCCGTTATGAGCGAGGAGAGTCCTCAACTCGGCCTGAAGGATTCACTGGAGGTAGCCGTTTCAAAGGTGGCTACAGAAAACAACACAATGAGATGTATGATCTCCCCTCAGCACAACAAAATGAAGAGGCGATATTGGTTTTACCGGAAGACATCTCACTCTACCCGGATGTCATTTCCAGATGGGAGTCCATTACACTGAACATTGTGAATGAGAGAGTCTGGAATGACAACAAATCCAAAGTTATGTTCATTGAAAACCTTTTGGGAGAAGTTGAGAAGATGTTGTTCATGCAATGGCGAGCAGCATACCCGGAGGATTATGAAGATTTGGTAAACATAGCTGAAGATCCTCAGAATGTTACTTCCCAAATCAGAAGGATGTTTCTATTCGAAGACCCTGCCCAGGGGTCAACAGAAGAGCAAAACAAGGCGATAAGAGACTTGGAGCGTCTCACATGCCCAGGCATGGCTAACATCATGCAGTACCTAAATGATTATTTGGTACTGGCAGCCCGATCTGGCAGAGCGTACATGGACCTGGACCTCAATAACAAACTATTCATGAAGATGCCAGACCCAATTGGCAATATCCTAATGGAGGCCTTTAACAAGAAGTATCCAGGCCAACATGAAGGAGGTGTAATAGGTCTTGTACCAAGGATCTACTTCTGTCAGAAGTACCTGCAAGAAATGTGCCAACAAGCAGCCCTGCAACGAAGTTTGAAAGATTTATCTTTCTGTTCAAAGATACCCATACCAGGGTATTACAGCAAAAACCCCTCAAAGAAGTACGGGCTTCGCAAATCCAAAACCTACAAGGGCAAACCACATGATTCTCACGTCCGCGTATTCAAAAGAAAGCATGCAGACAAAGTGAGAAAGTGCAAGTGTTTTATTTGTGGAGAAGAAGGTCATTTTGCCAAAGAATGCAAGAAAAACCGCGATAACATCACTAGAGCCGCAGTTTTGGAAAACCTTGACATCCCGGAGGATTGGGATGTTGTCTCAGTAGATCAAGATGAGCCCGATTCAGACGCAATTTGCAGTATGTCTGAAGGAGAAACCGGTGTATCTTCATTAAAGGCACAAACAATCATTGAGTCATACCCATATGAGGATGCGTTTATGCTAACAGTTAGCAGTTGGAGGCCACATGTGGAGCTGACTGATGCCCAGAAAAATTGTCGTCATCTATGGCAACACAATAATGAAGTTCCAAAGGGCAATGAACGTTGTACATTTTGCAAATTCCTCACAGCCAGAAATATGAGAATTTTTTGTGGGAATTGTGAAATTACAGCATGTCCTATGTGCGCAAAGCATTATGCCAAAGAGAAGATCAAACCAGTACAGAGCAGTCCCAAGGTGTTTTCTGGGAAAGATTCCCTAATAAAGGAGCTGCTGCAATATATTGATTATTTGCAAGCAGAAAATGAACGACTGCAAAAACAGTTGGATGAGCTAACTATGGAAAATTTGGAGGAAGATTTCAAAAATCTGCTCATTTATGACAAGATAAAAGGGAAGGCCAAGGTTGATGAGGAATTCGCCAAAGTGGTATTTGAAGAAATTGAAATCCATACCACAGCCACAACCGATGTTCCAAAATTCAAAGAATCAAAGCGAGTAATCAACAGGCTGTATAATTTCATAGCAGTCATGGAGATTCCTGGTGTGAAGAGCTTTGAATTACGAGCTATCCTTGACACAGGTTCCTCAACCTGTTGTGTCAATCAGCGTGCCGTACCCCCAGAAGCCTTAGAGCTCAGCGCTTATCCAGTCATCATAAATGGAGTTAATTCAAGGCAAGAGGCAAAACTCAGACTAAGGAATGGTCTTATGAGGATAGGGGATAACAGTTTCAGAATCCCTTTCACATTCAGCTTTGATATGGGTACTGGAGATGGTATCCAAATGCTGGTTGGTTGCAATTTCATCAGAGCGGTACAAGGAGGCTTACGCATAGAAGGCAACACGGTCACATTTTACAAAGGAGTGACCTCCATTGAAACACAAGCTGACATTGAGGTCGTCAACAAAACCTCAATTCCTGAACTAGAGCTCGATGAACATGAGTATATTGAAATTCAAGAGGCGGTATTCTATAATTTTGGGGAAGAAAGCAAGTTTTTCAAAAGCCGCTTTGATCAACTCCTGAGGCGGTTAGAAGAACAAGGATTTATCGGGAATGACCCGGTAAAACATTGGTCCAAAAACCAAGTGACGTGCAAACTGGAGATCATCAACCCAGACTTAACCATTCAAGATAAACCACTAAAGAATGTCACCCCTGCTCAGAAGGAACAATTCGAAAGGCACACCAAAGCCTTGCTGGAGATAGGCGTGATTAAACCAAGTAAGAGCAGACATAGGACCATGGCAATAATGGTAAATTCCGGTACCTCTATTGACCCTATTACTGGAAAAGAGGTGAAAGGAAAAGAAAGAATGGTCTTTAATTACCGCACCCTAAATGATAACACTCACAAGGACCAGTATTCTTTACCTGGTATCAATACCATACTCATGAAGGTGGGCAATTCAAAAATCTACTCAAAGTTCGACCTAAAGAGTGGATTCCACCAGGTAGCTATGGACCCACAGTCCATAGAGTGGACAGCTTTTGTTGTCCCAAACGGGTTATATGAATGGCTGGTAATGCCGTTTGGATTGAAGAATGCTCCAGCAGCATTCCAAAGAAAAATGGATAACTGCTTCGCTGGTACTGGTGATTTTATTGCTGTTTACATTGATGATATCTTGGTATTCTCAGAAACTGAAGAGCAACATGCCAGACACTTGGAGGTGATGCTTCAAATCTGTGAAGCCAATGGACTTGTTCTTAGTCCATCCAAAATGAAAATTGTAGTCAGAGAAATTGAGTTTCTTGGTGCAATTATTGGCAACCGCAAGATTAAACTCCAACCCCACATCATCAAGAAGATCATCTCATTCAGTGAAGAAAAATTGAAGGAAAAATCAGGGCTTCGCTCCTGGTTAGGCATACTCAACTATGCGCGATCCTACATCCCTAATCTGGGCACACTGCTAGGTCCCCTCTATTCGAAAACCAGCCCACATGGAGACAAGAGACTCAAACCTTCTGATTATGAATTAATCAGAAAAATAAAAGAAAAGGTGCAGAATCTGCCAGATTTAGAAATGGCACCTCAGGGATCATACATCGTTCTAGAAACAGATGGATGTATGGAAGGATGGGGTGGTGTATGTAAGTGGAAACCCTTTAAAAATGATCCCAGGAGCTCTGAAAAGATCTGTGCCTATGCAAGTGGGAAGTTCCCAGTTATCAAATCAACCATTGATGCCGAAATTTTTGCATGCATGGAGACACTAAAATCGCTAAAAATCCATTACCTTGACAAGAAGGATATAACACTTCGTACAGATTGCCAAGCGATTATTAGTTTTTACAACAAATCGGCTCAAAATAAACCATCTCGTGTTAGGTGGATTAATTTTGTGGATTTTGTAACCGGAATCGGTGTTGATGTGCACTTTGAGCACATTGATGGCAAGTTAAATATCCTTGCGGATTCGTTATCAAGACTAACAAATTTCTGTTTTGCAGGATGTTTAACAAAGGAAGAAGAGGCCAATCTTCAGCTCCTAGAGGAGGCCATCACGGAAACAACAGAGGAAGGTACGAGTACCGCCCCGTTAGACCAGCTGGCAGTAGTTCTATCAACATTGTTCAAATTGGAGAAACTGCCCGAGAATACCAACAGTGCATACAAAGGCAAAAGAAGCCCATCGATTGGAACAAATACAGTGAGCTCAGTCATGACCGTGAGCGTCTCAAAGGGGAGCAAATGCAAAAAGCTCTCTTGGCTATCCAAGACTTAAGGTTCATATTACAATTGGAAGTACATGAAGCCTCTCCATACAGCAGGAGTGATTGCGTATTGGGATACTACTTGCCTATCTTTAAAGATCATTTCAAAAGAGTAGAGCAATGTGAGAATATATTAGATGAGTTAATCACAGATGCAAGGCGTAGAAGATCTATTCCGAAAGAACCTGTTCCAGAGGAACCTGATGTTAATAGTGACCCATGGAGTTCAGTGGGACTGGACGAAATTGGGTTTACAAATTTAGATAATCTTCTTGAGCCTTAGTGGAAATCTTCAGAATTCCACTAATTAGCTCTTAGTGTGTTTTCTTTTTACTTTTGGAGCATAGTGGACCCATGTTGGTGACCACTTGTTCACCTTTGGCTTGTTTTTAGTGTGCTGGCGAATATATTCGCTCTATTATTATTTTCTTTTGGCCACCTGTTTTGGCCATTAGTGTGCCTTTTATTAGTGCACTCCACTTTCGGTGAAGTGGGTGTACGGATTTTATCTTTTTCTAATCAGCCTGGTGGTTGATTCCTTTTAGTGGCAGACAAAGGTTTGTGGCAATCCAAATAATTGCATGACGATGGGGCCCAATGAGCACCCGATGCATTATTGAGATGCCAGCCTGAGTTGCCTATATAAGAGTGTGTTTTACAAGATGCAAGACACGCAGAAATCATCTGAAGTCTTACTCTTCTCTCTTGTATAATATCTCTAAGTGAAATAAAATTTCCGCTTTCCACTTCTAAAAACTCGTGTTCTTAGTAACCAAAGTTTTGAAGTTTGGAGTGATCCTCTTTCAACCTGGTATCAGAGCTCGATTTTAGCAAGATTCTAGCAAGGTATTAATGGCTTTCTAAATTTCTATATATTCTAGGTAGTAAGGATGGAAATACTGTACTAAGATTGTTATTCTGTTCATTTGTTTACCCAAAATTAGGATGCTGTATGCCAAAATATTGAACTTCTGCAGTTTTATATTCAAATGTTAAATAATATTTATAAAATCTTAGAAGAGTTCATGTACAATTAAAAGCTATAATATACCATAGGTGTAAGCCAAGAACTTAAATAATAAGTGGTAATAACTGTGAAAAAATTAAAACAAAAGTATCAGACCAGGCCATAGATAGACATAGAGGCAGGAGGCCGTTAGTCTTGTTGGAACCCGTCTGGTTGAGTTAAAATTTGACACACAAAAGACCACACAATAATAAAAAATGCATATTTCCTTATTTAGAGTGCTGCAACCATGCAGCACCGCAGAGGATATGCACTCACTGCCCAAGACTGGATTTGACTCGAGTCCAAGTCCAACTCCACTCAAACGACGACCCACACTACACACGACACACTGTGCGTGCACAACTTCCATGCTCGAAATCGTATTACCTAATAAACCCTCCGACTTAAAGTAATTAACTATGATTTAAAATCATTCAATTCAAGCCAATCAATGATGGCGATCACGTGTTCCATTTCATAATCCACCACCGGCAAATTTGAGTGCTCGTCCCCCGACTTACTGCATTGTGCAGTTCACACCTTCAACCGTTGGATCGTCTCGACATCCACGCCGGCACGAATCTCTAGACAATCGAACGGCTGACTTTGTGAACTGCATAATGCGGTATAGCAGGGGATATGAATTCCATTTGATGATCCGCCACCGGCTAATTTTCGCATTCAGCGCCCTTTTCCGCCTTTTCGCGGGAAGCTCCCGAAATTTCGAACCATTTCGAACCCAAAATTTCCCCTCATTCATATCCTCTACTGCGCAGTAAACAACTACGCATTGCTCGATTCGTTGGATCTGCTTTAAGATTCGTGCAACCCAATCTCAGAAAGCCCAACTGTAATCCAAATCGTTGATTCTCCGCGCAGTATTGTACTGCGCAGCAGAGGATAAGCACGCTCAAAATTCCCCTCATTCATCAGATCCATTCCCCCCAAGTTCAGCCCACCGAATTCATATCCCCTGCTGTACTGCATTATGCAGTTCACAGAATCAGCCGTTGGATTGACTAAAGATTCGTGGCAGCGCGGATCTTGAGACGATCCAACAGCTGACGCTGTGAACTGCATAATGCAGTAAGTCAGGGGATGAACACTCCCAAGTCCACCCTCCCAATTCAATTCAAGAACCAAAAGAAAGAAAGAAAGAAAGAAAGAAAGAAAGAAGCTCCATCCATTGTTACCACAGTCCATATATGAGAAGAAGAAGGGCGAGCGCCTGACTGATGGTGAGGGCGACGAAGACGGAGGCCTTCTACGCGGACCTGAAGGCGGCGGCGGCGGTGGCCTCGGGCTCGCCGGTCCTCATCTTCCCGGCCGCCTCCGACACCGACTCCCTCTGCGCGCTCAAGATCCTCACCCACGTGCTCTCCGCCGACTCCATTCTCTTCTCCGTCTACCCCGTCTCCTCCTTCGCCGACGTTGCGAAGAACCCTGTGCTGGCGTCGGCCGGTAAGGACCAGGATGTCTGTGTTGTGTGTGTTAATTGGGGGTCGGGGCACGATCTGCGGCGGATCTTGGATTTGGGAGGGGGGGCCAGCGGGACGAGGGTTTTTGTGGTGGATAGCCGCCGCCCGATCCATCTGCACAATTTGAGCGAGGGGAACGAGAGGGTCGTGGTGCTGTACACGGCGGACGACGAGAACCAGGCCGATCTGTCGTACGACTTCGAGGTCTCGGCCGTGGCGAACTGCTCGAGTTTGGATTCGGACGACGAGCTGGAGGAGGAGGAGGGGGATTCGAGCTCCTCCGAGAGTGAATTGGAGTCGGATGATGATGAGGAAGGGGGGAAGAGGAAACGGAGACGGGTGTCGGAGGATGATGCCGGATCTGATCCGGTGAAGTTCTACCAGCGGTTAAAAAGAGAGTACTACCAAATCGGGACGTTTCACGGTAAGCCCTCTGGTTGCTTGCTGTTCGAGCTCGCGCACTCACTCCGAAAAAGCACGAATGAGCTGCTGTGGTTAGCGTGTGTTTCCCTTACCGACCAATTCGTGCACGAGCGGTTGACCAACGAGCGGTACCAGGCCTCGGTGATGGAATTGGAGCAACACATAAACAGTTACGGGAACCTGGAGACCGTTAGTCAAATCAAGCTGAAAGATGGTACGGTAATTAATGCTCCTGAGAACTCACGGATAGCGTATGAGGACGAGCCGAAGCTGATGCTGCTCCGCGAATGGAGCCTGTATGACTCGATGCTGTATTCTTCGTACATTGCCACGAAATTGCGGACTTGGAGTGATAATGGGTTGAAAAAATTGAAGCTCTTGCTGGCGCGAATGGGGTTTCCTTTGATGGATTGCCAGAAGAAGTTTCTGTACATGAGTAAGGAGGTGAAAACCAAGATGAGGGATGAGTTTGAGAGGTTTTTGCCCGAGTACGGGTTGACGGATCTGTATTACCGGAGTTTCATGCGGGTTCATGGGTTCGGGTTCAAATTGTCAGCTGCGGATGTGGTTTATGGCGTGACTGCGCTATTGGAATCCAAACCCGGCAGTTTCTGGGACGCATATTCGGCATTGTCTTTGAATAACTTGGATAAACTGAAGAAAGGGATGGAATGCGCAATCGAGGTGCAGATGGCTATACTAAGTCAAGGCAGCAAGGCTATAACCAAAAGCGGGTTTATTCGAAGCGGACGCAAGTTTAGGTGGGTCAAATTGGAGGACCCGGTAGATGTGGAGAAATTAGGGCGTCCTCTCGCTCTGACGAAATTCTGCTACTTCTTACTGGACGCCTTGAAAGAGAGAGGCGCGAAGGTAAAGCCTCTAATTTGCTGTTGCATGGCGAAAGAGAGGAACCGGGTTCTGGTTGTGGGGGTCTGCAACAAGCCCAGAATCGGGGCTGTGAAAGGGAATGAATTTGGGGTTGTGTTCAGGGCGGCGGCTCGAGAATTTGAGGCAGAGAGTTATGAGGAACTGTTCGAGAGTTCTTGCATTGTGATCGATGCCTTGGCACTGGGATCCTTCATGATTAGATTAACTGAGATGCTTTGAGTTTGGGCTAATTAATTTGCTGTCTAATTGTTGGGTATTTATTTCTGATATGAACAACATGTCTTTTTTTTTTTTTTTTTTCCTTTCTCTTTTCCCTGAAATTGAAGAAATGAATTAGTCTGTAGGCTGCTGCTGGGTATCCTTCTGTATTGATTGGTTGCACATGAAATGAATTAGTTTCCTTGAATATATATATGTTTGCTTTCTTTTTCGTTTTTTTCCCCAATGTGTACTGATTGCTTGTACTGAAACTGTTTTTTCATTTCTGAAGCTTAGTATTGTGTACTGATTTTCAGCTTTCAAATATGCATTTGTATTGATTCTAATTTCTAAGTTCTAACAGTCTGACACTGTAAAACATCTATTCAGTAAGACTCAATTTTCTTTTTTTTTAAACCTCCAGTGATTCTGCCTTTATGCTATCATCATCAGGGACTATTTAATCTCACTGTCACCTGTTCTCCCTGTATATCAACTGGCTGTGAATTTAAAGACATTCCTTGTATGTTCATGTAATACATAGAAAAAAGGAACCAGAAGCAATTTAGTAAATATATATAAGAGTAAAAAATTAACATTGTCAGTACTGTTTTCATTCTTCCTATTTTCTGTAGTAATAATACTTCTTCTATTGCTACCATGTCATAATTAACATCAGCCATCAGGCATCCTTTTAGTTAGAGGTGGTAAATCGGGCGGGCGGGTCGGGTTCGGGTTCGTGTCGGGCATACACAGACGGGCTTAATAAATTATGATTTTCATTATTTGTTCAGATTTTTTTCTTATTTTTTGTTACCTTATTAACAGATTATAAATGTGAGGATTGATCTTTTCAATTGCATATGCTGCAATGTTAATGAAAATCATATAAATTGCTATCTATATTTCTATTATTTTTATGTTATGGATATCATATGCTATTATTTCTATTTTTGTTATGTTTGCAATTTTTTTTATGCGCAATACCAAAAGGAAAAAGTAAAAAAAAAAAAAAAAGATTATTTATCAAAACTATAATTTGGTTAACTCGTTTGACCCACGTATCCTATAAAATCTTTATATATATATATATATTTTTCAGGTTGGGTTGGATTACGGATAGGTTAAAACAAAGAATTTTTGTAACCCAGTATAAACGGATTCATTACCGTTGACAGGGTGGTGCTTTGGATACCCAAAAAATTACTTGGGCACACATTTTTGGTCTCTTTTGGAGAAGTTTTCCCCATTTCAATTATATGTTTACATTTTTATGAATTGTTTTGATTTTCCAAAATCAAAGTCACAAATATTATTTCTACAAAACATATCAATTAAAAAACTACCAAGTAAACTCAAAATTTAGATAATTATTTAGGAATAAAATTGATATTTGGAAGTACCTCCAAGTTGACAGCTGCTGAAGTTCATTTACAAATTCACAAACCAAACAAACAAATCCAAAGGATCCAAAAACCCTCCCACCTTTTTCCCCAAATCACAGCAGCTCTAGCTCGGATTCACTCTACACACTGTACTCTCAACTGTAAATCAGTCTCAGAATCCACAACCACAAGGTCAGATAGTTTCACCTTCGTACCAGTGTAATTTTCTAGACTGAATCATACCAGTACCAGTACCAGTACCAGCACCCACCATTCTTCACTATGTACCCTGCACTGTACTGTAACTTGAACTGATAACACCTCAAAAAGAAACTCAACGTGTTTGGCTAATTTTCACTATGTCTTGTTGCCATGTTGAGTTAGTCTGTGTTATCTTTTTCTCTTTTTGTGAAATAGGTACTGATTAAATTTCCAGTAAGGATGCATTTAAGTTTTAATGGGTTTAAAGTTGCGAAGTATCATTCCTTTGCGCAATTTATTAGGTGCCGGCTGTGCCACGTCTATATACTTTCGTATGGTTTGGGTTCATATGGGAATTTCAGCAATTTTATCTCATGTGCATTCAATGTCAACCGATTCTATACTCGTATCGGTTTCTTTCAATAGGATCATTATATGATATTTATTACTTGTTAGCTCTATTTCTTAAGTTTCGTCTCTAAATTAACGCACTCTTATATTTTGTTATTTTTTCTTGAAAGTAGATTTAATCATAGCTCTATATTAGAAGGAAAGAAAAGATAATGTTGAAAAAATATTGCGTAACTTATGCAAATAATTATATTCCATATTTCAAATTCTTTTGTTATTTACTCCATTTCGTCTAATTTCATTTCTATTTTGACAAAATACCGTTTAACTGTAAATTTTTTTTTTTTTTTTTTTTTTCTACCTTTTACATGTTTATTGTTTTGCTTTATTACATTCTTAATTTTCTGACACAATGATCCATGGTATATACAGTGGTATACCCAAGGGGCTGCCAGTACCAACGTTAGTTGAGATGTGTGGCACCGGTGCGGGATGCTTTCGAAACCAATCTTAATCAAGACCCACGGCATTAGTGTGATGCGCTTGTCCATCTCAGACTCGGTTGAAACTTGTAGCACTAGTGCAGGACAACGGCAATTAGTCGAGCCACGCGGCGCTAGTGCGCTCCGCAGGACAGATTTTCGATATCAAACTTAGTTATGATGCGTGGCACGAATGTAGGACGTGTCACCATGCATGAAACTCGAACCACCAGCCGTCTGGCGTGTGACTGTGACGCTCATCTCTTACCTAACATAGCCGAACCTCGAGAAATTCATTGTTCTATATATACACACCCCCTCTTCTATAGACCTAGCCACCAGTTCATCTCATCCTCTCTCAGACCTTAAGAAATCAGTAAATTCTGAAGCTATTTTAGGTGAGTCCACTATATCTGTTTCCTATTTTCTCTTATTTCATTCACTGATGTTTATAACAGTATCATAATATTGTATTCATCAAATTTCTTGAGTTAAGATTTTATTTCCTTTATCAGATTGCTTTCATGTGCTGTAAGCCACTGATACTTGCCCGATTTTTATATGAACACTTGAAGGTTGGGCTCCATATTAAATAAATCTTTATACCAGAACTGTTTTATGATAAGTCTCATGAGATCTACAAAATACTCGTACTGATTTTGGGTTGGCTGTTCTAATTGATCCCGAAACTGTTATAGGTGTCAGCTGAATAGCCCCGATTTAATTTGCATCTCTCTACCAAAAGAAGATTTGAAATCCTTGTAAAATATAGTTTCTTTGCTTTTTCCGATTACTAGCAGTTATCTTGATCCCTTGACCTACTAAAATCTCCAAACTTAATTGTATTTAGTACTTGCATCAAGAATTCATGATATACAAATTCAGTAGTTCTTGGGTGGCCGCATAGCGGTTTCTCTTGTTCATATGAATATTTAGTGCCCCTGTAAATCAGATCTATTCCGTACTTGCAAGTTGTAATTATTATTATCTTTAATTTATTAGCTGTTCTCTTTCATACACCACAATCCATCGATCTTACTTGGATGCATTGAAATGCAGGTGGCAGGATCAGTCGGCTCTATTGTTGTCGATCTTGAGCGCAAAAAAAAAATTTCCTGAAGTTATCGGTGTGTCAGAGATGCGGAGCCAATGAGCTTTGGTATTTTCAGTTTCGTCAGTGCGCAAGGAAAATTACTCGTGGAAGTTTTGGCAAACTCGTTATGCTCCATCCGTCAAATATGGTACCAATCTGATCAGCTCTCTTGGACACTTTACCTTGTTTAATTATAAAACTTGAAGAAAATTGTCCAATAGTCAAACACCCTCTTTGAAATTTAACGCGCATGTGGCTCTACTTGGTTTCATTTCTAGCCTACCTTGTTTTGTATGCAGCAACACAAATTTGCCGACATATTCAGGGGCAAATCAGGTGTTCATCTCGACAAATTGGATGAGATGGACAGTGTATTCACTGGGGAAAATTTCTTCTTACAGGTTTTAAATCTGAATTAAATTTTAATAACCATGTCAGAAATTTTGGTACAAATTGTCTGTACCTCTTAAATATGAACTTTTCCTACTACCATAATTGAAGATTTTGTAAATTTTTGTGTTCTATAGGGCACTGGAAACAGAAAATTTGAAAGAGTTACAGGGACACAGATTGGCGGTGGTACTATGTTCGGCTTGGCAAAGCTCTTAACTGGTTCCATGAGGTACCTGTAATTGCAATATCCTTACTATATGTAAAAGCATATTGGAAAAAAAAATGATATGAAAGAGCTATCTTCCCCAAATAAGAAACCTTAGACGTTGATCATTTTCTTGGATCGATCAGAACTGTTGATTTATGTTAATGCCGTTGACGTTAATGTCTCAGCCCACTAAAATTTAAGGCCTATATTAATTTCCTCAATATAAGGCCCATTACATATTATCTTACAAATTTATTATAAGAAATAACAACTTTAGCCCAAAGCAACACGTGGGCTCTTTGCTAGTAGAAAATATATATAGTGATCCAAGCTCTGGTCAAACTGTTTAAACTCAGATCTTCTGCACAGTAAAGACATAAAATGAGGCAACTGGTATTGCTTGTAGTACTGGTAAAATTGGATCACTCGTAAACAGTACTGTATACAGTCCTGTGCGATCTCAGTTTTAGAGCCGAAACCACCTAAATAGATACATAAATATAGTATGAAAGCTTATTTAATTGATGTTTTTGTTTACTTCTAATAATCTTTTTTCTTCGCCAGTTATGACGAGTTCCTGAAGTTGAGCCAAAAGGAGGATCTTGCAGCTGCATTGTTAGAGTGCTTTCACTCACAACATCACGCAAGTGAGTTCATCTTTCATTGCCATCTTGTTCTTTGTTTAAGATTTGTTGTAACTAATTAGTTCGACAAATCTTTCTACGGATGTGCATTTTGTGCTACTAGGGGCATGCATTTGTACTATGCAGCTCCAGTTGACAGGACAGGAGTCTCCAGAATGCTGGTGTGAGCTCTTGGCGAGGATAGAAGACAAGAAAAGAAACAGAAAAGAAAATACAGCGAGGATAGAAGACAAGAAAAGAAACAGAAAAGAATATACGGCGAGAATAGAAGACAAGAAAAGAAACAGAAAAGAATATATGGCGAGCCGATAGAAGACAAGAGAAGAGACAGAAAAGAATATATAATTACATGTTAATTTGTACTCCAAATGCTTGTAAAATCTATTGTATATTTTGTCTGTCAGAAAATGTTTCATCATCAAATTAATGCAAAGAAAATTACTAACTTTTCTATGTGATTAAACAAATATATTTTACATGCAAAAATAGAGATAAAATATCAAGAAACCTCAAAGCATACCCAATTATCCATTTACCCTAAATCATCACATCAGCTCCAGCTCGCAAATCATCGAATCCTCTGAATCCAACCAAATCCACTGCTCTATTTCGCTCCCAATTGATTTCAAGTGTGCCCATTCCATCCATCGACTCAGGAGCCGTCTATACTGCAATCCCGACTCCAAACTGGTCTTGCAATCTATGAGGTATTAAGGTCAGATCAATCCAACATTGTATGTACCAGTATACTTTCTTATGACTGAGCCGTACCGGTATCAGCAATTACCACTTAGCATTCTGCACTGTACTGTGCTACTGTAGTACTGTACACGCACCAATATGATTTCTTCTTACTGAACCCTACCAGATAATGCTGGTTGAGTAACTTCTTATGGAACTTGTTTCAGTTTGACTGAACCGGGAGTGTTGATGGAGCAGTTGAGGGCTTAGCTGTGAGTTGTTCTGTTACTGTAACTCGGTTACCTTGCCTGATCATATTCTGAACTGATAAAACCTCAATAATAAGCCAATGTATTTGGCTAATTGTCAAATTAGGTGTTACTCTATTTTGAAGAGGGATGCTTGATTGAATTGTCTCTGACGTTATGGAGCGGATCGTTTCGCTGTCATCTCATAGGTGTGGCCTCTATGTACTTTTCTTAAAGTTTAAGATCTGATGGGAAGTTTTACAATTTTGATGCATGTATACATTCAGATACACTGAAAAGTGTACTTGTATCAGTTTCTTGTATAAGATCATGCAGACTAATATATAATCAGATAATTTTTCTTACTGGTCTATTAATGTGTATGTGTATATACTCGCATATATATGTTTGAGTGAGAAAAGTATCATAAGTTAAATTTACTTCTGACTCACAAAAAAGTGGAAAAGAGACCCTGTAGAGGCACAGTCTCAAAGAGCTTCCTGCATTTCTGAAGATTGAACAATACTTCTCATATATTTCCTTAAAAGTTGCAAATTTTTTCTGCAATTAATTCATGCACATTTGCTTACCTTTTATGACTTTTGTTTTATAATTGATGGTATTTGCCAATTTTATAGTCCTCTATTTGTATATTTAATTATAGCAAGAGTAACCTGTCAATTTTGCTCTCTTAATGTCTTCTATATGCCTCTCATTTGCTTGATTTTTATTATTCTTCTTCATATAATGAGCCAGAAAACTGACAGTGGCATAACATGTGGAGTGTGGATGTGGCCATAGGCACTAGTGCGGGGCGCATGTTCATACGGAACTTAGTCGAGACACGATGCTCTAGTGTGGGACACGTCTATACCAAACTTAGTCGAGACGTGGCACTGGCATGACTGTAGGGTACGCATGTCACCATGCTCGAAACTCAAAACTGTCAGCCAATTAATGTAAGGCTCTCATTCCTTATCTAACTTGATCGAACTTTTTCAAGTTGGCAGCCGTTGTCAACTACTCAAAAAAAAAAAAAAAAAAAACTTAATCGAACTTTCAGAAACTTACATCTAGAATTGGCGTAACGTACAACCATAGACCATAACCCTCTATATATATATGTGCACAGAGTCTTCTCTAAACCCTAGCCGCCATTTTATCTCTTCCTCTCTCACCATAGATCGTAAAGGAGATGGAGCTATAGAGAATCAATCAAAATTGGAGCTATATTCGGTGAGTCCAGCATATCTCCATCCCTATTATTTGAGCGAGTATTTTCATTTTAGTATTATCAGATTCTTGATTTTTAAGATTTTATGTCTTTAATCTATCAAGTTTCTTTCATGTATCTGTTCTCACTGAAAGCTTGAGTTCTGAATCAAATAAATTTCGGTTTAAATCTTACATTGATTCGACTAACAGAACCATTCTATGATACGTCTCATCTGTCGATCTACATAATACTGCGACTGGTTCACGGTTGGCGGGTACAACTGATTCCAATTGTTGTTAATTTAAAAGCTTGAAACTCTATAATTTTAACATGGAAGTTGTGATTATTATTATCTTAAAATTACATCACAATCCATCTTACTTGGATGCGTTGAAATACAGGCGGCAGGATTAGTCGTCTCAAGTGTAACAAAGTTTCCTGAAGTTACTGATGTGCGAGCGAGCGATAGAGGAGCCGATCGATGAGGTTTTGTATTCTCAGTTTCATCAGTATACAAGGAGAATTACTTGTGGAAGTTTTGGCAAACTCGTTATGCTCCATCTCCGAATGCGTATGAATCTGATAATCTCTCTAAGTCACTCTTCCTTGCTTAAACTTCTGAACTTGAAGAAAATTGCCAATAGTTAAATACCCTGTTTTAATGAATTGACCAATAGCAGTTTTATACTTTTATTAATCACCTTTTTCGTGTTTTAAATTACTTGTTGAAATTTGTGGTGTTTCTTTTTAGAGAGGAAAATAAATGGCAATTAAAAAGCAGTATATGAAATCAAATGTTGTTCTCACTTTTTATCAAGAACTAGATGGTCCATTTCTGCCCCCAAATCTTTGTTGCCTGACAAAATATTTAGGCTTAGCTTTTTTTTTACTTTGGGTAAATTTGATATATTCCACTCTGAACTGTAAAAATAAGAAACTGCCACTTAAGTTAAACTTTAGATTAATGCCACCATAAATCCGGTTTAATTTGAAAATTTTCTACTATTATACAATTCCCATACCATTTTAATTAGAAAAGATATGTATTTAGGTACCTATTTTTGTATCTCTTTTATGCCATTGTGTAACTTAAATCTCTATTCTTTTCTTGCAGTCAAGTAGGGACTAACCTTTCCGATCCAATGTCTCGGCACAGGGAGAATGGTTTGGGTATGGCTTCGGTTACAAAGGTGGTGTTCAGCTTGCACCCCAGGTCACCGGGTTGGTTGCTAGTGTGCTTGCTGCTTAATGTCGGTGCTAGGTTGAAGTATTCTTACTGGGTGTCGTACAGAAAGAAAATGGAGTTGGGGTTGTGTATTTCTCGTCCATAGGAAGAGCAAGAACAAAAAAAAAACGAGAAATATTCGATGCAAAGCGAGATGTCGATGCCTACTAACTACTAAGGTTTTGTAACTGGCTATAAGAACTCAAAGCTGGAGCGTTATATGTAAATACGTTATAGTAATATACATATCTATTATGTATTTTCAGCAATTTTCAGTGTAATCGAAATGTTTAATCTGATCAGTTAAGCTGACAAAAGTAATGCTTATATTTTTAGATCATTTTTTTTATTATTCTTTTGCCTCTAACTCTGTAATTAAGGAATAACAGATGAGATGTTAACACTATTTTTCATTCTTAACTCTATGATATATTTAGGTGATAGTTGGAGTGAAAACAGAAAATTATACCTACAAGGATACAAAAATTGTAAAAATATATGTATCAATGTATTTAATCTCACAATTACGAGTTTATAAAACACATGAAAAATTCAAAGTTTCAAAAAATATTATAATTGCTTGGACTATGGAGTTAAATTTAAAAAAAAAAATGTGGTGCACATCGAAAGGGAAGAAAAAAAAAAAGCGAGAAGGAATCCTTGCCCAATCTTGGCCCAAATAAATTTAAATTGAATGGACCAATTTTAAAGCCCATTTAAAATTGTACAAGTTTTCTCTACAACAGTACTGAAGCTTACATCATCTAAAAAAGCTTACATCATGTAAACTTTTATGGGTCAAAAAAAAAAAAGTTTACATCATCTAAAATTGAATAATTTTATGGGTCAAAATATATAATTCAGCAATTTATAATTTTTTTTTTATTTTGTGTTCAGCAAAAGGGATATCAATATATCATGCATTATATTTGCACCTGTCCACAACTCGTGAAGACTTTGCAATTTTTTTCTTTTCTAGAAAAGCGGCTTTAATTTGTTTCATCTTCTTTTTCTTTTCAAAAAATGGTCCCAATTAATGTAAAGAGTTCTCTAGTTGCAGTTGCACCAGGTTGGCCATGTTAAATTGTTTGGCTTGATATCTGATAGTAAGACCTAATTTTAGGTGCACCAGTAGGTGTATTTATATTATGAGTGAGGTTATTGTACTTTGCAAAGCGCAGTGGCTAGTGCGTTTTGGTCTCATATCTTTTAAACCGTAACTCGAATGACCAATCCAAATTGGTTACCATAATCTTAATATTGGAATCTAAGTTGAATACCAGAATTTCCTATTTTTAGAGTTTTCTAACTATTTTTTTGGATTTTTGAAAGTTGTATAGAAAATGTACAAAAATTTGTATATAAAATGGGTCTTCAAAAATCCAAAACAATAGTCAGAAATCTCTAAATATAAAAAAAAATTGTATGCAACTAGATTTCAATATTAAGATTATGGTAAGCAATTTGAATTGGCCATTCGAGCTATGGTTTAAGAGATATGAGCCCGAAACACACTAGTCACTGTGCTTTGCAACGCACAATAGCTAGAGGAGGCAAAATTTGATCCGACTCGAAAAACCCGCCCGACCCGCCCGACCCGAAACCCAACCCAACCCGAGTTTTAGGGAAAGTCAAACTGACCCGACCCGACCCGAACCCCGACCCGTGTTCCAGGAAAAGTGAGACTAACCCGAACCCGACCCGACCTGGGAATAGAAGTGCAAAATCTGACCAGACCTGAAAAACCCGCCCGACCTGACTTGACCCGAACTCGACCTGACATTTTCCATTTGATCAAACTGACCCGACCCGAACCCGAACTGACCCAACCCAACCTGGCAATCCGCCACCTCTAGCAATAGCCTCACTCTTTATATTATTACAAAAATATATATATATATAGAGTTATGCTACGGTGAGTTGCAACTCACGGGTTGCTTCGTGAGTCGGGATCCAAAAATATATCAAATCACCTCCAAATTTTGATTTATATGGCTCAATAAATTCTTCATATCAAAATCTTATAGCACGCAAAAAAATTTCATTTTTGGAGATTTTTAAGTATTTGTTTGAGATTTTATAAAATGACTATTCAATATTAATAAAATAATCAATGTTTTATGCATCATTTTATAAAATCTCAAACAAATACTTAAAAATCTCCAAAAATGAAAATTTTTTGCGTGCTATAAGATTTTGATATGAAGAATTTATTGAGCCATATAAATCAAAATTTGGAGGTGATTTGATATATTTTTGGATCCCGACTCACGAAGCAGCCCGTGAGTTGCAACTCACCGTAGCATAACTCTATATATATATATATATATATATATATGTGCAATAGATTATAGACTATAAGACTAAGGAGTAGCGGATGCATGCCACTTAGATGTATAACGTGGTGGGCTTGTGAATGAATTTAACGCCTACCATTGATGGGTTCCAGATCCAATCCAAATTAAGAGAGAAAGAAAGAAGTGTGCCATCTACTCGGTGCCCAACATTTTGTAAACTGATCAAATGTTCAATTTTTACTTTTAAGTGATGCAAAAAGTTGCAAATTCAAGTATTTTAGACGAACAAGTTTCTATTAGAAATTGTTAGTATATATAGTCTGTCAAATAGTAAATATAAACTATATCTTATAAACTCTCAAATTCCTATAAAAATCTACGGCATTGGAGTAGGCCAAACATGTCCTAATTAACTGTGCATGCACATTTCCTTATAGCTAGCTAGCGCTGTCTTTTCAACTTCCCTTATTTTCAAAGAAGAGTGCTGCCCCAAGATACCTTGACTGCTCAAGCTTTTCTGCAACAGATCCAAATTAATTAAACATTTTGTTTTGGAATAAATCAGGAAATGTGGGTACGTATTCGTCGACCTCGAAATGGAAAAGTCGGTCGTATATATGTACAATATTTGTACACAGATGGAAAACAGTAAGCGTGCAACGATGGAACTCATTTATTTGCATTTTGCACGGAAGGGAGATCTTAATTAGCTAGCTAAAATATAACAAAATACAAATGATTACTATTCTGTATGATTACTATTTTGCTCGGCATGTGTACGTACCATCAATGTTCTAAATTAATTGTTGTTATTAAATCTGCATGCATTATATCCCCATGTATTGTTTGACATTTTGATATATCTTGAGTCTATTTAATTAATTTATTTTTCTCAAAAAAAATAATTGATTTAATTAATTTAGTCAATATTTTATGAAGTCTCTTAGAAGTACCTATATGCAAAAATTATATTTTACAAAGTATAGACCTCATTTCGAAATTAAAAAAAAATGATTTTATTGGTAGGTCAAAACTTGTCCACGTCAGCACAAATTAGTATATGAATTATCACCATAAAACATATTTAATTAAAACACGTGAGGAGTATATGATATATAATTTCCTATCCGGAAGGCAACATCGAAGTAATTAATTTGTATAAATAAAAGAGGAGGGATTGATTCAATGACACTAAAAAATTTTGACACAAAGATGAAAATTAACCTCTCATCTGGATTTCGAACCCGGCCAAATAGAATAATTTAGATTGTGTACCAGTGTGAAGTGTACCACAAATTCTTCATCACAATAACTACGTATCCGACTCTGGTAACTATTTTTTTTTTTTTTTAATAAAGATGAGGGTCAAGCTACTCAAATTTAAATGTCTATAAAAGACCTCTCATTTGGATTTCGAACCCACAACCTCTCAATGTTGCCCTTAGTCACTAGAACAAAGGCTGGTTCTTGACTCCGGTAACTGAATTAAGTATCTAAAAAACATCTATATCTATATCTATACTATTATAAAAAGCACGTAAAAACTGGACACGTCCATTTGGTCACAGTTTTCATCAAATGGAGAATTCGAATAGTCACTGCTTTGAATTACACACTCTCACGGATTGAACCGATAAAGCTTCAGCTCATGCTTACGTGAAAAGTCTGTGCACATACAAACGAGTATTAATTTATTCTTCAGATATTGAAAAAACAATTCATGGGAAATTCACCGGGCCTTAGGATCTTTTGATTTTCAGTGGACCAAATATTATTAATTTTATACAAAACTTACATGATGAAGAGGAGGGATCCATTGACAATGCTTATTTTGATAATTTTGACAATAAGGTTTTTTAAAAATTTGTAAAAATTCATAAAAAATCTTAAAAATAAAAAATAGTTCACGGATGTATTATTTAACTTATAGATTGGTAGTATTTCAATTTTCAATTAATTTGAATATCGTTTAATGACTTATCAAATTTTCGTGCACTTTTCATAGGTTATTATTTAGCGGATCTTTAAAGAGTTAACAAATGTCGCTTAAATTGAATATATTCGGAAACATGATCAATCTATAAGTTAAGCAATACTTCCGTAAATTTTTTTTCTATTTTTATGATTTTTTATAATTTTTTAAAAAGTGATACTGTCAAGATTGTCAAGATAACTATTGTCAATAGATCCCTCCTCCATAACAAATTTTTATGATTTTCTTTATAACTTTGTATGATATGAACTTTTTTTGATCATAATATCGTTAGGTTGAATAAAAATTGAAATTCTCAGCAGCGATGCGCGGGTACGCTTCTAGTTAATATATATTTTCATTTACAATCAGTATTATTTTCGTTTAATTTAAGCAGTCATCTTTTCAATTTGCCATCTTGTCACTTAATTATCCGGTCCAGGTTTATATGGAAAAGTTGAACATAAATTGGTACTTGATATGACATTTGGATGCAGGTCTTCTGACTTGACATTAAAAATTTCGCATTAAGACATATAATATGCCAATTGTGTCAACATGATTGCTTGATTAGACATGTGGCTAGCTAATTAGTACTGTTTCCCTTGACCTATTTAATACCTCATTAAAAGCTATATATATACCACACGAGTCCGAATTTGTTGTTATTCCAACCTCAACCGTTAGATCAAAATGGACGGACCAGATCGGACCAGTTTAGATAATAGAGACCTTTTTTTAATAAATCTGATCTATTGATTTTAACATCCGACGGTCCAGCAGAGAATAACATAGTCCTGTTATCCTATCTAGGATAATAGGGGATATAAATTCTATACCACACATCTATATTCTATAGACTATATATATATATATATATAGTCACTCTCTTTCTCTTGACTCACAAAATTGACTTGAGTTGAGGTTTCGTTGTTTTTTCAAAGATATTAATGGTTTCTTTCGTTAATTGTTACTTCCACGCAAAGCATTGTGCATGGATTTAGCAATAGAAAACGTAATCAATTACTACACAAAACCATTACAATATTATACGAAGCTTGACAAAAATATATATATATTGAGTAAAACTACTGTGCTCTTAAGCTCACGGAGGCTTCTTGTGAGCTTAAAAATGTATCAAACCATATCCAAATTTTGATTTATATGGCTCAATAAATTATTTGTGTCAAAATCATGTGGCATGCAAAAATTTTTCATTTTTAGAGATTTTTAAGTATTTATTTCGGATTTTTTAAAAGTTACATATGAAACATTGATTATTTTATTAATATTGTATATTTGATCTTAAAAAATCCGAAATAAATATTAAAAATCACCAAAAATAAAATTTTTTTGCATACCACATGATTTTGATATAAAGAATTTATTGAGCCATATAACTTAAAAATTGGATATGGTTTGATATGTTTTTGGTGTTAAGCTCACGGGAGGCCCCTGTGAGCTTATGAACACGGTAGTTTTACTCTATATATACTTGTCAAAATTAAACTTGTCATATAAGATGGTTAATTGCTACCCAAAAATAAAAGGTAAATTTTAACTAGTTAGCTTGATCAATTTAATTTTTATTTTTACTAAACTTGATCCTTTAATTCTCGCAGTACTGTCAAACAACCAATTTTTTCCTTTTGTATCACCGGCCATAACGTAATTAGAAAAATAAAATATGAGACATATATATAGTTGCCCTTGCCCCAACCAAATATCAACAAAAAATATATATATATATAGCTTTGACCAATTATATCTTCGAAAACAAGCTCCATTGACCCGAATTAAAAGGTTGACCCTAACTAATTAATCCTATATGATTAATTGATTTGAATCCAATATGATTGGGATTTAAAGCTTTACGTACCCAAAATTAAGTTAATCTGAATTCAAATACAATTCAATCAGGCACACTCCATACTCCATACTCCATATGAAGATAATAGGACGCCTACCTGTTCGTTAAAGAAAACCTATATACAAGAGTAATAGCTACCCACCACTATTTTTACTTATCCACCTGTATACTATATTTCAATTAACAAAAATATCATTTTTCAGATGAACATTTATATCTTTCCGATTAATTATATATAGATATTATTTTTCAGTGAACATTTATACAACTATGATAAGCATATGGGTGCATGTATGTGGGTATGTCAGATTGTGGGAGAGATCGATGGATGACACATTTATAGGGTTGACTCTACATGTTTTCCTATATACAACGTATGCGTGCCTATAAAATACAGGAAAATGATACATACATAGATACCAAAAAGATAATCAAATTATATTGATATCACTTGTGTTAGTATATATTCATATTAAATGTGTCAATATTCAAATTAACTCATTAAAATATTCAACTTATTTGTATAATATATCTTAATACTGTACAAGTTGCATAGTGAAACTAATAATTTGAATATACACCTATCTTATTGGAAAAGTGATACAACCAGTACCGATTTTGGTATAATTTTTTTGTATCTTTATAACATTTTTCTAAAGTATAAATCCTCTATCAACTTTTGGAGTCATATTGCCACATCTTGCTGAGTTGGACAAGCCTATGCCCATCTTCTTAATTAAAAAACCTAAAGCGAGATATATAAAAAAAAAAAAAACGACCAATTGGCAATTATTATGTCGAAACAAAAATGTAAAACAATAAAATGTTTATATAAAAAAAATTGGTAAACTTAATTTCCATGCACACCGGTAACGCATAAACACCTCCAAAAAATGCATGGAGTTGCAAAATATTCACTTTTTCATAAACTAGAGCTGTAACTCGGGCTTCGCCCCGAAAAATGGTATCAAATAAATAATAAAATTTTTTAGAAAATTTCATATTTCACCAAATTTTGAACATAATATTTAAATTTTTTGATACAAATAATAAAAATATTATAATTTATAAATAAGAACACATAAATATTAGATCATTTCAAGGATTAAATTTTGTTTTAGACATATCATATTCATGTTATTTAATGTGAAAACAAAAACATATAAGCCATTGGATCAAATTAGATGAAAAGTTTTAAGCCAGATCAATACTAAATAATATTGATGATGTGACATAGTTAAGGTGCTTGGAAACCTTCCACTCTTTATGGAATATAGATTCTTTTGGGCCTATTAATTAGAATTTATAATGAATAAAATAATTAAACTGAGAGGCCATGAATTAACCGCCATTTATAAATTTGCAATCCTTGAATATTCCAAGTTTGAAGGTACGTGAGGCAAACAATGCTCTAAAAAGTTGAGCCCAACACCTGATTTGATACAGGATAAGCTAAATTAATTTGCACCAAATCAAATTAAATAACCAGATGCACCTTCGCCTTTTTTAATTAAATGCTAGAACACTAGATCTAGCGTTTTTGGCGCCGATATCTTTGCTTTTTTCTCACATTTTAAAATGGGGAATCTTTCACAGAAAAAAATATTCTTTAAAACAAAAATAGAAATGTCAGTACAACATGTCAAGATGTAATTAGATTCTTTACATAAAAGTAAACAGATACATATATATACCACAAGTAATATCAAATTTTTTTACCGACCGTATTAGTATTCATGATATACTATGAGTTTGTATTAATATTAACTTATTTAGTATTCAAATTGCTCGCATTTTATATATAATATTTAAATTAAGTTGCATATTAAAGTCAGGGCCGGAATGAGGGGGACAGAGGAGAGCTAGGCATCCTCCAATATTACATGTTTCACAAATACATATATTTTCATAGTAGTTTGGATGATTTGTTCCATTTGACTCCCCCTATAAATTTTTTGAAATTCTGGCAACTAGATACAATGGAAAATGACTAATAATTAGGAAATAATATGTACTGGTTATGCTCAATAAATTTTGGCTAAATTTATGGTGTTTTTTCACAATTTTTGACTAATCTAAACGCACAAGTTACAAAGTATTTACTAAATGTAAATTTATGTACGGTTCATGGTGCTCCAATTTTTTTAAAATTTTATTTGGAATTCTAATGACATTCATGATCAATCATTCACTGTCATGCTTAACTTCATATCATACACGTGTTTACGATTTAAACTGTAGTGGATCAATTATGTGTAGTTTATGAAGTCATTACAGAAATTTTAAAGATCAAATTTATGCAAAAAAAATTTCAAAATAATATCCAACTTACACATCAAACTATTTGTAACATTTTTCCATTTTATGAGAAAATTAAGTTCTTTTTTTAATAAATAATGCATTATCATAATACTATTCATCAATTTTTTTTTTTTTTTTTTGTATTGTTTAGTACAAAAATATTTATTTTGAAAAAAATTAAACCTTTCCTTTCATATAAAACTAATTTCAATTAAATGTTCGTATGCATTATTATACTTTTCATTAGGTATTAATGAAGTTCCAAGTAGAAATTTTGTCTAAATGTATTTTGTATTAATATATTTCTTGTAATTGTTGGCCATGATCTCGGACCCCTTATCGGAAAATCCTGGTTCTGCCCCGATTAAAGCTATTTTTGAATAGTTTTTCAATTATAAATATAAATATTAGTTCAGTTAATATCAATTTTTATATTAGTTTAAGTATCCCATAACATTTTTCTACACGGAAGCATCAATGCAAACATAATTATTCTTGAAAATGTGTTTTCCCATATAAGATTACATGGTTGGAGCTAGGGCGGCCGGAAAGCATGTAGCTAGTGAGCTAAGTCGCTCTTGAATTGTTTCGGATCAACTAGCAATGAGCTCGCTCGACAGTGAATCAAGTTATTAACAAGTTGGCTTGTTAAGCTCGTTATGTTAACCAGCACATTTGAGCCTAGCCTACTTCGTTTCATTAAACTCGTTTGGCTTGTAAAAATATTGGCACTTGTAATAATCATTAATTATGATAACCATGATAACCATTACCATGTCGATGTATATGCATGACTCTAGTTGGTTTCACTTCTAACCTATCCAACTTGGTTGGAACTAAAGACTTTGCTCTTGTTGTTTTTGCATAAATTTTTATTATATCATATAATGATTACTATGATATGTACTTAATTATACATAAATTGTATTGTAGTGTTTTTGTACTCTTTTTTAAAATTTCATATAAAATGTTTAAAGATAATGTTAAACGATATTTAATGAGCAAGCTATTATAAATATATGAGCTGACATTTTTTTTGTCTGAACGCCTATATTCAGGATGTTGGTGTTTTACACATAGTGTCTGAATGCCGATGTTCCAGACGCTAGTGTTCAGACTGAAAAATTCTGACGATCATAACTTCAAACTTTTACAACTTCCGAATAACTAATTTTGTGACCGCCGACGTTTAAAATGTATTGCAAATGGTAACATTTAAAAAGTAATCATTGTTGTGTTATACATATTCAAGTAGGCATACCTCTCAAATTCCATGGCAATAGCACAAATTCCAAAATTAGAAGTGAGAACATACTTGTAATTAAATTTTATTACAATATAAACACAGAATACATGTTTTCACAATAATTCTACTCTTATATATATATAACTATAACTATACAGTATAAACACAGATACACACACTATGCAATAAATTCGAAGTAGTCATTGTTACAATACCCAATTACAAGTGACATATCCATTTTACAGAAACAGACCAATAAACCAAATTGAAGTAAAAAAAAAAATAATAATAATTACAGAGCTCTCACTCAAAGTAATTAACTTTCACCTGGTAATTATAACTACCAAATTAACCCCGGATCTACAATTTTCTATCAATCAATCGCCTTCAAACCCTCAATATCAATTTTACAATTGCATGTAACTAATTAATTAATTAATTGATTGATCCACCAAATTAATTTTCATGATAACGATCTCTTGACACCCTATAATATATATAATATATATATGCTCACAACACTTCAAGCATATAATGATGATATATATAATGCTCCTCGTTCAAGTTAGATTGTGTTGAATCGAGGGAAAAAGAAAAAGATAAAAGAAGAGGAAGAAGAAGAAAAAGAAACACAAGACACCCATGCATGAGCTTGACAGCTCAAAGCAGAAAGAAAGAAGAAAAAGAGAAACATCTTGCGTCCATTGAAAAACTGTCCAGACATCCATAAATGTACAAAGAATGTAACACTGAAATATAACTTATGAACAGTATGGACAGTATTTCTATAGACGCTAGGTATTACTCAGAAGAAAAACAAAAGGCAAACTCTCATATTATAACCCACCCAATAGGCCATGATTTTGCTTGATCAGTCAATTAACTCACATATATAAATCGTTGAATTTTGGTACCGTAATTCACGGTACCAAATTGGAGCAAAAAAAAAACAATTAATTAATTAGAAAACAATCCTCACGGCATTTCGTTCGCTCGTTCGATCGACGACGATCATCGGCTCGCAGTGGTGACCGAGGAGCAGTCGCACGAGTCCGATTCATTATCCGACTCAACTTCCCGCTTGTGGAAGCTCCGGTGACAATTACAAGCCGCGCAGACATAAGCCGCCGCGGTGCCTTCTGCGCCTGAGGCCATGAACTCGGTGCACCCATCGACCGCATACCCACCAATATTCGCCGCGTGGTTGCGCATACACTCTTTATATCTAACCACTCTCTCCTTCGGGCCCGAACGGGTACCCGGCGTCGACACCGAGCCGTTCGCGTAGGCCTTCTTGTGACCTTGTTGGAGCCCCATATGTATGTATGTATAGATAAAGTTGTGAACTTTGGCAGTTATGATGGTAGCTAGATGCCTCAATCTAATTGTAGGTATTGTGAATTGGAAGGATCGAGTTGAGAGAGAGAAAGGGGGGATGATAGGTAAATGCTAATGGAGGTAGCTCAACATCTCTATCATTCACTTGTTGGGTCGGATTTATATAGAAATGAGGTGGGCTATACATTGGTGGGTTGTTTCGCAAATAATGCACCTCTCTTTTTCTTTCTTCCTTTTCCTTTCTTTACCTTTCTTTCTTTTCTTGCTTTCTTTCTCCAAATCCTCATGATTGCACATGTGTGAAATGATGCTTGGATTGGATCTCCACAATTCATTAAGTGGGAGATGGAAAAAAGCTTGACCAAAATCAATCAATCTTTTTTCATTTTATTTTTCTACATACTCATTATCTTCCAATCATTGTTAATTATTTTTATTGTTTTTCCTCTTATTAATTATAGTACATATAATAAATGGATTGTCTAATATCATGTATAGGGCTGATTTTAGGGGTATTACGATCATGAGAATAATTATATAAAGAGGGGTGATCTACTAATAATACTTAGCTTGACAATGTTGACAACAAGACTTTTGAAAAATTAAAAAAAATATCATTAAAAATTTTTAAAATTAGAAAAAAGTTTACAGAGTACTAGTTAACTTATAAATTAAATTTTTTTTTATTATATTTAATTGAATTGATGTTTGATATATATTTAAAGATTCGTGAAATTACAACAGTTAAAAAATATACAAAATTTATTTAAATCATCAAATGATGTTCATATTGATTAAAGTTTGAGACATTGTCAATCTATAAAGTAAATAATACATCTTTTTTCATTCTTTAAAAGTTCTACTATGAAGATTGTGAAGATAAATATTGTTATCCGTTATCTTATATAATTAGTAAAGAGTCCACGCCTTGCTTTGGGCTGGAATTGTTATTTATTATAATAAATTTTAAAAAAAAATATGTAATGGGCCTTAAATTGGGAACATTGATATGGGCCTTAAGTTTTAATAGGTTGAGACATTAAAGTACGGCAACGGTGGTGATCAATCTAAGTAAACAATCAACGGCTGAGATTTATTTCTTAGGAAGATAGAAATTTCATGTTAAAAAATCTAATATACTTTTACGAGGAATACTGATTAAGTACCAATAAGGGCGACGACAACAATCTCGTATTTGTATTGTATATTATTATATTGCTCCTGCAATAGTTATCACATGCAGATTGTACTATCACAAATCTATGTTGCCAACTATACCAACTTATTGCTAACATTAAATTGCAACCAACTTTTTCTTTCACGACAAGAAATAAAACTATTTTGAAATAATTTATCCGAATGGATTATACAGAATTTTTCAGATCCAATAAATTACAAGATGAAAATACTTAGTTTAAAAGTATATAAATAATTAATTAGTAAAGAACTAGTAAAAGAATAATCAGACAATTCAATATGAAAGTTTTCAAAATTCAGATGATATATTAATAAAAGGAGTTGATATACAATGAATATTCTTGCTGGTCATACGGTCAAAAACATTGATACGAAATTGTTGTTGTCACTGAATGAGTTATTATCGATCACTTATAATTACTGCATATATATATAGTTGATTTTGCATGATATGTTTTGATGTAATTTAATTTATTAATCACATTACTACTATATATTGAATTATAATATTATTGTAGCTTAATAAATTCATTAAGATGCATCATATATAACTCATTCAATTATTTATTAAACATATAACAATACCAACCATGATATATATCTACAGTTCTCCATTGTAAAAACGAAATTATATATGCCATGATTCGTTTTATTTTGATCCATTTTTGTACATCCAAAATTAGCAACTATTCTAGCAGAGATGAGCAACATCAAGAATTCCAGAGTGCGGCTGAGGTTCGGTACTTGTACTACAAATTGGGGAAGTGGGCTTGCATAAACTGCAATTTGTTTTCTAAGAAGAAATTAAATATAAAATTAAATATAATGATAATTGATTTGCTGGTGCCTGAATTTTTGTATCTATGTGTACTGTGCAAATTTGTGCAAAATAGTAAGTGGTCTTGATTTCAGGTTCCGGGAAGGAGAAGATTATATCGTACTAATTAGATTTATATAATATTGTAATTAGCTACCATTAATATATATTATATAGAAACATCAACCAACAAACAAAGTTCCATACATTTTCTTTTGTAAAGTATTTCAGATGGTTGGTAATGTTTTAATCAAATGACATTTAAAATATCTTAAAAACTAATACAAAAATAAAAAAATTTAATAGTTGATCTGTAATTAAAATTGAGGAGGGTTCCGATGCCTCAATTTTTTGTGCCTCAATAATGCCTCAACTTTTCAAATTTCAAAAAACTCAAAATTTAAAACTAATTTTTCAAAACAAAACCGTTAGATTTGATCAATATAATATTATCTATGTGCACATAACAAATTATTACACTTTTTTGTTTTATTTTATATAAATCAATGAGTTATAAAAATCAACGTCTAGAAGTTGCTCAAATTAGTGCATTTTTTGGAAGCCCTTGATGTCAAACAAAATAATATTTAAATTTGATGATTTTTTACATATACATAAATGAAATGATATAAATTTACATCTAACGGTTTTGTTTTAAAAAATTAGTTTTACATTTTGAGTTATTTGAAATTTAAAAAGTGGAGGCATGATTGAGGCACAAAAAATTTAGGCATTAGAACCCTCCTCATTAAAATTACATATATACAAAGATCATGATAAACTGTTTGGGCTTGTCGACTATTAATATTTTGAAATTGAATATACGGATCAACAATACAGACACTACGTACTATTTGATATTACAATAGCCTCACTCTTCTTCAATAACCACATTTATTGACCTTTTATTTTAGGAAGTTGATAACTGCACCTCTTAAAAAAACCCCCTTAACTGCACTTCAATACATTTTTAGTTAACAATTCTTTATCAAATACAACAAATCACTTTTACCGGTTGCAATTCACATTCTCAATCGAACAAAACATTTATATATATACAATAGAAAGATCAAGAATCAAAAAAATTCACTCAAAATTTATGAGAGTATGAGAAAGAAAGAGAAAATATTACTAATTTAGTTTGGGGGATGGATAAGGGGTGTAGTTAAGGATGCAAATGGCCTAATAGCTCAAGTGATAGCTAACTAGGATGACTTCCAAGAAGTCATGGGTTCAATCCTCCATGAGCACAAATATCTCCTAATGGGAGAATATCCACTTAAATCTAAAAAAAAAAAAAAATGTGTAGTTAAGTGGGGACAAAGATAATTTCTCTTTATTTAATTATTTGCTTATTCATTTAATTGGTCTTGCACTCTTACTTTTTATAGGTAAGTTTATAAATAATGCAACTGTCCATACTCCATATCCACAATTTGATCCAGGCTAGGCCGTTCACTGTTTGGTGGGCCATGCCGCACGTTGGCTTTGGCCCATTTGCGCCTAAATTCTAGGTGGTAATGGATCTCCAAATTAAGGGTAATTAACCCGATCCGAATGCCATGTATTATTAATCATTGTGGCTAATTCTGCTATGGATCGGATGAAATATGGGACGTTCATTTTTTTATAATCAGATGGTTGTGATATGTCTTTTAGATACAATTTGAAAAAAATATTTGATACAAACCGCTCGGTTCAAAAATTAAAGGTTACATAGCCAATCCACAAAAGAACCGCTCTTATTAATATGAGTGAGGCTATTGCACTTTGTAAAGCGCAGAGAGGTAGTGAGCTGAATAAGGTTATTGTGCTTTGCAAAACGCAGAGAGGTAGTGAGTTTCGGCTTTATATCTCTTAAATTATAGCTCGAATGACCAATCCAAATTTCTCATCATAATCTTAATATTGAAATATAGGTTTTTTCTTTGAGAAAAAGATGGAGGTCTGAGCCTCCAAATTTCATTTATATGACACTATGTGGCGTCAGATATTTACAAGAGATCACTAGATTGTGATCAAATTTAAAAACATAAAAAAATAGGAAAAAACAAAAGACAAAATCAGAAAAAATTTAAGTGTTTAATTTCTAGCCCGTGAACCAATTTTTATGCTCCATCATTATCTCTCGTATGATTGTGATGTGATCTTTGCTTTCTTCACGGAATATTCTCGCACAACGCTCTCTCCATATTACAAAGCAAGTGGTAAGTTCCATACTTCTCCAATAATCATGCTGGTTTTTATCGAGCAAGAAATGGTAATGAGCTAGTGTGATTTAGTGTCCATCCAATGGACTCCATCACACTCACAAAGTGTGCACAGTGGGCCCCACCACGTGCACACTTTGTGAGTATGATGGAGTCCATTTTGATAGACACAAGTTATTTCTCAAATGGTAATCTCCAATCTCATACGGAGTGCATGGGGTCCTTCTTAATACTATGACATCATGGATATATATATCTTCTAATGAGCTGAGTTTTCTCTGCAAATCAGTGAATAAATGTCGCACCGATTCAGCTTGCTCCCTGCACATGTAACAAATGTTAGGGATTTGCCATCCCCGTTTCATTAAATTATCTGTGGTGAGTATTGCATTCCTAAGCATAAGCCAGCCAAATATCAATACTCTCGGAGGTGCTTTGATACCCCAAACATTGGAAATGTTTGTGCTGATTAGTGTTGTGCTCTCCGGAATCAGCTCTCCGCCCGTCCCGGGCCGCCCGCCCGCGCTCGCCCGTGCCCTTCACCCGCCCTTGCCAGTCCGGGCCCACAATCCTCGCCCGTCTGTCCCTAGACGGGCAGGCGGGTCTTGAAGGGCAAGGATCAAGATATTTGTTGTCGCCCTCCGAAACCCGCCCGCCCGTCGTCGCCCTTCCCGCCCGTGCCCTTCGCCCGCCCTTGCCCGCCCCCCACGCCCGCCCTCCCCACGCCCGCGCCCGCCCCCGCGCCACAAAGAAGACTTAAAATTTACAACTTTTTCTAAAATTATATTTTACATCATTTCTTTTAATATATCGAAATATAGAAACATAAAACTTATTCAAACTTATAAAAGTTGGCATAAAATTTACAATGAAGTTTTTTCTCAAAAAAAATTTACAATGAAGTTGTGAATTTGTAGAAAAAAAGAAACTTATTCAAACTTATAAAATTTACGCCCGATGTCCGCCGGCAACACCCCCGAAGTCCGCCGGCAACACGCCCAAACCAAACCCCTTGCCCGCCCGTTGCCCGCCCTTGCCCGCCAAGCCCGACGGGCAAAGGGGTGGGCAAGGGCCTCCCCTCGGGATGAAACCCACCCGTTGCCCGTCGCCCGCCATCGCCCGTCGCCCGCCGGGGCCCACCCGTCCGTTTGAGCATAACACTAGTGCTGATGTGAGGAGCATTTTTCACAAAGTTGTAGACTGAATATTGAAATATAGTTGCATACTAAATTTTTTTATTTTGAGAGTTTTCTAACTATCTTTTTTTTATTAAAAAAAACTGAACCATTTTATATATAAATTTATGTGCATTTTCTTATGAGATACAAAGCCGAAGCGTACTACCTCTCTGCGCTTTGCAAAGTGCAATGGTCTCACTTTTATTAATATTATTATTATTATTATTTATTCTCATTCGGATTATGAGAATATTTATTTAATAGTATTTAGAGCAGAAGGGTATCTAAAGAATCTAATTAATTTGTTCATGCATGATTGCGTACAACACACACTGTTTTCATTGACTTCTGCTGATTATGTGAACAGTCATCTAACCGGCGGACAAGTATTAATTAATTATTTCATTTATGAATTAATTAAGAAACATTGAATGCGTCCCCAACGGTCTTTATTTGATGTATATATATCCCATGAGGATAATTAAAGCTTATAAATTTATAATAATAATAGATTAATTAATAGTGGGAATGCTTTCATGAGTGAGATGAATGCACATACGATGTTATATTAACTAGAGCTGTAATTCAGGCTTTGCCCCGAAACGCGGATATTAAATAAATGGGAAAATTGTCAAAATGCTATCACAAAATGTGAGACTTGTCAAAATGCCACTCTAAAAATCGGGGTTGCAAAATTGTCACTCCAAAACTTACATCCTTGCTAAATTGGCATTATACAAAATTTTGATATTAAAACTATAATTTTTTCTGCAAAGACGAAATTACCCTTCATCCCTTCCAAGTTACAACATTTATGTATATCTATGTAAAATTGAAGGGCCGACGGCTACCTCTCGCCGCTGCCTCGCCCAAGCTCCGGGCCCTCTGGACCAGCCGTGAGTGGCACCGATCTGTCGGCCACTACTCGTCCGTTTTCAACAGATTGAGGGCCGACGGCTACCTCTCTCCTTCCTCTCAAGGAAATCCTTGGTGTTGCCAAGAAGAAATCCCTGCCGCTGATTCGGCAATGGAAATTCTATATATGTTGAGCTTTAAGGTGTATACATAGATAGTTTGCTAGCCCAAAGTTGAAGGGGTGGGGGAGAACGCAGCACTCAGGTTGTGATGGCAGGAAGTTGGGGTTTGCTAACCCAAAGTTGAGGTTCAGATTAGAAGGGATGGACATGGAACATGTTGGGTTAGGAACAATGCAAGAGATGTTTGTACAAGGGTAGTATAGGCAATTAGAATAATTTGTAAACTTTTTAATTGAAAAAGATTAAAAAAATAGGTATAATGGCAATTTAGTAAGGATGTGAGTTTTGGAGTGGTAATTTTGCAACCCCAATTTTTGGAGTGGCATTTTGACAAGTCTTACATTTTGTGATGGCATTTTGACAATTTTTCCTAAATAAATAACTAAGAATTTTATAAAATTTTAAATATTTATATTAAATAAAACTTAAAAAATTTGTAAAAAATTTAAGAGTTAAAATTTATTTAAAAAATTTATTTTAAGAGTAAAAAACATCTTGCTAGTAAAAAATTTGTAAATAATAATAATAATAATAATAATACAATAATCTTATTGACCATTTTAAGAGTTAAAATTTATTTTAGACATGTCACATTCATCTTATTTAATGAGAAGAGAAAAAAAAAATACAATCCATTGGATTAATGTAGATGAAGAGTTTCACACAAAATCAATGGCTAATAATAGTGATGATGTGAAATAGTTGAGGTGCTTGGAAATCTACCCTCTTTATAGAGTATAGATTATATTAATTAAGTTTGTTTTACCAAAAACATTTAAATATGCACCTACAATCTTATATTAAAAATTATTTCGGAAAGCCGGGAAAAACCATTAACAATATGATTTTTTTTTAATAAATTTTAGATTTATGATTTTTTTTTTTACTTCGAGTTTTCATAAGAAATACTCCGTCAACTTTTGATTAGTCACTGATATATTACGTCCTTTTAAAATCCAAACATCTTACTAGTATACTGAAATTTAAAAAGAAAAATTATGCTGGTCGATTTTTTTTTTTTTGTATACTAAAATTTAAAAAGAAAATTATGCCGGTCGATTTTTTTTTTATCTCCTACATAGAGAGCGTTGCTTTTAATTAATCACTAGACCAAATACTGGTCTTTAGAATTTTCTAATTGTAATATTCTTCATGATAAATCTTCAATTGAGTTTTGAAATTGTAATGTTTCTTAAATACATGATACACCTCTTTAGCTATGAAATAAAAAATTTGGAAACCAATGAAAAAAAAAATCAGTGATTATAAAAGAGATATAAGGGATTCACTAACAGACAATTAGTAATTGTGCAATTAAGCAAGCAACAACACAAGTTCACCATACGTTTGAATTACTTAAAAAATACACTATTTTGGAATAGCATTGTTATTTTTGGAAATCAACTCAAACAAGAATTTCACTATTTAAAGTTTAAACAAACAGCTGAGAAATAATGTCATTTCTATTTTCCTTACAAAACGTGGAATATCAACGGTTACTATGTATAAAGAGAAAAAAAAATGAATAATCTCATATTATTCCAAGATAATTTAAGATGTAACTGATTTTTCAATTTTATTCATCCGAAAAACATCCCATTATTAGTATACTAATTTAAATAGAGTTAGGTTACCATGTTATGCATATATAACAAACTGACATCATTGTTATACGCTCGTATCCTAACAACCGTAACCCCGATGGGCAATCCGATTTGATTGTTGCATTCTACATATTGAAAACTCATTGGATACAATTTTTTTTTCTATTTTTGGAGATTCATAACTCTTTTTAACAATTTTTGAAAGATGAACAAAAATAATAATAAAATAATCTATCTGGAATTCAAATTTAGGGTTGTTTTTTCAAAAATCGTTAAAAATAGTTAGAAATATCGAAAAATAGAAAAATTTTGTATTCAAGGATATTTCGATATGTGGAATCCAATGGTAAATCGGATCGGCCATCGAAACTACGGTTGTTGAAATACGAGCGCATAACACAAAAGTCATTTTGTTATGCATAATAAGGTAACCTAATTCAAATCACTATTTTATGTACTAAACTAAATTATTCTATTCCTGCACTAAATCTTGCATGATTTGACAATATTGATTTTGGATATATATAGCGTGAAGCCACTTATATTTCAAATCCGTGACCTTTCCACTCAGAGATACCTAAGAAGTTGGTACGTCTAATCATACTAGTTATTAATTCATGTAAAAATTAAAAGTGAACAAATACTAAACGGATCAAATACTAGTTATTTTCGGATTTAAACAACAAATCTATCTAGCTCTATATCTACAAGTTGGTACGTCTAATCATACAACCGATCAATCAAGCGGGTGGTTATATAATCCAAGAGCCCAGGAGATTGAAATTCAGAATCATAAACGAGTAATACCTAGCATCCATAGAAAAGTTGTCCATAGTATTCGTAGATTACATTTCGGAATATATCTGTTACATTTCAGTATATATCTGTTACATTCTTAATTTGTATATTAATAGACATATGGACGGATTTCCAATAGACCCAAAATGTTTCTCTATTCGATCATCAACAAACAGCAGCAAGATGCATCAACTATCAACTAACAACTAACGATAGCTCCTCTTCATGGCTTGGAAGTTGTTGTAGGCAAGCACTTTCGACACCAAATTATAAGAAAGATGAGATTTTGACACACTTTAATGTGTCCCATCTCCACCAAATGGCCAGCCCATCTTGATTGCGCCATTGCATTGGTTTGAGAATGGTACAGAGAAACATGCACACTATGGATATGTCAATAGTCACTTTTTGTGAGTGTTTTTGTTACAAATATGACTTATTTGGTCCCATTTGTTAGTGATTTTGTTACACTCTATGGACATCCATAGAGTGGATGGTAGGTTGTCCCCAATGGTATAGGTATTGTACGAACATGTATCTAAATTTGATAGGAGTTTGTTACCGAGCGTCATTTTTTACCTCGAATATTTGGAATGAATGGAAAAATGAGTTGATTTGATGATTTCATGTAGAAAATCGGGTTCCAATTTATTATGTACGAGTCTGTATCTGCTGCGATCCAAAGTAGATCTCGGGACTCTGAAATCGTGATCCCACATATGTGAAATTTAGGGGAAGTTTTTTGAAATAATCTGAGCAGTCTATATATATATATAGTGAAATCTAGGGGTGTCAATGGAACAAGTTTTTCCGCTGTTCCGTTCCGTTCCATTATAACGGAATGTTCAACGGAATGGATTTTGGTTCCGTCCGTTATAACCATTCTAAAACGGAAGAAAACTTGGTTCCGTCCGTTATAACAGAACGAAAACGGAACAACCCATTTCCGCCCTAAACACTTTTTTTTCCACATATTTCTCACGTATTTCCGTTATTCCGTTCCGTTCCGTTATAATGGAACATTCAACGGAACGAATTTTGGTTCCGTCCGTTATAACGGAACGTTCAACGGAACGGATTTTGGTTCCATCCGTTATAATGGAACGGAAACGGAACACCCCATTTCCGCTACCGTTCCATTCCATTGCCACCCCTAGTGAAATCTCAGGGTTCTGAAATCCATTTTAGATCTCAGCTGATTTCAACGCTATTATGTACAAAGGAAATCCAACCAAGTCAAGTCCTCTACAGCGAGTAAAGAGTGGATGATTGTATAACGAGTCCTTGTGTAGAAATTCTGAAACCAAATGCCCAACACTTTTATTTTCTTATTTAGTTATTTATTTATTTCAGTTGGTGGAACGGACAGCTTTAATATCATGAAGTTTTAATTATAACAAAACATTATAAATTCAATTATAACCTTTGAATTGCTATAATCATGTTATAAAATTTTTAGTTGCTAATTACTTGAATTGACAATAATAATTCTATCAAATGTACAAATTCTAAATACGCGTCTCATCCATGGAAATGGATATTTGTAATGACAGAATCCATTGACTAAATAATTTTTGAAAAGTAATTATATTTTTAGATCAGTTTTTCAACGATTTGTAACAACAATTTTGAATTATAATTCATTTTGTGGTCTCAAAAGCGAAAGGATTGGGAGAAAAAAATGGATTGGAAGAGAAAAAATGAATTGGGAGAGAAAAAACAGATTGAGAGGAACATAATGGATTGGAGGAGAAAAAAGTGGAGAAGCTGGGAAAAAACAACAGTAAGAAGTTTTCTTTTCCAGTAAGAAATTTTCTCCGTTACAAGAGTAGACAATAAGCAAATTGAGATTACTAATCCTTACATCACTTTTAAAGGAGTACAGATATAGATAATGTTTTCATTTTGTAATTATATTTTGGAAATTGAATTGTCAACTTAAAACTCTACTGTATTAAAATAAAATCTTATTAAAGGTGCTAAATGATATATCAGATTAATGAATTAGTGTTGGCTCGGTCTCACCCACTTCTTTAGCTTTTTTTGCACAATACTTGTTTGAAATTTGTGCATATATCTCATCCCTAGGGTCCAATAACCAATTTGTCTAATCTGGACCATTATATCAGAAAGACAGGCCGGATCGGCCTAATTAATCTCATCCGTTGATTTTGATCTAATGATTCGGATTCAGTTAACACGGTACTATTATCCAAATTTGGATATATAACAGCATATGCAAGCACCATATATATACATCTTATTACTTTTCTGCAAAATACTTAAAGTCAAACAATGAGAATATTTAACAAATATTATAGAAAAAAAATTGCAATTTGAAGCTATAAAAAGTACTTCAAATGGGAAATATTTTTTTAGCCATAGGCAGCAATTTTAACAAGAGGGTACATTGAGTTGACACTAGTGCGCATATTCACTTTTCCTCTATTTCTATTTTGGGAAATGTCAAATTTCTATTCTTTTAGCAATTGGAAATCATATATAATGATATCTTTTTTATAATCTTTTCTGCTATTCTTTTGAAAATTTCTTGACGTATGTACATGACAAAAAAATTATAAAAAATATTTATATTTTGGTCACAAAACCATCTTGAAATAAGTTTTTTGTCGGGGTAATTCTGAATAGTAGGAAAAAGAGCTGTTATTGTGAAAGTTCGAGGCTTAGAAGAGCTCAAAAAAATATTAAAGTTTTGTTTTAAAAAAAATAAAGACGAGAAGCCACTCAAATTTATGTTTCTTAAGAACATGACAAAAACATTAAAGCTATTACTCATCTTTTACAAAGTAATTGTTGTTCTTCTTCTTTTTTAAATTCAACCCAACAAAACTATGGCGAGTGGCCATTAAATCATGCCATTTTTTTACACTACAATGTCAAGGAGACACCGGTAGTTTTTCCTGCTTATCTTGTCTGAACCATGATCCATTAATGAACTAAAAAAGATGCATACTTTTGTGAGGTGATGGTGATTGGTGATTGGTATGCGAATGTAATACGATACTCTGTCCGCTACTATATGGAGGGTGTGTCATGACACTTGTCGCTTTTCCATGATTGTAATTTGTAAAAGGCACATTTTTGTCGTGTACTTTGTGTAGAGGTGGCAAATCTGGCGGGCGGGTCGGGTTTGGGTTGGACGGGTCAGGTTTGGGTCAGAAGGGTCGGGTCAGGTCGTGTCGGGTGATGGGCGGGTCGGGTCGGGTCAATTTTAATATCATCTTTTTTTTGGATCGTATATTGATTTGAGTTGGATTGGATACTATTTGAACTCGGCTCGGGTCGGTTTCAGGTCGGGTCGGATCAGTTTGACTTTCTGAAAAATGTCGGGTCGGATTGGGTTCGAATAGTGGTGGGGTCGGGTTCTGTCACCTCTAACTTTGTGACTGCCAATTTGATTCAAGTTGAGCACCTTGTTAAAAATGCTTAGTGAATATCAATAGAGACAATTAATGGTCCCTGTGTTAGCTTAACATTAGAAAAACAATTTTTTGAATGATATATATATATATAATTTTGCTAAAATGGTCCACTCAAATTTCGATAAGAGACTCACTACCTCCTTCTGCAACTAAGACATGGGACTCTACCTTTGTAGCAACTACATGGAACTTGTGGAAGGAACGTAACTCACGCATCTTCAACAACAAATTCGCCCCACCACATGTGTTAGAACATCGCATTATTAGAGATAGGGAGACCTGGGATAGGTATTGTACAAGATAGTTAATGGAGGCTTCTGACAAATTTACCGGAGGACTAGGGGGACTAGTTCAAATTTGTAAAAAGATATAGAATCCATCTCATCTTACTACCCTCATATTGTAAACTTTTATAAATAATTTTTCTTTATTTCAATGAAATTTATTGGTAGGCATTTGCCAATCACCACAAAAAAAAAAAAAAGAATTTTGCTAAAATGAGTCATGATTCACGGGCTGCTTCGTGAATCAGGATCTAAAAACATATCAAATCACCTCCAAATTTTGATTTATATGGCTCAACAAAATTCTTCATATCAAAATCTTATAGCATGCAAAAAATTTCATTTTTGGAGATTTTTAAGCATGTGTTCCAGATTTTTTAAAATGATACATAAAATATTAAATATTTTATTAATATTCTATAGTCACTTTTAAAAAATCTCAAACAAATACTTAAAAATCTTCAAAATTTTTTTTTTTTTTTGCATGCTATAATATTTTGATATGAAGAATTTATTGAGCCATATAAATCAAAATTTGGAGGTGATTTGATATGTTTTTGGATTATTATTCACGAAGCAGCCCGTGAGTCATGACTCATTTTAGCAAAACTCTCTCTCTATATATATGTCATAATCAGTCTTAAAGCTTAATATAATCAGTTAGTGCATATATATATATAAATATATTCTTAATATGAGTAAAGCTATTATGAGTTTAAGCTCACGGAACTCTTCCGTAAGTATACCTATGAACTAATAATATGTATTTGGGGCAGTAAACAAACAATAAGCTTTCATGTATAAATAACCTTGGAGATTTTTATAAAGATTTCTTCATATTTTTTTCAATTCAAAATAAAATAGAGGGGTGATTTAAAATTTAAAATTGATGACTGGACTTGAGAGAAAATGGGTAGCAATCAAATCATGCTTCTAATAGGCAGACATCAGTAGATTTATTCGGTTCATCCACCTTGTCTAAATTATACAATTTAGTAGATCAAAACAATATATTTTTTGTAACTTTACTACTCTGCAGAAGTGGTGCAATATATTATACTTTTATATATCCTCTCCAAAATAAAATACCGTGGGGCCTTTTTACTTCATAATAAAATGGCATTTTTATGCATCACTTGCATTGTCTTGCTACATTGCAAATTTGCAATTTAATGAGAAGGTATCGAATAATCACAAATATGACTATTTTCATGTTCCAATTAAATATGTTTCATGTCAACTTTCATATTCCAATTTATTCTCCTTTATAAGGTTACGATCAATTTTATTTATGAACAAAATTGATCTTTAAAAAAAAAATAGAATTTTGTCAAAAGCCATTTAGAAGGTCTCCGTCCAAAGACATGACTAAACCGTTCGATTCAATTTATGTGTTTATCAACAGTGGTAGCGTGTGACCCCATCATTCTAATATAACCAACATACTATTTTTAGCACCTACCTGATCAAATCATGACCGATCAGTTACCAACAATTAGATTGTACGGCTCTAATTCTTTGGACCATCCAAATAGTTTTTGACAATATCCGATTCCTTAAAAAAACTAATTAATTCGACGGAGATTCAGCTTTTAAAGAAAAACGCAGCTGCCTGGAGAATGGAGATCACATAAAAAAAAACAGATCAACAACAACAAAATTAAACCTTAGTGAAAACGAATTGCTCAATTTAAGCCCAAAAGAAAAGAGGCCCAATTGGCTTCAAAAAGGCTCACTTAAAATTAAGAACATACCACAGTCACATTCACATACTAGCACTGATATTAAACTACTACTTAACCTAAAATCATGAACACTAAACCAATTCTCTAACACCTAATCATAAGTTAATGGCAATATATATTGGCTAATTAAGGTCGAAAGCCGAAGTGATAGATTACGGGCACTTGGGACCGCCGCGCTTGGTCTTCCAGTTGTTGTAGCAGGAGCAGACCTGTTTGTTGCCGTAGAAACCGGGAGGAACGCACAGGCACTTCCTGCAGCATTTCTGGCAGAAGAACATGCATGGCTTGTGGTACTGAGTTCTCGAGCACCGCCTCGTGCATTCACCGGGGCATTCTGCAAACAAAACATAATGCAATATCGAAACACTGTCAAAACACCAGACAATTTCCCCAGTACCTAAAATGGTGTTTTCTTATGTTGGCATGGCATGACTTAAGGATCCAATAACCACAAATTAACTTAGCTATGTGAGAAACTTGTATAATAGTTTGCAAAGTTTATTAATATCTGATGGTTGGTCCTCAATTTTCATGTTAGATATAGAGTTTTGGAGCTGAAAAAGAGCATTTTGCTGCAGAGAAAATCGACAAGTTTAGAGAGAGGTATATGTGTTTAAAACTTGAGATTATTTTAGTCTAGTAGTGAGTTTTGTAAAAATCAACTTGATAAGGCTTCCTCAATTAAAATACTGCACAAAGAAGCTAAGGCCTTGTTCGGCTACGGGAAGTTCCCAGGGAATAATACTCTTTGCATGGGAAAATTAAAATTCAGTGAGAGCAAATTTTCATCCTCCCTTCTAAACAGTAACATCCCATGTTTATACCCATTCTGCCGAACAGGCCCTAAGTGTTTTAAAAATAGTACAATTATTTGCTTATGCAAGATGAACAAATATATGTCCTATCAAGTTCATGTCTCATTAGTCATTATTAAACTTCCCAAGAGTCCATATCTGCTGTTATTCTCAAAGGAAAGCAGGACCATGTTATTCTAATTTGGGCTACGGACAAATCTGATCGGTCCACTTTAGATTTTAGAGGTTTTTTTTTTAAATAGATCTGATCCATTAATTTTAATCCAATGGCCCAAATTAAAATAATAGGCCCTGTAATCCTGTTATTCTATTTGGAATACCAGCCGATATGAATTTAACTTCCCAATAAGTATTTTAAGGAATTCAATTGCGACATTCATCACTAGAGAAAAAACCTAAAATAATTAATTTGAGCACTTACGAGATGTCCTCAAGCTTCCTTGCCCAAACCTTCCCTACAAAGTACAAAATCAATTGAAACAATAGAAAAATTAGTAAGTTAAGCCAAGTTGTATTAATCAAATATTCAAAAGCAATGTTCTCTGTAAAGTTTAACTAATTAATTACCTTTTGAGCATTTTTCACTTGCCCCCCACTGAGACTGTCAGACCCAACTCTGCCCACAACCTATATATATTATATATAATTAAAACAAAGCACAAATAGACAGTTAAAAATTATTATTCGAGTAACATAACAATGAAAAAAAAAAAAACAAAGAACAGCCATGTAAAACAGAAACCCACCTCAGAGGAAGCAACAGAAGTGAGTACAAGAAAACAGAACAACAATGCCCAAATAAAAAACCTGGCCATTGCAAAGGGATTGCAAGAGAAGGAATTGTGAGGAACCAACAAAATGAAAAACAAAGCAAATCTCAGTTTATAACCTCACCGGCTGTAAAATCCTTTATATACAGAAAAAACTAAAAAGAGTAGGTTGGTTTGATATAAATGTTGCAATAAATAAAGAAGAACAACTGAAGAACTGAAGAAGCATGTGAGGTTTCTGAGTGGCTGTACACTGCCCGAGATCATAACGTGTTGGTATTTAATTGGAACAAACAAGAGTGAGTGAAAGAGTCACTGTTTTTTTATCAAAAAAAAAAAAAAAGAGTCACTGTTTTGCATTGTTGTTGACTTGACCGAGAAAAGACGGTCAAAAAAGCGAAGAGACAAAAACTTGTTACCTTTAGCATTTATGGAAGGAGTAATAATACCTGGTCTATAACGTCCATATGTTACAGAATCGGATATATCTATTACAAAATCGAATATATTTATTACATTTTGGATGTTTATAGACATATGGACACATTTTGCGATGAACGCAAGATGTTTCTCTTATGGAAGATACCTCCAAGCAAAAAAAAAAAAAATTATGGAAGATTATTTTTTTCTTTTTTTTTTTTGTGGGTAATGAAAAATTGGTTCTTGTAATTTTGAGAGTTTTTGGGTCAGAACAAAGAACATGTAAATGGGTTATGTTTCAACTTTCAAAGAAGGCCGGAATGATTTTGTTGCAATGTTGAAGGGAGATATATATGCATGCAATAGGTTATCCCAGAAATAGGCCTATCAATGCAATGCATCATCTATCTCAAATCAAGTTGGACCGATTTTATTTTCAAAATATGAAATATTGGATGACAAATGCGTAAATGACCTCATCAAAGACTGACTGCTTCACATTGGGCCTTATTTTAAAATTATAAAATAAAGCAAGAAAATTATGTAATGACAATATTATTTATCTTACCATATCAACACTTCCAAAGTAAATATATATATAACTAAAAAGAGGAGAGGTTCCACACAATTGTTATTTTGGTAATCTAGGCAGTTGAAATTCACAAATGGCTTAGTAGTTTAAGTGGTAGCTAAATTAGATGACTTCTAAGAGGTCATAGGTTCAATTCTCTATGAGCACAAAATAAAAAGTTTTAGTGAAACTGGTGGAATATTCCACTTTCTTCAAAAGAAAAAAAAAGCAGTTGAAATCCAAATAGATTGAAAAAAAAATGCTACATATATTCTTGAACTCATAGAATATATGTTTTAAAATTAAAGCCATTTGAATATCGTTAGGTAGCTTATCAAAATTTGTACCAATTTTTAATTGTTCAAGTTTTATCAGTCATTAATGGACTATCAAACATACTTAAATTGCTGTCAAATTTGATAACATAATTAATCCATAAGCTTCACAATATTTTTATTGAAGTCTTTCAATGTTTACCAACTTTTAAAGATTCTTTTTTTTTTCAAAATTTTTAAATGATTGTTGTCAAGACCATCAAGATAAGGATTGTCACCTCAATTAAAATATGTTCAACTTCATATTTTTATTATATGTCTTTGAATTTTGGTGGAGAAAAATTGAGAGCATAGTTGGGGGCGGCTGCATCATAAATCTTTCAAAAAAAAAAAACCTATATTATTTCTGTTTATTTTTTTCCCCATTGCTTGTCTCTATTGATGAAATTCTGGTTAGTGTACAAAAAATAAAGGTTGGTGCATAGTGGAGTGCACAAAATAATTAAACAAGAAAACAAAAGTTTGTTGTTGAAAATTTGTCAACAATTAATGTCGGAGCGAAAATAAAATTTTTTTGGTGAGAGTATTAGAGTAAAATTCTTATATTAATAGTTTATTTTACAATTTTCCTTATATGTTTTATTATTATTATTCAGTTTAGTTGTGATACCATTTTTCAATTCACTAATATTTAAGTTGAAGAGTAAAGATAACCTCACAATGATTTTCCGTGAGGTAAAACACAAAATCATATAAAGAACCTCTTAAACTCAAGATATCCTCTTCGACAGCAACCGCTTTATCATCCACCATTAAAAATAAACTTTAGTGGACAAAATTTGGTACGTCTTGTCTGAGGAGTTTCACATTCAACTGATTTTTCGTGTACGTCTTTTATATATGAAGTGCTTGATTTACCCACTGAATTTAATTACTTTACTTCATCGATTCAGGCTATTCAGCTGCACTTATACAAACTTTAGAAGAACAGTGTAATATCCTTACTATATATAAAAAACGTATGAAAAAAATGATATGAAATGACTATCTTCCCCAAATAATAAACCTGAGCCGTTGATCATTTTTTTGGATAGATCAAAACTGTGATTTGCATTAATGCCTGTTAACGTTAATGTCTCAGCCCATTAAAATTTAAGGCCATGTCAATTTCCTCAATATAAAGCCCATTATATATTATCTTAAAATTTATCATAAGAAATAACAATTGCAGCCCAAAGCAACGCGTAGGCTCTTTACTAGTTTATGGTGAATATATATTGATACATAGAGAAAGTATCACCTTATTGCCAGTTGGCAGCCGCGGTCAACTTTTTAAAAAAAAAAAAGAAGTATCACCTTATTGGGACAGAAACGGGAGCGCCGAAGAAAGGTCACAACCAAACGGTAACTTCAAAACGAGTTGCGCGCTTCTTCAAAAACTTGTCTCTCTAGATGTAGTTTATCGAGATAAAAATTGGCTAGATTAATCATAAAAGTTTTGGTTAATATTTTGTGTTATTTGGATTTAGAATGAGAAACAATTTTTTTTTTTCGTGTGGATGTAACATTTCTAAGTAAATGAATTTAGTTGCCCAAAGCATTTGATGTTCAAAAAAAAAAAAAAAAAATTCCCACTACCCCGTTCGTCGGCGTTTCCACCTGCCATCAAACATCAGTCACTATACTCCCCAAACCCTACGCCCATCGTCCCTGTATCCCACTCTCTGCCAACCCACTGACCATTCACTCTCTCCCCAGTGACCCCACTCTCGGTAACCCGTTACACAAATCACTACAAAAGATCATCGTATTTGCGGCGAGATCAGATCCGACCTGCACACACGAGAAACCGGCAAAGTGAAGCTCGTATCTCCTACAATTCCATTCAACCGCAGCAACCTCCAATCAAAATCCAACGGTTCTAAAATTTAGTACACTTTCGCAAATTCTCCCAACCGTACGATCAGATTGTAGATCCTCCGATCTGATTGGAATATTAGGTGATTTCAGCGAAAAGAGAAAAACCCTCTCTATCATATCTCCCCTTTGTTTCTCTCCTCCTTTTCATTTCTCCATTTCCTTGATCGCCACTCCTTCCAACCCTCGCCAGGCGATTCCTTCCGCAACCGGAGCAGCTCGCGATTCCGATCGAGGTACGGCATGCCGGAATTTGTATTTCGTTGTAAGCAATGGGGAGGGAAATGGTGACTGAGGTCGAATTGAATTGAATTGAATCGGGTGGAGCTAGGTTAGGTTAGGTTAGGAAGGTCAGCCAGCGGTTTTACTAAAGAAAGGTCGAGACCTTTTGCCAAATTTAGATTTGGAAGTCTTTGTTTGACCTTGATTTGAAGTGTGTCGGATTCGTGTTCGTTCGTGATCGGGGATTTCTCATCTCTACATGCACTGATGATCTGATCTGATGATTTCGTTTGTTGTTGTTGTTGTTGATGCAATTGATTGAGTGTATTGGATTCAATTCGAGTCGGCATTATGGTGGAGAGGAATCCGCAATGGGGGTTTGCGGTTCGCAGAACCCTCTTTATCTGGTTTGCGATGGCAATAACCCTGGTTGTTGCATCAATGCTGTACCTGGGGTCGACCGGCCGGCCCCGCTTCATTGACCGGAACCTGTTGCCTAGTGAGAAGGCGCTCTCTGTGTATGAAATCGAGAACTCTCGGTTGCAGAACACGACCAGGTTGCGGAGCTTGAACCGCTGCGACCCGGAGAATGCAATGCTGAGGCTGTACATGTATGATTTGCCTCCGGAGTTTCACTTTGGCCTCCTTGATTGGAAACCTGACGGGGATTCGGTCTGGCCTGATTTGCACAGGAAGATTCCCGGTTATCCCGGTGGGTTAAATTTACAGCATAGTATAGAATTCTGGCTAACGTTGGATCTTTTGTCCTCGACTGACCCGGCCCGGCGGAGTCCTTGTACGGCTGTTAGAGTCACTGACCCAAACCAAGCTGACCTGATTTTCGTACCATTCTTCTCTTCTCTGAGTTACAATCGGTACTCGAAAGTAAATCCTCCGGAGAAGAACAGCCTAAACAAAAAGTTGCAGCAGGATTTGGTTAAGTACTTGGGCGGTCGTGAAGAGTATAAGAGGTCAAATGGGTGGGACCACGTCATATTGGCGCACCACCCGAACAGCATGTTGGATGCGAGATCAGTGTTGTTTTCATGCATTTTTATTCTGTCAGATTTTGGGAGGTATAACCCGAATGTGGCCAATTTGGAAAAGGATGTCATTGCACCTTATAAGCATTTGGCGAAAACTTACGTAAATGATTCTGCTGGCTTTGATGACAGGCTGACTCTGCTGTATTTCAGAGGCGCAATCTATAGAAAAGAGGTAAAATTTTATTACTATGATGTTATTAAGATATAGGCATTACATTGTTCATGGTTGTCGTCTGCACATGCTACTAGTATAGATTTCTAATAGACCTATTGAGAAGTGAAATTCCACACTGTTACTTCTTGGTATCCTAGCTACTCATTAATATATTTTTTTGCCAAAAAATTGATGTGGAAAAAAATGAATAGAAAGCATTTATTAATGTAGATGTACTATCGTTATAGCTTAGATTAGAAGCTAATAATGCTTGGAATGAAAGAAATTGATTATGCTGGTAGCTAGACAATGTACAATATAATAATATAATCGTTAGTTCATAAAAGCACTCCTCCACCTAAGTGTTAGTTCTTTAAGATAGTAATACATGTCTTTTCCACAAGTTTCCACTTTTGGGGATATCTTGCAAGTTTTTCTCAATACATATAGCAGAAAAATTTTAAATTTTATATGACCCTGATGCTAAATTATATACTTTTTTGCTGTCACTGACCATTGAACAAAGCAATAGAACTGGAATAAAGAAGGAATGCATCATTGCAAAGCTTAAAAAAAATAATAGAAATTAGTTCTTTGTTCAGTTGTCTCTTTGTTTCTTAACACTGTCAAAACAATTTGTTGTCGAATAATCATCTTGACATCTTGCATATATGCTTGCTAAAATTATCAATAATATTGTCCGTATAGCTTTACAAGATTAAACAGCACAAAATCTGTATTGAAGTTACCAAAATGATCCCGGGTGTACTTAAAAATGTCGTTTCTCATCCTGACGACCAAAACTTATTTTTCAGGGAGGAAATATCAGGCAAGAACTCTACTATCTCCTAAGAAATGAAAAGGATGTGGAGTTTGCATTTGGCAGCATCCAAGCAAATGGAATAAACAAAGCTAGCCAAGGCATGCACGGCTCCAAGTTCTGCCTCAATATAGCCGGCGATACCCCTTCTTCCAACCGTCTCTTTGATGCCATTGTCTCCCACTGTGTTCCCGTCATCATCTCTGATGACATTGAGCTCCCCTTTGAAGATGTCTTGGACTACTCTGAATTTTGCATCTTTGTCAAAGCTGCAGATGCGATCAAGGAAGGGTTTTTGATGGGGTTGCTTAAGGGGATTGGGAAGAATAGGTGGACTGCAATGTGGGAAAGATTGAAGGAGGTTGATAGATATTTTGAGTACCGGTACCCAAGTGTGAAGGATGATGCCGTTCAAATGATATGGCAGGCATTGGCTAGGAAGGTACCGGCAGTCAGGCTGAAGGTGAATAGGTTGAGACGGTATCAAAGGTTTGGGAGAGCGCCGAGGGAGGTCGGTGGTGATAGTAATTTCCCTGTCGTTGATGGGTTTAAGTAGATCAATCAGGACCATTGAAAGGTTAAAAACTCTATTTTTTTTGGGGGATTATATAGGTTGTAGATTTCATTCTTTATGATGAAAATGTTGGTAGATTTAGCTGATGCGGAATAATTGCCTGTGTTGCGCTAGGGGTAAAGGGATGCTGCTGTAGTCATAGAATAGTATAACTAGATTAAAATTCTCATTGATTTTTCGTTTAAGAAGATGTTCATGCGTTTTCTTTCCGGGAACATTTTTCTGTAGATTGACTGGACAAAAAATATTGATTTGCTTGAGGATCTATCCAACTGGTTGAACCTGTTTTTATGTATGAGGAGCGATCCATTGACAATGCATAATTTGACAATCTTAATAATGGGAACTTTCAAAAATTTGTAAAAATTCATAAAAACTCTTATAGATTGATTATGTTTCCAATTATATTCAATTTAAGCAACATTTGATAACTCTTCAAAGATCCATTAATTTACAACCGTCGGAAAGCACACAAAATTTTGATAAGCCATTAAACGATGTTCAAATTGATTGAAATTTGAAATACTATCTATCTATAAGTTAAATAATACATCCATTAACCATTTTTCATTTTTAAGAGTTTTTATGAATTTTTACAAATTTTTGAAAGTTTCTATTATCAAGATTGTCAAATTAAGCATTGTAAATGGATCCCTCCTCTTTTGTGTAAATGAAACTTTTTTTTAACTTTCTCATAATTTTCGTGGATGCAAAAGCAAATCATGGCCATTTTAAGCATCAGTTTGTCCTTGGACTGTTACAGAGCTCCATTTTAAGCCCATCCTTTTTTTGGGCTAACAAATCAAGGCCCAATTTACTTTGTTTTGATGACAATTTAGTAGGCCTACATTGTCACGAGGCCACCAATTGAGTCCGATCTCAACATCCGGATTTGACAGTTGTTGATGCTTATTTATTTTGAAATTTAGAAATTTTTTTTCTCTATCCCTAAAAAAATAACAAATCTTAAAACTATCTCTCTTTTGAAACAAATCTTAAAACTATCCCTATTTTACTATGGTCACGGCCACAGTTCATTCTGGCCGCAGCGGTCAGAAGAGTAAAAGCTTATCAAATTTGTAAAAAATTCGCGTCTGAACGTAAATCTGACTGCAGAGTCTGACCGCAGCGGTTAGACAAAGCGTCTGGCCATAGCGGTCAGATATTTTAAGATTTTTATTAATGGCATCATGTAATTCTCGTCGTTAGCTTTCCATCGATAGGTCATATGCCCAAATTGGAGTTGCCTATCAAAAGTTATGAGTATTTGAATGTGTATATACTCACAACAACTGAATACAGAGTTACAATTTTCTATCAAGAGAGTTGCGTCTGTATACAGACACAATGTCAGAATGCACATTCAAACACTCGTAACTTTTGATAGGAAACTCTGATTTGGGCATATGACCTATTGATGGAAAGTTAACGATGAGACCTACATGATGCCATTAATAAAAATCTTAAAATATCTGACCGCTGCGGCCAGACGCTTTGTCTGACCGCTGCGGTCAGACGCAAATTTTTTACAAATTTGATAAGTTTTTACTCTTCTGACCGCTGCGGCCAGAATGAACTGTGGCCGTGACCGCAGTAAAATATGGATAGTTTTAAGATTTGTTTCAAAAGAGGGATAGTTTTAAGATTTGTTATTTTTTTAAGGATAGACAAAAACTTTAATCTGAAATTTAGGCCGAAGAAAAGAGACTGGTTATTAGATTTTAGAATCTTAATCATAGCGAGAAATGGCCACGCAAACTGTGTAGTACGAAACATTAATTTAGATCTAGCTCGATTAATTCAAACAAACAAAAAATGGTTAGTAAGAGTCGAAAAATTAAGGGTAAATTTTCTGGGAGGTCACTGAACTTTACCTCAAATCCATAATTGGTTACTGAATTTCTATTTATCCGTTTTTGGTCACTAAAGTTTTATATTTATCCAAATTTGGTCACTCCATTAGTTTTTCCATCAAACTTAATGGAATAGTTGATATGACATTAATTTTATGATTTGGACATGTATTTTTTCATGTAAAAAAATATAAAGGAAAAATTTATTTATTTATTTTCTTTATGACAATACAAAACTTTCAAATTTTTAGACATGTTATAAATTATATACCTTATATGAAAAAATAAATTAAAAATAATAATTATGAAAAAAATAAATTTATGAAAGAAAATTAAATAAAAAAATTTTAATTGGTCTTACATTATCAGATGTTGTATACTTCTATGTAAAAAAATTGATTTCCAAATCATAAAATTAATGTCATGTCAACTATTCCGTTAAGTTGGATGGAAAAACTAACGGAGTGACCAAATTTGAATAAATATCGAAGTTTAGTGACCAAAAACGGATAAATGAAAGTTCAGTGACCAATTATGGATTTGAGGTAAAGTTCAGTGACCTCTCATAAAATTTACCCAAAAATTAAAGACCAATTACATTGGCGGAGATGACAACAAAACATGGTATCCTATGCTCTGCATCAAGCCATTCAAATGCGCAAGGAAAAACGTACTTTATTTCAAAATCTCTTGGAATGCTACTATGAGCAATGCTGCTATGAGCTTAAAGCTTACCAACCACTTTGGTGAGATTGACTTAAAAAACACACTTAATTAAGTGTCTCCAAATTGTAATTTATGTTTTTCATAAAATTTTTTTATTTCAAAATCTCTTGGAATACAAAATTTTTTCATTTTTAGAATTTTTCAAGTACTTGTTTCATATTTTCTAAGATAGACTACAAAATATTAATAAAATAATGATATGAAAACATACTATCTTAGAAAATATGAAATATATACTTTAAAAAATTCTAAAATGAAAAAGTTTTGTTTTCCAAGAGAACTGTTCTTTCTACTCTGCATTTTTGCTTTTTCAAGGAACGCAATAGACCTTCCATCGCCGGGCAACTGGTCCCCGCTAATCCTGAGTCATTTTGGAATTCCCTAAAGTCCAAGTTGCAACCTGGGGCTAATTCCGAAAATAACTGGAAGACATTTTCCTACAACAGGTATTAGACTTCTACTTGCAATTAATAAGATCTTTCCTACTACTATTATTATATCTAGGGGGATCTCTCTGTTTCAACCACCATTTTGACCTCATGAATTAGGGAAATGAGAAGTACCCAACCCTCTCTCGGTCGTCTAGCTTAACGGGGATTTTGACTTAAATAATTTAATCAAAGATATAGATTATAATTTGGAGATACTTAAATGTGATTTTTGAGTCAAACCTACCAAATTAAGTACATGGTGAGCTTAAACTCATAGTAGCATTGCTCAATTTTAAATATTAAGAAAGGTGCTAGTATAGATGATATCTTGTATCGTCTGATTATAAACGTGCCTGAAGAGTTTCCTATTTCACTCTTTGTTTGAAAAACTCTCTCCTTCATATTGAATAAAATATCCTAGATATCATAAGATAGATTGTACCAAAGCCCATAAATACATATTTTTCCATAAATAAATGAAGAGGCTTACCTAGTGCCACAATATGAACATCCATAGATTTAATAAATAAGCTTACAAATAGATCCTGTGAGCTCCATTTATAATAGTTACACTCACATTGTAACTTTTATGGGCGTCCATAAAAGTGGATGCTTAATATCCTTACTATATATTAAAACATATTGGAAAAAATGGAGTCCGGCTACGGTGCTTCCATAAGCATTTCGGACCGAAACGCTTACGCTCTGATTTCGAAAATCCGTCGTCCGAAATTTTGATCCAAATAGCTCATGATAATCTTCACATAATTAACTTGTAGAATACCAAAATTTTCCATTTTATGAAAATTTTAGCTATTTTTAATGATTTTTTAAAGATTGGCATACAAAATTGATTTGTTTTTCATTATTTTAAGAGCCACATTTCAAAAAATCATTAAAAATAGTAATAAAATTCATAAAATAGTAAAAACTAGCATCCTCCAATTTAAATATGTCAAGATTATTATGAGCTATTTGTATCAAAATTCCGGACGACGAATTTTTGAAATCGGACTGTAAACGTTTCGGTTCAAAATGCTTATGGAAGCACCGTAGCCGGACTCGGAAAAAATGATATGAAATGGTTATCTTCCCCATATAAGAAACCTGAGTCGTTGATCATTTTCTTGGATAGATAATAACCGTTGATTTATGTTAATGCCCGTTGACGTTAATGTCTCAGCCCATTAAAATTTAAGGCCCTTATCAATTTCCTTAATATAAAGCCCATTATATATTATCTTAAAAATTTATTATAAATAACAATTTCAGCCATAAACACATAAAAAGAAGAATAGAGGTGGCAAATTGTCGCGTTGGGTCGGGTTTGGGTTCGGGTCAGGTCGGGTCAGTTTGACCAAATGGAAATGTCGAGTCGGGTCGGGTATCCGGTGGACGGTTGCCGACATTTTTCAGGTTGGGTTGGGTCATGCGGGTTTTTCGGGTTTGGTCAGATTTTGCACCTCCATTCCCAAGTCGGGTAGGGTCGGGCCCGGTTCGGGTCAGTCTAACTTTTCCTGGAACACGGGTCGGGTGGGGTTCAGGTCAGTTTAACTTTCTCTGAAACTCGAGTCGGGTCGGACGGATTTTTCGGGTGGGGTCAGATTTTGCCACCGCTAGAAGAAGCTAGGTTGTTTTCAAATGCCCATCTAGGTTTTTTTATCTGTTTTCGAGATAACCAGTCACGGATCAGAATCCGCTGCGTTTTTCAAAAGAAAAGCATTTCCGATCGGGCGGTCTGGATCGGTTGCTGCACCGATCTCAAAGTATTTCGGTATTTGCTGCACTGATATTAACATACTTCGGTATTTTTCAACCGTCGGATCAGAAAAAGTGGGTCTGCTTTTCTTTTTAGAAAAACAGGTGATCCCGATCCACAAGTGTCACGGGTTTGGAGTAAGATTCCATCTTTCATCTCATCAAAAAAAAAAAAACACATTGGATTCCATCTTTCACGGGTCCTAATCCTCTATAACCCACAAAGATGATAGTGGGATCCCGATCTGCGAATCATCACAAGACTTTTGAAGACTATTGTGGGCACGAATCTTGATGCCAATCGGACATACAACAAGCTGACTAACAATTGTACTGCATGCAGCACAGCCGCACAGGTGATCGGAAGAGAAGAGTAAGAAGGCAAATGCACATGGAAACATAGTAACAAATCATCGATTCGGGATTCGTTCGGCGAGGTCAAAAGTTCGTGATTCGGGTATTATTCGGGTATAATTCGGAAATAGTTCGGCTTATATAATATAATAAAAAATATTTTAAAGTGCCAATATTTTTAAAAACCAAATAAAAAAGCACAAATTTTCCTTTAAAACGATATATAATGTGTTTTATTCGCGAATAATTCGCGTATAAAACGTTTTATTTGCGTAAAAAACGTTTTATTCGCGAATAATTCGTGAATAAAACGCATTATATATCATTGGGTAGTATTATGCGGGATTCGTTCGGCTCTTGTGAAAAAACGAATTATTCGCGAATTATTCGCGAATAAATCGCGAATCATGTTACTATGCATGGAAATGCAGAAAACAGTCCTTTTTCACAGTTCTGCAAAAAACACTCCATGTGGAAGAGAAAGAAGACTAAAGAGTCTTTTTCTCAAAAAAAAAAAAAGACTCAGAGTCTACTCGACGCCAATAATGCAACAGATAGCAGTACTCCCAAGTCTTAAAGAAAACATTACTTCCTTCCTTCGTATCTCAAATCCTCAATCCAGATCTATCTTCATCCACTCAGTTTTAAACTTTTAATTAATTAATCGACGGCAGCTGCTTGTTTCAGATCTCCCTAGCTACTCGATCAGTTCATAGTTCTGCATTTATCCCTTCAGATCTTGTGAGTAATTTTTCTTTACAATGATAGATTAATAGTTTTCTTTTTAAAAAGCATAGTTAATTAGTTATGGTACTTATTATGTGAACATAGTAGTATAAATGGTATTGTCGAAAAAAAAATGAAAATGAAAGCTTATTAAACCCAGCCCATAATATCATACTTCTGTGAGGAAAATCATCAGATATTCAGATCATAATTAATTATCTCAAACGTTCACACATATTTCAATTTCGAGTATTTAAAGAATA